>OX443563.1:87174545-88524545 GCA_949372485.1 Cheilosia soror
GTTGCTATTGCTCCTGTTGCTGCAAACGTTGTTTATCTAATACACTGAAACCAAAAGTGTGTGTGATATAGAATTTCCTAACGCACACTTATGAATATCGCCTTCGTCATCATAGCGAAGTACAATCGCAATCGTAAGCACAAATCGAAATATTTTAATAATAATATCCAAAATCAATAATATGTATACAAATTTTCATTCCTGACCTTAGCTTTTATTTTTTGGCATTTTATGCTGGCTGTTTATAAAAACCTGTTAGGGCTAGTTTGTTATTATTGCTTTGTTTTGTGGGTTTGGGTTCCTTTTTAGTATATCTACATATTATATATTTATATAGAATATAAATCCTATCCAAAAACAAACGGCTGCAGCCCTGCTCGCACCATTTATGGATGTAGGTATGGATTATCTAATTTAATAAAAAGTTTGTCCTGACTGATTGGGGACGCCTAGCCCAAATGGTAAGAGCCAAACTCAAGTTTCATCAAAGTTTATATAGGAAAATTCATATTTTCCATTCGATTGATGGATGGATATATGTACATATGTATGTCCTATATGTACTACTCCCAAATAGTGTTTAAAAAAAAAAACTAATAATAGTTTTTGGCTTTTATGGCATTTTTTTTTAATTATCCCCCTCCACCCTTTAGAAGAGAAAAATTGCTTATTGTAATTATCTTCACTCTACAGAGATATGACCGAGGATATGACTATAATGAGATCAATTTTGTAGATATACGGCAGCATCATGCGGAAAAAAAACAAGTAAAAGTGTTATCATCGGCCTGGCCGATGCTTTGATACCCTCCACTGCATGTACTGTATATGTACACGCATGTGTCTAATATTGGTTTTGTATGGGAGGTACCAGAACTACTTGACCGACATAGCCCATTTTCAATACCAACCTGACGACAGTAAAAAGAAGTCTTCTCACAAAATTTCATTCGCCTATGTCGATTCGTTTGGACGCTATTGTGTTTTCAACAGACAGACAGACGGACATGGCTAAATCGATTCAGAATGTGATCCTGATTCAGAATAATATATACTTTATAGGGTCTCCGGTGAATCCTTCTCGGCGTTACAAATGTAATGACAAAGTGATAATGTACCTTCCTGTGGAGGGTATAAAAATAACATGAACGAAGCCGGGTGTGACTGCCATGCTAGTACGTAGATAGATATTGAGTATGTATTAATAACTAAATTTAATGTGCACTGCGCGAACTCGCCAAGCGCCCTTGCAATCATATACGAACTGCGATCTTAACACAATACGTCTGACTCACTTGACTGGTCATGCAAAACATTGACCAATCATTATGATTTATGAAAAGATGACCATTTCAATACCTATCACCAATAAAAGCGGATGTTGTGTATATATACCTACTTATACTACAGACAATAATTTTCAAAATATTAAAACACACAACCACTAATCTATTTTGAAAAGTTCGGCCGAAAATAGGGAACAGCAAAGCAATCAACCCCTTTCCTCATACAGTAGGTATTTTATTTACGATGACCCAAAATTGCATTTAGGTAGTTTGATTTGAACTCAACTCATAATAAAAAAAATCATCATTCACCTCCCATCTCCCACTCCCATACATATTCTCAAATCTTCTCAAGCCCTCAATCCATATCAATCATCATTCATCATCCCTTAAAAATATTCCGCTCTCAATATAATTTATCATTTTGATTTGATTTCCCTATCATATTCATAATTATGTTACGTACGTGTACCGTTTTGTAGGTAACGTCTACGTTCTACGATGATATTTATTCAATCTGCCTCTATGCCTCACAATGCTCGATTGACTTCAAACAACAACAATAATATTATTAAGTAATTAGTATGTATCTATCAGAAAACCAAAAAAAGGATCCACCAAACTTGTTTTCTCCATATCCCAGTGGCAACGAATGCGGCAAAACAACAATCTGCAAATTACAGACTCTCGCGAGAGAGCAAAATTATAGAGAAAACGATTAGCGCTGTGTCGGATATTTTGTGAACTACATTGCATATGTAAGCGTGAGTTCTGAAACAAAAATGAAACTGCTGGTAAATTGTTAACTTTTCAAAATGCAATTTTAACTATTTTATGAACCAAATCTTTAATTTGTATTCAATGAACGGATACATAAATGTTTGAATGTTATTCTGTTTTGAAAAGCTGACAAAAATAAGTTCTGGTTGCTCTACAAACACTGTTTCCTTTTGGTCACCTTAATTTGCAGATTATAATAGTTAAACTCAAAAAATCAAAATTCGAAGACGGTCACTAACTAATTTAACCCATTAACTATAAAATAAAATCATAAAAAAATAAAAAAGTTCCATTTAGATATTGCCCCACCGGGGCGAAAAAAAAACCACCCAAAAAATGACGTTTTTGGGACTTTATGGTACATAAAAGTCAAAAAATAAAAATTCTAAGACGGTCACTAACAGCGTCTATTTATTTACTGTCGAAAGCCGTTTACTGCAATCAATTATCTCTTAAGCCCTGCAAGCCCCATCGGGGCGAAAAATCATATACCCTCGAACACCCAGCCTTAACAACAACTCGTAGACACAGTCACCTTTCTAGAAATGATAGCTATTTCGAACTACACCACTAATTCATCATCAGACTCCTTTAAGTGTTTGTTTGAATAGTTTTTTAATTCTGACAGTCAATTCTCCGTATATATCCACTTGGGAAGACATTTCTGTTTTCCCCTGTCAGGAAGTGAACTTGCAACTCGATTTTTCTCAATTGACCAAGTGACTACCACTTGCGCTAATTGAGCGACGATTACAAGCCCGCCAACTGGTGATTAGGACGGAGGAGAAGACCAACCTCTGTGCGTTGTTGTTGCTACGAGGTGTTTTTTGTTTATTGCTTAAACGTGAAACAAATGCCATTTTGAAGTTAAAACTCAACGAAGCTTTAGTCTTCATTCCGCGGTACTAATAATCACTTTTAGTGTCCAGGCTAACTTTTACGAAGTCACAATGGCGAAAATTTCCATATAAGATTATCCACTGTAACCGTCAAAATATTTAAGCTGAAGATTAGAAATGATTATTGGCCATTGATTTCTAATGGCTGCACTAAATGCATTTGTCAACGCGAAGCTCCAAAGCGTAATTGTGATTGTTTTATTGAAATTCAGCCTTTTAATTCCATTACAATTCAATTCTTGCATATGGATTTTGGATACTAATACAATGTATAAGATCGCGAATACAAGCTACCGAAATGACGTTTTTTTGGTGTACTGGTAACTCACAGAGATCACATAAGGAATACCATGGGACGAATTATCAGAAGAGTCAACTAGAAACACGTAATTTTGCATTACTCCTTAAACGATCGAGCTTTTTTATCATGTTTTTGGGATTCCTGACTCAGTTAAGCGACGTCCACACATTTTATAACAAAAAACACATATTTAGAACGTAGTATGGGTTTTCTTTTTATAAATATTAATCTTCAGCATTATTATAGTCTACAACATTACAGCGGCTTACCCTAAATAAAAGTTGGCGCAACAGGTCCGTATAGAATAGGTCCCCTAAGCCTAGCTTCTCACAGCTTACCTATAGCGATGAAATATGCAAATTGCTTTAGTTGATTGGTTAATGTGTTACTGATTGCATAACTTATCTATAACATGTCGAATTACGGCTTTCTTAGGGTGATTGTGAGCGTTATTTGTTTTTAACAGTTACCTACTATTTAAAAAGAAAAGTTAGAATTTTTATTCAAAAACTTCGCTCAGGAAAGGCGAACATTTAGCGCTTTAACAGCGCCCGAGATGTTTGCAGTTAGTTGTTACTTCTGCACTTTCATAGCATATTGTTGTAAGTTGTTGTCCTCTGCAAATATATGTATTCAGAAAGGAAGTTCCAGGTTTTCTTGTGCATTGGCTGTTCATCTGGACAGACAAACATCTGTCGTGATGTACCTACCTAAAGATTAAGCATAAATCACTGACTAGTCTTCTATGGCCCAGCTGTTGCAGA
Organism: Cheilosia soror; assembly: GCA_949372485.1. NCBI lineage: Eukaryota > Metazoa > Arthropoda > Insecta > Diptera > Syrphidae > Cheilosia > Cheilosia soror. Next base: position 87,178,576 of record OX443563.1, read on the forward strand.
TTATTACATTAGAGTAACATGTAGCATCTTTTGTATGTCGAAATGCTGTCATTTTATGCTTTTACGTAGGATAAGCAAATGTTTTCGGGCCAAATTCCTAATATTTCAGCAAGGTACGCACCGTGGTCAAACTTCTGCTTATATATAGAATGGTGAGTTGCTTCTGTGGGAAGTAGCTTTCTATATACTCGAAATAGCATTGCACTATTTATAGTAGATTTGGGATGATAGCAGTGTTCAGTGTGAGGCATTTAATTCTCGTTCTTAGATGCCTGTTTGAGCCGACAACACTGTGACAACTGCCGAAACTTGACACGGCTATATTATCATTTATCATTGAAATATGTGTCTTAATAAATTGATATATTAAATTTATTGATAACAGATATTTAAAAAAATACTTAATCTTATTACTTATTTTGATTTGCTATGGCAACTCAGTAGAATAGCAGCTATCATCACCCACACATCAAACAAGAAAACACAAATACCTACCATGCGATAGCGACATTATGTATACACATGAACACCCTAAGATTTAATACCCAGCGGCCGCGTGCTTAATCAATTTGTACATTAGCATTGAGTGTTTTAAATGTTGGGTTGGAGTAGCATTCGAGTCGTATTCGACTCAACTTTTAACGTCATATAAAACAATAGAGGTAGCTACAAACATACAGGATTCAGCCTACACCTACAGCACAAGTGTGTCAGGAAAGTCCTATAATCCAAAAGCTAGCTTATATGAAGAAAGTGTGAGAAAAAAAAATTAAACTTTATATTAGTTTGGCTTTGAATTTAGTCGGAAAGAACCACCCCACCCCACAAAATCACAATATGCCATAAACATATGTACATACATAGTGCAATGTATAAATAAATAATATGACTCCATTCCACCCACAAATACAGGACAACAGTCACTCAGCGCCATAATAAGCGAGGATTGTAGTAGAACTAAATGGGATGGTAGGTTACGTACATAAAAAGTAAACGATTTTTATCCGAAATATGTACAGAGCTGGATAACTGAACTGTCATTTTAAGCGAATAGAGAAACGGATCTGGTATGTAATATGAAAAGTGGTGACATTTTTATTTTAATCTAAAGTAGGTACGAACAATGAAGTTAGTAATGGAATACAGCATCTGATAAATGTCCACCTCGGCCAACAGAAGTCTCCATTTCGGGAAATAATACGTCGAAGAAAGTGTCACACTTTAGAGGTATTGCTTTACCAGCTGTATTGCATCGGGTGCCGGCCACCCGGCTCAAAACCATAATGTCAAAATAATGTGGCCACCCACCAAACTGATACTGTTTTTGTAGTAGACTTAAACTATTTCAATAAGTTGTGTGAGCGTGTATCGATTTATATTTAATAGCTTCCTGGTTTTTACTTATCAAGTCAATAATAGTTTGACAGTCCGACAATGGCTCGAAATTTAAAATGACACCTCTTGTTGGATGACCCTATTATGTATATATTAACATTTATTTCGTACATACATACATATATCTGTGTCCTAGTAAATTTATAACTGAAAATGTCCTACATATAATGTAGATAGACCTAACTTAAGTCCTGGCACATACAATTACGTAGATATTGGAGATGCAGATGATTCCCAGCAAGTGATAGGTACACAACTACAGCTACAGTGGTTACCAAAGGAAGATAAAACAATTTTTTTAATTCTTTTGCAGCAGGCTGCAACGACAATCTGTTGCTTTGGCACTTGTTACATACTCAATATGACTAGCACCACCAGGCACCAGTTGATGGTGCTAGATTGCGTAACAACGTAACCGGTTTCTGTGTTGGCGCACGGTTGTTTCGTCAATATTGTCCTCAACACCCTTCTACATCAAACATCCACCAGCACCAGACCAGAACCAATACAAATCATCAACATCTGTTTTCCTTTGACTTGAGTGCTGTTAGTTGTTAATATCGAATGCGAATGAGTTCGAAAAAAGAATTTGCTAAAGTAAACAAAACATTTAAATGGTAAAATTGTACTAGAATACTGAGTTGAGCCAATGTTGCCGATGTTGTTTGGAACCGAAACTGTTTGATCCTCCAATTGTATTGAAGGCAAGAGCCTTCTTCTAAGTGCGTTGGGATTTTGAGCCAACTCACAAAATGTTAATGTCAAATGAAAGGTTAAATGAAACTTAAAGCAATAAATCATGTGCAGTGAGCGTCAAAAGTGAGTCAACGCTAATGCTGTTTTAATTTTTCTTTGGAGCTTAGAAACACTTTTTTTTAAATATCTATAAAATATTTTATGCTGTCGAAATGGAATTTGTTTTGTTATTGTTATATTGTTAACAAACTTTTTACAGATTGTTGGTTTTTTAGAAATGTTTTAAGGAAACTTAAAAGAGCATCGGTGTTCACTCACTTTTGTCGCTCACTGTATGTAAAATAATGTTTCTGAGAGACGCCCTGGGCTCTTGCATCGATAGTCCTACACTTATGCCCATGTTTCCAATTAATGCTTTGGAAAGGGGTTTAAGGGATTGCCATTTGTTTTACCAATTGGGCCATAGAACAAATCATGGCCGGAATTAACTGATTTCTAGATCTATGAATTCATTTAATCGAATTAATTGGCATATGGATTTTCGTATTTTGACGAAAACACACTTCAAACTGATTTCAAAAATAATTTTATAAATGTGGCGGTGGCGGCATATAAACAAGAGTACATACAAATTGGTATTGTATGTTTGTTTTTTGTTTCCCAGCTCTTGTAAATAGTAGATCCAATTTATTTATGTAGTTTAACGAAATGTTTTGTCGCTTTTTGGGATTTGAACTTATAGACTAAGAGCTAGCAACGTTTTTTCTCAAGTCATTTTAGCCAGGCTGTACCTTAACCTTAGTGAGCTTAGTCCGTGGTGACTACTGAACACAAAAATATATTTCTGGCAGCCCTGCTTTGGTTTTTATGCCATAACCTCAAAAGTGCAAAAAATTAAAGAAATTTAACTCATTTTAGCAAATTTAAGATTTTGGTATGTATATGTTAATTTATGACCGATGTAGACAGGAAATGCAATTGCATATGGCTGGCTCGGACGTAGTCTAATCTGGGGGTCCAATTTTCGACGACTTTTTCCAACATTTGTGGCCATATATCGGCAATAACGCGGCGAATGTTGTACTCCAAGTGGTCAAACGTTTCGGGTCTATTGGCTTAGACTAGCGACTTCACTAGTCAAATAGTCAAGCGGCGTTAAATCGCACGATCTTGAAGGTCAAGTCACGGGTCCGCAACCTGAAACTATGCGGTTACCAAATGTTTCTTTCAATAAATCAATGGCGTTCTGGCCAGCATCGTTTTTAAAGAAGTACGGACCATCAGTTATTCCACTAACCCATAAAGCACACCAAACAGTCAGTTTGTGGATGTAACAGTGTCCCAACATATACTCGAGGATTATCATCACTCCAAATACGGCAGTTTTGTTTATTGACGTATCCATTCAACCAAAAGTGAGACGATTATGTTGACCGTAAAACGGACGTAGTGCACGAAACGTATTTCGAACAGAACCATGATTTTCAAAATAAATTTGCACAATTTGGAAGCGTTGTTGAAATGGCAAACTGAGCTAAAAATAAATCACTCAACAGCTGATAAAATGGCCGCCAGTTAAAATAGTGTTGCTAACTTAAAGTTCTATACCTATAAAAAACACCTTTTATAATATGTCAATGGGAAAAACACGCTTTTTCAGATGCGCTAAATGGAACGAAAATAACTCGTCGGATATATATTACCAGGTATGCATATATTTTGGGCACGTAGAGTAACCTTTTGAAACCACATCTGCAGGCGCATTTTTGTCATCCGTTAATAAACGGTGAAATCAGCACGTTGATTGGTCTCACTACACTACACATGCGTCAACTTGTTTATGTACCTTATATTATTGCCAATAAATTCAAAAATTAACCACGTTATAAAGTAAATAGTGTGTGAGTTTTTAGTTTTGGACGAATGGAAGGGACGTGCAATTTTATGCCGAGTCCGCACGGCTGAATTGAGAAGCTTTTTTAGGACAATTATACTCTCTGTGTAATTTGTGTTTTTCCGGGGATCGGATCTGGAATCCCTCGCACAGTAGACCAGCACACTAACCACTGGGCCACTGCGCCCACAAAACTACCCACATTGCTGCACAAATTTGTTCTATAAAATAAAAGATAGACTTCCAATTGCTCCAGACGACTGATTTGCAAATTACATTATGTATTTTTATAATTTGACAGCGTTTTTCTATTCATGAACCCATTCCCATTCACAATGACTTGCCAGCAAAACTCAGTATAACAGTTCACCATATGGCGTATTTTTTTGGGAAGTCAGTATAACAAAACCAAAAGTGAGTATAAAAGTCTTGCATGTAAAAGTAAAAGTGAGCTAGCTATAGATTCTCAAAAAAATACTAATATTATGTAAGTTCTATATATCAAGAAAAACAAATCACACTGTTAAAAGTTCCATCTCTAAATTGTATTCGCAGGCCTTCTAGTACAACATAAATTTCGTTTCGGTTCTTGCCTCGGCTCAATGCCACTCGCCGTGGCCTATCTTCTTCCTTTTCTAGCAATTTAAACAAAAAGCCCTAGTGTTAGTGAGATGGTATGGCTGAAATAGTATAGTATAGTGCAGCTTCCGCTTCATAAAAATGCATTTCGTTTGTTTACTATTAACGGACAGTTCACTCTGTCGATCGCGATTTATAAAATTAAAGTGTTTCTCTCTAAAATCCGGACAAGTAATTGTTGTTTGATATCAACTTGTGTAAAAGGGTGATAAGAAGAGAAATGAAAACGCAGTGAGTAGGTACTTATTATTCTCTGTTTCACATTTCTTTTACGATTCCTTTTTGCACAAAATGTTTTGTTCGCAACGCAGTTAGCTACATTGATGGTGAAAAAAAGAACAGTAGAGTAGACAGTAGACTGTGGGTTCCCCTTGAAGAATTTCATTGTTGATTTGCTTATTTTGACTTGACTACTTGAGTCAGACTTGTGGGTGGCGATAGGTTAATAGAGAGTTCTGGTTCTGGAATAAGTTGGGGTGGGTGGGCGTGGGAGGGACGGGGGTGGTAGGTGGTAGTCTGTTGGTTAGTACTCATTATGACTCGATGTATAAATAGATACATATTAAGTTGAAGTTGATGTATAGTGAATAGTGATATGTTTATAAAATGTTTTTATTCGGCTTTCCTAGTGGAATTCATCATTATCGTTATTTTAGTATATAAGTATGTAAAGCCGAAAGATGGGGCTGTTTATGTTTGCGAGTTTGATATTAATTGCCTTATGCCCAGTTGTACAGTCAGAGTTTAAACTGAAGTTTAACTAAACCTGACCGAGAGTTTAAACTTTTGGTTTAACTCGTTCAGTTTCACAGTACAAAATAATCTGACAGTTAACTAAACGCAGTTGTGGAAGCGCAGAACAATTTCCCTTAAGGGGATATTTTTCTACCAGCGCACTTTTGACCAAGTAAATGGTTATTGCTTTTCTCTACTTTATCTATTTTACCATTTGTAAATAAAAGAAAATGTGTGCAATATTATTACATTGTGTATTTTGGTATTAACGAAGTGAATTGATTTATTTTCGACACATGTTTGAACTGTCATCTACTTTCACCAATTAATTATTGCAGTAATTATTATTTCTTTTTTTTTTCAATAATAATAGATATCTAGTTGTTGAAATGTATGTGGCATTCAGACGGATGCGATCACAGGTACTGCTTCTTTGTAACTCGCTGGGTTTTTACCACATCCAATCACCCGTCGCCAGTAAAATATTGAAAGGATTTTATGAGCCTCTAATTAGGGTCATTGTCTGGTAATAGGTAGGCGCAAAGTTTTTTGCTGGTGTTTCTACGAAAATCTGCGCTATCTTGTTCTGGTTTTACTTTTTTTTTAAACAAAAAATTTAGGTAATCCAGATCTGTATACAAAAATGGTATGAACTCCGAAACCTTTGAACTGAACAGGCATTGTGCCGAGAATTGTGTTCAAAATCGGACAAACAAATTGCATTGTAAAAAGAATAGAGTGGGAAGTGTCTTGTTTCAGCCAAAACAAAATGTGAAAGATTTGAGTACGTATAGAAATATATTTTGTTCGCGAAGAATCTAAAGAAATCACTAGTACATTACAAAAAAATAATCGTCATTTCCACACACGAAAAGAAATAATTTGTATTGAAAAAACCTCAATACAATTTACGCTTGTCTACATTATGTTTGAGCTAAGATCTACCTGATGTTCACTTGAAAAAAAGGCGTTTTCATTGAAAATTACATTATATTGGTTGAAAATCTATTGAAATTTTCTGATGACAGTGGGTTTACCGCAGTAATGCTGGAACTAATCATAGCTCTACTTTTCACTCATATAAATTCAAGAAGTGCAGCACCCAAACAATTTCTCATTTCTGTTCTCTCTCTCTATCTCTCTGTATGAAATAGCAGCTGTCAAAATAAACCTCAAAATTCGAAACGAAAGTTTAAACGGCAGAATGCAGGCGTTTAACTTAAACCGAGAGTTGAACTCCACTTTGGGTTTAAACGAACACAGTAAAACCGAAAATTTGTTGAACGAAGGTTTAAACCAAAACGAGAGTTTAAACTCTGACTGTACAACTGGGCATTTAGCCAATATTTAACGAAGATACTTCCATCTTTTTTCCAGGGCTTGATATTATCATTCATTTACATAATGCATGCGACTCAGCGGGATGGATTCCTTCACCAGCTCATCACCTCGTCATTAGTCAGCTTATGGATCTTTCGAATTAGTCGCGGTTTAGGCAATGAGCGGATGCTGCAAAGTGGATCCGTGCTCGTGCCCTTATGTCAGTTAATAGTTTTCTTATCTCCGATTTAAAGGTAAAGTTGTCTATCGTCCATTAATATCTATTTCTTAAGGGCTGCAGGAAATAACCCCCAAAATAAAAATGAAATATCTCCCCAAAATGTTGCATGGAATGGCGGTTTTATTCATATGAAAAAAACCCTCAAAATGGGTTTTTGGGTATTGAGGATGCAAAGACCAAACAATTTTCGTGGACATAATCATAATACATACATAGTGATAGTGAAAATATTTTTGAAGAATTTAAAGTGCGAAAATAAATTTTTTCAATAGTGTAAATGTGTTAAGTTATGGTAACGCTATTAACGCTAAATTTTTAGAAACGTCTGTGAAAAAAATGTATATCTCAGCTACAATATGTTTCTGATAACATGCTCTTCATAATATATAATGTAAGTATCTAAATAATTTTGTAAATTCGTTTATGTTATTTTTATGTTCGTTGTTTAATGTTTGTCAGTGTGTTATATTAGGCCTGTTTTATTGCACATCTATCTCAGCGAAGTAAAGTTAGGTAAGTAGAATCTTTTACACGCAATTATACAACAATTACACACGGCTTGATATTCTAAGATTCTTCTTTAAATTATTTCTGTGCGCCATACTTACTAGATGTGGAATAAAACAGGCATTTTATTGGATTCATTAAAATTTAAAAACTTAAAATAAACTTTACTTCACTCAGGAATCAAGAACCAACTAGGAAAGTTAATTTTGCGAAAATGAACCATGAGAGAGCAGTATTTAGTGAGCAAACTTTATGTCACTTCACCACAGTCTCCTTTGGAAGTACATACCTACTTAGTTGAGACTTCACGAGAATCCATTTGGAATAATTTTGGAAGGATCAAAAATGAGGAGCACCCAACAGCTTTTTTTAAGCTTTCATCGCGTTTTGCCTTTTTGGCTCAGATCGCATGATGAAATTCATCGAAGAAAATATATCGATTGGTAACAGCCGTTATTTAACAGACATTTAAGGTTATGCCACAGGGTTGCTTCCGGCAGCTTCTAAAAGTGTACCTGGAATATTTTGGCAAAAGAAAGTATAAAAAAAAGATTTTTAAGAATTTAAAGAAAATTAAAAAGCAATAGATATCAATGCTCCCCGCGCCCGTTTGCGTTGAACGCGCTTCGCTTCTGATATACAGTGAGCGTCAAAAGTGAGTGATACCAACGCGGTTTTCATTTGTCTTTGGAGTTTGGAAACAATTTTTTGCTGTCGACATGAAATATGCTTTATAATTCTTATTTTGTTATAAAACTGCTTACAGATTGTTGGCTTTTTATGACCTGTTTCCAGACACTGAAAAAAACTCAAAAGAACATCGGTGTTTAGGTACTCACTTTTGACGCTCACTGTAAAATAAAGAAGTAGTGCGTAGCGTAGATATAACAATTCCCCAATTTTGAGGGGTTATTTTGTTTTTTATTTTAGGTGGTTAGATATTTCTAAAAAAAAATTTGAAAAAGATGTTTCTAATAGCAGAGATGATACCTAAGTCTAGTACCTACGAAATTTTCAAAATTAGGATTATGATAAATTGTCGTTAAATTTGTAATTTTATTTGTTTTAATATATTTTTGAATATGAAATAAATCAATCATTATCAAATTTGACTGAAATTTAAATTCGGGTTTTCGAGGTATAAAGACACATTTTTCAAACAAAATGGTTTTAAATGTACCTAGACATTGTTTTTCGAATTTTTAGAAAAAACAATTGTAGACAGTTCTGATCTGATATCCACAGTAGTGGAATTAAGATTCTTATTCTTCGTTAGTGAGCCAATTGGAATTTGTTACGATAGGAAGGACATAGTGCTTTCTGATGGGATGGGGGAGGTTCGGTTAAGATTTTGTTCAGCTTGAAAAGTTTCTTCCAAAAAATTTCGTATTACAACAGGATAACGAGCAAATCAACAAAGCAAGGTTCATACAAACATGTTTTTCACAAAACTATATCGAGGTAATGACGTGGCCGGCTCGAAGTCCAGACCTAAAAGCCATAACAAATTTGTGGGAGGAATCTTGCATGCAATGTTTACTTACATTACAAATATGTAGTTCCACCCCGTCAATCAGCTTAAAGAAGCTTTCCGAAAGGATTTGTCGTCAATCAGCCACTATGAGCTTAAGAGCATAACTATAGGTATCAAAGAGGTACTTTAGCACCAAGCAACTTCTTCTTCTCCACAAAGCACCAGGTTAGACCAGGCATGGAATATTGTTCCCATATATGGAGCTCGGCCCCAAAACATTCACTTAACATACTTGACAGCATACAAAGACGAGCAGTTCGATTTATTGGAGACCCTGCACTCACATCGAATATACAACCGTTGCGTTGGTGCAGAGAAGACAAGTCGCTGATCTATGCTTGTTCTATATGTACTTCCATGGAAGATTTTCCGAGGAACTCAAAGACATTATCCCTCGAAATGCTACTCTTGAGCGCCCCACAAGACAGGCTGCTTACGCTCATGACCATACAGTATACACTTGACAACGACGAGGACATCAATTTTCCAAAAACTCCTTCTGTTACAGGACATGCAAACTTTGAAACTCGCTTTCTGGGGATATATTTCCAGAAGACTACAATTTGCAGCAATTTAAGTGCAGAACTAACAGACATCTGCAAGCATCTCGGGGCGCTGATGAAGCGTAATAGGTTTGCCTTTCCCGGGGGAAGTATTAAAAAAAAATGTCAAAGCGCCTTAAAGAAGTGCTTGAAAATAATGGGTGGCCGCCATAAAAATTCGAAAAAATGCCTGCCTTATTAAAAAAAAAGTGAAAACCCTCATGTGTTTATAATCGAATTTCCTATAATTTTTCATCCAATTTCCTATAATTTAAATCCCGGTATGTCCATTGTCCCTGTCAACTCAAATAAAGAAAACTTAACTTTCGTAGCCCCATGGCAAAGTAAGTCGAACAGTTGCACTTGCAAACAATGCCACACTTTCGATTATGACAATTACAGAAAATGATTGATGGTTTCTGCCGTGGTAGACTGTTTTTTTTTTTTTTTTTGTAATTTCTGTTCTAGTACCTAATGGTAGGTAGGTAGGTTTATATAAAAACCCAAGTAGCACTAAGTGCCGTTTTGTTACCACTTACTCATTTGACCTGGTTGTTGTAAGTATGTCGAAGGGTGGTTTAGATACGAAAAAACCGAAAAAGAAACCCTCATTCACTACTTATGCGCTTGTCCGGCACTAGCCAGGACTAGACAGCGAAATCTGGGTAAATCCTTCTTCGCATCCCTAGAGGAAGTCGCGAAGAATAACATCAACGAACTTCTAACCTTTTTGAATTCCACAGGCTAGTACCTAATACTAAATTATTTTTTATTGAAATTCTTTCGTTGTCAAACTTTTGTGTTTAAATATTTAAATTATTTATGATTAGGTATGACATTTGATTGAATTTTCTTTATATGTAGGTATCTACCTACCTACGTTTTGTGACAAACAATTTTTTCTAAACTAACCTGGTAAGGTGGTCATTTTCTTAGTACGTAATAACTTTTCGAATTTTGCAAATATGCTTCAAACATCATCAAGCTTATTTTTCATAAATCGTAATCTTTATTACAGTTCGAACAGTAGTGCCCCTGAAAAAGGTATTTACTGAAGAATAATACTTACCATACTGTTGCGCCTAAGAGTATACTCTTTTTTTAATACTACGATCGCGAACAAATATTTTAACTAACACACATATCCTTAGGCTGAGGAAAAGGCTGAGGAAAAGGCTGAGGAAAAGGCTGTTACTATTTCAAATCTCTCCGTGCATAGGGTGAAATTTGTTTTCCTACAACAATTCCCTAATGGAAACATTAAACTTAGATACGGTTACGGTTTGCACTATGCAAATTATATTATCACTTCCGATCCAATTCAAATTTTAACTTAAGAATAGGAAATACAAGAGTACATACGTAAAAAAAACCATTAGTGGATCTAATCTACACTCTGCCCACTATTTTTTTTATGAACAATTTTAATTTACACCATAAAACGAGAAGCTGACGCACAAAAAAAAATAATTTTATTATTACCTACACAGTGAACTCTATTGGCGGAACGAATTTGGACTCTCACCTTCGATGTGGGGTGTTTTTAATAGGTAGGTACCTATTCTTTGGACTACGGTGGTGATATCTGACGTGGAATGTGATATTAGTCTTATCTAAGTGGTTCTGTTATGTTTGTCATTATACGCAATCCGATTGTAATTCTTGTTAGATTGTATGAATAACTGTTGTATTTAATCGGTTCTATAAAATATGGTTGGACATGAAGGACGAAGGTCAGTTAAACTATTGACGCGTACTCTGTCAGAAGTAAGATCTCAATAGATGGCTAGTTTTAAGTACCTACTTATTAAAATACAGAGTAGCGTTAAGCTGAAGGTTGTTTGAAATTACGTTTAGCCTTTTCATCCCTTAATCATAATTATTAAACAAGTTACACATCAGCGCTGTCAAGAATTTGTAACAAGGTAATGACATGTTATCTGGCTTTTACTAGCTATAGCTAGCCATCTGAATGCCCACTGGTTCAATCTTGTAAAGACAAGTGGTTTCTATATGCTGATTGAAATAGTTTCTTTGATTGGAATTATACTATCAATTAAAATTCCTCACTTCGCTAAAGCTGATTGATTAGTGTTGCCAGGGGAAATAAAAATATGAAACATCAGGCTTTTAAAATTAAATCAAATTTTTTCGATTTTAAAGAGAAACATAAAAAATAAACAATATTAAAAATAAAAAATACAATATTTTTATTTTTCTATGAGTCTGCTATACTTTTTGCCAATCAACTACAATTTTGTCTGCTTTATGTATATTCTCCGACAGCTAGCGGACATATTATGTCAGAAGTCAGATTTTGTATTTTTTATTGGCTTATATTGATCACGTGAACATTTTCGTGACATGAAGGGGTAGCCAAAAAATCTAGTTAAGGTTTTATCAACTGATGCTGATGAGTATTCAGTTGACATTTTTTGATCATATGCGATATGCGTGCCTGACGTAGTAAATGTTACATTAATGAAATGACCAATCTAACTGTTCCGTTCAGAGGAAATCTAGGCAAGACAAATCTTCGGCTTAGAGTGACTAAATTTTTGAATGTATGTATGTATTCAGTATTCCAATAGGTGTATTCTGAGCGTCAAATAGAATGCACTGTGATCATGCTTGCCAATGTATAAAAGCAAAACTTTGGCTGACCGTATCTAAGGCACCTTGCCCTTATTTTGACAAAAACAGATTTTAGGATACTGCCTTTAATCTTATCAGGAAGGTATTTGCTTCAGAATCATGCCAAAAGACACAGATCACAGACTGGTAAATTTTGCAATGACCTACAGCTACACGCCGAAGAGGACATGCGAATATAAGAAAACATCGTGAACCCGTCGAAAATTCCAATAGGAAAATTCTTCTTTGAGCATTTAGGGAAAATAGGTTGGTACATAAGCTGCAAAGGGGTTTAATACGTACTGAGACTCTGCAGGGAAAGTAAGCAGCGATCTTTGATGGAATTTGCTTATGTCGTTTTCGGTTGGTCGTCCAGAACCGTCCGGAGGAACTCTCCGCGATTCTGAATTCAAATCCAGAAGCAAATTTCTCTTCTTTTCAGTAGAAAAGCTGTCAGTTGAGTGCCAACTGACCTTCTGAAAGCGTTCGGATTGCTTCCGGATGGTTCTGGACGACCAACCGAAAACGACATTAGTTTTTGACTTTTGACTTACTTGCATGTGCCGGCCGATAATATTGACACAACTTGTAGAACACAGCGAGCTGTCACTGGTAGATACGTTTGCTAGTATAGAAACGGAAGCGTCTAAAATCGACAGCTATAACTTTGAGGTAGTAAGGGACTTGTCTACCTTGGTTATGCTATAAATTCTGACAATAATATCTCAAAAAAAATGAAACGAAGAACAACTTTTGCACTTTTGGCAACCGCTGTTTCTTTGGGCTGAGAAGGCAATTGAGTATATTAGCTCTATCTCGAAAAACTAAGGAGGTTCTGTTTAAGACCTTGATCTATCTAAAGCGGATGAAGATATCTTCGGTCGCTTCGAGCAAAGGATTCTTCGTAAATTTTTTATTAGTCCCGTTTGCTTTGACGGGCTTTGGAGAAGGAGTCAGTCATCTAAGATGGCTAGGGCATTTAAAGGAGATGGACACAAATGCTTCAGCCGTTGAGTCTTCGAGTCTAACCCGAAGGGACAACTCAGAGGAAAACCACGCCTTAAGTAGAAGGCGACCTGAACCGACTTGGAGTTCGCAACTAGATGCAGTTATGTAAGGACCGAGCTAACTGGAGTTGGAGAGGCTTGTTAGTTAAGGCATCGGTTCATCCCGAACTGTAGAGCCGCCTAAGTAATCGGTTCCTCGGTTATACGCCACCTTTATAAAACCCATCCATGGTCATTCACCCATGTAGTTCATCTATGAATTCGCAGTGGCTCAGTGGTAAGTGTGTTGAACTACTGTGTGAGGGGTCGCAGGTTCGATCACCGGAAAAACAAAAATTACATCTTAAGGTTTTTTCCACTGTGCCACCTCTTGCAAACGTCTGACAAACATCCGAGCGGAAAACTGTCCTGAAAAAGCTTCCCAATCTAGCCGTTTGGACTCGGCATAAAATTGTAGATCTCTTCCATTCGTCCCAAAAATAATAACTCACACAAACGAATGGTTGTGAGTGGTTGTATTTTTTTATAGTTCATCAATGAACGATGATTATCAATGATGAGACAACATCTTAATATCATTTTCTGGCCTGTGATAAGCGCACAACTCCTTTCTTAAAATGACCATGGAGAAGTTGTCCGGAAGTTCAGGTCATGGCCATGGATGACTTGGCTGTGGATAAGTTGCCATCACCCCAGAATTAAGCTCTTGATTGTCCGATTGACCGTTTTGGTAGTTTTACTAAAATTAAAATTAATTTTTCATGGTCGCTTTTCTCTTATATTTTTCATTCGATTCAATAGAGATGAAAGTAAATTGAATTTCGTTTCATTTGTGAGTATTATTTCTTAGCTATCGTCATCGACTGAGTTGTAGATTTTCCCCTTGAGTTACATTGGCATTAAAAAGCTATGTGTTTGAGTATGCATGAATGGAAAAACCACAACATTGTATCAGAAAAACTAGTGAAAGTATCACAATACTGTGGAAATTTTAATCTGTCCTATTTCACAATATCTGGTACACATTTTATCTTCCATAGTAAACAAGAGCAGAGATTTCTTTAAATCTACATAGAACTAGCGTAAAAGCGCGCCCCTATTTATAAATGAAAATTACACAAGAATAAAAACAATTTCCACTTAGATGAGTTCAAACAATGCGGTATTGAAAACTGTGTCTATTTCTCTAGCTGAAATTCTTTACTCTTGACTGAATATTTCAAGGTATTCCCCATATAGAATGGTTCAATATTATAATTTTAAGAGCAGTGTTGCGAAGCTTTCATATAATGAACTACGTCGTTGAAGATCATTGGCCATACGATTCAGAGGTCATTGTTGCTTATCAAATTTATTGTAAATGCCCGTCATTAATTGGAATAATTTTACGGCAAAAACAATGAATTTGCAATTACTCCGAAATTTTCGGAAACACAAAATTGCCCATATCTGCGAAGTTCTTGGGTGATTTTCTTCAAAACTCATCAGTACGTGGATAGATAAATCAGAGATCACTTTACTGTATTACTAATTTTTTAAACTGTTTTCAAAGTGGCTAAACGGGTCGGTTTAAATTCCCTTTCCGAACTCTTGTGTTTTAACGAGGATCTTTCAAATTTCCTCCCCCAAGATCCAATTAAAAAAATTATGTAAGACTACCGAAACCCATAAAATTCGATCGTATATCCTACGGAATACGAATACCAACTGACATTTGGTATAACCCCCATTTCGTGATATCACTTGTGGATTTCCTATTGCCTGCAAACTTTGATCTAGTGTCATTAAAAAAATATATAAAATCTTATCAACTGATAAAAAAATTCTTACCAAAAACCAGCACATGTAGTAGGTATCTTTGACAACACACTCTGTGCCCCATATTCCAAAAGGTATTCGCCAAACAGCATGATTCCGATCCCAAACACATGTTATATCATCATATCACATCGATTAGATACTTGCAAAAGTATCTACAATTAACACGCCCATAAACGTTCGGTCGATACCGAAAAGAGAGTCCAAGCTTTACAGCATTTTCAAGTGGATCGTACAGGCCCCCATATTCCAAAAGACACTTTAATTATATGCCCATTTGGAAATTCTCCAATATCTCGAAAATATTCTTTTTACTTTCTGCGAAAAAAAAAAACTGTGCGATTATCAGTTCGGAGCGGCTGATAGGCACAAGCAAAAAATCCTACTCAGACAGACCGCCAATGTTTCCATTATCATGGCGTTCAGTTCATTCAGTTGAGCTTCGTCTAGTTCGACGCGCGGTCTTGAATTTAGTTAGCCGTTTTTCTGTTGTTGGCCAGCAGCGTGGTATATTGAGTGTTGGTATAAATCGTATCTAGAATCGAAGAGTATTTTTGTGGATTTAGTTTTATTTTTTCGTTTAAATTATGCTTCACAATTTTTGTCGCGCAAAGTGTCAAAGATAAGGTTAGCTATAAAAAAATAAATAAAAATCATTGTGTTATTTTATAAAAAAAAAAACAATTTTAATGTCTGTAGTGTTAAATAAATTTTGTTTTGATAACTGGTGGTCGTGACTTATGTCATTCAATTCTAGTGAATCTATAAAGTTCATCTCATGCGTAATTATAATCAATTAAATTATAAATTTTTGCTTTTCATTCAAAATTAACGTTATACTGAATGAAAGTCTAAAATTAAATAAACAACAACTCGGAAAATGTAAAGCTATTTTTGATTTCGGAGAGACAGAGCAAGCACGTAAATATGAGAAAAAAATGTTTAACTCGATCTACTAAAAAAACAAACAAACACACACACATACGAGGACAGGTGAAAATTTTGGCACACGTGTAGGAGGGACTGCTACGCACATGATTAGAAGTTTGCACACTCATGTCAAATGATTTGATTTATGAAGAGTTGTGACTAGGTGAATTTTTTTTCGTGATAAATGAGTCAAGTCAAATCTGTGTGATAAAATTTCGCTGACAATTATTGATAGTGATAGTGGGTATTCGGTGAAGCGGTATCTATTAATCGGGCGCTTTGTTTAATACTTTTCCAATGACGTCTAGGTGGTATTAACTCATTTGATTTGGAAAAAGAGATACAAAAAGAAATTAGCACGTTCAAGAGGACATGTGGGTTGAGTAGGGCTTATTTTGGTACCTAGATACCAGTAGCGGTATTTTGTTTACATTAGATAATATTTGCGAGATATCTATCAGATTGAATAGTTCTACTTTGAGTGGGTATAGTAGTTGCACACTTCAGTTGAGTGTCTTTGACAGATAAACAAAACGTTACAATGCACTGATTGCACATTGATTGGATGTAATTTTTTTAAATTGCTCACTTAAAACAACACCATCGTCATCGATATCTCATACCTACATATGTTTCAATGCTAAGGAGAGTGAGTGGGTTTTGTTAAATTTGCATTGTAGCTGTGAAGCTGAAACTGGATTTTACTTGCATTCTGAACGGTTGACCTCAATCTTTCTTTATAATTTGGCTTTGCAGTACCTATACCTACCTGCATTTTAAGGTTAAACTGCAGTATTAAGTGCAAAAGTTTATATAGATACTTGCACATGACAATCATTCTTGAGGAGACAATTTGTCATTCATTCTTCACTAAATCCAAGTTTGTACATATTATTATTGTTCAGTGAACTTATAAAGGGCTTATTAAGACCAACTAAAGGTTTTTCTAGAAAAGCTCAGTTGTCTGTCAAAAATTCTTTCATTGAGTCTGGTTTTGTCAGGTGGTTTTGTCGGTTTTCTTTAACTGCGTAAAAAAAAACGATCTACGATAACGTCAAAACGACTGAGTGCCCGATTGTATCAGCAAAAAAAAATTTTTTTGCGCAATTTGTGTGGAACATGGCAACATTCTTCTAGAGGTTGTCCACGTCCAAGTGATCATGGCATTCCCTTGAGTGTAATTATGTTGTCATCTTCATTTATACATTTGTTGGGGGTTCATCCATACTGACAGCGATAACCTATATATTTATCAATTAGCATGCCAATCAATTTTGTTTTACAGACCAAAATTTATTTTCAAAATTCGCACTGTTCAAACTTAAGGACCATTCACATGGGAGCGAACGAACGAATTGATGAAATGCGAACAAACCACTTTTTATGCATTTATAAACAGAAAATTTCACATTTTACTACTCCAAGATGAGGATAATTAATTATTCCATCAAAATTTATTAAGAAAAAAAGTTTATTAACAGTTTAAATAACGAAATTTCGAAATCCAAATTTTTTGCCGCGAACGAATTGTCTATTCACAATCCACATCATTTAAATCGCGTTCCACAATGTAGCGAATAAAAAATTTGTTCGAACTTAACCTTATTCCAAGAGGAGGATATTTTGGAATAATAAAATGTGGAATTTTCTGCTTATAAATGCATAAAAAGTGGTTTATTCTCATTTGCTCAATTCGTGAATGGTCCTTTAAAGCTTTCTGTCGTTTTTAGCGCTGAAAGCTGTCAATGTCAAATCAAAACAATATGTAATTTAGATCCCAAATTTAAAAAAAAAAAAAACATGCAGTGGCTCAGCGGTATATAAATTCAACTCTGTAATTTGAATCTTCGTATTTTGGCTAGAAAAACATAACATCCCGAATAATAGTCCTGCAAATAAATATGGGGTAACTACTTATGAAGAAAGATCACAACAACGTCACAGTTGTCCGAAACTTCATGGGGTGACACGACAGGTATTACTGTACTGATGGTGCTTAAGTTGAACTACTTGTGGACACTATTACGGTGCACACTTGCGATTTTTGACGCGCGGTGCCGCAATGTCACCGCTTTTGCGTCTTAGCGGCAAAATGACGCATGTGTGCACTGCTCAATAACAAACAAATTTTTACCCGCAAGAATGACGCGCGATGCCGCAGCGTCACCGCACGTGTGTGTGCACCACTCAGTTTATTTGTGAGTACTACTGCAAGACGCCAAAGCGGCGACGCTGCGGCACCGCCTGTCAAAAATTACAAGTGTGCACCGGGGCTTAATTATTTTGGGAAAACATTTTACTAACATTTTATTTACCTAATCGTTTCTTGCTTTCCTAACAAAATTTACTCTGATAGTTTATTCTAAAGTTTTTTTCACTAGAGTTAATTTATTTTTGTGTCTTAAATCATAGGTTTATTACACATTCATAAACTAACTAAATATTTGCCCTTTTAATGAAGACTTAACTAATCAAAGTTTGTTACAAAAAGCTGAAATAATAATAAATCATATAAAAGTTTTGAGGGTACATATTTGATGACCTAAGACAACTCATCCACTGACTTATCGTCTACAACTTTACCTACTTTGTAGAGTTAGCGGTTGCATCGTTTTCTCCATTCATTCTCCTCGCACACAAGATCTAAATAATTTTTACAAATAATTGTTCTTTTAAATAATAATAATCTTGCAAATTTTGATTATTTAGTAATAATCATATCATAGTGGGCGCAGTAGCGCAGTGGTTAGTGTGCTGGACTACTGTGAGAGGGATCCCAGGAGGTTCGATCCCCGGAAAAACACAAATTACATCTTAAAGTTTTTTCTACTGCGCCACCTCTCGCGAACGTCTGACAAACATCCGAGAGTATGAATGTCATGAAAAAGCTTCTGAATTCAGCCGTTCGGACCCAAAATAGAAACTCACGCAAAACGAATGGTTGCGAGAAGATAGGCCTAGGGTGTCTACCCGCCTGTTGCGCCAACTATTTATTTTATTTATTTAATATCATGCTTACCCTTCTAGCACTCGGCGCCATAGACCAGAAATATTTTAGAGCTCAGTGTGTCAGTGGTTAGTTTACAGGACTACTAAGCGAGCGGTTTCAGGTTTAACCTAAGATTAGCTTTTAGCTTTATGTCGTTTTGCACTGTCGCACATCTAAAAACATCCGAGAGTTGAACTGTACAGTAGGAATTAATATTTTGTTGCAACTGTAAAAAATGTTGCCTATACCTTATCCCTGTAATGTATTTGACTGAACAATGGTTTCATTGGTTAACATCGTCCTCGGAGCAATGTTTGAACAAAGATAGATAACAAAGCCATTTTTTCAAATGGCTCTTAACTGATACTTATATGTTATAGCAGTTTTTTAACTATTTATAGAAAAGTGCGGTAATTTGCAGCCCAATACTAATTGGAAATAATGTCAACCGAATGCAAATTTTGAAGACCTCCTACATTATATTGTACATTATTTAATTGACTATATAAATATTGCGACGCCACGATAATAAATAAATGCTGTCTTAGAAGTCAGTGCTTGACTTATTTGTTGACATCTTTGTTTGATTTTAGATCTTGTCGTTTGCAGTTTATATTACCTACCCCAGACTTTATTTGAGGTTAAGAAAAAATATTTATTTAGATAGAACAAGGTGAACTTTGCATACGAGTAGGTATGTCAAGTTTGACTTATTTTCTGGTGATTCTTTTAACAGTTGACTTAGAGAGGTTCTACAAGTACCTATTGCATACGAGTATGCCGAGTATGGCTTCATTTCTGGTAATTCTATTAACGATTGATTTAGAGAGTACCTACCTATTAAAAAAATTTCTACATTTGTTTGGAAGAGAAATGTACCTATTCCTATTCCATTGTTACTTTCATTCAACGCTAGACCAAACGTAGCTTCTTCCGCCTTAACACTCACAGATGCTTGACTGACAGCTAGTCGATTTTGTCAATCTTATCGCACGCGTGTGCGAATTATAGCGCAGCTTTTCAAAGGTACATTGAGGCCCGAAGAACTTGCAAATTGGCTGTTAAAGCAGCCAAAGAACAGTCTTGGAAGGAGTTCGGCGAGAAATTAGACCGTGATCAAGGTGTTCTGAGGCAGCAAGCAATAAAGAACTACCAACTTCCAATAAGCAATCAGCAACATTTTTCGTTGCAACGATATTTAGTTGCTTTGATGTGAGACCTCTAATTTAAAATAATTGTGAGCGATAATATTGTGTGTTTCCTATTGCCAGTAGCTTATTGAATGTTGCCTCAATGTAAGACCCGACTTAGAGGAAGGAAGTGGGACATTATTAAATGAGTCAAATCCAAAGATGGTACACTTCTTTCTAAGGAGGAGGACATCTTGCGCAGATGGAGCGAGCACTTTTCTGAATTGCTCAATCCAGTCCAGGGCATTGAGGATGACAGAACCGTCGCCTTAATCAGGGCGGAAAAAAGTCGCACGGTAGAGGAAGTCACTTTAGCGATCAAATCGCTAAAAGCTGGCAAATCTGCCGGAGTGTATGAAATCCGTCCAGAAATGCTCAAGGCCTTAGGTGAAGAGGTGAAGAGTCACAATTAGGAGATGAGCAGAAGCACAACCGACACGTCATTCACCCTCAGAATGGTACTTGAGAAGGCTTGGGAGTATGCTACCTACACCTGTTTACGCATGCTTCGTAAATTTGGAGAAAGCATACGACCGAGTCCCTCCCTCTAGGTAAACTCTGGAGTGTATTACAGGAGTATGGAATTGATGGTTCTCTCTTGAGAGCCATTCAATCTCTCTACACAAACTGGTAAAAGCTGTGTTCGGGTAAACGGCGTTAAATCGATACCTTTCACCGTTGAACTTCGCCAGGGGTGCGCGTCTTGTCCCCTCTCCTTTTCATTTCTTATATGGACTGAATGTTACAGCGCAGTCTTGGCGAAAAACGTTTCGAATTGGGAGATCTGAGGATAAGTCATTTGCTCTTCGGTGATGACTTGGTCATCCATTCCTTGGGTCATCTCAGACTGAACTTCAACGCGCACTCGATCGGTTTGTAGCCGTGTGTGTTGAAACTGGAGATAAAAGTAAACGTGAACAAAGTGAAGTGATGGCCGTCTCCAGAATGCACTTTGCGTGTTGGTGGAGTCCCATTGAAACAGTTGGAGAAGTTTAAGTATCTCGGGGTCTCATTTACGAGTGATGGAGGAGCAATGCTGAGTTTTTCTGTAGGATTGGTCAGACTAGGTCAATTTTGAAACAGCTCGGCCATTCTGTTGTTAGGAGGTCTGAACTTGGTGTCAAAGATAAGTTGCCAACCAGGATCCCACGACGTGCTATGGAATCAGGCAGGCGTTCTCTAGGTAGACCAAGGATGAGATGGTTAGATCAAGTCCATAATCACTTCCCTACCCGTATGGGGATGGCCCTTGATGTTTTCTGTCTTCGCATTTCATTTCTTGCAAACTTTTTTAAAGTTCGTGTTGTCACTCAAAGTGAAATCTTAAATGGACCAAATATAAGATAAGTTGGTTTGCTTGCTAAAGGCAAGCGACGCAAGGCGAGCACAGGTCGGCTAGTAGCTAATAGGATACTTGTTCTCGGAATGAGTGCATGATTAACCTACATTCGCCTATTCCCTATAGAATTGAAAATATTTTAAAATAATTCATCAAGAGGTTACCACCTCAGATAGTCTCAATACAGAACGCTTATCAATATAGAATGCTTATGCTTACACGTATGACTATACTAACCACAATGTATAAGCAAATGAATAATATAGAAAGGGGCATATCTGGCAAAGCTGCACTGTAGACAAGGACTTGACCGAGAGAAGAGCCGCAAAAACGAAGTCAGCGTTGAGATGAAGCGAAGAATTAATCTTTCCAATTGCTGTTTCTACGGGCTTATAAGGCAATGCAGTAAAGCCCCCTTAGAGCAAATAAAAAGAAATTGTATAAGACCAGAAGAATGGTCTCTGTCAAGGTCGAATGAAGTAAAACCATGGCACAGTA
This sequence comes from Cheilosia soror, assembly GCA_949372485.1. Classification (NCBI taxonomy): domain Eukaryota; kingdom Metazoa; phylum Arthropoda; class Insecta; order Diptera; family Syrphidae; genus Cheilosia; species Cheilosia soror. Next base: position 87,200,484 of record OX443563.1, read on the forward strand.
AGAGTCTGTAGAAGGTATACAATATGACGAACTGTATACAGAATGTACACCTATATTATAGGCCCAGTCAAGAAGATGTTTCGAAACGGTATCATTTAGACGATCATCGTTATGATCCACTTTGCTAATCAGAGGTCATTGCGCAAGTGATCAAAACCATCAACGATCTGCGAAGATGAGAAAGAAAAAAGAGGCGATATAAAATTTTGTATGCCAATGTCCCGTCCTTCAGGAACGACGCGAAGGCTTAAATCTCTGGGGCCCAGGTTGTTTGATAACCTTTTCGAACGTAAACGAAGAGGAAATATCAGATCTGCTCAAAATGGACAATGTAATCAATGCAGTCAGAAGGACGATATGGTTATGGTAGCCAGCGCATCGCACACCCTTCTCTAACCTAACCTATGAGACCTCGCAAATTAGTTATTCAAAAATACTCTACATAAGCATCAGGAGCACAGACAGACAGACGTACAAATGCACATAACTGCCGAGAACCACTTATAATCATTGTAATGTCAGAATTGATTAAAATGTCGAGTTCGAAATAACAATTTTTTTCTCTTAAAATGCGTACTCGTATACGAGAAAGTGGAAAAGAAAACCACATGGAGCAAGATCCAGTCCGCATCAGAGTGGCATTCGTAATAAAAAAAAAATACAACTGCAATGTCATCATTCTGCCATTTACCAGTTTTTGATGGAAGCAATGTGTTCCTTTCTCTTGATTGTTGGTAATACTTTTTGTTGTTTCTTTTGTAAATAATACTTGTGTATATAGTAGCCACCATAGTGACAGCCAGTCCATGATGGGTTTTAATTGAACATTTATTAATACACCAGCAACAGTGAGTCATATGTCATGCTCATTCTCATGACACTGTGTAATATTCTTCATTAACAGAATTTGTCTTTTTTTACTACAAGTTCGACACTAATTGACAATTCTAAAAATATCCACGTATGTAAAGTTTTAACTTACTAATTGTAATTGTTCTGTAAAATGTAAACAAAAAACTGGATTTCCAATGCTAAATATGGCAGCAACATTTGCGATGCCATAGACACAAAATTACTTGTAAATAAGTTCCATGGGTTTCTACAAACGGATTGGTTAACGATTTAGTGAACAGTAAACACTGAAACTGACAGTTAAATGTTAATTTGAAAAAGTGATCATAACTAGCTGTGGAATGCCCTGGAAAATTGTTAAATTGTCAAAGTGTTTCCCCCAATCCACAATACCCACACATGCGTCGACATAAGTCCAATTTTAGTAGTAATAGTAACACAAATCCAGGGGAGGATTACGGTCAAATGCTGTTGTGGGCGCCGCTTTTACAATATCAAAAGGCCTAAGTTAAATGATTGCATTTAATGTTGCTTATAACTACCAAAATCCACGAACGAAACATAATTTAGAAGTAAATTAAAGCCAAAGCATTAGAGGACAGGAACTTGTAGGTATTCATCTGGTACATTTTGTGTTTTGTCAACAAACTAACACGTTTGTATGTATTTGGAAAGTCGCGTACGATGTATATACTAATTGTAAATTTAAACCATCCAGAGACATGCTTATATACACACAGAAAGTTCATAAAAGTCGGTATTTTTCAAAATTGATCTAGCAGTTAAGGAGTACTTCAGTGACATACACACGTACATAAGGCCTTTAAGGTGTGGATTCCTCTTGAGGATTTGGCTTTTCGAAACCTCGTAAACACGGAGTCGCAAAGAAGTTGCAAATTGGCTGTAATAGCAGCCAAAGAACACCATTCGAAGGTGTTCGGCCGTTCGGGGAGAAAATTTAGGCCTTGATAACAAATATGCATACAAAGAGCCAAATTCATAGATGGTTCTCTTCTTTCCAATGAAAAAGGACATCTTGGTCAGAGAGAGCACTTTTTAAAGCTGCTTAATCCACTGGCACTGAGCATTACAGTTTCATCATTAGAGTAGAGTGGATAGGAGTCTGGTATAAAGGAAGGCACTTTGCGATAAAATCCCTAGGTTAGGTTAAGTTAAAAAGGGGTATGAGAGAGAGGTCTTATACGGCACTAGGGGGAACCAATTGCAGCGACCTACAATGGAAAAACACCTAAACACTTACCTTTGTGAAAGCCCCAATTTCGCTGGAAAAACCAAGTAGCGCCTTATACATAGTTGGTATTGTCTATCTCCTCCAAATGTTGGAAGAAGTACCTGCCCAGAAATTTCCTTCTACTGCGACATAGCTATTGCCTCACATTCACATAGTTATATGTCCTCCTCGGCTTGCAAGTCATTGCAGAATCTGCAAATATCCGAGTCTGCCAGCCTGAGCCTTTTGGTATGTTTTCTAAGAAGACCAGTGCCCTGATAATATACCGATCAGTGTCCTGAGCTGTTCCCTGCCTAGTTTGAGGATTTCCCTAGATCTTGTACGGTCGTATTGCCGCCAAAGTGCCTTGTATACTGCGGTGAGGCCCGCCCACCCCCGGTCGGCTTCCTTAGTTATTTTATTCCTAATATCGCTCTTTATGATGCAAGGAGGTGGTTTAATATCCACATCTCCTCCATCTAACAATTCCCCGCCTCTTCTCGCAAGCTCATCAGTTTGCCCACTTCCAGCTAGATATACCGAGGTGTCCTCGTACCCAGCACAGTCTCACCCGGCTATAACTGCTTAATGCCTTAAGCATTGTGCGATGGGTCCAGACTAATTCAGAATTGATGTTCGTAGATTTCAGTGCCTTGAGTGCGCCCTGGGGGTCTAGCACGTAACTTGATACAATCGAGTTCAGTCGATACAATCGAGCTCTGGCAGCACCTAATTTCTCTCAATCGATTATTCTCGATTGATTATCCTCGATTGAGACAAATTAGGTGCTGCCAGAGCTTGATTGGATCGACTAAACTGGATTGTATCAAGTTACGTGCTAGACCCCCTGGCTATCGATGTAGATGGCTATATCCCTTTCAGATATAGATCTTATCCGCATAGCTCTGCCGCTTTCAGAACAGCCAGAAATAACTGATTGGAAGACACTGCTTGTATCCGATAGTCGTATAGAAAATTTTAGGTCCCTAAATCCCTAAAAGTTGGCAACATTAGTTCGATAGATCTCTCGTGTTATTAAAGTGGCCTGGAAATGCGATCGGCCAAATAGGTTACCCTCAAGATTAAAGAGTGTAAATGGGATTGTTCCAATAAATCGAAGAACTGTATCACTTTTAAGTCTCGATTTGAAGTCAAAAAAAAAAGACATGGATCAAAAATGCTCCCAAAATGTAGGCGCAAGTGATATAGTCTAAGCCTAAAGCCTTCTAGGAGCCTTAAAAAACATTTCAAAAAGATTTAAGAGCTTCATCGGAATTATTCGAGTAGTTTTCATGTCAATCGGTAACAGACATAAATCCCAAAGATCTTCATTCCCGTCGGTCTCTTTTTTCAGTTCAAATACTTTGCAAGTGAATATTATGCGTATGTACCTATAAAACTATTTTTGTTTACAAACCAAAAATATTTGCGAAGTTAGTTTATTTCGACTAAATATTCGTTTTAAAATAAAAAAATAGGTGGCGCAACAGGCGGGTAGACACCCTAGGCTTAGGTTTTCGCAACCATTCGTTTGTGTGATTTTCTATTTTTGGGACTATTGGAAGTGGAAGGGACCTACAATTTTATGCCGATTCCGAACGGCTGTATTGAGAAGCTTTTTCATGACTGTAATACTCTTGGATATTTGTCAGACGTTCGCAAGAGGTGGCGCAGTAGAAAAAACCTTAAGATGTAATTTGAAAAACGTTTTACGTATCGATATTTAAAAAAAAAATTAACTTTATTTTTATTAACTTTCATTCAGCAGAGGGCTGGATGAGCGCCTTAATTTTTTGCGCCAATTAATAAAATTTGGTCGTAGACATAATTATGTAAGCTTTACGATCACGTAACGGTAGTACTAAAGTACAACCTTAACTTCCTTAATGCGAGTTTCGGTTCCTATACTGAGGCGCTAAAATTTGGTGTACCTTCACATGTATTTTATCTTAACAACTTTGTCATAAACATGATAAATAGCGCAAGACTTCAGAGGAATTAATTACGATTAGAGCTATAAAGATAACCACATTTAACAATCGACGAGTCCGACGTCTTTGTTTTGCCATAACCATAAATAAAATACTTTTAGATATTAAAGTCCACTATCCACTGTCCATCCATGAACCTTTGAATTGAACAAGCAATTAATCAAACGTAGGTATGCCTTGCCTATATATACCTATAAAAGCTATAACCGTTTCAGATTGCAAGTTAAGGTGGTTAAAAAAACACACTGGAGACAGTCCAATAAACATTTTATTTTCAAACACTGGAAGTTTGCCTTCTCCCAAGAAACAAATTACCTATAATACATATTTTTGTTTAAATAAAAAAGTTTGTACAAAGAACACGGGATATATTAATTTTTAAATATAAACTAAACAAATGCCCTTCGATTTAGCCAGACATTGGAGCACTTAAGAGGCCTGAGGGACGCACTGATTGATGTTGTTTATGTAAGACTATTTTTAAAACTTGTGCTAAAAAATGATTTGCGTTATTTAGTCTGTTATTTTTAAACAATGTCAGAACGTATGGCATATGGTATATCGTATATTTATAGCAATATCAAAAAATAAATTAAAAATAGAAAATAATGAAACGTAAAGTGCCCCACACACAATAAGTTTATCGTGCTGTTTGGAAGTTGGAACTTTAAAAAACACCTCGTAGCAATTACGACACACTGAGGCTGGTCTTCTCCTCCATTCTAATCACCAGTTGGCGGACTTGTACTTATCGCTCAGTTGGCGCAAGTGGTAGACACTTGGTCAATTGACAAATCGAAAGGCAAGGTTCATTTACTGACAGGGAAAAGACATGTCTCCCCAAGTGGATTATTACGAAAAATTGACTGTCAGAATTTAAAGTATTCAACAACAATCACTTAAGAGGAGTCTGAAGATGAATTAGTGCTGTAGCTCGAAATAGCTATCATTTCTACCAAAGTGGCTATATCTACGAATAATTCTTTCAAACAATAATTTATACATCAAATTCGACAGATATTTTCGGGGTCAAACCCAACTAGCGAAAACCGTTGTTACTCCTCGCTTCCTTACTCAGAAAAATACAAAAAGTTGGCGATTTAAATAAAAACCGTTACGAAATGTCATACAATTCTAGGTCCCTTCCATTTGACAAAAAAACGATAATGATAGATTCATAAAATAAATGGCAAGTGACAAATTTCTAACATTTTCCTGACATAGTTTTACAAAATTTCGATTAGTGACATAATTGAAAATAAAATGACTAACTTGTGATAACATTTTAAAAATGTTTTCAATTATTGAGTGTCATTGTGGAATTCGAAAAAAAATTCGAACTTCGAATTTAATGTGAGACACATGTCAACATTCTCTAGAAAATATTGCCAACTTTATTTTTATGTTTCGTAAAAAAATTGTCAGCGCAAATTTGATGGAAAATTTATTAACAATTCTTAAGATATTTTTGACAATTTAGTTGTCAAAGCGATTCTATTATGATCCGAAAATTTTAAAAAAATTTAGGAGAACAAAATTCAAATCCATTGTACCTCTTACCAAATGTGTTAAGTAAGTGCCGACCGGACATCATTTTGGTGTTAAGGAAAGTATGCAAGAATTGGTATCCAGTGACGCAATCAGGCAGACGAATGGTTCACTCTAGGTAACATGGCGAAAATGAGTTGAGACAAGGAGAAAGCTCAAAATCATTGAACTCTTTATATTGAAGATAATGTATTTTCATGTATTGTTGCTGTACAAAATTAAAGGATCGCCATTAGCGCACGCATACTTGAAAAATCATAGGCCCATGGTATAGCATGGAAAATCATTGTCGCCATTGATTTTGACATTTCACACGTATTCACAGACAGGGGAATTCATTCCAGAGAGAAACGGGTAGGTGCACGGAAGTCGGCGGTCTAGTTCTATGTTGCTTGTGGGCTAGGCGTTGTTGACGCTACGTATGTGCACGCACCTAGCCCTACCTTATGTACCAGATTGTTGCCCGTCGCGCTGTCAAAATTGAAAACAACAAAAAGCAACCCAGTGCAGCAGTGTAAGGCCCAATGCACACGGAGTAACTGGAAAAAAACTAAACCGGTTGGCAACTCGGGTTACAGACCAGTTAACTTGGCTCCACACACGAGCAAACTCATCACCAATCAAAATCACTAGTTCAGTCAGTGTCGTCATGTTTTTCCCCCACCAGCAACAGGTTGGTCTGTTGTTCGCTCATCTTCGACAAACTAGAAACTGAAATCAATAGGCAACTCGAAATGCAAATCAACAGACGACTGGTTATAAACTGCTTTTTGTGTGCGTCGTCTCATTTGATTACGAAGGGTATGACTCAAAGCAAACTTGTTGCCAATTCGCATCGCTTGTCAGTTTTTTTCCGGTTGCTCCGTGGGCATTGGGCCTTAATGGTGCGCAAAAAAAAAATATATATATATATATTTGGCGCAACAGGCGTGTAGACACCATAGGCCTAGCTCCTCACAACCATTCGTATGTAAGTGGGACCTACAATTGTATGCCGATTCCGAACGGCTGGATTGAGAAGCTTTTTCATGACAGTTATACTCTCGAATGTTTGTCAGACGTTCGCGAGAGGTGGCGCAGTGGAAAACACCTTAAGATGTAATTAGTGTTTTTCAGCGGATCGAACCTGGGATGGGACTCCTCGTACAGTAGTCCAGCACACTAAACACTGAGTCACTGCCCCTGGTGTAGTAGTTAGAATATTTGCTTGTGATCTTATATTGCTGCGTATAGGTACATAGAACAATGAACCGTAATTGCAGATTTGGATTTGGAGTCCGCGTTTGGCGGTCTATAATGTACCCAATTTCGCACATACTGCAAATCCAACAGTGATCCTCAGCAGGGGGGTTGCGGGGGGGGGTAGCTTGCCCCCACATGCGCATTAAACTGCAAATGGTTTCTTTGCTTTATCTTGCTGTTTATTTTTGGGATTTCGAAATTCTTTGGGCGTTATTTTCTTTGCCATTATTACCTAACGCCATATTTGACAGACGACAGTTGCGTTGTTTTTACGAATAAATTGCATCGGATTGGAAGAGTGTTTGTATACGGCCTACAGTCAGCGACTTTTGTTCATGTTGACGAAAAAGCTACAACTAGCATACTCAGCTGGCTTGCGTCATTCATTAACTTAGTTGCACTTGTATCGTAGACTATGCACAGCATATCTCACTTGATGAATATCTATTTCCACTTGTGTAGTGTAATTAAGTGGCACTGAAAATTATAGAGAAAAAAACAAAACACTCCACTCCCAGCAATTCTAACGCCCCTGATGACTTTGACTTGTCGTTGTCGTAATGACTCGTGAGTTCGACACTGTCAGTTATTATCTGAGCAATTTAACATGCAACCGATACTTGCATTCAATCAATCAAACAAATAATTTCGAAAGCCTTGACTTTGAAACGTCTCAGATAGATAGTTCACAGGTAGATAATTTCGCAAATAATTTTTAAAAGAAAGTTAAATTTTTAAAGAATTATGATGGAATACTTTCACTGGGTCTTTCGGCTAATTTATTATTAAAGTTATCGCGAAATGTTTAAATTTAACAATGCTCTATACCAAAGATAGCGCGCCTCACCGTCATTGGTTTCACATGCCATTTTGTTCGACTTATCTTTGTGCAGTATGTGAAATGTGAGTCAAGCATGTAATACGCAGTTTAATCGTTTGTATTTGTAAAAAATAGTAAACACCGTAATCTCGGCACTAATTACATTGAATCATCATCGCCTGCTGTCATTAGTGTAGGCAGATAATAATTCATAACCATAAAACTTATTCCGAAAGGTAAAAACAGTCATAATGGCGGCCAACTGCTTTGTGTAAAAGGGAAAATTTAAAAAACAAACATTGGAATTGTTTTAAATATAGGAAAAATGGGCGACAAAGAAACTATTCAAGGTTGGCACAGAAGCAATTCCATTTAAGTAACATTTATCAAGCAGCTCTTGATATCGCATATCTTATCAGGAAATAGATTTCGATTAAGACCTATTTATAGGCACATATAGGTATAAGGAGTTCAAGAAGCAGACACAAGTTAGACTGATTATGGGAATAGAAGGTCTGATGGATTATGTCAAATCGTAGTTTGAATTGTTTGCAATCCATTTGAAGTTAGGGTAGGTAACACTAACACAAAAATTTAGCGAATGCCTAAACCATATTCACCGTATCGAACCAATTTTAATACAATTTTTTGTTCCCTTTTTTAGGATATATGCACTCATTAAGGACACCTCCATCGAATGTGATAACAATAAATTCCACAACACAAAATGAACAAAGGCGATACACAAAATGGCAACGCTACCGAAATTCCACTCAAACTTGACATTCATAAAGCGAATTCCATACCAAAGCCACCACGCCAGCCGACACCGATACTTGCCAAAAAGAAACGTCACGATAAAAGCGATTTAGGTGAGAACTTTATACCCCCAGATGGCGGATGGGGTTGGCTGGTTGCCGTTGCATCTGGAATAAGTATTGTAAGTGTTTTTGAGAGTTATTTTGTCTTTGCTGGCAATTATTCAATATGTGGTTTATTTTTTCTGATTGCAGCTAGTCACATTTCCTATAATGCAACAGTTTGGCATTTTGTTTCGCGATAAATATACACAACTAGGAATAAGTAGCTCACAAATGACAACTATCATCAATACGCAGCAAGCTGTATCGGCGTGTACAGGTAAGACTACATTTTGAATACATTATTTACATTTTAATGTCCTCCCTTGAATAACACCGTCTACGTGATGTTAATCGATAGGAGTCCGATCGATCTTGGGATTGGCATCGACACGTCTTAGTATCAATCAACATTTGTAAAAATGATGTCTGCATCGAAGATCTATTTTTGCGCGAATGCACGCACACGATCGATTGAAATAGAAATCCAATTAGGGATATTATTTGCATAGCTCAATCAATTTTAATTGATCTGATCGGTTTTCATAAATTGATTGCAAATTCAGCAGTAGCTGTCAAGTCAATTATAGTTGTCTATAATAGATTTCGAATTGATCGTTTAGACGATCCTTATACTATCTGTTTACAGATTGTGATCGCGTTGCCAGCTTTAGATTAAAATTCACAAAAATTCATTCATTTTCAATGGCCCTCTTATACATTAAGTGGGTTGCGGGTATATGTTGCTCAAGTGGACCCTCCATAGCTCTCGATCCTCCGCCATAGACTCTAAATCATCAAGGCCAAGGGTAGAGCAGCGATTATAAACTTGATCTAACCATCTCATCCTGGGTCTACCTAGAGAACGCCTGCCTGATGGTTCGGATTCCAAAGCACGTCGTATGGGATACTGGTTGGGGACATGCGTTTAACATGACCAAACCATCGAAGCATGGACCGCTCCGTTCGGAGAAGTAGCTGCTCGACATTGAGTTCCCCATGTAGTCTGGTGTATTAGAAATACACGATTTCTACGGGTCACACCAGCAATACAACGGAGGGATCTCATTTCGGTAGCTTGTATCCGCGATCTTCTGGTCATTACCCAAAACCAAATTAAATTTCAGTCCTCCAAGTTCAGTCCTCCTAATAACAGAATAGCCGAGTTGTCTTAAAACTCACCCAGCCTGACCAATCCTAGAGAAAAAATCAGCATTGCTCTTTCCATCACTCGTGAATAAGACCCGGAGATACTTAAACTTCTCCACCTGTTTCAATGCGACTCCAAAAGCATGCAGAATGCATTGAACAGGCGTTCTAGAGACGGCCATGACTTCAGATTTGTTCACGTTTACTTTCATCTCCAGTTTCAACACAAGCGGCTACAAACCGATCGAGTACGCGTTGAAGTTCAGTCTGAGAGGACCCAAGGATGACCAAGTCATCAGCGGGTTTTTTATAAGCCGCAAAAAAAGTTACACGCTTGCCAGATGCCGAATTACCCACCCTCTGTACAAACTCCGATTCGAAATCTCGAAGGCTTTTATAAAATTGATACATACGAAGGTGTGCGGGATATATTAAAAAAATAACTATTGCTAATCGCTGTTTCTTTGGAAGAAGAAAGCAAAGCTCTCTCGTCCTAGTTGTCCTCTATGGCGCATATGCAAGGACTCTATCAGAGGCAGATGATGTTACCCTTAAAATTCTTCAAGTAATTTTCGGTCCCGTCTACATAGGCAAACGGTAAATGAAGGAGGAGTTACAAAGACGAACTGTACGGGCTGTACAGTGACATCGACCTAGCCAGAAGAGTGAAGGAGGTGGCTGGGTCATGTAGAGCTAATGGACGGGAATTCTCCCGGCCAGAAGATCTTTGAATTTTAGGTGGGCCACGCAAGTGGAACCATTTTAGCGTGCGAAACTGGAGTCAGCTGGCTAAAGACCGTGCTGGCTGGAGACGCTTGTTGAATTGAGGCCCAAGTGCACTCCGAATTGTAGCGTCACCTTAAGTAAGTAAGTAAAACACGAATCAGTCCTGCCACTGACCGGTTGGACAAACGGAATTTGTATACATAACTAATATGTAGATAGGTCGAGACTTGTGGCTGTTGCCAATTTGTTTTTAATTTTATTTAAAGCGGCTTATATACTTTGCCATGTTTAACAAATTCTTTTGCTGAAATATATCTTTCGAAATGTAGAGATTGAAAGATTCCATACACTTGGTGATAGGCCTAACCCAAGATTCGGTATAGACCTCTAGAATCGATACTGTAATTGTTTTTATACAACAAACTAAATTTATAATCTTAAACATAAGCACAACATATCTAAAACTAATTCCATTCCATAGGTCTCTTCAACGGTCCATTGTTCAGACGGTTTTCCTACCGACAAGTTTCTATAACTGGATCGCTTTTAATTTTCCTCGGTCTCGGACTGACAGCATTTGCCGACTCCTTTTTGCTCTATCTTTTGACGATAGCCTTTACCTATGGTAAGTTCAAAAGAGCCCAATTCACCTTCAAAAATCTGAACAATTTCTTATATATGCCGCATTTTAGGAATTGGCAGAGGTTTCATGATATCCTCATCATCACTAGCTGTCAACACATATTTCAAAATCAAAAGGCGAGCCGCCACAGCCTATCAGTTCACCGTGGCCGGTGTGGGCCCCATCGTTCTACCATACCTCTCCACATATCTAATGGTGGAATATGGCGTCGCTGGAGCGGTTCTCTGTTACGGTGGCATGTCACTGCATAATTTGGCCTGTGCGTTGATCTATCAACCTGTCAAGTGGCATGTGAAGAAACTACCAAAAGATGCTGAAGCATTGCGAAAGCTCTCCGAAGTCGAACTGGATCACCATCAGATTTTGGATAATCATGCAGATCCGGAAACGCCAATGTTGTCTCGAGCAAACGATGGATGGTATGGGTCAAAAGTATCACTAGACTCAGCCCAATATCGTCGGCGGCACAGTTCCATATCGAGCTACAAGAGCTACGAAGCAACATCTGCCAACAGTCCGGCAATCCCACCGAGAACGCCAAAACTTTCCTTTTCAATGTCCAAACCGCTTATGCAGCCCGTTAAGGAGTTACCCGTTCCAGAGGAGACGGAATTCTTACAAAAATCTCGCGAGGAATTCGAAATCGAGGAAAAGGAGAAGAAAAAGTTGTCAATTTTCCAAAAGATCTCAGTCTTCTTTGACTTGGATCTACTGAGGGACTTTACCTATGTCAATCTGGCCGTGGGTCTAACCTTGATCGCGTTTACAGAGATCAACTTTGCCATTTTGACGCCGTTTATTCTGCATGATTTCGGCTTCGATAAAGATCAAATCGCTGCCGCTATGTCAATGCTGGCCGTGACTGATTTGGGTGTGCGATTTTTGATTCCATTTGTGACGGGAAAGATGAAGTGCGACAATAAAGTGTTTTTCTTGGTCGGTGTCGTTGGCATGGTATTGGGAAGGGCTGTATGTGCGCATACGAGAAGCTTCCCCATGATGCTAGTCTGCTTTGGGTGGATGGGCTCGGTTAAGGCGATGCGGATTGTTTTCTACAATCTGATCATTCCAAGTTATGTACCTTTGAAGAGGCTTCCAGCTGCAGCTGGACTGCAATTACTCATCACAGGAATCTTTACACTGGCTTGTGGACCTATTATTGGTGAGTTGAGCAAAAGTCTATATCATCGAAGGTGTTTATCTCTACAACAATTTGTTGTTCCTTACAGGTTTGGTTCGCGACGCCACCAACTACACCTTCACGATCCACTGGATGAATGCGATGTGCATGTTTGTCGTTATCGCATGGGTGGGCGAGGATCTTTACAGGAAATGGAGACCAAAGAAACAGGTCGAAGAGGTTGTGGAGGATGAAAAAACTGAACCAAAGTAGCTAAATTAATGTGTGTATCTTTTTATATTATTGTTGTAAGATTAAGACCAAAAATCTTTTTATAGTTTTTCTTTTTTATTTTAATATTGTAAATAAATTTGTTATTTACCTAAAAAAAGTGTGTCCAACAAGGGCTTATATAAGACAGGCGTATTGAATAAATATTGTGTAGATATTTTTTGACAAAGAAGTAAAGCATTTGATTTGTATGGAAATTATGTGAAATGGATATGGAATATGGAATGAAAATGCATTGCATACCCTTAGGCGGTTGTGAAAATGATCACAGCTGTGGCCGGGCGAGTTGAGTTGTGCAGACATTATCGCGGTGGGTACACCTACGTCATGCAAATGCAGATAGAGATCAATGTAAGCGTGCTTGTGGTTGATTTATTTCAATACTGACTTCCGACGAAGTATAAAATTATTAAGGTTGGTTGGCGATTAAAGTTGTGGTTATCTCTTAGCAAGTGGAACAAGACGACTGATTGTATGTTTTCCCCCCGTCTCCATCAAGGTATAGATGCATATTGTATGTGACACCTTCTGATAACGTAAATAATTGTTTAGGGCATGAAATCGATTTCAAGGCGACATGACAGTCGGGACCTTGATTTCAGCTATCGCGAATGGCAGATAACTGGAAGCAGAGTGTTTGCCAAGGCACATAAACTCCAAATGGTATCTGTCTCTTAAGGAGCAAAAATTGCATTATTGCTCATCTCGGTCAAGGTATGTATGCCTTTTAGAAAACTGGGACATCTTCTGATAACACAACCATTGGTAATAATAGGGCATGCAATTGATTTCAAGTCAGCAATGAAGACCTTCGTTTTAAATGGACAGCTGTCAGCTATAGCGAATGCCAGATAACTTCGATTGCGAAAGCAGTGTTGGTGTGTCATAATTTTCCAAATGATCTCTGCTCTGACTCTTTATTATTATTATTATAATTTATTAACAAGTAATGAATTACTACATTAATATCGAAACATATAGCACTAGCTGCCAGGGCTTACGGCTAATCTCTCTCTTTAGGATCAAGAGTTGCTTGGTTGCCCATAGATGTTTTGACGATCAAAAAGAAGCTTATGGTAACTTTATATGAACAACGAACTATACTGGAAGAAGCGAGAAAGCGCTACGCAAGCAACTCGGAACTCAAGTCGGACACGGAACCATAGTTGAGTATGTGACTTACAAATCATGAAGTAGAACCAATCCACTATAATATGTAAAGTTGCAAACCCCACACTTCTTTCTAAAATCTACTTACATCAATGAAACTATAAGAGCGAAGAATGACAATATTTTGTAGACGCTGCGGTATCGAATTTTTGTCTGTCCTTACCGGAGTCTTTGTCATTTGAGAAGCAGGACACTTGGTAGTTTTTACTTTTCTAATGTCTTGCTATATAACTCTTACAGGTTGCTGGGGACATAAGGGTGGTTGGGCAGCACCAACTTACCTCAAATGGGAGTTACATGGGGCCGTAGAGTTAACTCCTATTAATGTCTATCACATTATGTCCACAAAAATATTGATCAAGCTTAAACTAACCTCACCTTTTTGTGGTACCTACTTTTGCTAGGTGGGTATATAGATTCCTTATTTGCAGGTCCAAAGAATTTTTATTTCTGGCGTTTCTCTGCCAATGTATCCTTGTTCATATCTGCGGAATAATTTTGTGGTATCCGTTAGTAGAATTTGTCGCATGTTCTTTGCTTCAGATAGAAAAAGAGAAGACAAGGAACGTTTTTGGAAAGTCATATAAAAGCAACGTTTGTACTGTTTTTGTACAATGCTGCCATTTTCTTTTCATTTAATTTAGTTAAATGATAAATTTAATTTAGTAAATTGAAGCTCAGATTAGATATATTGTGAAACTGGACTGAACTTAAGCTCATGTTCAGCTGAACTTTAGTTTAAACTTCCAATGTGAAACTGGGGGTAAGGGTTTTTATGAAAAGCTATATAAAGGACTTCTAAAAGTCTGTTATATTTTTGGCAGTGGAGCTGGTTTGAATGAATTCCAATCCCAGTGTTAGTTTGTTAATTTACTGATGCTCGCTCTTCACCAGTGACCAGTTAATCAGACTTAAGCTAGTGTCAAATGTGGACGAAAATTCAATAAAGGTCTCATGGTTATAATATACAATTCAAATGTAATCCCACATTGGCTTAAGCTGGATCAATCCAATAAAAACAGAATTTATTTCCCCTTTAAGATCGAAAGTATGATTTTGGCGGTGGCCATGATGTAGCGGGTCAGGGACTTATGTCCGCCCGCCCCAAAATTTCAAATAAACTTCAAAAATAAATCAAAATAATTGATCAAACAAGTACGAGTATAATTTCCAAACAAATCAAATTTAAATTGATTGTGCTATCTAGTGATTGGTATGTAAACATGAAGAGTTATTTAAAAAAAAATATATTCCTAAAATGTCTTAACTGAAATCTAGATACTAGTGTGTCTCTCTGGTATCTACAAGGTTTCGTACATAGCAACCCCTTGAATAGGTGGGTACCTATTTTCTTTATCATACAATTCAAGGGGATATTGCGCTTAACCCTCAAATAAAATTCCGATAATCTAAAAAATTTAGAGGTTATTTATAATTATCTAATAATCATTATGCAGATTGTACAATGCAATCGAAGCATTTACATTCGTATATTTTCTAGCTATATAAACAAAAATAAGATCTTAATCCGATATAAGTAGAAGAGTCAACACTTTTAGTATCTACTACTCACCGTTTGGAAGAAATCAACAAACAGAAACAATGTGATATGGAAAAACAAATAATTCTAAGATTTCTTTACGATTATGATGAGAGTTCTACCAAATTACTCACTACGCCAACAGATCTTAATTACTTTATAACATGCAGTAGATTAATAATTTCAGTGATAGTGTACAAATCGTAAATGGGATTCCCTCTCAAGGAAGTCGTGAATTTTTGCATACCTCTATATAAATCACATTTTTAGGCCAATGAGAGCTTTTTGTTCAGTTTAAAGGGGTACATTAAGACCATTGTGGTCATACACTGAAGTGCCCATCTACCACTGCTTGAGCTAAATTTTAGCTCCTATATAAAATTCTCTCCAAAATTTAGCTGAGCTAAATTTAAGCGAATCCATTTAGCCGAGCGATACGCTGCTTCAGCTAAAAAATCAAATTTTCATTTCAGACAGCATATACTGCATTTATCTGTCAGAATTTAACGCGCCCATTAATGGCTCCGCACATTTTTTCAAGCTAAATATTTTGACAGATCATGTTGGTTCTTTTCCTGTGTATATTTGTGTGGCGGAAAAGTGGATGAGGATATGGTTTTTCAATGAATATCACGATGAGGAATCCTTTAAAAGTGATAAATTTGAGATCAAGGAATAGCAGACAAGGAAAAATAAATGTCAACGAAAATATACTTAACACTTTTTCGCGTCGATATGAATTTTTGAAGAAAGTTATTTTCAATGAACAGCTGTTTTCTGTGACACTTCTATCCACAGCACCTCACTCTATGTCAAAATTTAGCTAGGATTTTAGCTAATGTTTGGAGAGAAAAATTGGAGAGCATCTAAAATTTAATTTCGTTCGAGCTTAAGGCTGAAAAACAATATTTTGGAGCCATACTACGAAACAAATTCATTTCAAAGACGTTAAGTCTACCCACTGTCTAGAAAAACATTACCGAATCGGTACATAGTAAACTGTCTTTGAGTACAATATATCAAACATATTTTTTAGTACATTAAAGGTAATCTTTCATGGATTCGACGAACATTGGCAAATTTTTCGATAAAAACAAGACTCTTTTCGACAAAATTCCAGAAACTAGAAGACTTTAACTATGGCTGGTGTGAAACTGAGAGAAGATGCGATCGGAATAAAGATCGAAGAGAAAATCGAAAAAATTAAATTGATGTTCGTCAAATCGACAAAGATTACCCTTCAAGGGTTAAAAACAGAAGGAGATACAGCCTTTGTGATGAAAGTAGTAGTAGTAGGAAGATGTCATTCCAGCGCTAAAAATCCTTACAAAATAAAAGGCCACTATATAAAGCTAGAGCTAGACGGTAGAAGTGGAACTGCATGAAGCTCATGTCTTTCCTATCGTTTCCCGTGCGTCTTTTCGTTTTTTCAGAATTTATTAGATACTATCCAAAGAGCTATCCTGTCATTTCATGGTGGTTCGGACTCGAAATTAATGAACAATGAGTCACAACAAGTCTCACTTTAAAATGTTGAAGTAATCTAAATTTAATATAAATAAACATATCCCTACCTAAGTTTTTATTTCAAAACACTAAAATAACAAAAAAATTGCTTAAAAAAACACAAAGATGAAGATTTTTTTTTGAGGAACACAGAGATAAATATAAGTTTTTTTTCAATAATTAACTTTAAAAAAACAACAAATAATTTGTCACCTTCATTTGTGTCTTGTTCGCCGTTGTCGAAGACTAACCGCCAACTGTAGGAGCTAACTACATCAGTCAACTTCGTTTCAACACTCTAAACATTTGGCAGGAGCCAATAAACGGGGGTTAAACTGTTTCGGTCACCCTTCGTCTTTGCTCTCCCTGAAGGAGAAACTCTAACCTTTTTCCTAGGTAACAAGCTCAAGCAGTATGATTGTTTACTCCAATCAAGCTTCTCTGATCGGCAACAGTCTTTGTCTCGTGAACGGGTTGTCAAAGGAAATAAAAGGGGCAGAGTGCAACGGTTACCCTCCATCCTTTTCTTCCAGTAGACAATCATCCACAGACTTTTGGTCAAGCAGAGGAACGAATTCAACCACGCATTTCTGCCATGCATCAGTCTCTCTCTCCTCAGTGGTTGATGTCAGAGGCAATAGACAAGAGGTATACTGCTATGGTTACCCTCCGTCCATACTCGAAGACAAACCGCCACCAGGAGATGCTAAATGCAAACATTTTTAACCAACTGAGTTGACTGCTTCAGCCATCATTATGACCCTGGCACATTAAGATGCACGGAGATATCTCTCTTTAAAAGAAATTCGTATGTACCAATAGAATTCCCACCTGAAATATTCTGGCCACTTCCTGCGTCCTGTTTTTGGGACAGCCATCTAACCTAACCTTCATAACCAAAAAATATAAAAAAAAAAAACACAAATGAACAGTAAATTGTTCTGAAAAATAGGCGCTTTGCAAAACTAGAACATTTTTTTTCGTCGAATTATGCGAAAAAGAGCTGAGTTCACTTGTATCGAGATTTTTATAGTTCACTATTTAGAGTAGTCTGTGTAAAATGTTGGTGGTTCACTATATTGGATAGTTCACTATACAGAGGTTCACTATACAGAGCGTCTACTGTATTTACGAATTATTGCACCGATTTAGAAAATATTTTTTTTTTTAAATGTGTGAAATATGGTTAATGCTAATTTTGTTTTAAATGGTGGGGGAGGCAGGAGAGCTAACACTGAAACTACTCAACCGATTTTAAAAATTTCAGCGTTGAATGGTAATACTAGTGACAAAGGGGCGTGGCCATCTCACATAAAAAAAAATTCATAATTTTATATCTCGAAAACCACTAAACCGATTGAGCTCAAATTTTCTGGCAATCGTAGCCCGGAATCGTCAAATATGTATTTGGTCAAAGTTCGACAAAGGAGCGTGGCACCTCTTAATACAAAAAGAAAAAAAGAAAAACATAGCAAACGCTTTTCCTCGACAGTTCAAAAGTAGCCGCGTCGATTGGGCTGAAACGCACACAATTTATTTGGTATAAAGTCTTCGTAACTTTAAAGTTTTCAAGTTCTTCTACAGAGGGCGCTAAATAACCAAAATCTCAGAATAACGCTATACCTTGACATTTATATTACCTTTAGTTTTGAAATTTGGTAAATAGACGTTTTTTGTTTGTTCGAAGCCTTTAATAATGTGGGCAGGATCGGACTTTTTCCATTCAAAAAAAAAAAAACTGCAAACGTTATTTCTCGACACTAATGGAAACTAAAGTTTTAAAATTTAGAACATTGATACGTATGCATAGGCAAAGCGAGTCTGGAACAGCATGCTAGGATTTTATATATTCGTATCTTCTTATTATCTGTATCATATTGTTCCCTAGGAAGGTTGCAATGCATAATTTAGAATTTTACATTTGCATAATCATAATTGCTTCACCGGCATTTCCCACGATATCATATCAATCATTTTAAAACGAATCATGTGTCGCTGGGGATTCTCAGATGAACGCCCCAGCGAACGAAATATTCCTCAGAAGAACTCGAAGCTAATGAAATGCAAATCGCCTGGATTTGCTAAGACGGTTCTTCACTTAAGTTATCCATAGATGTGTATAGATTGGATGTTGTTATTGCTTTATAAAAAAAATATTATTGATTGGATTTGCTTTGTAGATGAGTGCGGTGTGATAATCACGAGCCGAATAACTTTCTTAGTTGCATGTACTCCCAAGAACGCACAATTTCTTTCTAACCTTTCGACGCTTATAATTATAACCCTCGTTGCCTAATTGACTTTGCTTAAGTTCTCGCTTCTAAAAACATATTTTCAAAGAAGGCAATCAATTTCGCAAATTTGTCGAGCATTTTCTTACAAGCAGATCCAATTTTGACCTTAGCCAAAGTCCTTTTCTGGTAATTGAGTTCATAATACTCAGCCCCTGTGTTTATACCTATATTTCGCTGGTTAATAAATTTTTCTAGGTACCTATAGGAACGCCCTTAAGTGGATTTAATAAACAACTGTTTCAAACATGAGGTACATACTTAAGTTAGTTGCAGCCCACTTTAGTTGGATTTTAAATAATAATTTTTCATTTCTAACTTTCGTTTAAGTGTCTATAAAAGCTCTGGTAAGCACTATCACGTCACAGAACCAATCATTTCGCGAACTACCAGGAAGTACTTAAAAGTACAAACATTTAAGTGGCGGGCTCTACTTCAAAAATGCGATTTTCCCCCATCGATGTCGTCCAGTACCGAGACTTATGATTTTAAGAAACTGACTGTGAATCCTTTCAAACGAATATTTGGACGAAGACTTCGAGTAGGTATTGTAAAAAGGATTTGGATAGTCCATAACAAATATCCAGCGTTTAGAGCAGATCTGGTTGTCTTCTACTGATTAGACCATCCGAGAGCCCACTTACATTTTTATACATTTGGCTATTTTACAAAACTCTACCAATAAATTTCTTGATTTCTTATGATTTGAAAGTATACTAGTTGACCCACTATAACACTTGATGCGAATTAAAAGTATAAATACTCAAATTGGTCAAGCCAAAATTTAAGAAAAAAAAATCTGCAAAGTCACTGTTTAAATAATAAATTTCCACCAACTATTGTCGTAATCGCGCGCACGATTTAATTGTCATCTTCCTGAGTCATCAACGCACGTACCGGTATTAGTGGTATTACCTGAATTCAGCTGAAATCGCTCGAATCATACGCATACCTATCCTATAGCCAAAAATGTAATCGTTACTATGGCTTTATGTAAATTAAGCCGTCGCGACCAAAAAAAAAAAATAATAAGCTGCAATGTTGACATAATAAATTTGACATCTGACAGTTGGATTCATCCAAGCTACACTTGAACAAACTAGAGCTCCGATAAGAAGTACATTTTTGGGGACTTTGTTAACTCGTCGTGGGATAGAGACAACTTGGCAGGTGCTATAGGTATCTACCTTAAACATGTGCTCCTAAGACTGACGTAGCTATATTCAAAAAAGCTAGTCATTGCGAACGTATTTATTATCACTTTCTGACTCAAGGTGTATAGATAACACCTACTTCAACGTTTAAACGAAACTAACGCTTCACTTGCTTCAATTTCAATTAATTTAAATTGATTTCAATTGCCGACAACCGCCCCTGATGATGATGATGATGATGATGATGGGAATGAGAATGCGTCTTGTCGGTGGGATTCTCTATAATAGGCGCCATCAGTACAGAGCCCGCACTTACAACGCCTATTTGTGTACATCTGGGCAAACAGTTTAACAACTTTGATTGATGTGTTTAGATACCAGTCGTTTATGGGTAATTTGGTAGTGTAACGCGTTATCAACGTTAATATGCGGTGATAAAAGATGGAATAGATAGTATGTGGCGCTGCGCCGACAGATGCGTTCTAATAAAAGTGTAGGTAACTTGGTCTTGGTTTGTGACGCGACACGGCGATATCGCACTCGTAATGACTCAGTTGACGCCCAAGTTGAATTAATTTCTGATTTCATTTTATGGTCTATCACAGTGCGTGACTGTGTATTTTTTAATTGATAAAAATTGAAAATGTATGGATGGAGTTTTGGGGAAAATCATAATTTTTGTGATGAGGAAATAATTGTTTATGATTGAGGAAGTTACGTTATTGTAATTTGATAGAAATGTCCTCAATTTCATAGGGGATGGGTGAGGCACTTCTTTTATAGAGTTTTTCGCCTCAATCTTATTTACATTCATTTTGGTGCAATTTTCCCCGTCGTGCGACACCAACTGATGGTCAAACACTACGAAGTTTAGCCGCCCTCCTAGAAGAGTATGGGACAACAAGAGATGCTGGCAAGTCCGGGCTGCACCGAACCCCGAAACAGCCGTTCTGCTGAAAATATCGCAGCTGTGGCTGAAGACGACGGGTCACACAATTGGGCATCAATCGGCGGTCTTTATAGAGAATTTTGGTAAAAGACTCTAAGATATTCCCTTACAACAACGTGCAGATAGTTCACTGCCCAGCAAGATCGCCTCATTTAACCGTTCCAGACTACTTTTTGTGGGGGTTTTTTGAAGTCCCTACCAGCGAGTCTACCTATCAACAAAGCCTCAAGCTCTCAAAGTGAATATCGGTCAAGAATGCGATGATCAATATTCTATCACTGGAAGTTCTGGCAAGATTGATGAAAAATTTCATAAATCGCCGTTTAAAAAAGTTTGCAAAAAACTTAGGACGAATCCATTGAGCGTTTTAAGGCTAGATTAGTAGTGATTAGTGAAAGGATTGTAGTCAGACATAATGGCACCAATTTTCACTAAACGGTGGGTACATATTCAATGATTCGGTTAAAAATAAAAAAAATAAATAGGTGGCGCAACAGGCGGGTGACACCCAAGGCCTAGCTTCTCGCAACCATTCGTTTTGTGTGAGTTTCTATTTTTGGGACGAATGGCGCAGTAGCGCAGTGGTTAGTGTGTTGGACTACTGAGCGAGGGATCCCAGGTTCGATCCCCGGAAAAGCCCAAATTACATCTTAAAGTTTTTTTTCTACTGCGCCACCTCTCGCGAACGTCTGACAAACATCCGAGAGTATGCCTGTCATGAAAAAGCTTCTCAATTGAGCCGTTCGGACTCGGCATAAAATTGTAGGTCCCTTCCATTCGTCCCAATGATTCGGTTAGTAGTTGTTAATTGACAGCAGACTTTGGATTATTTGCCCATTACTTAAAACTGGCGTCAGCTTGTTTAAATAGAGCTTTGGATGATGATATTAATTTACAAATATGAATCAGCCACAGTATTCGGAGGATTTCGGAAATCCGGAAAAAGTTTGTAAATTGGATGGGCCTTCTATGTTCTTAAACAATCTGGAAAAATTGTGAAATCTAAAATTAGATGGCGTATTAAGAGATTTTACATGTATGTTTGTAAGCTTCGATGTCGAAGGTAATTGCCGAAACTATTTAACTAATTTTAAAAAGTATTTCACCAATATTTAGAATGAACGCTAAGGGTGGATATAGGCTATATTTTATCTGTAATTTTTACATTTGAGTTGGCCTCTACTCCAAAAATATATTTCGCCTCGATGTGGTGGGTGGGCTTATCAGTAGACGACCACCACATCTGATCTGATTTCGAATCAACAAGTGACTGCAAATCATTATCCAGGTACATTTTGAAATAATATTATCTTGTGCTATCTTATATATAAACAAATTTAGCAAATTTAAATTTGTTTAACAAATTTAAATTTGTCCTTACCAAACTCGAAAACTAATCATCCGATTGAGTTTAAACTAGCACAATAAATTATATTCGCTGTGAAGTGAAAAGTGCATGTTCATCAAAAGGTTTCCAATTTCCAATAGATGGCGCTGAACACTCAATTGTTAAAATTACACTATATCTTGACATTTCAGACTTAATTTTTTTTTTATATATATTTGAAATTCGGTAAATGAACGTGTATTGTATTTTGGAAGCATTTAGCAGAATCTATAACAAAGAGGCGTGGCATCTCCTATACAAAAGAAAAAACAAAAGAAGTTAGACTCTGATTGGCATCAACTTGGCGGTGGCCAGGTTTCGAAAAGGCTTGTGACATGGACATAGTCTTTTTTCAAATGAAAATTCCGTTCACAATATCCAATGATTCTTTGCCCAAATTAGTGGTAGGATGTTATTACATTTTGTCAATGGTGTCATTCTCTCTAAGGCCATATCATTCTAAGACACAAGTTCATTATGTGGTTCTTATGTCAAAAACCACAAACGTTGTTTTTATCATTAGAAGGTGCCGTGACATAAGGCCATGCGCTATGACGCTTTTGGAAAGCGACATAAGGCCATTCGAACGTATGGCCTTATGCCACTTTGCAAAAGCGTCATAAGACCATATTTTTTTTGTGACATATGTCCATCATGCCCTCAGGGCCTTATTTTCAAGTATTTTTTTTACGATTTGAATCTTAAGTCCACAATAAATAAACAGTGGAATAAATATTCAAAATAAATGGCCTTATGTCGCATGGCCTTATGTCACCGGTACCCCATTAGGAATATGATATCAACATGTAAGAGTTTTGTGCTCCTCTCAATCCCATATCGTGACTAAATTAATTTCTCACAACATTCCTAATCGCCAATTCGAAAAGTTCCTCCTCAAAGCTTGTTCCTCTGGAAAACCATAGGTTGAAATGTATATTCCCTCTAATTTCTAATACAATGTTACTAGTTCAACAATAAATTTATTAGTGTTGAACATAAATTTATTAGTGGACAGTTATTATCGAAACCTCACAACAATTTAAATCTATCTTTTCTTATTCTATATATATAAAAATGAAGTATCCGACTGACAGATGATCAACACCCAGCCTAAATCATTCATTCATTCATTTTCAGTGGTCCGCTTGTCCATTAAGTGGGTCGCGGGTGTAGGTTGCTCAAGTTGCCTAAATCATTTGCTCTACAAAGTTGAAATTTTGCACAGAGGTTTTTTTTATGATGTTTACAACCACTAAGGAAGGATTTTTTGAAATTCGACCCCTAAAGGGGTAAAAGGGGGGTCAAAGTTTGTATGGGAAGAATTTTATTTTTCATCCGATTGACTTCAAACTCGGTTTGTGTACTCTCTATGAGAAATAAAGAAAACCATTTTCTCCGATTTTTTAAATTGAACCCTTGAAGGGGTAAAAGGGGGGGGGGGTCAAAGTTTGTATGGGAACATTTTTATTTTTCATCCGATTGACTTCAAACTCGGTTTATGTACTCTCTATGAGAAATAAAGATAATTAATTTGTCCGATTTTGAAAATTTTGCTTGAAGTCCGAGTTATTGGCGATGACCTCTTTTAAGGGGGGCCTTTTCTTAATTCACGAACCGTTCGTCGTATCGATTTGAAACATTGTAAACAGAAACATTGTAAAACAGAAAACCATTTTCTCCGATTTTTTAAATTCAACCCTTGAAGGGGTAAAAGGGGAGGACCCTCACGATTTTTCCAGTTGCATATGTTGTACAGTGTAGGAAGATCTGGGCAGTGTGGAATATAATTAAGGATTTGCTAACAACTCAGAAATATGCTGTGTTCCATGTGGCTCAGTCTTCTATAATGTGATCTTTGTTGAGATTCCCGTGCTTCACAAACTAATTGATCATATCTATATTTTTGAAGTGATTTCACCAATAGGGCGTTAGACATAATTTTAAGAGATACTAACTGCTCCTTATGTACTTTCTTAGGTAGGTTTCCTGCGCCCTAAAATGTTTGTCGTCTATTCACACCTTAACGCGTTTACCGATTTTAACTAAACTTTCACACATCTTTGGTATTGGTCCATATACGCACCAACTGTGAAGTTTGGTCAAAATTGGACAAAGGGGCGTGGCACTGCCGATACAAAAAAAACATTCAAAATCGTATATCTAGAAAACCGCCAAATCGATTGAGCTCAAACTTACAGAAGATCTTAGTTATTGGCCCTGAAGTGCTCCTGTGAAGATTAGTCGGATTTGGTCAAAGGGGAGTGGCACTTCACATACAAAAAAAAATATTCAAAATCTTATACCTTCTATACAAAAAACATCTTCTATGAGGTGAAACTCGATGACGTTATATCTCGATAACTGCTGGGTCGATTTTCAATATTCTTTTTTTGTTTAAGGCAGAAAAAAAAATTCCACCAAGTCGATTTATTATCATTTCGCATTTTACGAAAGAAAATTATTACCTTAGACCTATACAATTCCTGTGCACAGGCAAAGCCGAGCGGGTACCGCTTCTTCGACAGTCTTGGAATTGGAAGCCAAAGTTTTTAGAATTTGTAACATTGATATAAACAATGAAAGTCAATAATATTGTCTAGGCAATACGAGATCTGAAAAAATGTTGTGACCATTACAATAAAAACAGTTTATCTATTTTGCACTACAAAGTGTGCACAGGCTAAGCTAGTATTTAAATAAAAATTGTTTAAATGCGTATATGGCAACTGGCAAGTTCCATTCGTTTACGCAAAGCGCTTTATCTATCAAACCCTTTTTAGTGCCTTCAATTTAATCTGATTTTATCAAGATAGTGATCGGAAATTTTTTTCGATTTATCTGTTCAATATAAACAAAGAAAGGTAGATACCTATTAATACCAGTGAGGGGTGCATTTCTTTGTAGTACAGCCAAATCTTATACAAAAGTAATAATTTAATGAATTGCAAATAATTAAAAGAGAAAATATTACAACAACACTATAATAGGTAGGTATAAATGAATTTTGCAAATTCGGGTCCTATACCTATTAGCACCGCTCTGCTAATGACCCAATCTATATATATTATACGTGTAGTTGTATAGGTAAACCCCCATAAACCGTTGTTCCGAGTAATAAATTATTAATAATCTGCCGTTTATTTTATCAACCGCACTGTTTGGTCGAACCAATACGATATCAATTTGACTGTCTTAAATATATGTGTGACGTCATTGGAAAGCTCACCAATCGCTACGATCGTGTTACTATAGATCGATAAAGTCCAAATTTGACACACTACAAAAAAAAAATGATGAATGGAAATTATGCATCTCGGTTCGCGGCACTCTCATTAAATTCACTCTCTGATTTAATGTGTTAGATTAGAGTAGAGCTTCTGATCTCTCGTAGTGTTAACGTTAAAGATAACGCATGCCGGTATAATGTCGAGAGCGACAACGGCAGCAACAACAACAACAACTCACTTTAGCGAAATATCAGTTACGTAGTCAAAGTTGCTGAATACGAGTATCTCTCAGTCTGCGGTTGAAGTAAACGCAAAACAAAAAGTTCATGTATCTCATTCTCGTTATATTTTATTCGGTTAACGTTTGTGGTTATTTTATTAAAAATTAGTTTCGTCTTCGTAAACCAGTCAGTATAGAAGTTTCATTGTAGCGGATTGGACGCGAAAATCAAAAGAAACCAACCGCAAAGTGATTGAAGTTGAAGTGCATTTAAAAAAAAAAGTTCAAGTTCAATTATAGTTGTTCTTAAAATTAAAGATATTTTTAACTACCTAGTAATTTAGAAAAGAATTATATAGTTTACCAATCTGTGATAGAAAAAGGTGCGTTAATCATCTCAATTTCAAACATAAAATCAGTGATCTTATATAACTTAAGTAAATGTGTATCTACAACAAAAAAAATCAATGTATGGAGGTAGTTGTATCTATCAGGTTGAAATTATAAAGTGTGATTTGTTTTGCTATTGATGACAAGCATTTTAATTAATTGTATAGAATGTAAATACAATTTTATAACAAAATTGTGATGTAAGAAAACAGTGAATTTGCTTAAGTTATATTTAATTGTTAAAATGATTAAAACAAAACAAAAAAACAAACAAACGACCTATTAATGATTCGGCTATTTCGCATCAAATTAACATCCCAATGGAGCCGTTTGATGCTGATTGGTTTAAGAACCCAGAGATAGAGATACTTAATCATAAATTTTGCGTTGTCACTAAAGCGTGTTACTCAATTGATTCAAATTGAAATGTGTTTTCAGTTCTCCATCTCACATAACAATTAATTAAAAGCGCGTTTCGATGATGTTTTCCTCATTTTTTTTTTTTGTTAATTTATTTTTATTTTTATTGTTTTGTGTTTTCTTTTAGGCGCATTTTTGTGTACAACTCTGTGTAAATGCATTTCGTTGTTCGAAATTTAGGAAATCCAATAAAAATAAACTATAAAAAAATAAAGGTGTTTTCTGGGAGATTTATGGACTAGTGAGAGACAAATTGTTTGATTTTATGAGGACAATCATTTTGGGGCGGGAAATTTATTGTACCCCAAAATTGGGTTGACATTTACGACTGAACGCATTTTGGAGGAGATACTTCTTTGAATGTTTTCTCAAACTTTGACTTGCAGTGTTTAGGGCGTCCATGCATTCGATCTGCAATTTTCAGTCTTTTTATATTAGATACAATTACTATAGATACTTTTAGTTGTAGGTACGCAATTTATGGTCAGCACTTGATCATTTTTGCAGTTTCCCGGACTACATATACTTATTATACACAACAACAACATAATAATATTGAGTCCTTCAAAATACCTTCTCCAAAGATATGAACAACTCTTCAGATAAGAATATGCGGTTAGTTATTATTTTATTTTATAAAGTGTTTCGGGTGACTTGCATCTATTTATTAATTATATACAAATCGTGAAATTTGCTAAGGCTTCGATGAAAGCTTCTTTCGCCTTATTGTGTTTGAAATGTGAAAATTTGCATTCAAGTTGAACAAGTTTATCAGGCTAGCACAAAGTTCTTTTTAAATTTGAGTTGTCCTCGACTCCAGTAGTGCGTTTCGCCTCGATATGTGGTGGGTGGGCTCATCAGTAGACTTCCACCACATCTGAACTAGAATTATTAATTAATTTTTTTTATTGAACTTTTATATATACAATTTGACTTAAGGCTAGTTTACAAGAGCTGATGAATAATTAATATTTTGTGTGTTGGCTCAACAACAGGGGCACAACGGTTTACAATGATTTTTTTAGATAATTAGATTTACATAAATAAATTGTGATTGTTTTCTCAGATTTATACTCGTAGTATGCATCGTTGTCAGGGTTGACCTCAGGGTGTTCAAATCCGGGTGTCGATGTCCTTGCGGTGGTAGAGAGGGTTGTTCATCTTGGTATTATCCTCGATGGTGGGTTGTCTTGGTCAAATCGTAGAAGGGTATAGTTGCCCTGTCGGTGTCTCTTGGGAATAGGTCTTCGTTTAGTAGAGTCAATACATGGAGGTAGCGATGCTCTGAGATGTGTTGGGTTTCCGCAATCCTTCGGACTAGAGGGTTTGGATGGTTGGATACATTCCCGAGTATTCTCTGGAAAAGTGTGACCATGTACTTTTCCAGGAGGGTGATGCTGGCTTCTTCGTAGAGTCTTGAACTTCTGACGTTTTTTCTTCGGATTGGATCATAGTGTAGTCCTGTGCAGATCCTTAAGTGTTTTTTCTCAAAAGAGACCAGCTTCTTCATGTACGTCTTGGAAATGGTGTACCAAATGGGAAAACCGTATGTTACTACCGGCCTTATAAGCTGTTTTTAGAGCAGCAGTTTGTTTTTTTTACTCAGTCCGTTCTGCTTTTTCATCAGCGGGTAGACTCGATGAAACGCGAATGCAGCCTTCCTGAGAACAGGTGTGGGTTGAATTTAAATCGCTCGTTGTTGACTCCAAGATATTTAATGTCGTTTGTGGTTGATAGCGCTGACCCATCAGGTAGTCCTCTACTTCTTCCTCTAATTGGTCTTCTGATGCAGATTAGTTCTGATTTGGCAGTGTTGATTCGTATGCCCCATTTTTGGTAGTATTCGAAAAGTTTCCTGACATGGACTTTAACTCTTCGTGCTGCTATGGCTGGGGACATTGAGCTGCCACATGTGGCGGAGTCGTCGGCGAAAAGGCAGCTGTTGGTTGTATTCTCGAGCTGAGACTGGTCGGATGTGAAGATAAAAGTAGTGGACCCAATTTTGACCCTTGGGCTACACCGGCTCTGATGCTTTTTGTTTGTGAATGGCTGTCATGTCACATCTGAACTAGACGAACTGTTTGCTCGATTTATACCGAGACTAATACCCGATTTCACACTCCGAGCTTAAGTGTCAATCCTAGGATAAACTCAGGATTAACACAAATTTGGTTTCCACAGTTCAGGTTTAACGATAAACTTCACTTAAATAGTGACATAAGTTAAGCCACCGACTTCCATGCAACAACATCGACTGCTTCGCTTCCACGCACACTCGTAATTTTCGATGGCACACACATTCGCATACAGTCACCAGATTTGTATATTCATGATAAAATGGTTCACAATGACACTCATTTGGTGGTTTTACTAAACAAAGCTTAACTATGGACTGTGAAAACGAAAAATACTTAAGCGAAGTTTATGTTCTATCCTACGCTTAGCTAAACCCAGGATTAAGCTGCCACTGTGAAATTGGCTATAATGATTTTTCAATCAACAAGTGACTGTGAATCATACCTTAAGACGAATCCAGGGCCTGTCTTGTCCATTTAACCAAACTATTTTCAAATCATAAACATATTTTTTATAAAGTAAATAAATTGGGGAGTATATACGATTGTCATAACAAGACTCTTCGACCCTTTTATTGATATCACACTATTTAGCCAAACAGTTTTTGGAGAACTAAAAATAAGGTTCAATATCAACCTGTAGGACACAATCGCAAATAGTCCTTTTTAGGTCATTTGACTTAGTTTCTTCGAACCATTAATGTAGGTTTATGTTCATTGGAGGAAGGCCATAGCCCTTTTGTAGTACAACAAGTTTCTTGGGCATTCCTTCTAGCACAATAGTCTAGAATATTCGTAATGGCCTTTAGGTATTGGTTGCCGGTCACCATACAAAATGGCCATAGCTAAGTATGTACGTGTATATAGGTTTTACTACAGCAATGCACGTCCAAAGAGATGAACATATGTTAAAAATGCGATTTGGACCAATTCCGTCAGATATTTCGTACACGAATTACCAAATTTTTGCACTTTCCTGGTGATAGTGTCAGATATTTTCCAAGAGCTGCCCCATAACAACACAGATTCGAGATTAAACTACGGAATTGGGTTGTTGAGAGAGCATTTTAAAAGCAGCATCCTCTGTGGATTCGGCTGATTATATTATGTTTGCTTCTTTGGTCGAGACAAGGTTAGGTTAAGTTTATGGGTTGACAGAGCAGGGTACATCTTGCTGTGCCACACTCAGGTCCTTGTAGACCCATTGTGACCGTTGATGTTGGGATGGTTAGCCTCATGTCCCTTCTTCTAGTGATTACTCGACGCCGCCCAGACATCCTGATATCCTCAAAAACCTGTAAAGATCAGAAAGTGAAACATCAGAAAGTTCTGGTTAGTTAATGGAAGTAATAACTTCCAAGTGTTCTGGTCCTCAGATGACAGAGACTCGGGCAGTGACAGAAGAAATGAGGTGTGTTCTCATGGACCTCTTCTTTTCCGCAGCCTCTACATTATATCGTCATTTTAAGTTAACTTCTTAGGAAGTTATTACCCGTTAGAACCCCGGCCAATGTAGACAGCAATGACCTTTCAAACTGTAGAAGTTTAATGGTCCGGCCACTGTATTTTGGCCAAAGCTTCCGTGATACTTAACAGGTAGTTAGCCCTTCCACCTGTTTTGTTTTTTTAAGGGAATTTTTCAAATGTTGAAGCACACAGACCAATCCCGGTCCATTGTACTACCAAGCAGAAACCCCTTTTTTGGTGTAGTGGTGGAGAAATTCTGATGTTATTCGTTTCTTCTTTATGGTCGGTGGAAGAGTATTGCTGTCCCCCGCGTGCCGGGACTCGAACCAACGCCGCTCGGGGTCACAAGCAATGACTCTAACCAATACACCGAGGCCTTCGTTGTTGATTTTCATGAGAATCTTATTCACCACTTGCTCTCTAAGATTACAGACAATACTCTCAAGAAGCACTTAACTCTATTGGATCTGTATGAACTGCAATTCTAACTTGAGATAATGACCTTAAATCGTGACTGATGATCTTTGCTTAGGCAGTGTTAATATTAAGTGCGGAGTCCGCCTGATCTCATTAAGGTTGCCCTTAAGAAACTATATTCCCACTGAGTTGTGTAACTACATACCACAATTGGTTTTACATGAATCGAGTCAAATGTTGCACAATTGCGCTATCGCAAATAGAATTAATTGAAGTAGTACCATAAAAATATTCAAACAGACCTTACTCAACAGCGCTTAAACCGATATTGACGAAAATAGATTTTTTGATAAGGAAATGCCAAACAAAGGAGGATTCACTCTGTATTAAAAAACAGAATTTGTCTAAATACTTATCAAGACTTCAGGTCATGGAAACGGTTATAAAATTGAACAACACTATCTATAAGTGTTGGAGATCAAGAAACGTTGTTTACAAAAATGTAATCCCCAGTTTCACAGTGGGAGTTTAAACTACACTTTTAGTTTAAACTTTAGTTCAACGATTAATTCGGTTTCATAGTTTCGTTTAAACCTTGAACAGAGTTCATTCTGTAGTTTAAGTTAAACTAAGAGTATTCGGTGAAAAATTGATTCATCATCGAAGGATTGCGGGACTCCGTTGTTGGAAAGGAAACAATAGCTAAGACCAACGAAAAGGCTAAAGCTAAATTAGGATTGCTCTATATAAGACATGAATGGGGTATACTTTTTTGATTGCTCTATTTGTATTGCACTTCCTTATAAAGGAAGTATATTTTATTGTGTTTTTATTACCTAAATTTTTTTACCAATACTTGGTATAGCCGAACTTATAAGGCTTCAACACCTACATTTGTAATTTTTAATCTTCTGGTTATCTGTCTAAATGAAAGCGAATTCGAAATTAGCTGTCCTGTAACAAGAGTTTTCAGGAAATGTCTTCGTTTTTCAGTTCACCTACAGATAGATTATAGTTCTATATACAGCCCCATCCCAGTAGCTAAGCTGCCCTAAATTCAAAACAGACCTTATCTTGTAGCAAAACGTCCCCGTTCGTCACACTTTTATGGCACCCACTGTAAACACTTTGTATGGCCAGTACTGTACACAGGCAACCGTAGACACACCACTCGCTGCTATTGCACAAATTTCCTAGACTGTCCAACCAACCAACATTTGTGACAAGAAATTTGCATTCGTCACTTATAAGTCACATTGAGTACTTGGAGGAAATTGCATGAGTACCCGAATGAAATTGCCATTCGGGGAGACTTGTCCACCAATCTAGTGTACCAGATAAGGCTCCCACAAGGAAATTGACTTCGGTCAGTCTTGTGGCTAAGTTTCCTTTGGGAAGCTGGCCTTAAATCAACAGTGTCAGCATGTTTGGCTGTCCTGCTTAGGATCAGAGCCACGCTTGTCGCTGGGCCGCATATCGGAGCCACGCTTGTCGCTGGGCCGCAGATCGGAACCACGCTCGTCGCTGGGCCGCATATCGGAGCCACGTTTGTCAGTGGGCCGCATTCTGTACTACGGACCCGCGTTTGTCGCTGGGCCGCTTATCGGAGCAAAGATTGTCAGTGGGCCGCTTCTTGTACGTGGTACGGGGAGCCACGCTTCTCGTTATTTATTGTATTTGTATAGCGTATACTCAACTTAGGAATTTAATCATTGTTGGTTATTGAAATAAAGGATGAATAAAGGAAATTTAACCAAAGTTTGGTGTTTCTTTGGGCAAATCCTGGATCCGGCGAACGAAACCTCGGCCTCAGAAAAAGCACATCACAATCTGATCATCTGATCAAATGCGAAATTATACTCTGAGAAACACGGCTGTACTTTACATACCACGTTCTGATCATTAAGTGTAAAAAGACAAAAATCGTCCTAGTCAGAATGGATTCGGTTAAAAACACTAAAAGATTTCCATTTTTGGGACGAATGGAATGACCTACAACGGTTATGTAGGACAGTTACGTACTCTCGGATGTTTGTCAGATGTTCGCAAGAGGTGGCGCAGTGGAAAAAACCTTAGGATGTAATTTGTGTTTTCTGGAGATCGAACCCGGAACACCTCGCATGAGTAGTCGAGCACACTAACTACTGACTTACTGCGCCGGCAATTGGAACAATTTACAAGTGGGTTTCGTTAGTTTTAACATTTAGTTCGGTAGGAGTTGTATTTGTTTTTAACCAAAACTTGATTGTTTTTGATTATACCATCCGATATAATTTTTGAACTTTGGTATCGATAAAAGCTTGACGGATACGGCTGTAGTAAAATTCGCAAATAAGCAAGTAAAATACATACATTTTTGTATCTTATATAAAAAATAAAATAAATAAAAATTTAAGTAGGTATCTATTAATCAAATTGTCACCAAAAATCACCCCTCGATATGGCACAAATTTTCTTGAGGTCACAAATACGTCACATTTCGGTATATTTGTGTATAGAATTACACGGCATTATTATTTACGTATTTGTATGTCATTATTACTTTCTTTCTTTGCATATAAAATCAAATACTATTAGAGCTTCCAAGTCGAAGTGATAATCAGTGCCAAAGTATAGACTGAGAGCAGAGATTAATGTAAGAACCTCTAACCAGAGTATATACATTATAATTAATGGATATACTCTGCCTCTAACAAACAGAAAGACCGTTCGTCTTCAAATTCATTTACAGCGCACTGAGACCTATAGAAACAGGGTATGTTGGAGTGAGCTATACTTTAGATCGCATGACATATCCATTTAACCATACGAACTTGACCTGTCATTAAAACTCTAAAAAAATTCCTCAAAAGCGCTTTTTCCGTTAAGCTAATATATCTTATTTGTATCTGTTAATAAAATCTATGCCAAAACCCTTAGCATTAATCAAAAATGCGGTTGCCGATTAAAGAACTCATTCCTATAGTTCTATGGCACTCGACATGGCGATATACAGCCCATAAAACGAAATTTTATATACCAACCTGACTCATCGACCAAGTTCTGAATTTCATCACTATCTACGGCAATTATTGTCTACGTAGCTATATGACACTATATATACTCGTTTTAATATCTATTCCTTTCAAGTGATAACATTATCATCTACAAAAATACAGACAACTTCGACGAACTTTTTTTGCAAATCATGCCGTGATTGATCATTTTATGGTAGTTCTGAATATTTTCAGCTACTTGGATTACTTTCAAATTTTAATATAAGAAATAAACATATTTGCAAATTAGATTACGTTGCGATGTACGGATGCATAGATATATAACTTATTCAACGCCAACCTTCGACTGGCATTTTAATTGTGCTTTCTATCTTTGACAAATGCTAATCCTCTTGTTCAAAGCTGATAAGCCCAATCCAATTGAGTGATGTGTGATTCTAATCCGAGGAATGTGAATGGAATGTGTTTTTGTTTGTTTGTTGAATAATTCATTGAATCGATGTTTGATTCCAGTGACAACACAGACCCAGAGCTGGTGATGAATAGAAGAGTTCTTTATTAACAAATCGGCGCAACAGATCAAAGTCTGGCTCTGACAGTATTCATTGGTTTATGAAGTTATTGCCGGTAATTCGTTTTTGTATCCAAGAAGTGCTTGCTAATGAGTCATAACTTTGATAGTCAGGTATTGGGTTTTCGTAAAGCAATCAAATATTAATTACCAATAATTAATGTGTTGTCTATATGAAAATTGATGGGTAACGCGATTTGTCACTATCAATGTTGATGAGGCGTTTTCTTTTGATTTGAAGTTTAAAGTTGATTGGAGTCTTTAGGTCTGGTGTTTAATTTAGGTATCGGTACCATACTGACTAAAAACCAAGACGCTTTAAACACTTGGAATTCTGGGTGAGGAAAAGTCAATAAAAAGGGTGATTTGTTTTTTGAGGTTTGTTTTTAGAATTGGCAACAGTTTTCTAGGGACAATCAAGCCAAGGTGATTTCTGCTCATTTAGGTTTCCCATTTCGTCATGAGACCTATGACATACACGAAACCGGCCGCTCGAAAACATTGTCGAAAATAATACTTTTTTATATTGGCCTTTATTTGATGTCGAGCTAGCAAATGTAAGCCATCGTTTCCCAGACTGGTAAGGGGGATCCAATACGCTGTGAAAAAGAAAGAATAGATTCAGCGTTACATTGAATAGATAATAGCTAAGTATATCTTGTACACTTCTACGAATAAACCCATCACAGACACTCGATGGGTTTATTCGTAGAAGTGCTACGGTTATCAGTTCTAACTACTGACTATACTTTTGAAAGTTATACTAAATATCTTCAGGCCAAATGAGTTCTAAGAGTATCGGAAATCTTAAATCCATCTGAGCAATATTGTTGCCCTATTGCAATGGTTAGGACTTGGTACCTTGAGTAAAATGGTGCTTTTGCAAGGATCTAATTCAAAATTAGCCAAAAAAAGATTTTTGACATATTTCAACTTCTTGGGATCGTTTTTGGCCCACCTTTTTGTTACAAAGGCAAAAATGTGAAGATTGCCCCCAAGATTTTTGACACTCCTAATTTTTGGGATGGTTTTTGACACAAACTTTTATTACAAAAGAAAACATCCAAACTCATTACTAGGGAATTAGGAATGTCAAGATGGCCCCGTCGCTATGATGTGTTCATACAAAACTTTTTGACACTCCTACCTTATATGTTGTTATCTACCTGGCCAATGCACATTTACAAATTTTACAACTTTAGCTGCCAAGCTTGCCAAGAAATGGCATTACCAGCACATATTTGTGTTGTGCTACGCCCTTTTGTCCAATTCCGCTTAAGTATAAAATACTTTCAATAGGCAATACACGTTCATTTACCAAGGCTAAATCTTATATATATAAAAATTGAGTCATATAATGTTTGTCGTCGATTCACGCTTTAACGCATTTTCCAAACTTTCACACATCTTTGGTATTGGTCTATATATGATTTCTGTGAAGTTTGGTCAAAATCGGACAAAGGGGCGTGGCACAGCCCATACAAAAAAAACACATTCAAAATCTTATACCTCCTATACAAAAAACATTTCTATGAGGTGAAACTCGATGACGTTATATCTCGATAAATGCTGGGTCGATTTTCATTATTCTTTTTTTTTTTTGCTGTATTTCAGGTTTAGGCAGAAAGAAAATTCCACCAAGTCGATTCATTCTTATTTCTCGCATTTTACAAAAGAACATTATTACCTAAGACCTCAGCAATACAATTCCTGTTCACGGGCAAAGCCGGGCGGGTACAGCTTCTTCGAAAGTCTTGGAAATGGAAGTCAAAGTTTTTAAAATTTGTAACATTGATATGTGGGCGCAGTAGCGCAGTGGTTAGTGTGCTGGACTACTGTGCGAGGGATCCCAGGTTCGATCCCCGGAAAAACACAAACTACATCTTAAAGTTTTTTCTACTGCGCCACCTCTCGCGATTGTCTGACAAACATCCGAGAGTATGACTGTCATGAAAAAGCTTCTCAATTCAGCCGTTCGGACTCGGCATAAAATTGTAGGTCCCTTCCATTCGTCCCAAAAATAGAAACTCACACAAAACGAATGGTTGCGAGAAGCTAAGCCTTGGGCGTCACCCGCCTGTTGCGCCACCTATTTATTATACCCTCCACAGGAAGGTATATTCACTTTGCCATTACGTTTGTAACGCCAAGAAGGATTCACCGGAGACCCTATAAAGTATATATATTCTGAATCAGGATCACATTCTGAATCGATTTAGCCATGTCCGTCTGTCTGTCTGTCTGTCTGTCTGTCTGTCTGTCTGTCTGTCTGTCTGTCTGTCTGTCTGTCTGTCTGTCCGTCTGTCTGTCTGTCTGTTGAAAGCACGATAGCGTCCAAAGGAATTGACCTAGCCGAATGAAATTTTGTGAGACGACTTCTTTTTACCGTCGCCAGGTTGGTATTGAAAATGGGCTATGTCGGTCAAGTAGTTCTGGTACCTCCCATACAAAATCACTATTAGACCCACGTCTCTCTCTGTCTGTTGAAATCACGATAGCGTCCGAACGAATCGACTTAGGCAGC
This sequence comes from Cheilosia soror, assembly GCA_949372485.1. Classification (NCBI taxonomy): domain Eukaryota; kingdom Metazoa; phylum Arthropoda; class Insecta; order Diptera; family Syrphidae; genus Cheilosia; species Cheilosia soror. Next base: position 87,237,261 of record OX443563.1, read on the forward strand.
TGAAATTTTAAGAGAGGTCTTATATTTATGGCCTTCAAGTTTGTATTAAAAATGGTCCATGTCGGTCAAGTAGTTCTGTTACCTCCCATACAAAGCCAATATTTGACCCATATATCTCTGTCTGTTGAAAGCACGATAGCGTCCAAACAAATCGACTTAGGTGAATGAAATTTTGTGGGAGAACTTTTTTTAACCGTCGTCAGGTTGGTATTGAAAATTGTCTATGTCGGTAAAGTAGTTCTGCTACATCCCATACAAAACTAATGTTAGACACATACTTACTCGCATGGCAAACATTTTGCATGACTTTTATGCAGTGGAGGGTATCAAAGCATCGGCCAGGCCGATGATAACACTTTTACTTGTTTATTTATTTAACATTGATATGTGTAAATAATGCATTGTCCTGAAAGTCAATAATATTGTCTAGGCAATAAGATTCCTAGAAAAACAAAAAATGTTTTGTACCGCAGAGCATTACAATAAAAACAGTTTATCTTTTTAACTATTTTGCACTACGAAGTGTGCACGGGCTACGCTAGTTTGCTATAAATGTCAAGATATAGTATCTATTTTAAATAACTTTGCTGTTGGTGCCATGCCAACTTTTCCAATCTCGTTCAAATTTTGCGAGTCGCCTATGTCCTTCTTCAGATCTCACTTTCGAGAAATTAATATGCGATTGGCTTTAAGGTTTATTCGTTTAAAGGTAACAAACAGACAGACAAACAGATAGACGAAGTTATTTTCGCATTTTTCAACACCAGTTGTCAATGCAAAATCTCTGTTCGTTTCACAAAAAAATCCCTTACAAACTAAAGAGTGTACATGTCAGAAAAGCTATTTTGAAGTCTAATTGCAAGCTCCATATATTTAAGGGTGCACTGGACACATTTGCAGATAAATGAGACTTTCGTATGAAGCTTAATTTTGAAAGCTCAAATTATATCGATTGATAATATCTAATAGAGAACAATAATAGTATTTCATGCGAGTAATCCAGCTTAAGCCAAATTGTTACATTGAAATTGCTGGGATCATTGTCGGATAATTAGACCATTTTAAGGCTGACTGAAATTAAAGGTATTTTCTTTCATTTTTGACACTAGCTTAGGCCCACACAATTTTATTATAGTTGGCTCTTCAATCTCCGTCTTTTCTTTTGTTCTATGCGCTGATTTTGTTAATAAGAGAAAGCGTATCTTCCGGTCCGTACCTACAAAGAACACTCACATGTAGATAAAGTAGGTATACTTGATATACCCTTGTATAGATAAATTCCTCTACAATGATCTGCCTTGATCTGCCTTAATAGGTAGGCGCAGAGGATAATAATTGTTGCCTCAAATCGGACATTTCTTATATTATATCCGTATATGAGAGGATTGAGGAATGCCTCTCTGCATTCAGTAAGATTGAAAGTTATGGATGACGGTCCACTTGAGAATCAATTTGATCCGTAGAATGTACATTTTTTCTACTGTCATATGGGTTCTGTCATAATTGTGTAAATCTACACGCTATGACCTTAAGTCATCTCTCACATTAAGGCAACAATCAATAAGCAACTGGCAATAGGGAACCCGCAATATTATCGCTCACAGTTATTCTACTTTGAATTGAATTAGAGGTCTCACTCTCACATCAAAGCAACTAAATATCGCTCGAACGAAAAATGTTGCTGATTGCGGCAATATAAACATCAACAGCGCATGTTGAAAAGCAACATAATATTGCTTCCTAGTAGCAACATTTGTGATTATTGACATATTTGCGCATAGTATACGTTCTATAAAGTTTTAGAAAATATGCCGGACGGTCCTGTTTTCAACACAAAATTCGTTGAAGTTGTGGAAAAATATCCCCGATAGCTAGAAATATTAGGCAATCTGTTGCTTCTATGTGAGAATAGGTTAAAATAAAAATTGCGTATTGCTTATTGACAGTTGCTTAGTTGCTTATTGCCTCAATCTGAGAGCCGCCTAAGCCAATCTGTATAATTATCTAAAACTGGATAATTTTCACAAGCTCCAAAATAACTCAAACTGTATTCCTTTTGTCATATTTCCCATAGTTGCTCTGTCCCTTCCGAATCTTCCCGTGAATTCTTGTCACCTTATCACAATATAGTACAACTTAACAAATTCAAACTCAAGCGAACAACTGTGTTGCATAATATCCTCCGCCACTTTTTTTTATACAAATACTGTTCAATTGCTTCTGGTCAGTATATGGTCCACAAGTAATTTGTAATTTTACTCAACCAAAACATAATCCTGAGGTTGCCAGCAACAACTTCCTAATTAAGACCACATCCGAAATTGTACTTCAAGTTGTCATAGTCCTAGGTTTGCGGTTTCAGTTTTATTACACCTCTCAATATTGGGACTTAATTAGTGGCTTTCTGCATGGTCGTTCGTTCCGCTCCAGGACAACTTTGTTGGGGACAGCAATTTTAAACCACAAACAACATCTCTTATTTAGGTACCTACGGATGTATGCGGTCTTATAATGGACTGTGTAATTATATAGCTTTCGCTTTGTGATCTTGAACTTGACATACGACACTCCCATTTAACATACAGTAGAGTAAAATGAAAACAAACAGTTTTCAATCGATCATTATAATACAGCGACACATTGACGTCACAAATATGAGTCGCATAATCACAGCGAATCTTATCAGTGTTATTTTTAGGTTCGCATTTTCAGAGCTTTGAGCGTTCTATGAAATACCATTATAGTTGCTAGAACTAGTTGAACTTTAATTAAACTTAACGCACTACCTACTGCCATTCGGTTCGGTTTGATTGTTAGCTACCTGTATAGTTAGTTTATGGCCGCCCATTTGTGTGTATCTACGTATCTGTGATTTGTATTGTTATTGGCGAGTTCAAAACAAACATTTGTTCTATGGAAAGCTGTAATTTGTCGTCATCTGTTGATAGTGAACGTGAGTGCATCTACTTTACAGTCTAGAATGATGTAATATCCGCGTATAACTAAGTTGTTATAAAAATTAACTCTTATGGCAACGCCACAGCACAATAAATCGCGTTACCACTTGCGGAAACTTGTCTACGATTGGAAATGTCAAATGCGCATTGTATCTATAATGCAAATGCAAGTATCTGAAGCAGATAGGTCAGCTATTGTCACTATTTTATCTACATATAAAATAGGCCAGTGGATCCTTCTGCATCAGATACTCATAGATACAGTGCGTTTGACAGTTTTCAATACTGTTATGAAATCAAACCTACAAAAGTGTTTTGTGCTGTGGAGTTATAAATCACTCTGATAACGCTGCTAATTTTTCCTGTATTGCTAAGTGCGCTAGCTTTGTGCCCGACTTACAATGCGTTTATTTTCTTTACAATTTTTATAACTAACTATAGCTAGCTAAGATAGGTATATTTAGCAATCAGCTATGAGTATCGAGTTGTTATGTTTCGTTATCTTTTTGATTCGAATAGTTACATTATGTCCTATCGCAGTAAAAGCTAAATATTTTCTAGACTTTGTTGTTTATGTGACCGTTTAAAAGTGTGATTTTAACTTTTTTTTTTATAGATGTGTGTAGTATTGAACGACCTTGACGGTTGTATGGTATTTTCCTTATCTTTCGAATACCCGCTAAAAATGCTGCATTTTTGAAAACCTCATGTACTCATTTTTCGATGAAGTGTGGTGGTTATTGATCAAACTTTTGATGAGGATTCATCTTAGCAAAATAAAATAGAAAATGTACAATGAAACTATCTTCTTCTAAAACATTAAGTAGACGACCGGAATTGAAACTGATAGATATTAGCGAAAAGAAGTCCGCCCATCCTTTAGTATTGCGTTTATGACTTTAATACTATTATATGTTCCAAGCTTAAAACTTGTTGTTAATAGCCCACACCTTACGGGTACCTACATCACATCTGCCGAATATGCGAGATCATTAACTGTCTTGAAAAAGTTTCTCTATTTAGTCCTTCGGATATATGTCATCAGATTTTAAGACCCTTCCAAGCCATACCAAGCCTAGGTAAATACAAGATATATCTCGTTTAATGTATAGACCCTATTTTGAGTATACTACTAAAAAATAAATAAATATGTGGCGCAACAGGCGGGTGACACCCAAGGCCTAGCTTCTCGCAACCATTCGTTTTGTGTGAGTTTTTATTTTTGGGACGAATGGAAGGGACCTACAATTTTGTGCCCAATCCGAACGGCTGAATTGAGAAGCTTTTTCATGACAGTCAAAACTTTAAGATGTAATTTGTGTTTTTCCGGGGATCGAACCTGGGATCCCTCGCACAGTAGTCCAGCATACTAATCACTGCACCACTGCGCCCACTACTAGCAGATAATTTTTCATCTCTTCAGGGTCCTTTTGGCCCCTGAAGAAGATCTTCTCCAATATAATGTGATCAGCTGTATCGTCTACTTAATGACATAGACGGTACTCTACTGAGCCGGCTAAATTCATTCTGCTTTATTTATCGTAATCGCAAAACCATGATGTCCTGTGAGGAATCCTATACTATAGGTTTTTGATATCATGCCTACTCAGATTTAAGATCTTGTTGGTACATATTATGATTCAAGAGCTTAAAAGCTGTTTGGCCTATTTTAGACCTGAGAATTATCTTCCAACTAGCAATGCCCGCGGCTCCGCCCGCCGGTTTCATTTCTTTTAAATAAAACTAAATTTATTTGACGTTTGTTTATATTTTTTCTTCTTTTTGAGCTTACAAAATATGTTTTTTTGTAAACTGAACACGTTATTTTTTTTAGTGGAAGCAAGTATAAACAAATCACCACTGCAGCTCACACACGACCATGAAACATATAGCTGTCCATTTGAAAAACATGGCTGTCGGATGTAAACTACGGCAATGACCGAGTAGTTCCAAAGATAACCCCTATACCTTCGTTTCCTCTTCCTCCATCTTCTCCCTAAGTAATTTATACTGGATCCGAAAGTATAGCCAGTACAATGTTCTAAGAATTTTTAAAATCGGCCAAATAGTTCCAGAGTTAGTCCCTACCACCGCTTTAAAATATATGGCTTACTTACACTAACACCCTTACGGGATAAACATTGAAAACAGGTGAATACTACGCGATCATATCGTTACACTTTCCATAGCTGCAGATCTCAAATATAGATGTAGATATGTACAATTGTTTATATCTACATACTTACGCATCGCAAACTCCTTATAGCTACGTAGTTTGTTTTATGCATATCCATTCCCTACACCAAATTGAACTACGCATTTCATGAGCATTTACAATTATGCATTCTGAATGCCCGTCGTACGAGTAATCATTCTATTTTTAGAACGAAATATAAAACTACCCCTAAGCACAACTGCAATCGAGAAAGCAATTTTTTCGCACTTGGCCAAATAAGATCTAATTTCAATTTATTATATCTAACCCTCTGGATGGACCAGAAAGACGAATGTTAGCTCAAAATACCCGGTAAAATATTGCCTGACAATTAAAAGCATATCTTGAATTGACATAATACATAGATTTATGAGTATAATGGCAAGTTAAGCATAGTAAGGTCGAAATAGAAAAGTTTTCCAACCGTTATAGGACGAATTTTGAAAAACGATGAATGAGGCATATAATAATTTTGACTTATCTATCAACATACAAACTTTTAAGTTCATACGGCCAACGGTTCGTGAGACCCCTCTTATTCCCCGGGCCCCTTTACTCCTGAACAATTCTCACTCACCCTACGGACTAAGTTGGCCGCATATCTATAAATCAGAAAAAAAAATTATGAAAATCGGACGAATGGTTCTCGAGTTATGAAGAAACGAACAGACGGACGTTGCATTTTATAAGTATAGTATGGATATGGATATGAGATACATTTCGTATGTTCTGAGCTTTTTATGCGTAAATTCGTAGCCGATTTGGCGATATCGGTAGCAGAAGTGTACCGATCCTAAGCGGTTTTTGAGCCTCTTCTGGCAAATTTCATTGTCTTATTTCATTTCCTTCAAAGTCCTTATGGCAATACTACCATCGTTATGATTGTCAAGATCGTGATGAGGTAGTGGCATAGTGAGAATTCGCAGATACTGGCGATCTACACGGTTTGGGGAAAACATTTTTTTAAACTGTGGTGTTGGGTACATATATACTATTTATACCGGATGAACCTCGTCTATAGTCTAAACGAGACGTTTAACTGCTTTCGTACTCACTAAGATTGTACATATATCTATAAGGAACCCTTTCACTACTTTCGATTTAGGTAATTGTGCTGGATATGAGGGCAGGATATCAGCCTCACTTCCTATACGTTGTCCCTAAATTACTTTTATGCCTATACTTACTAACGTTAGACTCTGGAATGGACCTGGGTCTCAACCAATACGCCTCTACGTTCGATGATCTCCTCTCCACTTCTAAAGGGTGTTTCTTTTTGAATAATTTGTAATTTGGCATTGACAGGTCTTATGGGTTTGTACCTTTTATAATGTTTGAGGTACAAAGTGGATCTATTTAGACTTAAGCAATGGTGGAAATTATTGCAAAGTTACGAGTACTTATACAAAGTGGATGCTGGTGTTACCGAAACAGTTCGAATTTTAAACGGAAATTCTGGTCGAAATTATGCACCAACTGCTTATATATATATATGTATATAAATTTTCGAGAGATGTTCGAATCAGACCACCATTGTTGGGTCTCTTTTCGTCTCCCTATCCCTACCACTATAAACCCTACCCAGAGAGACTCTCTGGACTTCTCCAGAGTCCTTCTCTGAGTTCGATTCCTAGTGTTAACGCTAGCATCTGTTTATATGAGATCTTTTTCATCCAATGGGTCTCGACCCAATGTTTTCCCAAGATCCTCATTCTTCTGCCAGCCAAAGCCGGACATTGACACAATATATGTGCCGCTGCCGCTGTCTCAGATTCCTCCAGGCATAGCTTACAAGTATCATCTTCTCTAAGGCCCATCTTCCTTAAATGATACCCGAAATTACCATGACCTGTAGTTAACGCCACCACCCATTTCAATGTTCCTCGACTCATGCTTAGAACCTTTCTCTGAGTGGAGCAGGTCGGCCATTGTATTGCCATTTTAGCTTGTCTACATTGTTCCACGGTTCACCACCTTCTCAGGTGTTCTGCCGTGATCCATTTGTGAATCAGCTGTTCTACCATTCCTCTACCAATTGGAGCGAATGGTTCTGGTCCCAGCAACTTTTCAGTTGACAGGGGTTTCAGGGGAGTCCGCCTTTTCGTTGCCGTCGATCCTTATATGTCCCCGTACCCAAGTCAGTGTTACCTGATTTTTAGATGAACACTTATTGAGCTTAAATACACATTCCAGTGCCAGTGATGTTGTGATGGTTGTCCGCTCCATGCATCTAATTACCGCCTGGTTGTCCAGTGCTATTAGGATATTTCTTCCTTCCACCTGACTCTCAAGCAAGTAATCCAACGCATGCAGCAAAGCAATCATCTCAGCCTGGTATACTGAAGTGTGTTTCCCGAGGCTAATGTGACGGGCTAGTTCCAGATCTTCCGAAAAGATTCCGGCCCCCGCTCCGCCATCCATCATGGATCCGTCTGTGAAAATCACGATTTCACCATTCCTCTTTTCTGGAAGTAATCCATTCTCAATACGAGTTCTGTGATTCCTTTCCATAACACGCACCTTTGTTATACCATCCATAGGCATATTCAGTTTTTAAGCTGCATCACTTCATTTAAACCCAAGAAGTATAGGGAAATAACACCGTGCTGAGGAGTTTTTTCTGGAAACACAAGCTTCTAACCTAGAACCTCCAAGTTCGTGTCTTACTTCCAGTACGCCAAAAATTCAGATAGGATATCGCCAATAATCAGCTTATTTAGCATCCTATACGCACGGCATGTGGGCAGTGGCTCAGTGGTTAGTGTGCTTGACTACTGTGCGAGGATTTGATCCCCGGAAAAGCACAAATTAAGGTTTTTTTCCACTGTCCTACCTTTCCCGAACGTCTGACAAACATCCGAGAGCATAACTATCCTGAAAAGCTTCTCAATTCAGCCGTTCGAACTCGGCATAAATTGTTGGTCCCTTCCATTCGTCCCAAAAAAAATACAAGTAAAAGTGTTATCATCGGCCTGACCGATGCTTTAAAACCCTCCACATCCACTGCATAAAAGTCATGCAAAATGTTTTCCATGCGAGCTAGTACGTACAGTACACGCATGGGTCTAATAGAGGTTTTGTATGGGAGGTACCAGAACTACTTGACTGCCATAGCCCATTTTCAATACCAAACCTGACAACGGTAAAAAGAAGTCCTCTCACAAAATGTCACAACGTCTCACAAAAGGTCGATTCGTTTGGACGCTATCGTGTTTTCAAGAGACAGACGGACAGACAGATGGACATGGCTAAATCAATTTACAATGTGATCCTGATTCAGAATATATACATAAAGGGTCTCCGGTGACTCCTTCTTGGCGTTTCAAATGTAATGGCAAAGTGAATATACCTTCCTGTGGAGGGTATACAAATTCACACAAACGAATAGTTTTGGTAAGCTAAGCCTAGGGTCTACATGCCTGTTGCGCCAACTATTTTTTTATACGTACATATACGGTATTCATATTGACTTCTTCAATGCTCCTATAAGAAAGCGTATCTACATACTTTCCAGGCTCTCTGTATCCTGCCCCCTCAAAATTCGAGTCGTCTTCGCCGTTTAGCTAAAGTATTTTTGACAGAAGTTGCATCTTGTAAAAATCTGTAAGAGAGAAAATATTTTGGTACACAAATGTCCATAATTGTTCCTTGCGTTCCGTTAATTCCATGTGTATTTTTTGTATTGCTTTTACAAGTTACCTATACGAGTGTATTTAATGAGTATACGCTGTATACTGTATATGAGTATACGCTGTATCCCGACCTGCAATCCAATTAGCAATTAGTATAAAACGCTAATAATTCTTAAAACTACAGCCTGCGACGAAAAGTATATCCTCAACTCATTTAAACACACAGGAGCCTTATTTGCTTCAAGGATAAATTCGTGTAGAAAACAGTTCCGCATGCGGTCTTCATATCGAAAGGGGAACTTCTGTTCACCTGATTATTTTTTTTATGACAGTCAGCACCTGAGGTGCTCAATACCTTACACGTCTTAATTTAGGTAATAAAACGGGACTTTGTATATCAAAGTCGGTATCAGTTTTTTTTTAAGTCGAAACTGTGAGTTTTTTGACTGATAATATGAATTTATGTATAAACCTTACAGCGATAGTATCTATTAACATAGATGCACCAACAAAATTTATATGATAACATAAACATTGGAATAAAAAAAAAAAAACTACAACAAATCCATTCAGAGTATTAACAACAAAGTCCCGCCTAGTACTGCTCCACTTCTTAAAGGATTACCCACCACTACACCCGCCTCGTTATAATTTATTGTCTTTCATTAGGTTGTGTCATAAATATATACACCTACACGAAATAGCTCCGGACAAACGAAAACCCCTACCTATGCCAGATCTCATGTGCAAGATATTTAATTTCCGATCCGATTAAAGCGGATTCCTTTCAAAAAGTCACGTAATGCGGTGTCTAATCACATGCTTAATTGCGGCGCACCATTTGTTGTTCTCTTAAATTTTCAAAAGTATCTCACACGATGTAGTATGTAGACCCGCTGGAACAATAATTGTAACCTTACCATAGCTTAGTGAAACGTATGTTTTTGACAAACGATTTCGATTTAGATTCAGTGAGTTTTAGTCTCACAGGTGCCTGGCCCAGTCCACCTATTCCCGGTATGCAAATCAATTCCAAGAATCGTCTCTCACTTCTCGTGTTCCACTGTTCCTACAGTGACCAGTACATATCGTTCCCGAAATTCCATGCAGATTAGCTGACTTTTATTAACCGCACAATACGTGCCTGGATCACAATTATGTATGTACCTTAGATCTACATAAATTATGAACGTCACTGGCGCGGATTAGCGTTTCGGATCGAATGACAATCTGAAGTTCAAGACCTCTGCTCTGCATTTGGATCCGTGTCAACAGTTAATTATCCTCTTATGAATGGATTCATTATAACAAGATAAATGTTTATTACTGTCTATCTGGGTTTTATTTGTTTTTCATGGCATTAAGCATGGAATTCTGGGGAAATTTCTAAAGAAGCATCTTCCGTGTTTAGATCCAATTAAAGGGGGCTGCAAATATTGGGACAAAGGTTCTGTTTACATTTTTGTCTACATAGAGGAGTCACCTTAATCCTCATCTCTGCTTCTACTGTTGAAACTATGTGTCTCTAAAGTCAATACAATGACAAGGGAGCGTGTTCCGAGATAGAGGGAAACTCAATAAGTTAAGTCAGAAGTCTCGTGTGTGTGTACACTGTAAATACATGTGTAATCCAAAAATAAATATTTTCATTTCGTCTCTTGTGTTTTGGGGGCTTGTGTCGGGCAGATTTTTTGATTGGCGTCGTATTTTACATTTTCAATTTAATCAAAACTCATTCATTGCATTGGCATTGGGATAAGAATATAAGGACTCGGATTAGTAATGTGTGTGTACCTAAAGCCTGCAAAGGTAAATTGGTTCTCTATCCCTCTATCCCTGATATTAGGAAAAATATCAAATTGGACTGTTGTATAATTGTGAAATCCTCAATTGTGTCATTTATTTTAATTGGACTTAATCTTGGCACAGGATAGCTAAAGGATGATAGACACATATGAGTTTCCAAGCAACTCTTTTCAAATTAAATTACCATAGAATCATAGATAGATCCAAAAGTCGTTATTCCTCAGGGGAAAGTATTAAATTTGAAACTGGCTGCATATATTCAGTATTTTTCGATATACACAGTTTTTTTAAATAAAACAAAAACGGTTTTGGATATCAATGAAATTCTTTATTCCTGTGAAAGTACGTTCGATGTCATTATGTATGGAACTCGATTTCTTTTGCATGGCCACCACGGGCACGCTTGCAGAAGTCCAGACCCTGAACCCAATTTTCGACGGTTTTCAAACTTAAATCGGCCGATACTGCTGCAATTTCACGTTCGATATTGGTACGAAGTTCACAATCGTCGCTGGCTTGTTGGCATAGACCATAGACTTGACGTAGCCCCACAGGAAATAGTCTAACGGCGTCAAATCGCACGACCGAGGCGGTCAAGCCACGGGACCATTTCGTGAGATAGCACGTTCTCCAAACTTGGTTTCCAATAAATTGATTGTGACATTCGCTGTGTGGCTTGTGGCGCCGTCCTGTTGGAACCACATGTCCTCCAAGTCCATATCATCCAATTGGGGCCAAAAATATTCGGTTATCATTGAACGGTAGCGATTCCCATTCAAAGGAACGTGCCGGTCTTGATCATCACGGAAGAATTACGCCCAATGATGCCGCCGGCCCATAAACCACACGAAACCGTAATTTTTTCGGGATGCAATGATGACTCATGGAGTACCTGTGGATTGCTGCCTGACCAATACTGCATATTTTGTTTATTGACGAAGCCATTCAGCCAGAAATGAGCCTCATCATAAATTGGACGTACCGCTCTTAACGTTAAGGCCACTGCACTGACTCCGAATTTCGGTAGTAAATTTTAATAATTTCGACTCGGTGTTGGCTCGTATATCTTTCCATCATGAAATGGCAAACCTTACTGAAGAGAAATGTCAAAAGAGCGGTAAGAAATTCGGCGTCGTTTGCTGTCCCTGTCGCTCTACTTTTGTAGCGTCCCTATTGAAAAATTTATTTGCTGAAAATTTGAAGCCTGACATTTCAAGTTCCACGGTCTTGAAATGTCAGGCTATCTGCGCCTTTCCTTCTGGAGATTTCTCGGATGATTTTCTGACATGTAATTATATATTTTTTTTATATGTATCTACTTCTCTCGTGAAAGGTCAACCTATAACTATTCAACAGCGACACAATATGTTTGCAGATAGGTGTTAGTTCTGCCTTCTGCACTACGTTATAGTCTGGAAACATGTCCCCGAGAAAGGGAGTTCTGCAACCCGAACGAGTTTTGGAAAGTGATGTGCTCGCTGGTTAAAAATGTACCTACTTATAGGTGTTGTGCAATCTGTATCGTTGCCTGTCTCATTGTAGGCTGCTCAAATGTCCTATCAGAACATCTGCCATAATCGTACCTATAAAATTGGCATAAGTCGAAGACTAGTTCTATAATGTGCGCCAGCTTTTGTAGATTTGATGTTATAGTATGTGGGCTCTTCTATTAGTGGAACTGCTAATCTCTGTATATACTCTCAAGTTAACTTTTCGGCTTTGTAGAGAGGAAGGAACTTGTTTCAGGTTGAAGTACATACCAAAGGGCTCTAAATAGGTAACTCATAACGTTCTGGACGCTAATCTTGCGATATTGGAGAAGTCTTATTCCCGAATTGACAGTCACTGCTTTTAATCTGATTTTAATCTGTGAAAGGTACAGGCGTACAGTCAAAATAATCATCCAGTATAACCAGTACTTCGAAATCCTTACTGCCTATCGGTTATTAATCAGTGGTCTTCTATTTGAATTTTTCCATATTTTATTGCCTTTGATATTTGGGCGGTAGTTCTGGGGCAAGAATTTCATTTCGTTTTTAGAAATCGGTTGAATTCGAGAGGTCTCCTAGCAAGAGGGAACATTTTCCTGCGAGTACGACATCCTGAACAGTAAAGTGCAGGTGCAGGTTTTTGAATACTATGGCTGTAATTCAATCGGGTCTCGTTGCCCTTATACAATCTAACAGTTTAGGAATGTGTTCAAATGTTCGTGGTCGAAATTTTACATCTGTCATCGATGATGCCACCCTCGTAGATAGCGTCTTCACTCTTCAGTTGTGCGAAGTTCTAATCGATATTGAGGTCAACAAATCTGTGATAGAAGCTAAAGCCAGAAGCTGCATCATTGGATACTTACTTACTTACTTACTTATCGGGCTCCCGACCCGTAAAGAGTCTCTGCCTGAGACACTGCAGCCTTCCATCCTCTACGATCCCAGCCCCCAGGTTCGCTCGATGTGCCCGAGCCAATGTAGTCGACGTGTTTTGGCTTTTTAGACTACATCCACATCTTGGTACAGCTCATAGAGTTCGCGGTTGTATCTTCTCCTCCATTCGCCCTCCTCGCACACAGGACCAAAAATCCGTCGAAGTATTTTTCTTTCGAAGGAGCCCAGTATCAGCTCTCCCTTCTTGCTTATCGTCCAGCACTCGACGCCATAAAGCAGAACTGGCAGGATAAGGGTTTTGTAGAGCACACATTTCGTCCTTCGAGTTAGGAGTTTTGAACCCAGTTGTTTTGCCAAACCGAAGTAGCAACGGTTTCCTACGGTAATTCTTCGCCGGATCTCCACTAGAGTGTCATTCGTGGAGTTTACGTTTACTCCGAGGTAGGTGAACTCCTTAACTACCTCGAAATTGTAGCTATTATTAGTGGACAGATGCTTGTTTGTTTGTTGATAGCATGTATACTTAGTCTTGTCCTCATTTACTTCAAGCCCAACGGAGTTCGCCTGTTCTTCAATCGCCATGAACGCTTCTATCACGGCACGCTGGGAGCGACCGATGATGTTAATATCGTCCGCATAGCCAAGCAGCTGGACGGACCTGTTGAAGATAGTGCCTTTCGTGTTGACACCTGCCCTGCGCACTATCTGCTCCAGTACGAGATTGAAGAAGTCGCATGATAAAGCGTCTCCTTGCCGAAATCCGGTGCATGTTTGAAAAAGTTCGGAAGAGCTGCTTCCAAATTGCACGTTGCAGCGCGTGTTTTCCAGCGTCACGCGACACAGCTGAATCAGTTTTGCCGGGATTCCAAATTCGGCATCATTGGATACATGGCCAAAAGGCTAGGTTAGATTAAAAGTGGCTGACAGATAAGAAATTGTTTACAAGTATAGCGATTGGTATACCCAAGGTACCTTTATCCAGCTTGATGGGTAGAGTCGATCTTATTCTGGCCGATGAACTGGCCTTACAAAATTCCCTGGAATGTCTCTATGCCCCCACACCCAAAATAAATGAATGTTGAACTGTTCTCCAAGATCGGCAGTCTATGGCTACTAAAGAAGTTATAGAAATCGAGTCCAAAGATTTGATAGTTGTTTGATTTGAAAGATATGCAGATATCTTTAATATCACGTTTTTCTTAATCCAAGATAAGACTCATTTTATCGTCATAATTTCTGCCTGGAACTCGCTACAATAGTTTGGTAGACTGAAGCAAGCTTGAAATTAAGATTTTCGGAGAAAACAGCCCCACCAACTCCGTCTTTGGTTTTGGAGTCATCAGTATGGAAATTGAAGTGAATTGATTCATATTCTGAAAATGCATCGTCATTCGAGATTGGGGATGGTAACGAGAAAGTTCTTGATCAAATTTAGGGATGGGCTGATGTAGTCAGTGTTTTCGGTTGAGATTCTGAAGCTCTTCAGAATGGAAGCGTGGCACAAGTCTTTTCTTGACAGTTGTGTAAAATAACGTATGCCACTGCTAGTGCTCAACCCTCCAAGAACGCAACTTCTCTTGAACGGGAGCACGGTTCCTCGATAGATTGACCGATACAGCAAAGATTTCGCTAACTGATTTAAAAAGATTCATTAACAGATCAGAATGGGCTTGCTTAGCATATCGTACTATGAAAGGATAATCAAAATGTACAATTCTTTCCATATAGAATTGCATTTGCTGCAAATTGTATCCATCTAACCTAACCTAAAAAGTGGGCGCAGTAGCGCAGTGGTTAGTGTGTTGGACTACTGTGCGAGGGATCCCAGGTTCGATCCCCGGAAAAACCCAAATTACATCTTAAAGTTTTTTCTACTGCGCCACCTCTCGCGAACGTCTGACAAACATCCGAGAGTATGACTGTCATGAAAAAGCTTCTCAATTCAGCCGTTCGGACTCGGCATAAAATTGTAGGTCCCTTCCATTCGTCCCAAAAATAGAAACTCACACAAAACGAATGGTTGCGAGAAGCTAGGCCTTGGGTGTCACCGGCCTGTTGCGCCACCTATTTATTTATTTATTTAACCTAACCTAAAAGTAGGTAGGTACTTCTGGTAATATGCCCTGATCGGAGAATGTGTATGCGTAGACTAAGTAGACGGACATTATCAGTTCTTAGTATATCGCATCCGCATGTTCTGTTATAGTTCGTGGTTGCAAACTTTTTAAAAAGACTCATCACACACCTTTCTTACCTTTTCAGCCATAATCTCGGATTTTATATAAGGTCTACCTACGTGGGTATATAAAAAAAATCATAATTTTTATAATTTACTAAGCCAGTCTCGTTTAGATAGACCCTACAATAATTATTCGTCGTTCGTTCCGTTGTCAGAAAAAATTAAAAAAAAATTACCTACCTTCAGGTATTTACCATCATTCCAATTATTTTCTCATTATTATGGAAAATGTTCCGCACATCGTTAACACGCGAAGCCCACTTAATCTAGACATAAGCACGATTGAAATGACATCAAACCAAGCCTCAAATTAAGCCTCTCTATATAAATATGTATCTATAATATGTATAGGGACTTAAATCGAATGGGGAAGTGCCAAACGAGCATAAATTATATTTTAGCAAGTCATTCCCGACTTTGTGGGTAGGAGGTATCTGCTGCTGCTAAAACAGAGTTTCAGCTCTTTTTTCCTGTAACCGGTTTAATGACAGCGATTAGAGCTGTTATAGACTGAATCGACTTTTGCAAATCTATATAACAGAGCTTGCAAATTCTTTCAAGATTCATGACTCCTTTGTGAACTCTCCCTTGACCGCATTAAATTTAACCATCACCTTGTCCATTGTTTCATTACAGATCTGAAGAAGCGTGTAAAAATGGACGAAAAGAAGCTGACAGAGAACAACAACATCAAAGTGTACAATGAAACAACAAAACCGGCGAAGAAAAAACGACGCGATAAAAGCGATTTGGGTGAAAATTTCGTCGCTCCCGATGGTGGATGGGGATGGGCTGTATGCCTAGCTGCTGGCATATCTAATGTGAGTATGAATACGACGAGGATAGGCTCTGTGGTATGGAGGGAGGATTTTATTTATGCGTACATATAGGTGTGTCAAAGGCATACCCAAATTGCGGTTGGAGTTGACACAAATTGAGTCGTTATAGAATAAATTATTGAGATGGGCTGGAGGCAGATCATCATCGTCTGTCCCAGGAAGTGATTTCGAGATTGGAATCTAAGGAAAACTAAGTGGGCCATTATCCATTTCAATTGCAAGTGCACACGCACACTTAAAACCATACCCGAAATGCATCCTTTCCCATTAATAATTTCCGGAATTTTTCTCCACGGAATGGAAATCCACTTGACAGCTCCACTTCAGCTGCTCTAATTAATTCAAATCCTCTCTCTCTTGAGATTGAGCCATTTCAACGGATTTCATATAGCAGCGCAGTGTGTCATTGAAAAGCGACGCGTCCTCCATCTGTTGTTTTAGGATTACACCAACATAAATGTTTATAGAACTAGCACGAGCACCTCGCAACTTGTTCGTTTTCCCGTGGGTGGCATTCCTTTAGTTTGATGAGTTTTAATTCCATGAGTGCGAGGAGCTTATATTTCCAAAAATAAAAATATCTACTCCATGAGAAGGAAGAAAATTCAACATAGACATTAGACACGTGCGATGGGAGTTTATCAAGTTATGATAGCCGTATACGGTGGGCACTAAAGTAGGTATTCCGTGTTTCATTTTCGAAGGGGTTGTCGTAAAATTGGAAGAACTATCCATATGTAAATAGGTACTATTGGGTGGTATTTAGTTTTATGGTCACAGAGTACAATTGTTGCACTGAGTGCATAGCATATGGCGCTCATAAAGATGCGTTTTACAACGTGGCACGAGCAGAGAATAACCGATCAAATTGTGATAAAGCAATAAGCATTATATTGGATGATGTCGAAAATATTTTTACCACTTAAAATGTGCATTCGGAAAGAAATAGGGGGCCAAGGCGACAGGATGCGACTCGAAGAATTTGCCAATTAAAATGAAAGTTACAACACCTAAAAAGGGCATGAGAATAAGACCGAGGGTACCTACATAACAGCGATTGTTCAGAACGCTTCGATTCTAGTACATTTGGTACTAAACATGGCCACACGATAGAGCAGCGCGCATAAAGCAAGGGGCGTACTTAGGTGGTGTGGCAGTGGCGCGTGGCGTGGTGACCAATAGCTAAAGTCTGTGTAAACAAATGTAGACTCCAGCCATATGGGCTTAAAATCCGCTCAGTTTAAATTCATTTATATTGTATCCTTTGAAAATAAATAAATAAAATGTAGACTCACCCATCAAAGCGGTTAAGGAGCGACGTTGCAAATTGCAGTTGGCGTGATACCTACCAGTCTGGTGCCACTTATTTTGAACAATTTGAGTTGTCGAGTGGCAATGCTGGTGGTGACGACGTGGATTTCTAGAGGCATAGATATCACATTGTATAAGTTGGTGACGACGTGGATTTTGAAATTGCAATTGCGTGTTTTTGTTGAGAGATGAATCGGTGGCATCACTTCGCCGCCATTCCATCGTAACACCAAAAATGTTGACCTCTCCTAGGCCACCTGCCACTTGGTCACCACGCCACTGCCACACCACTTGCTCTCAACTTCAAAGCGTTCCTTGTTTGAATAATTTATACATTTTTTTATTTGCAAATAAACAGCCTTGTACGACTTCTATAAGTCCTGATTTTCCAACTGTGAGTCCGTAAAATATCATTGACTACTCGCTGTTGCCATTAGCTTAACAGCCGTGGTCTAACTAGAAGGTTGTCTATTTTTTAAAATGCCAACGGCGGGCTCCTTGGGTAAGTGCATTTGAGTCATAATTTTCAGAGTATCTAAACTTTAATGATTTTAGAGTAATCTCCAGTAAACTATGTACATATAAAATTGTCAAATCTATCCCACGCTATACAGCCACGCCGCCAATTTTCCCTACGAAATTTGGTATGCTGGACGACTGTGTAACTTTACGCTCTATAAGGATAGTGGGTTTTCCAATAAGTGGTGTTATTTTGGTATTCAAAGAAAAATTCCATTTTTTGAGATAAATGATCGGATGTTTATTTCATAATAAAGAGGAAGGTATGCCGTTAATAATGAAAAACAACATCAGCCAAATGGCCACCAAGAGCACACTTACCGGACCATATCCTTTTCATGAAATTTTCGAAATCGCAGAGTGGCTGCCCTATGTCCTCGATAGCCTCACGAATTTTATCTTTGAGGTCTTGAATCGACGCTGGGCTGTTGGCGACGTTGTTGATGATCGGCCGGCTTGAGTGCTTGTGTTAACTGAACTTGGGTCTTAACCAAGATTTTATGCAAAATACGGTGTAGGGACGTTTGTGGAATGCAAAGAACGACGAGGAATGGACAAACCTGGGTTTTCTTCAACACTTTGGGCTACAGCAGCAATGTTCTCAGTTGTTCTTGAGCGACGTGCACGGGTTTTATTCTTCACATCACTAACTTGTCCCAACAGCTCGAATTTTTCCGCCAATTTCTGTATTGCGGTCCGACAAAGTGCTTCACGACGACCAAAAAATGCTTTAAGGTGCTTTTATTTATTTATTTTTTTTTTTAAACGGGTTTCCAAATCCTGGAGCACTCAGACGAATCTCGGTCGATTGTACTACCAAACAGAAGCCCCTTTTTTGGTGTAGTGGTGGAAAAACTCTGATATTATTCGTTTCTCTTATGGTCGGTGGCAGAGTATTGCTGTCCCCCGCCGGGGCTCGAACCAACGCCGCTCGGGTCACAGCAATGACTCTAACCACTACACTATGGCCACCGCTTAAGCTTTAAGGTGCTAGTACACGATATGTAGCACGCCTCATATATGTGGCTCTGACGTCAACAGAGAGTGCACAAAGAGAGTTTGTACACGGCATGTACCTATTGGGACCATTCGCTGACGTCAAAATGACGTCAGTGATACATATATATGAGGCGTGCTACATATCGTGTACTAGCACCTTTAGTTTTGCGAACTGTGACTGCAAGATGTTCACCATTTTTGTAGTGAATTTTAATAATTTCAATGCGTTGTTGAAGCGTGTATCGTTCCATTTTTAGTAATGTCGTAGTTTCTACTTGTCAAATGTCAAAGAATAAAAGCTTCAAAAGTGACAGCTACCGATATAGCGGGCCATTCACAATAACACCTCTCATTGGAAAACCCTTTACGATCATACGATAGACTATCCGGGTTACAATTTATAATATCTATCTGCAGGTTTTACTCTTAGAACAAATTTTGTAGCTGACCAATCTTCGGTTATTTTTTTATAAAGTTTAAAATAATTAAAAAAAAACATTAAAGTTGTGATATCTAGATTAGATACGCATAGTTTACCCTTGCAAATTTGTATATTCTACCTTGTAAAGTTTCCACAATCTTCCTTAAAGTATATAATCGCATTTCGTTATTCCGCGTGAGTTTTCGCGAATCGGAACCAATTCTTTCAGTAACACTTTGCAGAAAACACATCATAAATCATCAGACAAACTCGCAAGCGAACGAAATCTCCTTCTGGAGAACTCGAAGTGAACGAAATGCGATTCTCCTGGTTTACTTGATGCCTAGGTACCGCTTAGAACACTGAGTTATTTCGACTCTATCCAGTCCGATATCGACAACAAATTGAAGAGCAGTTTCTCTGACTTTTGCAATTGGAATGTAAACCTTGTACAGGCAGCCAATTTTCAAATCTTGCTTTGCAAAAACTGAAAAATTGCAGATTTCCAAAATAGAGTAGTAACTTGATGGAATAGGTTTTTTTTTTTTTTTTTTTTTAAACTGACTCGCCAGAGCGATGTGATGCACGTTGACCTAAAAGATCTATTGTGCTTAAAAATTGTCAGGTTTATGTTTAGGTTAGTAGCGCCTCTACCTTCCTAATGTAGCTGATGATGCATTCAGCAGAAGATTTTCTTAATTCTTCGGTACTTATTACTTCCCTGAAAAATGATTTCCTTCTAATACCATAGAGAGCCGGGCATTCACATATGATATGCTCAGCTGTTTCGTCTTCTTCGAGACATAGTCGGCACTCCGGTGAGTCGACCAAGTGCAATTTGTTTAGGTGATATCGCAGACCGTGATGACCTGTTAGGTAACCTACTAGATTTTTGATATCGTGCCTGCTTAGATTTAGCAACTTTTTGGCATCGTTTTTGAAAGGCTGTATAGCTTTTTTGGCCTGTCTAAGACCTGGGATGTTCTCCCAATAGGAAATGTTTTTGTTACGTTCCCAGCTGCTTATAGCAGAATTTGTAGCTGATTTGGGGATTGCACAGAAGGGTTCAGGTCCTACAAAAGGGGTTTCCGAGCCTTTTCTGGCTAGTTCATCAGCTTTTTCATTTCCTTCAATCCCCTTATGGCCGGGGACCCACCATAAACTGGTTTTGTTCCTGGTGCTAAGTGTTTGGAGGGAATTGAAGCAGTGTAGTACTGATTTGGAGTCAATAGTTGGTGAGCTAAGGGCTTTTATAGCTGATTGACTGTCCGTGAATATATGGATGTTTGCGCCTTTTATACCTGAGTTTTGTATGAGGTTTGCGCATTCTTTGATGGCATGGAGCTCTGCCTGAAATACACTTGGACTTTTTCCCATTGGTATTGAGACATTTCGATTTGGTCCGTAAATACCAGCTCCTACCCCCGAGTCCATTTTGGAACCATCCGTATACCACTTTAGGCCGTTTTGGCAATTTGGTGGGTTATTGCTAACCCATGCTTCCCTATTTGTAATTTCTGTGGAGAAAAGTTTGTTTAAGCATAGTGTCTTAGGTAGGCGGTCTGTAACCGCACAGATCATGTCAAGTTCTGGAATTTCGGAAAGTAGTTCCTTAAGTTCTGGATGTTCGTTAATATTTAACTCTTTCGCTTGCATCAGACTTGCAGAGCTGTTTATTGCCACTTTTTTGATGTGAATGTGGAGGGGTGTTAGTCCTATTAAGGCTTCTATAGCCGCAGTGGGACAGGTACGCATGGCTCCGGAAGCGCCCAGACACGCGAGCCGTTGTACCTTATTAAGCTTTTTTATGGCTGTTTTTTGTGTGGCTTTGTTCCACCATACTATCGAGGCGTATGTTATAATGGGTCTGACTATGACTGTGTAGATCCAGTATGTGATCTTTGGAGATATCCCCCAGGTTCTACCATACATGCTGCGGCAGGCCCAGAAAGCTTTTGTTGCTTTTTGGATTTTGTTGTCTATGTGGGAGTTCCAGCTTAGTCTTTTATCCAGGATCACTCCAAGATATCTGACTTCGTTGGAGTACTCAATGACAGTGTCATTGATCGAAATTTGGTTTAGATTTAAATTTCTTCTTTTCGTAAAAGGAACTATGACAGCCTTGCTGGGATTAATAGAAAGATTTTCTTTCCTACACCAGTCTAAGACTATCTTAAGGGCATTTTGCATGCGCGTAGTAACGTCGTTTGGTTCCTTGCCCCTAATGATGATGACGAGGTCATCGGCGTATCCAACTATGTTGAAGCCTGCGTTATTAAGGTCTTGAAGTAGGTTATCGATAACCAGGGACCATAGTAAGGGTGAGAGTACTCCTCCCTGAGGGCAGCCTTTTACGGCTGTTACTGATACTGAAGTGAGTGCTGACGAGGCAGTTATTCTCCGACTTTCAAGCATCGCTTTGATCCATTTAATAGTAGGGTGATCTATGTTTCTGTGTGTCAAAGCATTTGATATGGAATTATATCCAGTATTGTCAAAAGCACCCTCTATGTCTAGGAAGGCGCATAGCGCGACTTCTTTGCTCTGATATGCGCGTTTTATTTGAGTTGTTATATTCAAAAGAGCGCCTTCAGTGGATTTGCCTTTCTGATAGGCATATTGACAGGGGTGTAGAGGTGTGCTCTCTTTCAAGCATTCTCTAATGTGAACGTCTATTATTCTTTCCATTGTTTTCAGGAAAAACGATGTCAAGCTTATTGGACGGTATGATTTAGGTTGTTCGCTTGGTTTGCCTGGTTTGGGGATAAATACCACGTTTACCTCCCGCCAGGATTGTGGTATATAGCCCCAGTTGAAACTAAACCTAAATAAGGCAATCATGGTCGATAAAAAGAAGTCCATACCCTTTTGAATAAGGGCTGGAAAGATACCGTCTGTACCTGGTGCCTTGAATGGTTTGAATGAGTTTATGGCCCATTTAACCTTATCCGGGGTGAAAAGTCTGCCGGATAAACTGTTAATTCTGTTTAAATTTCTGGGGGGTGAGTCCTCATAGTTTTGTTCATGAGGGCCACTCGTGATAATTGAGCCGGGGAAGTGGACTTGAAGAAGTGTGATCAGCGTATCTTCCCGGTCGCGTGTGATTGTGCCGTCCGATTTGACTAACAATCCCATGCCGTTAGTTTGATCTTTTGACAGTGCCTTCTGTAGACGCGCCACTGCTGGAAGCTCTTCGAGTTTTTCACAGTACTTGCGCCAAGAGGCTCTTTTAGATCTACGCAACTCTATGTTGTATTGGGTGAGAAGGGATCGGTATTGGTCCCACTCTCCGGTGCGTTTTGCTTTATTAAAAAGTTTTCGCACTCTTTTACGAAGAATTTCAAGGCTTTCGTTCCACCATGGAGCGCACCTTTTTACTACAGTACGTTTCACCTTGCAGCTATTTGTGAAGGATGAGATAATAATGTCGTTTAGTTGACATTGTGCATCTTCCGCGTCGCTTATGCGTACGGGTTTTTCTGGAAGCATGTCACATTTGATCGCTAGATTTTCGCGATAGGTTCTCCAGTTTGTGAGTTTGTTGTCGTATCGAACCGGCGCATGTTCGGTGTTGCATCTTAGTTTGAATCTTATATGCATATGATCAGATAAAGATGCCTCGCCGGACACATGCCAGTCTTCAACAATATTTTGTACAAAAGGAGATGAAAGGGTAAGATCTAAAACTTCCTCTCTGATGACGTTTCTGAACGTGGGCTTATTGCCCTTATTTAGTACAACTAAGTTATTGCTATACAGGTATTCTAGTAAAGACTCACCTCTTTTATTCGTATCTCGGCTGCCCCAAACTTCATTGTGTGCGTTGGCATCGCATCCGATGATTATTTGTAGTTGCTGGTTCCGACAGTACTGGACGAGTTCCTGTACTGGTTTTGGTGGCGCTTCGTCTTCGTCTCCAGCAAAATACGCCGATGCACATACAATTTTTTGTATTTCTCGGCCGTTGTGGCGTTCTATGAGGATCGCCACCAAGTCTCTGGTGATAAAGCCTGGAATTGGAGAGAATTTTATATCTTTCGCAACAAGAAGAGCTGCCCTTGGTCTAAAATTTCCTCGGGCGAAGATGAGCTCTCTGGTCTTACTCTTTAAACCAAATATCTTACCCTCTGTTGCCCATGGCTCCTGGATTAGTCCGAGAGCGATGTTCCCTTCGGCACATCGTTGGCTATAGGTGTCCGAGGCACCCATAGCGCGGTGCAGGTTTGCCTGCAGCACGTTTAGAAGAGATGTCATCGTCTTCTTGAGTATTCAGGGTTTCGTACTCTGTTTGGCTTGTTATCGCCTCTGCGTCGTACAATCCCCTGCTGAGAGTGGCCGTCTTGCCTACTTCTCGGAGAGTGGCCGTCTTGCCTACTTCTCGGATTTTTTCCCGGCATTTTCCGTTTGTTGCCCCCCCTGTCCTCATGAGACAGTTTTGGCCTGAACCTAGTTCTGCTAGTGGTTGCTCTGTCTTTTGCAACCTCAGCTGATGTACCTTGATTTGGTACGGCTGCCTTGACATTTGTGGCGGCGGCGCTAGTGCTGGGCATTGGTGTTTCACGTTCACACTCGCTCGACCTTGTGGCTGACGGTTTTTCTTCAGGGTGAACGTCTTTCTTTCCCTGTGTTGCTTTGTCAGCGCTCTTCAGGATTAGCTTGATCTGCCCGAATCGGTAGGAGACCATTCCCTTGAGCTCAGCAAGCTGCTTCATAGTGCTTTCATTTATTGCAAAGACCAGGTGTGCGGTGTCACGTTCTTCTGATCTTTGCAGGACCCTCCATGTTCTGGTGTTGAGTCCTTTGTTTTGGCCGTCTAGCATTGCCAGGATTCTTTCGTTGGCTACTCCGGTACTCTGTGGAAAGAAACCCCTGATGACATGTGGTTTCGGAAAGTTATCCTCTTCCACAAGCATCACCTCCAATCCACATTTCTCCTTTAGCTTCGCGAAATTTGTTTTAATCCACTTCGCAGTGGTAGCGTCCGCGCAGGTCAACATCAGCCATCCGGCTTTGAATGTCGTGCCGCGGAAAGATGGTTTGACATCCTCATCACGTAGTTCAATCGTGATGTCCATAATCCTCTCTTGTATCTGAACCATATGCTCATTACTGAGAGGATTGCGATCGAGATCTACTGGTACGACACCCAGTCTGACATAGCTCATTATATTGCTATAACTTGCTCTGTCAGTGGTTGTGTTACCAGCTCGAGCTCGCTTCGCATCGGATTGAGGGGGAGTGTTATCCTCGGATCGCATTCGCTTCACCTCGGAGTCCTTCTGTCTACCCGCTGATTTTGCGAATTCCCTCGCTTCTATTTTTGTACAGCCCTTATTTAGCGCTTGTTTAAAGCGGCGCTGCTCTGAGGGTGTAAATATGACAAATACCGACTCCTTTTGACCTGTTTTGTCAGTGGTCTTGGTTTTGTCCATGTCATCCGTAAATTCGTCCGATAACATGCTTTCATTGCACAGGGTGCTTGTCTCTGAGATGTAATCGCTTAGTTGAGACGAGTTCTCGTCTAGGCTTTTCATCTCAGCATCTATTATTTGTGACTCTTCCCGATTGGCAGATGTCACGTCATTGCTGACAGGGTGTTCGTAATTAACAGCCCTAGTTGTTGATGCAGTTGTAGAGGCATCATTCTCTAAAAGGTTTTTGTTTATGGTATCTATGTTGTACCCACGAGTAAGCGGGATATAATCGGTCGCCCGTGGTCTACCCGTATAACCACAGGAAGGCTATCTTGAGATCGGAGGTCGCCTGGTATCCGAAATTCGCAAACTAGCGGCTTAAAACTCCCTTTTTAGCCATGCATCCGTCGGCGTTTGCTGTTCCACCTTGGATTTGGGTTTGGGGTTGTCTCCCACCTCAAACTTATGGTTCACGCTTATACACTGATCGTACGTTTCAACGAGTTGCAGCGCACGGTCAGTATCTAAGTGAGACCCTTGGCTGACACTAAACAGACAAGCTGATTAGCCATTTTCAGGTAGGCGCCCGCGAGAAGGACTGAAAGCTGAGGATTTTGCCCTGCCCTGATGGAATAGGTTCCTGGTAGCTTCAAAACATGAAAATGTAAGCCACTTATAGACCGACAAAAAATGTATTATGACTGTAAGCAATCACATATCCGATGTGGATCTTTGGAACGCGGTCATAAAACCCCTAATGACTTCTTAGAAGCAGAACCATTTGGACGTCAGAGCTTCAGCTGCGGCCTATTCCATTGAGAAGCTACAATACTTTTTGAACTTTTAATTGATTTTTGATAAGTGAACGCTCTGTCACAATGAAGTTCAAACAAAAAGCAATCAACAATATTTTGTATGAATCAATGGACTTAGAAAATTTGAATAAATAAAACAAAAACAAAGACATTTTATGAATAAAGTGAGTTCATTGCGGCATTGCCACCAGTGCTGCCAGGTCGCTTTGTATTGTTGCTTAAACTTTTTTCTGTGATGTCACTTCCATATCTAATAAAAATCTTTGAAGCAATTTAATTCAAAATTGATGCCTAGATATAGTTACTGGCACTGAGGAGATGCAGTAGTAATAAATAAGAATGAGATATCCAAAAAACGGGAATTGTAGGGCAATGCCATTTTAAAGTTTAAAACGTACTAATATTTACGAGTGAACTTCCATATAAAAGAGCTAAGAGCTAATACTTTTCAATGCGCGCTGAATACATTAAAAAAAGCGCCAGATCTAGCGCCGAAAGCGCTAAACTGACAGCACTGATTGGCACGCCAATCTTCAGTCTCACGCTGAGTTGACAGGGCACACCGTGAATTGAGGTTGGTACATTTTGCAGCTGTAGCGCTGCATCTACCTATTTGAGTTTTTGAAGAAAGAAAGGAACGAAAACTAGATAAAAAAAAATGTGTCACTGGTTGCATCAGTGTGTCACCAATTTTGCCTACGACGGTGAGTCACAGTGATGCGAATATGTTTTAGTATGTTTGCATTTAGATATTTGTTTCGTTCCGCTTCCACGCGTGTTGTCGAGTTTATCTATTTACTATTCGTCCAATTTAATCCGGGTACTTGTAGGTATGTATTTACTGTTACTCACATAGTCACGTGGTAAGTCACAGTCGTATTGTGAATAAAAATCTGGTGAAAATCGCAATTTGCCCTTTTTCTTTTGTGGGATTTAGCTATACTCTATAGTTTAAACAGACTATTTCAGCATTTTTAGCCAACTGACTTAAAGCTGAGATGCGAGGAGTAACAGGTACCAAAGTCAAAAAAGTTCACAGACGAAATTGGTAATTCACCGACCGTGAATACAACGTACGAGTGAATATTATGCCTGAAATAAGACTCTGCGCGAACATCCGGTACAGCAACCTTCCCGTCCTTTTTTTTTTTTAGTTTACTGCCCTGATAGACAGGAGTTGTATTTTTATTCAGTAAGCTTTAAGACGAAATAATGTATTGTCATCAGGTATAACCTCACATTGTTCAGATAGTTGTCAAACTTCTGATTGGCTTGGTAACTGGAAAATTGCACGGTAGTTTTTTATTGAATACAATCTAAAGGCGACGAGTTAGATTTCAGTGAGTCGTCATTTCACGCGAAGCAATAGCTCATGCACGATTGTGATTTTGCTAAATATCTGTGTATGGTGAATAAAGGCTTTTATGTATCTGTATGGGCACCTTTCAGAGTCACCGCGAATTTAGAATGGTTTTTATATTGAATACTGTTAAGATATTTTTTTTTCTAAATAATCGTATGTTTCAAAAGTGGTTTTCAAAAAGTGGTTATTTTTTGCGAGGTGCAAAATTTTGGAAATTTCGACATAATGGGTCTTGATTGACCACCTGACATTTTTTATATATCTCCTTTCGACGGCATAATGATGATGATAAGCACTAACCGTAACCAGAATATTAAGGACATCCACTAACATTCAAACTCTCAATTCCTGCAGCTATCGCTTTTTCCATGCCTTCAACAATATGGACTCATCTATCGCGAACGTCTCTATAGTCTGGGATTGAAAGGATCCGAGATCAGTACAATCGTCAATATTGTGTTGGGTGTTTCCTGCTTGACAGGTCTTGTCAACGGAGCGATGTTTCGACGTTTCACTTTCCGACAAGTCGCTATAACGGGCGGCATATTCATAACGACCGGCATCATAGCATCAGCCTTTTGCACAACATTTTTCCAATTCGTCCTATTCTTTTCGGTTGTATTTGGTAAGAGACTGATCTTAAAACTATTTGCAAAAAAGTCTGAAATTTCAATGTTCTCCCCCAAGGCCTTGGCATGGGTATTAATATGTCATCCACATCGTTGGCTGTCAACACATATTTCCGGAACAAACGTCGCAAGGCGACTGGGTTCTCGTGGACAATCACCGGCCTGGGACCAATCATATTCCCTCATTTAGTCACTCTGGCCCTGCACGAATACGGTGTACAAGGAACTATTATGATCTTTGCTGGGATATCTCTGAATGTCATTGTCGCCGGTACGGTACTGCAGCCCGTACTGAGGCATGTCAAGCCTCAACCAGAACCAGATGAAGAAGCGCCAACAACCGATCCGGAAGCAGAATACGAATGTAAATACTGCCAGGCTAGACATCGCAAGCGTAGCATCTTCTCAAGTCAGTACATCTTCAATGACGACGACGCCGATATGCCGGGATTTGAGATCACAGAACCCTGCACCCCGATGTTGGCGCGTGCCAATGATGGTTGGTATGGTTCAAAGTTATCACTGGCATCTGATGTAAATGGACCAAGGAAACTTCAAAGGCGCATATCGACTGCTAGCAATGGCGAGCAGAAGAGCCTACCGTCTGAGGCGTTTTCGAAGCCGAATTACTTCAACCGTGAGAAGGCAGACTTGGATCGTTACACCAGTAAGGCCAGCATTTACTCCAAGTCGGGTAAGGATGAATTAAAATGTACATGCGCCAAAGAGAAGGCACTCCTGCAGAAGCAAATTGAAGACGAGAGAGAGAAGGAGAAGGAGGAGGCTGCTGCCGTAATCGAAAAGCCTTTGACTTTCATGCAAAAAGTTGTGAAATTTTTCGACTTAGATCTTCTAAAGGACCCCACCTTTCTCATTCTGCTCTTGGGCATGACCGTCATTCTATTTGGTGAAATGAACTTCTCGGTCTTGACGCCTTTTATCCTGGACGACTTTGGCTTTTCCGATGTACAGATCTCGACGGCGATGTCTGTGATCGGAGGCATGGATATTTGTGTACGATTTTTGGCTCCATTCGTGCTGGAGAAGATCAAGTTGGACAATAGGGTTATATTTTCAATTGGAATTATATCAATTGCCATTGGACGAGCTTTCGTAGCCTACGTTCGATCATTTAAAATTCTGTTGGCTGTCTTCGTTTTGATTGGTTTTGGCAAGGGTCTTCGTACGATCTTCTCACCGTTGATCATACCCAGCTACGTGCCATTGAATCGCCTGCCAGCTGCTTCTGGTCTATACCTGATAGCCAATGGAATATTTACACTTTCCTGTGGACCAATCATTGGTGAGTTTTTTTTTCTCTTTGTCTTAAAATCCAGTCTTATGTGTGTCTATCTTGCAGGTGTGATCACTGATGCCAGCAGCTATGTCACCACTATTCACTTCATCAACTTGATGACATTTGTGGCGCTATTAGTTTGGTTAGTTGAGGTTTTCGTTAGACGTTTCATGCGCCGAAATAAGGAGCGACAAGCTGAAGTAGATATCTAAAGCTGTCATTGGGAAGTCATACGCTCAGACTATAAAGGTGGCGACAAACGATTAAATTGTGAACGGAGTCGCATCGCAGCAACCATTTGGCAAATTAAAATAGAAACACATACAAAACGACTCCATTAACATCACGCGCATAGGAAGCGCTTGTGCTGTGCGCACACAACACTTTTGATCGACCCGATCAGAGTTGCCGTGATAGATTACTGAAACTGATTAGAAAAATTTTAACTTTAAGATATATCACTAAGTAAACTTAGTTTAAAATTCAACTTCTTGTATATATATATGTAAGTATTAGAAAGATTTTTAAGACAAATAGGCTAAGTGAAATTTTGTTCAAACTTCTCGAAATAAACAGACCTTAGGTGCTTACTATAGTATTGTGTGTACAAATTTCTGTAAAATATTTTTTCTGTTTCAGTAAAAATTATGGCAAACTTAATGTTTTTTTTAATAAAAGGCTTCGTGGTTAAATTCGAATTAAATTAAAACATTAGTTATTGTAGAACTCAAAATTAATCTTCAAATGTAAGAAAATGTATTGGAAAAGGATACAAATAAATTTTTGGCACGATCGGCCCTTTATGATGGCCTGTGTGTCTAATTGGTCGCAATCAATCGAGGAAAGGGAGCTAAATTTTATCACATAAGTCGATGTTGGAAAGTTGTCCCAAGGAAATTATTAAGAAAAGTACCTACTCAAAGCTGTCTAACCAAGGTTTATTATAAAGTAGGCTACTTATTGGGGGCCGGGTTGAATTTGAATACGCAAGGAAAGTAGGCAATGGTTTCAATTACTCTCAGCTTTTGCAGTTAAGGCACCAAGTGACAAAAAAAAGAAACTGGAACAGAACAGAAAGCTTTTTCGTTCTGCAGTAAATTTTGGTTCTGCTGACGTGACGTGACGTTGTTCACACAGTTACACAAAACTGAAACAGATCCAGAAAAACATGGCTGTCTTTTCTGTCAAACGCTATCATGAAATTATGTCCAATAAACATTTTTTTCGTCTAGTAGTTAAATTTGCAGATCAAATTACATAAAGCAGGCAGATAGATGACAAATGCGTTTGACCGTAAAACTTGAGCCCGTATTCACAGAAGCCTGTAAATTCAAACAGCATTTCAAAGTTGACCGTAAAATAAAAGCCTGTAATACAGAATCCCATAAATGAACATTTTCAAAAAGCCCGTATTTTTTAGGGACTTGCATTCATTCCAAAGCCTACGGTCACCACTGGCAGGGGGGTTGCAGGGGGCAGCATGCCCCCTATACGATTATACGGTCTTTTGTTTGACTTACAGGCAAATTTTCCCAACTCGTTTCAGAGAGATTAGAAATTCGTCTAAAATCTAGAGCAACGAAGAAAGCACTCTTAATATGGAAGAGTACGAATTTTTAGACAAAAATATTCTCAATTTGCCTAAGCGGCGAATAAAAGATAAATCTTCTGGACTCTTTCCGAGTAAGTGGAAAACAACTCCAGCGCGTCCCTAAAATAGGTGGTTCTTCTTCTCCCACCAATTACCGAGGCATAGCACTTTCGTCCGTTCTTTTCTAAAGTCATACAATCGCTGACAAATCGTCAGCTTATGAAATATCTTGAATCACGGAAACTTCTCATTCTCAATGACCGGCAGTACGGTTTCCGTGGCAACAGATCCACTAAGTATTTGATGACTTATCTCACCGGAAAGCGGGACTCTCCACTGATGGTGAAATAAAGATTGTTTCGCTTGATATTTTAAAAGCATTTGACAGAGTTTGACACCAAGCTCTTTTGTCAAAAATGCGTGCTTATGGGATCGATGCGACTTTTATTCAATGGATTAGAAACTACATTTCTGGCCGCTCAATTCAATTTTTTTGGATGGTTTCACGTCTGAAACTCACCATATAAATGGTGGTATTCCCCAAGGCTCTGTTTTGTCTCCGACTCTCTTTCTCATTTTCATTAACGATCTCTTGTCTGCAGCTTCTAATCTAATTTTTTCCTTCGCTGATGACAGCAGCTTACCTTCTCCTATTCATTTCAGGACTTACGTACTTGCTCTTCGGCCATAAAAGTGGAACGGCAACTTATGTTATGCTCATTAAATTCTTACCTTGATAGCATTATAAAAAAGATTTAGGCAATAGGGTGGAGTTTAATGCTTGCTGTTTGCTATCCCTAAAGTAAAAACCAAACCTACAGAGCCATTATCAATGAATGGCCCTTATATTTCCGAACCCGAAATACTTTCCATTTTCGGTATGTGTGTCCATGAAACAAGTCGTTAGAACGGCCATATACACGAAGTCTTCAAGAACGCTGCGAAATGTCTAGTTTGCCTCAAACGGTGCAAGAAATATTTTACCCCTTTTGTTCTAGCTACAATATATAAGGCGTTCATTCGCCCCAAACTTGAGTGCGATTCTCATTATCTGGTCGGGTGCACCGAAAACCACATTGCACGATTGCACCTACTGGAAAGGATACAAAACCGCGCGTGAAAACTAATTGGTGACACGAACATAGGACGTCAATGTCCAGGGCGTCAAATGTCAATCTATCGCTCGAAATTCTTAATCGAACTCACTAAGGAACAAAATCTTCTTAGCGAACGAAATGGAAATTGCCCTTTTTGCTGGGATATGAAACTGTAGACTGAAGATGTTAATGACGATAGGAATGATAAAAATATTCATCAAAAGTGCTTTCATTTTCTTATCGATATGAAAGCATCTATAAAATATTTAACACTGGAATAACAAAACGTGGTAGAATTTTTGGGTTCAGTGGTAGTTGTGGTAGATTGAAAAAATATTAAGAAATTGTGGTAGATCTACCACATTGTGATAGAAGTGACAACACTGATTGTGCTTGAAGTGTCAGAATTTTAAGTATGTAGTAGCGTCTCAACTTTTTTGTACTGCAGCGAGTCGAGTGCATTTTCTTTAGGTGATATCGCAAACCGTGGTGACCTGTTAGGTGGCCTACTAAATTTTAGATATCGTGCCTGCTCAGATTCTCGCCCAATGTGAAATACACTGTGTTGTCCGAATTTATAACTGATTTGTGGATTCCTCGTCCTCGTCTGCCTGTTCACCAGCTTTATCAGTTCCTTCAATTCTCTCAGGCCGGGAATCCACCAAAATTTGGTTTTGTCTCTGCGTAGATTTCTGGTACTACCACTACGTGTTTGGAGGGTATTGAAGCGGTTCAGAAGCAGAACTAATTTCGAGTCAATTATGCGTAAGCTGAGGGCTTTTATAGCTAATTGACTGTTTGTGAATATAAATCAGTTAGAACTTTTAATAGGTACCTGCATTTTTTATAATGTTTGCACTATCTTTAATGTCATGGATCTCTACCTGGAATACACTGAGGATTTTTCCCACAAGTATTGAGACATTATGCGGATTGGTCCATACCAGCTTCTACCCCCATTTCATTTTGGAACCATCCATAGGTATACGACTTTAGGCACCGTTGGGAGTTTGATGCTTACCCAAGCTTCTCTACTAGGGATCTCTATAGAGAAGCGTTTGTCCAAGAATAAAGTTCTTGGGATGCGGTTGTGACTGTGCAGAGAAAATAGTCGTTAGTTCGGGGTGGTCCTCAAGACTTAAAAATAACCATATTAAAATTAGAAATACCTATATAAACTTAATCACTGTCTTATTGATATCTTTATCGATTGTAGTCTGACTATCGTCAAAGCCTTTGCCCGCAAACATTTGCCATTTCGCTTGACCCCGATTCGTACAGGTAGATAGAAGTGGCAGTTCACCTTGAACCCAATTAGCACCAGGATGTGCCGTTTTGGTACCACGAATCGTGTGACCTACAATGTGATGTTTATAAAGGATGTTGTCCGGTCGGTGCCTAGGTATAACCAACCTGTAAAATTGAGAAAACGGATAAGATCCTGTATCCCTTTGCCCGAGATGTCGCTAGCTAAGGTCTTCAAAGAATGGTTGGTCTAGCTCTTGCTAGAGGTGGACATTTGCAAAGGAAGTGAGAGAGGGTTTCTTTCTCATTTGTATTTCCGCAACTGTGGCAATTAGTGTTGTAAGGGATACCTAGTTTCGCCATTATAATTGACCAATGCCCTGTAGTTATTCAGTGATTCTAGGAATATCTGGGGGTGGTTTTGTTTAGTAGGTTATTTCTTCTATTTTGATCGTAGGTAGGTCATATACTTACCCATATCTTCCATTACAGTTTGTTAATCCCGACCATTGGAGATTGGCTTTCTGCAGAAAATATATGAATGTATTTGTCCCTTAACCGCGCCTGGCGGAATGTGGACCCCCATTGATAGCGAGCTCATCCCCGCACTCATTGCCTGTTATGTTACTATGCCCTGGAACTTAAAACAGCGCATAGCCTATTAGTTATAACGATGATGATTTGCTGTCGCCGGAGGTGAATACAAGACAATAAATTTGTCTGAACTATGTTACTAAAATCCATTCGACGTTTTTAACGCACCCAATACAATAACAGACTAAAAGAGGTTTTGAAAGTAACCTTAAAAACACGACAGGAATTCTTTTCTTTTATACAAAAAACAATATTTTGCACATTGTTAATGATAAATTTGTAATTCTTAAATTCAGATCTGTAATGCTACTCATACCGCTCTTTTCAGTTCTCTATTTTTCCCTGCTTTCAACAATACGGACTTATCTACCGCAATCGTCTCTATAGCCTCGGATTTAAAGGGTCCGAGATCAGTTCAATGGTTAATATTGTCATGGCTGTGTCCGCTTTAACAGGTCTCCTCAATGGAGCGATGTTCCGGCGATTCACCTTTCGACAGGTAGCCATAACTGGTGCGATATTCATCACTATAGGCGTCATAGCATCAGCCTTTTGCACGACATTCCTTCAGTTCATCATGTTCTTTTCGACTATCGTGGGTAAGAAAAACTATTTTAATTTTATTTCCCTTCAAAGAGTGATATTCCAATTCCCATCATTAGGTATCGGCATGGGTATCAACATGTCATCCACATCGCTGGCTGTCAACACATATTTCCGGAACAACCGGCGCAAGGCGACAGGCTTTTCATGGACAATTACGGGTCTGGGGCCCATCATCTTTCCCTACATAGTCACTCTGACCTTGTTCGAATATGGTTTCAGAGGAACAATTTTTATTTTTGCCGCCATATCTCTGAATGCCGTTGTAGCCGGTATGGTACTACAACCCGTATTGCGGCATGTGAAACCCCAGCCAAAACCCGACGAAGAAGCGCTCACGACTGATCCCGAGCCTGAGTATGAATGCAGATACTGTCAGGCTAAAAAGCGCAAGCGTAGCATATTTAGAAGTCAGTACATCTTCAACGACGACGATAACGATAGGCCGGGCTATGAGATCACAGAACCCTGCACTCCAATGTTGGCACGTGCCAATGACGGATATTATGGTTCAAAGCTTTCATTGGCCACCGATGCCAATGGACCGAGAAAGCTTCGAAGGCAAGTATCACTTAATACTCCGGTTGAGCCAAAGACTCTTCCATCGGAAGCCTTTTCAAGACCAAACTACTTCAATCGGGAAAAGGAGGATCTAGATCGATATACCAGCAAAGCCAGTATCTATTCGAAGCTGGGAAAGGACGAATTCAAATGCACATGCGCCGAAGAGAAGGTGCTACTGCAGCAGCAAATTGAAGCCGATAAGGAAAAGGAAAAACAAGAGGCTGCTGCCGTTGTTGAAAAGCCTTTGACTTTCGTGCAAAAAGTTGTGAAATTCTTCGACTTGGATCTTCTAAGGGACTTTACTTTTGTCAACCTGGTCTTGGGCATGACCATCATTCTGTTTGGAGAGATGAACTTTTCGATCTTGACGCCATTTGTCCTCAACGACTTCGGTTTCACCGATAGGCAGATATCCACGGCGATGTCTGTCATCGGTGGCATGGATCTAGCTGTCCGATTTCTGGCTCCTTTTGCCTTGGAGAAGATCAAATTGGACAATAGGGTTATATTTTCCATTGGAATTGGATCGATTGTAGTCGGGCGTGCTATGGTCGCCTACATACGGGATTTTAAAATTCTGCTTGCTGCCTTCATTGTGATTGGTTTTGGTAAGGGCCTTCGAACGATCTTCTCACCATTGATCTTACCCAGCTATGTGCCATTGAATCGCTTACCAGCTGCATCGGGTCTTCAACTGATTGCGAATGGAATATTCACGCTCGCTTGTGGACCAATTGTTGGTGAGTTTAAAGCTGGTTCTCATTAGTGCGGGTCTAAAGATTCGATTTCTCTATTTCCAGGTATGGTTACTGATGCGACTAGCTACTCGGTTTCGATTCAATTCATCAATATTTTGACCGTATTGGCGCTATCTTCTTGGGCATTCGAGGCTGTGGTTAGAAAATTCATGCGCCGCAATAAGCGGCAACGAGTTGAAATGGATAATTAAGGCTGCCAAAGATTTTGTATTCGCCGAAACACTAAAGTCAAAATCATTACAGGGAAAACGTCACACTGACAATATTTTTACAATTGGTGCCAATTTTAGTACTTTAGGATTTCTTTTATTACCCACAAACACAGAGGCTTATACGCTTACGTGACCTGCGTGCACAAACACTATACGACCCAATGATAAAACCGCTGTTAATCGAACAAAATTTATTAGATTCAGTATTTCTAAGCTTAAGATAGGAATACTTAGTCGCATATGAATTAGAAAAGTCACAATTTTATCATTTTAAATAAATATAGTTGAAATTTTTTAAAATTAGTATATCTAGTGGTTAAATTGTTTTATTAATTATTATTTATTAAATTAAACAACTCAACAAAAATGGTCAAAGTAAGCTGAGTTAAACAAAGTCCCAAACTATCTCAAAGCTACAGAGCGGTCCCAGTACCGAATTCATCGATGTTGTGCGTCCCTTCTTCTTGACTCTTGACAGCCCATACTTGGATTTGCTTTCATTTACAACAACGAGAGAAAGGGTTTATAGGATGTACAGAGTGAAGGTTCTATAGCACGGGAAAACCGTGTTAGGCAGTGCATTTCGAATGCGTTCGATTGTTCGTTTTATAAAAGTATCTCGTTCGAAGGTATGGGCTGATGCGTATTCGATGAGTTAGCCAGCCAGAAGAAAGCTCTCCAATAATGAGATTGAATCAGTCCATGAAATAATAAAGAATGCATTTTCAACGGCGCAACATCATCCTGGCGAATCCTAATTAATGACCCTGTATTATTTAGCGAAGCAAATAAAGACGACCGACCGACGTACGGTCGACCTTATGGAAGAATACACCTTCAGAGTCGTTCGAAGAAGTCAACTGAACCACACCAAATATCCATCAGCAACTACTCTACTAAATAATAGCTATTCAGAGGAAAAAATGTCACATCAGGTCGATATCAAATGCTTTTGGAAAAGGCATTCGATTCTGTTTCTGTACATGGATTCAAAGTTTCTTTCATTCCAGCTTCTTTTTATGGATGTCCCATAATTCACGTGAAATTTGAATTTTGCGCCATTTAATAGTACAGTGATGCCAACGGAAAAAATATAACAATGTGAAAGCTGACAGTTCGGGGTTAGTAAAAATGGAGCACTAAACGAAAGAATACCGCATTTTCATTATTGAGCAATGTTTTTAAAATAGTAAAGATTTGTCAGCTACAGTCCGCAATTTTCGAACAAAATCATCTTCAGTATGATAAAGCTCATTTTCATCTTAATGGTTTCGTTGATCGTCAAAATTGTCGCATTTGGGGTTCAGAAAACCCACCAGTAATTGTTCAGAAACAAATGCATCCACAACGCGTGACTGTTTGTTGCGAATTTGTGGCTGGAGGCATTATCGGACCATTGTTCGGTAGGCAGGCAGTAACAATTAATGGTGTTCGTTATCGTGACATGATATGATAACCCAGTTTTTAATGCCTAAATTACAAGATATGGATGTGAACAACATGTGGTTTCAACAAGACGGTGCCACATGGCATAACATCCAGAGAATCAATTCAATTACTCCATGAGTCATTTCCTAATCCTGTAATCGGCCGTTTTTGTGATCAGAATTGGCCATCCAGATCTTGCGATTTAACGCCATTGGACTTTTTTCTTTTGAGTTTTTTTGAAGTGAAAGATAGGTAAACAAGCTCTTGACCACCAACGCCTTGAAAGAGGAAATTGGGAGGTGTATTAATGAAATTCATCCACATTATTATGCTAAACGGTCATTTAGAAATTTCAATAAAAGAGTAGGTATTTGCCAGCAAAGTCATGGCTGCCATTTATCCTCTACATCTACATAACCACAATCTGTATACTTTTTGAATCAATAAAAAGTCTAAAAAAAAATTAAATTCTTATTAAAAATCTGTATTTTCTATCAAAATTACATGGGACACCCTTTATAATATAGGAGCATAAGGCGACTTGGATCCTTGAAGTCAAAGTCGAATGGCTATAATCAGTATCCAGTCATGTCAGTATGTGGAGGATGTGGAGACAGTTTGGACTAGCACTTGCGTTAAAAAGTCGAGGTTGTTCACTCAAAAAATACCCGACACTTCGTACTACAGTTAACTCTGGGTCAAAATTGCGTTATCCATCCACACCAATGACAGAATTGCTTTCTGTTTTATTAATATCTGTGAACTACGATTAGACCAACGGGCTTCGAAGGCATTCCCATAGAAACATCAACATCACCTCTACATACTTGAGATGAAAGAACGTTAACAACCAAATGCGAAAACATATGCAGCACTCCAAAAAGTCGAGTATACTTCTGCTGATAGATTGCAATCCAAATAGGGACACATCAGTAAGCTCTATAAACCACTACTATATAACTAGAAGTTATTATAAGGTATAGTCTTCTAAACTAAAGGAAATCTCTTCACTATTCGAAGGTACTCGTAGTCCTAGGGTCCAATACAAACCTCTTACACCAACTACCCTGTTTTTTTAATTTTGCTGTTGTGCAAGAAATGCTTAACTGCTAGAAATGAAGTCCTAGAAGGCCTATAGGAAACTGTATCTATGTATATAGAATAGTCTTAATTTTAAACCACTTTGTGTGATTTTCCCAGCGCCGGATTTACATTTTTTGGACCCTACAACAAATGGTGCCCTATTTTATATTTCCTTTTATTTATTATCTGGTAAATATTGTCTATTGACAATGGACCTTACGAATAATCAGTTTTAATCATCAACTTAAATATTTTGACGGCCACAATAGATAATTTTAAATAAAAATAAATTTATTAGTATCGCGTAATGGTAAAGGCGCACGGAATGATATCCTACCCAAATATTACTTTCACATTTTCCTATAAATTGTATAAATGATTCGTGGGTATAATATAAGAAAAATAGTTCTAGAGTTAGCGCCTATCTCCAATGTGAATATAATTTGCTAAGAATTTAAGAAAAGGCTTACTTTGGTGTAGGCACATTGACCCAAGATAACACAAAAAGTTCAGCAGTGTATAAACTAGTGACGAATATTTCACATATTCTTCCTTGCCAACAATGGATCCCACTAAATTTGCAAACCGTTTTCGAATTCACATACATTTTCTATAGATGTTCGCATTTTCTTCTTTTTTTATTCCCTGACGATTCCTAGATTGACATTCGCACCTAAGCCAAGCATTTCACACGATATATGTGAGTTGTTGCTTGGGATTCTCAGATGAACTTGCAGGCGAACACAATCTTCTTCCGGGGAATTCGAAGCGAACGAAATGCGAACTGTAGCATTTTTGGGGTACAGTGATATATTTTAAAAAATATATTCTGAAATTGTGGTAGATTCAGCACATTGCGACAGAAGGTACACACATTGGCGCATAGTCGCATAGTTTATGACGTATATTTATAAAAAAAAAAACAAACCAAACGAAAACTAGAAACAAGGAACGGCAAACTATGTAAATCTGTATTTAAATACTTAGAAGAATTTGGTGGCTTTTTATACCTTCCCGTCAACCACAAGGTCTGGCCAGACCTGCACACATTTTGCATTGTCCGGCCAGACCTTATAGTTGACGGAAGGGGTATAATTATAATCTAAATAACGCTTCTGTTTATCAAACAAGAAGCTTTTGGCATTATAGGCATTTTAAAGAAAACTCCCAACCAAAGTCAGAGAGGTCTAGACTCTAGACCTCATAGTTGACAGAAGGTTTAAGAAGTGATGAAGAATAAGAAGAATTGGAAGGATCGTCATGTAAATTCAATTTCAATTGTTGCGTTTGTTTTGCAGTTTTCGTGGTGCCCCATCTGTCGTGATGCCCTAGGCCTGGGCCTAGTTGGCCTAAGGGTAAATCCAAGGCTGGAACCTACCACCTCTATGCAGCTATCTAAGATAGCAAATTCAAATAATGTATCTACACAAGTTTTTGTGCGTATCGCCTTCATTGCTTCCGACACTGATAGCTTAGCTGGATCAATTTTTTCCAATTTACGAACGTTTACAACATCAATACATATAATAGTGTCCGTATTTCAAAAACGCACTTCATAGGCCCCTATATGCGACAACAGCTTACTCTTCAGAAAACAGTCCCTTTGAAAAGACTATCTCAGTGCACGTGCAATGTCTTCGTTAAATTATGTACTAAAAATGAATAAGCAACATACACAACACAAGTATCCCAAATAGCTTAATACATATAGTAAATTTCCCTCATCATGTACCATGGGAAGACCATGACACTGACACATTCCTGACACATTCTCGACATCTCACACAATTCATAAATACCGTCGTCGCCTCAAGCCCAACAATTTGCCACATCTCTGTGTTTACAGAAGAGTGGTAAATTCCTGTATAAGACAATTACTTGTGCGTGCGCCCACCCAATGAATTTTTTTTATTATCTACGATGATCTGTGTGCTGTATTTAATTATAAATTTTAGGGTTCATTGAGCGATTGTTTTCTTTTTTACGACTGTTGTGTCGCGCGTGCTTCTTAAGGATATCGCATTCAATTTATTTTTAAACCATCATCTGTGTAATTGTAAAATCATTTTAATTACCTCTTTAACCAAAAACATAACACGATTGAGATATCGCCAGGAAAATATGTATACCACCCACGGGAAAACGTGAATAACAGACTTCTTCAAGAGCACAAGTCTACGAGTAGTGGTATAGGTATAGCGGATAGAACATCGGAATGACAACTAAATCCTGGTAAAATGGATTAATGTACTTGAACGGAAAGATGGAATTAAATTGAATTTAAAAATATCATGTCAAGTGGAATGGGGTGGAGACTGGGAGACGCATTTAAAGAAAGAGTCCCTTCGAATTCTTTTCAATTTTTAAATGGAATTCGCGATAAAGAGGTTTGATAAGCACTAGTGGTAATGAATTCACTTCCTAAAATGGATTGATTTCTATGAATGAAAAGCAGCAGCCCATCCCTGGTATGTATTGAAATTCGATACACGTGTACATTTTAATGGCTCAATTTGAATACGAAAAGTCAGATGCAATCAAGTCATCCATAACTTGTCCCTTGTGATTGTGACGCACCCACAATAAAAAAAAATAAAAATAAACGAACGAGTAGGTATAATTTACCTGCATTAACTTCAGTGGGTAATATTGTCGCATCTATCGTCGGAGTTGGTGAAATTCTCACCTGAATTTATTTTGTGTATTATGTATTTGTATATATTTGATATACTTATGATTAAAGTCTGCGTGGATCAAAAGGTCCTACATCAGAGGTTTCCTAGTGAACAGGTATGTATCTTAACTGGTAATATCGCTATAATTTAATTAATTCTATAAATTTTATGTTTTGGACTATACCTATGGTCCACAAAACCAACTCACCATAGTGATTAGTAACTATACAGCACTAAAAAAATAAAATGACATTCAAATGTATAAATGAGGAAGTACGAGTAACATAGAAGAAAGTCAAAACTAGTTCTACGACCACAATGCAAAAATTCCCAAATGAATAGACAAAGACATTCTTCAAGTCTGCATCAAGTCGCTGAAAGTGTCTCGTATTAAAATTAATTGTTTTTTTATTTAATAGACACGGACACGCGCTAAAGAGGTTATGAGCATGATCACTCTTATAATGAAGTGTAAAGTAAAGGCATTAAGTTAATAGGGACAGAACAGATTAGAAAGGAGATACTGATGCATAGATACTATTGGTTTTAAATGTCAGTAAATTCTAACAAGAATGAATTTCATGACATAGTATGTCCCACCGAAAATAATTAGGTTCAGATAAAGATCAACTGATGAGGATTTTAAAGCCAGATCAGAAGGCGTAAAATATTTATTTACACCGTTTAAAGAAACCTTGATATTTCGCAGCATTCTTCATCTACCAATATGCTCATTCGAACAAAGGTTGTCATGAAAACACATACCGAGAATAGAAAAGTTTTTGGTTTCGGTGATGCACGTGCCATTCATGGATAATTAGGTCAAGCTTCGCTATAAAGGCAGCCTACTATGTGGCATTTTGGAAGCATTAAAATCCACTATAATGGCAGAACTCCATATCCATTTTATACCGCTGTCAAGGTCAGAAGTTAATGAGCCTTACGTACTGTGCTGTTAAAGTTCTACAACCAAAGAGCAGTTACGTGACAAAGACACTCACAGACGAAACAAAGCCTTGGGGCATTAACATCAGAACAACTTAAATAAAAAACCAATCGACCACATAAGAACGTATTTTCGACAAAAAGCTTTATAGGTACCAAACTCTGTCAAATGCCTTTGAAATACTAAGCGCAATTCCAAATTGTTTAGTCTAGATGACACCACGTCAAATACCTTGGAGTTATGCTTGACAATTAGGCTTAAGTTTAAAGAACACCTTGAATATGTGAGCAGAGAAGCGTCATTATTGCAGGCAGCACTCTCATGCAAGAAGAATTCTCCTCTCCAGGGTGGTCAGTTTAGTATTGCTTTATGCCGCACCAGTTTTGGCAATCGTCATAGAAGTAAAAGAGACAAGGGTGAAACTTACATCATCATATAGATTTTGTGCATTAAGAACGATTAGCGGCTTTTGAACTATTTCGGACGAAGCAGCCGGAATGATTCCAGCGACATCCTCGCAGATGGAGTGCAGCCAATTTACAACGGAAGAGTCTTAAGTCAGCAAGAGGCTGGTGACATAAAAACAATAAAGAAAGAAGAGATGGCAGCTTCAATAGCTAGGTGGGACAATATTACAAAAAGCAGATGGACCTATAGCTATAAGTTGATTCCTATCATCGAGGTGTGCAGCTATCACCTTACACAGTTTCTGTCTGAGCACGGCGGCTATCGGAAATACTTGCACCGATTTCGACACGATAGCTCACCCCTTTATCCAGAATGCTCAGAAAAAGAAGAAGATGCCGAGCACGATATGTTCTATTGCGAACGCTTTCAACAATGGAAAAATAACCTGGCCAGTCCGCCCCTAATTATAAACGAAATGGTGAGAGGATACCTGGACGGAAATTAGCACACTATACATAGTTATAAATGTACAAAACGAACTGCGACTAATGTTTGTCTTTATTGTTCCACGGTCGACCAACTTTTCGCGAGTTGTGCCGCGA
The DNA here is from genome assembly GCA_949372485.1 of Cheilosia soror. Taxonomy (NCBI): domain Eukaryota; kingdom Metazoa; phylum Arthropoda; class Insecta; order Diptera; family Syrphidae; genus Cheilosia; species Cheilosia soror. Next base: position 87,279,910 of record OX443563.1, read on the forward strand.
TCTAGACCTGTGTGATGATTATTTGTTCTACCATTCCTTTCCATTTCCGTCGATCCCTATATGTGCTCGGACCCAAATCTGTCTTACTTCATATTTAGAGAAACACAAATTAGTTCCTTACCATTTTAAATCTTTAACTTAATTATTTTGTCGGTCACAATGGATAATTTTATGTGGAAACTAGCGAACCCCTGCACACTTCGTAGTGCAAAATATAATAATAAAAAAATCTGTTTCAAATTCATTTAAATCACTGAACCGTTTTTATTGTAATGCTCCGTGGTACAAATTTTTGGTTTTTTCAAGAATCGTATTACGTAGAAAGTATTCTTGTCTATCAGGACAATGCATAGCTATCAATGTTACACATTTTAAAAATTTTGGCTCCCATGACTGTAGAAAAATAGCGCCACACCCCTTTATATACCTAAAATCATCTGTCAATTTGATTACGATTTTGAATGTTTTTTTTTGTATGGGCAGTACCACGCCCCTTTGTTCAATTTTGACCAATCTTCACAGGAGCACTCCAGGGCCAATAATTAAGATTATCTATAAGTTTAAGTTCAATCGATTGGGTAGTTTTCGAGATACGCACGATTTTGAATGTTCTTTGTATGGGAGGTGCCACGCCCTTTTGTCCAACTTTGACCAATCTTCACAGGAATACTCCTGGGCCAATACCTAAGATTGTACGTAAATTTGAGCTCAATCAATTCGGTGGTTTTCGAAATATAAGATTTTTAATGTTTTTTTTTTTGTATGGGCGGTGACACGCCCCTTTTTCCAATTTTGACCAATCTTCACAGGTATACTTCTGGGCCAATACTTAAGATTGTGTGTAAATTTGAATTCAATCGATTGGGTGGTTATCGAAATATAATATTTTGAATGCATTTTTTGTATGGGAGGCGCCACGCCCCTTTAACTCCATTTCCAGAATCGACATTGTGCCTTACGAACAATCAAATTTAGTCTCGACAATGCAAAATATGCGAAATATAAATAATGCGAAATTCTAACTTTCGATCCTGAGAAAGTCGTGTCTAAAGGACCATTCACATGGGAGCGAACGAACGAATTGATGAAATGCGAACAAACCACTTTTTTATGCATTTATAAACAGAAAATTTCACATTTTACTACTCCAAGATGAGGATAATTAATTATTCCATAAAAATTTATTAAGAAAACAAGTTTAGTAACAGTTTAAATAACGCAATTTCGAAATCCAAATTTTTTGCCGCGAACGAAAACACCCTGGCGCGAATTGTCAGTCTATTCACAATCCACATCATTTAAATCGCGTTCCACAAAGTAGCGAATAAAAAATTCGTTCGAACTTAACCTTATTCCAAGAGGAGGATATCTTGGAATAATAAAATGTGGAATTTTCTGTTTATAAATGCCTAAAAAGTGGTTTATTCGCATTTCATCAATTCGGTCGTTCGCTCCCATGTGAATGGTCCTTAAGTCATAGTCAAGTATAAGTGTCATCGTAGTAGTGTCATTCAAAGGTGGATGATGTATTTATATTTGCGTCCTGACTCCTTATACCTACCAAGAAATTGTGTGAAATAATTGCATTTCAGCGAAAAAAATTTAAAAGCTGATTTGGCTCGAATAAATCTGACAATTTTGCCAAATTCGTACAAGATTTGACTTCAATTGTACTAGAATTTGTACTAAAGTCGTGTTTAGTAAAAGGTAGCTGGGGCACTAAAAACGATTTAGCCACGCAATGTCTTTAGAGCTGTCATCATTGTTGCATACAATATGCTAACCACAGTATCCAAACCTTTGTCCACATACACGCTTGCACTGTTTGGGCTGCGCCACATTTTTAGGTTAGTTGAGAAAAGAAAGGTATATTAATATTACTCACTTAAAATCGACCTGTCTCGCCCGACACGACTTTTATTGGAAGCCATATTTCGCCCAGCACTTTGTCTTCCGGGCAGCGATGCCACTTCTGAAAATATTTCTAGAGTAGAATTGCCTAAAAAAGTGGAGTAGATGGGAAAAACGGGAGTAGTTTTTTAAAGAGCAACTAAATACCGCAGACATTTTTGGAATATAAAGAATTTATTAAGGCTTTTTGGTTTGTCCGGTTTGTTATGAAAAAAAAAAATTAATGTATTGAAGGAGGAGGTCTATCTTCAATACAAATATAATAGCTACGTCAGAGAAGTAGGTAGTCAACAATAATTCAGTTACTAGTTGAATACTATACCCGAACTATTCTATCCTATAACCATAGAACTATAGATAATTTCAGCAGTCCTAGTTAGGAAATTTATTATAGTGTGAAAACTGCAAGTACTTGGAAAGTATACTCTTGATTTAAAATTAAGAACCCAAAATCTATAAATTATTGGCATTACAACTTCGCTCGCGCAGTCCTCAGGACTTGGTACACAGTACACAGATATTCCTTCACAGTCAGTTAGTTTCCTCTTTTATATTTATATATCGCGCAGAAAACCGTCCTAAGAAAGTACAGAGAAGAAGTTAGTATCTCTGCCCTATTGGAGAAAACAGTTCAAAGATTATATTATCAGTTCTTCAAGAGGATCATACTCTATTTGTTTTATTCCAAGATAAATTCTTGCCCGATTCACGTTTATGATCTTTGTTAGTGAAGCGCTGGCATCTCAACACAGATCATACTATAGCAAATTGAGTCACAATCTATGGGACAAGACATATTTCTTTGCTGGCAAATACAGCGATATGATAAGCGCCATCTTTAGAATAGGAGGAGCTTTTACCCCTTCACTATATTCCACACCTCCCAGATCTTATTACACTCTTGCAACCAGAAAGATGCACCACTTTCTAGCAGTTCGACCCCATTAGGATTGCCACCTTCTCGAAAATCTCGTGGAGGACTTAAAAAAAATGTTTAAACTCAAAATGCGTATACATATTGTCCAATTATTATTCAATAACTACTAATAAAATAACAATTTAAGCTTAGTACGCTGCTCGAGCTAAATTTTAGCTCCCATACATTTTATTTTTAATTTAAGCAAATCTATTTAGCAGAGCGGTACCCTACTTCAGCTAAAAAATCAAATTTTTATTTCAGACCGTACTTCATATATCTGTCAAAATTTAGCGCGGTGCCCAGTAGTGGGTTGGGCACATTTTCTCAAGCTAAATTTTTACAGATCATTGTACCAAGCACTCTACAACAATTACCTCTTTTCGACATAGTTTCGCAGCAGCAGCGTTTAAAAGGGCCATTCACATGACAGCGACCAACTACCTACGAACGAATATTCACAAGTTTTGACAGTCCGTTCACAGGAAGACTTTTCTAGATCGCGGCAGTTTGCGAATTTCAGCCATCACGTTCTACCCGCAATGTCTAATTTGAGGTTAAGTTCGAACGAATGTTTATTCGCTAGTTTGTGGAACGCGAATTAAAAGATGTGGATTGGGAATAAACTTTTACAATTCGGGCCAAGTGTGGTCTCGTTCGCGGCAAAGAGTTTGGAATTTGAAGTTTCATTATTTAAACTGTTTATAAACTTGTTTTTTTTTTTTATAGGTAATACATTTCGATGGAAAAATTAATTATCCTCATATTGGAATAATAAAATGTGCAATTTTCTGTTTATAAATGCATAAAAAGTGGTTTGTTCGCATTTCATCAATTCGTTCTTTCGCTCTCATGTGAATGGTCCTTAAGGCTTTAATGGTCAATGCGGATGCAGAGAGCAGAGGTCAATAGTATCTGAAGAGATGAGAAAGATGAAACTCTCTCTTTTGCAGGCGCTGCCGTTTATATTAAAACTTGACTCTAAAGTATTTGCTGCCACATATGTAAATAAAATCGTACTTTTTGAGAAGTGATGGAATTTGATGTTTTTCGTTTTAGTAATTATTGTGAGTGGAGGACATTTTTCTTTTTGTGGAGGACGGAGGACATCACGTCCTCCTCAAAGGAGGACGGGTGGCAAGCCTAGACCCCATTCATACATAATTCCGCTTGAATATCTTTAAAGTACGTACGCTGGAGTTAGAAGAAGCGACATGCATATTCAACGGCGAACGATTTTGGGACGCATTACAAAGTTTAAAATTGATACGACGAACGGTTCGTGACTTAAGAAAAGGGCCTCCTTAAAAGAGGTCATCGCCAATAACTTGGGCCCCAAGCAAAACTTTCAAAATCTGAAAAATTAAATATCTCTTTTCCTTCTGATAGTGTACATAAACTTTGACCCCCCTCTTACCCCTTTAAGGGTAGAATTTCCAAAATCAAAGAAAAAATTTTCTTTATTTTTCATAGAGAATATACAAACCGAGTTTGAAGTCAATCGGATGAAAAATTAAAATTTCCCATACAAACTTTGACCCCCCTTTTACCCCTTTAAGCGTAGAATTTTGCAAAATCGGAGAAATCAGTTTTCTTTATTTTTCATAGAGAGTAAACAAACCGAGTTTGAAATCAATCGGATGAAAAATAAAAATCTTCCCATAAAAACTTTAACCCCCCTTTTACCCCTTTTTCAAAAAATCCTACATCATAAAAAAAAACCTCTGTGCAAAATTTCAGCTTTCTAGAGCAAATGGTTTGGGCTGGGCGTTGATCATCTGTCAATCGGAATTTTATAGATTTTTTTCTTTAAAAAATTTAGAAATTGATCACAAATTTGAAATTGGAGTAGATAATGGGAAATTAGAAATAAGTGAAGTAGGGAGGAGCGTTGCCACTGTTTGTCTATTTTTTCGCAGTAGATCATACTATCTCTAAAAAAATGCAGTAGATTGAATTTTTTTGCAGTAGATTTTTTTTTTCAAACAAAACCAAGGTAAATTACAAACATAACATAAACAATACAAAATTAATAAAGACGAGTATTTATTCAAAAAAAAAAATTGCATTAATATTAATGAACATGGAATATTGTTCATCTTCACTGGCTATTAAGTTTTTCTTTGTCATCATCATAAAAAGGAAACAAGTTTAAAATAGGCAATATCGAGGGTATACTGCCTTCCACTAGGTACTAACTTTGTATCTACCTATTTCAGTGGTTTTAGTCTTTCATCATTAAAATTAAACCGATTTTTTATCTGTTGACAAGCCTCGATATAAAATTGCAGCACGAAAAACCCCATCAAGCTAGAAAATATTTCTTCTGAATGGATGTCTAAATTTGACCTGTTGTTGTTCAAAGACATATTTTGCTGAAACAGTTTCCTTCGACAATTTAAGCCAGGAAAACTCAGTTTCCCAAATTGGCTTGTGTTTCTGTTTGTTTTTTATATACTATTTTGGATTTGGCTTCCTCATTTAAGCCTTTACAAAAATGCAGTAGACTTAATTTGATGGCAGTAGATTTAAATTTTAAAAAAATTTAGTAGATCTACTGCAATTGCAGCAAAGTGGCAACGCTGGTAGGGAGTAGATTTCTGAAATTTTCGAAAAATTGAAGTAGATCTACTCCTTTTCAAAAAATCAATTCTTTTGAAATCTTTCTTCCAATAAATGCAAGTAATTGGTTGATGATTTTTTTAAGCAATGGACTTTTTCAGCCGAAATAACATCCACAACTCGCACTTGCTCTCATAAGTTCTACTTTACTCATGCGATATTTTTTAAACCGTTTGTTATATAAATTAAAATCATCTTCAACAACAGTTGTGTTTCATTAAAAACACTACATAACACAATTATTATTAATTAAATTGTAAAACAACATGTAATCATATTTTTGTCATTTAATTCGTGCTCCCAAGGTGACAACGCATTTATACATGCGGAAGGCGTGTAGTTCCATGTCAAAGAGAAATTTCTGACAAGGAGCTTAGGAAAATACAACCCCGCTCGATTTATTTAAACGTATTCACGGATCTTGGGCTTGGATAAAATTTCAGTCACGACGAGTAAAGCCACTCAACTCAATAGAGAGGCTTTTCAAAAGGAAGACATACGCTGAGGCACGTGCTTCGCAAACCGGAATGATGCTGCGATAAGCTAATTTATGCTTGTGTTTGCCAAAATCCATATTATACTGGCAGCCGTATACGATGCTGCCATTCAAGCTTCACTGATAGACAGATGTAGTCACGAATATTTGCATACAGACGGGTAGATATTATTATAGATACTTTGTGCGTTTGTGTATCCAGACAGTTGGTTATTTATTTGTTAATATTGTAATTGTAATAAATATCGAATTATTTATAGTTAAGTACAGTCCGTGGGAAGGTGGCCTCTTTCTTCTGCTGTAATACTGGGACCTTGAATAAATAAACAAGTTCTTTCCGATTCGACTTTTACTTTCATAAACATTACCAACATATACCTACCATATACAACTGTATCTATGAATTTAAATTTCACAGAAATCGAAAAGTTTCTGGAATTTTCTATGCCTTCCTGGCATGACCGCAAAAGTTTGCAGTGCCAGCAAAAATCGATAGTACAAATCTGGACCTTAACCAACCTCAACCTTCCAATCCATACGGCCATCCAATTACGCATACCCTAGAGCTATAGTGAAGCTGTACATACTTTTCTCATCGACTGGCGATGTTGTGTATATACAGATTTGTTTTCTGTGAAATCCCTTTGGTCAAAAACCATCATAGCCAATTAACTATCAATTTCCGTGTAATCAAGAGTCCTTTTACCCGCACACCCTACAACGAAAAGGGGGAGGCGGGGGACCAATTAATTTCCCTCGTCATAGTCTGCTGTATATGGCAGATAACTGGTTGGCAAATGGGATGGCGGGGATGATTGGAATTCTTGTATCTATTAGATACTATACTTGTGGCAATGCAATTACGGACGTACATACTGAAGAACATGGAAAAGATGTGTTCGCTGTGCGTATACAAGATCGATTAATCGCTTAACATGTTTCGACACTGTCAATGTTAAGGAAACAAACGAGCATGGGTTGTTTGTTGGGTGTTACTGCTTATCGGTCAATCGATGGAGAAACTATATCAATACACACTCAAAGACTTGGTTTAATGAAAGTAAGTGATGGTGCTTATGTAGCCGTTTCGATGGGTATGTCAATGTACGCCTTAGGAACCAGTCATTTGAGGCTTAAAATGAGGTTATGGTTGATTTCCTCTTATGTCTTTCGCATAGGCGCGTTTATTTATCTACGGTAAACTCAGATGTCCGGTATTGGATTATTTTAGAAGATCGAATTGAAAGGAAGATTCTACCTTCCTGTAGTAACCACCTGTAGCGCTTAATTTTTTCTTAAACAATTTTTGGCATTAAAGGGTTCATTGGTTTTTCTTCCGACAGATGAACTAGTTTGACAGAACTGCCGAAACTTGACTTGGCCTTGTTAAATTCGCCCCTAGCCAGGCTATTGCACTGATGATATTGGACGGTCGGATTACTATATGGTGAAAGGTTTTGGGCGGTCACACTGTCTAGGCAGCAAAATCTTATAATATGCAATATTCAGGTGGCATATTCCTGCGTAGGAAGCGCAGTTGAGAGTTCAGTGTTCACGATTCTTAGGTTCCCATCATCGGGCATACATGCATCCGAAGAATTTTGCTGTGGTGGATGCCTCTTTCCGATCAACATCAAACTCCCGCTGCATAGAAAAGCCCCTTTCTGCAGCCTTTTTGGCCTCAAGTTTTAATATCGCCACCCTTCTTATTTCTTGTTGGACCGCATTATTTTGACTTTCACTGTCAATGTTGAACGGATTATAATGACTAATTCCGTATATATTATAAAGAAGTGTTTTTCCAAACTCCCAAAGCGCCGACTGTGAATCTACTACCGTATATTCCCACGCGAGTATTGTACGTGTACCTATCCTTGCGTTTTACATTCTGGTAGAATTTTCGAACATTATGTCTCAGTGGCAGTACGCCCCTGAAAAAATTCGATCGGCCGCTTTTCTTGTTCTCTCTTGAGAAGTGGAAGTTCGTCCCTTTTGTTTCCATCAGTAAATTTCGCGGGTAGCTTTCTCAGCACTTCTATAGTTTGGATCTGCAGCCTTGTTCGTAGCCAAAAAATCCTCGTTCAAATTAGAGTTTCGTTGTAATTGCCTAACGCCTTTCAAAACTCAGAATAATAGTGGCAACACTTCTGATGACACGTTCATGGTTCATGGTATATTGCCACTAGTCCCCTGCGCTTGATGCCGATGATATTATTCCAGAGAGGTTAAGGGAGACGAAGCCGCGAAAGGTGCTGGTGATGATGACCTCTAAGTATAGCCTTGCAATTGAAACGTCAAAGCTTCTTACAGCCTTTGTTGGTAGTTAAATGGCATCCGCATTCGTAGGTACTTTTGGCTGCTACAAAATAATGGGCCGACTCTATGTTGGCGGCTCGAATAGTTCAGGCATGCAATACACTGCAAGAATTCCTGGAGTGCGCGTCGATCGCAATGTAATCAATTTGGTTGATTTTCCTACGTAATCTGAAGAACGTCAAGTTGCATATATTTGACTTGGCACCACTGGCAAATTTACGAAGCGACAGGAATGATTTATCACTTGACAGAAGCGTCAAGACGTCCTCTATCTAGCAAAATTTAAATCATCATCCTAGGTGTTATCATCTCTGAGATATTGCTAGACAACCGATGACACCTTTTTGAAAAATGCCGATTTTTAAAAAAAATGCACATGTTTGACTTGGCACCACTGGCAAATTTACTTACTTACTTTACTTACATTAGATGGCGCTCACAGTCCGGGGTGGACCACGGCCTCAACCAACAAGCCCCTCCAGCCAGTTCTGTCCCTAGCTAGATGCCTCCAGTTACGCACACCAAGTTGGTGGAGGTCGCTCTCCAATTGTGCGCGCCACCTGAGGTGCGGGTCTTCCTCTGCATCGTTGTCCCTCAGGGGTGGACTCAAAGACTCATCGGGCTGGTGCGTTTTTGTCCATACGCTCCACGTTACCCAGCCATCTCAGCCGCTGTAGTTTGAGCTTTTTGACTAGGTCAACGTCGCTATATAGCCCGTAAAGTTCGTCGTTGAATCTCCTTCTCCACACTCCGTCGATACAAACTGGACCGAAAATCACTCAAAGAATCTTTCTCTCAAAGCGTGCCAAGAGGTTTTCATCAGCTTTAGATAAGGTCCATGATTCAACAGGACCGAGATGATTAAGGTCTTGTACAATATCTCCTTGGTTCTGCGGGAGAGGGCTTTACCTCTTAGATGCCTTCTTAGCCCGAAGAAACAGCGATTGGCAAGAGTGATTCTTCGTTTGATTTCTACGTCGATGTTGCTTTGCGAGGTAATTGTAGAGCCTAGGTAGACAAAGTCTATAACTACTTCGAGGTTATATCTGTCAACCGTGACGTTTTGTCCGAGTCGCCGATGTTGAGAGTCCTTTCTCGATGACAGTATATACTTCGTTTTGTCCTCATTAACAGCCAGACCCATCTTCGCCGCCTCCGTTTCAATGCTTTCAAACGCGCCATTGACAGCTCGCTGAGTTCTCCCAATAATATCAATATCATCTGCATATATGCAAGTAGTTGAACGGACTTTTGTACCTCTGATGTTGGCTTGCGAGTTCCGTACAATTGCTTCAAGAATGATATTAAAGAAGTTACATGAAAGCGCGTCGCCTTGTCTTAAACCTTTTTCGACATCAAAGGATTCCGTGGTGTTCTTTCCCACTTTGACGGAGCAGCGAGATTTCTCCATCGTCATCCTGCATAGACGGACGAGTTTTCCAGGGATGCCGAAATTTAACATGGCTTTGTATAATACGTCCCTACATACGCTATCATAGGCGACCTTGAAGTCGATAAAGAGGTGGGTGTGTATCGATCTGGAATTCCTGCGTTTTTTCTAATATCCGCCGGAGTGTAAAGATTTGGTCGATAGTTGACTTTCCGGGCCTAAAACCGCACTGATATAGGCCGATCAGGTTATTTGCGAAACGTTTTAGGCGTTCACACAGTACAGCCGACAAGATCTTGTACGCAACATTCAGGAGACTTATTCCTCTGTAATTGGCGCAGTTCAGAGTGTCACCCTTCTTGTGGATGAGGCTCACGATGCTGAAGTTCCATTCATCGGGCATGCTTTCTTCCGAACAAATTTTGCAGATAAGTTGGTGCGTACTCCTTACCAAATTATCTCCCGCCGCTTTGGACAGCTCGGCCGGTATAGCCCATCTTCTCCAGCCGCCTTGTTGGACTTAAGTTGGGATATCGCTATCCTTACCTCATTTTGGTCGGGTGGAGGGAAATGTTGGCTATCATCATTGCCCGTAGAGCTCGCGGGCGGCTCTCGAAGCAGCTCTGGTTTTAGTTTGCAGCATCGACTGATGTGTTTTGTGTATTGAAAATTATGGGAATGCTTTCTCTCCAGAGGAAAGTTGATTAGACTGAGTTTGTATCTGAACCACACAATTCATGGCACATCTAAGTGGCTGTCCATACGATTCTCGGCTTTCTAAGCGAGACAGCCCGAATTTAAGTAAACAGAGAAATGAATACATTTTCACTGCTTCTCACTTAAAATCGATCCCTGTCGCTTTGGACATGGCATTTCTTCCTACTTGAATATCCCACTAGGCCCTTGTCATCAACACAATTCAGGTTTAATAATAATAAGTTGTGAGCCAGTGGTATGTATCTAAGTACCTGGTAGTATCCATTATTAGGTCGTATCCTGCTATACCCTAATTTCAACAAAATGGAGTTCGAATAAAATTAGATGTATACTACGTAATAAAATCCTATCCAAGTTGTTGTTGTCATTTTGGAGATTTTCATTTTCCCCTTACTTGATGTTCACAGTTTTATGGGGTTTGTTTCCTTTCCGCATTTGATTCCTTTACCGTTTAGTACCTTAATTTTCCACATCATTTTGCTTTAGTACCTGTGAAAATCACCGAAAAACAAAACGAAAAGGTCAACTCATTTGTGTGACTATATAATATACCGCCCACGTGCATGTACATTGTACGCCTATAACAACGTGATTATTGTACGCGCATCAATGATTTTAATGGCAACACGAACAACAAGTGGAAAAAACCCACCCTCTAAACCGACGACGATGATAATCATAATGGATGGCAATTTGAAAAGATCGGGCAGCGGCAACATCAATCGCTGGAGATCTGCATCTACCACAAAGTCAATTGATGTAGCCATCAGTGACATGCAAGGAACACCCAGTGAAATTGGCCACATGGCGCTTCGGCAACCGATGGCGCCTGAAATGTTTCTATTATGTGACTTCCTGAAGTCGGAAAGGCTATCTAATCGAAATATCTGGATGTGTTTGGTTGGTAGCGATAGATGCGGAAAATATTTTCCAAGTCTGTCAATAGTTGGTGCTGCCATACGGTATAGGATTGATGACAGGTGCAAGGGTCTTTGAAGGAGTTTTAAAAATAAAGTTTCCTTCCGCATCTATGTTTCATGACATAGGTAAGGTACACCTGAAGCAATTTTTATTGTTGGAGCAGTATTTTGAAGCAAAAATTACTCCACCTCTATATAATTTTGTTTGTATGGTTACCAAAGAATTACCTTTAGGAATCGATTTATCGCAGGATGTGGGCGCCACCACCGTACCGATTTTATTTAAAGCGTGCTCGATGCTCCATTAAAATTTGTTTTCTCCAAGAATTAGTCGTATAATTTATTCGTCAATAAGTGACGCACCTCTCAAACCATTATTGGAATTGGAAAATTTTCTTTCTTGGATGCGAAATTATTGTAACCATGGATTTTTTCCTCGTGAAATTACTTATACGAAATTGTCGCAGAAGGGAGTGTTTGCTTTGCACTGTGTCTATACCTTTTTGGTCGCTCTGTATTCCACGCTAAGTGGAAGTACATATTCGTCAAAGTTTGAAGGCGCCAAAAAATCAGTTCGTTTTAAAATGTATCTCATGAATGTAAGTAGGTACCTACCTACATTAATAATGCCCCAGGGAAAACATAGTTGAAACTAAATTGTACACAAATTAAAGGTGCATGACTGGGTCGCACTGGGTCGTTCTTATTGTGACTTGTAAATTATTACCTTGGTTAATGAGGTGAGAGTCCATTAATTATTTAGTGTCAATATATTCGAGTTGATGTGTAGTGTAGAACCAATCGAATTCTTCCCCTTTATCGCCAAGTAAGCTTAGACAGACATCAGCATCTTTCAACAATTTAAAAAATATGGTTTTTCGCGTGAGCGTACAAATCTGACTCAACTTTGGATTTGAACTTCGGAGTCGGTGAGTAAACCTATACTCTCTGATAGTAAAGTCTGTCTGTTCTCGTATTCCTTATTTACTTTTAGAACAATCTTATGCCCCTTTTATGGAACACAACTCAACTTAGTTGAGTTGAGTTGTCTTCAATTCAACCCAACTTTCACAAAACCCAAAATAGCTAACAACTTAAAGACAACCACGGCCATATTTGTTGTGTTTTGACAGACAACTTTTCTATTAAGGTTGTGTATAACAATACGACAGACAATACCGAATTTTGAATGACATAAAACCAAGAGACAACTCAACTGTAGTTGTAGTTGGCTTACATAATAGGGGCATTAATAAATATTTTAGCAACAACTGCTGAAGACAGACTTATTTAGTTTTCGCACTTCATAACCATATAAGACTTATTTGTTTTAGGAAGCTTTGCAAACTCTCTGTACACCGCAATCTTAAGTGGATGTAGTAGTTCTAGTTCTGGTTTTATTCGCAAGTGCCTTTTTCATTTTCAAGTGATTTGATATCATACTATCGTAAATATCGTGCATTTTTGTGACCTTCTTGCCGGTACCTAGCTCAGCCTGACTTGGTGGTACAAATTTCAATTTATAGCGGGTTTTCCGCACCCAACAGGGATAATTTTTTTTTAGTGACGAACCCATATTGAAGTGGAGGTAGACTTCGGTGAGTATTTTGGTCAGTGCCTAGAGAAATAATAAGTATTCGACAGAAATGAACGTCTTGATTTAAAAATGTTGTATGTAAATAAAATGAAGAACTTTTCATAAAATCCTCCGCAAGATCGTTTGTTGGATATTTAAAGCTGTGCGTTCGTATCTGGGTGCAATGTTCATCAGCTGATGCTTAACCGCGACTGGCTTTGCTTATATACACACGATAACCAGTGGCATAGGAAAATAGCAAAGGGCACTAGAGGGTAAACAATTATAACTTGGTCCTATTCAATATGAACTTCATAAAAATTCATTAAAAGTCCTGCTTATCGACTACAATGGTCTCGGGTTCTAAAGTATAGGACGCTTAAGTGGAGCCTATACTCTCTCGATCTTCGGTCACGATGGACTGGAAAACATCAAACCCCAGAAGTTTGATGTACACTTTTATAGATTAGAGATTTCGAACTTCCTCTAGCCATCTTAAACGGTACGGATTTCTTAGCACGTTTTGGAATCTGAGTTCGGGACATGCCAACAATTTGTGCCTCACGTACTTTACTGCTCCGTATATGCGATCTGCCCGATTCTACCCAAGAATACAACGAAGGAATTAGAGTTACAACAAAGTTAAGTCCGGACTATAGAATGACCCATCTGTTTCTAGACTCATTAAAGCTATAGAAAAACTTAGTTTTCCTACTTCCATGGCTCCTTAATACGACCCCGAAATACTTAAACTTCTCCTGATTGAATGGTATAGTAAACTAACATGCAAAGTAACATGCAAAATTTGCCACGTGTCTACTTCACGACTGCCAAATACGAACTGTCAAGATTGATGTTTACCAAAATGGCGGCGAAACAAATTAGTATACCTTCCCGCGGACACCTTGTACACTGAAATGGCGTTCTGGTGGAGACGACCATCAGTACAGATTTTTTCAAGTTTACCTTTACCCTACGTTCAATATCTAGTGACTTCTACCTAGAGGGCTCTGAAGTTCAGTCTAGTCTGAGAGTAAGATGGCCCACGAATGACTGCTTACTTCCATAGCATAGGAAAAAAGATATAAAAGCACCGCTGACGAAGTCCAAAAACTTAAAGACACATCATTACGACGTGCGAATATGTTTCGTTGTTAGTAATGGCGTTCCAAGGAAACTATTGAAAGGAACATACTAGAACGAGCAGCCCGAATATTGGCCACATCGGACAACTAACGAAATAAGGAAATTCTTAAATTAAGCAAAGCAAATCTAAGTAGCAATCGGCATCCTTTTTGGCTACTGGTCTTCTTAAAAGCATATGTCAAAAGACTAGGATATATGTCTTCAAATACAGATCTATGTAGATTTTGCAATTCGATACAGGTGTCGAAGAAGATATCACACACATACTTCGGGAATATCGATGTAGCACGTACGCGGTACAACGTTTTGGGAAACCTTTAACAAACAAACAAAATTATATTTGGGCCATTTAAGATTACACTTTGAGTGTTTCATTGAAATCTGTGCAGTAGTTTTCGCGCTTTTAGGGGGCAAAGAAAATACCTACAGTTTCCTTCGTTTCCCTCTTCCTATAGAATCCAAACAACTACCTACCCTAACCCTACACTGTTACCATACCACATATCAGAATCAATCAGAATGAAATTGTGAAATGAAAATGAATTATACGTCTCTTCTCTTACCAGACGTAACCATACACATCCGGCATCAGGCATACGATCATATTATATATACAACTGACCATATAGCACTTATACTGGCACTGCGAAAATAAATCAACCCTTTTCGAATGTATATTTTTTGCAAGGTATATGTGTATGTATATATTTTCACTTCAAAAAATACATTTTGGATAAAAACTAAGGACGTTTTTATAAACGACATAGCCTATAGCAGTCTCATAGTCTTAAGGAACATTTAAAAAAAGTTTCATCGAAATCTGTCCAGTAGTTTTCGAGTTTTTAGCTGACAACGAAAATCCCTACAGTTTTATTATATGTATAGATATAAAAGAGGTATGGCTTGTCGACCAATCTAAACTATGTACATATTTAAATTTTGCAGGGAAAATGCTTCACGGAAATTGCGTAGGTTTTTCCATTTATTAAATGATGATTCTCCTAAGGGATCGCGATGGACCCATACTAAGATGCCTAGTGTCTTGTGACGGTTCTCCCCACAACCCTGCGTCTAACCTAAACTAATCTTATGGTGTTCCTTTATATATGGGGGCATGACTTTGACTATACTTTTAAGAGTGACCAAGGGTCCCAAAATCCCTAGGGCTCCAGGGGTCTGACAGCTTTGGCACTAATTATAGCCAAGCAACTGACAGACTATATGACATACGCATTTAAAGTGACTGCGAAATTCTCGATGTACGTATCCTTATAATTGATGAAATGTGTCGAACGTAAGATTTGACGACGAAACTCCATTGTTGGATATTCCTGGTTATCCGACTCTTGCCTTGTTCCAAAGTTATACAATTTTTAAATCAATTAAAATGAGACCAGCCGTTAAAGAGTTGTAGAACGAATATAACACAGTAATTCAAAGTAAAATAAATTTTGAAGTTAGTAAGGTAAATAGGTACCCATTTCTTATAACATTTTGAATCTTACCCCTAAATATGTAGATGTATACTACATATATAGCTACATACTTACCCCAATTCCATTGACTATAAAGACACATAACCCTTTAACGTTGCCATATGTACCTACATAGTTCGTTAACAATTGAAACTTTACGCACAAAAGACTTTACAACTTTTTGTAAAACTTTTCAATTATCTCCGAAAAGTTAGATACTCTTCTTTACACAGAGCAAACTATGTATAGTAGGGGTAGGTGGGTCCGGACTACCACATGTTTCATAACCCTTAGTACCTACCAACATATATTAAAGTTTTCTGAAAATTGAGCGGCCCTCACTATCGAATCGCGGAACGTATCCAATTTTCATTTCCTTTAGTTCTTTATCTTTTATCTCTGGGTACTTAGAATCCGCAATCAAATAATAAAGTTCATCTTTGGCAGATGATTATTACGACGGAAGGTCGAAGAAACTCGAAAGGTTACCCCCAAAATGGCCTCATACTCAAAAGCAATCCACTTCCTGCCATCCACAATGTACATAAGTAAATAATTGGTTTTCTTTCACGGTCTTATGGTTTATGGATTTCGCTGTTTAACCTGTAAACAACCTTCAGAAATGTATCTGCTGACGCTGAGTGTCGCTGAATGTCTATATATTCAAACATCAACGCATTCCATTTTACAATGCGTTCTCTGAGGCAGAATTCTCTGTCAAAAATCTGGTAAATATTGCTTAAACAGCCTTCTGTTTCCGCAGAAACAAATCCATCCTTGCGTTACGCAATCAATTATTATTATTATTGGTACACGCTGCCTCCCAAAAACTCTGTCTTAAGATTGAGAGTGTGTACATATTTACATTATTTAGGACGTACATACAATCATAAAGCATCCACGAAATATACATAAATCATTTACTTGCAAAACATTCCGACACCCCATACCCCCCCAATACGAAACCCCAAAAATAATAATAAAAAAAAAAGGTACACATAGCGATAGCACAACAGTAACAGAGTGTCGCCCGCATTGTTATTCCACTCGCAGATAAAAAGATACACACACATAACGTTGACCCAACAAAATGCTATGTACCTCAGCTCCAGCTCGGCATCGCAGCCTCGCATTCAAATTAAATTAATTCCCTTTGCTGGTCGTTATTGAAAAATAATAATAATATAAAGTTTTCAGCGATTTTGCGCTCTGCAATGTTAACTGCAACAGGTTGTCACCTTGACATGGGTCACTCCACAACCAGGTTTGAGTGAAAATGCAACGCGCAGCGCAACGCAAGACGCAACCACACAATCAAACACACACATTCGAGTGGAACATCAGTTTTTGAGTGCGAACACATTTTCCCTCCAACCAACTCAACTCCACTCATTCTTTGTGTATCTTTTGCTTTTGCTTGTGATGCTTTCCACTCAATTCGATGGTGGTAGATAGACCAACTCAAATGTCGATTCTTGTTTCTTGCTCAGTATGAGTTCAGATATGGTCCGGAAAAGCTGCAACATCTAAGAGATAGCGTCCTGCGAACAGTGTGTGATGATGTAACAAAAGTTGAAGTGAAAATTTTTTGTTTTGGGGATTTTCTTCTTGTTTTTTTTTGTTGTTGTTGTTCCTTTTGTTATTTATCGGTTTCCTTACGAAAAAAAAATAAAATACATAGATACGAAAAATATATTCGCGGTGTGAAAAAAAAAGTTCTTAGGTCCATCGCGTTGTGTTGTGGTAGTCCGGACATATAGAGCAGCGCAGTGCGTTATCCGTTTTCCTTGAACTTGACATCGGTGGTGTGTTCTTTGTTTCTTTGTCGGGGTGGTAGTGGAACACTTTGTTGGCAAAAATTCAACAAAATTCCGACGAGATTGAGAATAAGTTGTGAATACAGTGCGGGGGTGCGTCTGATAGCTGAATCGTGTAATCCTGTCGATTATGTAAAATAGAAGATTGCGAGTAAATTGAATACCGAAGCGCGTGTTAGTTTTTTCATTCTGTGTGAAAAAAAAGTGATAAGGATCACACTATCGATTGATAGATAAGCCGAAATCGTGCGTTGGACAACAGACAGCGAACACATACACGCAGAGCCGCAGCACTAGCAACAGGTGGTGACAATTGCTTTGTCGAAGTATCTTTTGTAAGTAATTTTGTTTGCAATGTTAATTTATGTTTACCGATCAATCGATAACATATTGATGAAGTATCCAACTGGTGAAAGATACATGTATGTGTGCGCAACACGGAAATTTCGATTTGGATTTTTTAGTATGCGATTGGAATGGGCATGCAGTTGGCATCCAAACGATTTTGCACATTCAGAATGTGGCCTACAATTATTAATTGTTCGCTCCCAGGTCGATTGTGCATGAGCATATGGCGAAGGACGTGAAAGAGCACCATGACCATACTATTGCGGTATTCAATGCACCTTGCGCATCTTTCACGTTCTTGTCACGGTGCTGTGCATTTGAAAGGGAGAACTGAAACTGATTCATCATCATCATCATAATAGATACACTTGTCCGGATGCTGGTCTTATTCTTTTATGCAAAATAGCTATGTTCCGCGGTTTATGGTTCGTGCACACGCGACGACCTTTTGTCTGCATAACGTCTACCTGTTATGAATAGCGGAAGTACTTTTTAGATGTATGTAGATACTACTTGTGTGTAATTTAGAATATGAGGGAATTTCCGAAATAATTTTACAACCCCAAAAGGGTTCTCTTCCTGAGGTGGTCTTTATCATTTATTTATGAATCCTTCTGTGGGATTAAGTGTACCATCTTCTTGTTCCGGTTTTTATTATCAGCACTTAAGTAGGGAATTTATTAAGCAGTTCCCTTGGGAGCCTATGATGGCATGGGACTCTGCTATGAGGAAGTTTATCGTTTCTGCAGGATTATTAGGCAAATGACGAGTCCTTTTCTGTTTGCATATCCCCATAATGGTTGACCCAAATAATCTTCAGCATTTGGCCCTAGAGAGCTTTCTTTGATGACAAACTCCCTAATCGTTGGGTTAAGAGTGTTCTGTTTGTGCGTTTGTTTACTTTTGAAGAATTGTATTTAAGGCTATCCATCTACAGGGGATTATGTTTACCCTTATAATGCGAAAGGATATACCGGCGAATGTGGTCGGGAGGACGAAACAAAAAAATAGTCGCTTTGTCTTTGTTAACATTTGATCGCATGGATGGATATAGGGGTTAAAGATAATGGAAAAGCGAGTGCTAATCCTTGTTATCCTTGACCTAAATGTTGAAAATCAATCAAATTTTGTTGAAAGTTTTCTCTCTTTCTGTGCTGTTTTTTTTTTTTTTCTGTTCTGTTGTGAGGTGTACCTAGGCGTGTGATATGCGATTTGTTATGCTTTTTCCTAGACTCGGAATCGGAACAGGAAAATGTTGTAGGTATATAGGTACATTGGGGATGTCGTTACAGTTGGGTGGTTCTGGATTTGCTTTGTGAATTGTGTGGATTTAAAAATTGCAAAAGGGCTTCTGTTTCTGTGTGCCATCGCGAAGGGAAATGGTTTCGCATAATGTGGAAGTATAGACGGAAGCTTTGCGGAGGTATGTATCTGAATGTCAGCGGTGTGTAGATTAAATTAGATTAGTAGGAAAGTGTATGTCGAATCAAATAAGCATGTGGTAAAGTGCCTGAAAAAAATCTGCAGTGAGAGGAAGTTATGTATTTTTTTTTTTTTTTTTCATTTTAAACTCAAGTGTAGATACCTACCTATTCTATAGGTCAAGGATATTTTATAAGTACCTAGATCATAAAAATAGTTGTGATACTTTTATGAAATAGTGTAGGGATAAATTGATAATTTTTTGTCGTCACATTCGAACTCTTTTCCCCTTACGAAATAATTTAGTGATTTACTGCATACATTTCTAGAACAGTAAAACTGCGTGGACATACAAGTACACACATCGATGCTTGTTTAAGGAAACGTAATCTTGAAGTGCCTTAGAGGTTGATCTTGCTCGAGATAGGTAGATACTAAATATTAGCGCTGGAAGAGTAAGAGGAGGAGAATACTATCCTCAATTTAGATTTGTTTAGCCTATAGATTTTTTGTGCGCACCCTACCCTAAGGCATTGTTTCTCTGCGATTGAAGTCGAACACTTTTCGTGTCGGATATTTATTGCTTTATATGGCGACTTAGACGACTGGATTCGCACTTTTCTCACCAGCTTAGATGGCACTGTACAGCTTGTGGAGTTCTATGTTAAACATAGTTCTCCAAATCCCCCAAATACAAACGACATCGAATATCACTCGAAGAATTGTAAGTTCAAGTCCTACCGATGATGAGGTTAATATGATTCTTAACATTCTGTCTGTGGATCTGCACATAGAAACCACAGAAGCGTATAGCGCAGTTAAATTGAAACGATCCGAATGTTGGTCCGATAGGCCCTATAAAGTTACGAAAATCCGTCAGAAAGAATGTCCTTGGCGAAGAAATCGCTACTTCAGCTGTTATTGCTGACCCCCATCAAAAAAGATACTTGTCTTCCTGACTGTCTCCGGAGTAAAAATATGGCTCTAGGACTTCACCATCAGGGAAGGCAAAATAGGCTCCTTTAGGAGTGCCAGAGCGTAATGTAGGCTCTCCTGACTTATAATCTAAGCTAATCTAATCTATACGAACATTCTACACTGCCTACCCGACTGGCGATCTGCACTGAATACACCAGCAATCAAACTCAACTTCCGTAAAAAAAATCTCAGTAATTTCGCTAAGGAATGCGACCAAAACAGCATTACAAAAAAAATTTGACACCCCCATCGATGGTTTAAAAATGGACAGTCGAGTGTGTTTTTAAATAGAACTAAAGTGTATATCCAAATATTTTCCCCTCCCCAAAGTAGCCAGCGTTTTCCAGGCCAACATTTTGGAAATCAGGGATAGGTAGGTATACGTTTAAACTGGTCCTCAACAAAGCGATATTCAGACAGAAGATAGCAATAGCCTTAGTTGACAGCTACGGCACAATAAACGCTCTCGATTCAATTCAATTGACACTAAAAAAATCAAAGATCCTAACTTCTTTTGATAGAAATCAAGTTCGAGTGCTCCTGGAAACATTTCCAAAAGACTGTGTATCTTTACCAATGACTTCTACAGAAGTTGCAGCTACGAAGAGGAAATAGAACATCTGCTGTGTTACTGCCCAGCGCTCCAACAACGCCTATACTCTTGTATGGGTGCACTGGTCTTTGACGGCTTGGAAGATCTAGCAAACATACCTCTACCAGATTTAAGAAGATTTATCAACAGATGTAAATGGTGTCCTACCGTGTCCTATCATGTAATTACTTAACAGAATCACAATGGGCCCAAAGGCTTCTGGGTGGGAATTGCATATATTGCAAACTGCCCCTCGAACCTAACCTAAACTAACGCTCTCGATTCGACTACGTCTATGTATAGAGGCTTGCTAGGGAGACATCGGCCCTTTCAAGTCGTCGGTTTGATGGAATCACTCAGGTCTGGATTACCCGGCATAGAAACATAGAGGGGTATAAGAAAGCTAATCAATTTTCCAGACAAGGCCCTGGCCCTGGCATATCATCTGCGGAAGTTTTTCTTCTACCAGAGATACGTGAAGAGACAGATTTTCCTGTATTTTATTTCAAAGCCAAGAAGTAAGTGGAGGAATCTCCCCAATTGTCGCATTTTAAGAAGACTTAGGGCCGTTTGCTGATATGCCTCATAACGATTGAAGTTCTATTTAAATGCTACTTATTTACCTATTTACTTACTTAAGGTGGCGCTACAGCCCGGGGTTGACCTGGGCCTCAACCAACAAGCGTCTCCAGCCAGCACGATCTTTGGCCAGCTGTCTCCAGTTTCGCACGCTAAGTTGGTTAAGGTCTCCTTCCACTTGCGTGCGCAACCTGAGTCGAGGTCTTCCTCTACTGCGCCGTCCCTCGGGTGTGGATTTGAAGATCTTCGGGGCCGGAGCATTCACGTCCATTCGATCTACATGACCCAGCCACTGTACAGATGCATATGAGAGTGAAACAGTTTTTTACTTTATTTGTGGGCGGTATTCGGAATGCCTGGTTCTGACGTTTTACTCAGCTCTTTTTCTTCAAAATCTTCATTTCTTTTAAGCCCATTTTGATACTATTTTTGGGTTGTCCTGATCGTTCTCTTAACGTAGGTACATAGATCGTGCAGTACAGTATATGTACAGTATATGTTCTCTATGCAAAATAAGTTATGATTTTTTTGTAGTTTGGTTTTTCAGCCTGATTGATTTGACAGTTAACGAGTGATTCGTGACATGTGTCAAAGCGAAAAATGCTCAGTTAGCATTGCCATTTCACCATGGATAGACTTACGTCCGACTAAAATCTGCAATTATTGAACTATTACCAGAAATCGTTTTCAGTAAAAATTTTACGGTCGTCGTAATCTTCCTATACTGAGCAGGCTATTCAAATTGTGACCAAATTTCGCACCAATTTCGCTTTATTTTATGTACATTAAGCTGTGGCGACCTAAAACTCACAGCGACGTAGACAAACAATTACAGCACCGGACACAACCATTATCATCGAAAACTGAACACGATCTTCAACATCGTGATCGTAAATTGCAGAAAACTGCAAGCTGCAACAACTATATAAAAACCGAGGAGAGCAGAAAGATGGGACGTTCTGCTATCCTCAGTAACTACAGAACTCGCAAACTTGGCGGCGGCGATGGTGTCCTCCTGACAACAAGTAAAATAAAAATTTTAATTAGAAACACTGTCTGTTGACTGTCAGAATTCAAAAACTATTCAAACAATCACTTAAAGAAGTCTGATGACAAAATTTCCCAACAGAAATTGTCAGGGTCAATCCCAAACAAGCGCGAATCGTTGTTACTCCTCGCTTCCCCACTCAGATAGAAACAATAAAATTTAATTGTGATACTAAGTCAAGCGTGTCTTTTAATATTGTGCGTGGAACTCTGACCCACAAAGCCACCGACTAGTTTGCGTAGACTGCGTACATAGAAGAATGTTGCTGCCGTATAAACCAGTGTTAATGAAGACCGTGAAATGTCCATTAGGCTCCTTTTGCGGTAGTTGGGTATATGTTATTTGACCACGTGGAAAATTCTACTTAAGGATCTTGGTCTAAACCATTCAAAATACAGCTGGCGCAAGAACTGAAGCCAGGCGACCTGCCACAACGTCGAACATTTGGTGAATTGGCCTTAGAAATGCTCGAAGAAGATCCGCTTTTTTCGAATAATTCATCTCACGTTTTCGACCTGTGAATAATTGGCCGCCTAGATAGTGCGATTTGACGCCGTTGGATTTTTTTTTGTGGGGATATGTAAAGTCTCTCGTCTATACCGATAGGCCAGCACCTATTGCCGCCTTCAAAGACAACATAACTTGTGTTATTGATGAGTTACTAGTCGATATGTTGGAAAAAGTCAAAATTGGACATTCCGGATGGACCACTCGAGGCGTAGTTGTGGTCAATGGGCCTCCGCACACGAGATTAATTCTGCCGGCAGAAAACCGTTTTTATGCCATACTTCGAGCGCACACGGGATGATTTCTGCCGGCAGAAAAATTATATATATGAACCCCTTTTCATTGTGTAGTATTATTTTCACAATTGAAATATTTTGAAAGTTGTGTATGTATTAGTTTTATGCCTTGTTCAACCGCTCAAACTCGGCAGAACATTCTATTCCGTTTGTTTCCCCTCACTTTAGTCCCCTTGCCTACAAAATCGGTTTTATGCCGGCAGAATTAGTCTCGTGTGCGGATGCCCAATATTTACACGAAATAATATTCAGAAAGTAAATGGCAAGAATTGATTTATCGACCCTAATACAAATTTCACTCGACTTTGCAAATTTTGGTTGTTTTCTTTCAATTTTAAAAACCAAACGTTAAAAAAATCACCCTTTAAAATATTCTTCTTGTCGCTAATTTATATAATGTATTGTGGCGACCCTTTAGTTTAGGGTATTGTTCTGTCAGTGATTTCCAACGTTTCGATAAAGATTCAAAAGTGTTTTTGAATGCACCTATTCTAATATTGGACACCGAAAACTACAGCAACATCGCAACGGCTGACTGCTATAATGTGATGAGATGTATCAGGCTGCAGAACGATGAGATACGGGAGGAATTTGCACGGCAGGTATCTGCAAGGTTTGAACAAATTCCAAATGTTCCATTGAATGTAGAGGAAGAATGGCAGTTGTTTTCAACAGCAGTTATTGCCTCTGCAGGACATGTTTGCGGAGTGAAGCGGCTCGGTGTGGCGGCTGGTGGTGAGAAAAGAACTGCGTGGTTTAAAACCCCCGGAGTTCAAGAAGCTATCAGAGAGAAGAAGAAGGCTTTCAAGGTGTGGATTCACTTGGGGGACTCTCCTTCTCGAAACCGGTACATTGAGGCGCGAAGAACTTGCAAATTGGCTGTTAAAGCAGCCAAAGAACAGTCTTGGAAGGAGTTCGGCGAAAAATTGGACCGTGATCACAGATCTGCAAGCAAGGTGTTCTGGCAGACCATCCGCCGTCTTAGAGGAAGGAAGTGGAACATTATCGAAGGAGTCAAATCCAAAGATGGTACACTTCTTTCTAATGAGGAGGACATCTTGCGCAGATGGAGCGAGCACTTTTCCGAATTGCTCAATCCAATCCAGGGCATTGAGGATGACACATCCATCGCCTTAAGCAGGGCGGAAAATAGTCCCACGGTAGAGGAAGTCACTTTTGCGATCAAATCGCTAAAAGCTGGCAAATCTGCCGGAGTGGATGAAATCCGGCCAGAAATGCTAAAGGCCTTAGGTGAAGAGGGAGTCAAATGGCTCTCTCGTGTCATTAAAGTGGCCTGGGAATGCGGCGAAACTCCCAGCGATTGGCAGATTGGGGTGATTGTGCCCCTTTTCAAGAAAGGGGATAAAAGGGATTGCTCCAATTACAGGGGTATATCACTTTTAAGTCTCCCCGGAAAAGTCTTTGCCAAGGTGCTGGAAACGCGTTGCAGAGCTGTGGTCGAGGCACGATTAGGAGATGAGCAGTGCGGCTTTCGTCCCGGCAGAAGCACAACCGACCAGTTATTCACTCTCAGAATGGTACTTGAGAAGGCTTGGGAGTATGCTACACCTGTTTACGCTTGCTTCGTAGATTTGGAGAAAGCATATGACCGAGTCCCTCGAGGGAAACTCTGGAGTGTATTGCAGCAGTATGGAATTGATGGTTCTCTCTTGAGAGCCATTCAATCTCTTTACACAAACTGTAAAAGCTGTGTTCGGGTAAACGGCGTTAAATCAATACCTTTCACCGTGGGCGTTGGACTTCGTCAGGGGTGCGTCTTGTCGCCTCTCCTTTTCATTACTTATATGGACTGGATGTTACAGCGCAGTCTTGGCGAAGAACGTTTCGAATTGGGAGATCTGAGGATAAGTCATTTGCTCTTCGCTGATGACTTGGTCATCCTTGGGTCCTCTCAGACTGAACTTCAGCGCGCACTCGATCGGTTTGTAGCCGTTTGTGTTGAAGCTGAGATGAAGGTAAATGTGAACAAATCTGAAGTGATGGTCGTCTCTAGAACGCCTGTTCAATGCACTCTGCATGTTAGTGGAGTCCCATTGAAACAGGTGGAGAAGTTTAAGTATCTCGGGGTCTTATTCACGAGTGATGGAAGGAGCAATGCCGAGTTTTCCTGTAGGATTGGTCAGGCTGGATCGATTTTGAGACAGCTTGGTCATTCTGTTATCAGGAGGACTGAACTTGGTGTCAAAGCTAAGCTGTCAGTCTTTAATTCGGTGTTTGTTCCAACTCTTACCTATGGTCATGAGGTTTGGGTAATGACCGAAAGAATAAGATCGCGAATACAAGCTGCCGAAATGAGATTTCTCCGTAGTATTGCTGGTGTGACCCGTAGAGATCGCATCAGAAATACTAGAATACGTGAGGAACTCAATGTCGAGCAGCTACTTCTCCGGACGGAGCGATCCATGCTTCGGTGGTTTGGGCATGTTAAACGCATGTCCCCGACAAGGATTCCACGACGTGCTATGGAATCCGTACCATCGGGCAGGCGTCCCCTAGGTAGACCCAGGATGAGATGGTTAGATCAAATTCATAATCTCTCCTCTACCCGTATGGGGATTGCCCTTGATGATTTAGAGTCGATGGCGGAGGATCGAGAGCTATGGAGGGTCCACTTGAGCAACCTACACCCGCGACCCACTTAATGGACAAGCGGACCATTGAAAATGAATGAATGAATGAATGAATGAATGTATCATGCGTTCTCTCTTTTTTAGGTGTATGTTTGTCAATTTTTATATCAGTCGAGCTAAAAAAAACAGGTAATTGTCGACTTTTGTCATTACCAATTGCTTCTCAACTTCCCCGGCTCCAACTTCTTATTTTCCTAAGCAAACCTTACTCAAAACTAATTGTACTTGTGTCCAATATCAAATGGTCTTAATGCAAAAAAAACTCTTTTCCAATCTTCATTTCTCTCTCAATTTAAAGACCAGTTCCCTGCCCCATTCGGTGTGCCAATAATAATAAATCATCGCATGCATTATGTGGATGAATGAATAAGTTAAACAAATAGATACGTAATTATTCAGAGTGACATCTATTCTGGACTCTATCCAATTTTTGTTTGTATTTGCCTCGTGTTTACAGAGTTTTATGCAGTTTATGTGCATCTAAAAACAAAACCAATATTCTCATCGATTGCTAGATATTTTGTTTGTATCTGAGAGCGATTCTTGTAGCTATACCACTCAAAGGCGGCGTATACGAGTTGCATTTAAATTTTTCTATTGGTAGGTACCTTTCTCTTTGAGTGATTACAAATCACGAATTTTTGTCACCAAGAAGTGTGATTGGTAGTGTGGCAATAGATTATACGCGCAATTTAATCTAACAAATAAAATGTAGCAAAATGTTATCTCGCATGCATGACCTCTTCCATAAACAAATGGTAGACAAAATTTATTCCCAATAGAGATACGGACATGAAACGCGCAAAAAATGCTGCATTAAATTATTATGACAAAGGAAAAAGGTGAAGGAAATAATTGCGAACTTTGCTTTTAGTGAGTACAGACAGATACATCAGCGGATGCAGCCAGTTGGATTCAGTTTATTCATTCACGTTAAAAATGCTATAACAACAATATGTAATTACGCGATTGTAGATTGTTGCTATATCTGTTTGGTAATCACGGGTCATGCCCAAAATACGCATTGATACGTCATTGTAGAATTTGACAAACTTATTGCTAAGGGCCTAGTGGTTCTAGATGCACATCCTGGAGAAATACAAATGATACAATTGTCTTGAACATTTTTCTTAATTCAGCCGTTTGGATGCCGCATAAAGTTGTAGGTAGGTCCCTTGGCCCAGAAATAAAACTGAAACATTCGTTGTCTGAATGAATCTCTATCAGCTCGGAGCAAAATCCGGTTCAAGACGCTATCACCACAGCATCAGTCTGTTGTGCTACATTAAACTGCCTCACTAGACCCTAGGATGTGGCAATTTCTATCCCAGTCTAACCAAGTGGTTACTTCAAGAAGATCTTTGCCGGCAATTGCGTAAATTCACGTCACCGATAAGAACTAGACTCCTTCACTAATTGGATGTAACTGTCAGTTTCATTTAAATGGCACACATAGATTGGCAATGAACCGGATGTTTATAGCCCAATACCCGACAAGGCAAAAGATAGTGCAACAATATTCACGCAATCTTTTATATAAATGCAAACTCGCGTGGCGAAGCGTTCACTACGAATTCCTCACTTATCTTGACGACTCCTGCTGTCCGCGAAAAGGGGCGCTGTAGTTGCATGAAATTGCAATTCATTTAAATTTTTTTTATCAACTTCTTGCTTGCTAATCGAGAGAAATGACTCTCGCACGCACATTTTATATGCATATCAGTGGGGTGAAATTTGCAGGTAGACCATCAACCCTCCCCCCATCCATTCAGCACTGTCACTTGTTAATTGATTCCTTCTTTTCGCTGTAAACTTGTTTGCTCAAAGTATTTGTATCTATTGAAAATGAAATTCCAACCAACTGAGGTACAAAAAAAAAAAAAATAGCGATTACCTCCTCGCTGCGTGTGCATCCTAATTACCTGCGCTTTTTACTGCCATGTCGCTGAGATTTGATTGTGGTGTGCAAACGAGTATACGTGCGCAGAGCATAGCTTGGGTGGACAAAGTCACTTTGCGCTCGGCATTGCAGGTTGATTATCCCTTTGCCTGGCAGTTTTAAGGAAGACGACTGTGCAATTCGAAGCAAGGAATAATCATAAATTGCTCGCACTTGACGATGTCGTCGGACGTGAAGGTATTCTCAGTCTTCTCCCACGGTATGGTGGAAGTTTTATTCTGTGTAGCTATTAAGCCGATGCCATTACTTGACTTATAAGTTGTGTAAGCATAAGCGGGCGAAAGTGTTAAGGCGATTCGTTAAGTGCGTCATTGACTATGAGAATTATCGCATAAATTACTTCCAGAGACGTGCATTTTAATTTCACATTCGACAATTTTTTGCTGTCAAATGAATTGTTAAAAAACACGTGCAACTTTGTAAGTGCTAAAAGGTGGATAAGAACGTGACATTGATTTGTTAAATCTACAGTACTAGCCAGCTGTTGGAATTAAATGACAATACCGCACACGGGTAACTAAAATCTATTGTGTTTGAAAATAATTAGTAATCAAAGTGTTTCAAAGTATACACACATCGGAATTATGTGAAAATAGTGACCCAAATCGAAAGCTGATAAATATTTCCTTTTAATACATTTGGTTGAAAGTCCGCACTGTAAACTGAGTCTTTGAAAAGATTTGGACAGCTCATGACTAGTATATGTAAAAAAACTTAGCTTTGACACCAAGTTCAGTCCTTCTAATAACTGAATGACCAAGCTGTCTCAAAATTAGTCCAGCCTGACCAAACTCAACATTTGCTCCTTCCATTACTGGTGAATAAGACCCCGAGATACTTAAACAGGCGTTCTGGAGGCCATCAATCCAGATTTTTGTTCACGTTTACTTTCGTCTCCATCAGTTTCAACACAAACGGCTAAAAATGGATCGAGTGCGCGTTGAAGTTCAGTCTGAGTGGACCCAAGGGTGGCCAAGTTAACAGTAAACAGCGACTGTGACTCGCCCACAGCTCTGAAACGCGTTTCCATCATATTGGCAAAGACTTGGGCACAATCACCCCAATCTGCCAACCGCTGGGTATTTCGACGATTTATCAGGCCAGTTGAATGACACAAGAAAGCCATTTAACTCCCTCTTTATGTAAGACCTTGAGCATATTTCTGACCGGATTTCATCAGCTCCGGCAGATTTGCCAGCTTTTAGCGTTTTCATCGCAAAAGTGTCTTCCTCTACCGTAGAACTATTTTCCGCCCTGCTTAAGGCGATGGATCGATCTGTTCTTCTCAATGCCCTGGATTAGATTGAGCAATTCATAAAACTGATCGCCCCATCTGCTCATTCTCATTAGAAAGAAGGGTACCATCTTTGCATTTGACTCCTTCAATAATGTTCCACTTTCTTCCTCTAAGACGTCGGATAGTCTGCCAGAACACCTTGCTTGCAGATCTGTGATCGCGGCTTAATTTCTCGCCGAACTATGCTTCTATGACTGTTCTTTGGCTGCTTGACCAGCCAATTTGCAAGTTCTTCGCGCTTCAATGTACCGGTTTCGAGAAGGTGAGTCCCCCAAGTGAATCCACACCTTGAAAACCCTTTTTCTTCTCTCTGATGGTTTCTTGAACTCCACGCAGTTCTTTTCTCACCACCAG
This sequence comes from Cheilosia soror, assembly GCA_949372485.1. Taxonomy (NCBI): domain Eukaryota; kingdom Metazoa; phylum Arthropoda; class Insecta; order Diptera; family Syrphidae; genus Cheilosia; species Cheilosia soror. The sequence continues at coordinate 87,309,244 of OX443563.1, forward strand.
CCTCCACACTGAGCCGCTTCACTGCGCGAAAATGCCCTGCAGAGGCAATGACTGCTGTTGAAAACAACTGTCATTTTTCCTCTACTTTTAATTAAACATTTGGAATTTGTTTAAAACTTTCAGATTTCTGCCGTGCAAATTCCTCCCGTATCTCATCGTTCTGTAGCCCTTCCCACCGTGTGCGCGTTTGCGTTACCATCCTTGGTTTACGTTTTGGCAGGATAGGTATTTGATCGTTAAGATACAATTTGCACAACACCAAGTGGTGATCAGTTGACTGTTCAGTCCCTCTCAACACACAAACATCACAAAACATCCTTTTAATACACGACGGTACCACAGACAAATCTATCAGCGATTTCTGCTGAAGGCTTCGACGGTACTATGTGTATTTATGGATATCTTTGTGCGGAAAGGAAGTGAACATTTCATTTGAGCACCAAAATTCCAGCAACTTCTCTCCATTCGCGTTTTGATCATCAGGATCACCGTATTTCCCAATCACGCTGCCTTAGTCTTTAAATCCATACTTACGTAAGCATTGAAATCATCCATATCTGCAACATTTTCAAGCGCTGCTGCGTCAACTTCATCTAAGAAAGCTGCGTACCCCTACTCCAGATTCGGTGCATACCGAGCTAGAGTTGATCTTTCAAGGTAAAGCTTTTAAGATCGCAACTCTCCTCCCACTCCAATACTCTGCCTGCCAGCTTTTGAGTATCACCACTCCCGCCTGAGACATTGAAGGTGCTACTCCCGACATGAAGAGTTTCCACCCATCCGCAAGGTCCACAGTTCCAGAACCTCTTTGTTTTGTTGAGGAGACACCAACTATATCCAGTCCATATTTGATATAGCCTCCCCAACAGACACCAGGTCTTTCCCTGTGAACGAAGGGATGTTCCACGTGCCTATCCTAAGTCGATGCCGTTGTCGAGTAACCGAAAGTCCACTAATCCCCCTATTGGTGCATAGCGCATCCACCCTCTGATCATCATAATGGTTTGCGAGACTACTGATAGAAGCTCGTAGCCGTTTCAGGTTAAACCTGGCCGACTGCAGAGCGTGACAAGCCGACCACCGACGCTAACAAACTGCCACCTTTCAGGACCGACTCCAAAGGGCACCCTAATATGACTGGCTTTGCAATATCCGAGGCTCTTTCTTTCGTCCCGTCATCTTTGGGTGTGTGCTTCTAGGTTCACCTAGACATATTGCCCGCCCCCCACCATGGGAAGGTCAGCTACATGAGGGGGCATATTTTTAGATTTGTAGTCAAAAGCTACTACGTACCTACATTATTTATTTATTATAAAAAAACTAGTTGGTTGTACCCGCTTCGCTGGGTATGCAAAGTAATATTTGATAAACAAATTGATTTTATTTAAAGAACTTCTTTGAAAACTACATTGCGTGTAAATTGTCTTTGGTTAATTAATAATCTTCCTTGCTGTGGATTAGATTCAATATACACCTTCTTTTGTCTTGCAACTCTTGATTGTGATAAAGCCACATACAGTTGGCCGTGTGAAAATACTCCGGTCTTCAAATGCATGCCAACGTGATCAAATGACTGGTCTTAAGCCTTGTTTATTATTATAGCGTATGCTAGAATTTATCGGAAATGGAATCATTGTGGTAATTCATGCTCTTATCAAATTTCGTCCAGGCTCTTCCACAATCAATCGAGTTCCATTGCAGTCCTTTTTTAGGGTTCAAGTTTTTCAGCAACATGATGATGACACCTTGCTTAAGTACAGCACATGAGGTGGCTTGCTGGATGGAGTTTGCTGATTGAGGAATTCAACAGGGAAATTTGGTGCATCATTTGGATCTTCAGTCTTCACTGATAACAGAATCGCTCCTATTCATTTCTAATGTCTGCACATTTGTCAGCGCGGCAATGACTCGTTCTGAAAGTTCCTGCATTGACTTTTGCAGCAGATCGCCAAAAATTGTCTTAATTAAGTCTCCTGTTAATATAATTTCCGTGGGAATTTCAACAACGTCGTCTTCATACATTTCTGCTACCCGCGGCAATTTTGCAATAATGAGAAGACTCATATTTTAATAGCCCTCAGGATTTTGTCCACAGAGATTCCTTCACGATCGGTTAGTTTTCTCTTTTATATTTAAATATCGCGAAATAAAATTTCCTATTAAAGTACCTGAGGAGCAGTTAGTAAATCAGTGATCTTAAAATTCGTAGCAAAGTACATATTGCCTAAAAACGGTTTCTATTTTTTTTTGTATCTATTGATTTAGAATTTAGATTTATGAGTATAAATAATATTTTACTTCTTTTTACTTCTTTATTATCAATGTACAAATGTACATCAATGTACAATGTACGACAAACTCCTTCGTGAGTTATGAAAAAGTTCTCATTAAAAACATTGCCAATAACTCGAGCCCAAAGCAAAATACCTAAATATTTCTTATATAGAGTACACAAACCGAGTTTGAAGTCGATCGGATGAAAAATAAAAATGTTCCCGTACAAACTTTGACCCCCTAAGAAGGGTTGGTTTTATTTGGCAATTTCCTTTTGAAAACACTTGCCGAGCATTACTATAGTAGAGTTTGAACCTTGAAGAAAATTAAAATATATGAAAAATAGGCGGTGCGTATTTGAATAATGAGAAGACACAAACATTGACAATTTATTCAAATACCCACCGCCTACTTTTATTTAAAATAAGAAAAGTAAGGAGCGTTACAGAATCAGTAAGGGTAAATATATATATGATTAATTTATTTTAGCAATCGATGTGCTTGTATTATTTGTTTACTTAATCCCCCAGAGCACGTCGTTGAATTTTGTTTATTGATTACTGTCCCTTATCATTAACCTCAAGTCGTTTTTTTTTTTATAACGAAAAGGGCTTATGTGTCACGTGCTGTTATGCACGTTCCACAGATCATTCCCACTAAAGGTTACAATAAAAAAAAAACGGCATAATAATAAAAATACAAATACAAATATAATAAAAAAAAAATAACTGATGTCAAAAACAACAACACAATTCGAGATAAAGAAAATTTAAACGAAAAATATCACTCGAATGGAAAATTGCATTGCCAAAAATAAAAACAAATGCACGTAGCTACGGTTTTTTTTTTTGTCATCGAAATCTGACGACACAAAATTATTTTCGAACAACAAAAGAACTGAAGTTGCTTTTCTTTTCCTTTTTTTCAATTTACAGCTTCAATGGAATTATTTGGGGTGGGTGTTTGTGTCATTCTGATGAAAATGAACAACGTTTGGTGAATAAATTACGAGACCTTTGACGAGGTACATGAAAAAGATTAATTTCATTGAAAATTCATCACATCGTCTGTGTCACGAACGACGAATTTTTTTTACATACCTATAATGAAAAGGATTAGTGGTGCGGTGTTCCAAAATGTACTTTAAATTTGAAAAAAAATTAAAAGCAATCGTGATGATAATCAATTTTCGAGTCGAAATAATGTGTAAGTTTACAGTTCTTCTGAGGTGAGTCAATTCGGTATAACTTCACTGGAACCTTTTTGAACATTTAAACTGTAATGTGGAAATTTTATATATTTTAAAGAAGCTTTAAAAAAAAAAGTTATGTTATAGATACTTGTGCAATTGAAGTGATTAACAAGAGTTTCAATGACAAACATCATGCTTTGCACTTTTACATACTTATGCGGAATTAATTACTCATCATAAAATAACTCGTATATATGTATACGTAGTAACCTTACACATCGGTCGTCTGTCTGACAACCCCTCAGCCAGCAGCGTTGCCAGGTTTTTATTCGACAAGTATATAATTCTTTTGGATGGGTCTTCCACCCTTTAATTTTTTTTGTTTTCCATTATTCTCGTCTATTATATTTATTATTTTATTTAAAGTGACATAATTTTTTTAAAACCCATATAACGCTTCAGCAGAGCGCAGAGCCACTATATGATCGCAGATATGCCATGGTTAAAGGTAATATATTCCGAGCACTCATTTTCGTTTCGTTTTGCGGATCTGTCAAAACGAATGGGGTCATATTGTCAGCCATGAAAACTCATGCGCGAGCTTTTTTTTTCTTTACGTTTATTGGCAGGGTCACATAAGCCGCCATTGCAGATATGCAGTATATTACATTTAATTATGTTTACTGTGTGTCACGGTAAGACGAATTAAACCGCCCTTAACTCAAAAAAAAAAATTGCGCTTTGCCCTTGTGGTTGTGGTTCACCTCATTAGTAGATGATGTTGAGCTTGGGACCTCTCGCTTAATCGTTTAGTACACTTCGCCGACATTGCGAAACCATTTAGGAAAACTCCGATTTTTACTCTGTCTTTTGAGACGAAGTGACCCGCAATATCGTATAGATCGTATGCGTCAGAATGACGAAAAATTAATCTTTGTATGTAATATGACAGCGTTTCGTTTATACTTAGCGATCGTAGACGTCAAAAACGCAGAGCGATTAGTGAAATAAGTTAGTTCTTTATTCTGACCGACTCGAAGTAAGTACGGCACTTTTGCGGGTAGAATCAAACGTTATACCAATAGATTAGGTTTGGTACGCAATAAACGCTAATGGTTGAAGAAAATCTTGCACCCAATCTAGATCCACCTGAGAAAATCTTTAAAATTTTTAGCCATCCGGCAGCATTTACGAATTTTCTGTCGTATATAAGTTTGTCAAAAAGTTCTTCTGAGGATTTTATTTCTTGTATCGCAAGGTGCTAGGTAGTCACAAAGAAAGTGTAGTGTATAAAGAGGGGGCCATCTAGTGGTTTCTTTTTAAATTATAGGTTATTTTGACGCTGAGGGCTGTTTTTCGCTCGAAATGTTGACAGAAAGTCAGTATCATAGCTCTGCGGAACGAAATAAGTCGCTTTACGCTTGAACAACGTTGAGAAATATTGAAAACTTATTTTCAAAGTGAGTGCTGTGTAGCCCAAACAGTGCGTTTTTTGAAAAGAAGTTTTGACCGAAATGAAGCGCCCTTCCTGCTGTACGCAAGTTTGTGGAAAAAGCTCGCGAGACTGGTATGCTAGTGGACAACGCTCATGGTCCCCGTCGTCAGACAAGAATGCGGCTGCTGTAGCCGAGAGTGTGGACTCAATTCAAGAACATCCACTCGCCATAGAACTCAACAGCGCAACATTTCACGCACTAGCCTGAGAAGAATTCTGCACATCTCGGATTATTCCCGTACAGTTTTACAAGGTCCAATTCACTTAGCAATTGAAGGCACAGACAAGACCATCCGCTTCGTTAACTCGTCGCAGTAGAAGGAAATTTCTGGGCAGGTAACATTTAGGGGAGATAGATAATACCAACTTCAAGGAACTAGCGTTTAGGTGTTTTTCCATTGTAGGTCTCTGCAATTGGTTCCCCCTAGGCCCCTAGGGATCGCGATGGGCCCTTATGGTGCCTAGTGCCGTATGAGACATCTCATACCCCTTTTTAACCTAACCTAACCCAACCTAACCGCTTTGTTATCGCTTCGCAGTTCGCACCTTAGAGCAGTTTGAATTGGACACCGACTTTGGGCGAAAATCATCTTTTCTAACGAGGCGCATTTTCAACTCGCCGCCTACTACGTTAACAAACAAAATTGTCGCATCTGGGGCTCGGAAAACCCGCACGTTATTGCCGAGAAGCCAATGCATCCACAGAGAGTGACATTTTGGTGCGGATTGTGCAGTGGTGGCATCATTGGACCATTTTTCTTCGAAATGAGGCCGGGAAAAACATTTCGGTCAACGGTGGGCGTTACAGAGTTATGTAAAAGGACTTTTATTTTACTGAAATTGAAGACATGGATTTGGACGACCTCTGGTTCATTCAGGATGGCGCGCCGTGCCACACAGCCGCGCCGATGCCACAATCGATGTTTTGCGCACCTAAATTTCCAAATTGTGCAGCCGTCTTGGCGATGTCAATTGGCCGCGATTGGCGATGTCGAAACTGCGATTTGACCCCTTTGGACTTTTTTTTGTGGGGAACCGTGAAGGACTGATGTTATGCCAACAATCCCGAAACGATTCAAGCACTTAAGGCCAATAGAGGCCACATTTTCCTGGTGATGACACAGGATTCGAGAATACTCCATGAATAGATATATGTACTTTATACATAAGTATCAGGTGGATTGCTTGCTTGGCAGCTCATCCGATTTTTTCATTTCCCAGCACATCACCGCATCCGTGAACTCAGTAGGGTCTAACGTTATTCCAAAACCGTGTAACCCTTCGCGACATAGACCTACAAGCTTTGCTTTTAATACGTCACTAAAGTGCCAATAAAAATTGTTGTCACTGCCAGGACCTCAGCCTAGAGAAAACGTATTTAGTGCGGGAGACTCTAATTGAACTGGATATAGTCAGAGAATTTCATAGTCAAATCCCGCTCCAACCTAAACATCCATTTTGGAGCCATCTGTCTATGGGTAATTTGGTATCATTGATTCGTTGGATGATATAGTTGACTATCATTTTGTCAGAATCTATCCATGCCTCATTAGCCTGGGTTTCCAGCTGTCAGCTTGGCCTACCCAAAGAGCAGTTTTTGCGGCAGACTCTTAACTGAGCGCCTCTAATGATCGTCGGATCAACTCACACAAGGATTCCAGCTTTGATCTAAAAAAAAAGAAAATCTTTTAACCTCTTGTTGCATTTCACTTATTAAAACTGACTTTTGCGTGTGAACTACGTACAATCCAAGTTCTCTGATGACTTATGCGACAAATAGGACTAATCTCTTCCAACCATATTTTATTGAGGTAGATATGACTTGAATTCAATTGACCTGCTTATACTCTCAAAAATAAAAAATACTCACAAAATGCATGGCTGGTAAATAGCAAGGCCTTGGGTCTCATTAGGACCTATTGCGCCAGCTATTGTTTGTTTATTGATTATGCATCCAACCGGATGAATTGAGTGAGAACCTTTTCCCGAAAAAAAAATTGAAACAAATTTAGATAAATATTAATTTTATTTTTCTGGGGGCCGAACCGGGAATATATCCCTGATTGGTAAATAGTCCATCACATTAATCCACATATAAAAAGTGACAAAAATTTATCAAATTTAACGATTTATTTTACATTATGGTTGGCACTTGATTTGGCACGAATTCAAAATTGGCTCACCTCTTTAGGTTCCAAATATTTGAAAAAAAAAATCAATAAAAATGCCACCATCTGGCATCGCTGGCAGTATAATAAAACCAACAATGACTTGCCAGCCAGATTAAAGAAAAGTGTCATCGAGCTGCCTGCCCCTACTGCTGAATAACGATTTATCATGAAAATATTTTAATGATGTTCCTTATAATCAGTTATTTGAAGTTCACTGGCACTTGGCGCCAATATCGTAGGTGTCAAGTGTTTACGGAATTTTTTAATGATTCGCTATCTCTGGTGTTCACTAATCTCTGCCAATTAAAAACATAAACACATCATTATTTATCAATGTGTTATAAAAGGGCTTTATCAAACAATTACGCCGTTATTCAGAGTGAATCGCCACAATTAAGCGTATATAGTTAGCTAACATTATAGAGGCGTTTACTTCGGACAAGTTGTCCGATCCGAAATCTCAGTAGCGTCTAAAAAGTGTATTCCAATAATTTGTGACTGCATAGTTCCTTGCAGCACAATAAAGGAGGGTTTGTTGAACCAGGGTGTGCCTTGTGACGCCGAAGAAATTACAATTTTAACTATTTCCCTGACGGGAAGGGTATAATTATTAGTTTCGCACTTTAAATGGAAATTTTAATTAGGTACCTACCTACCTGCTTTTTAAAGTAAATGCAATTTTTATTTTTTACCTCTCGCTTGGTTTTGAAATTGTTATTGGCTTTCTTGGCTACGGTATATGGACACACCAGGCTATACCGACTCAGGCGGTTTTACGGTCTAATTAATAATTATGAATTGCTTATTGTTCCGAGCTGTAGTAGTGTTCAACTTATTACCCAAAACATTCTGCGGTGATGATGGCAAGACGAGCTCAAACTATACTTCAAAAAGTCAGTCAGGATAGTGATTCTGCAGAATCGAAACGATTTCATAAATTAACTTCTACTTTTTAATGATGCTATCAACTAGTTTCAAGCAACCCTTAAAATATAACTAATATTTCTAAATACCGATGGCCCTATTCATATATATATAGGTAGTATAGTGGTCCTAACTATGTACTACCTACTTACTTAGATGGCGCTACAGTCCGGGGTGGAACCAACGAACACGCCTCTCCAGTTAGCACGATCTTTGGCTAACTGCCTCCAGTTGCGCACTCCAAGTTGGATGAGGTCCCCTTCTACTTGTGCGCGCCACCTAAGGCGAGGTCTTCCTCTACTGCGTTGTCCCTCCGGGTTGGAATCGAAGACTCTTCGGGCCGGAGCGTTGGTGTCCATTCGCTCTACATGTCCTAGCCATCTTAGTCGACTGATACGTACTTTTCTTACCAGGTCGATGTCGCTGTACAGCTCGTAGAGTTCGCTGTTAAATCTCCTCCTCCAATCGTCTCAAGAGTCTCATGACTCATGAATAATTCTTGCTTACACCTTGGAGAGGAATAAGAGTTCCCATCGCATTAAGATTCCTCTCGGAATAAATATAGAGCATAACATCACCAATTGGCTTTGTGCAATGCTTGTCACAAGGAGTATCAATTCCGCTCTCGGACATAGTTTAATTAGAAAAAGCGTGCGTTACTGATGGAGATACTCCCCAGGGAGGGGTTATATCTCCCCTTCTCTGGGTTCTTGTCATAAACGAGACATCTAAAGAACTCAGCAATGCAGGGCTTAGCGTAACTTTTTACGCATATGATGTGGAGATACTAGTTCAGGGTAAATTCCTGAATACAATGAGTGAAACCATGGAATCAGCCCTTAACAAGCTCTGAAAGTGAGCTGAAGGGTATGGACTTCATGTCAACCCGGAAAAGACAGAATTAGTACTTTTGTTTTTAGTACAAAATATAACACCCTTTACACTTCCCAGGATTGGTCGAGTGGAGCTTTCCCTTGGTATATCTTGGTACGGTTCTAGATACAAAAAAATTTAATTGGAAACTTAATGTTCAAGAAAGAATCCGTAAGGCTCATAATGCTCTCTTCATCTATAAGGAACCAACAATTGGCGTATTTTTTTGGGAAGTGAGTATAACAAAACCAAAAGTGATGTATACAAATTTTGCATATGAAAGAAAAAGTGAGCTAGCTATAGATTCTCAAATAAATACGCCTAATGATGCATTGGTTATACTACATCATGGTAGTTAGACCCATTCTTACCTATTGGGCTCTTGTTTGGTGGAGAGCCACAAACATGTTACCTTCCGGGATATGTTGATCAGGCTACAAAGAACAGCCTGCACTGCCATCACTGGTGGTTTACGCACTACACCTACAAATAAAACTACAAGCAGGTAGTAGTGCGCTTCGGATAACAAACGCAGGGTTCTTCAAAACCAGACAGATAGGGCATAGCTCCATATACTTCTCCAATATTCCTAATAAACCGGATGAAAGTCTGGGTGAATTTGACTTCGACACACCGTACGAAGTAGTATACCCAGATAGGAAGGACTGGCAAAAGAATTAAGTTTCGAATGAAAATGAAATTTCGATTTACACGGATGGTTTCAAAACTAAGGAGGGTACAGGGTCAGGTATATACTGAAGGGATATAGACCTACACGTGTCATTAAGACTTCCGGACACATGCAGTGTGTTCCAGGCAGAGGTTCTGGCCGTGCTCAAAGCCGCGGGTCTACTTGAAATGGGATCAATATCCAACAAGAATATCGCTATCTACATTGATAGTCAGGCTGTGCTAAAAGTGCTAGAGTCCTTCATCATCAAATCTGAACTAGTCAGGAGCTGCCATATAGCTCAGAGCATTATGCGCGCAGAACCAAGTCAGATTGTGTTGGGTACCCGCGACACTGCAATATTAAGGGTAACGAAAGGGCCGACGACGTTCTAGCCAAAAACTGAGCAGAGCTTCCACAACTCGAAACCATTGAACATAAGGCATAAGATCACCAATAGCCGTGGTCAAGAGAATTATTCTCGAGTAAATTATAATCAAAGATGTTCAGATATAGTAGGTCACAGGGTCTCAAAGGCTCTGTGGCCTAAGTTAGATCGGAAAAAATCTGTAGAATTATTAAAACTCAGCAGATGTAAGTTACGAACGCCTATAGGAATTCTCTCCGGGCACTGTCTTCTATGTAAGGAAGTACGCCACGAGACTAATGTCGTTTTCGGTTGGTCGTCCAGAACCGTCCGGAAGAACTCTCCGCGATTCTAAATTTAAATCCAGAAGCAAATTTCTCTTCTTTTCAGTAGAAGAACTGTCAGTTGAGTGCCAATCGAACGGTTTCAGAAGCGTTCTGATTGCTTCCGGAAGGTTCTGGACTACCAACCGAAAACGACATAAATTTAACAGAAACAAACACATGCAGGATATTACTCATCTCTTCTGTGAATGTCAAGCCATTGCTCTATATAGGAGGAGACACCTTGGAGGAAGGAACTTCGTCGACATTTTGGAGGAGGTTGGTCTTACTAACAAAATTGAAACAATTTTTGGGTTTTGTAGGGAAATTAATTGCTTGGGCGAATTGTTTTAGGTTTTTGACCGTTAAGCTTAAGGTTCCCCAGGGATGGCGATGGGCCCAATATGTCGCCTAGTCTAATGTGATGAACTCACACCCTATTCAACCTAACCTACCTAACCTAACTTGTTCAGTTCCAACTCCATTAGAACTGATGAGTGACTGATTTGTATCAACATGTCATATCGTTCCAAATGTGTAGTTCTTATACCAAATGACAGAGTATTCTCCTTATTCGACAATGTCGATACAGATATCTCATAAATAATTTTGTTAGCTCCAACTCGAATTTATTTTTAGCGCCTTCCTACTTCGAAAGCCAAAAAATGAGAGAAGAAAAATGTTAAACCATTTTGTGATAGGTACCTGTCAACACGGCACTCTGTTTGATCCCATTAACTTGTTTCGGGATGAGAATATTTTTCTACATAAAATTGTACCGTTTCAGCTTGTTGTTTTTTTCTTCTCACCCAAAACATTTACATGTTAAATATGTCAACGCTTAGCGATCGTTAGATGCGTTAAGGCCGGGTGTATGTTGTACTACAACACTGTACAGAACAAGCTTAAGAACAGCAGTCAGAAGAACTGCAATAACATCTAATCGAATACGTGCCGATGACTTGAAAAGACGGGACACCGTCAAAACGTGTTATTTCCTCGAGAAGATGTGACTCGAATGTGTGTGTCACTGTGTCCTCATGAGGTTCGATTAATGTTTATAAATACACGTCGAATGATTGGACTGCGCCCTATATGTCATATATGTCATTCGCTTGGGATATTTATTATCAAAATTATGAAATGCACTGCATATATACTTTTTTATCGATTGTATAAAAGAAGACAAATAGATTGAGATACTAAAAGTGAAGTGCTTCGTGTCGGGTGCACGCAAGTATAAAAAATGAAAATAGAATAATGTCCTATCCACAGCGGGGCTGCTATTGAGTACTAGACGTGTGTATGGGCGGTATACAAAGTCAAAAGTAATGACCATATGTATGGGTGTCTGTGGAATTCCCTCAAGGAAAAGAAAACACAATTCAACTCGACATGTACGCGCTCTGCTGCAATTGAACGGATGGATGGTGCTGGTGCTGTTGCTGGTGCCCTATGTACACGCTTAGAGGAGAGAGCGACAAATGAGTGTTATTACTTGGAAAATATTTTATCGTAGGTGGTCATCTTGGAAATCCTTTCTTCCACCAAGCCGAACGCAATCTGGTTCACATGTGTATAATAACCGAGGAGTGCGGTAGATATGTCACTATGTTATGGTTTGGTTTGTTAGAAAATGCCCTTAGAAAGTGGAGAAAAGGAGCGAGTGTGTAGGAGGTCGACATATTAGAGGTATATTGTTGGAGAGGAATACTTGTGTAACTCGAGACTTCAATAGAATTGTTGTTGTTTTTCTAGGTTCTGCAATCCCTCGCAGAAAAGTAATGGCATGGCTTTGTTGTGTAAGGCGCTAATATATATAAGTGGGTTTGTAACTGCGATAAACATATGGAACGCCAGTATTTTCGCCATTAAAATGAACTACCTGAACTTCAACCACTTTTGATTAAGGACTCGATTGTAAATAAGACTTAATTCCATCTCATGGTGGTCGTTCTATAGTTGGCCCGTCCCTTACCCCATCAGATGTTGAAATATGTTCCTAGAGTTGTATCTACTATTATACGCATTGGACTTGTAGAGGTATAATAGCCGTACTTTATCACTAAAGTAATCTGATCTAGATTTGTTTGTAATGAACAAAATCAACTCTTAAAGTGTTTTGTATAAGTAACCATATTATATCGCTATATAAAGGGTGGGCCAAATACAAGTTTCTTTTTAAAAATGCAATAAAATAAACAAATTTGAATTTTTTCCACGTATTTTGACTTTATTAGTAAGAAAAAACATTCCCATTAATTATGGAACACAACGTCGTTCAAGTGGCTGCCTCGGCTGGCTTCGCAGTAGCGCATTCTGTCACTCCAATTTTCCAAGACCTTGTTGATAGTTTCGGGCTGTAGCTCACGGATTGCTTGGGTGATATTGGCCTTAAGTACTTGAACCGTTTTCGGATTGTTGGCATAACATCGGTTCTTCACGGTTCCCGACAAAAAAAAAGTCCAAAAGGGCCAAATCGCAGCTCCGAGGCTAATAACACGATTTGGGAATTTGTTGCGCAAAAGATTCGAGTGTGGCATCGGTTGTGGGGCATGTCGCGCCATCCTGCATGAACCAGAGGTCATCCAAATTTCAGTAAAAAAAGTCGGTTAACATGGCTCATGTCTGTGGGCGCAGTAGCGCAGTGGTTAGTGTGCTGGACTACTGTGCGAGGGATCCCAGGTTCGATCCCCGGAAAAACACGAGAGTATGACTGTCATGAAAAATCTTCTCAATTCAGCCGTTCGGACTCGGCATAAAATTGTAGGTCCCTTCCATTCGTCCCAAAAATAGAAACTCACACAAAACGAATGGTTGCGAGAAGCTAGGCCTTGGGTGTCACCCGCCTGTTGCGCCACCTATTTATTTATTTATTTTTTAACATGGCTCTGTAATGCCCACCGTTGACCGAAATGATGTTCAAAGCCTCATTTTCGAAGAAAAATGGTTCAATAATGCAATGATGGGAATGCATAGGCTTCTCGACAATAACGTGCGGGATTTCCGAGCCCCGGATGCCGCAATCTTGTTTGTTAGCGTAGGCGGCGAAGCGATAACCAAGCGGATGGTAGTGCACCTTCAATTTGCTGAGTCAATTGGACCTTGTAATTGTAACTGTAAGCGAATAATCCGAAATGTGCAGAAAACTCCTCAGGCTAGTACGTCAAATGTTACGCTGTTGAGATCGATGGCGAGTTGATGTTCTTGAATTGAGTCTCACACTATCGGCTACAGTAGCCACATTCTCATCTGCGCACATTCTCAGGTGGTACCGTAGTAGTTGTTGTAGTAGTCATTCTGCGCTAAAGGTACTACAGTCCTACCGTAATATTGAGAGTAACGCAACGGCCGACGTTCTGTCCAAAAACGAAGCAGAGGTTCTACATTACCTAAACAATTGAGGCCATAAGACCACCAATAGCTGTGGCCGAGAGAATTATTCTCGAGCAAACTAGAAATAGGGCAGACCTAAGAGGGTCATAGAATACCACAGGGTCTCAAACGCCTAGTGGTGTGGCCTGAGCTAGATGAGAAAAAATCTGAAGAATTGCTAAAAGTCAGCAGATCAAAGTTACAAATGATGATAGGGATACTCTCTGGACATTGCCTTCTGTCTTCTGGAAGCACGCTGGGCGATTAAGTTAAAAAAATACAGACACGTGCAGGTATTACGAGGGCCTACATTTCGCAGAGAATATTACTCATTGTCTCTGTGAATGTCTAGCTGTTGCTCGTGGAATAGAAGGAAACACCTTGGAAGGTATATGTCTTCGACAATTTATAAGATGTTAGCCTGGCTTCTCAAATAAAATTGAAACAATTTTTACGTTACAGTCCGGGGTGAACCTGGCCCTCAACCAACACGCCTCTCTAATTATCCCAAACTTTGGCTAACCGCATTCAGTTGCGCACTACAAGTTGTATGCACAATAGAGCAGAACTGGGACGATAAAATCTGCTTAGTGTTTCTTGACAAAGCCCTAGTCAGTTGGCCTCATTGCCATGCCACCACTACAACAAAAAAGCCATTTCTGCTTTTTAGTAAAATAGAGCGGGATTGTTCTGAGTTCTTCTTCCTAACCCCAATTCTAAACGCATGTCATATGCACTTAACAACTTGTCATCGGGCTCTAGAGCGCGTTCAAAGTTTTCACTTATGATGTTGCCAGATACACTGAGTTCGCACTGACAATGAAAACCTGTGTCGAGGTGAGCATTGGGGCTCACTTGTCAGCACAAGAGTTCAGTGCTGGATTTTGCTGTCAATCTTAGCTGTCATTTTCTAAATTATGTATTGATTTGTGCCTCACTAATTAGAAGAAATGAATATTTCAAAACTTAAATCATTAATTAAGCAAATTTAATGTTATTGAGACATTTTTTCAGTGACATGTCTCAACTACATTTCTGGGGTTTCCTTGGGTTTTTGCGAGCCACGAAAATTCATTGACACTTCTCAGTGCACACTGAGTGCGCTCTAGGGCTGATCACGTCGAAGAAATTTAATGCTTTAATCCACAATCCCAATAAGTTTCATTAACCCTGTCAAAAGTGAATTGAAGCGTGTCCCCGAAGATATTATTGCCATCAGCTTTATTTGAAAGAGGAACCTACTTCTAAGTAATGAAGTTAAAATTCTTTAAAATTCTTTCACAAATAGTATTCTATGAAAAATGGTATTCTATCTATTGCTCAGCTCATAGGTAGCTTGCTATCGATAGTATTCTATGGGGTGTACTTTTTTGTTGTGACGCATGTGTTTTCGTGGGATGGCTATGGAAATAGTAAGCTATGAAATGCCCACCCTACATTTTATTGCATACTATCGTTATTTCCTTCTATGAGAAATGACTTGTGGAGACGCGGTGTAACTTCGCAATTCAACTTTAGATATCTCTATAGCTAAATGAAAAAATAATCTGAAAAGCACAAAAAATTTCTGACACCTGTCAACAATGTTTCATTTTATTTAATTTTCTTTAGAAAATAATTCAAATTCAAAACAATTTTATTGTTAAAACAAAGCGAAGGTATAGTTAAAGAAGGTAGCAGATGGTAACGTAGTAACGTCGATAAAAATGTCAAAATAAATCCATTTCCATTAAATTGAAATATAAGTACCTACGCAAAGGCAAATTTTGTTAAATTTCGTCAGAATTACTCGACATCTCACCACGGGGGGTATCCGGTATCCCGTATCGATTAAGTATGCTCTTCGTCCTTTAACAAAAATCATTCGTCATTTTGAAAACATCTGTTGTTAACCCAGCCGCCTTTATCTAAATCGATTTTTTTTTTTTTGACAAGCTGTCAGTCGTAAAACTGACATGCAATAAGCTAGCTGTCCATTAAACCAATTCTACCAATCCCACAAGGCTACAAGTCACACAATCACATTACTTCTCCAAACTAATCTCATACACGACATCCTGTGACTGTTCATCGTCCTCAAGAATCTCTTCTGGTCGTCATTTAATTTGAACTCAAGTAAATCAACTCAAGATAGGCATTTATTTCCAATAATTTACTCTCGTCGGATGCATTTGAACCTTCATAAAACTCAATATATCCTTTTAAATCCTTAATTGGTCATAAAAACGGGTATCAAGCAATATATCTGTTTGCGATTACTCTCAACTAAGCATTGAGTTTATAAATTCAACGATAAAAAGGAAGTTTTGTTTCCTTCTTCACTGATACATCTAAGGCATGTTAACCGATTAAATACAACTACATTTTTTTGTTTGTAATTTATGAACTTGTGAGCACTTAGTGTCTCGTCTGATATTAGCACATAAAATCACTGACAGACATAGTCCACAAGTAGGTACTCGTTTTACATTTTGTTTTTTTCTGGACAAGCCATTGAAGTGCCCCAAGAAAAAACATGACCGACCACACCGAGAACACTATGGCTTGCATTTATGATTCACTTTTAATGTTAAGCCGTAAAGTGCTTTAACTTTAGCTATAGACAAACATTGGATAAATTATTAGCAATTGCAGTGGTAACTGGTAACACGATCGGTGTGATCCGATCACGTGGCTTATTAGGTAAATGTCTGAAAGTTTTGAGGACATGCATTAAGTGGCTGAAATGCAATTTTTTTCTTGGGCTAATTGAGATCGGCGACGTCAGAGAGGTGATGACAATTGACAAATGACGCTGACGATGAGTCAAATGACGACTTTTGAACAAGAGTCAGAACAAGTGTGGTGTTGAGTGGCGTCTGCTGCGGTTGGATGTCGTCGTGTGGCGCTTACACTTGTTCGCGGTGACGCCTTCTGACTGGTAGGGGTAGCTTTAAATAACGATAAGGTGTCATAAATTAATAAAACGGATGACAGTGCTTTTTCACTCGTTTGGCATATTTAATGGAGTCGTAAATGCAAATTTAAACATTACTATAGCTGTTGGCCCGCCAGCCCAAGCTGTCTGCTCTTAATCTTTTAAGTTGTCAACTGATATGTCGGTGCTTTAGTCAGTAGCTTATTCTCTTTTTCATTTTTCTATAATAAGAACGTTGACAGGTGACAGGTAGCATTGAAGCTACGACGAGTGAAGTATCGTTCGAGAAGAATAGAAATGCAAAGTGCGCTAAGCTTGTCAATGAGTTTAATTCGTCTTGCCATCAATGTTACTCGTGAGTTTTGAAGGTGTTCTAACACTTTTAGTTAACTTTCTGCATTCATTATCTAGATACTCTTTAAAGCTTGCGTCAATAATCGCTTCAAGATAGTACTTCTAGCCTTCTGTTCTAAATTGATGTCAATCGGTAGGCGTAGAAATCATACAAAACGTTCCACAGAAGGGGGTCTAAGACCGAACCTTATGCCAAACGGCAAGCTTTTTCGTATTCCTCGTCAAGTTCATAGACATATAGGGCTCTAGGTATTCGCCAAAGGAACTCGATATCGTTTTACGATGCTGCAGAATTTCAATCGAAAAAAAACTCTCATAATATGTTTGCAATTTGTCGAATTTTTACTTCCAGGGTTATAACAGCGCAGTTTTTTTTTTTTGACTAATATCTATCGTTTCGGGCTCTCGTTATTACAGCGTTGATGGTGTCTTCTGCAGATGTAGACGAAAACATTTAGGTATTCGGATATTCCTCTTGGCCATTTCAATTGCTAAGTGAAGCAATTATTACACATTGTTTGCGCAAGGATTTTAGATAACAATCGTGTAAACAAACAGCCCGATTAAATAAAGGTTCGTTTTATTCCCCTTTTCTTTCGGCAGTACCTATAGGAATAGTCCGATGTTCAGAAAAAATGTTTTTCTGAAGACCCACGTGTTATAAATATGTTGACAAATAAGTCGTGTCACGTTTTAATAGCGATCTTTATTACTCTACTTGGATTACCAAAGCCATTCTTTTGCACACCTTCGTACATGCTTCAACAAATTCTTCGCATGCTATAAAAATACCTATCATGGGTAAAGGCGCGCCCTTGCATGAAGACTTTAATACGCAAGCTCTGCGCTTTCTTGGCGAGGAATTCAGGTCCTAACATTGGCGTGTAGAGGGTTTAATTGACGATTAAATATGATTTAACTTTTCGCCTTACATCGATACGCTTTATCGCAATCGCAAAACATATTATTTTTTAGAATTTACATTTTTGGCAAAGATTTCAAAAAATAAAGACGTTTTCTGGTTTTCATTGCGGGTTCTCACTTCTCATGTATTGCTGGTGACGGTGAGTTAGAGTGTTAGGTTAGGTTAGGTTAGGTTAGGTGGCAATTATCCGTTAATACGGAGTAATTCACTTAGACCAAGTAAGGTCCATTGTGATACCACATGCAGAGTCGGTTATTTCCGTTACTCTTGGAACCATTTCGAATTTTGGAGAAATTTCCGTATTTTGTTGATATCCGTTTCGGCAATATCAGCAAGCTCCCCGAAGAAGCACTATCCTAGAGTCTGCTTTCTAATCGAGGATAGCGCCGGGCAGTAACATAGTAGGTGGAACGGAGTTTCCTCCTCCTCCTCATCCATGCAACTGCGACAGAAGTCATTAGCGATAACTCCGAGCCTTGCGGCATGTCTTCCTAGTATACAGTGGCCTGTTAGTACTCCGACAAGAGTTCCGATATGTGTTCTACTGACGTTTAACAGGACCTTTGTCCTGCGCCGATTTATTTGTGGCCAGGTCTGTTTTGCATGGTTGCAGGTGTCAAGTTCCCGCCATCTCTCACTAGCCTGTTGCAGTGCTAGTGTGGAGATGTTGTATCTTACCGTTTCAATTGGCACATGGGGTTCTCCTTTACCAGTAGAGAGTTCCATTTTCGTTGCTTGCTAGTTCGTCTGCTTTACAGTTACCTGGTATATCTCTATGACCAGGGACCCAGCACAGCGTTAACGTGCACCTATCCGAGATCTCATTTAAAGATTTGCGGAAGTGCCTGACCAATTTGGATCTTAATATTGGTGATTCGAGTGCTTTAATAGCTGCTTGAATGTCGGTATAGATGACGATATCCGAGTTCGATATCGATCTCACCTTCAGCAGTTCATCAGCGGCTTCGCGAATAGCCATAACTTCTGCTTGGAAGACACTACAGTTATTTGATAGTCTGAAAGACTGGTTTAGGGAGAATGAAACCGAGAAAATCCCGGCTCCTACTCCGTCCTCTGTCTTCGACCCATCTGTGTATACTTCTAGCGTATTTTTGTCTATAACCGTATTCTCTTCCCATTGCTGTCGGTCGGGAATACTGGTCTTGTATTTAATATTGAAGTCTAGGACCGTGGTTACGTAATCTGTGACTTTTCTTTTAACATTATTAGTTTTTAGACTATTGGCATGCCCTCTGTGTCACTGCTTCTCCACTGCAGTGATTCTCTCAGACGCAATGTGTTAGAGTGTTAGTCTGACAACCCTGGTATAAATTACATACGTACATACGATATAATTTCCACGTTCTCGGGGGTCCACCAATATACAGAAGTTCGGTGCTTTCACATTGCCAACCCTGGCATTGATGTAGGTACTATTACACAAATTGACTACCGCAATATTTGAGCTACGATCGAGTTCTCCTGTTCTTTCAGTCTGCAATTATATCGCCAATTAGGTATCTTTGTGAGAACTGCAAATTCATGAGCGGCCTAAAGCAGATTCACCTGATCCTTATTTTTATTGCAATGAACACGTAAACTTTTTACGAATTAGTTGTACCTAGCCACCCGGGTTTGACCGGGTCCAGAAATTAGTCCCAGTACCTAATTGTATTGCTTATATTTGTTCTTTACAAATTTTGCTCCCATGAATGTCGAGAAATAACATTTGCCGAACCCACCCATAATTTATTCTTCTTCTTTATTGGTTATAAAGGCAATAAACGTCTATTTACTAAATTGGAACCCTAAAGCTGCCATAAACCTAGCGTTGCCATCCGTCCGGGTTTTTCCGGACATGTACGCCTTTTCACCTATGCGGGGAACGCCCGGGATAGTTTTTCTAAATTGTCCGGGTTTTTCATTTTTTCATCGTCGAGAGAAAATGATTCGAAATTAAAAGAGCTTAAAAGTGTCAATTTTATTCCCGCTTTTTGGTAGTGATTCTAAATCGTAGCTTGTTGCTTCTGAATTCTGCTACATATTAGGTATTGGAATACCAACTTTGGTAATCGGCAAAAAACAGGTTCGAAAACACTGAATGAAAAATTCTAATGCGATCTTACCTTTTGAAGTCGACGTAATCAGTTTAAAAATGTTAAATATTTTACTGAATTGCTCGGCAATGAATATATAGAATACCAGTCAATTTTATACCTTTCCAAAAGGAGATGGCTTTCTCTTCACCCGGTAGTGGAAAGACTTTTGCTTATGTTTGAAACCCTAACATAATATTTCAAAGATGTCAAAAATACACCGAAAATATAAAATCTTGTTTGTGTTGTTTATGCGACAGGGTTTCAGGGCCAAGTTGATTTCCAAAATCCCAGAAACTACTCTCTTCAAAAGATTTCTGGCAACCCTACATAAACCTCAAGATATAGTGTAAATTTAGAGATTTGGATGGTCACTGCCATCTATCGAAAAACTTGAAAACTTTTGTGCACTTTTCACTTTATAAAAGATTATATGTTGTACATATGTACATAGGTTTCAGCTTAATCGAACGATTTCTTTTCAAAGTGTCGAGAAAAAGCGGTAGCATATTTTTTGACATTGACAATCGACGTATTTGTATGCCAATTAAAAAATTGGCAAGTGGAAATAGCAAAAAATTACTTGTCAATGAATTGACAAACAGCGTTTGCCAATAACTGACAAAGGGTTTGATTGACAAGTGGAAATAGCTGAATTGTCAAACAAAATGTCACTTTGTCTATAATTGACAGTGAAAATTAATTGGCATCGAGTTCATAAGTTGGTCAATCAACTGACAAACGATTTTTTGCCAATAATTGACATAAGTGGAAATGAACTGACGGTGCGGTGTTGTTGAATGATATAAACGCGAGAGCTGTCAAACTTTGTCAATCAACCGACATGTTGAAACCCACTTTAACGCTCATGGTTCTAATTCCAAGCGAAAAAAAGTTTAACAAAATGTCAACTGCCTTGGATTTCTCCATAGAATGCTAGAGACACGTCCTATTGGGCGTGAGTGAATTTGCCAATTAAAACAGTTGAAATTTAAATTGTTGCGTCATTATTTACAATAGATCCCATTTCAAAAAATTGAAATTTTCGAGAGCTACATTGCCAATTTGGAATCAACGCGAAGTTGTAAACTAAACATTCCATTAAATGAAATGTCAATGACTCAGATTGTCTGAAAATTAGAGCTCAATCAAATCGGTGGTTTCCGAGTTTTGCGCGAGCACAAAAATAATGGAAGCTGCATTTTTATAAAAAAAACTAGCTAACCCCTGCACACTTCGTAGTGCAAAATAGAAAAATAAAACAATCAGTTTCAAGTTCATTTAAATCAGTAATAAGCCGTTTTTATTGTAAATTTTTTTTTTGTTTTTCCAGGAATCGTATTGCGTAGAAAGTATTCTTGTCTATCAGGACAATGCATAGCTATCAATGTTACAAATTTTACAAACTTTGGCTCTGACGAAAAATAACGCCACATTATATACCTAAGATTATCTGTCAATTTGAGCTGAATCGTTTCGTTGGTTTTCGAAATATACGATTTTGAATGTTATTTTGTATAGGAAGTGCCACGCCCCTTTGTCCAATTTTGACCAATCTTCAGAGGAGCACCCCAGTGCCAATAATTAAGATTATCTATAAGTTTAAGTTCAATCGATTGGGTAGTTTTGGAGATATACGATTTTAAATGTATTTTTGTATGGGAGGTGCCACGCCCCTTTGTCCAATTTCAACCAATCTTCGCAGGAATACTCCTGGGCTGATACCTAAGATTGTATGTAAATTTGAATTCAATCGATTCAGTGGTTTTCGAGGAATAAGATTTTGAATGTATTTTTTGTATGGGAGCTGCCACGCCCCTATAACTCATGAACCAATACACCTACAAAGACCGTATGAACTTATAAACCATGGTATCAACGTCACCTTTCATGGGAAATTTACAGAATCAAAATCGGTTCACGCATTTTAGAGAACATTATCGACAAACACAATTGACCATGATTTTTATATATTTTTATAAAAAAATATAGAAATGCTTAGTCGTGATGCAGTGAAATTTACAATTAAAGCTGCTGGATTAATATTGACTACCACGAATCTATTACATCGTGATAGTGACCATATGTTTTGTGGACACTGTCAGTCTAAGAACTGTGCTATTGCTGGTTCCACCTTTGTTATAGAAATCAAATCTGAGATCGGATTGCAAGCGTATTCAGTGGGCTTTCTAGGAAAATACAGTTGCCTGTTTCCTTCTCAGTCCTTATTATAGATTTGCCTCTCCCATTTCATATATAAATTGATTTCATATCCCAGCATCATTTTCATATACCCAGTGTAGATGTCATCAACAGTGATGACATCTTTTCCCAATGTCCACTGGCATGAGCCAGTCCACCGGCATAAAGCTCCTCTCTCTATGAAAATAAATTTCATTTTACTGCAACAGCAACTATTCCATGAATTCGAAAATTTATTGCATTTGTCGAGATATTTAAAAAATGCCAACATGCGCACCAGCATCCATGACATGGTACACCATCTCATCGCGTATGTCAGAAGTTGTGACAAGACAGACCGAGACCACCCTTTAAGTTTAACAACACAAAATGCGAATAAATTTGAACAAATTTCCCTCATTTGTCAGCACGTGCTCCACAGTACTACTCCTTACCTATACATGTATCCTGTTGATTTGTATTGTATTATACTCTCTGAAGAGTTCCAGACGAAATTCCGAAACGTTAAGCAGCAGCAACTGCTTATTAATGGCCACAATCCACAAGTCACAACAGTGTTTACTTTAATTTCATTTGTGGGTTGTTGCCGCGGTATAAATTAAAATCAAGAACTGATGCAATACGATTGTTGTTTTCATGAAATTCGGTCAACACACTCTTTTGTAAGCACGCTGCGTGCCTACGGCAAAACCAAAAACCAATACCCTCCGAGCACCCCGGTCTAGGAACCAGAAATAAAACTCACGCTCGTTGTCGTCTGTTGGCTGCCAAAAGTCAACGCAAACATCTTCCTCTCCACATTCGTACACCCATCGTCATGAACGTTTCGCAGAAATGCCATTACTCTCTGCAGATACTTTTTTCTTTTTGGTCCGACCAAAAGAAAGCAAGATGACGACGCTTCTTTTCCTTGTGCGACAAATGGGGAATTCCCATCCCAATTTCGGACCAAATAAAACACACGAAGCGATCAGCCATCCTCCTCGTTGTCTTGCCTGTCTGTTGCATCCCATCCCAACCCCAAGCACACATCGTTCAATTTAATTGTCATACAAAGACGAACGACAACGAACAACCGAATCCCGATGAATCACCCTTTCGTCGGAAACATCTGTTCGCTTCTATGGCTATGTGTCTCTGACAGCGATAGATTCATCGGATGGGATGCGGCCACAGAGCACATCCCTTCGAATGTCCATTCCATCGCCGGTCCACGTCCAATGGGCATGCCCTTCGAGGTTCGACTATACACACTGTCATCTCAATAACAAAACAATTACTCTGAGGCCAATAAAGTCATCACTTCCAATTGTCCAGATGACCAGCGAATGCATCGAAATGCATTTGATTAAGTGTATCGTATGTGTGACGGGATCGGGTCGGGACCGAGCTTGTAAAGCGGCGTCGTCGTTGGAATATATATTAATTAATTGTGTGTGCTTACGCGAGGAGCGCAATTAATTCTCATTGCGATCAATTAGCAAAGGAAAAGTTTGCAATTTAATTAAAATTCCTTGTGTTTACCGCTTGCAGGACTCCGACAACTCCATATGACCGCTGACAGCATCTGGACATGACAGGGAAACAACAAAAGGTCTACCATGACACAACGGCACCTAAGATGCAGCAGACGACAACGAAACCGAAGAAGGCAACGCGTCGCGACAAAAGCGACCTTGGTGACAATTTCGTTGCCCCAGATGGTGGATGGGCGTGGTTGGTATGCATCGCAGCCGGGCTATCAAATGTAAGTAATTTTACTCACCTCACAGCGCCATCTATTGACTGACATTTAATTTTAATTTCAGTTGTGCATCTTCCCATCGCTGCAACAATTTGGCTTCATCTTTCGCGAAAGACTGACAGATCTGGGGATGTCAAGTTCGCAGGTAACCACCATCATTAATACGCAGCCGGCAATATCTGCGTGCACAGGACTGTTGAACGGTCCGATGTTTAGACGGTTTAGCTTTAGACAGGTGGCGGTTGCGGGGGCGTTATTCAATTTCGTTGGTCTCACACTGACGGCGTTTTCCGATACATTTCTGTCGTATATGATTACCTATGCGCTGCTGTTTGGTAAGTTAAATATTTCAGTTGAACTTTAGCCTGCTATTGTCCTTAGATTATTTGACTTTAACGAAATTTGTATATGGACATTTAAGTGACATACCAGCAACGACGATCATGAGAGATCCAGTATAATTTTGACACGTTAAATGATCCTATGTGGTCCCTAAAAAGAACTGGCTTACTGGCTTGATTGAGGATCATTTTTGGTGAAATGATAGGCTTGAATTATGTAACGCTCGTTTCATAGCTCACCTATAGTCTGGCCTTCTATATCGATCACAGGCGACCTTAAGACTAAAAACGTATGACCTATGACAATCCTCAGCGATCAGTGAACTTATTTGCTGATCAAGACTTACAACAAATTGCGCTTTCCTGGTGATCTGCGCCGAGCCCTACTAGTCGTCGATCTTTACTATCATGATTAAATTCGGGCGTTGTAACACGCTGCCTTTAACTACTTTGATGATCGTAGGTGATCGACGATCTCAAAACTAACCTCTTAAGCAGGTAGTCTTAAAGAGTATTTAATGCTTTGATAGATTTGCATTGGTATCAGCTCCGTCGCTTAGGTGATCGTAGTGGATCGTAATATTTACAAATAGACGGAATTTTTATGATGATCCACTGCGACCTCTATTTTTCACTAGCATTCCTGACTTCCTACTGTGAATTTTCTTAGTATCAGAAATGAACAGAACACACTTGTAATCGTTGTGGCCGAACTCGGGTGTCTCCAATTATTTTTTAAATGGTTTGCTTCAGTCCAAAGGCTTTTGAAAACAGTAGATTGCTGAGCGACCTTTTAAATGATTAATCCGGTAGTTCGACTTCTGCCAACCTCCCTTAAGCTCAAATCTTAAAGCTGACTCCTGTGACGATTGTGGGTTTAGATATTCCAATTCCAAGTCGATTTAGTCTCTATCAAGACGAAGTGGAGTCTATTTATGACTCGACTGTCTAAATACAGGCAAACATGGCTTTTTGTGGCCGTTTTCATTACTTCAATTGAAACTCTCAATGAGACGGACTTCCGAATACTTAAGAATGCTGGGACCAATACTTAAGCATGACTTGTGAGGATCCTTTGTGACTTTTTAGCTAATACCCTAACACTTACTCTCATCTTGATAGACAAAACCCCTAAATATGACCATGAAGGCCTTTTATCTATATCCCGCTTCGAACAAACAAATTGCATTCTAAACCGCTAAAAATATCTATCTCTTTCTAGGCTTTGGAATGGGCATCAGTGTGTCGGCTTCGTCGCTCGCCATCAACACTTACTTTAAGAACAAACGCCGTCGTGCGGCAGGTTTCTCGTGGACTCTTACCGGTTTGGGACCGATCTTCCTACCCTATGCAGTCACGTATTTACTCTCGACCTACGGAGTCCAAGGAACTGTGATAATATTTGCTTCCATATCACTACACTCTCTAGTTTGTGCCATGGTCTATCAGCCCGTGATGTATCACGTCCGACAGACCAACACTAGCCAAGCGAATGGCGATTTGGCGCCATCTGCAGATCCGGAGTATCTCTGTAAATTCTGCGAAATGAATCGACAGAAGAACACCGGCATCTTTTCTAGTCAATACCTCTACAAGGACGACGACGCCGATAGGCCGGGCTATGAGATCATCGATCCTGGTACTCCAATGCTATCACGTGCCAACGATGGATGGTTTGGATCGAAACTATCGCTATCATCGACAAAACCACAATTGCGCTTCCGTACAGTGTCTAGCTGTAAAGATATCGAAGGTGGCTTCCGTCTGCATCATGTCATCGAAGAAGACGAAAAGGATGCTTGTTTCCTAAGACCGAACAATTTTAGCCGTGAACGTGAAGAGATGAAGACCTCCGCCAGTAGAAATAACTTGTACATTCGAGCGGACTCTATGAGTGTGCTGCACTGTACCTGTGCCGAGGAGAAGGCTTTGCTGGAATTGCCCAAGGGAATAACCACCCTATCGGCATTGCCATCATTAACACTGTCAACGGAGAAAAGTGAGAAACAACTCGAAGCTGAGCCACCAACGCCACCACCGTCCGAAGATCCGTCCTCGGTGACATTTACCCAGAAGCTGGTGGCATTCTTTGATTTGGACCTTCTGCGGGACTTTACTTTCGTGAATCTTGTGGCGGGACTGACGATCATCAATTTTGGCGAGTTGAACTTTTCGATCTTGACGCCGTTTATTTTGGCAGATTTTGAGTTTACAACGGCGCAAATATCGTTGGCCATGTCGGTGTTGGGCGGAATGGATATTATTGTGAGGTTTCTGGTACCGTTTGTAACGGAGAAGATCGACTGGGACAATAGGGTGTTCCTGTTGATCGGAGTCGTGGGTATTGCACTCGGACGGACTGTAGTGGCGTCTTCCAGATCGTATTCGGTCATTTTGGGTTGTTTTGTTTGGATTGGCATGTGCAAGGGCTTGAGGACAATTTTCTGGCCACTGATCATACCGGGCTATGTTCCATTGAAGAGATTGCCGGGAGCATCAGGGTTGCAGCTTATTATAATGGGATTTTTTACGCTGGCTTGCGGACCGCTGGTTGGTGAGTACATTTATACAGAAAGTGGAAATGAGATGAAAATGGGGCGCATAATGACGATCACTTTCGATTCGTCTGTTAAAATCACAAGGTACCAACTTTGTTTCTTCACCGATCGGTGTTCATCGTTAAATTGACGAATTTTGGGGAGAATTCATAGAAATCTATTTTAACTGATGTCTTGTATGAGGATCGCAGATGATCTCAATGTATAACGTCTTTGAGCATGCAGAGACATTTTCTCCGATATCTAAACACGAAGACTGAGATCTATTTACGTCGTCGCCCCCATTTCAAATTCATTCCACATTTTCTTCAACTCAAAATCACCTTTTTAACAATTGCCCTATCTACTTACAGGTCTTATTCGCGATCGCTATAATTTTTCCGTTGCGCTACATTGTTTGAATTCGCTAACGTTCATTGCTGCCATCTCGTGGTCAGCAGAAGCACTTATACGATATTTACGTCGTAGAAAGAAGTTAATGCAGTGTGTCAAGACTTAGTTATCTCAATCAAAAAAAAATCTAAATTTACGGTAGATGTAGGAACTAATCTAGTTGGTTTGTGAATTGAATAAAAATGGGGTAATGGCCGTGCTATTTACAGTAGAACCCATAACTTAATGGACATTGCTTGCTTTGTTCAACCAAAATACAATACAAAGAAAAATAAAAACACTAGGGAACTAATGATAATAATTTCAATTATTTACTTACGTTTGCATAAATAATAAATATATATAAATATATAATGAATGTGATTTAAAAAAAAGAATAATACAAAATTAAATTTAAAATAAATAAAAAGACAAACGAACAAATCCTATAAATTAGTTATTAAGATTGAATTTAGGCTTGTAACACACATATGAATATACATATACATTATACCTACATAAATTTGTAAGTCAATATTTTCTGATAGATTTGTACAAAACCATTACATATTTTTGTAAACTATTTAAGGCCAATATGGGGGTGTAGCTAATATCATTCGATTGTAATGTAACAATTAGACAATACATATAATATATATATATATATATATCAAAATATCTACTTAAATGTTTAATGAAATGTATGTTGTTGTTTTAATTGCGACTTGAGTGTTTTTGAGGTAAACAATTTCAGTTTTAGTCAGAAAAATTCCATTTGGGGTGGGGTAAGTATCTATAATATTATTTTGTGATTGGCAACAGTTTTCAATTATGGAACAATAATCTTCCTTGTTTCATCAATGTTCCGTCCTTTCAGAATAATCTGATAGGAATAGAGACTTGGAAGTTGTTACTAAACTGTTTCTGCGGTGTTTAGTCGATATTTCTTGCGAGAGTCCTGAAAGTGTTGAGGATTGCGGTGCGGTATAGCCAGTTGTTTTGTTGGTCCATTGCGAAGTTGCTTTGAGCACGATTTGAGGCAACCGGCTGCAGAGCAGAGGCTGTAAACAGGTGAAACAGGATGTCAAATTGAGCGGAAGGGGTAGTACAAAGAGCCCAGCTGATGTATAAACAAGCTGTTCTTTGAACTTTGATTAGATTTTCACGATTGATCGCTTTGTCCAAGGCAGTCCTCCAGACTACCATACCGTACGTAAATATAGGTCTTATGACCGAGACGAGAAGCAAGTGCGTGATGCGATGTTCTGGACCCCATTTGTTCCTATGTTTTTTTCTGCAAGAGAAAATTGCCACAGTGGCTTTTTTAACTCTATTGTATGTTAAGCTTTCAGCTCAGCTTTCTATAGAAAATAAGACCCAAACATTTTGCTTTTTTTGAGAATGACAAGCTAGCACCACTTAAAAATGGAGGGGTCCATGTGTGGAAATTTTATATTTCCTGGAGAAGAAACTCTGATAATGACACCACAGCAGAAATCAAATGAAGGGTTACACTTGCCAACCGCTGTTTCTTTGGCCTAAAAAGGCAAATGCCTTGTCAAGAAACACTGAGGAGACTCTATTATAAGATCCTCATCATCCCAGTCTTACTCTATGTTGCAGAAACATGGTCGTTAACAAAGGGGGATGAGAACGCAAAATTCTTCGAGTGGTTTTCGGTAGCGTTTGCGTTGAAGGGCTTCGGAGGAGGAGATTTAACAGAGAACTCTACAAGCTGTACAGCGACATCGACTTGGTCAGAAAAGTACGCATCACTCGATAAAGATGGCTAGGATATGTTAAGCGAATAGACATCAACGCTCCGGACAGAAGAGTCTTCGATTCCAACAACAACGCAGAGCTGATGAAGACCCAAGACGTCACCTTAGGTGGCGAGCACAAGTGGAAGGGGATTTCAACCAACTTGGAGTGCGCAACTTCAACTTCGCGGTTAGCCAAAGATCATGTTAACTGTAGATGTAGAGGCGTCTTGGTAGAGACCCATCAGGTCCACCCCGGACTGTACCGCCATCTAAGTAAGTAAGTAAGTAAGAGAAGAGGTTGGGTTTGCGCACAAACCACAACTTTTTGCCCATTAGCTTGTTAGTGTTAAGAGCGTATTTTAAGAATCATTTGGGTATTTTCCTGACGCGCCAATAGCAATGTCGTCCGCATAGGCAAGACATTGCAGCGCTCCACTACCAGACATGTTCGCAGTTCTTTGACCACCAAGCTCCAGAAGTAGGACGCCACCTTGTGGGGTTCCTTTACTGACAGATATTTCCCCAAACTATAGAGCTGATAATCTGGGGCCGAATCGTCTCATCCACAAACGAGCAATACGTGCAGGCACGTAGCCAGGGGGGAGGCTTGAGGGGCTGAAGCCCCCCCCGAAAGTCGAAACAAAAACAAAAAGTAAAACTCTCTAAAGCCCTATTTAGGCGATCATTTCAGGTTCAGTTGTACATACCTAGCGTTTGGATACTGTATACCTACCGAATTTGAATTTGTAAGCCCCATTTAGACGGTCATTGCAGTTTCAGTTGAGCTATCAGTTAAGCTTTGAGTTAAACTGATGT
The DNA here is from genome assembly GCA_949372485.1 of Cheilosia soror. NCBI lineage: Eukaryota > Metazoa > Arthropoda > Insecta > Diptera > Syrphidae > Cheilosia > Cheilosia soror. The sequence continues at coordinate 87,338,996 of OX443563.1, forward strand.
CTAAATGCAAAAATTGAAGCGTTTAACTGAAACTGAAACTGATGGAATTCCCATAAGTTGTCAGTTTTAGAAGTACATAGATATATCTTCAAACTCACAAGTCAAATGACTGAAGTCTAAATGCACTGCCTTTTTTAACTGAACCAAGAACTGAATTGATAACTAATCGTCTAAATGGGGCTTTATATCCTTTATATATGTACACTGTGCTGTGCAAGTCATAGCTTTAACCTGGCTCTGTCATGTCAACTCCTGCAATTCGCAATTGCCTTGGTATAGTTAGTAAAAAAGCTACTTTTTTGCGCAACCATCCAAATGCATATGTAACTTTCAAAAATGTCATTAAAACACGAGCCGAAAAACTCGACTTCTACGCCTTTGTGGAACAAGATTCATTGAAGAAATGACAGTATTATTTCCTTGGTAGAACTCTTCAAATGCGCATGTGCATCTCAATAAGTCTTGAAGAAATAACGAGCAGAACGTGGGCGATTTCTTTGAAAGTATCAACACTTTTGGCAGCGGTCCAAAAAAGTGATTTCCTAGTAGGTAAGCCTCATTGTATGTGAAACACTATTCAGTTTAACGCTACCTTTATCAGTTTTCCTACAGAACAAATCCTTAGATCTCGTTTCTGCAATCGACCGCACAAAAGAAGTTCTGAATTCTCTTAAGAACATCAGAGAAAATGCCGAAGATTTTTCTGGAGAGGCTTTTCAATCCGAATCCTAACTTGCCCAGGACTTGTCTGAAGAACTTCATTGAAACAAACAACGCGTTCGAATGCAGAAATCTCTCCGACTGAAGACTATTTTAGAGTGTCGATGTCGATACTGATTCCTTGCATAGATTTGTTACGTTCTACCATCGCATCGTTTCAAGCTCTTCTCCCAGGTTTTGCTGCAGTTCAGCGAATGAACGAAATGGAAAATCTAACACGTTACTCTGATAATGCAGTTTCGTTGTCATCTGTGAGTAAATTCTTTGGTGCGAAAAAAAATCGTCGAGTGATCCTTCTACCGAAGTTTTGAAATTGCTTGATATATGTGACAAGACTTACTTTAAACTTATAAATTTCTTGCTTACGGTTTTAGCAACGCTTCCAGTGACCACAGCTAGTGTTAAAAGAACCCTTTCAGCTATGAAAAGAATTAAAACAATGTCCCGCGAAGCGTTATGGAGAATGCAAGGCTAAGCTTGCTATGGTATCTGTTCATTCGGATATTATTGTGGATCCAGATAAGGTGATTGATCTCATGTCAAAAAAAAAAACCGTAAGACAATTATCTTCAACTATGCCTAATCTCAAATACCCGGTACATACTATATTATTGTAAAAAATATTTTAGTATCAAAAAATTGTATATTTGTATGGGAAGTATGGGTAGTTTTTATTCGACCAAGCTCATTTTTTGTGAAAAATGTTTAAATATATATTATTAAAACAATATGTGCAAAGTTTAAACTTACTATCTTTACTGTAGCTATTTAAATTTAATTTTTTTTAACATCAAAAAGCTTTATAAATCCGATATTTTTTTATTGGAGGTAGTAGTAGTTTTCATCCGATCTTGCTCATCTTCGAACTTAGGCTCGTTTGGTGGATAAAAGCGTACATATCAAATTTCAATAACTCTTAAATTACGGCCGTAATCGTGCGGACAGACAGACGGACATCGCTAGATCGACTAAGAAAGTGATGCTGATCAATAATATATATAGTTAGTCATACCTACAACGCCTCCTTATGTGCGTTACAAATGGACTGTCAAAGTGAATATACCCTCACCACAGTACCGGGTATAAAAAATCAAGACGTCTACTGCTTTGAAAAAATATGTGTAAAAAAAATTATTTAAGTATGTTCCTTTAAGTACATACGATTTAAAAACTAACAGGAATCAATGAATAGGAATATACATAGTTTTTTGTTTCGTAAGATTTGGAAGCAAGCCCCCCCCGAAACAAAATCCTGGCTACGGCCCTGAATACGTGCCGGAATTTGTTTTTGTTTCGAGTGTAAAATCGATTGATTCCGTGAACGGATCGTTCAAGGATGCGGCGATTCGGCCCCTGCCTATTGAGCATCAGACTGATCAGCTCTCCAAGCGAAGTATCTACGTTCAGACCTGCCAGTGCATAAGCGATTGCAGATCAGTGAACGTTGTTAAAACCGACACCAGAAATGCAACCATTGTACACTCCTTATGACTTCCATGTTCCATAAAAGTTTCTTGTCAATGCTTTAGTCGAAAATGGATTTAACTTAGTCGTTCTAAAGTTCTTATGAAGAATGATGAGGCTAATAGGTATAATATTTTTTGGGCTTACATGAGAGCATTTCTCCTCCAAATTCCTGAGATCCGAGTTTCTGATTGGTGCTCTACACGTCAGGGCAACCTAAATGTCAACCTGCGCTCTCCCATGATCTCCGATGCTCTCCGATAACCCAATAGAAATGTCAAAACTGGGTTCTCCAGACACTCATGTTGAAACTAATAGACGTCAACTTAGTAGTAATAGTAAGTGGAGAAATTCTTGACTTGATTTGTCGGTGTTGCGGACATAGACGTCAACTGAGAAAACTGTTCACGTGACTAGTTTTGCTTAATGAAAACTCAACAACATAAATTTTGGAAGATGTCAGACTTACTTAACTAGATTCTTGAATGCGGCCAATGTTGCGCACAGTATTATTTTTGAAACGGATTTTAAAAATATTACTTTCGGTATCTATTTTGCAAATATTTTTTTTTTAAATATAACTCCTTTCTACACATCTATGAATGATAAACTTTAATTTGGTAAAAAAAATAGAATTGGCTAACATTGAGTAGGGTAAATATTATATATACCTAGTTTTTATAGCCTCATCATATTCGCCGATGAAGATTTTTTTATAGGGGTGGAGTGAATGAATACTCTAAATTAGAATTCACTAAGGAATCACTGTGGCCTATAATTGATTTAGCCATGCGTTTAGATCAAGGTCCAGAAAGTCCAGAAGGCCGCCCTTGATTAATGTTTAATCTCTTGTAATAGGCGTCTGGGGCTTTTTGGCTTATGAAGACGAGTTGAAGCGTATACACGTTTCTCATTAGTACAGCTGATAAAATGTATGCCCTGGTGCATACACTGTATGGGGTCCAATTTTATAGCCTCATTTCGAGCTCCCAAGCGTCAAACTCTGCTTTACTATTGACAGCCCACAGAAATATTTTAGGTCGAACCATATGTGACCCGGAACATGGAACTCAAATGGAAGTTACTTTTTGACTGTTTGACTGTTTGACAATATACTTATAATCGCACTTTCTGAGATTACCTCTTAAATAGAGCTCAATTGCACTGGCTTCAGCTTGGATAATCTTTGTTGTAAAGGGTGGTTAAATTTTAAGGGCCGATGTTGAATGTGAACCACACGTAAACGTCAAGTTTTTTTCTGCATTTCATTTGACATTTCTCAATTTTAGACTAACTCAATTTGAACCATGGAAAAATACACAATCGAGCAACGCGTTAAAGTTATTCAGGCTTATTATAAAAATGGGCGTTCAAATCAAAATGCATATTAATCAATTTAATCGTCCAAATGTGCGTACAATCGGAAAAATCGTGCAATAATTTTGAGCAGACCGGGTCTGAGTAGGAGATATGAAAACACCAGTGCATGCCCGTACAGCTCGTACACTCAAAAAACGTGACGGTTAAAAACAACCGAAATGTAGTTAAAAATAACCGAGTGATGCTGTTAATATAGCTCCTACAGTATTACTCGTTTAAAATTAACCAAGACAATTCGTTTATTGTAAATTGGTTAAAAATAACCGAGTTGCCCACTTCCCCACCCAGATCTACTCGGTTATAAGTAACCTAGTACTACTTGGTTAAATTTAGCAAACATACTCGGTTGAATTTAGCGAACCTACTTGGTTGAATTTAACCAACCTACTCGGTTGAATTTCGCCAAACTACTCAGTTGAATTTAACCAACCTACTCGGTTAAATTGTGTTCGTAAGCCAACCTACTCGGTGTTCGAAGCCAACCTACTCGGTTAAATTCAGCAAACATACTCGGTTGAATTTAGCCAACCTACTCGGTTAAATTCAGCAAACATACTCGGTTGAATTTAACCAACCTACTTGGTTGAATTTTGCCAACCTACTCGGTTGAATTTAGCCGACCTACTCGGTTAAATTCAGCAAACATACTCGGTTGAATTTAGCCAACCTACTCGGTTAAATTCAGCAAATATACTCGTTTGAATTTAACCAACCTACTTGGTTGAATTTTGCCAACCTACTCGGTTAAATTCAGCAAACATACTCGGTTGAATTTAGCCAACCTACACGGTTAAATTCAGCAAACATACTCGGTTGAATTTAGCCAACCTACTCGGTTAAATTCAGCAAACATACTCGGTTGAATTTAACCAACCTACTTGGTTGAATTTTGCCAACCTACTCGGTTGAATTTAGCCGACCTACTCGGTTAAATTCAGCAAACATACTCGGTTGAATTTAGCCAACCTACTCGGTTAAATTCAGCAAATATACTCGGTTGAATTTAACCAACCTACTTGGTTGAATTTTGCCAACCTACTCGGTTGAATTCAGCAAACATACTCGGTTGAATTTAGCCAACCTACTCGGTTAAATTCAGCAAACATACTCGGTTGAATTTAGCCAACCTACTCGGTTAAATTCAGCAAACATACTCGGTTGAATTTAGCCAACCTACTCGGTTAAATTCAGCAAACATACTCGGTTGAATTTAGCCAACCTACTCGGTTAAATTCAGCAAACATACTCGGTTGAATTTAGCCAACCTACTCGGTTAAATTCAGCAAATATACTCGGTTGAATTTAACCAACCTACTTGGTTGAATTTTGCCAACCTACTCGGTTAAATTCAGCAAACATACTCGGTTGAATTTAGCCAACCTACTCGGTTGAATTTATCCAACCTACTCGGTTGAATTTAGCCACCCTACTCGGTTGAATTTATCCAACCTACTCGGTTGAATTTATCCAACTTACTTGGTTAAACTTAGCCAAGGAAACCTTTTTTCCAGCCGTCGACAGCATCCTTTTGAAACGTCCATGCACCTGAAAACTTAATAATTTTTAAGAGAGAAACAATCTAAACTATGCAATTAAACACTTTGAAGTAAAACGTTTCGTACATATTTATTTTTTAAGAATTAATTACAAGATTTGGTATTAAAAACGTGATAAAAATATAACCAATCGTTCTTAATTTATAATGTGTTATCGCACAATTTACATCTTTTAAAATGTAATATTAACATATAAATATTTTTCTATATTTTTATCGTATTATATAATATTTATCTAACATAATCATTGTGAAATGATTTGTACGTTTGGTACATATTTATTTTTTAAGAATTAATTACAAAATTTGGTATTGAAACCGTGATAAAAATATAACCAATCGGTGATTATTAGTCCATAATATATATATATTTATTCCGTTCTTAATGTGTTATCGCACAATTTACAATTTACATCTTTAAAAATGTAATATTAACATATGAATATTTTTCTACTGCATCATTGTGAAATTTTATTTTTTTAAGAAAGTTTATGTTTATTACTTTATAATGGGCTTCGTAAGACTACGTACTGCCTTCCATTTGGTAAAATATTTATCGTGTTTGGAATTGGTGAAATAAATGATTCAAGAAACAGGCAAATCCGTTTTTCTATTGATGGAGCTTCTACCTGATATGCATAATAATGTTCATCAAAACATAAAGTGTCCACTAAAGTTCCAGCTAAGATTAGGCGATCGGACTCATACAAATATAATTTGTCCAATACGAAAAAATCATAAAGATAGCAATCTGAACTTAAACTTTTTACTAAGACTGATCCTTTTTTATAATGTATAGAAGACATCGTCGCCCAATTCACTCTAGTCAAAGTCTTTTCAGGGTCCAGTGGTAGCTGGGAATGCAAAAAATTAAGTTCGGGTGACAAGGGAGATTTTATGGGGCCTACGTCAAGTATGTTCGAAAGTTTCCCCCTTAGGAAGATTTCATTTAGTTGAAGTTGATGCTTAATTGCTAAAGTTAAAGTGACATTTCTTCGATTACATGACGATCTAGCTGACATTTTAGAATGTCTGTGCTTAGCTTCGAACCTCATTGACCACAGTGATGATAATGGACCGTATTTTTTTAAAGCGGTGTGATAGTGAAGCAGGTTATGAAACTTTGGTTTAAGAGAGTCTTTGGTTATTTTAATATATTGTTCATTAAGTTCGGCAACTAACACTTGCAATAAATCTTCTGTTCCAACTGAAATTCTCACGCTAAGAAGTATGTCAAGAATTTTTCTTAATGTTATGTATATATTCCAAATAGCATTGTCTCTTGGTACAAAATCGCCTACAAGTAATCCAAGAAATCGTAAAAGAGTAAGCGTTTCTCCAGAAGATAAGCGCATATTCCCCCTCTTCAAATGTTCTTTTTCGATACTGCAAGGTTTATTTTTACTATCAGGCCCATATGCAAATGCTAATAATTTGTCATTAAAAAGAGATAAGGAAAAAAGTTTATTAGTTTCAGTGTACTCCAAAAGTATGAAATTTAAAATGTATTTTGCAACACCCTCTAGCACATCGTGCATAATATCAGCACCAACCTGCTGAAACAAGTCGAAGTTCTTAATGTCCAGAAAAACACATTTTTCCTTAATACCGGTTAAAGAAACATCATTTAAAGCAAGATCAGCTTCATAGCTATCAATTGCCCGAAGAAGTGATGTATCCTCATACAGTTGCTCTTTTAATATTCGCTTTGAAACTTTGCACACTCTGCAGGAAAAATTTGCAGAGAAACTCTCTACGAACCCAATCATAGAATGTAATCCTAAATTGTCGCCAAGGATTAGAGCAAGCTCAAAAAATAAAGTTCCCTTGAAAGTTGGAATATCTATTTGTATACCTTCTTCGCTTAAGAAATTAAATTCATCAATAACTGGTTTAAATATAACATTATTGCCGAAAGATACTCTATCAGATGAATGAAATAGCAAAACAAGAAATATGTTCGAAAGAACTGATGATCGCCAAGGCGGAAGACACGGAATTGAGACGTAAACTGCCCCTAATTTATGAATACCAGAATGACTTCCAAGAACGTTTCCAATCTCGTAATCATCGAAATACATAAATAAAGGTAAAACTATTCGATTCGAATGATGCGTTACTCTGTGTTTCCAATAAGTGCCTTGAATAAAATTTTCCATATCATCTTTGTATTGAAGACTGTCCATGTATTCCAAAGTTTCGGAGAGTACGTTTTTTAACGAAAAAAAAGATTGCATTACATGTCTAAGAGGAATAAAATGTTCTTTGCATTCCACAGGTTCCATACGTATTAACCCATTTCTTTTTATATTGTCGAATCTCTGGCCAATTAAAATTCCTTGGGGTTCAATATACGATCCTCGTTTAGTAAAATAAGTAATCCTTTTTCGTTCTGTTTGTAAACATTTTAAGGGGGAAATGATTAAAGGCACGAGTGCTTCGACTAATGATCTTGAAACATTATTGGATAGGGAGCTTTCAAGACTAACTTCATCAACGCAGTTTTCAATAGCTGAACTCAATGAACCTAAAAAATCGCTTAAGCCATCAACTATTTTTTGTACTACATTTCTAGGCAAAAGTACATTCGCATAAAGAGATGCAATCAAAATCGATAATGATTCATTAACCGGTGGTGCTTCTGTTATTTCAGACTTTTTGACTTGTTCTAAACTCTTATGTGAAGGAAATACAATTTCATTTGGTTCAATTTCATTAACATAAGAGCTTGAAGGTTGATTTAGACTTTCAGAAGCGTGTTCTTTATTAATGTGTCTTCTGAATGAATTGAAAATAGAAAATGATCGTCTACAATTTCCTTCCGAGCATTTGTAGTGTATAAACTCGTGGCCGTGATGATCAAATTCAAAGTGCTGTCTTAGACATTTTGGATCCTTAAAGTCGGATCTGCATAAAAAACAAACAACCATTTTAAAATATCTAAATGCTTTGCGCCCAAATGGAAAAAAATGTAAATTAACACTCTTCAATCCCTAATTCCCCTAGCAAACTATTAGATGCAGTGGATTCTTTGTCAAAGTCAGTTATTATTTTATAAAATGCTCTTTGAATAAACACCCATGCAGATTTAGATTCCACAGGATATTTTGCGTTCAACATAAATATAATTTTAAAACAAATATCGACCGCCTCTAAGATAGTCGGTAGTATATATTTTGTATCGTTAACTACAACAAAATAACTACTTATTTTATCTAAAGACGCACCATTTATGAGGATGAACGGTTGAAGAGTCAGTCCGAATTCCGAAAGTTTTTTACGCCTTATAGAGATCGCTTCATTGATCTCCGCATCGCTGGAAACATGAGTGATGAATCCGTCGCGGGCTTCCGATTTTGATGGCCGCCAAACCTTCTTGTTGGTCCCCTTTAGGCGTATAGTTGATGTTGCCAAAAGCGATGGAATCAGCAGAAACGCACCTAGGTTACTTATATCTTCAGACACTGAAATTTAAGAAAAACAAGTTGAATTTTACTACTACATTAGGGTTGTCAGAAATAATTTGAAGAAAGTAGTTATCGTGCATGAAAATCCCGGACACAATGATACTAGACCTGATACACCGAATCTTGAATACCCTTATTATAATAAAATAATAAAATAATAGGGGTATTCAAGATTCGGTGTATCATACACCGAATCGTGAATCTAAATGTGTATTTTTTTGTAATTGAGTGGAAGAACAGTACAAGTACAAGGACTTCTTGTCTAAATATTTCCTGTCAGTATAGAATTTTGTGAGTTATTCATTCATGAACATATTATTAGGGAACAGGGATACTTCAAATCCCTCATACATTATTAGACAGGAAAATAAATAGTTTTTCCGTGAAACAGTTTTTTCTGTTTTTCTCAAAAGTGATATGTTGTACATGTACTATTCTTCTACTCATCAATTCAATTATTGTCGGGTGATTTTCTGGCACATATGAAAGTGTTGGAAAAAGAAGTTCAATAAACTCAAATCTTAAAATATAGATATTTCCTTAGTTAGATACTCCCTATTTTGAAACTTCCAATTGGGGAAAGGGGGAAGAGATAAAGAAAATCAATTTCAATTTCTGGGATTTTGGAAATTTGGCTTGGGACCCGAGTATTGGCGAATGGCGACACAATATACTTTTTATTTTACAAACAAAAAGATTGTGTTATAAATTACGTGAATTTTGGCATTCACGAATTTTCAAAATATTGGAAAAAGTTTTTCTCGGTGAAAGAAACACTGCCGCATTAAAAGCGGTAGAAGGTGAAGAGAAAGCCATCTCCTTTTTAAATGGTATTAATGTGACTGGTATTCTATATTCATTATCGAGCATTTCAGAAAAGAACCTATTTTATATTTTTAAAGTAAGATTGCATTCGATTTTGAGTACTGTGTCACTAAACTAGTAATTTTTTTATTCAGAGTTTTCGAACCTTTATTTTGTCGATTATACTAAAGTTGGTATTACTATTGTACATATATAAATATTACAATAATATGTTGAAATGAAAAAAAATTAAAAACCCGGACATACAACATCCACATGCGAGAGTTCTAGCACGGGTACGCTAGTTTACGAAAATTAAGAAAAAATGAAAGTAAGCACTCACAATTCTCCAGCGATAGAAGGTTTTGCAAGTAGATATCCTTCGCATTTGCTTTTTTTGTAGCAGTTCTGTATATGTTTGTTTTTAAAGATGGAAAGTTTTGCATCAATCCTGTAGAATGATCGCTGTGTAGGGTGTTGAAATCCTTTTCCAGCTGTTGAAAATTAAATTGAAAATATATTTGGTGAAATTATACAACAAATTTTTACGAATAATAAGTAAATAGTTTGGAGGAAGTCCCAAATTGTTCTGGCACTGCCATTTCTACAACATTAACAACAGAATCAGAATGCATTTTGTATTTAGTGTGTAAGTTGAATCGAATATTATTACCAGTTTATACCCGAGCACGTTTTTTAGAGCCGGAAATTCGTCAAAATAGTTTGATATTGTCATCTCCTTCAAAAGTTCAAGGCGAGCACGAGTGGTTTTTCCCCATTTCTCCTCTGTAGTGTTCCAGGGATTGCTGGAATTCCTTAGCCACTTCAGATCTTCATCTGACGATTCTCCGTCTTCTACTATTTGGATAGTAGTAGATAGTAGACGATTTTGTGATGGAGTGGGAGATGATCTTCGACTCGAGCAAGGTGACGATGACAAAGAACGTTTCCGTTTAGATATTATACCCGTTTCACGGTATTTTCGCTTCAAATTGTTGATATGGTCTGGCAACTTTCCAGCCAATCGGTTAACGATCCCACGACCCGAATCCACGATTTTATTGTGAAAATACACAGACCTGTGTTCAGAAGGGAACAAATGAGCTATTTCATTTGTCCACATGCCATAAATTTTGGCCGTGATGTTTCGCTCGGGGCTGTTTTTTAGTATATGTGTGCATATAATCCGCACCAATCGAAGCCGTGCGACATTTTCAAGTGGCTTGGTCTTGTCTATTGCTAAGATACCTCTTCCCTCTAGGGAATTTTCGAGAAGTTTTTGAAGGTTCTAGAAAGACAATATAGTACTGCGAATTAGGAAAATCTGTTCCTAGACACTGTTTTTTTTTTTTTTTTTTTTTTTAATTGTGGTAACCATTTAACAAATTGTTTAGGTACATTGTAGTTACATGAGGACTACAAAAACTTCATAGCACATTATGATCTTCAGTAATGAACTAACGCTATGTTAACCTTTGCTGCCCACCTTCCAAAACGGAATCAATATGGCCGCGGTTCCGGTGCAAGTGAATTCTACCCTCGCGAACTATTTATGTATGTAGTGAAAACGAAATATTTATGGACACTAAGTAGTACCTACTAAGTTATCGCGTTTTGAATGCCCCTATTGGAGAACACAACTCAACTTAGTTGAGTTGAGTTGTCTTCAATTCAACTCAACTTTCACACAACCCAAACTAACTAACAACTTATAGACAACTGACAGACAACTTTTCTATCAAGGTTGTTTATGACAATACGGACAATACCGAATTTTGAATTACATAAAACCAGGAGACAACTCAACTGTTTCGTTGTCTTACACAATAGGGGCAGGCAGAAGTGTCGTGCTTTGGGAAATTTCACTCGCTTTCATTCGCTTACATAATTCGAACGAATAAATTTTATACAAATGAACCACAACAAAGGAAATGCGTATTTTTGAATGAGCTTTGCGTATTCGCGTCAGTAAAATTGGGTTATTTGCTTGCACCGGAGCCACAGGCGTAGGCTAATCTCAGATTTTATTTGTTATTTATTACAGTATGTTTTTCAACTTGTATACTTACAACTTCTTCTGTTCCATATAGAGATTTCTCGGAAGTAGTAGGTGTAACAATGGCATCTATCAATAAATTTGAACTTGTGGATTCAAATTTATCACTAACTTCAAAAGAAGGTAGCATGTCGTTCAGCAAAAAACTTACATTTGTGCTTTGGTCTTGGGAACTGGTAAAATTTGTTTCTTGAATTTCATAGACCTGTATATGAACAACAGTAATTGCTACCATCAGTAGATGTAAATATTAATGATTCTGTAATAACAACTAACCGAAGTGTTAGCAGCATTTGGATGCATTGCCTTTCGCCATTCCTCAAAATTTCGCATAAAAAGTACACGATGTCCTATGATTGGGAACATCTCCCTTATCTCGGCATGGCCTAGTAGCGCCAAAGATATTGACGTTATGGCATTTTCTGTCATATTGAAAACAATTCTAGTTTAGTTCTTATTTAACATTTTTGTATCTTTTATCAGAGTTATAAAAGAAAGAATCAAACGATTTGAACAAGTAGATTTTAGTGAAGTTTCATGAAAACTGAATTTGGTTTTTGCGTACCGTGTAACCAAAATAATATAAAGGGTATTCACTTAATCTGATAAATGTATGCAGCTCGTAAATGTATAAATTTCTGCGGTGCTTTAAGTGAACACCGCTCGGAAATGTCATTGCTTAAATAGCGTAAATTGACTGTAAATCTGGAATCAAACAAACAATTCATACGACTGTCTGTCAAAGTTTGACATTTGTGATTTGCACAACTTTCCGCGGTTGATTTCCCAGCCTAAATCGTCGCGGAAAATTATGAGGTCTGCGTAAACTATTAAACTATTCTCCATACAAAATCTGACAGTTGATTTACGAGGTGGTAAATTTATGCAGTTTATGAGGCTTTTACGCGTTAAAGTGAATACCCTTATAGTAATAGAATGATAAAAGATACTCCTTCGTATATATAAATGAATATATTATAAACATACCCTTGAAAACGTCAATATAATTTTCCAAGCCCCACTCTCGCAATAAATTGCAGACGTCGTCGTCCATAGCTTTATGTCTATAAAACAGACAATAATTCTTAACTATTTCAGAAAGCACGAACAAATCTTGCATTAAAGGGTTATTCTCCAGGGGTCAGATCACGTAATATGAAAAGGATCGAAGGACATCATTTCGACAATAGCAGTCTCTGTTTATTGCCACTGATATGCATAAAAACTATATCGTTCAGTCGTTTTTATTTTACGTGATCTGACCCCAGGAGAAGAAGAAAAAGTCAAATACCAGTAATTGCGCAGTTAAAATCCGATGCGTAATCAAACACGAATAATTTGTAACGGAATGAAAAAAAACACAAATTGCATATTGCAACTACCACAAAAATATTAGTATCTACGTAATATTATTGAATTATATGTAATAAATTATAGTTACCTTGGGTAAACGATGAAATCCTTGAACTGTAGGGTAAACGATGGAATAAAATACCACTGTAGGGTACAAGATGAAATCCTTGAATTACCACTGTAGGGTAAACGATGGAATAAAATACCACTGTATGGTACAAGATGAAATCCTTGAATTACCACTGTAGGGTAAACGACTTTGAATTAATACTGAAAGTATAATTTTTGTAAAGTTGATTCGCATTAAAATCAGTCAACTTGGCTTTGTTAAATTTAAAGTGTAATAATAACCGAGTGTAATTCTACTCGGTAAGAAACAACCGAGATCTCGGTTAAAATCAGTCAACTTGGCTTTGTTAAATTTAAATGAGTGAACTGTAAAAAATAACCGAGTGTAATTCTACTCGGTAAGAAACAACCGAGATCTCGGTTAAAATCAGTCAACTTGGCTTTGTTAAATTTAAATGAGTGAACTGTAAAAAATAACCGAGTGTAATTCTACTCGGTAAGAAACAACCGAGATCTCGGTTAAAATCAGCCACGGCTGGGTTGAAAGAAAAACGAGTTCAAACACGAATAATTTGTCACGTAATAAAAAAAAAACACAAATTGCATATTGCAACTACCAGAAAAATATTAGTATCTACGTAATATTATTGAATTATATGCAATAAATTATAGTAACCTTGGGTAAACGATGAAATCCTTGAACTGTAGGGTAAACGATGGAATAAAATACCACTGTAGGGTACAAGATGAAATCCTTGAATTACCAGTGTAGGGTAAACGACTTTGAATTAATACTGAAAGTATAATTTTTGAAAAGTTGATTCGCATTAAAATCAGTCAACTTGGCTTTGTTAAATTTAAAGTGTAATAATAACCGAGTGTAATTCTACTCGGTAAGAAACAACCGAGATCTCGGTTAAAATCAGTCAACTTGGCTTTGTTAAATTTAAATGAGTGAACTGTAAAAAATAACCGAGTGTAATTCTACTCGGTAAGAAACAACCGAGATCTCGGTTAAAATCAGCCACGAAAGAAAAACGAGTTCAAACACGAATAATTTGTCACGTAATAAAAAAAAAACACAAATTGCATATTGCAACTACCAGAAAAATATTAGTATCTACGTAATATTATTGAATTATATGCAATAAATTATAGTTACCTTGGGTAAACGATGAAATCCTTGAACTGTAGGGTAAACGATGGAATAAATTACCACTTTACCAGATGAAATCTTTGAATTACCACTGTAGGGCAAACGATTGAAATCCTTTAATTACCTATGTAGGTATAGTTTTTATAAAGTTGATTCGCTTTCGATTCACTTTTAACACAGCAAAAACTTTTATTGCAAAAAAATTAAAAACACTAGACACAACCGAAGGGTAAAGCACAACCGAAGAATACAACCACCAGAAACAAACTGACTGTACTAGGTATTCTGTTCTGTATTCAGTGCGCATCGTACAGAAGAACGAGTAAAATCCAGTGTTGCCGCTAGGTTAAAATAAGAGTCACTAACCGAGTATCCAAAATATTATACATTAATAATTCTAACATATAATATTATTATCATAATCGATTTATAAATTTACACATTAGTGGAAGATTTTGAAACACATTTTTGTTCTGATAAGTATACATAATTGTAGGGATGTGACTGATATATTAGTATTCATTACGATATTACTAATATTAGCTAAAATTAGTAATATCCGCAAAGGTGTTGAACAAAAATATTATTTAACTGATATCAAATCGTCAGTAAATGTCACGCACTTCCATCCGTATTGGCTATTTCGGAGATCAAACAAAAAATCGCCTCAATTGAAGATTTCTTGGACGTTTTTTAATCCATTGACATCGTAGCCATCCTTTGATGGAATTTGTTACTTTATGGCTTGATAAAAAGAAGACGAACCATATTTTGGGATATAGCCCCAAAATATTAAAAATTTGAGTGATTTTTTTCACTTGGAAAAATTAAGATTTTAGGGCTTTCTGGTGACATTTCGAAATAAATATAGTATATATCCCAAAATATGGTACGTCTTCTTTTTATCAAGCCATAAAGTAACAAATTCCATCAAAGGATGGCTACGATGTCAATGGATTAAAAAACGTCCAAGAAATCTTCAATTCAAACGAATTTTTGTATACCCTCCACAGGAAGGTATATTCACTTTATCATTACATTTGTAACGCCAAGAAGGATTCACCGGAGCCCTTTAAAGTATATATATTCTGAATCAGGATCACATTCTGAATCAATTTAGCCATGTCCGTCTGTCTGTCTGTCCGTCTGTCTGTCTGTTGAAAACACGATAGCGTCCAAACGAATCGACTTAGGCGAATGAAATTTTGTGAGAGGACTTATTTTTACCGTCGTAAGATTGGTATTGAAAATGGGCTATGTCGGTCAAGTAGTTCTGGTACTTCCCATACAAAACCACTATTTGACCCATCTGTCTGTTGAAAACACGATAGCGTACAAACGAATCGACTTAGGCGAATGAAATTTTGTGAGAGGTATTATTTTTATCATCGTCAGGTTGGTATTGAAAATTGTCTATTTCGGTAAAGTAGTTCTGGTACCTCCCATACAAAACCTGTATATTAGACACATGCGTGTAGGTGTACAGTACATAGATACTAACTGGTATAACAAACATTTTGCATGACTTTTCTGCAGTGGAGGGTATCAAAGCATCGGCCAGGCCGATGACAACACTTTTACTTGTTTTTTATTTGAAAGGTGTAAGTCAATCGCTCTGGCAGAATCTAATTTTTAGTTAAAAAATTTAGTTTTTAAAAATTATTTTAATTGAAAAAAAGTATCACTAGTACAAGATAATTAAGCCAACTACCAGAATTTCTACAATAAATGATTGTCAGTCTATGCGCGATATTTCCGCTAGATATACCTAATGACAATGTCACCAACACGGTAACCCTGGTCAAATCAAGCAGCAGCAGCATACATACTGCATCAAGATACTGCGTAGTGGATACTACAGTGCTGTCGAACGTTTGCAATACTTTTGCTCGGTGCGTAATGCCATATTGCCCACTGGAATGAACGCAAAAATATTGAAGTGGTTTTGTTTCTTCATGCGGTTTTCATTTTGAGTAATATGATGTGGTACTCGATTGGGCAGGCAAGCACACTTTTTCTTGATCTAGATCACTTTTTATTGGCACAAAAAAGCCATCTTTTTGGAATCTAGATGACTTTTCCGAAACTCGATTTATTTTCAGAGTTGCTCGACATTTACCAATGCAAATGCATTTGAGTTTAACAGCTCGCAGAGTATGTTTACGTTTTAGTGAACTTTACCAACGTCATCGCAACATTTTACGTCGGCTTGATTTTAGTATCTAAATATAATTGATTTTTATATCAAAAATCAGTGGAAATTAAAAGAAAATGAGAAAAAAAAAACTTGTAAATCAGTTGAAAATATTAAAACAGCGTTTATCTCATACTATCGTTATTTTCTTACAAACGAAAAACAAATCAATTTTGGATTGTGTAAAAAGCAGGCAATGCATAAAGGAAGATTATTCATATGATGTGCGTGTTGAAATGTGAGAACCAATACAAAGACCTTGTTCAGTGTTAAGTCTGAAAAAGGAAAAAGATATGGAGAAAGTGAATAAATATATTGCAATTGCATACCTACTTGGTGATATGTTAAAACGTACATCGGTTCGGGCAATACTTTAGCAGTAAATTATTCGCCATGCTTTTTTTTGTATTGTTGCATCATTCCAGATTACGTTTCAGTTTCCAGGCGAATGATTATAGCCCTCTATAATTATTTCCACAAAAATATAAAAAACAATATTCCAAAAAAAAGATTTCACAGCACTCTTACAAATTTCAAACGACAGCACTGATGCAGTGCATTGCAACGAGTTGGTTAAATTCAACCAAGTATTCAGTAAGAAATAAACGAGTTTCTTTCAACTCAAGCAAATGCGCAGACAGTTAATGACGAGACTGTACGACTGTACCTTATATGTATGTAGTTACAAAATGTTCTGAAAACTTGTAAGAGATGTGTTCATCTGTTTGGTATTGTGTTTTTTCTCTGGGGCAAAATGCTGCCATGGTGTGTGGTGTCGGCTGTCGGTGTGTGCTATAGGTACTTATTGGTTTTTATATTTTTCGTCTCATCTGTGCGATGAGTAACGAAAAAATATAATGCAGGCACGATACGAAAATGACGCACCACGGGTAGATAAACGAATGTTTTTTTTACATGGTAGAATTCAAACGAGTTACTCGGTTAAAATCAATGAATAAGCTCGATAGCATATTTTGATAATTAACCGAGTGATTTGGTTAAAATCAACCGAGCTATTCGTTCGTAGATAAACGAATGTTTTTTTTTACTTGGTAGAAATCAAACGAGTTACTCGGTTAAAATCAATGAATAAGCTCAGTAGCATATTTTGATAATTAACCGAGTGATTTGGTTAAAATCAACCGAGCTATTCGTTCGTAGATAAACGAATGTTTTTTTTTACTTGGTAGAAATCAAACGAGTTACTCGGTTAAAATCAATGAATAAGCTCGATAGCATATTTTGATAATTAACCGAGTGATTTGGTTAAAATCAACCGAGCTATTCGTTCGTAGATAAACGAATGTTTTTTTTTACTTGGTAGAAATCAAACGAGTTACTCGGTTAAAATCAATGAATAAGCTCAGTAGCATATTTTGATAATTAACCGAGTGATTTGGTTAAAATCAACCGAGCTATTCGTTCGTAGATAAACGAATGTTTTTTTTTACTTGGTAGAAATCAAACGAGTTACTCGGTTAAAATCAATGAATAAGCTCGATAGCATATTTTGATAATTAACCGAGTGATTTGGTTAAAATCAACCGAGCTATTCGTTCGTAGATAAACGAATGTTTTTTTTTTACTTGGTAGAAATCAAACGAGTTACTCGGTTAAAATCAATGAATAAGCTCGATAGCATATTTTGATAATTAACCGAGTGATTTGGTTAAAATCAACCGAGCTATTCGTTCGTAGATAAACGAATGTTTTTATTTTACTTGGTAGAAATCAAACGAGTTACTCGGTTAAAATCAATGAATAAGCTCAGTAGCATATTTTGATAATTAACCGAGTGATTTGGTTAAAATCAACCGAGCTATTCGTTCGTAGATAAACGAATGTTTTTTTTTACTTGGTAGAAATCAAACGAGTTACTCGGTTAAAATCAATGAATAAGCTCAGTAGCATATTTTGATAATTAACCGAGTGATTTGGTTAAAATCAACCGAGCTATTCGTTCGTAGATAAACGAATGTTTTTTTTTACTTGGTAGAAATCAAACGAGTTACTCGGTTAAAATCAATGAATAAGCTCGATAGCATATTTTGATAATTAACCGAGTGATTTGGTTAAAATCAACCGAGCTATTCGTTCGTAGATAAACGAATGTTTTTTTTTTACTTGGTAGAAATCAAACGAGTTACTCGGTTAAAATCAATGAATAAGCTCGATAGCATATTTTGATAATTAACCGAGTGATTTGGTTAAAATCAACCGAGCTATTCGTTCGTAGATAAACGAATGTTTTTATTTTACTTGGTAGAAATCAAACGAGTTACTCGGTTAAAATCAATGAATAAGCTCAGTAGCATATTTTGATAATTAACCGAGTGATTTGGTTAAAATCAACCGAGCTATTCGTTCGTAGATAAACGAATGTTTTTTTTTACTTGGTAGAAATCAAACGAGTTACTCGGTTAAAATCAATGAATAAGCTCAGTAGCATATTTTGATAATTAACCGAGTGATTTGGTTAAAATCAACCGAGCTATTCGTTCGTAGATAAACGAATGTTTTTTTTTTACTTGGTAGAAATCAAACGAGTTACTCGGTTAAAATCAATGAATAAGCTCAGTAGCATATTTTGATAATTAACCGAGTGATTTGGTTAAAATCAACCGAGCTATTCGTTCGTAGATAAACGAATGTTTTTTTTTTACTTGGTAGAAATCAAACGAGTTACTCGGTTAAAATCAATGAATAAGCTCAGTAGCATATTTTGATAATTAACCGAGTGATTTGGTTAAAATCAACCGAGCTATTCGTTCGTAGATAAACGAATGTTTTTTTTTTACTTGGTAGAAATCAAACGAGTTACTCGGTTAAAATCAATGAATAAGCTCAGTAGCATATTTTGATAATTAACCGAGTGATTTGGTTAAAATCAACCGAGCTATTCGTTCGTAGATAAACGAATGTTTTTTTTTTACTTGGTAGAAATCAAACGAGTTACTCGGTTAAAATCAATGAATAAGCTCGATAGCATATTTTGATAATTAACCGAGTGATTTGGTTAAAATCAACCGAGCTATTCGTTCGTAGATAAACGAATGTTTTTATTTTACTTGGTAGAAATCAAACGAGTTACTCGGTTAAAATCAATGAATAAGCTCAGTAACCTATTTTGATAATTAACCGTGTGATTTGGTTAAAATCAACCGAGCTATTCGTTCGTAGATAAACGAATGTTTTTTTTTACTTGGTAGAAATCAAACGAGTTACTCGGTTAAAATCAATGAATAAGCTCGATAGCATATTTTGATAATTAACCGAGTGATTTGGTTAAAATCAACCGAGCTATTCGTTCGTAGATAAACGAATGTTTTTATTTTACTTGGTAGAAATCAAACGAGTTACTCGGTTAAAATCAATGAATAAGCTCAGTAACCTATTTTGATAATTAACCGTGTGATTTGGTTAAAATCAACCGAGCTATTCGTTCGTAGATAAACGAATGTTTTTTTTTACTTGGTAGAAATCAAACGAGTTACTCGGTTAAAATCAATGAATAAGCTCGATAGCATATTTTGATAATTAACCGAGTGATTTGGTTAAAATCAACCGAGCTATTCGTTCGTAGATAAACGAATGTTTTTATTTTACTTGGTAGAAATCAAACGAGTTACTCGGTTAAAATCAATGAATAAGCTCAGTAACCTATTTTGATAATTAACCGTGTGATTTGGTTAAAATCAACCGAGCTATTCGTTCGTAGATAAACGAATGTTTTTTTTTACTTGGTAGAAATCAAACGAGTTACTCGGTTAAAATCAATGAATAAGCTCGATAGCATATTTTGATAATTAACCGAGTGATTTGGTTAAAATCAACCGAGCTATTCGTTCGTAGATAAACGAATGTTTTTATTTTACTTGGTAGAAATCAAACGAGTTACTCGGTTAAAATCAATGAATAAGCTCAGTAATATATTTTGATAAAATTAACCGAGTGATTTGATTAAAAACAACCGAGCTATTGGTTGTATTTAGCCAACACTCATCGTTTGTTTATAACAGAGTGAATGTGAGTTTTCAGCAAACATAGATTCGTTTGAATTTTCATGAGTAAAACGGTTAAAAATAACCAATCAGTGTGTTAAAAACACGAAATAAGTTGGTTGATTTTAACCTAGATACTCATTACAATTTAACAAACATGAAAACTAAGTAGTTCGGTTAATTTTAACCGAACTATTTAGTAATGACAACCGTTTAGTGTGCTATTTTTAACCGTATTCATTTAACAGTATTAACTTGGTTGTTTTTAGCAACGAGTACTCATTTATTTTTAACCGAGATTTGGTTAATTTTAACCGATTTATTTTTAGCAGAGCAAAAATCGCACTCGGTTAAGGACAATGTTTTTGCGTGTACTACGGTTTATGGGGGCGGCATCATCGGGCCGTATTTTTTTTCCAAAATGAGGTCGGTCAGGCAGTTACTGTGAATGGTGTTCGCTATCGTGAGATGATAACGAACTTTTTATGGCCCGAATTGGAAGATATGGATGCGGACGATATGCGGTTTCAACAGGACGGTGCCACTTGCCACACAGCTAACAAAACAATGGCTCTTTTGCGGGAGAAATTCAATGACCGTGTTATCTCACGTCGTGGAGATGTTAATTGGCCGCCACGATCATGCGATTTGACACCGTTGGACTTCTTTCTTGAGACTTGAGATAATTCGGCACATTAACGGCATAGAACCTCAATTATGCCTCAGCGTCATCGAAAATTTGGACCATCGGATGCCGAGGCCGCGGCGGCCATTTGGTCGATATTTGGTTCCATACATAATTGAACCATACCAATATTATCATAATAAATAAATAAATAGATGGCGCAACAGGCGTGTGACACCTAAGGCATAGCTTCTCGCAACCATTCGTTTTGTGTGAGTTTCTATTTTTGGGACGAATGGAAGGGACCTACAATTTTATGCCGAGTCCGAACGGCTCAATTGAGAGGCTTTTTATTATCAATATTATCATAATAAAAAGAAATGACAATAATTTCCTAAATAATTTGTGTTTTATTCAAAATCAACATCGGCCCTTAAAACTTAACCACCCTTTATTTAAAAGGAGGACTACTGACATACTGCAGTGAGGTCAACTAATCCCAATCGTACCACCCAGTTGACATTTTTTAACTGTCCGTGTACCATGCTGAGTGGGATTCTTCCAGCTTGGGGACACAAGTCTTCCGCACAGATCGGTCCGAGATGGATATTTTGACTTTTGAGGGTTATATTTATTGATCTTAGGATTTTTCTGTGAGTCTTTAGATCACTTTGTTTCAGTTTTTGGACGAGGTGAAGTTTTATGCCGAATGCAACGGCTTTCTAAATTGTTTATGTATACTGGAGGAATGTGGAGGAGTTCCTCGTGGCTATAGTGGGGGTTAACCTAAACATCAGCCTGCAAAGACAAAAACGTAAATAAAACAGTAGACAAGAGGTTGGTACTAAACACGGAAGGACTATTCCTGCAACGAAAACCTAAAGTCCCATTGCCAAGCCGGATTTCGGTTTTTACCTAAAGGATGACCATGACCAATGACCGCAACAACCGGCTCTAAATTGTATAAGTTAAGAAGTCAAGAATCCAACGAGGCCAAGTAAACTGATGGGGTAGGTAGGAGCTTTTCCAAAAATTACATAAATGACAATTAGTTATACCGCGTCATGTCGAATTTTCATACCTGCTAATGTCAATCGATTAATAACAATGAAGGCGGGGAGTAATAGCTTCTCCGCCAAGGTTACAATAAACGCACACCAATTCCACTAAAGGACTTTTATAGAGGGCACCGCGCTGTAATTATATTCAACAGGGTGCTCGAGAAAATTAGGTGTATGTACTAAATTTTGAAAAATCGATAGGACCGTTTAGGCTACGCGGACGATTAGGGTTCTGGACAGACTCAATTTTAACCTCAAAATTAAGAAAAAAATTGGTATATCTGCAATCCACTGAAATCGGTCATAGTCGCAACATACAATTGCAATACAAGCGGACGTTGACTTAAGGTAAATTATTCTGATGCAAACCTATCGCATGGTTAATGATCTAGGACTAGGTAACTGTACCTGTTTTTACAAAGAACCTTCATTGATAAGTTTCAGAGACTTTCTCAGTCACTCGCCAGCGTCCAAACGAATTCTATAAAGATTTCCAATAAAAACACAAGCTCCTCTATATTTTACAATTTTATTTATATTTATATTTATATGTATCTTAAACAATAGGAGTTCTTATGAAATACAATACACAATAGAAGTAGAAAGTCATAATTACAAAAAGGGTTCGTCTTCTTACACTAAGCTATTTGATTAAAACATAAAAAAAAATTGTGTCAGGTATTGGGGAGATACGTTTAATTAATTCCAATGCCCACCATGGACACCAACCCAGCTGTAAGTTTACACGACAAAAATCAACCAAATACACAGCGGATACAACCACCATACGAAATTACGTCTACGCGTTGTCATCCACCAAAAAGTTGTGTTCAGTCATGAATAGGTATCAAAAACACACACACAAATCCATAGCCACATACACACACACACATTCACACGATCCCAACACTGGCACCTTAGGTAAAGCAACGGGTTTGTTTGCAGATAGTAAGAAGCGGAAACAAAATCTATAAAGCAGGGGATTGGGGGAGGTTTAACAACATAGGACCCAACAATTGCACCTTGTGACCGACCATTATGAGCCTGGTCTCTGTTTCTAACTGCTACTCCGGTCACTGTTGGATGTCTCGGACACAGATGCGGCTGGTGTGCCCACTTCATTTTCCTTGGACCCCTTTATGCTGCTCGATGGCGTTACTACTGTTATTACCTAAAAGTTTCATTTTATACAAAAGGTTGTTAGATTTACAGGTTAGATATTTTTATTTTCTTTGTGCATTTGAGCGATATACTTTTGAATGTCCATCGAAGGTCTCCACAGGAGCCGCTGGAATGTATGCTGAAATTCCCATCAGGCCGAACAGTTCGGGTGTGTAGAGGGAGGGCCTTGGTGATGTGTTTGTACCAGCTGCAAAGAGAAAATACGTTCAGTTATAGGGATTGAGTGTGGGGAAAGTGTTTGTTTATGCTCACCACTAGCTGGCGTTGGTCGGACAATGAACCGTGGGGACTTGAAGGTCCCCACGCCTTGTGGCGAGTATACAGGCTGGGGCGTTACAACGTAGAGCTTCTCTTTCGTCAGAGGAGACACTGTCACCTTTGCTTGGTTCCAGTTCTCTTTGGGCACCTGAGTGGTTGGTATAGCTCGAATGTAAAACGGCGTCACTGTTGGTTGTTCAGTTGTCGTTGTTGATGTCGTCGTCGTTGTCGTCGTCGGAATGGTGGTACTTGGTACCGGTGTTGTCGAGGTAGCTCCTCGACCATTAGCCTCTATCCGATTGTCGTCAATGTGTTGGAACTCAAATCGCTTCACGCCACGATCTCTATAGAGAAGTGGTTCTAAATGGTTCGGAGCGAAGATGGTAGTCTTAGCTTCCCTCATAGATGGCGTTGTAGTCAAGTACTCTGTGGGTATGTGCTTGGAATGCCCCCTCAGAGAAACAGTGCTCGCCTTGTGCGAGAGAGACGTAAATTCCTGCTCCGTCCAATCGTCGATGTTTTTCTGCAGCTTTGACAGATCAAAGCCGGCCTTGGATTTGTTTCTCACTTCGTGTTCCTTCTTCAGAAGCTCCCTGAGATTGGAGGCCAGAATCTTTGTCAAATACTTGGTTGTACGCTGAGCTGGAGGCTGCGTCGCTGTTACCACCTTAGACTCCTGTTGCTCATGGGGATCGAATTCGTTGGAGGTGGCCCAGTTATCATAGCGCCCGGCTTGTTCCTTGGGTTGGAAGGGCCGGGGCTTGTGTTTCGTTGTGTACGGAATAATTATTTGATGGTACTGCTTGGGTTGCTCGGGAGGTGTCATTCCGGCGTAGTGACCACTGGCTTCAATGGAGGAGTAAGTCGATGTTGGTGTTGGGGACATTCGCCAGGGTGTGGGTGTAGATGGGACTTCAACAATCTGATTTTGGTACGGAGGTGTCGTAGTAGAGCTACGGATGTGCAGCTCACCTGGGTCTCTCGTGAACGGCCTGGGCGAGCTTCCTCCCTGCAGGTAATGTATTGGAGAGTCCAGTAGCCTTTTTGGAGTCTCCCGGTCGCGCTTGTAGTTCAATCTCTGAGAGTAAGTGGTCTGCAGCGATGGCACGATCTCCACTGTGGTCTGTTGGGAGACATCAGTCACAAATTGTGGCTGCAGCGTTGTTGGCTCGGGGGTAGGTAGGAAGATTTCATTCTGAGGAAGGTAGTTCTCCGATGACGAGTGCTGAATGGGATCAATATCGAGGTGGTTCTCATGTTGAACCGAGAGGTTGTGCGAAGAAGCCGATGGGTAGTTGTCCGTCGGATAGCTGTCTACTTCTTGGTGGTTATGATAAATAATGGAGTCAGTTCCGGCGAAATGTTCCTCTGTGGTGGTAGGCAATGGTTCCTCTGACGGAGGTGTATATTGCTGGGAATAGGAGCCGAGTTCGGTCAAAGTGATCGGCGCCTGCTCTTCAGGGGTCAGAGTTGTTGTTGTGTGTTGCTCATGAGGCACATCAATTGCATGCGACTGCACGAAATCAGCAGGGTACTCAATTTCCGACACAAAGTTGCTAACCTGGTGGCTCCTGATGATTTCAAAACTTGGTGTGCTCTGAGCCTGTTGAGCTTGGGGCTGGGTTGCGGTTGATGATTGTTGAACCTGATGATCGTCTTGGAAGTGGTTTGGTGGGATTTGTGTTGGATATGCGGTTTGAATCTCTGACGAGGCCCCGATGTTTTCAATTATTGGCGGGTGTGAGTTGTCGTTGATCTGCTGGAATTGAGGAGGATCCTCATAATGGGGCGGTTGCTGCTGGTCGAATTGTGTGACTTGTGCTTGATCTTGGAATTGCACAGTTGACTGGTACTTTGGCAACTGCTGAAACTGTGTTGGTCCTAAGTTCGCCTGCTGCTGTGAAAGCGGTCTGAATGGTTCCGCATCGTATACCGGTGGGAGGGCTGATGGACTTAAGTTGGGTAGCGGAATTGGCGCGAAATGAGGTTGTGGCTTGTAGGGCGGTGATGGACTTCCTTTCTGTATCGGTGGCGGTGGCGGGCGGAAGTCCTGTGAAGGCGGCTGATTAAACTGTATCGCCCTCTGCACCAATGGTGGCTGGAAATGAGTCGGTGCATACTGTGACTCTGCAGTATTCAGTGGAGGATAAGCAGGCAACTGTTGCTGATGCTGGGGATAGTTGTAACCTGCTAGCTTATCTTGCTCCTGACGTGCCAGTTGCTGTTGGTGGAGTTGCTGTTGACGTTGATGGTGCAGCTGTTGTTGATGCAATTGTTCTTGCTGTTGGGTCCATTGGACTTGATGGATTTGATTTGCTTGTGGTACCTGGTAATGCTTTGACAAAGGATATTGAATATTTCCAGGAAACATTGGAACCCATGGGTATTTGTTGCACAATCCACAGGGCGCCTTTCGCCCATCTTGCTCATAGCCTCGAGGAGATTCCTTATACTGCGGATATTGTTGTGACGCCAGTCCTTGCTGTTCCCTAGCAGTGCCGTCATTGAAACCAAACCAGCGAGCTATGCGTTGCATAAATCCGGGTGGTTCGTTATTTTGTCCGCCGGCATACCGATTCGCAGGGTATCCCTGCGGTCGTGGTGGTCCACCCCTGGCTGGTGGTTGTTGCACCAAAGACGGCTTTTGCAATTGTTGTTGCGGAACCTCGGGCACCGGTGGTGGCACTAAGTGATCTGTGACAGATGAAACGACGACTATTTGAAGTATGGTCGCTGTGATAATAAGAAGTCGTTGATCAATCTGCAATTAAAAAATAGATGAACGTGGTTAGTGAAAAGGGTCTTGTCTAATTGGAAAGATCGGAAAGTTCTAAGCGAGGAATAATCAAATGGGTAGTAAGACAATACTCACAGGACATGGTATCTTCAGGCATCACCTTATAGGATCATAGCAATTTTAAAGGATAATGCCCGACGAAAATGAATTGAGGATATAGCAATATCCAAGCTCCAGTCCAACAAATGACTTGGTTGAGAGCATACAGCAACTCGTCTCGAAGATTTGGTCGGAGGAAAGTGTGCCTGATGAATGGAACCTCAGCATCGGTTGCCCGATTCACATAAAAGGAGACCCTCTAAACTACGCTATCTGCTATCTGCTGTGCTATGTGAACGCCTGAAACTATTCGTCAACGAATTGATTGATCCCTACGAATGTGGTTTTAGGCCCGGTAAGTCCAGAACCGACCATATATTCACACTACGGCAACTCATAGAAAAAAACCCAAGTCCAAGGACCCAAGTCCAAATCGATACTCGTCATCTATTTATCGATTTTAAGGCAACATATTGCAGCATTTAGAGACGAGCTATACAGAGTCATGTCTAGTTGTAGCTCTGTAGCTCGTATATGCTGTCAACAAGAAGGGACACTGGACACACAACATCGACTAATCGGAGAGAACGTCACGATAGATAGCTATAACTTTGAGATGGTTTGGAACTTTGTCTACCTCGGCTACACTATAAACTCTGACAATGACACCACAGCAGAAATCAAACGAAGAGTTACACTTGCCAACCGCTGTTTCTTTGGCCTAAGAAGGGAACTGACCAAAGACCTTGTCAAGAAACAATAAGGATACTCTATATAAGATCCTCCACCCTCATTATCCCAGTCCTGCTCTATGGCGAAGAAGCATGGAATTTTAACAAAGGCGGATGAAGATCTTCTTGCTCGTTTCGAACGGAAAATTCTTCGAGTTATATTTTCGGTCCCGTTTGCCTTGAAGGGCCTGGACGATCAAATTTAACAGCGGCTTCTACTAGCTGTACACCGACGTCGACCTGGTCAGATAAGTAAGTATAAGTCGACTAAGATGGCTTCTACATTTAGAGTGAATGGACACCAACATTCCGGCCCGAAGAGTCTTCTATTTAAACCCGGAGGGACAATGCAGTAGGAGAAGACTTCGCACAAATGAAATGGGACCTCAAACAACTGGAGCCAAAGATTGAGCTAACTGGCGAGGCGTGTTGGTTGCTGCCCAGGTCCACCCTGGACTGTTAGCGTGAAGTAAGTAGTAAATATTTATGATTCACACGGTTATTTGCGTGTCTTTCTTGCTATAGGTATCTCAAAGGGAACTAAGTATACAACTCACCAGTGAGACCATAAAGTTATGTAAATTTACTGGCACACGTAGATCAAGCATGCTCATGCAGATGGCGCTTGGGAGTTGGAATGCGTATACATAGATGGTGTTACCATGCAAACCTTACTGAGAGAAATGCGTCTAAGTAAAATTTGGATTTATTTTGCTGCAAGTCTGGGCAATACCGCAAAAAGGCCTATTAACGATGACTGACCGCAACAATTATTGACACAAGTATGTACCAAGCACTTAGCTGGTTTCCAATAGACGTGTTACCATTATATTTGAAAAACGAAATAAATGCCCAATTGAATAAATAAATAAAATAATGTGTTGGTACTTCCGAACCAACAGGAAGATCTTACACACCCCCGAAAGGTACACAATCCATGAACGAAATGATTAATGGCTCTCGTTCAAAACAATGGTGAAGTGAAAAACGCTTAAGCAGACACAGACATCGAAATCGTTTTCTATTTACCACGGTTAAACACAGATAACGCGCCTATGTACACTGGTGTTCTAGAAAGTGCTCAAAATTCATCACTGACGCAAATTTTTCGCATGCGCGTGAATATTTTGCATGGCAACTGACTCTGACCGTATTTATTCAACTTTTAGGTGGAGTCCCGAAAAATTTACATAATCGGGCCGGGCCATCCACTTATCTGGGCAATCACTCAAGTTGAAGGCAAACTTCACTTGACTACGGTGGACGAAGACTAGTATCTGTATCTATTGACAGAAATGGTGTGCAGTTACATTTAAAAGACATTTTTCTTTGCACCACGACAACAGGTGGATACACCTAAACAAAACAATCTAGGGGACTAGGTCGCTTTACATTCGGGTGTGAGAATATAACGAGCGCCACTTGTGCAGTATTTTCCCACCGAACGGCTATTGTTTGTCCAACAAAAGACGAGGGAGACACTTGAGATACAAAACATAAAAGGCGGCTTGGAGGTATGCGATGCGATGCGCTGCGCACACCAAGTACCTAGACCTACTCGTATCGTATACGAAAGCGAATGCAATTTGTGTATACAACCGACTCGAGACTAATTATAAAACAAAAGTAAATAAAAAAAAAAAAAACAGAAAAGAAGAACACGATGCCAATGTCTGTCTCTGTATAGACGGAAGACCTAATGAAGATAGAAAAATGAAAAGTAAATCAAAGCACAATCGGGAGGAAAATTCATTCATACGGTCTGATGTTTGATCTCGTATACAGATACAGATTCTAATCCACGCAATGGATTCTCCTCTTCGCAGCTAATTAAACTTCACGGATTCAGTGAAGCGTGATTCAGCTGAGGGAGGCTGGGGTCTGGGGGTACGCGCGCCGCGCGCCGGCCGGTTGCATTGGATCAGCAGCACAAGCTCAACACAACTTTCCTGTCAGCGTGTAGATATTTTAATTGAAAGGAAAACTGAAAACTGACCTCGTCCAACGACAACTACAACTACTTTGGAAATTGGTCCAATTTGGAGAGGCAACACGGTCTTCGCGGTTTAAAGTGACGGTGTACCTGCCGGCTAACGCAGTTTAAATGGATGATTAATCCGAACCGAAGAGATTCCATAGCGAAACCGGAATGAAATGGCGCGTTCGAATATCTTACTGGGGGGAATTTCAAGTGAGAGACAATGCTTGGGGCATATACGAGTTACGGGCAGCTATACAGAGGAGAGTCAATAACTTGGAGGTTTGCTCTAGAAAAGTCAAACGTGTATCTTAATTTATTTGTGATGAGTATACAGTTATTTGTCAGCTGGAGTTTATGTTGTTTAGACTTGACCTGCAGTGGGGCTGATGATGGGTCATTCATCAGAGAAGCTGATTTCCGTCACAAATATGGGGTGTCATGTGAACTGTTACATATAGCCTTCCGAGTCAGTTATGGTTACCAATAAGGAAGGTTGTGAAAGCTGCTTTGGCATTTTTACTTTTCGTTCTTTATTAGTTATTGCTACCTATGTAACTATTCGTAGCCTTTTCTTTTGGATTTGTTCAAAAAGTTGAAAACAATTCGTGGGCTATTGTCAAAATTGTTGTATGTTGCCTTTTGCCATCCATGATCTGTCATCTGTCAAATATTTCTTGATGCGTTCTTCGCCTTTAGGCATGTATGACTTTGCGTGCCCTGTCTATGAGAGGTCAGTTTTAGGTACGTCTTCTATAATTAGGATACAACGAATGCCCTTTAGTCGTCTATAGAGACCTCTTTCCTTCCAGGGCCTTGAGAAATACGACTTTCTCGAAGTTGATTGAAGTCACTTTTCATCTTAGACGAACCCAATACGAGAAAATACGGTCCTTAACAATGCTTTAGATTACTTGAGTTCGTATACATCGCGGAGGTATGCAAGTGCCACCGACCATAATTTCATAAACTGGTGTCGCCCCTCTCGGTTGGAAACGAAGAATATTTAGGCCGCAGCGTTAATGTCTATTCCTTCTACACGTCCTCGCCATCTTAGCGGACTTATTCGCATTGGCATCATACCTGAGTGCATCTAATCTGTACAACTTTATTGATATAGAGCGAGTAGTCGTTCCCTACATTTGGCATGATAGATATAGGTTTTACCAACTTTTCAGAAAGTTATACCTATTATAGAAGACCACAGTAAGATCGAAAATATATGGACTGTCCTGTCATAATAGCCTCGATGGTCATTCTAATTTTAAAGAGTATCGTAATATAGTGTTTCTTTCAACTAATTGCAAATTTTCATCATGCTTCTGGAAAACCATTGGAAAACACTTTTTGTCGCCTAAGTCAGGGAATGAGCAAGGAGCATCATGCTCGTACACCTTTTTTGGTATCCAAAAGAGATATGCAGAAAGTTTGATCAAGACGATGCTAGAAAGACTGGGAATATAACACCTTTGTCAAGTACGACTCTACTAGCAGTACCATCGTTATATAGGTTTGCCTTTTAAGAGACAAGGTTTATAAGAGTAAAAGGGTTTCTCAGTACGTTACAATACTCTTGGCCATCCACTTTTCCTGATCTTTGATCTTGTGGTATATAAATGGTTCTTATAAATGGACTAAAGTGCTAGCAACAACACCTAAAGAAAAGGCAGATCTTTTTGCTACCATGTTTTCAGCGAATTCCACCCTAGATTCTGCATACAACTAGAGCCACCAAATATGGCAAGGGTGCAAACATCGATGGCAGAAGTGAAATTTCGGCCTCGAATAATTGAACGCATCCTTCAAGAACTAGATTCCGATAAGGCAACTGGACCCGACGGAATCCCGGCTTACCTACTCAAGAGCTGTGCACCAGAACTTGTACCTGTATACTATACTGTTTAGCATGTCGTACTTCCAGAAGACGTTACCTTCTTGCTGGTAGACCACTCGCATTCAGCCTATTCCTAAGAAAGGGAGGAAATGTCTGCCACAAAACTATCGTCCAATAGCGTTACTTAAAATGCTCTCAAATAGTAATGGAGAAGGCGATTGAACAACACGGCGAATCCAGAGCTGTAACCTTGGACATATCAAAGGCATTTGACCGAGTCTGGCATAGAGCCCTATTAGGCAAGTAACCGTCTTATGGATTACCACAACAACTCTGCGAATGTATGCAAAATTTTCTTCTTGGAAGATAGATCCAAGTTGTTGTAGATGGTGTATCATCTAATTCGTTTGCTATAAATGCAGGAGTGCGTTACTTAGAATGCTCTCAAAAGTAATGGAGAAGGCGATTGAACAACACGGCGAATCCAGAGCTGTAGCCTTGGACATATCAAAGGCATTTGACCTAGTCTGGCATAGAGCCCTATTAGGCAAGTAACCGTCTTATAGATTACCACAACAACTCTGCGAATGTGTGCAAAATTTTCTTCATGGAAAGATCCAAGTTGTTGTAGATGGTGTATCATCTAATTCGTTTGCTATAAATGCAGGAGTGCCCCAAGGATCTATTCTTTCTCCAACTCGATTTCTCCTCCACATCAACGATTTGCTTGGATCGACAAATAATAATATCTACAGCTTTGCTGATGACAGCACTCTTATATCCTATATCTCGAACAGTGGGCCTGTGAATGCGGCTATATCACACAGTCAGAGATTAGTTCTCTAAATGACGATCTGGACAAAATCTTGAAGTGGGGAAAAGACAACTTGGTTGTATTTAATGCAAACAAGACTCAGCTCACAACATTTTCCAGGAAAAATGCATCAACAGTTCCTCAGATCTAAATTGATGACCATCCAATCCATCCCAAGGACTCAGTGCACCTTCTAGGAGTCACAGTCAATTCAGGAATCACATGGCTGGACCACATATCCTATATCGCAAGATCGGCGTCCGCCAAGTTAAGCTACCTATTTAGAGCAAAGAGGTACTTTAGCCCCAAGCAACTTCTCCTTCTCTACAAAGCACAGGTTAGACCAGGCCTGGAATATTGTTCCCATATACGAAGCTCGGCCCCAAAAACATTCACTTAACCTACTTGACAGCACACAGAGACGAGCAGTTCGACTTATTGGAGACCCTTCACTCACATCGAATCTGCAACCGTTGGTGCACAGAAGACAAGTCGCTGACCTACGCTTGTTCTATAGGTACCTCCATGGTAGATGTTTCGAGGAACTCAAAGACATTATCCCTCGAAATGCATCGACAGGCAGCTAATGCTCATGACCAGGCCCGGCCCCAGCCAAACTAGCGCCCTGTGCAAGATTTACAGAAAGCGCCCTTTTTTCTTATATGCACACATGTATACATAAGTCTTTTTCACATCACTCAGGAAGTAGACTTACAATTCGTTTTTTTATTGAGGTATCTAATGTTGGCTTTGTATGGGAGTGGGAGGTAACCAAACTACAAACTACTACCGATATTGAGCATTTTCAATACCAACCTGACGACCGTAAAAATAAGTCATCTCACAAAATTTCATTCGCCTACGTCGATTTGTTTGGACGCCATCGTGTTTTCAACAGAAAGAGAGACAGACGGACATGGCAGTATTTATTCGGAATTTGATCCTGATCAAATCCGGTGACTCCTTCCTGACGTTACAAATGTAATGAAAGTGAGTATACAAAATGTATTAACTCATAAATGAACTTTAAAAAAATTAGATTCAAGCAATATTTGGTCTTCTTTTTATTTTTTTTTCTATTGCCACTTTTAATTTAAAAATGTATACTTATAGAAAAGAAATTACACGAAACATTTAAAAATAGTCAAACAAAATTCGTATCTAGCTAAAAAAAAAAAGCTGCCTGGATTTTAAAATGTTCCAGCTAAACGCATATTAATCCTGTCAGATCTGACTGGAAAGCAGTCAAAATGGCAACGCTGCTGAGAGTCTGAAGTGGAAGAGAAGAGAATACTAAATTTTCATAATTCAAATTCATATATCAATATATCATTATGCAAAGCTACTTGTAAGAGAAATTTGTTACTCTTTTTCGTAGATGAGAAATCCCATCCATATGTGCAGAATCAAAAACCTGCACGTTCTACACAAACAATTGCCTAGAATGAATTTTTTTGTTTGAAATACTTTCCTATGAAAATTTTGCGAGTGACTGTGCAAGAAATAAAACCTGCACATACGGGGTGGAACTTTTTTTGTTTTGAGATTTTTGAACTAGGTTTTTTTGTAAAATGTAAGTGGATGTGCAAGAAATATATTTACACGAACTGGGTGGAATATTTTGAGATAAGGTAGGTAAGAAATGAACTTGTATAGGTTTAGTGGGATTTTTTATTTTGCGATATTTTGAGTTAGATTCTCCCTGAAGTTGCAACATTGCAAGTAATGTGAGTTAATGTGCAAGAAATAATTGAGCACAGGTGTGGTGGATGTTGTTATTTTGAAATTTTTTTAACAAGCTTTTTGTTTAAAATGCAAATGACAGTTTTAGTTCGCGCAAGATAAAATTAATTTTTCTTAGGCTTACTGTTACTGTCCGCGTAGCTGTGCTTCATTTCTTAGTCGCACATGCGACTTTGCCGCTCCGTGGACAGAGCTTCGTTGGTTTATATGCAATCTGCAAGCAAGCGTACAACAAGCTGCAAATGACGAAAATCGTGCGTATGAAGCGCAGCTACGTGGACAGTAGGCTTAAGAAAAATTAATTTTATCTTGCAATGCGCCCCCAGAACTTGGCGCCCTGTGCATTTGCACATCTTGCACATATGGTTGGTCCGGCCCTGCTCATGACCATACAGTACACTTGACAACCGCGAGGACATCAATTTTCCAAAACTCCTTCTGTTACAGGACAAGCAAACTTTGGAACTCGCTCCCTGTAGATATATTTCCAGAAGACTACAATTTGCAGCAAAAGTGCCTGTCTGTCTGTCTGTCTGCCTGCCTGCCTGCCAATTCCAAACGAATTGACCTTAAAAAAAATAAATAAATAGGTGGCGCAACAGGCGGGTGACACCCAAGGCCTAGCTTCTCGCAACCATTCGTGTTGTGTGAGTTTCTATTTTTGAGACGAATGGAAGGGACCTACAATTTTATGCCGAGTCTGAACGGCTGAATTGAGAAGCTTTTTCATGACAGTCATACTCTCGGATGTTTGTCAGACGTTCGCGAGAGGTGGCGCAGTAGAAAAAACTTTAAGATGTAAACGAATTGACCTTGGCGAATGAAATTTTGTAAGACGACTTCTTTTTACCGTCGCCCGGTTGGTATTGAAAATAGGCTATGTCAGTCAAGTAGTTCTGGTACCTCCTATACAAAACCAATATTATATGTACCTGTACCAGTACATACAGTAGAGGATTTCACAATTTGCCGTTTTCACCATCAGAAATATTGCTAAAATTGTCTTCTTGTCAGCGAATGTGTTAATTGTAGGCAAATTCGACATAAAATTGCTCCAAGCCGATATTGGTTGACATAAAAACATTCCTGATGACGATGAGTGGAGTTCCACAAGCGTCGGTCGCTGCTAGTACCTATCATAATAGGTACGTGAAGCACATTTTATTTGAAATAATGAATGTGACTAAGTGCCAGGTTTTACTGATAACGAATAATGTGTTCAAAAAGTCATAATGAGCTGACTAAGGTGATAATGATCAGGACTACCTTGTGTTATTATTTCCGCGCGACTGCCAATCTGTCCAAACAATATTGAATGGAATATTTTTATCAGATGCACGATACACACTTCATATTGACTGACTTTCAATGGCTTGACTGTATCGCCGATAAGAATTGAAATTAAATTTTTAAATCCACAACCCCTACGTATATACATATTTGCATAGTATCGTTATAGTACGTAGAGCCTTAAAAATCAATTTGGTTAATCCATTGGCATAGTGTGATAAATCCCACCCACAAAGCACGAGTCAAATTCAATTATAATCCAGAAAAGATTGACGATTGGCTCGTCGTGGTTAATGAGTTAATTAGCGCAATGTTTATATTAGGTTATTGCTTACTAAAACTTCAATAAACTGTGGTCAGATAAATTTATAGAAACAAAGTTCAGGTTGACAATACCACCACAATTTGGCTTAATAATCAGCAAACATTTTGATCATTGATTTGGCAGCTTTTCACGCACATTAACTTGCATTTGACATTATCAGTGAGGTATGGTCTGGATAAGAACCTTGGTCAGTAATTATTGCATTGTCAGTCAAATTATAATATTTGGGGCACCTATACTCGTTTCTGCGATTAAGTTAAACTGTTTTAAACTGATAAAGACTTTGTTTTGTTGTCAGATGTTTGACTGGACTGGAATCGTAGTCATTAGGTGTCAATAGATTAAATTTAATCGATGGTTTGTCATGAGAGACATTTCACATTTTGCGTAAATAATTTTCAGGAATTTCTTGAATGTCATTTTAAAAGGTAGGATAGTGCTACGAGGTCAGTGGTACGTTGTCAGAAGATTTATCTGACCATTGAGAGAAGGCTTTTAGTCTAATAGATACAAAATTGTATTAAATGTATAAAAAGTGTCTTTAAGACTCCAAGTACCTAAGCCAATTGTCTTGACATTTAAATGTTTTCTCTAAGTGGTAAAACCGGAACCTTAGGCAAGAGAGAAAAATATCAAAATTAGGAATAAGATTCAATGGGGAACGATGAGAGGAATTACTAATACTGGCCGTGGGTAAGTTAGGTTGTGTGGGGTTGTGAGTTTATCACAAAAGTCTAGGCACCATAGCAGGTCCTATATGCCAACGAAGAATATACCTTCCTTCCTTCTGTTCCGAGCTTGATATTTACAGAGAAGATGAGTAATAACTCCACGTGTCCGTATTCGTTAAACCTGATCCTGTGGCGAGCTTTCTATAAGAAGGCAACGCTCATAGAATGTCAACATCGCTTTGTAACTTTGATCTGCTGAGTTGTATCAATTCTTTTAGATTTTTTACGAATATAACTCAGACCACAAGGCCTTTGAGACCCTGTATCCTCATTTGCGAGAATCTTCGGTCTATACCGTATTGATGGTTTTATAGAGAACTAGCTTTTATCCGGCACTTCGCTCCCGTTCCGCCCCCGATAGGATGAAAAATATGTCCCAATACAAACTGAATCCTCCTTTTCCCGTCGCTAATAACTCCGGATTCAATTAGCGGAGTCATAACATCTTATATAGAGTACACAAACCGAGTTTGAATTCGACCGGATATAAAGTAAGAATTCTCCCATACAAACATTTACCCCCTTTTTTCTCCTTTTGGAGTTCGAATTTCCCTAAATCGCTTCTTAGTGCTTATTTTTGTTTGTTATTGTGCGTCTTAATAGTTTTTACCGTTTGGGCTGGGCGTTGATCACGAATCAGTCAGGACAAACTACTTTATAACGGGTTTTTCAACAGGGACGCTAAAAAAGTAGAGCGACAGGGACAACAAACGACGCCGAATTTCTTGCCGCTCTTTTCACATTTCTCTTCAGTAAGGTTTGCCATTTCATGATGGAAAGATATACGACCCAACAATGAGTCGAAATTATTAAAATTTACTACCGAAATTCGGAGTCAGTGGCCTCAACGTTAAGAGCGCTACGCCCAATTTATGGTCGTCATAATCGTCCTAGCTAGTAGCAGATCAACAATTGAGCGTCTAGTGGAAAAATTTGAATCCACAGGCACAGTACAAAATGTTCCCGTGCCATTGAGACAAAGAAGTGCCCGTAGTGTCGAGAATATTGCTGCCGCTGAGGCTTCCGCTTCAGTTGAAGAAAGCCCAAATGTGTCTCTCACACGTCGTTTTCAAGCGTTGGGCATCTCTGTGACGTCGTTGTGGCGAATTTTGCGAAAAGCCTACATCCTTACAAGATTAAATTGACGCAAGAACTGAAGCCACTTGACCACCAGAAGCGTCGTATGTTCGTGAATTGGGCTGAGCAACAACTTGAAAATGATTCGGATTTTCATCCAAAAATCATCTTCAGCGATGAGGCTCATTTCTGGCTGAATGGCTTCGTCAATAAACAAAATATGTGGTATTGGTCAGGCAGCAATTCACACGTACTCCATGAGTCATCATTGCATCCCGAAAAAATTACGGTTTGGTGTGGGTTATGGGCCGGCGCGGCGGCGTCATTGGGCCGTACTTCTTCCGTAATGATCAAAACCGGCACGTTACTGTGAATGGGAATCGCTACCGTTCAATGATAACCGAATATTTTTGGCCCCAATTGGATGATATGGACTTGGAGGACACGTCACAAGCCACACAGCGAATGTCACAATCAATTTATTGGAAACCAAGTTTGGAGAACGTGTTATCTCACGAAATAGTCCAGTCGCTTGGCCACCTCGGTCGTGCGATTTGACGCCGATAGACTAATTCCTGTGGGGCTATGTCAAGTCTAAGGTCTATGCCAACAAGCCAGTGACGATTGATGAACTTCGTACGAATATCGAACGTGAAATTGCAGCAGTATCAACCGATTTATGCTTGAAAGCCGCCGAAAATTGTATTAAGCGTCTGGACTTCTGCAAGCGTGCCCATGGTGGTCATGCAAAAGAAATCGAGTTCCATACATAATGGCATCGAACGTACTTTCACAGGAATAAAGAATTTCATTGATATCCAAAACCGTTTTTGTTTTATTTAAAAAAAACTTTTGTAGCGCTCTTATTGAAAAACCCTTATCTTACTAGCGAACCCGGCGAACTTCGTCTCGCCCCAATTTAATGTCTTCAAATAAACTCCAGAGTGATAATAAAACATAGATAGTTCAATTTTCAATGTTTAATCAGTATAGAGAGCGATATGATAAACAATGTGCAGCTGACCATGAGAAAAACAGGGAAATTCGAGATTAATCCCACAGACTTCCAACGATAGGCCTTGCCATTTACCTATTGATTGTCATCGCGAAAGTCAATCGAACTGAATCCGCTTGAATTGGAATTGGAAGATCAGTTGGAATAATCGGAATTCGAGGGATTAGCACTTCCTCCCCTTCGAATTTGGCCTTGATGATCGTCGCTTGAATCTCATTGTTCATCAGTTTCTTGATGGACAACCGCGTACCGTGGCACAATTTGGGATAATTCAGATTCCGCAACATGATTATGATCGATCCCACATTCATCTCTAAATTATGCGGTGGAGTTCCTGACACATCAAGCGAGTTCAAAAATTCCGTCGGATAGTTGGTCGCTTCATCCTCGTCGGTCATGCTGTCAACAGTCATGACCGACATGCAGTTCTACAGCGATTTGACTTTGAATAATAAAATTCAAGCTATCGACGTCCTTATTCTTTGCTGCTAATATTGCCCGTTCACTAATCCAATCGAGATTTTTATAATTTTGTGATGAGTTTCCCCTTCGACGATGTGAACTCGCAAAAATTTGCCCGGAACGATATCAATCCAGCCTGGCCATTGCCAGGCGGCAGCAGTTGTCTGGAGAATTCAGCAGCCGATGAGTCGTTCTGCAATGCGACTCTCATGTTCGTGATCAATTTCATCTTCTTGACATGCCGCCACAAAGACCACGATTTCAGGCATGCATTAAGTTCATCGGCGGCAGTAGATTTCGGGATGATGGGAAGCGTTTGATGAAAATCTCCGGGTCCGGAGAGCAATATCATAGCCCCACCAAATCTTCTCGAATCACCTCGTAAGTCGTCGTTCGGCCAACTGCCTCCGAAGCTCGTTTATGCGTCGTACTTTCATCCCAAATGATGATTTTGCATTCTCGCATTAATTTCGCTGTCGCCGACTTCTTGGTCATTGTGCACGTTGGCTTGTCAACCATGAGAAGATTCATCGGCAGCTTCAAAGCGAAATGTGCAGTTCGACCAAACGTCTTTTATCACAATGAGTTTCGCAATTATCCGAAATTTTCCAAGCTTCATAACGAATTTTCCACCTTTACATTGTCCAAAATTATCAAATCATCAATATAAAATGCAAAATTTCGTCGAAAAAATAAATTCTTTTTTTTTTTAATTTCTCCAGAAAGCTTATGCAGTTTAAAGAGTATTTTCTATCTTCCTACACTAATGAGTACTTATTTTTTTTTTTTTGGGTTGACACGAAGTCTACATTCTTAGGTAGGTCTATTCCTAAGCTCATTAAGGACCGATTCCATCATTTCACTAAATGCGTTTAGGAGCCTTAAACTTAGAATCGCCACATTATCCGCCAAGGACTGCGTTAAGTTCTTGAAGTAGGTAGGTATCTCGTCTATGATATAAATCCACAGGACAACCCCTCCCTTAAGATTGCCTCTAGTAGCCGATTTTCTTATTGAACTGTCTCCGAGAATGAAGTTCATAGTTCTCGTGAGGAGTATCTTTCAAAGGCGGTTGGTGATGCTATGCTTTACATTTATTATTTCCAGGACACTTTTAATTGTCTCGGCAATGAGTAAGTTCATTCATTTGCTTGCATATTCCTTGGTTTCTAACCTTTTTTCAATTTTGAGCCACTTCGTGTTAGTGTTTCGGTACAGTTCTCAAAGGCGTGAGAAATTATCCAACTTGTTGAAAGCTGCCGACCCAAAATTCTACACTCTAATGCCATTCACTTGTACTTTTGATACAGCTCATCATGAATGCGACCATTCCCATTTCATGTCACGTCACTGTCACTTCACAAACACAACATATCGTGTGAATTGTACTAAAAATGAACCACTCACACAGTAAAAATCGTTTTTTATATACATAATTACACGTTATATACGCGTCACCCAAACAACTTCACACTCACCAAATCCAAATTATAATCGCGTATAAAAAGCAAAATCATAAATTGAATTCAACACGCACGATTGCACCCACACAGGCAGACAAAATCGCTACAAACAAACCATACTTTCCCAACTGACTGTACGTTGTCATTGGCACAACTGAACCGCCCAAGCCAGCCGAAATCCCATTAAAGGAAGTCTCCCAACAACCAGTTGCATTATCTACATCTACATACCAAACCAGCATTAAAAGCTTACAATAAGGTCACCTCGTGTCCCAAAGAAAGTGAAAAAGTTCGTGCCGTGCACAGCCCCGACTCAGACATGCCAGAGAGGAGATACCCTAACATGGAAATCCATCGCCACCATGTAGCTTACCATTTACGAATTACGTGCGCGCTCACCCCACAATGGCCTCTTAGTCGGTCATAAGGTAGCCAACGCAGCCATCATCATGACTGCCTTGACTTTGTAGCATCTGCCAAAGGAGCGAGAGCAGAAGAACTTGTTTCTCCTACTCTGCTGATGCTGATGCTGGTCTTGGACTTGGATAACCACCATAGCACGCCAACATGCCATTTAAGTCAATTTGATTGTGGGAACTACTACCGCGGTGGAGATGTTTTTTTTTAGGAACCCCCATCAGGGATGGGATGGCTGCTGTACAAAAGATGCAAACAAAAGTGAAAAAGCCAGACACGACACGAAGCTAACTTGATTAGGCATACAGAGTGCAGTATGACTGTGGACTGTGGAGTTGCACAAAATTATGCGAATGCACGCGATCTTAGATTTGAGATTCCTCTTCTTGCATTGCGACTTCCCTTAGAATGATGGGTCTAGAGAGAGGGGACATCGTCAATGGCAGTGAAAGTCAGCCGAAACCAAATGAAGATGTCATTAGATGAAAATTCAACTGAATGAATTATGTTCTGGAAAATGTCTGCGCTTTTTTTTTGCGGAATAATATTTAATGCACAATGCATGGGAGTGCAACAGAATGAAGAAGGTACGATCTAATATTGTGAATAATTTAGGGCTTATGACGGTGGGAAGAGAATGGTGATTAAATCTGTGCCATGGTAGAAAATACCTTCTTCTGTCGCCTTCGGAAAATTAATAAACTATAATGACTATAAGTTAACATCAACACGAGCAACGGAAATGCTGACAAAGCGTCTGCCTCGATACAGCGAATTTCCACAGAAATTCATGTTGCAATTCAATTCAATACCTTAGGAATGCAAAGTACCGAGGTAAAATCGAATATAAAATTATTGATTGTAGTTAGTTAAGAAGTAAACTCAATAAAGGTCAGAGCAAACTGCTCTAGAAAAGATTTTTTTTATTAATTATTTCGGTGTAGTGATTAACTGGCGCCCATTGTGTGGCTTTCGAACTTACACGTTCAACATTAATTCGCAACTTCAGGAAAAGAGTTCCATCAGTAGTCCAATAACCAAGGATAAAAAGGAACAGAAAAGAGGTCCCCCAGTAGCCCGATAACCAAGGACAAAAAGGAGCAACTATAAAGCTGCAGCCGCCTGAATAGGAATAGAAGAACCACCAAAACAAAAAATATCGTTAATCAACACATGGAGCAACACTTCATACTATTATTGTAAGTCTAGCTCTAAGAAGTGAATCAATTTTTGAAATAATAAGAGAAATAATAAGAGTAAACAAGTGAAGTTAAATCCTAAAAGCACAACTTAAAAACCGTGTAAAGAAACCTATTGATTAATTAATTGATTTTATTTAACAAAACATTATTCAAACAAGTTTATTACATTAGAACTAAGATAACATCTGAAAAAATCGTTCCTCTTTCTTTGCCGTTATCTATTTCCATCCGTGCTCTTGCTTTTATTTCAAATTAGATACTTTGAAACGTTTCAGCCAATATGGCAAATCAAAATAACCTTATTAGGCCAGCACGCCTGGAACACGTCGCAGATCCACCTATCCCTGGCCCTGCTCCCCAACCTGCCCCCCAACTTGCTCAAGGTATTAATCCTAACGATTTAGTTCAACTAATCACCAGATTAGTAGCAGAAACGCTACAAATACAAGGAAGACAAATATTTAATTCGATAATGAATCCCGCGGCCGACATCAATAACGAAGTCGACCAACCCATCAACTTAGTTGATAATAATTTAGCCGACCTTGACAAAATACCAGACGTAGTTAAAAGTCTACGAGAATTCTCTGGGCAAGCTCATGAATTCAATTCATGGAAGAAGAGTGTTGAGAGAATAATCCAAATTTATGATCACGTTAGGGGTACTCCCAAGTACTATGGCATTTTGTCTGTAATTCGCAACAAAATCGTAGGACATGCCGACGTCGTGCTAGAGTCGTACAACACGCCTCTTAACTGGGAGAAAATCTCGAAATGCCTTACTCTTCACTATGCGGATAAAAGGGACTTAGGAACCCTTGAATATCAAATGACAACGCTAGTGCAAGGCAATAGCACGATTTCTGAATTCTATCAGATCGTCTATCACCACTTGTCATTAATCCTAAACAAACTGGGATCAATGGAAATGAGTCAAGATGCTATGAACAACATGACTCAATGCTACCGTGACAAGGCCCTCGATACCTTCGTCAGGGGTTTGAAAGGAGATCTGCCTCGCCTGCTTAGCATACGTGAACCAGCAGACCTTCCACAGGCCCTGCATTTGTGTTTGAAACTACAAAACGTAGACTTTCGCGCCCAGTACGCAAACAATTCCCACAGTTCTCCCAGATCGTCTCAACAAGCACCTCCAGTTCCCGCTAAAAGGAACAGTCCTCCAGGACCTGCACCAGCCCCAGCTCCTAGACACAATTTCTATCCCCACTTACTGCACAACCCTCGTGCTCCACAACAACCTCAACTCTATAGAGATGTCCAATACCAACCTAGGTACCAACAACAAAGAATACCACCAAATCAACGACCTCTCCCACCGAAACCAATGTCCATTGACTACTCCCTGAGGACTCAGAAAGTAGACTATCAAAATAGACCAAGGAATCAACAATTCATACAAAAACGACAACATTCGCAGCAAATACACCAACCACAAAAGATGCAGCGAATCCATCACACAGCTCAACTCGGTGACGAAGAAAAATCCATGGAAGACTACGAGACAGAAATTGCAGAGGAAGACCAAAATTATGACGAATCACTAGAAGAATACACTGAACAGAGTGGAGGAGAAAACTTTGACCAACACGAAGAACTGGATGACATCTATTTTTTAGACTAACGCCCTCTTCACTTCCTTATTTCGAACACATTTCTAGAAGTGGAGAGACCCTGAAGTTTCTTGTTGACACAGGTTCCAACAAGAATTACGTTCAACCACGTCACATAAAGAATCCCCTACTAAATGCTAAACCCTTCTACGCTCACTCCGTGGGGGGAAATATTAAAATAACCCATCATGCACTTATTCAACTTTTTGGCCCCCAAACTGACAAAATTACATTTTTTATTCTCCCTAGTCTTATTTCATTTGATGGTATCATAGGACATGACACACTAAAACATTTAAATGCTATCATTAACACAAGTAGAAACC
Source organism: Cheilosia soror (assembly GCA_949372485.1). Lineage (NCBI taxonomy): Eukaryota > Metazoa > Arthropoda > Insecta > Diptera > Syrphidae > Cheilosia > Cheilosia soror. Next base: position 87,382,216 of record OX443563.1, read on the forward strand.
ATATGTCTATTCACCCTGGTTTCTCTCATCCAAGAATTTCCATTCCGCTCAAACAACATCAATCACAATTTGTCAATAACATAAATATTAGAACCGACCACATGACTAAAGAACAACATTCCGAACTTATTAAAATTATTCATAAATGCCCCAATCTCTTTTCGGAACCAAACGAAAAGTTAACCTATACCACCATGGTCAAAGGAGAAATTCGAACCACAACTCGAGACCCCGTGTACTCGAAATCATATCCTTACCCCATGGCACTTAAAAATGAAGTCGAAAAAGAAATACGGAAACTATTAGAAGACGGTATCATAAGACCATCAAGATCTCCCTACAATTCTCCTGTTTGGGTTGTCCCCAAAAAAATGGATGCTTCAGGAGAAAAGAAGTTTCGAATGGTAATTGATTACCGTAAGCTAAACGCTATAACTATCGCCGACAAGTATCCAATCCCTGAAATATACGAAATCCTTGCAAACCTTAGTAAAAATCAATGGTTTTCCATAGTGGACCTAAAAAGTGGTTTCCATCAGATCCCACTTAAGGATTCTGATATAGAAAAAACCGCCTTTTCGGTAAATAATGGCAAGTTCGAATTTACTCGTCTTCCATTTGGGCTAAAGAACGCCCCCTCCATTTTCCAGAGAACGCTAGATGACATTCTAAGAGACCTCATTGGAAAATGTTGCTATGTTTACATTGATGACATTGTCATCTTTGGGAAAGACGAAACCGAACATTTCTCAAATCTGGAAAAAGTATTTCACACCTTAGAAAAAGCAAATATGAAAATTCAGCTCGATAAATGCGAATTTTTCCAGAAAGAAGTAGAATTTTTAGGGTTTATTATTGGAAGATTCGGAATAAAAACCAATCCAAAAAAGGTACAAGCTATAGTTGATCGACCTATTCCTGAAAACCTAAAAGAACTTCGATCCTTTCTCGGAATGTCAGGGTATTACCGCCGCTTTATACGAGATTACTCAAAGTTGGCAAAACCACTGACATCCCTTTTAAGAGGGGAAGATGGACATGTGTCCGCAAATATGTCAAAGAAAAAACTTATTCAGTTGAATCAAGATGCCATCGAAGCATTCCACAAATTAAAAAACTCTCTCGCCTCCGAAGAAGTTATTCTTCAATATCCAGACTTTGACAAAAGCTTTCAATTAACAACTGACGCTTCCGACTACGCCATTGGAGCAGTCCTCTCACAGGATGATAAGCCAATCACATTTCTCTCCAGAACCTTAAGCAAAACAGAAGAAGGTTATGCCACGAACGAAAAAGAAATGCTGGCGATTATTTGGTCCCTCAATTCTTTGAGAAACTTCCTTTACGGATCCCGGAAAGTCAACATTTTCACAGACCACCAACCACTTACCTATGCTCTAAGTAACAAAAATACAAACTCCAAAATGAAAAGGTGGAAAGCCATATTGGAGGAGTATAATTATGAGCTAAAATATAAACCAGGTAAGGAAAATGTGGTTGCTGACTCTCTCTCGAGACCCCCAAAAACTGAAATACACTCAATGACCCCTACAGAACACAGTGCTGACAGTTCAGCGCAAAACCTAATTCCATCTGTAGAAATCCCTATAAACGTTTTTCGAAATCAACTTTTACTCAAGATAGGAAATGAAAATAGCTATCAAATCCAGAACCCCTTTGACAACTATACAAGACATATTCTGATACGCCAAGACTACTCAACAAACGACATCATTAACATTTTCAAGAGATACCTTAATCCAAATACTATTAACGGACTTCTAACAGACGAAATGACGATGGGACGAGTACAAGAAATTTATCCGTTACATTTTAAAGATTATCGTATTCGATTCACCCAAAAATTTGTTGAAGACATAACCGGCCAAATAGAGCAAGAAGAAAAAATTCTGAAGATACATCGAAGAGCACATCGTAACGCCGAAGAAAACAGGATTCAACTGTTGGAAAACTATTACTTCCCTAAAATGTCCTCAAAAATTAGAACACTAGTTAACCGATGCGTAACATGCAAGGAGAATAAATATGACAGGCATCCTAACAAACCACATTTGAATCACACACCGATCCCTAGCTATCCTGGTAACATCCTCCATATAGACATATTTTCTACGGAAAAATACCTCGTGTTGACCGCCGTCGATAAGTTCACGAAATTCGCACAGGCTAAAATAATATCATCCCGTTCAATCGAAGATATCAAGGAACCTTTACGTGATATCTTGTTCTACTTTTGTGTCCCCGAAGTCGTTGTTATAGACAACGAAAAGGCTCTTAACTCAGCCTCGATAACCTCAATGTTAGAAGATGACCTCCAAATCAAAATTTTCAAAACACCACCATACAAAAGTGAAGTGAACGGCCAAGTCGAACGCTTTCACTCCACCCTATCTGAGATTATGAGATGTCTCAAATCGGAAGGACCTTCACGGTCTTTCAAAGAACTGTTACAGCGAGCCGTTAACGAGTACAATTTTACTATCCATTCAACTACAGGTAAAAAGCCCATAGAACTTTATTATGGGCGAATACCCAGACTAAACCCGGAACAATTTGAAAAGACACGTTTAATTAACATCGAGAAAATTAAAGCAAAACAGGAAAAAGATATTAAATATCATAATAAAAAAAGAAAACCGCAGAAGGACTATCAGATAGGACAGGTCATTTATGTAAAAAACAACAAACGGTTAGGTTCAAAATTAACAAATAGGTATAGACAAGAAATCATTAAGGAAAATAGAAACTCTACAATAGTAACAGAATCCGGAAAAATAGTCCATAAAAGTAATATAAGAAACTAATTCTCTTTCAGATGCACCATCTATTTTGGTCGAGCGGAGATCCAGATCATGGATTTCTCAAACTCCCAAATTGTCTCCCTACATACAGGGCAAACAAAAATTCAAGATGGACATTTCAAGTTAATACATAGCATTAATCTTAAACAATATGAGCAATTCCTTTCCGACATATCACCAGTCCTTAATCTCGAAACAACCCAAAGTCAAATCCTTTTTCCCTTAATATCACATGAAATTCAACAAATCCGTAATCTTTTACATAACTTACAACCCAGAATAGCGAAACGTTCTCTAGACTTTATAGGCAAAGGTTGGAAATGGATTGCTGGCAACCCAGACCACGATGACTTTGTTACAATAAAAGAAAAAATTACAGATGTTCTAAAAAACAACAATAAACAGGTTATTATTAATGAATTGTATAACGAACGAATAAACAATATTACGAGAATCCAGAATGAAATCCAAAACTTACTTAAAAATAATAATAAAATAAATTATGAAATTATATCAAATCTCAAATATAAAATCAAAATTGTAAAAGAAGAACTAGAGAATATTAACTATGCCATTCATTGGGCTAAACTAGGTACAATAAACTCTTTTATATTGTCAAAAAATGAAATAGAATTAGCCACCAAAGTATTTAATGAACAAAAATTACCCTACACAACAATAGAAGAAGCCCTAGACTTTGCAGATATAAAAGTTTTAAGCAATAGTACGTCAATCCTCTACATAATAAACATTCCCTTAACAACGAATGAAATTTACGAAAATTTGTTAATAAAGCCAATTAAAAAGAAAAACATTGTAACAGAAACATTGTACGAGGTAATTTTAAGAAATAATGAAAAATTATATGGAACAACAAACAAATGTAAAACTTTTAACAATCTATCCATTTGTAACTCAAAAAATATTGTCAATATTACAAACGATACTTGCATTCCTAATTTATTAAAAAGTCTACCAGCTACTTGCAACAAAATAAATAATCATCATATTCCGACCATAGATGAAATATCAACGGGCATAATGCTATTGAACCAATTCATCGGCACCCTTGAATTTGATAACACAACACACAACCTAAATGGAACATTCTTGGTAAAATTCCATAACATGACCATCACTTTGAACGGAATCCAATACATCTCCAAAGAAGCCTCAATGATTAAACCACTTCCGGCAATATTGCAAACCAGTCCCAAGGAAAACGAATACCGTGAATTACTCTCACTAGAAATGATGAAGGATCTCCATATTAACAATACCAATAAGATCCACCTTCTACAAACAGAAAACGATAATCAACGAGTAACAACATATTCCCTCATCTCCGTACTAGGACTACTTATTACAATAGCGATCATATGCAAAATCTTGCCAAGAAGAAACAACACAGAAATCATAATTGAACAACCGACAACAAAGACGAATGGACCAGTAACAATCATCGATAGACTTTCCGTTCCTGAGGTCAACTATCTCCAATATCCAAGCAGCCCAAAGTTCAACAACCTACCATACTTCTGACGACCGATGACGATCGTTTTTTAGAGGGGAAGAGTTAACATCAACACGAGCAACGGAAATGCTGACAAAGCGTCTGCCTCGATACAGCGAATTTCCACAGAAATTCATGTTGCAATTCAATTCAATACCTTAGGAATGCAAAGTACCGAGGTAAAATCGAATATAAAATTATTGATTGTAGTTAGTTAAGAAGTAAACTCAATAAAGGTCAGAGCAAACTGCTCTAGAAAAGATTTTTTTTATTAATTATTTCGGTGTAGTGATTAACTTATACTCTCACTGCTAACATTGCTACCACTAATGCAGAGACATAATGTTCATCTGGGTGTGTGGTATTCCGGCACTTTCGCGAGGGCCAGGGGCTGTCCAGGAACACCTGGAAAATAGCTCTATCGGAAATGACTGCTAGCTGAATGGATTTCAGAAGTCGAAGTTGAGCAAAACGGTATTCCCAATAGGCATAATAGCAGACATTTAAATTACCCTACTGGTGTAAGTAAGGATTGTTTAATGGCGGCGAATGATAGCTCTTTAGATAGATAGATAGATATTTCGTATGCAAATTTACAATAGGTTTTGTTACCACACATTTTACAATACGATAGCTCTTTATGAGCCGTCGGTCACGATAGCAGCTTTTACATCTCTGAAGTGACTTACTGACCCCGGAATATCTGACATGACCCTCCTGTTTGAGGACATGCAGTCGAATGATCCGAAAATCGGTCCACTTGGCTTCAAACGTCAACGGACGTACCTAGAAGGGAAACTCTGAACCGCAGGTTCTACTCAAGAATTTGAGTCTGCCCTTGCTCGTTACAAGGTAGATTAGATTATAAGTCGGGAGAGCCTTCACCGGCCCTGGCACTGTGGCCTCTTTAAAGGGGCCTATTGTGCCTTCCCTAGTAGGGTCTTATGGCCATCTTTAAACTCCAAAGGCAGTCAGGAAGACAAGTATCTTCTCTGGGGGTAAGTCAGCAAGATTTGCTGAAGTAACGATTTCTTCGCCATGGACATTTTTTCTAAGATATATTTTCATAAGGCCATGGCCAGTAATTAAACCTGTTAGAATTCTAAGGTTTTTTTTTCCGGGTTGGTAAGAAAATAGGATTTCCCGACGGAAAATTTTGGAGAGAATTTGTTGGTGCTGTTCTGCCCAGCAGTTTTAAGCCAGACCACATTAGATTCCATTAGAGCTTAGTTTTTGATGTGCCGCAGAAGGGTTCAGGTCAAACAAGTGGCATTGTCGGGCCGACTTTGGCCAGTGAGTCAGCTGTTTCGTTTCGCGTAAAGCCACTGTGGGCTGGAATCCAGTGTAGGTTTTTCTTTGCAAATTCGTAGATGGCTATGTACGTTTTCAGGACCAGCTTCGATTTTATGACAAATGAGTGCAGAGCTTGGCTGTCTGAGAAGATGAATATAGTTTTATAATTTTTTAGTTAATGGCAAGGACTTCAGCCTGAAATATGGACGAGTATTTGCCTATAGGCTGACTGAAAAGTTATCTTGAGGAAATTCTCCATAGATGGCAAATCCAGTCCCTGTATCTATATTGTAACCGCCTAGGTCAAGTCGCGATGGAATAGGTTTGTATTTTCCCACTCTTTCCTTGGAGGGATGATGATAAAGAAGTTTTTATGGAAGCCATATTTCGTCTAAAAACATGCTGGAATGCTCATTCAGACTGCATAACGTCGATTAGGGACAGGTGACCTCCATGGTAGGAATATAGGGGTCGATAGTTTTCGAGTGGAATAGACGATGAATACTCAGTCTTGCTTCCATTTGAATATGTACCTGAATAGGTATAGGTAATAAGCCTAGGATGGTAATAGTAGGATCAAATCTTTTCATCGGGTAGGACTAAAAGCAAAAATTGGGCTGTCATTAAAGTTTCCATGTATATATACATATTTGGAGGCGAATTTGTCGTGGAAATCCGGCAATCGACCCTAAACCAGTAAGTGATATAGCCTGACTGTAATCAGCATCAAAGCTAAATTCCAGAACATCTGCTAAATTCCGTAAATATTTTAGTATTTGCACAAGTCTATACCAAAGAGGCGAAGCTAACAGCTGTATCAAGAAGTGATTTTATTAATACCCGGACGGAGTCCACAGATGTTGTCGCAGTATAGGATGGGCTTAAATCCTTGCCATATAAACAAACGAAGCTCTGTCTCCGGAGCATCAAAGTCGCATATTCGTAGTCGCAATTACGAGTTTGCCGCTCCGTGGACAGAGCTTTGTTTGTTTAGAATGCAGGCTGCAAGGAAGCGTACGTCATTTGCAGCTTGTTGTACGCTTGTATGAAACTTATTTGCAGCTTGCCATATAAACAAACGAAGCTCTGTCCACGGAGCGGCAAAGTCGTGCAAGCGAGCGTAACAACAAGCTGCAAATGGCCAAAGCGTGCGTATAAAGCGCAGCTACGTAAACAGTAGGCCTTAGATAGCAGCATGTCTCAGACGGTCAGTCAATCAAAATCGATGAAGTGCTCATCGATGCGAGTCCCACATATAACATTGCCAACGTGCATTATGAGGGCCAAACGTCGGCTATCCAATCATTACCTTGTTGCGTCTATATAGCTGAACTATGCAATGAGTAGAAGAAGGTGCGAAGTACCCTTAAAAGAATGAATTTGACGTTGGGGTTCGACGCCTTAGTGCACCTGGTACAGAGAGCGCACTCCATTTAACCAGCATAGACGCCAACAACCAGTGGTGCTAATAAAGCGTCATCATCTCACTATCCACCCCGGAGAAAGAGCCCGTGGTATATGACGATGTATTTTGGACATGCCGAAAAATGATAATAGAAGATTCACTTTGAAAGCGCTGTAGTGCCAAATTATATGGCAGCCAGGGAAATAGTATCGAGTAAGGTAAAGACGAAGACATCGCGTTGAAAGAAAAGGGAATTCCGATTCCAGCTCAAGGAGATCGACAATAATTCTCCCGATCGGTTCATCATATACAATTTTTTTATAAGAAGCCAATCAATGGCCTAGATACGGTTAGATTTACAGGTTGCTATAGAGAAGGGTGAACACTACTGTATACCATACACTTAAGTTTTCTTGTGGATCTATTGTTTAATGTCCCTCCTTCCTGTGATTACCCGACGCGCCCTCCAGCCATCCTGATATCCTCAAAAACCTATAAAACGGCCTACTGGCATTATGGCCGAAAAGCAGGCTCTTCGAAAAGCGAAAAAATCCTAGTGACCGAAGCTTTACAATAAAGTTATCTATGTAAAATCTATGAAGAACAAGCTTCACCACTCCATATAGGAAAGTTTGTCTTAGTTATAAAAAATAGTAGGTACATAGAAACAATTAGGCTGTTCTGATAGTTTACTCAGCGAGTTTCTTCAAATACGGATGTGCTGATTTGTAGATGGCAAAGTTCGAGTCCGTTCAATTTGATTGCCGCAGCTCTTTTGAACTATTTTAAATATGCACGGAATTGCGGCAATAATAAGATACTCTATCGCGTGACTTAGATATGCAATTTCGAATGGGCTGGGCACCATTAATAGAAAAATCTTGAAGGTAGTTATATGACACAAACGGATGGATTCAAACTTCTAGCTCCATGAAATGCATACTCTAAGAAACCCCCGTCTTGCCAATTTTGCTTCATGCCGCTGAGTGCTGGACGATAAGCAGGAAGGTGGAGAAAATAAAACCGCGAGCTCCTTATAAGCTGTGCCAAATGTGCACGTACATAGTTCAAGACTCCAAAACACGTGGATATATGGCATTGACTCGGCCAATATATAATGCTTCAAATCCAAAGAGCAATGCAGGTTCGAGATGATGAAGAAGCTCAAAATTAGCTCTTGCTAGAGTGCTTAGTTTGGATAACTGTACAAACAAGCTAGCCCGGGATATGCAGTGCATAGCAACTTAGGGCGGGGCACTTAGTGGGATTGACTCACCGTGGGGCGGAATGAAACTTGGGAGAATGAAACTTCTTATAGCTCGCTATTCTGAGCTCCAATGAAACAAAAAAGCGACAGGAAACGGGGGTATAGAGAATAGAGACCGTGATAACGCAACTCAGGCAGAAAGAGGGAGAGAACAATTCTGAGCAGGAAATAGAAACAGACAGGACGTAAACTGAAGGAGTATAGTTATAGACACGAGTATAGGGTGATCGAATCATGGCTGACGAATTCTCACGACAATTTACATGGGAATTAGCATTCCTTGGTATCATGACCATGAGTCAAGGTTATCTGGCAGGACGTGTATTTTTTTTTTAAATACTTGTGATCTATCTAGGATTGGATACTCATTTTATTTATTTATCGAACTTCATGAAGTTTCACCATAACCCACCTTTCCAGACTGATATTTTTTTAGTTGCCTTATTTTCAGATGCATTTTGTTTATTAAGATCGTGGTTGAAATTTTTGCGTATCGCTCGCTGTAAAGTCGCAGATTTAATGGGAGTAGCTAGCGGGCCTATTCCCAAATGCGCGGCGGATCGCTTTTCATGGCGGATTGGTATTTTTATATTTCTAAAAGCGATTCGATCCATTCAAAAGCGATAGCTATTGTGAGGATTGCTGGCAATAAATCCGCCAGCAATCCGTCACCTGAATAGCTATCGCTTTTGACAGCTTTTGGAAATACAAAAACACCAATCCGCCATGAAAAGCGATCCGCCGCGCATTTGGGAATAAGCCCCCAGTTTAAGCCAATGTATGTATTATATAAACCTATACAAGCAGTTGCATATTTCAAGCGTTTTATTCGAACTTTTGTAGTTTTCCGTCCATTCTGACACATCATCCAATTGTGTTTGACATCTTAACAAACGATCAACCAACATATCTATATATTGCCCACTTAAGCGACAATTCCGAGTGTTTACTTACATTGAACATAATTTATTATCAGAACCTTCACATGTTATCATTTAGCCATTTGTTGTGATATGATTTGCTTGACATTTAAAAGTGTTTCAGGAAATGGTAGGTACCAAGGACAGACATACGTACGACATTATGACAAAACTGTCAAATCGACTGACAGTATAATGATTGTGAATTGTTTTCTTGCAATAATACTGTCATAATCCATAACTCTATATCCGTAGATTATGACACCCCTGACTGACATCAACCGAAAAGTGATACATTCGCCGGCCATTGTGACTTAACAAGTTTAGACTTCAAAAAATCGCTGTTACATCTTTGGACATTATCTACCTCTGTGTATCTTTCAAATGACTACTTGTTAGATAAAAACCAATTATTACAGACCATTATTTTAAAGACAGTAGTAAAATCTTATATAACCCACTTGACACTTTCAATTCTTCGGAAGAAGAAGAAACAATTAGTAATTTGATTATAATTGCCACACTGCAACACTTGTTTGGAATGTGAACAAACACTCTCGCCGATAGAGACCATAACAGCAGCGGTTGGTGTCAGTAAACTTTCGTTTGAAAGCCTTACCACTGCGGCTGCCGCTGCTGCTGATGCCATCTCAAATGATCCATGCAAAGCAGTTATTAATGATCGCCACGATGATTACCATCATAATCGTCTTCATCAATTGCGATAAACACTCGGTGAGCCGGCAATACCTACAAAAACTCGATCTAAAGGAGAATGCCAAGGCGGCGGTTTTGCACACAGTATCTATATAGACAAAAACTGACTCAAACTCAATGCGAAAGAAACAGTCGTAGAAATATGACATCGTAAATTTTGTCTTACAGGCGAAATGGAAAGTCATAGCTACGACGAGTTGGTACATCGAAATCCTTATGGTAACCCGTCGCGTCGGTCGCATGAAAATGAAACCGCAAAGAGTCATAGTGTGAAGACGATGACAACATGAAACATGCGCTCTGTGGCGCGGTGTCACGGGTGCGGATAATAAGAGGTTATTAGACGTGTCGTCGAAGAGGGTATGATCTTGCTGGGATGACAAACTTTTTATTTTTATCTCAGAGCCCTGCTTGAGATGGAAAGTGAATTCAGAGACAATCTGAATGCATAGTGCATATTTTGTCGAATAAAGTTCCTTAGTATCTGATGGCAGCATTTAGAAGGGGTAGGAGCTAAGTAGAAATTTGGAGACAAAGCAACGAAAGAACGACCAGTAGAAAAGATTAGACTCGACTATGATCCTCACTTCGACTTAGGGATCTCCCCAAGTTAGTAGTTTATTCCAGTGAGCTAGGTTTATAGGTACTGATAAATTTAACCAAATCTTTCGGCGAACTGGTAGTCATTTATTCTGTCCAAAATATAGGGTCTACTAACGAGTCGAAGATATGTTCTGATTTGGTATTTAGGTACAGTGGACAAAAATGCTGAGATATGCAGACGTTTTGTCATTAAGTTTCCGGCTATTGAACCCCCCCTTAAGTTTAAGTTGAAAAAAAATTTCCGATTTTGGTGTCAGTTTTTATGATACTTTCAAAAATTGGCGATAGGTGACGCGCGAGTAACAGCATCAATGAGTGGTTCTGCCGCTTTAGCTTCAAATTGTGATAAAAGGTTGTTTTTATTGTGCGGGATGAAAAAACGGGCGTGGCACCTCCCATGCAAATATTTAGCTCACTTTCAAGGTTTCCAAGTGTAGGGAGAGATCGATTTTTTTTTTGTCGGATTAGAAAACACTCCACTGGAGCACTCAGACGCAACTGGTACATTGTACTATCAGGAAGCAAATCCTGATTGAATTTCTGTGACTTTCGGAAGAAACTGAGAATGTTCTTATAGTTCTTATAGCACCAGCATTCACCATATTAGAAGCGCCAAATATTTTTCGCCTGATCCAAGGAAAGACAGGACAAAAACGGAGGAAATTAACCGTAGTATCGTAGCCGTCTCCAAAAGCGCTGCAGATAGTGATATTACTTCCGCTTAGTATGCTAATATTCTTAGCGCTTAGGAAAAGCAAAGTGTCCGGTTAGAACGCCGCGCTAATAATTTTTCTACAATATTTTCTTCTGAGAGATAGCATCAGGAATGCCGCAGACTTCTTACAGACTTGCATGCGTTTAGTCTGCCCACATTATGGCTTTGTGCCATACACAATTGCGTTGCTGCAGAGTACATACGCTGATACTTCGACCCCCGCCACCTATTCTCAACTACATATTCGACAGCCATTAGGATAGTGCAGATCTCCGCTTGAAAAACACAGGCATGATTGCCTAACGAGTAATAAAGTCTAATGTTGTTGATTTCCACGAAGACACCAGCATCGGACCCTTGACCAGTTTTAGAGCTATCCGTGAAAATTCGACTACATTCGCAAACCAGGCTCAAACTCTTACTGAAGAAAGTCCTGAAAGTTGTCTGTAAATTTGCACAGCAACCGACGTTCCGGTTCCGCTACTATGTTTGTACCCACTGTGGGTATGTAGGTATACTTACTTACTTATCGGGCTCCCGACCCGTGAAGAGTCTCTGCCTGAGACACTGCAGCCTTCCATCCTCTACGATCCCGGGCACGCTGCTTCCAATTGTCCAGACCAAGCGCTCTGGCATCCGCGATGGCTTGGTCTTTGAAACGGAGGTTCGGTCTTCCTTGTCTTTTCGAACCTGGGGGCTGGGATGCGAAGACCCTCTTGGCTGGAGCATTATTGTCCATTCGCTCGATGTGGCCGAGCCAATGTAGTCGACGTGTTTTGGCTTTTTGGACTACATCCACATCTTGGTACAACTCATAGAGTTCGCGGTTGTATCTTCTCCTCCATTCGCCCTCCTCGCACACAGGACCAAAAATCCGCCGAAGTATTTTTCTTTCGAAGGAGCCCAGTATCAGCTCTCCCTTCTTGCTTATCGTCCAGCACTCGGCGCCATAAAGCAGAACTGGCAGGATAAGGGTTTTGTAGAGCACACATTTCGTCCTTCGAGTTAGGAGTTTTGAACCCAGTTGTTTTGCCAAACCGAAGTAGCAACGGTTTCCTAGGGTAATTCTTCGCCGGATCCCCACTAGGGTGTCATTCGTGGAGTTTACGTTTACTCCGAGGTAGGTGAACTCCTTAACTACCTCGAAATTGTTGCTATCAATAGTGACGTTTTGTCCTAGGCGGTGGACAGATGCTTGTTTGTTTGTTGATAGCATGTACTTAGTCTTGTCCTCATTTACTTCAAGGCCAACGGATTTCGCCTGGTCTTCAATCGGCGTGAACGCTTCTATCACGGCACGCTAGGAGCGACCGATGATGTCAATATCGTCCGCATAGCCAAGCAGCTGGACGGACCTGTTGAATATAGTGCCTTCCGTGTTGACACCTGCCCTGCGCACTATCTGCTCCAGTACGAGATTGAAGAAGTCGCATGATAGAGCGTCTCCTTGCCGAAATCCGGTGCATGTTTGAAAAAGTTCGGAAGAGCTGCTTCCAAACTGCACGTTGCAGCGCGTGTTTTCCAGCGTCGCGCGACACAGCTGAATCATATAGAGCTCCTGACGATGTATGCTATCATACGCGGCTTTGAAGTCGATGAATAGGTGGTGAGTTTCGACTTGAAATTCGTTGGTCTTTTCCAGGATTTGCCTCAGTGTGAAAATTTGGTCTATAGTCGATCTGCCGGGCCGGAAGCCACACTGGTACGTGCCGATTAGTGTGTTGCAGAACGGTTTTAGACGTTCACACAGTACGTTGGATAGGATCTTGTATGCGACATTTAGCAAGGATATGCCTCGATAGTTCTTGCAAGACATAGGATCGCCTTTTTTGTAGATGGGGCATATGGAGCTGATAGTCCAGTCATCGGGCATGTTTTCTTCCACCCATACTTGGTTGATGATTCGGTGCATGCTCCCTACCAAAACATCACCACCGTATTTAACGAGCTCCGCTGGTAGACCATCAGAGCCTGCGGCTTGAGCTGGGAAGCTGCTTCTTCTTTCTACGCAGGATCTTCTTTCTACGCAGTATCTTCTTTTCCTCCCTTCTCGTGGCTCGATACTCTTCTCTCGCTGCCCTTGTTTTGCGCTGCAGCGCTTTCTTGTGTGCATCTTCTGTCACCTTTTTCCGGTACACGCATTCATCATCATACCACGGGCTCTTTCTCTGGGGTGGCTGGTATCCTACGGTGGTTTCGGCTACCTCCTTGATGATGTCGCGATACTGGCACCACTGATTGTTGGCGTTTGTGGTAGGTGAGTGCACAGAGGAGAGTTTCATACTCAGGCGCTCGCTGTAGGCTCTGGCTACTCCAGGTGTGCTAAGGCGTCCAACGTCGAATTTCTTCTTCTGGGCGGTTCGCAGCTTCTTCTCGTTGGACAGTCGAGCTCTGAATTTAGCCGCGACAAGAAAATGGTCAGAGTCGACGTTTGCCCCTCGGAATGTGTGCACGTCGAGGATGTTGGATGCGTGCCTCGCATCGATTAGCACATGGTCGATTTGGTTGGCGGTTCGACCGTCTGGAGAGCGCCAGGTTGCTGTGTGGATCCTTAGCCTTGGAAACCTAGTGCTACTTATCACCGTATTACGAGCTGCTGCAAAATCGATTAGTCGGTAGCCGTTGTCTGTTGTCGTTTCGTGGATTCTGTGCTTACCAACTAACCCGCCAAAGATGTTTTCCTTTCCGACTTTAGCATTGAAATCCCCGAGTACAACTTTTACATCATACTCCGGACAGGCTCCGTAGGCTCCATCCAGGAGGTCATAAAACTCCTCCTTGATGGGATCTTCAGCCTCGTCGGTAGGGGCGTGTGCACATATTAGGCTTATGTTTTGGAAAGTAGCTTTGATGCGGATGCGGGTATGTAGGTATGACGTATGGATAATGCCAAGCCAGTTCCTCAATTCTCTTTTTCAATTAATGCAAAACTTTGAAGATACTTTATGCACGCATAAGTGAATAGACGTCGTTTTACAAAATGTTACTTCCCAAGAGGCCTGAAAAATCCACTTTAAAACTTGAAATTGAAAGCGTTTCTGTAAGCGTCATTATAATGACACAATTTTCTAAGCCCTCCGTGGTTACCTTCGAAATCTCTCATTTTGCGAATTTATCAAGAGGTATTGCTTATTTGAGGTCAACTACCTTGGTAGCGTCAAAATCTAACCACCAAAACTCTTTTACATTTCCACCGCACTTACTCCTGACAAAGCAATCATTGGGCTTGATGGTGGTATCTTTCAGAAAAAAAAACTTAAAAATTCAATTGATAGCCACAAAACAAGACCACAGTATAGATGGTATGGTAAGTAGGTACTCTTTGTCGGTCAAGTGAAAAGTTCGAAGCACCCAATAGTGAAATGAATAATCAGTCAATCAAATAGGCAATTGTCGATTTTTTTTTATTTTTTGCTCATCGCAAACACTTTCGAATGTTGGTTGACAATAAAGCGCCATTCTGTTCAATGAAGATGATTTATTTACGAATCAACAAAAATGAAGGGAATTTTTTGAAAATCAGTTGAACGATATAATTTTCAAATGTCCTGCCTATCAGTATACGAATATACCTATAGTATAGCTAGTGATTTTCAGCCACAGACATAACCTTCATTCCCTACGGCGGTGGTTCGTCTACTGATGAGCCCACCCACCACATCGGGGCGAAACGCATTTGGAATTGAGGCCATTTAAATGTTTAATAAAACTTCCTGATTAAGTAACGTCTGTAGATATACGTACTCGATATGCTTAAAGTCCACTATTCTACCAGATCTCACCCGCAAGTTTTGAAATAATAGGTACCTACCAGGCACGAAGCGTCCATAAGGGAAGCAGTGCTTTCGTGAGAATTCAAAAAAAAAAAACGTTTTTTTACATAAAGTGACATTTTATTTAAAATTCTTCCAGCGATGTTCAATATTGTCTAAATCAGAGTTCTAAACGAATCTAAAACGAGAAATTTGACCAATTTCAATAGCACCAGGCGTTCTGAAATCAGCCTTTCCACAAAGGAACAATTTAAATATCTTTTAACAACAATTGTCGACCAAGTCGATATTCGGTTTAGTTCCCTTCCCTGTCATGTTTTGAATTTTTGAAATTTTCGGACGCAGCATTGTATGAACATTTTAAAACCAATTTTCCTGTTAGGCAACTTGCTTAATAATTTACAGAGTTCATACCCGGGATATTTTGAAATTCCAGCGTTGAAAACAGAACTAAAGTTGATTTTCGATGACGAGCATTTTGCGTCAAAAACTAATCTTGAGGAAATATTAAGCTTTTTACTCAGTACTTTAAGTTTTGGAAACTATTGTTGACTTTCCCCCTGACAAAAGCATCTGTAGAGAGATCATTTTCGTGTCTTAAAAAAATAAAAAAATACGTGCAAAATAAATGTGGACAAGAAACGTTACCAAATTGAGCTAGGCTGAATTCCAAAACGCAAAATCAACGTAAGGGGTAATGAAAACATAAATTTGGGGTAAATGGAAACAGTATTTTTTTAATGGAAATGTGTTGAATTTTTTGATTCACAGTAAAGTAATGCCCCGCACATATAAAAAAAAGAGATCCCCTGCCCAGTACGACATCAATGATCTTAAGAGGGTGGTACATGACGTAGTCAAAAAGAAAATGACATTCCGACAGGCTGAGGAATATTATCATATTCCAAAATCTTTTAGAATAAAAGGCCGAAACACACCTCTTGAAAAAATCGGATCTGGGCGTACATCTGCCATTCCCAAAGAAATTGAGTATGAGATAGTTCGATGCTTTACAACACGATCAAAAATGGGTTTTACTTGTGATAAAAAAGATGACGTTTTCATTTTCCCCTGATTTCAAAATAAAATGGGGTAAATGGGATCATTGAAGGGGTAAATGAAAACATCAAAATATTGCACTTAGTGTTTATTATAGTGTGATTTACCCATTTAATAAAGAACTCTTAACGTTATTATATAAGCCTAAAACTTTTAGAAGTTCAAATTTGCTTGAAATTTTATTTTTATTTTTAATTTTAAATTTCGATGTTTTTGAAATTCCAAAAAACGTCCCCAATTACCCCAATTGACCCTATACCATTTTGGCTTTAAATAATTTTAATAAAGCGATATTTTCTTCAATAAAGGACTTTAGATTTTAAGTTTAAAGTTGAGTGCTTCCGCTTCCCAAAAAGTCACGCTTCGTGCCTGGTACCTACCTATCCTGCCTTAGAAACTCGCAATATTTCTATCTGTGAATACGTTAAAAAAAATTTTAGCTGGGCAATGTAGTATACGTATTCACAACTAAGTAGTAACTTGAGTCAGAGTCGATAGTCTAGATCTAGATCTAGATAGCTAAATATTAAAGACCTGAAACCCGGAACTAACTATAAGAATTGATCACCTTTCGGGCCCGATTTATTGCATTTTCCATCACTCTTGCCAGAACTTTCGGCGATAGATCCTCGCATTCTTGACGTTTATTCTCTTTGAGGGCTTTAAGAGTCTAAGGCTTGTTGACATAGACACGCGACTTCAAAACATTCACAAAAAGAAGTCTGAAATGGTTGAATTAGGCGTTTAAAACGAGGGATTTGCTTAGACATGGCTTGAGCGTAGGTTGCACTCGCTTGGTGTGTTCACCGGTTTACAGCTGATGCACTGCCTTTATAATAATATTCTCTATAAAGAACGCCGATTAATGCCTCATTGTCTTGTCGATACTTCTTTTTACCGATATTTTTTAAATGTCTCGCTAGCTATAGAAGGTACACCATAGGGACAAATGGCCAGAATTTAATGCCAAGAGATCATGAATAAATTCATCATCACTGTTTGATAGACAGTCATGATGCTTGTTGAATGGGAGTAGATATTCTACAACAATTTCTCTAGAAGACTTTCTCTTGAAGACCTTCTTTGCATCTCCAGTCCAGCCCTTGGAATCTTGGAAAAATAAAAGCTTGTTCAAATTACTCCAAACAATCTCGAAGGTAGACCGCAAGGATATCGCTAGAAAACGTGGGTCTGCCTTAAATAGGTGAATGCACTTTACCATTTACAAAAAATTACAAAAAAAGGAGTAGCTCTCACATTTTCACATAAACAACTCACAGCTTTTAGGTCGATGATTGGGTGGAATCTTTTAAGCCACCAAAGAGGCGGGCAGACTACAGATATCTAATGGTAGCTAACAACGCGCATTTATTTTTATCTTATCCAAAAGCTCAATGTCAATGCGGTATTAGAAATAAACCAAATTGAATAAAGGTCCTTAAACCATGTGTTGGGAAATGCTACCTAACGAAGAAACTAGTTCAATTGGGTCATCAGTTAAAATATTTGAGTAGATAATGAGCAGTTTGTGGGTGGGTAAATATTTAAGAAACACCTTTACAAAGATGAATGAAAGAATATTGTAATTAGAGGTAACGAATTCCTGATGAGCAAACAGTGATGACAATAACGTTTCATGCTCCTCATCTTTGTAAAGTACCTATACACTCATGTGAAAGGTCTGAGTACATACTCAGTTCGCATTGTAAAACTTGAAGAGTGGGTGAAAAAACTAGTCTATCAACATATTCCTGGGATGGTTGGTAGCATTTGCTTATCTATACTGCAATGGAATGCTTAATTGCAACACTTGTTCAAATTGGGGCATTTCATATAGATGCACTTTAAATTTATGCAGGAATGTGCATTGCGCCAACATATCGCATCGTAGGGTTTACCCGCTTATTGTATAAACCCCACAACGCTGTTGCGATATAATACATTTAGCCATCAAGCCCTCTATATTATAATGTATAGCTTAGCTTTTGAATTATTGCCAAGTGTTTTCTTGCGATGGTATTTTGGCAGAAGGTTGGTTGTTACAGTTAGCCTTGCACTTAATGGCAGATGAGTGCACATAAGACCATAATCCACCAAATTAACTCCACAGAGGTCATAACTCATACCTATGCCTGGTTTTTGAAAAGTGGTGCGATGGAGATGTATAGGTAGTTCCAGACGTTAGTTTAGGTTGGATTAAGTGGCTTTCAATGTCGCACTTAGGCGTGATAAATAAATCGACCATTGGAGTAGAGAAAGATAGATACCTCTAAGAATGTTAGCGGTGCTAGTGCTAACAACTTTTTTCATGTACTTGCTGAGGTAATTTGCAAAATAAAAGCCATCCCTAGATTGGCAAGCGCAGAGCAAGTATCCAGAGAAAGCGGATAATGATTAACTGTTTCTCTAAGACATATTTACTAAACTAGCGGAAGCTTTGTCTAAAATGTATAGTAATTAATCAATAGTAACATTGACGACTTTGGGGTTTTTGAGTCTCTAGTCAGTCATCAGTCTCTCCGGGCTTTCTCAAATGCACTCAAAATTCACAAATGTATGTATATGGATAGCTGATTCGCCCAACAGTTGGCAGCTAGGAAGTCGTGAAACCATAAGCTCAGCGTAAAGAGGTAGATATATTCCAGGGAGCAGTGTGCTAGTTCGCTGGATCTAAGAAAAATACTCGAGAGGGATAGGTAATGGGGGTTTGCAAAGTCCATAAGGGCTTTAATAGAATGTTTTTCCAGAAGAGTGAAGGTCCAACGACTGCGGTGGCTGGGTCATGTAGAGCGAATGGACGTGAATGCTCTGGCCCGGAAGATCTTCGAATCCACACCCGAGGGACGGCGCAGTAGAGGAAGACCGCGACTCAGGTGGCGCACGCAAGTGGAAGGGGACATTAACCAACTTAGCGTGCGAAACTGGAGGCAGCTGGCCAAAGATCGTGCTGGCTGGAGACGCTTGTTGGTTGAGGCCCAGGTCCACCCCGGACTGTAGCGCCACCTTTAAGTAAGTAAGGGGCCAGAACTTACAAGTGGGAGCCATGTTGCTACGTGCGAAATTTGTTTTGTGCCATAGATCTGTCATATCTTCAGATCTAATATCTAGAGAAAAGTCCTAAGAGTACTGAAGCAGTCAATTCAATCCTTTTGGTTAACCGAATGTGATGGTAAATTGACGCAGTTAGCACTTCCTGGGTGGAGGTTTGTCTTTCGTCTATGGCTTCTGGCAGTCTATTACTAAGTAGTCACTGTGGGTTCTGACGAAACAATGGGACTTCTCCGCTGCTGCGAACGGTGATGAGTGCTTCTGCAGTAGCAGGATTCGTTGTCGGCTTGATTGGACCCACTCTGTTAGATTCGGTGTCCAAACTTTTTGAAGGTTGTAGAAGGGGGTGTTCTCCCATGTCAAGTTGACTGCCATGGTGTATCTGTCCTTTTGATTCTATAAAGCTATGTGGTGTCGCCAGGCCCAAGGCAAGTTTATGTCTAGCAGTGCATTGTACCTTTTTGGCAGTAGAGTATAACTTTTCCCCCGTACAGCAAATGCCGATGGGGCTTTTATTTTTAAATTCGTGTCCGATGCAGACGTATCAACGTTCGTAGAGTCCGAGTCGGAAGGGAACTAAATCCCACAAATAAGCCTGTTACAATCGCACTCCGGTATCCAGAGGTATACCCTAAGCATCCACACGACACGCTAGGGTATTTAGTCGAAGAGGATGCCACCCACAGCTGCAGTCACTGATATTTGGTGCTGTCAACAAAATAAAATGCAGTTTCAGTCAGTTTTCCTATAGGTACTGCTCAGTTCCCAAGTGAAAAATGTAATGCTCTTGTTAAAGTTGTAGCGTCCATCGTCCATGTGTCATCGAACCAGAACAGTACCTTTTCCATATGATAGATTCTTATAGTCTTCACAATTTATCTATTTCCTAAAGATAGCTAATCGAGTGTGGTCAAAACGATTACTGCCCTGCTCCAAAATTGCATTGTTCCAACCTATTATATCCCATCGTATCCATATAGTCTCCACCTTCTCTGCCATGATAGATACCAGCTCCAAATATACTAAACTTCATACGAACATGCAACCGCGGCGTTAACTCTTTTTTAAAGCCATCAAAACCCAACGGATGAAGAGACTTCCTTTACACAGTGGCACAACATCGTATATATGCGGGCACACGGCTATCACCTTGCGCGGCAGCAGCACCGTTGGTTGCCGGGCTTGCGATTCGAGTTTAATGACTGTGTATCTACAACTAGTATCCGTATGTGTATCATGGTCTATAGCTAAGTGCAGCATTTATATACGGCTCCACTGTAATTGCCGCATAAATATATAGGTATACAAAACCGCGAAAAACATTTTACGGATTCGTTTTTTTTTCTCTGTTGCTGTTTTGTTTTAATACCATCTGGGTGTATGTGTGACAATCTACGAGTAATTTGCAAGACAACAGTCAGAAAAACAAAAAAAAAACTTAGATACGCATTCCAATGAAAGGAAAACCTCGGTGCCAGCTGAGGAAGTCACACAAAAAACTGTCAGAAGAAGAAGTGGTAGTAGGAGACGACCGTGACTTTAGGCTGAAAGTGATTTTGCGAAATTGCTTAAATTAAGTTTGATGATTATTTTGCGGCTCCCAAAAATATATTACATACGCGTGGGTGTATTAAGAGATGATGTATGATGGTGGATAACACTTCTGTACTGGTGGTGGCCAGAGGAGAAAGTTCTAGTGCGGATATTTATTGAAATAATCGCCACCACCACAATAGTTTCGCCCAAATGGATTAGTCTATTATTATAGATAGAAATTTAATTGAAATGGAGTTCCGCACTAGAAATGGTGGGGATTCCACTATAGCTATCAACGATCAACTTGTGGAATTATTTTACCATTCCCCGAGGCAAAGATCTCACCGGAACGTAAAGCACATCCCATCTTATATCTACTTATTCAGAGCAAAAATGTTCCCTCCACACCGCAGATGAAGAGCACAGGACTTATGACTTATTTTCAGTGCGAACTCATAATGACGGCCATATTTTAGGTCGTTTCTGGTGTTTATCATGCGTTTATCTTGCCGAATCACCATGGCAAGTTACACGACATGACAAACCTTTTTATAAAAATGAGTATTCGTCAATGCCAGCGTTGCGCCCATTTTATGGCAGACGCGGTTGCCCTTCAAAGTCGACTCTTCAATGTTTGGTAGCCACCATTCGAGACAACCATATCTATAAACAATCCCCAACCAGAACCAATATCTGTACATCAATGGAATGCCAGATCGGCCCAGAACATCGCGTCGATCCGTGTAAGTGCACAGGAGAACCCGAGGCAGTCGATACCTCGCCGTTCACAAGAAGTCGGCCATTCGCAGACTTCAACTTGGTGAATTTCGCGTAGCAACTTCCAACTGACCCATAGGCTCAAATTTAATGACCTTAGGCCGTTTGTTCGCTGACTGAAGGGCTTCGCAGCATTTGAAAGAGGATTCCAATTTTGAAAGCTCATTTGTATATGAATCCAGAACGCCTGTTCAAAGCACTCTGCATGTTAGAGGAGTCCCATTGAAACAGTTGGAAAAGTTTAAATATCTCGGGGTCTTATTCACGAGTGATGGAAGGAGCAATGCCGAGTTTTCCTATGTAGGATTGCTCGGGCTGGGTCAATTTTGAGACAGCTTGGTCATTCTGTTATCAGGAGGACTGAACTTGGTGTCAAAGCTAATTTGTCAGTCTTTAATTCGGTGTTTGTTCCAACTCTTACCTATGGTCATGACCGAAAGATCGCGGAAACAAGTTGGCGAAATGAGATTTCTCCGTAGTATTGCTGGTGTGACCCGTAGAGATCGCATGTCGAGCAGCTACTTCTCCGGACGGAACGATCCATGCTTCGGTGGTTTGGTCATGTTAAACGCATGACCCCGACCAGGATTCCACGACGTGCTATGGAATCCGTACCATCAGGTGGGCGTCATCTAGGTAGATCAAGGATGAGATGTTTAGATCAAGTCCATTATCTCTCCTATACCCGTATGAGGATTGCCCTTGCTGATTTAGAGTCGATGGCGGAGAATCGAGAGCTATGGAGGGTCTACTTGAGCAACCTACACCCGCGACCCACTTAATGGACAAGCGGACCATTGAAAATGATGATGATGATTTTTATATGGATAGCTATGTTAACAAAATTGCCATGATATATGGGACGACGCCAAATCCACACGAGCTTTACCAGATGACAAATGCATCTACAAAAAGTTACTGTTTGGTGCTGATTTTGGCCGTTATTGCTCCGTACTTAGCAATGCTAACCGAAATTTTGGCCCAAATTGAACGATATGGAAGTAGATGACGTGCCACAATACACAATGGACATCCTGCATGAACCATTTGGGGGTATAATGGTTATCTCTCCCGAAGGTGAGATTAATTGGCCACTAATTTCGTTCGATTTAGCCTCATTAGACTTTTCCTTGTGGGGTTTCCTCAAGTCGCAGGTCTATGCCAATAAGTCGCAATCGAACACCGCGAAAAGTCGCGGAGGACATTTAAACGATGTTATGGGTGGGTTGGTAGGTAGGTGTGGCTGTTTAAAAACTCATTTTGTTACCACAACTCATTTCACCTGGTTGTTTAAGTTTGTCGAAGTGGACAGTTTATATCCAGTCTGTGGAATTCAAAAAGTTTATCAGTTCTTAATGATGCTACTCTTTGAGACCTCCTCGAGAGATTCGAAGAAGAGTTCACCCATAGTTACAGCATGAGGGTTTCTTTTTCGACTGCGTCATTACAACTGCGGCAGTGCGTATTATGTGGAATGCCCAATCTGACTGCATAATGGTTTCCTCTATATAGTCCCAGTGGTGATCGCTGTTTGTTTAGAGGCTGGTTTTCCGTGCTGGAATTTTGGTCTTTCTGAATATGATACAACTCGTCAGCCGTCTCCATCTGAGATTGCCTTGCTGATGGGAATTCTAAGAAAATATTTGCTTTGACTGCTCTTATCCAAAATGTGGACCGATTCCGCAAGTGAGCAGTGGACGGCTGAGCCTTGTCTGGCCAGCTCATCACCATATTCCTTTCTACAAACGTTGCTATTACCTGGAACCCAAATCAGGGTAATCAGCCATTTTTATAACTATGCTTTTGAGAGAAGTGCTGTTAAAGTAATCCCGGCTAAGGGCTGGATCAGACGACAGCACAGTACAAAATTACAAATCAAAAGGACTTATTTCAACTCTAAATTTCAAGAAAATCCTGGTCTAAGGCGGTAAGAAAATCATCTGGATGTGGAATCCTAAATGTTAGCGGTAGGACTCCTTAGAGAAACTATCTTCTGAAGACACGCGTTAAAGCTTTCAAAACATAGTGAGCGTGTGACTGAAATATAAAACCTTTTGCCTACCTATATATATTAACCTTTTCAAGCCATTGGACAACTTCAGAGCAAGCGTTCATAATTATTTCGCCATCGTTCAAACGTGCATACACGTACCTTCCTAAGACCTTTTGGATATGGTATGACTTATAGAGATTTAAGTTCCACATAAACTCTTATGCAAAAGTTTATAACTTGTAGAACTTAAATCGCTATGAGTGTATCGCCGAAAGGGGCTTAATGCTCCAGTCTTCAATTTTCTTAAAATCGAAATAACCTTGGATATCCGTTTGAACTTTATTCCTCAGTTTTTCAAATACTTGAAAATGATGTATTCTATGATAAGAGCAATCTGTTTCACTGTATCCGACACGTAGGACATTGTACCTATTTCTTATGAGGAGTATTATCCTATCTAAATTTTTTATATTCCTTTTATGAAAAGGTCTACGTTGATGGAGGTCTGACAATCAGTTTTATTTTCCCAAAGGATTTGTTTAAGTATAATCTACTATCTGTCAGTCACTAATATTCCTCCTATTTTATTTAAAGAAACATTTCTTTAGTTACATAAATCAAACGCACTCCACACGTATCTTCTAATTAAATTTCTGCAGTTACTGCCAACATAAATTATATAAAAAATCTTTCAGCAATAACCGACAAACAGATGTGCCATATGCGTACGGTAGGTATTACCTGCGTATTGATTTTACGATGCAATAATTGTGGGAGTAAATAAGGGCTGCCGTAATCGTATAGGCAGCTCTAAATGAAGTCATAAAATTACCCATTATCCAGAGCGTTCAGGTGTTTCGGTAAATTTAGGTAGGTGCCTACTACACCTTAAAGGTGAGAAGTAAGTGTTGTTTCAATACAGTCCCGAGGTACCTAAATGAAGACATTTTGATGAAATTTTCTTTATGTAATGGAGTTCAGTGCAATAACATCTTAGGGTTATTATATGAAGGTTGGTACTTATGGAGAAAGAATTTTATTCGAAGGTGAACATAATAACCATTAATTTCTTGAATTCCTATTTGATTTTAAAAAATTAAACCAATTTGTATAATGCTAATATAATTGCAAACACTCTTCCTTTCAGTAATTAGCAAATACAAAGTATAGCTATGTATCTTATGATGAGAAGTGCATCATAATTTGAGTAGTTAGTTGTAGGTATCACTCATATCGTAAATTTAATACCTGATTGCTAGTTCCTACTTTCTGCATGCGACTATAAAAACCGCATAAAAATTATGACAATTACTGCACCTAATGCACAATCAGTCCCATGCCAGTGTATAATTAACGGACAAGACTGTCCAACAACTTTAATTGTCAACACTGTCCGTCATAAGCGCACACAATCACCCCTCACAGTGAGGTTTCTTTAATTTTAAATGCGCGCATTTAGTGTGGACAACAAATAATGTGAATATAATCTTTGTCCAACAACAAGATGCTTTCTTCATCGTTTGTCAAGTTTGACAGTAAAGCCTATTCAAAGATGTAAGCTCACAACAAAGCAGAGACTTTTGGCAATTAATTATATTCTCCGATCGTCTGTTTAAATGTGTACGCACTTAAGTAGCTCTCAATGGAGCTTGTTCAATAACTTTGACGTCTGTCATTGAACTTAAGATTTGGGTTATATGTTATATGTACTCAAATAAATTGGGCGAAACTAATTGAAAGTTCATTTTGTTTACTTTTGTATTTTCATCTTTATTTCAATTTTCGTACACAAATGTTTGCGAACTATGTGCGCATCTGTCATCTGTCAAAACAAATTAAATATCCCCCTTGTTACATTGTAATTGGATTAAAGCTCAATAAATAAATAAATAAATAGGTGGCGCAACAGGCGGGTGACACCCAAGGCCTAGCTTCTCGCAACCATTCGTTTTGTGTGAGTTTCTATTTTTGGGACGAATGGAAGGGACCTACAATTTTATGCCGAGTCCGAACGGCTTAATTGAGAAGCTTTTTCATGACAGGCATACTCTCGGATGTTTGTCAGACCTTCGCGAGAGGTGGCGCAGTAGAAAAAACTTAGATGTAATTTGGGTTTTTCCGGGGATCGAACCTGGGATCCCTCGCACAGTGGTCCAACACACTAACCACTGCGCTACTGCAGTGGTAAAGCTCAATGTGATCGTAAAATATATAAAAAATAGTAACAAACTCACTTAAGTAATAGCTAGTCTTTGAGTTTATTAACACACCGCTAAGTGTCACATTAGACGGGCATATTGTGTGCTCAATCAGTGTGACGTTTGTATACAACCGACTCACATTCTGGCTCTTCTTTTCTTATTGTCAACCAACCGAATCACTGGGAATTACCTCACTTAGATAGTTTTGTAACTTATTTGCATTTGAAATTATGAATCTTTGACAATGTGACATTGTGAACTGTGACCGTGAATTCTTGAGATGCGCGACAACACTTTGAATAGGCTGTGTGCGCAAATGGAACGGGGCTTTTAATTTGTTCTTATCGTACAAAGTTATATCTGGCCCCAAGATAATGCATTTTTGTTCGAGATTTAGAAAATTTTGACACAACACACTTTGCTTTTGATAAGTCCTCTAAATCTTACCTCAGATTAAGTCAGAGTGACGTCTTGGAGTAAAACGGTAGTAGGTACCCGCCTCGAAATCGTGAAAATCGGACAGACAGACGTTGTGATAAAGACATTTTGACCGCAACATATCTATACAAACTAAATTAGCACAATGCGACTTTTAAAAACATTCAACAAATTGAACCACGAACAAGAACTGTAATAGCACATGATTGGATGTTTTATTTTTATTAGCTTGATAATAGATCTGTATATACCTCAAACTTGTATTAGGAGGAACATAGGTGAGGTTAACGGGTTGGTGAAGCTGAGTAGCCTCCTCTTCACCCCACTTAGGTCCTTGTGGACCCATTGTGATACCCTTCGAAGGGGTTAGCCGTGTTGTACTGGCTCTATTTCATCCTTCCCGTGGTTACCCGACTTTGTCCAGCCATCTCGTTGCCCTCAAACACCTGTAAAGATTGGATATTGAGACGTTAGAGAGTTCTTCAATATCCTGGAAGCAGTAACTTCCAAGTGTTATATTCCTCAAGTGACAGAGACTCGGGCAGTGACAGAGAAAGTGAGGGGTGTCCTCGTGGGCTTCTTCATCACCGCAGCCTCTACAAATGTCGTCATTCTTAAGATTTAGTTTCATTGTGTGGCTTCTTAGAAGGTTGTGATCAGTGAGGGCGCCAACAATCTTAGACAGCGATATTCTATCGTATCGCAGAAGTTTGTTGGTCCTGTTTTTGTTGTACTCTGGGCCACATCTTCCGTGATATGTCACAGGTGGTTAGTGTTTTCCGCCTGATATTGGCTTTCATTCGGATCTTGTATTCCACTCGTTCTCTGAGACTGCAGATTAGTGGTTTGATCGACTGAAGTGCCTGGTCTGGGTCCATTGCATAACCTCTTCTTGCCAGTTCGTCAGCCCTCTCATTGCCGGTTACGTCCCTGTGTCCAGGAACCCAGCAGAGATTCGTATTATGCTGCGAGCCAAGAGCCTTGAGCTCTTCGCGACAGCGGCGAACTAGTTAAGATTTAATCTCATTATTAGAGATTGCCTTGATAGCCGCCTGGCTGTCAATAAATATGGTAATATTATTCCGTGGTACTGCCATTATTGACACCATGCTTGCCACTTGGGCGACCGTCAGTACCTCAGCCTGATTGAACTATGTATGTTAAGTTCCTCTGAGAATAGTCCGGCGCCAGTTCCACATTCCATCTTTGATCCATCAGTGTAGATGGCTATCGATGTCGTTTCCGTTGGTTTGTTCCTTATCGAAGTCTACGTAGGGTAGAGTTGATGTCACTCCCTACGTGTTCCTTGAGGATTCGCGCATGTCCAAATAGACTGGGGATCCAGCATTTTGTCTGGCTTATCCGCAACGCACTTTTGGCACCCGATTCTTGCATGTATAGATCCATTGGTAGCAGGTTGAGAAGCGTTTCCAACCCCACTGTTTTTTAGGAACATAAAAGATGGTTGAAAAATGGACTGGAAACACATGAATACACAAAAATCCATCATACAGTTGCAGGCTTCAAAACGAGTTTTTTTAGAACAAAACATTTAGCTTAGAAACTGTCATTTTAGACGAATTATATTTTTGCAAATCATAATCTTAAATTATATGTCTCATTTGAGTTGAAGACATGTTTATTATTAGTTAGATGACGTCAACAGACAAATTAAACTAAAACTAGGACACAATAATCACAGATTACCTTCAAGACACAATCACTTCCATAATGTTCCCTCCCCAAAAATGACAATCAAACTCCATCTTATACGGCAGGCGGAAAAAATTATGAATAACTCTCGAACATGGAAAAGTTTGTGCACTCATTTTCCGACTCGACAAAATTTGACTTTCATTCTCATCCCATCGTTGTGCGGCTAACCTTTGCCTTGGTGTGAGTGCTCGGTTCCTTGGGAACAATGAGGAAATCTCCGATTAACTTGCTACTGTGTGTGAAAAGCGCATAATCTCAAGGTAGTCGGTGAATTTTCACTTTTTCCTCGCTGCCGTAGAACCAAAGACCACAAAAACATTGTCAGTCCGCAAGTAAGATGGAGAAGAATGGTTGATTAGTGTGTGGGAAGAATGTCAGGCGAGAGAGATGTATTTGTTTTGTGTTTTTTTCATTCTCCCTGCGATGATAATAAAGATCTTCGTCGTCATTGAATTTTGAGTGTTGGCTGTCTGCCATGTGATCGTGAAAAGCACTTGACTATGAGATGATTTCTAAATTTTTTTTTTCATCTAGAGATCGTGACTTGATTGAATTTCGCACAAGCGCGCGCAAACCTACATACTGCAGACAGTGCTAATAAATTGATTTGAGTTACTTATCGTTATTGATTTGTGCGATAGGTTGTGCACAGACGCACCTTCAGTTTGCTGTTTCATTGGGAGTTGTATTGGAACACTTGCTGAGACTGAGGCTGAGACTTTGAGAAATGGAACATTTTTACAAGACTTAGACTTCAAAATTTAAATTCAAGATCTAAAAGTATCTATAAATGTAAATATTTGGAATTATAAATTCAAGACCAAGCAAATTCCTGTGTTTTAAGCTAAAATGGTTTCTATCTCTAAAACAATTTTATAGGAAACGGTTTAGCGTTCTTGAGAATATTTCAACTTTAGACAGACTGCCAACTGATCAAGTCAGGTTATATCAGGTGGCCCTTATACCCATCTGAACCTAAACAAATCTAAGGTTGGATGAATGAATACGCTCAAAAAAGGGGTCCCGCTGTTGCGCTATTTTAATGTTGCACCATAATTCACGCTAAATTTGAATTTTGCTCCATTTAATAGTACAGTGATGCCAACGGAAGAAAAAGATAACAATGTGACAGCTGACAGTTCGGTGTTAGTAAAAATGGAGCACTATAAAGCGACTACAAACTCGGTTCGTTGTTTGGGTCAAAGTTTGTATGGGAACAGTTTTATTTTTCATCCGATTGACTTCAAACTCGGTTTGTGTACTCTATTCTAAGAAATAGAAATAATTAATTTTTTCGATTTTGGAAATTTTGCTTGAGGTCTGAGTTATTGCCGATGACCCCTTAAAAGGGGGCCTTTTTCAAAACTCACGAGCCGTTCGTCGTATCAATTTGAAACTTTGTAATGCGTGATAAACTCGGTCGCCGTTGAATATGCTTATCGCTTCATCTAACTCCAGCGTACGTATTCCAAGGATATTCAAGGGGAATTCTGTAAGAATGGAGTCATACTGCTAGAAAGTGGTACACGATCTTTCTGGTTGCATATGTTTCACAGTATAGGAAGATCTGGGCAGTGTGGAATATAATTAAGGATTTGCTAGCTAAGAAATATGTCTCGTCCTATAGATAGAGGCTCAGTCTGCTATAGTATGATCTTACATGTTTTACTTACAAATTGATCATAATACTCTTTGACCTGCTTTCTCCAAAATGGTGTTAATTTTTCAGAGATACTAACTACTCCTTAGGTACTTTCTTAGGTATGTTTCCTCCGCGATATATAATTATAAAAGAGGGAACTAACTGACTGTAAAGGAATTTCTGTGTATCAAATCCTGAGGGCTACGCGAGCAAAGCCGCGGGCAAAATCTAGTAGTTTCATAATATCAAATAGCACCTCGAGCAATGACACCTCCTTCTTGGATATGCTGACGTCCTAGACGGTGAAAGTAGTAATTAAAGCCATCCAGGACTATCAAAATTAAACTTTTTCTCATTGGAGAAAACTGCTTTTCGAAATTTAACCTTTAAAGAGGTAAGAGCGGGATCAAATTGTGTATAGGAACATTTTTATTTTTCATATGATTGACTTCAAACTCGGTATAGTCTCTATAACAAATAAAGGAAATCCATTTCTCAGATTTTGGAAAATTGCTAGGGGCCCGACTCGCCCGAGTAATTGCCGACATCCAACTCGAGGGAACGTACCTAATCCAAAGATATTTAAACGAAATTCTGTAAGAATGGGGCATACTGCTTTAAAGTGGTACACATCTGTACGATCTTCCCAATTGCATTATGTTGTGTGAGAGAGATATAATTAAGGGGTAAAAGTTACCCCTTAGTCTAAAGTTGTGTCCATCATATCGGTGTATTTGCCACCTAAGAAATATATTTTGTCCCGTAGTCTGTTGTAGTATAATCTGTGTTGAAATGCCAGCGCTTCACTAACAAATTGATCATATAGTTTTGAACAGTTTTTCGAGAGTTAAACATATTTTTCAGAAATACTAACTGCTTCTTAGGTAGGTTTACTGCCCGATATACAAATATAAAAGAGGGCATTAACTAACCTACTGTGGAGAAAACTCTGTGTACCAAATGCTGAGGACTGCGCGAGCGAAGCCGCGGACAAAAGCTAGTTCCTTATAAAACTGCAAGCCACATTAAAACTACATCCAATTATTTTAGCCACCTCTCGTCAAGAAAAAAACATTTTAAAATTTAATTTTGGTTTTTCCGTTTCACTGAAGCTTTTTTGCTTTACCCACTTTCAGACAAATAGCATCCAAAGGTCTTAAAAATAAGTAAAATTTGGAGGTATCGGCCGTTTTCGCTCTCAAGAAGAGCGTATACCTATTCAAGTCAAGTGTAGTGTAAACAATGTCAAAACATCATTCCACAAGATCTGTTCGTATCGTAACGAAGGACATTGTCAAATTAAGAGGACTGTCTTCTGTGGGCACAGTGGTTCAGTGGTTATAGTCTACCTACTGGACTAGTGTGCGCGGGGTCTCAGATTAGATCCCCGGAAAAGGACAAATTACATATAAAGGTTTTTTTTTACAGCGCCACCTCTTGCGAAAATCTGTCAAACATCCGAGCGGAGTGTAAATGTCATGGAAAAACTTCTTTCCATTCAGCTGATCGGACTCACCATAAAATTGTGAGTCCCAAAAAATAAAAACCCACGAATAGACGAATGGTAGGAGGTATAGGGACTTGTTCCGCCATTTATTTATTTATTTTTGTCGTCTTCTTCGGAAGACAGAATAACTGAGTTTAAGTCAAAACCTAGTAAGAAAGGCAGCTGCAACAACTATTACAGCAAGGAACTTGAAGACATGGTCTTGGATTGCGCACACAATTTCGTTATCCATAAGTTGAGTCCAATAAGAGAGAAGATCTAAGAAAAATGAAAGAAAATTCAAGCAGTTATATGTGACTAGCTGGAACCGTGCTCGCCTTGTTCACTCGCACAAAATTATATTTGGTTCATTTAAAATTACTCTTTGAGTGTTTCATTAAAATCTGTCCAGTAGTTTTCGTGCTTTTAAGACAAGACCTAAATCTTGCTACTTATTTGTAATACTGCATTTCCTTTCCTTTGCTTCCCTCATCCAATGGAATCCAAGCAACTACTACACTGTTACCATTACTATACCTACCACAAATCAGAATGAAATTCTGAAATAAAATCCTGTTTCGTATTATACGTCTCTTCTCTTATGAAAATGAAGATTATTAATATACCCCATGCCATACTGCAGCACTCACCCCATCCCCATCCTGCATCGGACATACGAGCATCATAATATACATACATACCTTCATACAACCGACCATAGCACTCACTGCGAAAACAAATCAACCCCGTTCGAATGAGAGGTTTACGTATGCTAGTGTTGTATATGTGTATGTATAGTATATTTTCACTTCAAAAAATACATTTTGGCTAAAAACTGTTCCTAAGGACGTGGCCTATAGCAGTCTCACAGTCTTAAGGAACATTTTAAAAAAAGTTTCATCGAAATCTGTCCAGTAGTTTTCGAGTTTTTAACGGCCAAAGAAAATTCCTACAGTTTTATTATATGTATAGATGTGATACTCTATAGTTCGACAAATTGTATAATCCGATGCAAGACAACTGTCTGATTAAGATGGGTCAACTGTATTGCCCGAATTTACGCAGAACCGTTTTAAAAATGAATTTCATAGATACCCAAGGAATTACTTTTGTTAAAATAGTCACTAATTTCTTTGGCGCAAAATTTTAGTCAGATAAAGTACTTTAAGTTATTTTAGTACATAACAAAGTCAGTACTAGTATTTTGTTAATTATAGTCAACATAAAGCCCACTTTATCGTTGTTACTTGTCATTCGTCAATTTGAGGGAAACATTATATTTTCTTTTTTTTTTTGTTTTAGAGAATTTTAACGCGAAATCGAACAAAATGTTTTCCAAGGATAAAGATGATAATATATTTGAAGACTTTGAGCTATTAAGAAAATCTAAAATATCAACGATCAGCCTGCATGAGTGCATTAGTGGAACACTTCGCACAACATCCTCCGCAGCAATAGACATCTTGTTTTATCTCACACCTCTTGACTTTTTCAGCGGACAAATTTCTACTAATTCAGCCGTTCGTTTGAAAGCAGTATCGCAGTACGCAGTGGTCTAGTAAAGATGTAGAAAACTGAACAACTTCGAAACCGTTTCTGGAAACACAGACTACACTACACCCAAGTTAAACTTTGACAAAAACTTCAACTCTACTATCTACTATCCCAGGTATCTCTGGGAGGGGGAGGCTTTTCATGAGGACAAGTCGGTTCACTTTTATACCGACGGATCAAAAACTGACGAAGGGGTGGGTGGTGGTGTTTTCTCTGATAGACTCAATCTCAGTCTTCCTTCCTGATCTTTGTAGCCTGGAACACGGAAATGATGGCGATTAAAGAAGCCCTATCCTGGCTTAAGAATAACGTGTTATCTAAAAAGGATATTACGTCATATTAGCGCTATGATAGGTGTCATCACTGAGCACTGTCTGATAGGTAGGCACACATCCAGACTTTGTGCTCCCTCAAATGATTTTTGTAGAAGCTGTAGAGATGAGGAGGAGGTGGAAACTATCCCCCCATCTTCTCTGCTCCTGCCCTGCTCGTTGTCTTTCACAGCCATCACAAAATAAAATTAATTTGATATTTATTATGTAATTTCAATTTGTTGTCCTTTCGCTATTTGTCAGTTTATGATAGGTAATTTCTTGAAATAGAATCCCCCAAACAGAGTTTGGTTTCTCAAACTGTGAATTTGTGAGCCTGTTTGACAAAAACTTGAGTCAGGTCTACACTAAAGTCGGTACTATTTGTAGGATTGTAAAAAAGCGTCTATAATTCAACAAAAAGTTAGGCGACAGTTTTGGAGTTAGAGTGCCGCTACTTAGTGTCTAATAGGTAACCTCCCTTAATACCAGGCGACTATAATGTTGCGCCATTGACTTTATGTAAGTACCTACCTACTTTGATCAATAATTTCATAAACATAATTTAATAAACATTTTAATTAAAACTTTGGAATATTATTATTTGTTGTCCTACATAGATATCTATATCTACTACGTGTACAATAGCTAACATCATTGTCTAATGACAATGTATGCCGTATTCATTCCAAAGGCATCATTCAGCTCAGTGACTGCTGACTGGTATTTTCTTTACTTCTTCTTCGATTGTCATTCCCATGGTAAACCACATAAAACCAAATTACCATCATAACTCTGTAGAATAATGCGAATGCACTCGTCACTATCGCCTCATTTTTTGCACATACCCACCTCATCCCATAAATAAATTAAAATCTCATTGAGATTAACCTAAGGAAACCGCTTAAACCACAAAAAAAATAATAATACAAAAAAAAATCAACAATGATTCAATCATAGAAATGGAAATTGCACAGACATAGAAAATTACTCTCTCATTCTCCACCAGGCAAAAGACAAAAAATAATAATGCCTATCTTCGAACTCCCCGTTGGAAAATACTTTCTCTGTCAATGAGAGTAACATCCCACAATCAGGGACATCACACTCACACATAAATTATTATTGATGCTCAATCTGTCAGTTTTTCAATGAAAATTAATCTTTAATTGGCCAGTAAAAATGACACGACCTCACTCCCCATCGATCAACAAGGGTCTTATCAGTCAGCAGCTCACAATCACATGTTGATGAGGGTTAAGAGTACCTACTTGTAATCCTTCCTGGCATAATTCTATGAATCCGATGAATGTGAAAAATAAATCTTGGACTTACCATGGTGCAGCTGGGGAAATCCAAAATAAAAGGTCCGATTCGTTATCCTTTTCAGGTACACAGCGTGTGGGTGTGTAAACTAATTTTTAACAGTTTATTCCAAGAAAATCCAAGAAAGAGAATATCTTTTTGTTCTAATAATCCAGAGAGAAATTTCTTTTTTTTTTTTTAAAGGGACCGATAACAGGGTGTGAAGCGATCACTAAATGACATGGTTTCTTGAACTTGCACAAAGTATAGAACACAATTTAAATTTTTTTAAGATATCCTTGATGCTTTCACTTTAACTGTTATCCTTTGCACACAGTTTGAATTTTATATCACTATTTGTATTGATCACCACTATTGAGAGTATCGAGGATCATGTCTCACTCGCGCTTCTTTCGAATAAAAAACGAACAAACGACGACGACTTCGATTCGAGTATTTTGCGGGAAGACAAGCGCATAAAATGAACCAACTGGTACGATGCAGGTAAAGACCGTGAATGCCGGACCGTTCACCATGAAAACGGAATAAAAACTGAAAAAGGTAACACAAAACAACATAACAAATCTATCGGTGAACGGACAAACAACATGCAACATCTTCCTAGACAGTGAGCCAAGAAAAAAGAGAAATTTACCCGCATTTATCCATCAGCCAGGGAAATTCGAATTGTATCTGCACCAGACTCAACACTCAAGGTGTTGTGCAGGTAGTTTTGGCAAGGCGGTTGGTTAGTTGGCTTTTATGCTGATCTTATGTTGGATGAAGAAAGCAACTCTTTTGTATGATAAGAGAAGAAATTCGATAGATGTTAGATGCTAACATTTAAGAGAAACGAAAATGTATCTGAAACTGTTAAGTTTTGTTAGATATGCGTATAGGTGGGGTGTAATAGTATGAACATCGTTAGATTGTCAGTTTCGGTTCTTAGGTCAGTTATTACTATGACTATGGTGTTACATAATTTTGAAATGTGAGCTATTTTCACGACAAAAACCTATTTTTTTTTTTGATGTGATGTTATTTTATTTGGGTATTTGGCTATCAACACATAAAACGATTTACATTTTTTATTTATGAGAACATTGAATGGGAATATGTTTTCTGTGGTTGGCGTCTCTTCTTGACAAGGTGATTTGAAGTCTGGATCATCAAAGGAATCTACATTTAAACTGAAACCCCTATTGTGAGTGTCGATTGCGATCGATATTTGTCGATTTGACAGTCGCTTGTAGTCGATTACAAATATCTGATCGATGCTTTCTCTTGGAAGTGAACAAATTTTGTGCGTACGAATAGCTAAAATCAATCGACGCAATCGACAATTGTCGTGACGATCGCTGATCGACAATCACAATAAGGGCCTGAATAAAACGGGTATTAGTCCATCCCATGACGGACTTAATCATGCCATACTTAGAATCCACAAGAGCTTCTTTCTCTAGCGACTATATACCAACATCAGGGAAGTATGGAGAACACGTACCTATATGTACCTAAAGCGGACTCCATTGCCGTTTATACAGACCGATCAAAAATGGACAGACATTTTCTCCCAATAGCTGGGCATAGGCTATAGGCAAGGCACATCAAAATCAGTACGCCTCCACTCTTCCACAAGAACATCCCATGAGTCCGCGTTTGAGGTAATATCACCGACAGGTATTACCAGTCATTTATCGACGGCCAAGCAGCTTAAAAAGCAAGAAAAAAGTTGAAAATTCGAAAGACAAAGTCAAAAGATATTTTAGAACAAGGTTGTTTAGGTGAGTGTCATGCCCTGCTGGTTGGTTAATGATTCCGTGATGTGATGACCAAGAATTAAAGATGATTTAGCGTAGGATCATATATAGCTAACCTTTATTTCCCTTCGTGAGAATATAGGTAAGGTCGATACGTCTTACCTCTTCCCAAGTCATGGACGGAGGTTAATGTGATTTTCATACCCAAGGCTGGTAAAAGCTCGCATGTTAGTCCCAAAGATCTTAGACCCATAACTCTGTCATCGTTTCTACCGAAAACCTTAGAGAAATTGATAGACTCCCATATACGCTGCAGTGTTAACGCAAATCTTCTGTTAGCCTCTCAACATGGGTATAGTAAAGGGAAATCGGTTGAAATGGCCCTTTACTCTCTTGTCTCAACTACTGAGAAATCTCTAGACTGTAAAGAATACACATTGGTAACGTTTCTGGGTATTGAGGGAGCGCTTAACAACGTCGAACCAAAGGCAATTATAGGCGCGCTGACAAGCCTTGGAATTGCTAAGTCGATTGGCGAATGGGTGAATCAGTTGCTCACCAACAGGTTCATCAATTTAAAGCTGGGCGAAGCATCGGCTCGGAGGTTCTCCAGTAGGGGTACGCCAAGGTGGTGCATCATCTTACCTCTTCTGTGGAAGTGTGGAACCTAGTGGGGAATGAACTACTACTAATACTGGGAGGGGAAGGGTGCAAGGTAATTGTTTATGCTGACGAAGTTGCTATCGCTCATCTCAATACGCTCAGGGATCTCATGCAGAACGCCCTCTCTAAGCTCTCTAAATGGACCAAAACATGTGGGCTTGTCGTCAATCCCCCAACAAAACTGAACTGGTAATCTGTACAAAGAAAGTACAAAATTCCCGTCTTTGTTGACCCCGAAACTAAATGGCACCCTGCTGGTGCTCTCCAGTGCGGATAAGTACTTAGGCCTCACTCTAGACAGCAAACTGAGCTGGAAACCCAATATATTGCAGATGGTTCAGAAAGCCATACCACGGCATTATACTGCTGCAAAAAAGCTATTGGGGACTTCAGCCTCGAATCACAAATTGGCTTGAAGTATCCGTCGTCAGACCTATACTCTCGTATGGTATCGTCGTCTGGTGGACTGCGCTGGAAAAGGCTATTCCCTGTAAGCAACTTAGTCGTGTACAAAGAACGACATGTGTTTGATTCAGTGGAGCCCTTAGGACCACTCCAACAGCGTCGATGGACATACTATTCCACCTGATACTGCTAGACCTTTATTGTAAAAAAGTGGTAGCAAATGCAGCCACCCGTATGAAAGCAATCCGTCTATGCGAATCAGTCGACAAACTGTTTTTTTCCCTAAATTTAAATTGTACGATCTCATTCCGTCTTCCTAACCACTGTAGCATGATCATGGCTACGGTGTAGTGTAATATCCGCTAAGGATTACACAATTTTTACCGATAGTCAAGCCGCGGTTAAATGCCTGAATTCGGTCACCTTCAAGTCATAAACCGACCTCAATTGCCGCTTATCTCTAAACGAGATGGCGGAATAATTCAACATTCACCTCATATGGGTGCCGGGCCACAGGGACATTCCGGGAAATTGCAAGGCCGACGAACTCGCCAGGCATGGCACAACTTTGTCGATTCTACCGGAAAAGGAGAATCTCTATATGCCTCTCGCTACGTGTTAACTTTTAATTAAACAAAAATCTGGCCCATGCTGGATTCTCAGGCCCTCCAACAATCTAAACTACTAAAAAGATCCAATATAAGCACACTAATAGGTGTCATCACGGGACACTGCATTATTGGAAGACATGTTCTCTGGCTGGGCCTCCCTTCCAATGATTTCTGTAGAAGCTGCATGGGCGAGGAGGAGGAGACAATTCTTCACCTCCTATGCACGTGTCTTGCCCTCTCAGCTCGTAGAAAACTACATCTGGGAGAATACTTCTTCGGCAATCACGGCGAACTCGCTAATGCAGGCATAATTTGCCTCCAACGCTTCATTCTCAGCTCCTGCTGGTTCAACGGGTAGTTTTGAGATCATTCGATCCTGTGGTATCACCATAATGGGCCTCCTCTGGCCTAAGTGAGGTTCCGTGTACTGCGGTCTGCTACCCTAACCTAACCTTACTTAACCTACCTCGATGAGGTCAAAATGAAGAAATAGAAAAAAAAATGTTTTAAAAATACGGCTTACTGGTTTCCGATCTCAAATTATTGAAAAGCGACCTCTAAAAATTCGAGTTAAGAAAATCTGCTAGACTATAGGTACGTTCAAATACCCCTACTTGTATATTTGGCATTAACAAGCGAATACCTTTGTGAATGTCCCACCTTTCAAGCTTGAAGCCATAAGATAGGCGAACGCTAGATGGACCGAAGAGTGTATATGGCCATTCATTAACAATGCCAGGACTGAGAAGCTCATGCGGAGGGAAAGAAGATCCCTTTCCACTAGATTGTATAGGAATCTTGCATTTCTGTCAACAAACTCGACCAGAACAGCGACAAGCAGAACTTCATCCCTGGGAGGTTAGACAACTTCCATGGTCCAGGCTCCACATAGACTTTGCCTAAACTTTCCAAGGCCAGATCTTTTTCCTCGTAGTAAATTCATAGTAGTAAACTTTTTATGCATTGAATTATCATGTCTCCTGTGACTGTCAAACTTTTTGCTGATGTTAGATAGATTTTTCCACAACAAAAATGTTAAATTATTATTAGTATCTCAACAATGCACTTTATAGTACAATCTCTTTTGAGAAAAGATAAATAAATGTTCTTGCATAATAAGAAGAAGGTCTCAATTGCATCTAAAACTTCCCATCCGCATAGTTCAATGCAAGTGACATCTAACATGTGCCCATAGAGTTCACTACTTAAAAGTCGTAATTCAAACCTTCACATTTGCACGTCTTGAAATCAATGACCCTGCTCTGCTCCCTTGGCGCATAATTACACCATGTTTACCATGTTGATGTATCTATATACGATCACCAGCTTTACCTTGTGAAAGGTGAAGACTGTCAACTATGCCTGATGCATACACTTGATTCTCTGATGTCCAACAAAATAAATACCAACAATCTTATCTGATGACGTAGGTATATTAAAGTTAACCTTTAGCCGGTGTTGTGTCTTGAGTGATTTTCAATTTACCTACCACAAAAGTCATTATGATATACGAGGAGATCTCTCATAAAGATACAAAATAATCACTCCTTCATTGGTGACATTTAAAGTCTTCCTCCTTGCCAACAGAGGAGATACCTATATATCTCAAGTGTTAAATTGAATTTATGGTATCCAGACGTTAACCAGAGTAAACACTATATGTGTGGGTATTATATGGCCCGAATGAGCAAGTAAAGATGTTATCAAAATATTTGAGGTTATAAATAAGATAGAATTGCCCCACCACCGGTGCTTGGATTATATAAATTTGTAAGAATTTAAAATCGTGCCACAAATTTCAATAAACCAATCAGTGTTAGCCACTTGAACTTAAAAGTGATGATTATGTGAGCCATAAAAAAAATTATCAAAATGGTATAATAATGTCATTAATGATTTTATGAGGCGCTTGTGGAGTTGATAACCCTATGGCTTGTAAATATTTCTTCAATTCACAAGATAAATACATTTTAACCGTGTAATATTATTGGCCTATAGCTAGCTATACCATTTTGCAGTCAATCTGAGATATAGAGCGCTTTTCAAATTACTGTGGACTATGATGACGCATGTGATTGAGGGTGATGGGGTTTAAATAATGTAAATTGGATTGTGAGAGTTCACAGTCTAAAGAGGTTCGAGAACATTTATGTATATCTATTCAATAGGTTACTTAACATCGTTAATATTTTGGGATGAATAAAGTGCTTTCTTGTATGTATGACTGGGTAAATAGCAAAAAGTGGGAGACTGAGCCTGTTCATGATAGAAAAAACAATACTAGAGAGCTGAGACTATACAAACACTAAAGACTTAAAGACCACATTGACCATACCAGTCAAAGACAAACCTATTTAAAATACAGAACGACTTGCCTAGGGACCCTAGGGTACATCGAGGTAGCTCAAGCATAAGCGATATGTAGAAAAATATAAGCAATAACAACTCAGCTCAAAGAGGCACAAATAGGAGCCCGTGGAGAATAAAAAAAATAGTTGCACAAAATTAAAAACTGGGGGCTACTTATTTAAGGTGGCGCTACAGTCCGGGGTGGACCTGTGCTTCAACCAACAAGCGTATCCAGCCAGCACGATCTTTAGCCAGCTGTCTCCAGTTTCGCACGCTAAGTTGGTTAAGGTCCCCTTCCACTTGCGTGCGTGCCACCTGAATCGCGGTCTTCCTCTACTGCGCCGACACGCGGGTGTGGATTCGAAGATCTTCCGGGCCGGAGCATTCACGTCTATTCGCTCTACATGACCCAGATACCTCAGTCGTTGGACCTTCACTCTTCTGGCTAGGTCGATGCCACTGTACAGCCCGTACAGTTCGTCGTTGTAGCTCCTCCTCCAACCACCGTCTATGAAGACAGAACCGAAAATTACTCAAAGAATTTTTCCCTCAAAACAACCAATAGTTACCTCATCTGCTTTTGATAGTGTCCATGCTTCTGCACCCATAGAGAAGGTCTGGGATGATTAAGGTCTTATAAAAGGTCACTTCAGTTGCTTTCTTAGTCCAAAGAAACAGCGATTGGCAAGAGTCATCCTTCGTTTAATATCAGCGCTGGCACTCGCTGGTGATATTTGTCTGAGTTCAAAGCGGAGCCTACGCAGACAAAGCCCTTAACTATCTCAAAGTCATATCTGTCTATAGTGACATTCTGTCCGAGACGTCGCGTCGGTTTTGGGGTGTTGGGTGTCCTTTCCTGTTGACAGCACATTCTTTGTCTTGCACTCATATATCTACAGAAAGCGAGAGTTCTGGAAAATGGATGTCTTCGCGGTTTACAAGTGTACTGTATGGTCATGAGCATTAGCAGCCTGTCTTGTGGGGCTCCCAAAAGATGCATTTCCAGGGATAAAAGATCATATTGTGCCTTCCTTGGTAGGGTCCTAGAGCCATCTTTTTACTCCGGAGACAGTCAGGAAGACAAGTATCTTCTCTGGGTGTAATTCCACAAGATTTGCTGAGGTAACGATTTCTTCGCCAAGGACTTTCTTTCTGAGACGGAAGAGAGCCGGACATTTCATGAGAATGTGAAGGCACAGTCTACATGTGGGGTGAGACTCCGAATCGGTGAAGGTGTTTTTTCATGTCCAGTAATAATTCCTGTCATGATTCTTAGGTTGTTTCTGTCCAGATTAGTAAGAAAATAGGAATTTCTGGGGGAGAGTTTTGGAAAGAACTGATGTTTGGTGCAGTTCTGTCCAGGTGTATTAAGCCAGAGTTCATTAGATTTGATTTGAGCTAAGCTCCTAATGTATTCCCTGAAGCATCTCTTACTGACACCAAACACTATGCCATTCAACCACTCTTCCCGCGGTACTGCCGTTAGGTATTACTTCGCAGGGCTGGTTACCAACTCATGCTAAATCCTCTCGGTCTGACATTTCGGCTTTTCTAAGTATTTCAAGTCTCCTTCGTGTACGCTCGTTTTAAAGAAGCATACCTCCAACCTGTCATCGGATTTTGTTGCTTTGGTAGGTAAGTTCGCTCTTCCCCCTGCAAAGCGCCTACAATGGAACATTGCGTGTTCCATATCTTCTTCTTCGTCTGGTTATTCGGAACACAAAGGCGAGCTATCGTGACCAAAAATGGTAAATGTAATTCCGATAGCCGACGTGCTCCGATAAGACTTCTGTAAGGTGGGTTGTTACAGTCCTTTTTTGTTCTGTTTGTGGGTTCATCTGCCTTTTGCCGTGTTATTCCACCATAGTGCAATAGATGTTTCGCTCTCTTCTACTTTGACCCTTCTATTTGCCTAAGGTAGATCCTTT
Organism: Cheilosia soror; assembly: GCA_949372485.1. Classification (NCBI taxonomy): domain Eukaryota; kingdom Metazoa; phylum Arthropoda; class Insecta; order Diptera; family Syrphidae; genus Cheilosia; species Cheilosia soror. The sequence goes on from OX443563.1 coordinate 87,424,026, forward strand.
GCATCTCGCTGGCAAGAATGTCGATGGGGATCATTCCGGATATAACGCAGGTTGCTTCGTCCCTTTCTGCTTATCGTTCAGCATTCGGTGCCATAACACAAAAAGCTCCAAAATAGGGTTCTGGAATATAGTCAAACTGAAGTTGCAGCGGTTTTCTATGTTTACTCTTCACCGGATCTATATAGTGGTGGAATCAATGCTTAGACCACTGTTAAGCTTCTTAACTACCTCGAATTCGGGTTAGGTTAGGTGGAAAAGGTGTATGAGAGAGTTCATCACTATCCTCGAAGTTGCTGCTATGAAAATAGTGCAACTTTGTCCATGCTGTGGGTATAGATGTGTGTTTGTTTTGTTGATAACATTTATTTAGTATTATTCTAGTTTGATTTCAAACCAACCAAGGTCGACTGTTCTTCAATCTCGTTCCATGAGGGTATATTAATTGGGGCAGCCAATGATGTCGATATTGACAGCTCCAGCTGATGTAGGTACGGACATTTTTAAGATATAGCCCCTTCCATGTTGACACCTGTCATGATACGCTTGTGAAGATCACATGATAGCCGCAATAGACCTCTATAATCGTAGGTATACGGTTTTCAAGTCGATGAAAATATGGTGGTCAGTCTCGACTTGAGATGATTTCTTCGAGTGCGAATATTTGGTCTGTTATCAATCAACGAGACCAAAAATCGCGAAGGTACCTGTCAATTAGTCTATTGCAGAAATGCAGAATAGTTTGAGTCACTCGCACAGTCCTTTGGATAGGATTTTGTACGCAACATGAATCAAAGACATATACCGATAGTTCTGGCAAGATATCGGATCGTCTATCACTGTACTACGAGCCTGTGTACATTCGAACATTCGGAAGCCGTCATCTATTGTCGATTCATGGATCCTGGTTTCTTATCAACTAATCCACCGAAAATGTTTTCCTTTCCAAACAAGCCTAGTGAAGTTACGTAAGATCCATCCTGGATGTCATAAAACCCCCGCTTAGAATAGGGTTCTGTCCTGTCTTGTATAGAGTGATACTGTCTTTGAAGTCGAAAGGTGTTTAAAAGTTGGTCATCACTTCATAAATGCATGCGTGATTGTAATTGTACCGCGCTCTTTAACTTCTTCAATATAGTTCGACAAGTTCAAAAATACCGCAATTATCATCCTAATAAAACGAGCAGTTTTATCTGTTCCCACGATCGTTTGATCCCAGTTAACTGTCGATTTCTATCAGTGGTGTAAACCTTACCACAATAAACGTTTATTATTATCCAAAAACTCCATCCTAAGTCATATTGGGAATCTCACTTCAATAAACACGTCTTCTCAAGCCATTCTCAACAAAATGCCTCGCGTCTTACCTAATACGCAGATAAAGATGCGCAGGTACTTCTTAACTTGTCCGCAATGAAAGTGAAATTTTTGCCGAAATTGTCATCGTAAATGTTTGTTTTGGCAACAATGACCTCGACTGTTGAGTGCTGATAGAATTTATTTTGGAGATTAGCGTACACCCTGTGGCGGACCGCTTGACAGACTGAGGAATTTCTCAAGTAAATTAACTTCCAGCTTAAGCCTTAAGCCCATCATGCATCGTCTGGCTAGTGAAAGTGAACACTGTTTAGTACCCTGAATGAGTTCCATTGACAACATGACGCGCCCGAAAAAAAAATCGACCACCGTACACTGTCGCATGTCATTTGTTTGGTAAATGTCCAAAAAAGTGTATTGCAGAGAGAAAAGTCAACCCATTGTTACAGCAGCATGTTGATTTGAATTTTCTGTCCCGCATTGTTATTTGCGAAACGTGATTGTTTTTCGAAAATCAAACTGTCACACTCTGGTGGCACTTTTATTCGAAAATTTAGTCGAAAAACTGCGTTGAAAGGAAATGACTGTTTAAGGCACCTGTATTGTGGTAATCGAATTAATTGAGTAATACACGTCCTCAGTCGATGGTGTTGATTATGTGATGAGTTGTGCAGGTTACGGAAATCGAATCAGGTTATTCACTGTTTCGATCATGGGCTCCATTTTATTGTCATTTCACAATATTATCGGGTATGTTTTGTATTGACAAAAATTCCTGCTAATTAATTAGTTTGACGTCAGTTATCAGTTGAATTGTCACAATGACATGAGTAAGTATGAGTGGCGCTCTGCGCACGCATGTTCTTAGAATGGGTAACCTTTGGGAAACCAACTTTGGACTCGCACAAATTGGCGCTATACACTACTTGGCAATTTTATTTGTGTGGTATCCGTTTTAGTATCTTAATTAGTCACGCTAACGAGGCGTCAGTTTTATCTCTACAAAATGGGTAGTCGAAGTGAATCAGTGGGTATATAGGTATGATTTGTGACCTATCATGGGAGGCTTATGAGCTTCAATGACATGCGATTATTGCTCGAGTGACATTGTTTGAGGATTGCCTATCGATTGCAGTAGGACTTAGGTTGAAAACTATTTTCGGAACAAAGTGAGACAACAAATTTTACCATGACATGACGTATTTGGTGATTTTGACGTCGGTTTCGGACGAAGTACAAACTTTGAAAATCGGGTAATTTTTATTATTGATTGCGAACACTCAGGCAGGTATAGTATCTATCTATGGATATAATAATAGAAACATGAGTTCAGTATCTTGATGAAACGGCAATGGAACCGATCCAGACCACAGGTACAAATAAAAAAAATAAATAGTTGGCGCAACAGGCCTAGCTTCTCACAACCATTCGTTTGTGTGAGTTTTTATATTAGGGACGAATGGAAGGGACCTACAATTTTTATGTCGAGTCCGAACGGCTGAAATGAGAAACTTTTTCATGGCAGTTATACTCTCGGATGTTTGTCAGACGTTCGCGAGAGGTGGCGCAGTGGAAACCCCAGGTGCAAATCAAAAACTTGAGTCTATTCTTACGCGGTACAAGGCAGATATAACCGGTAATTCAGCAGGATAGGATAAGGTATGATGAAAAGAAAAAATTGCGACATTTTTATCACAGCTGCAACAGAAGATGAAGCATGTATTCGAAAGCGGATTCGTCATGGAAAATCGGCTTATGACAAACGTAATTGACTTCAAGCCGATAAGTGATCCGCAACAAAGCTATGATTTCCAAAAAATAAGCCTTATATGTGCACACGCTCCTATACCGACGAGGCTGAAGATCACAGCAAGGAGGAGTCTTATAACCTCCCGGATGGACTCAATGGATCATATCCGGAGTAAATATGACGTAAAACTTGTACTTGGGGACTTCAATGCTAAAGTCAGAAAACAACACATCTTTAGCGGGTTAGTTGGTAAGCACAGAATCTATAAAACCACAACAGACAACCTACCGACTAATCGATTTTTGAAGCAGCTCGTTATACGGTGATTTTTATAGCCCTAGGTTTCCAAGACTAAGGATCCACACAGCAACCTGGCGCTCTCCAGACGGTCGAACCGCCAACCAAATCGACCATGTTCTAATAGATGCGAGGCACGCATCCAACATCCTCGACGTATACACATTCCGATGGGCAAACGTCGACTTTGACCATTTTTTTGTCGCGGCTAAATTCAGAGCTTGACTGTCCAACGAGAAGAAGCTGCGAACCGTCCAGAAGAAGAAATTCCACGTTAAACGCCTTTGCACACCCTGGAGTAGCAAGAGCGTACAGGTAGCGGCAGAGTATGAAACTCTTCTCTGTGAACTCAGATGCCAACAATCACGACATCATGACGGAGAGAAAGAGCCTGTGGTATGATGATGAATGCGTGTACATTCCGGCTGACAGAAGATGCACGCAATAAAATGCTACAGGGAAGAAAAAGGGAGGAGAAGAAGGTCCTGCGTAGAAAGTAGAGGGCTTACACAGTATCCCAGCTTAAGGAGATCGAAGAGTGTCGTGATCGTAATAACATACGGAGGTTCTAGGTATAAAAAAGCGGTCAAAGCCGGAACGCAGACTCTCCGAGACAGCGAAGGAAACCTAGCCAGGGAATAGGAGATGTGTGTAAGCAGCTGCTCAATATGGGCATCATGTAGAGAGAGTGATAGGGCAAAAAAAGAAGCCATACGTCCAGTCAATGAAGAACCAGTTCCATACCATCCAATATAGAAGAAGTTCGCTTAGCTAAAACAAAGCTTAAAAACAACGAGGTGGCAGGCTCTGATTGTTTACCAGCAGGTGGTAGGGTGGAATAAAACAAGCCCGATGACGGGACTATTAGCCCTGTTTTCAAAAAAAGGCTTTCCTATGTCTTGCAAGAACTATATCGGACCATATCCCTGCCTAATGTCGCATATAAGGTAAGCTACTGTATGGACGTCATATGGCGCTGAGTGGTGGACGATAAGCAAGAAGGGAGAGCTAATACTAAGCTCATTCGAAAGAAACATAAATAAATAAATAATTGGCGCAATAGGTCTGTTTGAGACTAATAGAAGGAACCTACAATTTTATGCCGAGCCCAGAAGAAAAGTACTTCGGCGAGAAGGGCGAACGGAGGAGAAGATACAACCGCAAACTCTATGAACTAGGTAGAATGTAGTTCGGCCACATCGATCAAATGGTCAATAATGCTCCATAAGGATATTCGAATCTCAGCCCATAAGTTCGAGAAGACAGGGAAGACCGACCCTCCGTTTTAAAGACCAAGCCAACGCGCTTTGTTTGGCTAACTGGAAGCTCCGTGACCTTGATCGCAGACGATGAAAAGCTGCAGTCTCTCACAGAGACTCTTCACGGTTCGGGAGCCTATATTATGTAGTAAGTAACTACATATATGGATGGAGACTCAGTGTAAATCAAACGTGTTATTTATATACGTTTGATTTCAAATATTTATTTTACGTTATCAAATTGTTAGTAAGATTAATTCAACTTCAAAAATGGTGGATAACTTGTCTATGGTTATGTGCGAATGGCCGCGTGGGAGATTGTTTACGTTCGATCGTGATTGACGTTTTTTGTCTGTCAGCTTTCAAGGATGACGTTTGAATATGTTGTCTTGGAGGCTGCTCCCATTACACTCAGGAATCGGCAAAATTCCTTTGAAAAAACTTCTAGGCCACTTTAGGGGCAAATGATAGCTGATTGTATTCGCTTTTCTGTGTCTCTTAACGTGCAATTTATTACACACTCATTAGGAGCAGTTTCTCTTTTTTGTCTCTGATTTGACCAACCCATATGTTGTTTGTTACGTCTGTAACAAAAAATAGAAAGGATTTTTACATTAAAATTTGTCTCAAATGGTTCGTCTACTATAATTGTTGTTCATCTATTAAGGGAGCGGGCCAAGCCGTCTTATGTAAATAAGCAAACTACATTACATATAATCTAGATACAATATTAAGTATACTTACTTTCATCGGACTATAATTACCCAATCGTATCTCAGCCAATAAAATTATATTGCCCCATTATTACGGCGGCGATCGAATTACCAAACAAACCTAAGTATTTACAATATTCCCTTTAACACCGCATATCCCTTTTGACACAAAAACAGCAAACTGGCCAGAAGCCATCTTGCATAACAATGCATTCCATTTGCGATCAATGCCCCGATAGAGCTAGGTACGTCCATACCAAGCGTGTCGGTCGATAAACATAAAACCCAACCCATACCATCATCGATTAGGGCCCTCATTAGCTGTGCAATTAAGCTACTGTCGCAGTTGTTAGCCTTTTCTTTAGTTTTGTCCGAAAGTCCACCTATACCGCCGGACAAATCGCAACTTAACATTAACAACGTGCCAACAGTGTTCGTTGGATGTTTTCACCTAGAAAACTACAAATTGTAAAATTAAAATGCAAACGCATGCTGCGGTGCAACTTTTAATGATCGGTAAATCACTTTCACCTCATATACGCATATACACGTCGACGCGACGCGACGGTCGTCTGTCGTGGATCTAATCTCCATACTGTGGGACGTGCTTCGGAATACGTTCCATCTTCTATTACATTGCATTACAACAGGCAAATTGTCTCTAAAATTGGCCAGATAATAGGCTGGATTGGGCACACTCAAGCGCATAATACAATTCGCGCGCATTAACTTGCCAAAATTGTTCGTCGTCGAGCTGTCAAAATTCGCAAACGGACCTGCACAGTTCATCGCGCGCATCCATAATTAGACCTTACAATGATAAGAGATAAATTGTTGTCGCTGTGGTGCCAAAATAAATTTTGACATTCCGCCAACCGACCGACCGTTCACTCATGCGCCTAGGTACGTTGTAGATCGAAACACCGTTTTTCTGTGTATTCCGCGGGTCTGGGTCTGTAAGTGTGCTTAGAATAACAACTCAACTGACAGGGGAGGTGCGACACTTTTACCTAAGCCTTCAACTGACAATAGTGACAAGCCAAAATGTTGGTGCGTTCAGTTTTGGACAAATTTGTCATTCAGATCAGTCTCACTTTCGTTTTGATGAAGGTATACTGTGCAGTGTACTGCAGGTGGCGGCGAATTATGTAATCGCTCCTTCAGTGCGCACTTAGTAAATGTAACATTCTGTCATGCCATTGAGCCAGTCATCAAGTCCATCCATCATCCATTTGATGACGGCGACGTGCGCTTGATTGTACTGAAATCGTAGGTATAATGGTCGAATGATTTTTGTTGATCGTCGTTATGGTGAGATCTTCATCGCTTCTGCGGGAATATAAAAATGAATTCCAACGAATGCTCGAGTTAAATGTGTTTCCGTCAAAAATGTGTAATTGCTGTTTGTGAATTGTGAATGGTTATTGTGAGTCGTTTTTACTACGCGTGCAATCGTTACGACTCCACATCGCATCGGTACTATGTACTAGCAAATGCTAAAGGGAAGGGGAGGAGTTGCGAACATTTTTTTAATTTCTGTTTTTCTGTTTTACAACAAAGCAGACAATGGGGAAATGTGAACGATATGATGGGTGAAAAGCGATGACAGGTATTATGCTTAAATGAATATGATTTGCGAGGTATGAATTTGGGACGTATGTAAGACGTCTTTTTAATGCCAACTGTGATCCATATAGATCTTCGAATTGCATAGAACAACATTGTGATCCTGCTCTTGATGAGGATGACGATTCTAAATCTGAAAATGTATTTTATTATTCACCCCTATCGGGAATAACATTTTCTCCGGAATGTTTCCCCTTCAGTAATTTAATTTACATTGCTGACAAGGGACACATTTGCATCGGAATTTATTCACGATACCTCTGATTGAAGTTATAGGTATGAACTTCTTTTGAAGTTGCGAATGTTGAAAGGGGAACGCGTTAAATGTTTCTCATTCATGAATCTGATTTACATTGCTGACAAGACACAAGTTGACATCTTCCGCGTTAAATTTTTAACATTCATCGAATTCAGCGATCTCATTTACATTGCTGAGAAGGGAAATATTTCAAATTCTTTATCGTCATCGCACCCTTCTCGTCTGGCTGAAAATAGCCTACTCACACACTATCACCATACATATTCTAAAAACGCCCGATCGCTGAATGGTAGACATTCCGGGAAAAATATTATTCGCAATAGGGGTGTGAAAAGACAAAAATAAGCCACTTATTCCTTGTAAGAAACTGAAGAAAGACTATCTACGACTACCGTACTGTTAGCGTTAAAGAAGAGAGAAATGTAAAAGAAGATTCTAGGCGAGAAAGAGACAAAAAAGTTTGTAAGCAATAACAAAAATGCATTACGGCTGTCAACCCCTGTACTGTGTTCAATAAATTAGTATGGCCTGCCCTAAATGATAGTCTTTAAGGTACCTAATCTTGACTGCGTTCGAGGTGCAGGTTTACTTCCTGTTTATTTCTGCGCAGCTACGATGTGGGTGTTATGGGGGGATGGTAAGCTTGACTTGAATTCCTAATGACCACTGGCCTGTAATTATTGCCGTTAGTATAGCGAAGTGTTATGGTCTTAACTATCTTCTAAATCTTCCTTAATGTAATGACGCAGTTCATCAGATTTGTTCACCTAAATATCTGCAGGAAGATTTCTCTCTTCACGACGTATTCATAGGCGACAGGCACGTAGCCAGGGGGGGGGCTTGAGGGGCTGAAGCCCCCCCCGAAAATCTTTAACAAAAGACAAAAACTAAAATTTTTTAATACTTTTTCCGGGAAAGGCGGACCTATAACGCTTCAACAGCGCTCCGAGATGCTTGCAGATGTCTGCTAGTTCCAAATTTTACTTGTCCTGTAACAAAACGAGTTTTGGAAAGTTTATGCCCTCGCGGTTGTCAAGTGTACTGTATCCTCATGAGCATTAGCAGCCTTTCTTGTGGGGCGCCCAAAAGTTACATTTCGAGGGACAATGTCTTTGAGTTCCTCAGAACATCTACCATGGAAGTACCTCTACCTATAGAACAAGCAGAGGTGAGCGACTTGTCTTCTGTGCACCAGGGGTTGTAGATTCGATGTGAGTGAAGGGTCCCCAATAAGTCGAACTGCTCGTCTCTGTATGCTGTCAAGTAGGTTAAGTGAATGTTTTGGGGCCGAGCTCCATATATGGGAGCAATATTCCGGGCCTGGTCTAACCTGTGCTTTGTACAGTAGGAGAAGTTGCTTGGGGCTAAAGTACCTCTTTGTTCTAAATAGGTAGCTCAACTTAGCAGACGCCGATCGTGCAATATAGGATATTTGATCCTGCCATGTGATTCCTGAATTGACTGTGACTCCTCAAATGTGCAATGAGTCCTTGGGATGAATTGGATGGTCATTCATTTGGATCTAAAGGAACTGTTGAAGCATTTTTCCTAGAAAATGTTGTGAGCTGTGTCTTGATTGCAACTGAAACTGAAATGACCGTAATGGGGCTTAATATAAATTCAAATCTACAAAAATAAGGAGACTATCCCGGTAGGTATAAAGTATTCAAACGCTAGGTATGTACACTGTGCAAGCCATAGCTTTAACCTGGTTCTGCCATGTCAACTCCTGCAATTCGCAATTACCTAGGTGTAGTTAGTGAAATGAAATAGTGGGCGCAGTAGCGCAGTGGTTAGTGTGTTGGACTGCTGTGCGAGGGATCCCAGGTTCGATCCCCGGAAAAACACAAATTACATCTTAAGGTTTTTTCTACTGCGCTACCTCTCGCGAACGTCTGACAAACATCCGAGAGTATAACTGTCATGAAAAAGCTTCTCAATTTAGCCGTTCGGACTCGGCATAAAATTGTAGGTCCCTTGCATTCGTCCCAAAAATAGAAACTCACACAAAACGAATGGTTGCGAGAAGCTAGGCCTAGGGTGTCTACACGCCTGTTGCGCCACCTATTTATTTATTTATTTTAGTTAGTGAAATAGCTTATTTCTTCCGCAACCTTTCAAATGCATATTATGTAACTTTCAAAACTGTCATAAAAAAAAACGCACCAGAGAGCCGAAAAACTCGACTTCTGCGCCTTTGTGAAACAAAATTCATTAAAAGACATGACAGTATTAATTCCTTTGTAGAGCTCTTCAAATGCATCTCAATAAGTATTGAAAAAAAAACTAGCAGAACGTGGGTGATGTCTTCGAAAGTATCAACACTTTTGGCAATGGTCCAAAAATGCGATTGCCTAGTAAGCCTCATTGTATACGAAAAACTCCCAGTTTAGCGCTGCCCTTATCAGTTTCCCTACAGAACAAATCCTTAGATTTCGTTTCTGCAATCGACCGCACAAAAGAAGTTCTGAATTCTCTTAAGGACATCAGAGAAAATGCCGAAGATTTTTTCAGAGAGGCTTTTCAATCCGCATCCTTACTTGCCGAGGACTTATTTGAAGACCTTCATTGAAACAAACAACGCGTCCCAATCCAGAAACCTCTCCTTCTGAAGCCTATTTTAAAGTGCCGATACCGATTTCTTGCATAGATTCGTTAATACAAAATGTTACGGACAGATTCATGGTCAACGAAGACGTCCTACCATCGATCGTTTCAAGCTCTTCTCCCAGGTTTTGCTGCAGTTTAGCCTGAGCGAAAAGTTGGAAAAGTTAACACTTTACTTTGATAATGCAATTGCGTTATCAGCTGTGAAAGCTGAGTACATTCTTTGGTGCGAAAAAAAATCGTCGAGTGACCCTTCTACCGAAGTTTTGAAATTGCTTGATTATGTGACAAGACTTACTTTAGACTTAGCTAGTTTTGAAAGAACCCTTTCAGCTATGAAGCTAGGCCTACGGTGGCGGTAGACTTGTAGCGCCACCTATTTATTTTTTATTAGCTATGAAAAAGATTGAAACAATGTCCGGAAGCGTTATGGAGAATGCAAGGTTAAGTTCACTTGCTATGATATCTGTTCATTCGGATATTATTGTGAATCCAGATATCTAAGGTGATTGATCTCATATCAAAAAAAATCAAAACGTTTTCTGCTTTGAAAAAATGTGACTAATAGAAATCAATTAATTGGAATATACATAGTTTTTTTTTCGTAAAACTTGGAAGCAAGCCCCCCCCGAACCAAAATCCTGGCTACGGCCCTGATAGGCGAGAGCCTTAATCGAAGCCTAATTGTCGGCGAAGGTCCACTTTTGCAGATCCACTTGTAGAACATTAAAAAGATGGTAAATGTTGAGCTTTTTCTGTCTAACTTCACCGTAGCAGAGTATATCCATTACTGAGAAGGCACACTCTCTCTATGCATTTCATACTACCACAGAGCAAAACGCAGAAAAATAAGTGGAAGCAGGTCTAAAGAATACTTTTTACTTTTTTTAATATATGTAATGGATATACTCTGCACTGTAGTGCCTCCGTGATTCCAATTTCAGTTGTTCTTTTGAACCCTGCTCAATTTTGTGGTGTTCCAAACAATACTTAAGGCGGGTTTACCATACCATCAGGGATCCAAGGACGCATGTAAAGAGAGTCTAAAGAAAGAAAAGTACATATTTAAGTGTCAAAGTAAATTCGGTGATGAAGCCAGTTGAAAGTTGCTTAGAGTCGTAGGCTTGTTCGCATGAGCCTATAGACAAAAAAGAGTTATGTAAGAAAAAGCAGCAATATCAACAGCAAATTTGACAGACAGCAGCGAATGGTTTGAAATCGACACCGATTTTAGACCTAAGTCCTAAATTCATTTTTGCTTTGCAAACGCTATACCAACGTTATTTATTGACTTGTATTAGGTAGGTACGTTGACTCAGTAATATTAAGGTGATAAAATACTTACAAGCATAGATATACAGCTCTTTTGTCAAATAACATAGGAAAATGTTCTTACTGCACAGTTAACCCTCTTATATGTACAATTAACCATATCTAACTATGTACATAAATTCGGTTATAATTTATTTAAATTTTTACGAATAATTGTATAGAGCTAGGTAATTAGCTTGTGCTCCTTAAGCATGATAAATATATACATTACCACCCCGACTGTCCTGTTTAGGACATATACAAATCACAACCATAACTCTCGCTTTCAATTTGTCTTGAATTCACACTGCAAACACAAATTAAAGACAAATTTGGCTGACCACCAAATTTGTATAATTCCCACCATCTCGCCACTTTAACGACCTCTTCCGCATTTAAAACATTTGAAGAGCTAACCTTTCGCATAAATTTTACACAGGTTCCGTCCATTATTAAATTTTTTTTTTGTTTTTCTACGACCGTTTTTCTCACACAGTCTTGAATGAAAAATCATTCAAATTGAGCGAACAAAAATACAAAACATTTCCTATGGTCCAACTGAAAGCGAATCTAAGAATAAATTAAATTATATCACACTACGCATTTTTGGAAAATGGACAAATGGACCCTTGAAAAAAAAGTGAAATTGCTTTCGCTTTTATCATAATGTAGGTACTTAGGTCTAGGTACTCTATGACAGATGCGGGTGTAGCAAATTTATTGAGCATTTAAACTTAATGCTATGTAAGTGTACCCACATACAATTTTCAATGTTGTAAATCCTTGTTACATGCTATCGATTTAGAGATACTAACACTTGTTAGGAAAGCACAATTATGCGTAACTGGGGGGCCGGAGGATCGTTATTTTCTATTCGAATCTCGGTAAAAATGTAACGCGTTGAGAATGTTGACGCTGGATGATGATTTAAGGAAAAATGCTGAGACCAAACATGGTGTCAAAGTAAAGCTATGGTCACATAATTTCAATTCCAATTTTTATACCCTCCACAGGAAGGTATATTCACTTTGCCATTACGTTTGTAACGCCAAGAAGGATTCACCGGAGACCCTATAAAGTATATATATTCTGAATCAGGATCACATTCTGAATCGATTTAATGTCCGTCTGTCTGTCTGTCTGTCTGTCTGTCTGTCTGTCTGTCTGTCTGTCTGTCCGTCTGTCTGTCCGTCTGTCTGTTGAAAGCACGATAGCGTCCAAAGGAATTGACCTAGGTGAATGAAATTTTGTGAGACGACTTCTTTTTACCGTCGCCAGGTTGGTATTGAAAATGGGCTATGTCGGTCAAGTAGTTCTGGTACCTCCCATACAAAACCACTATTAGACCCACATCTCTCTCTGTCTGTTGAAACCACGATAGCGTCCGAACGAATCGACTTAGGCAACTGAAATTTTATGAGAGGTCTTATATTTATGCCCTTCAAGTTTGTATTAAAAATGGTCCATGTCGGTCAAGTAGTTCTGTTACTTCCCATACAAAGCCAATATTTGACCCATATATCTCTGTCTGTTGAAAGCACGATAGCGTCCAAACGAATCGACTTAGGTGAATGAAATTTTGTGAGGACTTTTTTTAACCGGTTGGTATTAAAAATTTTCTATGTCGGTAAAGTAGTTCTGCTACATACCATACAAAACTAATATTAGACACGCATACTAACTCGCATGGCAAACATTTTGCATGACTTTTATGCAGTGGAGGGTATCAAAGCATCGGCCAGGCCGATGATAACACTCTTACTTGTTCATTTTCATTTCATTTTCATTTCATTTTATTAGATAGAAAAAGCCCCTTGAGATAAAATCTCATTTATGGCTTTAAAAATATATATTTACAATTAAGAGATATAAAGAAAAAATCGAAATCTTGAGAAACATGATTAAGAAAATTATATACACTATTATATAATTATAAGAAAATAAATATAAATTATAAAAAAAAAGTGAAGTGAATTAATGAATAAATAAAGAGTGAAAAAGCAAGGTTACGTCTGGGTTCTGGAGATGATCTGTAATTGAGCGGATAAAAATATTTAAATTGTTTATAGATTTAAATCTAGCAGGTAAACTGTTCCAGATTCTGGCACCTATCACGAAGAAAGATCTGCGAGTCTGCAATGTTGAGCTTCTTGGAATATTGATGTTGATTGTACGCGTCGAAGTTGAAAATTCAAGTTTATCGTATAAATATGCGGGCGTTTGAAAATGTATCAATTTAAACAAGAATTTACAAATTTCAATAACAAAATGAGACATCAATGGTACACCGAAAATGCAATTGGTCAAATGCGATACATGGTCAAACCTTCTTAATGAATATACTAAACGAACACAGGAGTTAAAAGCAACATTTAACTTTTGTTTGCTTATTGAGTCCATCCCACAATATATAGGAGACCCATATGTTATAATAGGAGCCAATAAAGTTTTAACCAGCATTAATCTGGTTGCCTGCGGAATAAAGAACGAAAACCTCCACAATCGTCTTAGTCCTCCATAGATGCTACTTATTACTTTTTTAGCATGATCGTTCCAGGAAAGAGTTTTGTTGAAAATGAAGCCTAAATTATTTACGGTAGAACTGTACGAGATAACGTGGCAATTTAAAACTAATTCAGGAAAGTAGGATTCATCTAAACAATTTTTATATATAATTATACTTTGCGACTTAGCGGGATTCAAAACTAGATCATTTAAGACTGTCCACTCATAAATGCTGTTTAAATCTTCATTTATGTTACAGACTGCGTTTTCCAGCAGTCCCAATGGAAAAGATAAATAAATTTGCAAATCATCAGCGTAAAGATGGAAGCATGAATAATTAATAGCAGTAACGACATCATTAATGAACATGCTAAAAAGTAGGGGCCCTAACAATGACCCTTGAGGGATACCCGTTTTAAGGTCCGCGAAGTCAGAGACCAAGGAGCCAATGGAAACAGCTTGTCTTCGGCTAGTCAAAAAACTTTTAATCAGTTTGAGAGCGCAAGAGGAAAAATCAAATAGATGCTTCAATTTATGCAGCAAAATTGAGTGTTTCACGGAACCAAAAGCATTAGAAAAATCAAGCAGACTTAAAATCGATACTTTGTCCGCATTCATTGCATTCCGAATGTCGTCCTGTACCTTTAAAATAGCAGAGACGCAGCTGTGTTTTTTTCGAAAGCCAGATTGCAGAGGTGATAGAAGATTGTTCGACTCAACGAATTCAGAAAGCTAATTAAACATCAGTTTTTCCAAGCCCTTAGAAAGAAATGGTAAAATACTAATCGGTCGATAATTAAATACATCATTACATCCCGCCTTCTTTCGAACAGGAATTACTTTTGCAATTTTCCAAGAGCTCGGAAAAATCGATTTTGTCAAGCAGTCGTTGTAAATATTGGCAATGCTGGGAAGGATTGCAGGCAACAACAATCGAATAAATTTGGGTGAAACATCACCCAGGGCAATTGCATTCGATTTAATTGAAATAAGAGAGCCAAAACATTCTTCAAGTGACACACAATTAAATGAAAAGGATCCGTCAGGAATGTTCGAGGAAGAAACCAAATTCAGTCGTGGATTGCCAACAGGCAAAGTGAAGAAGTTATTCAGATTGTTCGCAAAATCGAGATCTTCACCAGATTCAAAATTTGATTTCCCAATTGCACCCAGTCTTTTTAGATTATTCCACAAAATTTTAGTGGAGTTTCTTGAAGTGTCTAATTGGTTAAAATAGTATGTTTTTTTTGCATCCCTTATAGCTTTAACAACTCTGTTTCTACAAGCTGCATAATGTTCCCAATCACTGAGATCCCTTGTATTTTTGTATACACTATATAAAAAATTTCTTTCACAGATTAAATTTCTAATAGTTATCGTGAACCAAGGACTGGTGTTTGAGGAAATTCTTCTCTTAATCGGAACATACTTGTCATATAAGTAATTCAACAAATTTGTTAAGAAATCAACCTTGAAGTCGGTTGAAATAGAATTTCTGAAATTGAACCAGTCGATATGGGAGACTTCCAAAGAGAGCTGCTCTATATTGATGTTTTTAAAATCTCTGTAATAAATTATATTGCTTTGATCAGAATTTTCAATCTCAACATCGTAGATTAAATACGTTAAGTCATGATCAGCAACACCATGGGTTTGATTGAAAAACAAAACTTTGTTTTTATTTGAAACGACAAATAAATCAATAGCGTTTGCACTTGTGCGTGTAAATCTCGTAGGAGAGTAGCTCACTATATCTAGTCCATGCGAGTCAAAAACATTATGTAAGTGGTTGGATGAAGATGTTGCCAAGCTAACGTCGACGTTTAAATCACCACATAGGATAATATTTTCATAACGTGCGCTATGCCTTGACAGGAATGTTTCGAATTCGTCAAATGGAAAATGACCTGGATGCCAATAAATGCAATTAACTAAGACTTTTTCGTGGGGTAAGGTGATTTCAATTAGCAAACATTGGATATCATTGTGTTTGAGAAAATCTAGACTGACAGCACGAATTCCTTCACGTACATAAATCAAGACACCCGAACAACAAACATCACTATCGCAGCGAAACATACGATAACCCTCAATCTTCAACTCCCAATCTTCAACTTTCTTCTTAGGATTATTCCATAGCCATGTTTCAGACAAACAAACAACATCCGTTGTTATTGACTGAAACATTAATCTTAATTGGTCGATTTTAGATAAGACGCTTTGAACATTAACATGACAAACCTTTAATCCAGGTGAGCGCGATGCGAAAATATTCAACATTGCATTACTCTGATCAACTACGTTTGTACCAACTGGAAGAGAACTGATATTACTGCTCATTGAATACAAAATAATTCAAGTCAATTATAAGCTCAAAAAAAATCATCACCAGACAGACGAGGAAAAGGATTTTCACTAAATTTAAAGAAATTTTAATAATTAGAAACATATTATAGGAATTTAAGAACATTTTAGTTTGTTATGTTATTAGGTATAATCAGTTTTCTTTTGTTGATTGTTGTTCTTCTGATTTGTTGACATTTACAGCACTTGCAGCAGCAGCAGCAGCAGAAACAGCAACGGGCATCCGATTTAAGTCATCCAGGCAGTTTATTTTAACATACTGGTCTGTTGGATTTACTTTAACCACTACGACACCGTTAAATAATTGGACTGAATTAATTTTTTTCTCTTCCTTCAACTTCATAGCAGCTTTACGGATTAACAGTGCGTCACTAGAGAAGCATTCAAATGCTCCTATAGCACGTTTGGAAGTAAATCCAATTTTTTCAAGAGTGACTGGAGCAGCAGCGAAAAAGCATTTGAGAAATTTGATTCGCTCACTTTGAGAATGCAATTTGACTATAATAGGAGATGCAGAGAATTTGTTCACTGGTAGGCTTCTGCCCCCGCTTAACCCTTGTGATTTATTTTTTTTTATACGACCACAAGGATCGGGTGTTTCGCACATGTAAGCTGTGAACTAATATTCCTTTATTATATTGCTGTATAGGGACTCAAAGACATTGTATAAGGATAAGGAACACCATCAGGGTAAGTGTGTTAAACAGTTTCTGACATCAGCTATTTCTCCCAATGGAGCGGAGATTTACGAGACGTGATATTGAATCTGTTTTGAACATTTAGTACAAAATTTCGAATAGAGATTTAGAAAGGGCATGTCTATTTTACATTCATCGTGTAATGCATACAGGGATGCCAACCCTACAGAATTGTCTGTATATCTACAGAATTTTTGCCTAGCCTACAGAAATACAGAAATCAAACGAAAATATAAAGAAGTTTCAGATTTCAATAAAAAAGTCAAGCTTATTTTGAGATTCGAATTCGTTCGAATGTTTGTCGAATTAGAAGAATCTGTATTTTGACATTCGAACGAATAGAAAGTTCATCGTATCAATCGAAAGTTCATTTGTCATTCGAATGTTGATCGTATTTTGAGATTCTAGTCGTTCGAAACAAATGTCATTTTTTATTCGTGTGCAATTTCCTGTCGCTTAAACAGCGACTGCTTTTATTTTTTTAAATTGTGAGTAGTAACTATTTATTTGCTCTGTACAGAATACAAAAAATAACCTCTGTTTAGGTATATACGATGCATTCCAATTGAAAAAATCGCGAGCAAAAGGAAGTGTTGGTCAGATGTCAGGCTAATGGAGTGGAGGGAAATCACGAAATCTGAGTATCAACTGGCACTTCAAACAATAAAAGAAATAATTAATTAAATAAACACGTTTTTTATTGTTAAAATTATTTTGCTATTCTGTCGCGAGTGTTTTTTTTTATTTTATTTGATAGGCTTTAACTTTAATCAACAATACAAATGTTTTGCTTTTGACAGCAACTGCCAGCCAACTATTCCAAGTTAGTGTGACCAGACTTGTGTTGATTATATGACAGGGGGGGGGGGGGACTTTTATTTCAATTTATTATAACATTTTTTTTATAAATACATATACTACTAATAATATGGGTGTGGAATATAATAACAACATAAAAAATAATATTGTTTATGAGATAATAATAAAATTTCAATATTAACTCGGTAAAATATTACTAATAATGCATTGTAGTATTTTTGCATACACAACTTATACAAGATATCACTGTACCTCAACAATTTTGATATTCTTAGCACTTATTTTTCAATAATTTGTTGAAATTTTCAATATTTATTACAATTTACCAAAACAATAAAAAACATAGTCTCAACATAAAAACCAAAAAATGGTCACTCTATATAAAACAGAAATGTGAAACAGCTGAAAATTCATTTGAGTTTATTTTATGACATCTTTCGACAATGAATATTATTCGTTAGAATGTCAAAATAAGCTAAATTCATTCGAACGAATAGAGACATTGGGCACATTCAAGTAACTAGTTGACTTAAGTCGACTAGATTTGTCTGGACTAAGTGTAACCTGAACGCAAAAACTAACTTAATTGGTCGTGAACGTCAGATCTTGACGAGGGGAGCATCTAAAGAGTATTCCACTCCACAAATCGTCACTGTTATTATCATTTTTATATTTTTTTGGTTTTGTTTGTTTTGGTTAGGTATTTCCACTAGCTTTGTGCTCTCCCAAGGCAAATTTGAAATGTCAAATTCTCCGCCGATGACATATAGAAATGTCAACTTAGTACTCAGTCACGAAATTCGTGACTAGATTCGTCGGCTACCCCTCCATAAAGGTCAACAGAGAAAGCTGCTCACGTGACGAATCCCAGCCAATAAGAACTCAGAAACATCAAGTCAGTCAGCTGTCAGACTGACTAAACTAGATACTTGAACGTCCCCATTCGTTCGAATTGACTATTCATTCGAATCTCAAAATAAGCGTGAAGTGCAAATAAAACAGTATTTGACAAAATAACTTGTGTCCACCTAAACATACATATTTCATTCGCTGTAGAAGCAATAATAACGTCATTCAAATGCAAAACACAAGTTCCAAATTTTATGTTCACCTTCATTCTTGTTACATTTGGAGTGAGTGTGAGAGCACCAATCAGATAAATGTTTCCATACAAACTGGGCATGCCAACAACCGTCCGTTTCGTTCTACTATGATTTCAAAAGAAATTTCATTAAATGCTTTAAGATTTAAAAAAGAAAATTGACGAGAAAAGTGTAAATAGAGTAGGTAATGTCTCGCTAATCCAAATCAAGGAATACCGGCTCTAGCAAGTGTCGGTATTCGGAAGAATACCTCGAAGCAGATACCTCACTAAAGCCGAGTGTGTTGATGACTTATATTTCATTCGTTCAAAAAGTGATAGCAAAAACCAACACGATTGTGAAAATCAATGCAATGTTGAATTTATGTATAATATTCTTTATTTATAATTCGGATTACAAAAATCGGAGTTCGGAGAATGTTCGGATAAGCGATATTCGGATTAAAGGTGATTCGGATTAGCGAAACTTACTGTAAATTATATTTAAAAATAAGATGAGTTTAGTAGATATTTCCCAATTCCTGAGTGGGGAAGCGAGGAGTAGCAACGATTCTCGCTTGTTTGGGATAGACCCTGACAATTTCTCTTGGGAAATTATGTCGAATTTCAGTCTCTGAATTATTGTTTGAGAGAATTACATTAAAAACAACTCGTAGACACAGTCACTTTGGTAGGAATGATAGCTATTTCGAACTACACCACTAATTCATCATCAGACTCCTTTTAAGTGATTGTTTCAATAGTTTTGAATTCTGACAGTCAATTCTCTGCATATATATATGTTTTTGTTTTTTTAATTTCACAAAAATCTTTTCGTTGTTGAAGGTTAGAGTTTTTTGGTTGAAAATGCAGTTTTTTTTTTTTGAACTTCCAGTTTTTTGAAAAAAAAAATCTGGCAACATTGTATACACTCTATTTTCACAACAAACGTATGCTCCGTGCAATGATTCATACAACAACAACAAGAACACGGAAAAATCTCTATTGAGATATATTGTATTGTTGTTAATCTCCGACATCCTGTCACTATGTGTCATTCATTTAGTTCTAACAGCATTGACAAGGCGATCAAACAGTGGCCCAAATCAGTCATTTGGTTGTTAAATACAAGTAGTGTCAATCATTTCACGCAGCGTGGCACGATACATGACAAGCCGCTTGACAGGCGATAACGCATATTGACAAAATCGGGACAAAATCTGACATTATAATGAGATCAGAATATCAAAAAATGACACGATTTTTGACATGTGTAATTCATAGTGATTTACATGAGCGTAAAGTCCCATCCAGTAGTCTCCTATGGTTGTCAATTTTTGGCAGTTATCGTCTATTTTTTCGAAATCACTTCTTACATTTTGGACTCAAAAGCTACATCAGAGTTTCCTAAAGATCCAAGTATTTCGCGGAAAGATGCAAAAAATATATGAAACTATCAAAAATAAACACCCAAGGCCTATAGCTTCTCACAACCACACGTTTGTGTGAGTATTTTATTTTTGGGATGAATGGATGGGACTGGGACCTACAATTTTATGCCGAGTTCGAACGGCTGAATTGAGAAGATTTTTCAGGACAGTTATACACTCGGATGTTTGTCAGACGTTCGCGGGAGGTGGCGCAGTAGAAAAAAACTTAAGATGTAATTTTTGTTTTTCTTTTACAATAAAAAACAAAAACTATCGGCCATCGCGTTGACAGTGAAACTTAAAGAACCAGCTAGACCCAGTGTTCCCAGATGAAAAAGTTGAAAAATCTTGTTTTTCAAAATAAAATATCTTTTTTTCAAGATTTTTCCAAAATATAAATAAAACTAACTAGAACGGAAAAAAAATGTTTATTTAAATACAAGTGTCAAAAGGCACTCCGTTTACAAGTTTCGGAAGAACTGTTTACATGTTAAGTTTTTAATGTTTTATTTAATTTTATTAAATTTTCCGTTGACATAAGACTTTGTAATGGCAGTTTTCCAAATACATAATAGGAAACATCAAATTGAATATCCTTAAAAATAGTCAAAGCAAGAAATTTTGTGAGATGATTTTTTTTACCGTCGTCGTGTAGTTGGTATTGAAAATGGACTATATCGGTCGAGTAGTTTTGGTACCTCCCACTCCCATATATATATTTTTCAATAATTAATAAAACGTTGTACCTACTTATATGCGCAAATGTCTAGGGACGTGTCACTAATGACAAATATTGCTACTACGAAAGAATATATATTTTGCTTTACAAATTGCAACATGCTGTAATCAGCATAATTTATCGTTCGACCGATATTGAGTTCCTTTGATGCAGTAAGACCTCTAATTTCATTGAAAGTAAAATAATTGTGAGAGATAATATTGCGTGTTTCCTATTGTCATGCCAGTTGTTAATTGATAATTGCCTCAGTAATATTATTTATTAATAAATAACGAAATAACGAAATTATAGTTCAATATACAAAATCTTGAAATTTGATGAATTTAAGGTAAAAAGTCTTGTACATATTTTGAAGCCTAAAAATCTTGAAAAAAAAGATATATCTTGTAATCTGCTAGACCTAGAATTAGTATTAGTTGGTCGGTTGTGGACTTACCTGGTCTCTAAAACCGTACTGAAAGTGGCCCACAGCAGACAAGGTCTTGTATGCGATTATGCCTAATGCCTCTATAGTTGGCGCAATTTAGAGGGTCTCCTTTCTTGTGGATCAGACAAACGATGCTGAGGTTCCATTCATCGGGCTTACTTTCTTCCAACCAAATCTTGGAGATGAGTTAGTGTATGGCTTGATTTGAATCGCCCGTTTACCGGAAAGCGAAATTTGGGTGATCTTTGCCATTTAAAAGTTCGCAGAAGCGGTCTTCCATATCCTCAATACCGACTGTGACTCTACTAAAAGATTTATGTAATTGGTAATCAATGAGGTTTCTCTTCGGGTGGGGCGTTTTTGATGACTTCTTGGCATCGATAGTTGATACTACTGATATTCGGCACTTGATGCTTCTTGTATAGAGCTTCTCGCTAGGTTGAGGGATACTCTTGCGGCAAACGTTCTGGAATTTTGTTGCGATTGTAGTCTTTTATTTATTCGTTGTTGTGGGGTCCTAGATATCCGCATTCGTACCTTGTCTATACAACATGGTTATGGATATGGACTGATTCTATGTTGGCGCTAGTAAAGTTCGCCACCGGCGAAGTGCCTTACGGCGATCGCAGTATGATCAATTTGGCAGACGGTTTCGTGATCTTTTGACAGCCGTATGTTTGGTCGAGGAGGTCGTAAAAATTATCTTTGGTAGAATTTTTTTTCTTTGGGGTCCGAGCAGCGAGCACATAGGTATCTATCTATCAGGCTGATTTTGGCGAATTTAATATTGATTATCTATAGAGCCAGTTAGTATTATAGTGTTGCTATTTTTATTAATTTAGAAAATCGAGACCGGATGGTCAAGACCAGTACGCGTCAAGTTGATACCTCTCAAAGTCAAGCCCTATTTATACAGCAGGATGTAATCTGTAATTTTTTTTTTTTAATTTGTTGAAATAACATAGTTAATCAACACAATTAACACTACTTGTCACCTCAACAATGCGGCCAAGATAAGCAATCATTTTTTTAGTTTAAAAAAAAAAACAAGGGTATCTACAGTCTAGTGCTGAAATTTTGCCAAAATGTTAAGTGTTGGTTTTATAAGTGACTCACAAAAGGAAAAAGCTCTTAAGGCGTTTCATATATTTTTTTTAATTTTGTTTTGAAAAATTGTTACACATCAGAAACATTATAAAGGATAAGAAGATTTTTATTAAAAAGGCAATCATCATAGAAATTCACACGGAATCAGTATTCTTTCCTGCGGTTAAACTGCTTTCACTACCCCAGCTGGATCTTCGCAAATGTCTTCTGAAGCATCGGCGTCGACTTTCTCAGCCACATCATTGCAAATACGAGTGTCTTCTGATTCTGATGCGGCGAATGATTGGACACGTATTGATTTTGCTGATTCTTCTACATTTTCAATGGTATAGATGTCCCATCTCTAAAATTACGAGAAATGATTAGATCCGTAAATTCCTTGTCGACATAAATCAAATAAATAATACACTCGATTGACAAAATAAATTAATTAAAATTTTCCAATTATTGACACTTCTCTATACGATTATTTATTAGAATTTTACAATTCATTTGTCAGCACTAATACAAGAAAGGTTTTGGCCACCCTCTTATCCGAACGTGAATGTTTTGGTGAGTAGCTATAGTCTAATTAAAAAAATAAGTCTTTAACCGTTAACTTTCTACCAAAATAGATGACTTCTAAGCTTGTTGGTTTTCTATTTTTGGCCATCCTTATATCTCTGACAACTACAGAAGGGCCGTCTGCGTCAGAAGAGGATGAACGCACAGATTGTGGGCAATATGGATTTAGATGTTTGGATGAGAAAATCTTGGAATTTTGTCCAGTTGCCGTCGACGGTGTGACCGAAAGAGCCAATATTTACGAGTGCGAAGACGACTTTGCTTGCGACGAAAATAATCCAGCTTATTGTACGCCCAGAGAAGCGTCAAATATGCTCATTCAGAACGATAAAAAGGAAGAGCAGCGCGGTATCGTAGACGCGTATGATGACGTGTACTTCGACGAAGATGTGCATTTCGGGCAAGCACGGGTTGTTCGAGCAAGTAAAGACGACGAAGATGAAACATCAACAGTGGAGACAGCATCTACAACGGAATCGGATGACGAGACCGACTTTACCACCATCGAGTTCACACCTGCCCCACCGTTCGAATGCGATTCGTATGGATTTTTTGCTGGTAAGTAGATATAGTTCGTCACAAATTTAAAAAAATATAAACAGTATCATTCCGCATTTTCTCGCCGTGTTGACAAAGTTGCAGTAAAACTGTCTAGTCGTTTCGAACGACCACTTGGAGAGTCATACCATCAGTCGGGATACCATTGGGCCCATGTCAGTGCGCCTATCTTTCTGCATGCTTCGTATGTTTTTTTTTTTGTCGTGATTATGCCCTTCAGCTTCTTTACCAATATTAAGATACCTATACCTATACTTAGGTAGTGCTACAGTCCGGAATGAACCTGGGCCTCAACCAACAAGCCTCTGCAGATAGCCCGATCAATGGCTAACCGCCTCCAGTTGCGCACTCCAATTTGGTTATGGTCCTCATCCACTTGTGCGTGCCACCTACGGAGAGGTCTTCCTCTACAGCATTGTCCCTTCCGGGTTGGAATCAAAGACTTCTCGGGCCGGAGCATTGGTGTCAATTTTTCTGGTCGATGTTGCTTTCAGTTCGTAGAGTTTGCTGTTAAATCTCCTCCTCCAAAGTCCGTCAAAGCAAACGTGACTAAAAATCACTAGAAAAAATTTGCGTTCGAAACGAACAAGCAGATCTTCATTCGCCTTTGTTAACGTTCATGCTTCAATGCCGTAGAGCAGGACTGAGGTGATGAAGGTCTTATATAAGGTCTCCCTAAGTGTTGCTTGACAAGGCGTTAGTCAGTTGCCTTATCAGTCCAACGTAAAAGACGGTTGACAAGTGTAACTCTTCGTTTGATTTCTGCTGTGGTGGCATTGACAGAGTTTATAAAACGAAGGCGTGGTAGACAACGTCCATAACCACCTCAAAGTTGTAGCTGTCTATGGTGAAAATCTGTTCGATTCGTCGATGTTGTGTGTCTCTTCTTGTTGAGAGCATGTCTTTTGTTTTGCCCCCATTTTGCAAGTAGGTAGTTGCACAGACTTTTAGAAAATGGTAGGTACCCCTAATTTGCGTCACCTGGTGGGACAAGGTGTCCGCTGATCCATGTAAGGTCGGTATTCACAATTTCCTTAAAAACATCTTTGTCGAAGTAGGTGTTGTTCCACTTTGTGCTTGTTAGTTTGGGCCGCTGTCTTAGTTCGTCCTTGTTCATCTTGTTTAGGGGTCAATTTCGACAATTTCTCATCGATCGCATAATGAAAGTTACAAAATAAAAAATTCCCGCCATGATTGACAGCCATGTCTCATAATTCATAAACAAATCATTAGTTCATAAATTCCAATTAAATTCAGTCATTTCAGTGTCTATGTTGACGGTTTTATGTTCCATTATCAGCATTTCAAAAATTACATCGCAATGCGACAAATACAATGTGTGCTTCAAAAGTCTGGGTAGGTATGTCTCTTTAAAACTCCCCGCACGGGTATATTTATAGATCTATTAAATGATTTAACGTAATCACCGAAAAATCAATTAATCAAATTTGTAAGTTTTTTGTTCAGCTATTTTTAGATAATAACAAATTTCACCGAGTAATTTATCTGTGCGAATATTGTCAATCATATGACAAATTCTAATCATGTCGCTACCTTCTCTTTATCATGGCTATAGCAGATTGACATGTGAATTGAGAATTTTTACTTGTGACACGCTAATTCGAATGCAAAACGGCCATGTTTTGGGTTATTATAACATGACGCATATGAACTGGCTAATTGTTGTGCTTGTTAGGAATGATAAAGGAAGTTTGTAGTTTTTGAAGATAGTATAAGTTTAACTGTTTTCTAATAAAGCATACCTGACATAAAAGACCGACATTCTATTACATTCACATGTTGGAATTTCCGACATTTTCTGGGGTTTTCCTTTTTTTCCTGAAACATTTTGAAAGCATGTGATGTTGCATTTCATTCGAATCGATAAATCACTTGACTTAAGAGGATATTTCTATGTCCATTTGCGTAAATGACTAATGTCTACGTTGGTGACAATAGATTAAGAGTGTCCGAACTGAATACCCCTAGTGACAAAGAGTCTTAGGCCATCAAGTGTCATGGCAGTAGCGAGCAAACGTCAAGTTTTTCAGTGACTGGTTATTTATAGACAATTAAATTAAAACACGGAATTATATTCGTGTATCTTCGAATACTAGAGCAGAGTCTAACTTGCTAATGTCAAACTTTCATCAACAGTGTAGATGTGACAGTAATAAAAAAATACGACGTAAAATGCTGATTGGTTGAGATATCATGACGAGTAGATCAAAGTTATGTACCCACTGCCAGATATGAGTACCTATCGCACGCTTTATATCGCTTCACAAAGGGCTCAGAATATCATTAATTTTTAATCAGACTCTTGATAGTTACCGTTGATAGATCGCAAAAGGCAATTTAAAAACTCGTAATCTGATTTAAGGTTATCTCTCGATAATTTAACTGTGTCGCTACCCGGTTTCATTTTTTATCAGGGCCTACGTGCGCTTAAAGCATTTTGCTGAATCACTGTATTTCCCATTTCGCAACTATCATTTCTGACATCTGTCACTTTTGTCATCTTCTCTTGCAGACAAGGCGAATTCAACTCTCTTTTGGTATTGCGATGTACCCCTAAACGGAGTGGGCTACCTTTTGCGACACATGATGTGCGGCCACGAGCGATATTTTGATGAAACATTGAGAAATTGCATCCTTCAGGGCACTATACGTGAGGAGAGAAAATACGAATCTGACAGCAAGAGGAAAAAAGTAAAAAATTCATTGAACTGCGCGAATAGAAAACCTGGAAAGTACGCTGACAAAATGGACTGTCGTGTCTATCATCTTTGTTTGCCAAAACAATTTACTCCGGCCATTCAATTGACGTTCATGTGTCCCCATGCAACAGCATTTGACGTAACATGTCAATCGTGCACAATATCAGCCTTCAACGAATGTCAAGCGAAAGAACAATCACAGAATAAAAACATGATCAACTGCCGATCACCAACACGTTTCCGCAGCATTGACGATTGCAGGAACTACTATCTGTGCTTTGTTGACAATGTCATTGCGATCAAGTGTCCAAAGTTCTACAAGTTTGATGACAACGCACTCGAGTGTCTTCCCGAAAAGTCAGCCGAATGCAAAGAGTACTCTGTGTGAATGAAAAATGCACAACAATTTGCAAAGACTCTCTTTCGTTGGTCGGATATATTTCGTTAATAATATTTATTGAATCGATTTATAAATAAAAAAAATTTTAATTTTCTTTATAATTTAAAAAAAGTTTATAAAATAAATTTTATTTCGGACTATTCGTAAAAAAAAGGAAGACAAAGGATGACAGCATGGATATAAAAAGGGAAACACATAGATCACATTTTTCTTTTATAAATATCATCAATTCTAACGGAGTACTAGTGCAGGATATTCTATTTATGATGATGAGCTGCTCAATAATCAGCACGCAAGAGAGTATAATAGCTGAAAGGACGTCCCAGGCAGGATAGCATTGTGCCGATTGTGCAAGTATTGCTGGTCAAACTGAAGACCTGTCCCAGTGGGCAACGCTGAATAAATACCAAGTAACGCTTGTTGCCGACATCCCAAAGGCAGTTGTAGAAGAGCGAGCAGTCCATTTGGTGAGGGTGAAGTCCTTCGCGTGAGCAAATGAAGTGCCCATTGATGAAATTATCATTGCTGAGATTACAGCCAGTATAATGGACTTCATCGACGCAATATTGTGTGAAGGGATTGAAGTTTTGACCCTTTGGACATTCCATTGTAAAGGATACAAGGTCACCGTTACCATCGTAAAGGCACATGTGAAACTCGTTGCATTTATTGTCGATCGGGAAGAATCCTTGCATGGGGCAGTTGAACGATGGGTCGGGAGTGACAATGGAATTTTCTTCAGTTGTAGTCGGGTCAGATGGCGTCGAAGTGGGAATTCCATCGGTTGTACTGATGTCGTCTGTTGTGGAAGTGATGGGATCTTCAGTTGTGGAAATAGGTTCTTCAGTTGTTTTTGGATCTTCAGTGGTCGCAGGCTCTTCTGTTGTAGAAATAGGTTCTGCAGTTGTTTCTGGTTCCTCTGTAGTTGCAGGTTCTTCAGTTGTGGAAATTGGTTCCTCAGTGGTTGCAGGCTCTTCAGTTGTGGAATTTGGTTCCGCAGTTGTTGATGGCTCTTCAGTTGTGGAAATAGGTTCCTCAGTTGTTGCTGGATCTTCAGTGGTCTCAGGCTCCTCAGTTGTGGAAATTGGTTCCTCCGTAGTTTCTGGTTCATCAGTTGTAGTTGGATCTTCAGTGGTTATAGGTTCTCCAGTTGTGGAAATTGGTTCCTCAGTTGTTGCTGGATCTTCAGTGGTCTCAGGCTCCTCAGTTGTGGAAATTGGTTCCTCCGTAGTTTCTGGTTCCTCAGTTGTTGCTGGATCTTCAGTGGTCTCAGGCTCATCAGTTGTAGAAATAGGTTCTTCAGTTGTTTCTGGTTCCTCAGTTGTTACTGGATCTTCAGTGGTCTCAGGATCTTCAGTTGTGGAAATAGGTTCTTCAGTTGTTGCTGGATCTTCAGTGGTTTCAGGTTCGTCAGTTGTGGAAATTGGTTCCTCCGTAGTTTCTGGTTCCACAGTTGTTGCTGGATCTTCAGTGGTCTCAGGCTCTTCAGTTGTGGAAATTGGTTCCTCCGTAGTTTCTGGTTCCTCAGTTGTTGCTGGATCTTCAGTAGTCTCAGGCTCTTCAGTTGTGGAAATAGGTTCCTCAGTTGTTTCCGGTACCTCAGTTGTTGCTGGATCTTCAGTGGTTTCAGGTTCCTCCGTAGTTTCTGGTTCCTCAGTTGTTGCTGGATCTTCAGTGGTCTCAGGCTCCTCAGTTGTGGAAATTGGTTCCTCCGTAGTTTCTGGTTCCTCAGTCGTTGCTGGATCTTCAGTGGTCTCAGGCTCTTCAGTTGTGGAAATAGGTTCTTCAGTTGTTGCTGGATCTTCAGTGGTTTCAGGTTCCTCAGTTGTGGAAATTGGTTCCTCCGTAGTTTCTGGTTCCTCAGTTGTTGCTGGATCTTCAGTGGTCTCAGGCTCCTCAGTTGTGGAAATTGGTTCCTTCGTAGTTTCTGGTTCCTCAGTTGTTGCTGGATCTTCAGTGGTCTCAGGCTCCTCAGTTGTGGAAATTGGTTCCTCAGTTGTTATTGGATCTTCAGTGGTCTCAGGCTCCTCAGTTGTGGAAATTGGTTCCTCAGTGGTTTCTGGTTCCTCAGTTGTTATAGCTGGCTCCTCAGTCGTGCTAACTGGATCCTCTGTAGTTGTATCAGGCTCATCTGTTGTGGCAGAAGTCGTTGTTATCGGCTTCGTTGATGGCTCTGCTGCCGTCGATGGTGTCGTTGGAATTGTCGGTTTTTCCACTATAACCGTTGTCGTTTCAACATTTCCGTTTTCGTCATTTTGACTCGATCTACCCCCGATACATGTTTGCGTTTGGGAATCGAACACTTGTCCTATTGGACACTGAAAATACGACACCGATAGACCACCAGATGAACTCGCAGAGCAGAGATAAAATATTGGCGACCCACTGTAAAGGGCAAATTTACCCGGTTTCATACACGGGCCTTGATTATTACCACTAACTAGGGTAGTTGTTGCCAAAAGGGCAACCATAAATACGCGAATCATTTTTTTATTTTATTTATTTTTTTTTTTTTCAAAATGCCTTGTATTTTATTTTTCACTTTCGGTCGTTTGTGTGGTTAAAAAATAAAAAAAAGATTTTTTTTGGAAAAAGTACTAGTACTAGGCCAACCGCCGTTTGGCAATGCAGTTTTATAACTGAACTTGATTGATTCTGTATTAATTGTTTTATAGATTCTGTACGGCAAGGCTGTCGCCAAACAGTTTGGGGACTGATAAGTTATATATTTTTTTTATCAGAATTTTTTCTGGTGTTACGCAGTAAACTCTCTCGCCCTTGATTTCGGAGTAAGTTACCTGAGCTCACAATCTAATCGTAGTAACGTTGCTGATTGATGAATATGACTAAAATATTCTTCGACATTCTGTTTTTGTGGTCGAAAATCAAATAATTGTACGAAGATAAGCGTTTTATTAGTTAGAGCCGTTATGCCAGATAATCGCATTTAAATCAGACAAATTTGGATTTTGTAAAAAAAAATATTTTCTTGAAAGCAATATTTTATCAGTTACGAGCGTTAAAGATTAGACCCGTTTCCTGATCGATTAGCTTATGGGTCCTAATCCTAAGTGAGTCTAAAATTGTTAGTCGATTAGTATTTCCTGCGATTGGTGAAATCAAGTACATTTTTGCTAAACGGAAATTGCAATAAATGTGATAAAAATCTTAAATGGATGTGTGTAAACAGGAAATTGGAATAGATTGCCCACAGGTGATGCATTCGGATTGATACTAGAGTTTTTCATTTTGTGGTATTTTGCTCCCCTCACCAAGGTGCGGTGTTATTTTCCTGTTGGCCTTTTATTTTTCTAGTTATTTAGGATTTCTATGAGTAAATATTTTGAGCAGGCAAAGAAGTTTCGAGAAACATCAACAAAATGGTGGATGCCCTGAAGTTTTGGGTAGTAAAGCTGAAGCTGGGTAGTAAAACTAACACATTTGGAAATTTTGGATGCAGCTTATTTTGATTAAAAAAGGAGGGTGCTTATCAGAAAGGCTTCAACAGGAATCTTCTTCATTCGTATCATGACAGTCAATTAGTCAATTCTAAGCAACCAGGGTTAGTTGATACAATAAATTCTCACAACATGAAACTTAATTATCATGAAAATATCGAGATCCACATCCAGAGACAAATTAGTGGCACTTTACGAAGAGCATTTATTTATTCATTTTCGTTGGCCCGCTTATCCATTAAGTATGTCGCGGGTGTAGGTTGCTCAAGTGGACCCTCCTTCCTGAAGGGCAATCCCCATTCAGGTAGAGGACAGATTATGAACTTGATCTAACCATTTCATCCTTTTGCCATTGAACAATGGAATCCGCCGGGCCCGGGGGGAATTATTCACGGTAAAGAATAATATTTTGGTATCGTCGCATCCGCAAAGTGAACAGTTCTGGGTTCTGTGAATAAGTTTCACTGTATCGCTAAACACGATCAAATCGAATTTTTCCCGAACGGGCTCACTTTGCGGATTCGACGATACCAAAATATTCTCTTCCGTGAATAACCCCCTCCGGTAGATTTCACGGTAGCGGTGCATATTCAATTTCCCTGCAAAAATGAAGTAGCCCTTTGTAGTGGTAGTCTATCTCCTTCAAATGTTGAAAGAAGTACCTGCCCAGAAATAACCCCTTACTGCGGCATATCGTCCCGCATTAACACAGAATGTGTTATATCTTCCTCCGCTTGCAGATTGTTACTGAACCTGCAACCTGCAAGTGTCCGAGTCTGTCATGTTTTTTTTAAGAAGAGGGTGCCCTGACCATATACCGACCAGTGTCTTGAGTTGTACTCTGCGTAGTTTGAGAATTTCCCTAGATCTTTTACGATCGAATTGCTGCCAAAGTGCCTTGTATACTGCGTGCCCGGTAAGTCCTGACCACCTACGGTCAACATGAAAGGCATGAAAAGTGATATAAAATCCACCTCCTCTCTACCTATCAATTCTTATTCAATGGCAATATCACTTCCAGATATAGATCTTATCCGCATTAGCTCTGGAGCCTTAAGAACAGCAAGTATTTCTGCCTGAAACACACTACTTGTATAAGGTAGTCGAATAGACACTTTTCGATTTGGACCTACGGAATAGATGCCAGCTCCAATGCCTACCGTTGTTTTTAAGCCGTCTGTATATACTGCAATTTGGCATTCCTTAATTACTCTATCCCTTTGCCATTCATAGCATTTGCACCTGTATGCCCGGCAGTAGTTCCGCTAGTATCGTACAATGTCCAATTATCTGAAGCTATGTAATACAATAGCCAGATGAAGATGATCATGATCACATTGCACCAGAAGTTAGGGGTTCAACTTTTCAATTGAAAAAGGATGCCGAAGGAAATGTCAAGCGATACATAGCTCCTGGCTATTTCGACTACATTCAGGAAACAGCCTGCTGGATCCTAGCAAGGACACATTTATTTCTAAGTAAGATCTATGCCTTTATTCAAAACAATATCGTGTTAGTATCTGCTTCAATATGCACCACTCTTCAAAAGCTTCTGCACATCCTGACTTTCCGTCTCAATTTAGATCATCAACGTTAAAATTCATGGGACACTTTTTCTGAGTTTTCGAAAATGTTTGGCCATTTTGAATCTCTTTATCACAGATCACAAAGTTGATCACTTACACTAGCTACCTTCTGTTAGTCGTGTCCCTACTAAACTTCGAATTTGTACTGCAATTTGGTCCTTCTATAGACTAATATTGTTTTTCGTAAGGTTGATGAGCACCCTATATCCAGACTGGGTCTTGTACTTTGTACACCCATATCTTCTCTGTTGAATTTTCGAAATCAATTTCGACAGCTGCGTATGCACAATGAAATCTATTCACATAGATCTTGCTGCAAGTATTCCCGTTGGCCTGTCAACTTCGATTGAAATTTCGAAATTCCGATCTAAATATTAAAATGGTTTTTCGAAATGTCATCGTTTCGAAAATGGAAATAAGAAGCTACTAAAATGTACTTTAAGACTGTCGCTTAGTTGCTGAATTTGATTTATTAGTTGCTAATATTTCTTACACAAACATCAATAATACACATATAAATAGAATAAATATGGTTTAAGCAGGTTAGCTTTGGTGGTGGCGGCTCTATGGTCTGTATATTTAAAAATAGTACGCATAGTGGCTATGTACACCGAAAATACTGTTCGTCCGTAGAAGAACTTGACAAACCTAGGAGTGAGTGTGTGGACTTTAATTTTGGGGTTTATTTACGTTTAAAAGATATCGAATCTTATCTTTGCGGTTATTCTTTAGCCATCGCAACCGTTTTGAGGAGCTATCATCGTTATCGTCATCATCGGGTTTGCTATCTTTATCGTCGTCATCATCGTCATCGTCATCGTCATCATTGCTTTTGTTCTTTTTCTTCTTCTTCTCCTCCTCGCTGGATTTGTTTTTCTTGTCCTTTTTCTTTTCTTTGCTTTCATCGGAGGCCAGCTTTAAAATTTCAACGGATTTGTCCTCAACAGAAGCGTCTTCATCTGATACTGGTTTGATTTTTTTGATTTTCTCCGCAGATTCCTTTTCAACAGTTTCGGTTGATTCTTGTTCGACGGTTTCGATACTTACGGACTTTGGTAGAACAACAGCTGGACGGCCTGGGCGAAGAGGGCTCACAGGTTTTGCTGGTTTTTGAACTTCCTCGACAGACTCAACAGTTTCGAAACTGGCTGTAACTACTGCTGGGCGGTTGGGACGACCAGGACGGCCGGGACGACCGGGATTAGCTGTTTCGACGGATTCAGCTTCCACAGTTTCTGCACTTGATGGAATTACAGCAGAACGGGTGGGAATGGGAGCAATAATTGCAGGGACGCTGGATTCACTTCCGTTTGATTCGGAACTAGGTGTCCTTGGTAACCATGCGTTATGATTTGGGCGAAGTGGCCAGTTTGGTAAAATAGGTAAGGTTCCAGGGAGGTCTGATTGTTTAGGACGGCTTGGCAAATGGGGCAAATATGGCCACAATGACCATATTGGTTTGTTTGGTCGTCCAGGGGCGTTTGTGTTTCCACCACTTGGTGGCAATTGTGGTACTGGGGCCCAAGTTGGCCAGGGCCAAGGCCATGGCCAAGACAAACCTGGAGCGCCTGATGCGCCTGGGGATCCTGGAGTGCCTGATGAGCCTGGAGTGCCTGATGAGCCTGGAGTGCCTGATGAGCCTGGAGCCCCTGAAGATCCTGGAGCGCCCGATGAGCCTGGAGCACCCGATGAGCCTGGAGCTCCTGGGGATCCTGGAGTGCCTGATGAGCCTGGAGCGCCCGATGAGCCTGGAGCACCCGATGAGCCTGGAGCTCCTGGGGATCCTGGAGTGCCTGATGAGCCTGGAGTGCCTGATGAGCCTGGAGCACCTTCAGCACCTGGGGCCCCTGAAGATCCTGGAGTGCCTGATGAGCCTGGAGTGCCTGATGAGCCTGGAGCACCTTCAGCACCTGGGGCACCTGGGGATCCTGGATTGCCCGATGAGCCTGGAGTGCCGGATGAGCCTGGAGTGCCTGATGAGCCTGGAGTGCCTGATGAGCCTGGGGCCCCTGAAGATCCTGGGGCACCTGAAGATCCTGGAGCGCCCGATGAGCCTGGAGCTCCCGATGAGCCTGGAGCACCCGATGAGCCTGGAGCTCCTGGGGATCCTGGAGTGCCTGATGAGCCTGGGGCACCTTCAGCACCTGGGGCACCTGAAGATCCTGGAGCGCCTGATGAACCTGGAGCGCCAGATGAGCCTGGAGCTCCTGGGGATCCTGGAGTGCCTGATGAGCCTGGAGTGCCTGATGAGCCTGGGGCCCCTGAAGATCCTGGAGCGCCCGATGAGCCTGGAGCACCCGATGAGCCTGGAGCTCCTGGGGATCCTGGAGTGCCTGTTGCCCCTGAAGATCCTGGAGCTCCAGGGGATCCTGGAGTGCCTGATGAGCCTGGAGCACCTTCAGCACCTGGGGCACCTGGGGATCCTGGATTGCCCGATGAGCCTGGAGTGCCGGATGAGCCTGGAGTGCCTGATGAGCCTGGGGCCCCTGAAGATCCTGGGGCACCTGAAGATCCTGGAGCGCCCGATGAGCCTGGAGCGCCCGATGAGCCTGGAGCACCCGATGAGCCTGGAGCTCCTGGGGATCCTGGAGTGCCTGATGAGCCTGGGGCACCTTCAGCACCTGGGGCACCTGAAGATCCTGGAGCGCCCGATGAACCTGGAGCGCCCGATGAGCCTGGAGCTCCTGGGGATCCTGGAGTGCCTGATGAGCCTGGAGTGCCAGAAGATCCTGGGGCACCTTCAGCACCTGGGGCCCCTGAAGATCCTGGAGCGCCCGATGAGCCTGGAGCTCCTGGGGATCCTGGAGTGCCTGATGAGCCTGGAGCACCTTCAGCACCTGGGGCACCTGGGGATCCTGGATTGCCTGATGAGCCTGGAGTGCCTGATGAGCCTGGAGCGCCCGATGAGCCTGGAGCTCCTGGGGATCCTGGAGTGCCTGATGAGCCTGGAGCACCTTCAGCACCTGGGGCGCCTTCAGCACCTGGGGCACCTGAAGATCCTGGAGTGCCTGATGAGCCTGGGGCACCTTCAGCACCTGGGGCGCCTGAAGCTCCTGGGGATCCTGGAGTGCCTGATGAGCCTGGAGCACCTTCAGCACCTGGGGCACCTGGGGCCCCTGAAGATCCTGGAGTGCCTGATGAGCCTGGGGCACCTTCAGCACCTGGGGCACCTGGGGATCCTGGATTGCCCGATGAGCCTGGAGTGCCGGATGAGCCTGGAGTGCCTGATGAGCCTGGGGCCCCTGAAGATCCTGGGGCACCTGAAGATCCTGGAGCGCCCGATGAGCCTGGAGCACCCGATGAGCCTGGAGCTCCTGGGGATCCTGGAGTGCCTGATGAGCCTGGGGCACCTTCAGCACCTGGGGCACCTGGGGATCCTGGATTGCCTGATGAGCCTGGAGTGCCTGATGAGCCTGGAGCACCTTCAGCACCTGGGGCACCTGGGGATCCTGGATTGCCCGATGAGCCTGGAGTGCCGGATGAGCCTGGAGTGCCTGATGAGCCTGGGGCCCCTGAAGATCCTGGGGCACCTGAAGATCCTGGAGCGCCCGATGAGCCTGGAGCGCCCGATGAGCCTGGAGCGCCCGATGAGCCTGGAGCACCCGATGAGCCTGGAGCTCCTGGGGATCCTGGAGTGCCTGATGAGCCTGGGGCACCTTCAGCACCTGGGGAACCTGAAGATCCTGGAGCGCCCGATGAACCTGGAGCGCCCGATGAGCCTGGAGCTCCTGGGGATCCTGGAGTGCCTGATGAGCCTGGAGTGCCAGAAGATCCTGGGGCACCTTCAGCACCTGGGGCCCCTGAAGATCCTGGAGCGCCCGATGAGCCTGGAGCTCCTGGGGATCCTGGAGTGCCTGATGAGCCTGGGGCACCTTCAGCACCTGGGGCACCTGGGGATCCTGGATTGCCTGATGAGCCTGGAGTGCCTGATGAGCCTGGAGTGCCTGATGAGCCTGGAGCACCTTCAGCACCTGGGGCACCTGGGGATCCTGGATTGCCCGATGAGCCTGGAGTGCCGGATGAGCCTGGAGTGCCTGATGAGCCTGGAGCACCTTCAGCACCTGGGGCGCCTTCAGCACCTGGGGCGCCTTCAGCACCTGGGGCACCTGAAGATCCTGGAGTGCCTGATGAGCCTGGAGCACCTTCAGCACCTGGGGCACCTGAAGATCCTGGAGCACCTGAAACGCCTGGGGATCCTGGAGTGCCTGATGAGCCTGGGGCGCCTTCAGCACCTGGGGCGCCTTCAGCACCTGGGGCCCCTGAAGATCCTGGAGCGCCTGTTGTACCTTCTGCACCGGGTGTTCCAGAGGAAACAGGAGCCGTAGTGCCTTCAGTTGGGGTGACTTTAGTTTGAACTGGAACATCAGTAGTTCCTACGGAAACTGTAGTTTCACCTGGAGGCACTGTGCCTTCGGCTGGAGTGGAGGTAGTTTCAACTGGAGCAGCTGTACTTTCTACTGGGGCAACGGTAGATTCAACTGCAGCAATAGTACTCTCAACTGGGGCGGCGGTAGATTCAATTGGAGCAGCTGTGCTTTGGACAGGTGCGGCGGTCGATTCAACTGGAACAACAGTACTTTCTACTGGGGCGACGGTAGATTCAACTGGATCAGCA
Organism: Cheilosia soror; assembly: GCA_949372485.1. NCBI lineage: Eukaryota > Metazoa > Arthropoda > Insecta > Diptera > Syrphidae > Cheilosia > Cheilosia soror. Next base: position 87,460,233 of record OX443563.1, read on the forward strand.
GTGGTTTCGACTGGGGCAGCTGTAGATTCAACTGGAACAACAGTACTCTCGACTGGGGCAGCTGTAGATTCAATTGGAGCAGCTGTGCTTTCAACGGGGGCGGCGGTAGATTCAACTGGAGCCACAGTACTTTCTACTGGTGCGACAGTAGATTCAACTGGATCAGCAGTGGTTTCGACTGGGGCAGCGGTAGATTCAACTGGAACAACAGTACTCTCGACTGGGGCAGCTGTAGATTCAATTGGAGCAGCTGTGCTTTCAACTGGGGCAACAGTACTCTCAACTGGGGCGGCGGTAGATTCAACTGGAGCAGCAGTACTCTCGATTGGGGCGGCGGTAGATTCAACTGGAGCAGCAGTACTCTCGACTGGGGCGGCAGTAGAATCAACTGGAGCAGCTGTGGTTTCGACGGGGGCAGCGGTAGATTCAATTGGAGCAGCAGTACTCTCGATTGGGACGGCGGTAGATTCAACTGGAGCAGCAGTACTCTCGACTGGGGCGGCAGTAGAATCAACTGGAGCAGCTGTGGTTTCGACGGGGGCAGCGGTAGATTCAATTGGAGCAGCTGTGCTTTGGACTGGTGAGGCGGTCGATTCAACTGGAACAACGGTACTCTCGACTGGGGCGGCAGTAGAATCAACTGGAGCAGCTGTGGTTTCGACGGGGGAAGCGGTAGATTCAACTGGAGCCACAGTACTCTCTACTGTTGCTGCTGTTGATTCAACTGGAGCAGCTGTGCTTTCAACTGGAGCAACAGTACTCTCGACTGGCGCGGCAGTAGATTCAACTGGAGCAGCTGTGGTTTCGACTGGGGCAGCGGTAGTTTCAATTGGAGCAGCTGTGCTTTCAACTGGGGCAGCTGTGCTTTCTACTGGGGCGGCGGTAGATTCAATTGGAGCAGCTGTGCTTTCAACTGGGACAGCGGTAGATTCAACTGGAGCCACAGTACTTTCGACTGGCGCGGCAGTAGATTCTACTGGAGCAGCTGTGCTTTCGATTGGAGCGGCGGTAGATTCAACTGGAGCAGCTGTGGTTTCGACTGGGGCTGCGGTAGATTCAACTGGAGCAGCTGTGCTTTCAGCTGGGGCAGCTGTAGTTTCAACTGGAGCAGCTGTGCTCTCTACTGGGGCGGCGGTAGATTCAATTGGGGTAGCTGTGGTTTCGACTGGGGCAGCGGTAGATTCAATTGGAGCAGCTGTGCTTTCGACTGGCGCGGCAGTAGATTCAACTGGAGCAGCTGTGGTTTCTACTGGAGCAGCGGTAGATTCAACTGGAGCAGCTGTGCTTTCAACAGGGGCAACGGTAGTTTCAACTGGGGCAGCTGTGCTTTCTACTGTGGCGGCGGTAGATTCAACTGGAGCCACAGTACTTTCGACTGGCGCGACAGTAGATTCAACTGGAGCAGCTGTGGTTTCGACTGGAGCGGCGGTAGATTCAACTGGAGCAGCAGTACTCTCGACTGGGCCGGCAGTAGGTTCAACTGGAACAGCTGTGCTTTCAACTGGAGCAGCTGTGCTTTCTACTGGGGCGGCCGTAGATTCAATTGGAGCAGCTGTACTTTCAACTGGGACGGCGGTAGACTCTGTTGGAGAACTCGTTGTTGTATCAATTATGGCTGCCGTTGAACCCTCTGTTGAGGCTTTCAAGGGAGAGCAAATATCAACTCCATCGTTCACACACCGACTATTCTCCGGGCATTGAATTGCAGCTCCCGTATTAGCTACGTATACCCCATTCGTATCAGCTGAGCAGTATTTATAGCTGAGGGGTCCCACGCAGACTGCCTCCTTTCCATTACAATTTACTGTAGACTGGCCTGTTGCTAGCGTGGCAGCCTGTAATAAAATAAAAAAAGTAAATGCCTCTTCACTACACCTGAACTAACAGTATTTGGTTAAATATAAATAAAATCGTGTGGCCACTTTATTAACTGTGCTAACATTCACGCAGGGTCACTGACATTCAACTTTTTAACAGCTTCTTGATTGCTCTCATTTCGTACACTATAGTACAACACTTCCTGCAATCTATAACATTCTTATCTACGCCCCGAGGGCAGCAAACTTGCTTCAAGCACATATCCCTGTCCGCTTATCCCTCCCATCCAAATCATTGCAAATCCTGGTATCAACTGGATTCATCCGTCGGGCGCGTTATTTCATTCCCAATGCATATTCGATATGTCAACACAATCGGTCACAAATAACAGCACAAAATGTGTACAAGGATATAATGAATAATACGTTTTTTTTCTATTTACCACTAGTATTAGGAATAATCCGACTATTCTATTCGTTCCCATTATCGTTTTCGAAGTTAAGTTTCGTTACTGTTCTGATCGCAGATATGATGGTGGCTTTTATGCAAAATTTGCGAGACTGCCTTATCTTGACAGCATCTAGTCTTGGTAAATACGAGTACTATCTCGGTTAAGTGATAAGGACCGGGATTTACGATTCTGCAGGTTAATTAATTTGCGGTGGTGAGGTAAAATGAAAAGCAAATAAATTTTCTCTGTATTTAAATCGAGGAGTTTTTTTTTTCTTATCTTCTCCCTGAAAATGGTGACTCAGGCTTTTTATTTTTTGAGAAATTTATTCTTTTATTGCAACGGAAATTATCTTTGCAACCTTGCAGACAGTTAGCCGTCAATTTAGATTAATTATAACTTTTTTTTCCCGAAGATTTTTTGAGTTGTATTATAGGTCTAATTGTAATGTTGGATAGTTCTATTGTTCCAAAAGGGACGAGGGACCGTTCGATTGAGTGAGTTAAATATCCAGCTTTGTCTCTGTCTCTAGAATATATTAGACTAGGTGGGGAGACCAATGCAATGTGGTGAATAAACTAACTACACCCTATTGTCGTGTCCAAAATTGGAATTAGGAATTAGGTTAGGTTAGGTAATAGGTGGCAATTATGCGTATGCCATACATTCGAAATAGGTCAATTAGACCAAATTAGGTCCATTATGATATGACAAGTAGAATCGGTTAAGCCCGCTGCTCTTGGAACCATTTTGAATTCTGCATTAATTTCTGTATTTTGCTGGTATCCGTTTCGGCAATATCTACATTTTTATATATAGTTGCTCGAAAATGTGTTATCCTAGAGTTTGCTTTCTAATCGAGGATTGTTCTGGGCAATTAGATATAGAAAGAACGAAGGTGCCATCCATGCAACTATGCGATAAAGAGCAGTGACTGCTAATCCTACGGCATAGATATCTCCCTAGTACACAGTGACACAGCTGACAAGATTACGCCATCTATCGTTAGCCTATTGCAGCCCTAACGAGAAGGATGTTGTATTCTAACCTTCCGATTGGCATAGCTATGGAGATCATCTTTAGCAGTTGAAAGTTCCACTTTTGTGCCGTCCGTGGCTAGTTCGTCTGCTGTACAGTTTCCTGGTATGTCTCTATCTACAGGACAATGCCGGTCTTTTTATTGGTCATTCGAGTACTTATATGGCTGTCGGTGTAGATAACGATGTCAGAATTCGCTATAGATGTCGTACATTCATTTTAAAATTTTCTTTCTGCCTACTTGGCAAAAAACTTGGTGTGCGTAACTAGAGGCACCTATCTAAGCACCGAACTGGCTGGAGGGGCTTGTTGGGATTCACCCCGGGTTCACCCCGGACTGTGACCGCCCATCTTAAGTAAGACAAATGCAAAGGGGTTTGTTAACAAGAAAAATCGCCATTTCTAAATTTAGCCAAATCGGCTAGAGACTAAAATACACTCAACACTTTTGTGATATCATCGATCCTTTTTTCAAATGTTGAGCCTAAGCTTGCGTTTACTGTCTTCGGTGTATACCTATATGCTAACGCCTGTTAGTTCATCTACCATTACCGAAGATTGGACACCTTATCGGGGTGGGACGCATTAAGTATACGGAAACACGAAGCTATATGAAGGAAGTGGCCAAAACTCCTCTGGTATAGCTAAACCTGAAAACTAAGATCTAATAATGGGCTGGATTATACAGTGTTATTCGTACCGTGCCAATAATCAACCTGTCTGAAAGCCCAGAAATAGCTCTGTTGCTAACGGTGTGTCCAGATACTGGGCGCCCTCAGATACTAAATAGCCTTAGGTGCACCCAGTATAGAAGCTCTGCAGGTGTGGACCAATCTTTCTCACTAGATATTTATGGAAGACCAAGTAAATAAAATAAACAAAAAAACACAATTACGGAGTGTGATGAAGAAGCTCTACTCTGACCCCAGTATCACATACCTACAGAGATGGAGACTGATTACACATTGATGGAGACGTATGACGCTTAGGTTCACAACTTACCAAGCGATGCGGAATAGGAAAGGCAAAACAAACTAGAAGAAACTTAAAAAAAACTGAGAAATTCTTCTACTTTACCGGAGCCCAAAGAAGACGAATTGGAGCCCGGATCAGGGACAGTATGACACCTTAGGAAGCTAAAACAACCATGAGGGAAGAAATCATGCTTGAAAGAGCACAGAGTCAAGCTACAAATAGCGACAAACCCTCCACCTCCAAAGATGTCGACGATTCTCAGAGGGGTCAACATCCAAAAAACACAGACCTCATCCCCGGAAAAACACAAATTACATCTTAAAGTTTTTTCTACTGCGCCACCTCTCGCGAACGTCTGACAAACATCCGAGGGTATGACTGTCATGAAAAGGCTTCTCAATTCTCAAGCCTTCTCAATTCTCAATTCAGACGTTCGGACTCGGCATAAAATTGTAGGTCCCTTCCATTCGTCCCAAAAATAGAAACTCACACAAAACGAATGTTTGCGAGAAGCTAAGCCTTGGATGTCACCCGCCTGTTGCGCCACCTATTTATTTTTTTTTTTATTATTCATCCAGGGCAACATAAACGTCCAGATGAAGGCAAGACAAAAAGATCCCAAAAACCATCTGCATAGGTAGGCAAAAAGTAAGAGCAGGAATTCGGATTTCAGGGCTGTCCTATAAGGGCGTAAGATATACCTAGCTGAAATAGGAAGAAATATCGCAGGCAACTTTGTGGGACTGAATGCAGGCATCAACTAGCTACGGATGGAGCTGGCAAAAGGGGCTTGAAGTCGTGGTGGGAGTTAAGTAATGTGGACCAAAAATTATCCAGCGATTTCGATCAATCGCAAAGTCTGGATCAGTTGGAGCGGGTTATTTTCAAAGAACTTGCCGCGTCTATTTCCAAGGCATCGACACTGGGATAGATTTGAATTTCTGCATAGTCACAGAAAAACAGCAAAACCCATCACTGCGTAGCGTACCTACTGTGTAAATCTTTCTACAGTTCAATTTACAGGCTCAACCGTCACGCTCTCTACGTACATCAAAACAATTCCTTATACTATTTTCCTCTAAAAATTACTATACACACACACATACATATAGGCAAATTCCTCAATTGTACTCATAAGCAAACACACGTGATTGTCTGCGTAGAACAAAAACTCATTGTTCTGTGTTCGAATATCATAAAAACACAATAGAGCATTTTAAATCAGCTAGCTACTGAAGACATCTGCAAATAAATTTTTACCGCACAAAGATAAGGTTGTTTTTGAATCCTACACTTGTTTTCTCTGTACAGAGATTAGATAGCACTTATCCAATCTCTATAATGCTCTAATGGTAGGTATAGACACTTTGCTAATTTAAATATTTTTTCATTTACTAAAATAGCCAAAAAAAGAAAATCGTTCAGCTTCTTAAAATAACTGCATGTGACGGGTTAAAAAAAATATATCTTTGCACCCTTTTTGAGATAAATAAATTGACACAGATACCGGAAATTACCACCACCGCATTATTACCATCATAATGAAGGAGTAAAAATGACAAATTGTTGCTTTGCTGAAAACAGTTGTATATTTTGCGACCATACGCAACTTAGCATAAATATTGTCTTCAGAGATTAGAATCTGTCAAGAACAAGTCATCCAAATTCGCTATTTCCGATCAAATATTTGCAGAGGTTTTTGAATTATTTTGTGAATGTGGTGAGCGCGCTTGACGTCATAACTTGGTTTGAGGGTAGATAATCTTGTGAAATTGTTGATGCAGTGGATTATAAAACAAGCGGCGACACGCAATAAATTAGAGTTATCTAAGTGAAGTCGCGCTGGAATGAATATTTATGTTTTCAGGTGCATTATGATTAATATAGATGGGCTCAGTGGTTCGAGGGTTCGATGACCGAAAAACACAAATTACCTCTCGCAAACTTCTGACAAACTCTGAGAGTATAACTGTCCTGTAAAAGTTTCGCAATTCAGCCGTTCGGATTCGGACTCGGCATACAAATTAAGACCCCTTCCATTCGTCCAAAAAAATAAAAAAAAATAAAACTCTCACAAACGAATAGTTGTGAGAAGCTAGGCCTAGGGTGCCTCTACAGTCTATACGAACCTATTGCGCCAGCTATTTATTATTATTTTTTTTTATTAGTTCAACCAGGATGTGAGATGGAATCAAACACCTTTATTCATTACTAGCTGGACCCGTGCTCACCTTGCCCTCTCGCACAAAATTATATTTGGTTCATTTAAAATTACACTTTTAGTGTTTCATTGAAATCTGACCAGTAGTTTTCGCGCTTTTAGGAGAAAAAGAAAATTCCTCCCTCTCCTAGATCTTGCTACTTATTTGTAGTACTGCATTTCCTTTCCTTTGTTTCCCTCTTCCTATGGAATCCAAGCAACTACCTACCCCAAACCTACACTGTTACCATACCACATATCAGAATGAAATTCTGAAATGAAACCTGTTTTGCATTATACGTCTCTTCTTTTATGAGCCTATAGCTGTCTCACAGTCCTAAGGAACATTTTAAAAAAAGTTTCATCGAAATCTGTCCAGTTGTTTTCGAGTTTTTAACGGCCGAAGAAAATTCTTATAGTTTTATTATATGTATAGGTTAAAAAAAGGTTCAATATATTACGAATTGAGTATCTACGATTTTAACCATTTTTCTAAACATTTGGCGATCCACTCGTATCTCACCAATAACGCGCTGAATATTGGCTCCTGGGCGTGGGCCTGAATAGTTTGTAGTATACTGAGTGGGGAAGCGAGGAGTAACAACGATTCTCGCTTGGTTGGGATTGACCCTGACAATTTCTGGTGGGAAATTTTGTCGAATTTTAGTCTATGAATTATTGTTTGAAGGAATTAACAACAACTCGTGGACACAGTCACTTTGGTAGGGTTGATAGCTATTTCGAACTACACCACTAATTCATCATCAGACTCCTTTTTAAGTGATTGGTTGAATTCTGACAGTCAATTCTCTGTATATAATCCACTTGGGAAGACATTTCTGCTTTCCCCTGTCAGGAAGTGAACCTGCACTTCGATTTTTTGCCAGTTGACTACCACTTGCACTTACCACTTTGAAAAAGGAACCGATGAAAAGCGTGTTAGGTGTATTTTAGTATCTTGTCGATTTGGCTCGCCAGTAACCACAGAAATATATATTTTGTTTATTTACAAACCCAATTTTTTTTTTAATTCCCTCGGGAAAGCCGAACCTATAACGCTTCATCAGTGCCCCGAGATGCTTGCAGATGTATATTTGTTTTGCACTTAAATTGCTGCAAATTGTAGTCTTCTGGAAGTATATCTACAGGGAGCGAGTTCCAAAGTTTGCATGTCCTGTAACAGAAGGAGTTTTGGAAAGTTGATGTTCTCGCGGCTGTCAAGTGTACTGTATGGTCATGAGCATTAGCAGCCTGTCTTATGGGGCGCCCAAAAGATGCATTTCCAGGATTAATGCATTTGAGTTCCTCGAAACATCTACCATGGAAGTAGGTACCTATAGAACAAGCATAGGTCAGCAACTTGTCTTCTGTGCACCAACGGTTGCAGATTCGATGTGAGTATAGGGTCTCCAATAAGTTGAACTGCTCGTCTCTGTATGCTGTCAAGTAGGTTAAGTGAATGTTTTGGGGCCGAGCTCCATATATGGGAGCAATATTCCAGGCATGGTCTAATCTGTGCTTTGTAGAGAAGGAGAAATTGCTTGGGGCTAAAGTACCTCTTTGCTCTAAATAGGTAGGTCAACTTAACGGACGCCGACCTTGCGATAAAGGATGTGTGGTCTTGCCATGTGATTCCAGAATTGACTGTGACTCCTAAGAAGGTGCATTGAGTCATTGGGATGGTCATCAATTTAGATCTGAGGAACTGTTGATGCATTTTTCCTGGAAAATGATGTGAGCTGTGTCTTGTTTGCATTAAATACAACCAAGTTGTCTTTTCCCCACTTCACTTAGAGAACTAATTTCTTCACATCTCTGACTGTGTGATGTAGCCGTATTCACAGGCCCACTGTTCGAGAGGATATAAGAGTGCTGTCATTAGCAAAGCTGTAGATATTATTATTTGTCGATCTAAGCAAATCGTTGATGTGGAGGAGAAATAGAGTTGGAGAAAGAATAGATCCTCGGGGCACTCCTGCATTTTATAGCAAACGAATTAGATGATACACCATCTACAACAACTTGGATCTATCTTCCAAGAAGAAAATTTTGCGTACATTCGCAGAGTTGTTGTGATAATCCATAAGACGCTAACTTGCCTAATAGGGCTCTATCCCAGACTCGGTAAAATGCCGTTGATATGTCCAAAGCTACAGCTCTGGATTCGCCGTGTTGTTTAATTGCTTACGTTCATAAGTGCGTTACGTCCATTGCGCCAGTTACTAAATATTTTTAAAATTACGATCCCCATTCATTCTTCTGTGTAAGTTTATTCAAGATTAAAGGAATTAGAAGCTTCTTGCTTAGCCATACGACCATTTTCTCCTTTGAGCTATCAGTTATCATAAAGAACATTGTTAGAAGGTTTCGAAATAGGAACCATATAAAATCTGGAATTTGGTGTCCTTGTTTTAACTGTTTGTATATAAGTACTATACGTAAGTTTTAAGGTGGCCAATAAAGGCGGGTATATTAAAGCGCAGTGAAATCTACTTTGAGTCAATCGTATATTCCAACCGACAATAGGACATGTTTTAACCCATCAGCTAAGACTATAATGCGTTTAAATTGCGCTTACAGTCTTTGTAGACGACGGGCTCCATGCAGATCGGTCTCTAGCCAGCTGCCACCCTCAGTCTCAGTCATGAAATCCAGGACTCGTTGCGTCGGTCTGGGACATTGTTATGTCATTCACGCTCCACATAACCTAACCATGTTTCAGTAAGCCTTCTGATTAGGGTAAACATAAAGTTTCTCATTGAACTTTCTCTCCCACAATCCATCGATACAAAGTTGACTAAATATCACTTGAAGAATCATGTTCCTGAAACGGGCAAAGATGTTTTGTTCTCATTTGACAGAGTTGTTTCTTCTATGAGACCTATCTGCGACACATCTGTCACTTCGTCACTTAGCACAGACAAACGAGTTTGTCAAGACGATGACGGCAATTGACATGACTTACAACTCGTTCAATTGAGGATCAGTGTCGAGCATCACCTAAAATATAAATAACTTGTTGTCGTAACAAGTCTGTATAGGTATAGGTTCCCCATCTCTGCAGGCCTTGAGGATCGTTTTACCCTTTGGTAGAACTTTCGGAAGTTGTCTCTGCAGTAGCAGTGAATTTGATCGCCTGCCTCTCCAGCCCTTTCTTTTTTCTTGTGAGAAGTTTATATTCCTTTCTTGTTTTTAGGATTTACTATTTACTATTTCCGCACTCTTTAAAAGAAATCGGAAATTCGCACCCGGTGCACCCGGTGCACCCGGTGCGAATTTCCGAAGTATTGTCGGATATTCGCACAAGGTGCGAATTTCTTCATTTCTATATTGAAATCGCACCCGGGGTGCGAATTTCCGTACTCTTTAAAAGAAATCGGAAATTCGCACCCCTAACAAAAGCGCGCGATTCTATTCTTGAGGGCTTTTGTTAGATGATAGACTTTACGACCTAGGCTCTTCACTTGAAGTTTCAGCTTTCGAATGTTCACCAACGAAAAGTGTTCCATGTTTAAGTGCTATGAGAATGCAACACCAATGGAGAACCTCTGAATCAAGAACTGCAACTTAATGTTCCAGATCACAATAGGAACAATGGAAGTTCTATTTTAGGAAGATCAACTCGGACCGTCAAACCATGGCTTATCTTGGGGGTCCAAATTTCCGATTCTAATATAAGATAAAAAGTAATTTGCACCTGGTTCGAATTTCCGATATATTGTCGGATATTCGCACCGGTGCGAATTTCCGGTAAACCGTTTTTAGGCGGTCAGTTTCATCAGCAGCTTTGGTTTTGACCTCCATCATTAACTGACATAAATTTTGCTGCGTGAATATACCTATATACCTATACCGTCACTCCTCACCTTATCGAAGAAAGATCTTCATTGTGGCTGCCTATAATAAAATCCAGCACATCAAAGAAAGCACGTCTGCTAACGGTGTTTCCACAGCTTCTTTGCGCTTTATACTAGTTAAGAGATTAAGAAAGACGAAGTCGGTTAGATACGGGGGCAAGTCTAAGGTCAAACAGTTGACGGTCTTACGCCTGATGTGTAAGTGTAATGGAGTTTATTTACTATACCGTTGAAGAGTAAGAGGAAAAGTTACTCAAAACTATACCTGAGTAGCACCACTACCCAACCCACATCGTCAATAAGGAAACCTTACGTTGGGCGCCAACTAAAACAGTATAATTTTTTCCGGGAAAATGCGAGGTCTTACTACTTATCTACGTAATTGTTTTTGAAGTGATTTCTTCTGGAAATATGCCCCAGATACCCAGTAGATACCAGACTGCATCCATAATAAGCATCCTTTTATATACTGAATGTGATGTCGATATTATATAAAATGGATAAATTATCATTATCCTAGTCCAAAACACGTATTGCGCCAAAAAAAATCCCAAATTTGTTTTCTCTATTTTACTCAATGACATAACTTGACATCGTCAACCACAGGAAAGTAAAGCTGCCCTGAAAAATCATAGAGAAGTGAATAATATCTAAGGAAGGTCGCCGCTGGCTGGCTTAAAAGCAAATCTTTTCACAGAAATAGAAATAACTGCTTATTTGCACAGCTTAAAGAGGCATAATATATACTTAAACGGTGTAATGAGTACACCGAATATTTACATCTTAAATCCGTTGACGCACCTACCTCTCTAGCCAGTGCTTTCATTTCGAAGAGGAACGCCCTTATGCAATTTGTTGTATTGTGTTTACCACCTTGTGGGTGTTTACTGTTTACCTATCAGAGCCCCCGATTAGATAAGAAGGAAACAAATAATTTAATCTACCAAATTATCACAGCGCCCGAAAGTAGGACATGGAGAAAAAACAATTCTTCTTGGGACTAAAAGTTATAGTAGGGGCTATAAAATTCGGATCTGGTTTCATGATTATAGGGTTACCTTGAAATTTACAAATTTTATCTTGTGTTGGTATCTAAATAAACAACTGAAATCTTTTCCTTACATCACTTTATTTAAGGACAGATGCTAGCTATAGGAAAGAAAGATACATCGATAAGTGATTCTCAATCATCACTACTGTCTGCCATACAATAGTTCTGCTTCTTTTGCTGCTTCAGTGCAAGTTTCTCTGCATCGGCTTTGGCCTTGGCTGCCATCTTTTGGCGGTTTTTCTCCTCCTTAGCTTTGGCTTTGATTTCTTTCTTTATTTGCTTAGATTCAGCTTTTGCAATGTCCCGGTCGTTTGGTATGCCGGACGAAGGTTTTATTAGGCCGTATGTTGGAGTATTTAGAAAGCAACGACCGAACAATGTATTAAAGGTTTCGTCAATGGAACACTGGATATGATATTTATGGAATCCACCCAATAGACTCGGAACGCACCAGTAGTATGAACTAGAGTTTGTTGGATCGGCAATGCTGCCTGCATACGAGCAAGGTGGCTCGTCATTGCAAGGGGATATATCTCGGGTGCAACGTTGAAGAACAGGACTGAAGGCAGATCTATCGGGACATTGAATTTCTTGACTCAAAAGGTCGGTGGTATTGCCAGTACAGCTTATGTAGGTGAGGCAGTTGGCAGGATTTGGGAAATTTCCAGTCTCGTTGCAGGTAAATGTTGAGGCTTCAATTGAAGGGATTGTTGATTCTTGACTAGCTGGAGGTATCGGTGACTCAGATGCACTTTCGGAAGCCGATCTTGATTCTGAAGGAGTGCTCGAGGTGGTTTCGGAATCAGAAGATGTCTGAGTTCGTTCTGTAGATGCTGGGATTGATTCAGATGTGCTTGGATCCGTTGGAAGCGACGAGGCTGGGTCTGACTCTGGAGCTGTACTAGGCGCTGCTGTAACTTCGGATGGGTTAAGTGGATCTTCTGGACTATGTGACGGAATTTCTGCAGATCCCGTTGACGTTTCTGAAGTCTCTGCAGCATCAGTTGTATTGGTATTTGATATTGGTACAACGTCAATCGTTTCAGTCCTCGTAGCTACAGCAGCCTGATCCGTTTCAGTGATTGACGACGAAACAGGTACTGCTGGAAGATGAGCTACTAAAACACCATCAGGTTCCTCATTATTCAGAGATTCGGCAGTTTTGCTTGCTCCCACATCTTCTTCAGAAACTGGTTCTGATACGACGGGTGTAGAATCTATTTCACCGTGCTTCGTTGCCCCGATTTTTTCTGTACCACTGGAGTTTCCAGTATCTTCTAGCCCATTTAATTTGCTTTCTGTAGATGCAACTGTTGTCGATCCTTCGGAAAGTTGTGTAGGACTCAATGTGGTTTCAGCGGATAATGAGATCGTTTCAGGAGCTCCTGAAGCTGTCGAAAGGGATGACTGCGATGAGCTTTCGATATCGGATTCTGATTCTATAGGAATGCTTGAGGTGTTTTCGGAATCAGAAGTTGTCTCAGCTATTTCTGTTGTTTCTGGTATTGATTCAGGAATGGTCGGAACGTTATTGCTGCTTTTAGATTCAGCACCTTCAGATAATGTTGGAAGCGATTGAATTGAGCTTGCCTCTATCGGAATCGGCAACTCTGAAGAACTTTCAGGAGTCGAGCTTGTCTCTCCGGTGGTATTTTTAGGATCATCAATTATCTGAGCTACTTCTGTCGATGATGAGACTAGATTAGTTGTTTCAGTAGTTGGTTCTAACTCTGGAACGCCCGTGGTGCTCTTCGATTCAGTGTCTGTTGAGACTGATTCAAGTGAGCTTGAATTTATCGGAAGAGGCAAATCTGCAGCGCTTTCAGGAGTCGATTCTCCTTCAGGAATATACACGATGCTATCAGATTCTGTAATTGTTACTGTTTCATTTATTTTATCGGTTGTTGTGTCTGAATTTTGTGCAGTGCTAGTTGGGTATGTTGGCTGTACGCTGTCATTTGATGAGCTATTTACTGTGATGTTGCTTTCGATTGACAGTTGTAAAATGATGACGGTGTTTTGTGGTTCCAGTGGCGTAGCAGTGAATTTTTCTAGGGAAACAAAAAGAACATTTGCATTAATACCCTAATGAAGCAGAACTTAATATGTAGGAATTAAGGATCAAGTTTTGAAAGTACAATTAACTATTTGAGAATGCAGTTGAGTTTACTACTATCTTCTTTTCGAATAAATGTCATTCAAGTAGAAAATTGTTTTCGGTTTCATACATTCCTTGGCATTTCGAATGTTGTCTTTGAATACCTAATATTTCTGAAAAACCACGACGAGTTTGTCACTTTATCAGTGCAAAAGATATTTCTTTCAATTATATTTAGGTCCTACATCTCTCTTTATATTTTTCATTCAAAATGAATTCTTCATTTTTTCGAAGATAAATAAATTCATTCATATCGACAAAAGTAAATTTATAACAACGACTTTGAAATAAAGTTTCACAATTAAATCTCCAAATGTTGTGCGAAATAGTTCGCCCAACAGACGTGCACCTATACTGTTTTCGAAAATTTGGCACATTCGTTTGAAATCCTGTATGATCAACTTCGAATGAGCTACTTTTTTTTTGTACGGTGATAAATGTGGATCGACATTTAAGTCGGATTTTCGAGCAAACTTTATGGGTATAAAACTTGTTTTGTGGGCTAAAAAATTAATCTTCGAAAAAAGAAAGTTTTTCCAATCTTCCAAAGAAGAACGTTTTAAGAAGATTGTTCAAATGAGTTCTCGTACATATTTAAAAGGCACCTACACAAAAGATTAGTCTCTAGGATAGCATTACATATTCAGATATTCACAATTTTCAAAAATAAGTACATTTACAGGACATGTCACAGGGCTGTCGTTTATCGAAACAAAACAACATTATTTAAACTGAAGATTATCTATACTGGCCTTTGCAAAATTATAAGTTCCTTGAGAAGTTGACTGTTTGACAATTTCGTACAAACTTTGAAACTTTTTTCGACAAAACATATCCGCTTTAGCTGTATAACTGTAGAATGAAAAATTTTAAACCATATAAGAATGTACAAACCTTCGTTTTGTATTTCTTCATTTGGGGTTACAGTTGTCAATCCTTCGAGCTGTATTTTGTCTGTCCATGCTTCAGAGGGTTCTATTTCTATACCTGTTGCAGAGACAACTTGTGGATATCGGCCCACTGCAATCTGGAAACACAATTTTAACAGATCTTGGATTAAAAATTAAATATTCAACATACCAGCAGGATGAATAGCAGAAAAGTTTGCACAGTTTTCATTTCGAGGTTGATTTCGTTACTAGTTCCTAATTACTGCGAGTACATGCAATTTAAATGCACAGCAGATGTAATCTTAAGCCTTTATCGGTTGGCCCAATTATAAAGATGCAAAGATAAGATATAATTTGTGTGCGAGTTATTATCTATCCATTTATGAATCTTGTAACTACCCCACCAATTACACGGAAAACATTTTTTTAAGCTTCGAATGTTGAAAAGTATTGCCCGAATCTTTTAAGGGAAATTGCAAAATTTATCAGTGATTAGCCTTAAATATTGTTGGGCAAAAAATTAGTAGTGAAATAGAGCGAATCGATGCCGAAATTGGTAGTGCCCTTAATGCGTTTCAAAGTTCAGAGAAACATTTTCGAACATAATACATAAAGTGTTGTTATTTTATAATTCTTTTTGTCTCCTTTTGCGAACGTATACAAATTGGGATCGATTTTGAACGAATCCCACTCAGGAAAATATCGAAATTTATTCCAAATACGGAACCGATTATTTCCTCTTTTCCAAAATAAGAATAAAGGGTTTTAGCAAACAAAATCCACCGCAAAAATGTCAATAAAAAATTATTGCGAAATATTATTATTTTTTTTTTCAGTGTACATTGCTCATTCTTTATCTTACCTATTATGTATATGTATGTAATACTCTTATTAAAAATCAGTCTAAACAGTAAGTACAAATTTGCATATTTCTCTGTTTAAAAAGAAATCCAATTGCAATGTTTATCTTAGCCAATAAACATTTTGTTGCAAGATAATTTTCCGTATGGAATTTTCTCATTGAAATAACAATGTACCTACTTAACTCATTTCCTTGCCACGTCATTCGTACACCATAAATCAAAATGAATAGATTAGTAGCTCACACACCCTCCGGTTTAGAAATCAAATATTTACTTACTCGAAGCATGTTTACGAGTGGTTCAATGGAACAACAAGTGTGACGAATTCTTAAAGATAAACATACGCCTAGGGCTAGGGAGCTATGGAGAAAATAATTTTCAACATGTCCTTAGATATAGACTTGTAAAATACAATTGAGAACTCAGTTTTAAGTAGTAAAGAAATCATATCTGAGTATGACAGATGGGCGATCTTGTGGTGTTGAGGAAAGCTGCTGATTCCACTACAGTTGGGGCAGTTGAGGGCTCTTTTTTTTGTTGACCATTATCAGGCATACCTACTTCATTCATACAGTTCCAGTTCTGATTTTTCCATTTTCGACGTTCCCTAGACTGCAGAAGTGGTTTTCCATTTATATAGTCATCATCGACTCCGACTCTACTACATCAGGGTCCAGTAGAAAGGTCGCTGACGGTTTTTGAGAAACCATAAAATCGTTAATTTTTCGACAAAAGAAGATTGTATGACTGATTCTGGTTCGTTTTTTTATAGCATTTCAGGAAATCAAGTGTGGAAAATCATGATCATCGATGCACTTCTGGAAGCGTTCTTTGTAGTTGGCATCCATTCTTTCCAACCTGGAATTGGATTTTACGCAAAACGCTTCCTTCAATTTTGTCATTCATTTTTGGATTTTCATCAGCCCAACAATGGCAATTCTGTTGAATGAGAATGAGGTTCTCATTTTGCTTTAAAAGTAATTCCAAATCAAGCCCGAAGATCAGACGCTGGCTGTGCGTAGTCCCCAGACTGCAGCTGTTGCACAATAGCCAATTTGTAGGGGTGGAAATGATGCTCAGAAGCATGCAGCTGAGCGGATCTACCCGGACTGCGCAGAAAGGATTGTCAAACAAGTTCGACATTTTCAGGGGTTTGAACCGTTCGTGGAGCCCCTGTTTGTCTTCTGTTCATCAAAACACCTCGTGAACGCACTACTTCAGCCCAACGAAGAACGTTATAAAAAAAGTCGGTTAACATGGCTAACGCCCACCGTTGACCGAAATGTTGTTCCCAGCCTCATTTTCGAAGAAAAATGGTCCACAACCCCACAATCCGAACCAAACTGTCACTATATCTGGATGCATTGGCTTCTTGACATTAACGCCGAGATGAAAATGCGCCTCGTCAGAAAAGCAGATTTTTCGCCCAAAATCGTTGTCCAATACAAGCTGGCCTGAGGCCCAAACTGCGATAACGAAGCGGATGGTCGTGCGCCTTCAATTCGCGACCCTGGAACAAGAAGGTTCTAAATGCACCAACACGACTTTCGAGAAAACAGAGGTTAAATGTTGCAAATAGCTTTTCTGAATCTCATTCAATTTAATTCAAAAACAGTTTTTGCAGCATTTTAACTTATTCCTTTAAAATTATAATGTTTTACAAAATATTTAATTTACTTTATTAGTTTTTCTAGAATTGTAGTTTTAAAATATTGATAGAACTATGTTGCTCAACGATAATGCACATAGAAGCAGGACAATATGGTTCTAAGTACCTAATGGAACTTTGTGTCACGGTAAATATATTTCTTTTGTTAATAGAACCCCTTTTTTCTGAAAATGTATATTCTTGAACTAAAAGTTCATTATCTTAGAACTTAAAATGCTATAAAACATAACTAACGGTAATAAAAAGGTATTTTCCATGTTTTCGTTTTTTAAAGAACTTAAGGTTTTTTTTTAATTACATTATATACCAATAATAAAAAATGAATCTCTGTCACATTGGAATTCATAACTATTAATTTTTTAAGTAAATTTAGTTTAAATAAAATCAAAACGGGAACTTTAGCCCCCAGTTTCACTGTGGGAGTTAAAACTACACTTTTTAGAACCTTAGTTCAACAATTAGCTCGGTTTCACAGTTTCACTACAGTATTCTGCCGTTTAAACCTCAGATCAGGCGATTGTCAAAAATACAAATATTTGACGTTGTTTTGTGTGTCCTTTGAATGAAAATACAAGGAACGATTTTGGAAAAGTCGTATAGAAACTAAATACTGTACAATACTGCCAAATTCTATTCATAAAATGTCGTTAAACTGAATTTAATTGAACTTCAAATTTAAACTCACGATCAAGTTCAGTTGAACTACAGTTTAAATTTCCAGTGTGAAACTGGGGGTAAGTGTCGTCGTGCATTGCAAGTCACTCGATGTAAGTCACTCAACGACTGCCGGCTACAAAATATAATAATTTTGAATCACGACAGCCGAATCTAGATCAATGATACTGCCTGCCTGGGCAGACCGAAATTTCCTTAGGCTCCATTTTCCTATAGCCAACAATTATTACAATAAGATCATAGACATAAAAACATATTTTATTAATATATGTACCTTAATTTAAGTTCTTAGTATTTGACTTGAACAATAAACACTCCACGAACACTTAGGTACCTACTTGTACAGAACACAGTTTTGACAAACTAAGTAAAAAATGTAGAAAACAAACCTATTTTCTGTATAAGTTCCAAGCCAACAAAACTATGCCTATGTGACTCAAAACTTACAATGTGTCATATTACAATTGGTTCTGTTTGCGCAATTTTAAATTTTTCATCTGAGCAATAAGGTTCTATTTTCAAAAAAAGTTTCCACATGGTTCTATCTGCAAAATAATATGGGCTTTCTAGAGATACATGGTTCTATCAGTCAGTTAGAACCTTGTTAACTGAATCTCAAACTGAAAACGTGCAGTTAGGACCTAGTTACAGTGAATATCTCATAAACTGTAAGAGATAGACAAAAAGTAAGTGCACCAATCAAAAGTGCGGTGCTTTAGTGCGGTGCGATGTGTAACTCATTTTTGGAGAAAATGTAAGTTAGAACCCTGTTGTCCTAAGGTCGCGAATTGCTGAGTCAATTGGACCTTGTAAGCGAATAGTCCGAGATCTTTGGGCAGAATTCTCCTCAGGCTATTGTGTAAAATGTTGATCTGTTGATATCGATGGCGAGTTGATTCGTGAATTGAGTCTCATACTATCGGTTACAGCAGTCACATTCTCGTCTGTGTACGACGAAGGGGACTATGAGTGTTGTCCACTAGCATACCAGTCTCACGAACTTTTTGCACAAACTTGCGTATAGCAGGCGCGGTGGGTGCTTCATTTCGGCCAAACCTTATTTTCAAAAGACCCGCACTGTTTGGGCTACACAGCACTCACTTTAGAAACAAGTTTTCAATATTTTCCAACGTTGTTCAAGCGTAAAGCGGTTCATTTTTTTCCGCGGAGGTATGATACTGACTTTCTGTCAAGATTTCGAGCGGAAACAGCTTTCAGCGTCGAAATAACCTATATGACCTATTAGAAAGAAACCACTAGATGGTCCACCCTTTACATAGCTCCATGGCTTCAAATGGTGAAAATATGCTAAGACCTCGCAAACGGTCAGTGCCTGGCTCACTCACAGCTGCCGTACCGGTACCAAGAGGGGGGAAGGACATTCGCACCCTGCTTAAGGTTTCCTTACTCATCCTTATCTTATCTCTGCTCGGGTCTAGTTGGGTCAGTTTTTTGTAGTCTCCCTTTCCATCTATTTAGGTACGGAATTCCTTGCCACACATTTTCGAAGGTCAAGGTCAGGCGACACTGGACCGAGCTTATGTCTTTTTTCTTTGAAAGCATATTTTTTTATTTTATCGAACTTATGGAGACGAGAAGGGTTCCACTGTCTCGACTGTTCATTGATCCCTATTGTTTTGTGATGATTACATCCATGATCTAGTGTCTAGTCCAGGAGTTTCCTACCCTGGGGCGTCGTGGCGCTATTCGAAGGGCGTCGCAAGTTTTATTTTTTCACTGCTGTAAGACTATGAACAAAGGAAAAGCATTACATTTCTCTTTACAAATACTAAGAGCAAGGTCGAAGCGAAATCCAATAGTCGAATATTAAGCGCGTTTGTGTTTCCCGTATTTGCAGTCAGACTTGCTTCGTGGCTGTCACTCGTATTTACCTGGCATTTAAAATTAAATAATGGTTTTTCAATTGGTATGGTATGGTATGGCATTGCCGTGGTCCATGAGAGTGTACAGGAGAACTTGAGGCAGTCAATTCGGCGTGCATAAGAAATTGGCCTTTTGCAGATTCCAACTTGGCGAATTTTGCATCGGGACTTGGGCTTACGCCAGTACACGATCCAACTAATCCAGGAGCTCAAAGTTAATGAACATATAGACAAAGCCGTTTGTTCGCTGACTTGGCTTCGGGGCGTTTGGAAGTGAACCTCAATTTTCGCCGAAAAATCATCTTCAACTTATTCATCAACAAGCATAAATATGGGACGACGATATTTCAAAGTTTACCAGTCCTTATTGAAAAATCCTTTAATGAATCTTTAGTAAGATCATCTTCACATATCTCTGCTTTTAGAGGGGCATCGCAAAAATATTTCAACCTCTCTAGGGAGTCGCAATATAAGAAAAAGATTGGGAACCCCTGGTCTAGACTCTTCATGGCTTCGAAATGGGTAAAACTCGTTCGGATTGTGATTGAACTTCGCCAAATACTCCAGACGTTGTCAATTGTGAGTATACGCGGCAGCCATCTGGCGGATAGCTTTTTCATATCCAATTTTTTTGCAAAACTGAAATCACTGATCTAGTTGACAAGCCTATATAGCATCTTCAAATTCGCCGATCGCACAATATCATACCGTGGATTTTATCGACCAATTCTGGTGTGATGAGTTAGTGATGGATTTTTCGCGCCATTTATTCCATATTCTTTAGCCTGCTTCAAACGGCTGTCACAACAAAACTATTTGACAGATCTATGTGAAAATGTTGGTGCGTTATTTTGAAATGTTCTTAACAAGCCAAATGTTGGATTTGAGGTGGCAACACCATATTCTTTAATTTTCGGGGACTTATTGACCCACCATCGTACTCTGTAGCTTGTTTCAAATTTGTAATTTAAATAATTGTAATCTGGGCGTAGTCGCTCAGTGGTAAGTGTGCTGGACTAGGGAAAACACAAATTACATCTTAAGGTCTTTTCCGCTATGCCGCCTCTCGCGAAAACGTCTGACAAACATACGAGGGTATAAGCTGTCTTGAAAAAGCTTCTCAGTTCAGCCGTTCTGACGCGGCATAAAATGTTAACTTCCTTTAATTCTTCCCAAAAATTAAAACTCACACAAAGGAAGGAAGAAGTTTGGCATATTTATTTATTTTTCTTAATCTTTACTATTTTATAAGACTGTTGTGGAATTTTCCTAGTAAAAAAAGGAATCTAAGTCGAAAAGGTCATAATAATTTTGTTCAGGTAATTTTGTGATTAACTGTACTGACACGACAATAAATTCACTATTGTTGAGTGCATACTTTTAGGCTCTCACAGGAAAACATCTAATCAGCTCCAAGTAGGTAATCAAATAAAATTCATATCCACACTCATTATTTGTTTTCTCTGTCTTAGTTCTATATGCCACCGTGCGTCGTTGGTCCCGCGCTTACTATAGATACCCAATCTCACTCTGCTGCTGTACTGTAGATACATGCAGTGCAAACTGAAGATAAGATAACACCGCGAACACAAATCGTCAACTTTATTTATAACGGTTATTTTAATTTCACTAAGACTATGGTCTTAAGTCAAGAGAAGGCGGCAAACAAATCTGCTCGAACAACGAAAGCTAAATGCAAAGAATGATACACTGTCGTCGTCGTCCGCGTATACAGTCAGTCAGTGATCGTCTGTGATTTTTTCAGTCCAACCCATAGCGGTAGACGCGTTCGTTGAAAATCGGTACACGGTTGTTTCAATAGAATTAGATTATCTGAAATTTTCAAGAATGCTGCTGAATGTTGATCTTGTGACCTGAGTGTAAATACAGTGATAAACGACGTCAGTTATTATTATTTTTTTTGTTGCCCCAAAAATTTCCCAATAAACGATAAATTATGAAAATATGGATACCACACATTTGAATAATATTCGCGATACTATGCCCGCTATGCCCGGTGCAACAAAACTGCTAGAACCGGTGGTGGCTGCACGACGAGCCCGTACAGCAGTTACGACCGCAGGAGTACCGCGGCGTGTCCTTAAGAAGCACATCCAACAGAAGTACCTGCTATGTGGGTTCGCAATACATGTAGTTATTACTTGACAACTTTAAGGCCCGACTTGTTATAGGGTTGTAATAGAAGTTTCTTTCTCTTTCTCTCTCTCTCTCTCTTTTTTTTTTTTAATTTGATTGGACGTGTGCACACTTTAGGCCTTTCTGTCAACGCCTGCATACCTCTATGGCAATGTAGTCGAATCGGATAAGGAATGGGTCATTCGCATATGGCCGGCGATTGTTTATCAGGCCGTAACACAGATCTGCCGATCTAGCTTGGAACACTTGACCACCGAGTATCGGGGTAAGCCCGACGAAACGGTCGCATATCGTCGGATATTTCTGATAGCCACTGGGATCACATGTGTATCGCTGATGATAAGTGGATGTTTATTCTCTTCGGCGTGGATTACGGTGACAACAACCACCCAAGTGATAGCGATTGTGTGTTATGGAGTTTTTGCAGGTAAGATACTCTCCTAGGCTCGTATGGGTGAGATAATTCTGAGATTTTGTTGTTTTTGATATCTAAGATAATGGCGAACAGAAAACAACAAGTGTAAAGGGGGGTTAAAGTGGGAAACAGCTTCATTCCGGTTAAAATCTGGATTCGGTGGTCTTTTCAAATTGAAGGACACACAAATTTTGTGATTGTCGTCGTAATCTATAGGCTAGCTAGCGATCGATCAAAATGTATATTATCGTAAAGCTGACACGAACCAAAAATAAATTGTTTTGCATGCCAATACATAAATATTATGGCTCATTAAGAATTACGTATAGATATATTTAGAGTAATAATTAATGATTAATTTATTTAAGCTATATTTGGGGTGGTTATCATTGAGGAAAAAAAAAAACCAAATCATTGACAAATTGCCTGTGGTACAATTTGGTTTAGGTACGATTGAAACACAGTAGATATCGCTATCTTTCAAGACGTAAAAAAGTCCCTTCCTTTTCAATATTTCAGGACAATTACTATAAATATTGATACATATCTTTATCTGTTTCTATTACAAAGAAATCATTTTCAAATCTTCAACATTTTCAGTCAAAATTATGTGAGGTTATAAAAAAAACCTATATTTAGGTTGTACCCGCAGCTTCATTCGCGATGCGAAATTTAGGTGGCGTGTTTGATCACATGTGCTTCTCCTTAAAGTAGATATTTAACAGACCCTAACAAAGGGGAAACATCAAACAAGTGAGTCAGTAGCAATTTTTACTCACCCAAAATATACTAGTCCGTTTCTTCCAAAAACCTGGGGAAACACACTCAATTTGTATTTACAGCACCGCACATCCAGTCGTCTCATTTCATTTCACAAGCCATCTGCGCATTTTGTCGCTATTAATTACATTAAATGCACATCGCATGCATCTCTTTCGCTTCGCAGAGAAAACTACACTGACGGTTCAAGGAAATGTGTTTTCGATGGAGCGTTGGCTCCCTTCGGGCGCAGTAGCGCAGTGGTTAGTGTCACAAACCAGTAAGAATAGACCGCCGACTTCCCGTACACCTACCCGATTCCCCCCGGAAAAAATTACCCTGTCTGAGAATACGTTTAAATGTCAAAACTAATGGCGGCAATGATTTTCCATGCTATACCATGGGCCTAGGATTTTTCAAGTATGCGTGCGTTTATGGCGCTCCTTTGATTTTGTACAGCACCAATACATGAAAAATCCTGGGCCCGCCGGCAGCAAAGTCCGTTATGTGGGAGGAGTCGACGGTCTATTCTTACTGGTTTATGGTTAGTGTGCTGGAGGGATCCCAGGTTCAATCCCCGGAAAAACACAAATAACATCTTAAGGTTTTTTCTACTGCGCCACCTCTCGCGAACGTCTGACAAACATCCGAAAGTATGAATGTCCGGAGAAAGCTTCTCAATTCAGCCGTTCGGAGTCGGCATAAAATTGTAGGTCCCTTCCATTCGTCCCAAAAATAGAAACTCACACAAACGGAATGTGTTTGCTAGGCCTAGGGTGTCTACCCGCTTGTTGCGCCACCTATTTATTTATTTTTTTTTTTTGATAAGCCAAGCTAATTGCAATGAAGTCAGAAAAAAAATGTTTATTCAAAAACGGTCCCAAAGGAAGTGATAATGAACAACATAGCCTAAAACCATCTTGCAGTCTTAAGAAACATTTAAGAAAAGTTTCATTGCAATCTGTTTAATAGTTTTTAGGTTTTGAGGTTACAAAGAAAATTCCTACTGCACAGAAATTGTATTGCTTAAATCTTAGATAATAGAATGTTCTTTCAAAAGATTGTCTGTAAATTTGAGCTCAATCGGTTCGGCGGTATTTGAGATAGTATAAGATTTTGAATGTTTTTTTTGATGGGCAGTGCCACGCCCCAATACCTAAGATTGTCTGTAAGTTTCATCTCAATCGATTCAGTGGTTTTCGATATATAAGATTTTGAAGATTTTTTTGTATTGGCGGTTCCACGCCCCTTTGTCCAATTTTGACCAAATAAAGCTTATATTTTGACCGATCTTCACAGCAACACTCCTGGTTTCAACTCAATCGATTCGGCGGTTTTCAATATATAAGATTTTGAATTTTTTTTTTTTTTTTGTATGAGAGGTGCCACGCCCCTTTGTCCAATTTTGACTAAATAAAGCCCATATGGTGCCCATTGTGAAGGCCTACCTTTTTCAAAAAGACCATACCAATCGGGTTAGTAGTTCTTACGTGATAGTGGAACAAAGAAAAAATCAAGAAGATGTTCGAACATCGATGTTTTTAAAAGTGAAACATCGATGGCAAAAACATCGGTGCTAATGATCGATACATCGATGTTTTTCCGATGTTTTATAAACAGATTTATTTTTGAGAAGAACTAGTACACATACATACATTATGTAGATATTTGCATTTATTTTAGAAAAAAAAAATATTTAAAAAACACATTTTTGATTTATTCCTCATAAGGGAGCTTAGGAACTTTAGTTTTGAGAGCCTGAGAGCTAATACTTGGGAACGCAAAACTAATTTTACATGAAATTTCCCTAACACCCTCGCCTGCACTTATTTAAAATTGATCATAATGGCCCGTTTTCAGTTTAAGTAAGATTTTATCCTTTATTGAACGGAAAATAGTGCACAAAAATTAAACACCAATAAATATCTATAAAAAATAAAATGTAGGTAGGTACTGACTGCCGTTTTATTTTCGGCGATAAAAGCATCCATACCATCCAAATTTGGAACTCAAAAATTTGACAGAAGAAAGTGCCGTTTTTTTTGGCTCGAGTCACCTTTTTAACCCCTTTTTTGAAATTTTTCTGCGTCAACATTGGAACTACCTACTATAAAACATCGTTCATAAAATATCGTTCATCAAGAACGATATAATCGATGTTTCTATGGGTCTCGATGTTGATGAACGATACATCGATTTTTCAAAACATCGATGTATCGTTTGGATCCCTAGTTATCGTTCAGTTGTTAGTGAGTTTAACTACTAATGCACAAATCGTTTAAGGTTCAACTCCTGAAAGCAAAAGTTAATATCTAAACTTGTATTTTCACTGCCGCAATTTTAGCGAACAACTGACAATCATATCCAATGGTAGACCTGTCTTCAGAAAGCTTCTTAAATTTAGTTGATTGTATACGGCAGCAAGTTATAGATGCTTCTACTCTTGTTAAACAAAATCTTCAAACACCTAAACAAATCAATATTGAGCTAGGCGGGTAGAGTTCCAAATTGTTCTTATATCACACTTTTGACAATTAATTGCTATAGTTAGATAAGCCCCTTCCCAAGAGCGTATTCCATATTCTAGTTTAGAATGAAAAATGCCATCAAAAATATTGTTCTCATACCGGTCGATTGTAACACCAAAGTATTTAAATAACTTTTTCAATGGCAAAATGTTTATCATTGTAAGCATCAGCTTTAGGACCTTGTACATGATAGGTACCTATCTATTGTTAAACAATGTCCGCCTTATTTATTAGAATTTGCTAAAATGTATCTGTACTGGCCTGGCTGCATAGTTATGCAGTTTATAAGGATCTAGCAGCAAATTGCCGGCTTACCCCCAGTTTCACAGTGGAAGTTTAAACTAAAATTCAACTGAACCTAAACTTCATTTTACATTTGAAGTTCAATTTGTCCGGTTTTTCAATGTAATCTGAACTTCAGTTCAATTGAACTCAGTTTAACTAAATTTTATGAATAGAATTTGGCAGTATTGTACAGTACCTACACCTACATAGATTTTGAGAACTTTGGAATTTTCTTCGAACACTGCCTACTTTCACCTTTTGTGTTCTAATTTTGAAATAAGATAAATCCTTGAAAACCCAATCTGTTCAATTTATTCAATAGAATTCTGTAATTCACCTTTTCATAAACTTTCGTTGTCATCCTTGGATCCTCTCAGACTGAACTTCAGCGCGCACTCGATCGGTTTGTAACCGTTTGTGTTGAAGCTGAGATGAAGGTAAACGTGAACAAATCTGAAGTGATGGTCGTCTCCAGAACGCCTGTTCAATGCACTCTGCATGTTAGTGGAGTCCCATTGAAACAGGTGGAGAAGTTTAAGTATCTCGGGGTCTTATTCACAAATGATGGAAGGAGCAATGCCGAGTTTTCCTGTAGGATTGGTCAGGCTGGGTCAATTTTGAGACAGCTTGGTCATTCTTTTATTAGGAGGACTGAACTTGGTGTCAAAGCTAAGTTGTCAGTCTTTTATTCGGTGTTTGTTCCAACTCTCACCTATGGTCATGATGTTTGGGTAATGACCGAAAGAATAAGATCGCGGATACAAGCTGCCGAAATGAGATTTCTCCGTAGTATTGTTGGTGTGACCCGTAGAGATCGCATTAGAAATAACAGACTACGTGAGGAACTCAATATCGAGCAGCTACTTCTCCGGACAGAGCGATCCATGCTTCGGTGGTTTGGTCATGTTAAACGCATGTCCCCGACCAGGATTCCACGACGTGCTATGGAATCCGTACCATCGGGTAGGCGTCCTCTAGGTAGACCAAGGATGAGATGGTTAGATCAAGTCCATAATCTCTCCTATACCCGTATGGGAATTGCCCTTGATGATTTAGAATCGATGGCTGAGGATCGAGAGCTATGGAAGGTCCACTTGAGCAACCTACACCCGCGACCCACTTAATGGACAAGCGGACCATTGAAAATGAAATGAAATGAAATAAACTTTCGTTGTCAACAGAAAGACCCGTAAACAATTTTCCTTTTTCCTTCTTCTTCCTTTATGATGGAGCAAGTCCAAAAAAGCATCTTTGATAGAAAGACCCATTCTAAAGCCAAACTGCATTGGACTAAAAAAATATTTTCTTGAGATATGGTGAGACTCTATAGTCTTAACTGTCTTTTTTTTCGAATACCGTAGAAATTGACGACAGCAAAGAAATCTTTCTATAGTTAGGTACTTTTGTCTTAAATTAAAAATATGTGGCAAAACTATTATCTCCTGGCGAATTGAGGCCGGATAGTTTTCTGACACTGGAGAACGAATTTTCAACTGTCAAAAAATGATTCTGCTTCTGGAGCAACATAATAAATCATGAATTTCAATTGATTAAAAGCGCATAAATAGAGAAATCTCTATTTAAAGTTTAGAGTTTGCTGAACTTATTTTTTCAACAATCACTATTTGTCAGAAAATTAGCCGAGGATAGTTATTTAGCGCAATTGACACACGGCTTAAATAAGTAATGGGAAAACGTTCAGCACCACTTTTATGGTCTACCGAAAATGTATGAACAAGTAATGCCCAGTTGCACAGTGCAGAGTTCAGTGTAACTTAAGTTTGAGTAGAGACGAACAGATAAGTGTCACTCATTCACATGTTTTGCAATATTTAATAATTTATTCGATTTTCAAAATGGATTGTTAATGACAAAAACCCCCTAACTTTAGCAAGAAAAATAATTATTTTGTTTAATTGAAGTCGTAAAGCGAAAAAAAAAAACCAAATGAACTTGTCAAATCGTTGATAGCTGAATAGCTTGCCACCTGTCTCGTGTGAGACTTAAGTGTCCGATATTGGGCACTTAAGTTTTATAATCAAATATGACGCTATGAAACAGAAATCAAATCTTGAGTGGAATTTGAGGGAGAATGGATACCTAAGTGGGCACTGTGCAACCGGGCATAAATGTCCAAAACACATGTTCAGAAATTCTGAACGCTTCCCTGCAAGCAGTACTGCAGATGAAACAGATGTGCAGAATTCTATTTGCATCGGTTGCTGTCAATGCGGGGAAAAAATACAAGAGTGCAACATAGACGACAAATAATTCCCGTCTCTTCTCTAAATGCATCGGTAGCTGAATTTAAAAACTCGATGCTGCCAAGTCTATTTAATTTAATTCACTGTGTTGCCATGCCGTGGATTTTGAAATAGAGACATGTTGCAGTGCTGCGGTGCGTGCAGAATTTACATTTGTAAACACCACATAAGAACATGTGTATTCTAATCTTGCTGCACAGTGAATTCTGCACGTGTGTTCTGGGCATTAGGCATAAAAGTTTTAATTACATAATAGAATTTTCAATATAGCAAAATATTTATAGCAACGAAAAGTGCGAAACGAAAATTTTTATTTTAGTGGTGTAGCTATATATTAATTTAAAAACAAATCACCGTATAGGCCTGCAAGTACCTCTTTGCTCCTTGATAGCTTGGTAGCTCCAGATATTAGCCAATTCTATTACAATAACGAATGTGCTCTCAAATAGTGTTACCCAAATATTAACGGTACTTTCTATATGAGCGTTTTAAACAAGATCGCTGCTGTAACCCTTTAAAATGGTCATGTTTAAAAAAAACTACGTGTGTAATTTCTCCTTGAACAATCGGGGCCAGCAAACTGTTGTCTGTTGCGCCTTTTACTTTCACGTACTAGAAGAACGTTGAATTAAAAGTTAAAATGTATAAAAATGCATAAAGCAATTTGAAATGAAATTGTAGATATTAACTTTATGGGATTAACATTAACAAGATTTGAGAGAGATCCGTTTTTAGGATCCATTAGTCTCATGATGTTTCTTAAACATCTCAGTTTGGACAAACAAATAAATAACATACTATCTTAAATCATTAATTTGCCATTTTAAAAAAAATTTACTTCACAGGTATCGGGTCAACGATGTTCATCTACAAGACACACGTCATTCTCGAGGCAGTTCGACCGCGGGAGGATAAATATGTACGAAAAACCATCCATCTCTGTGGCGAAGCCTTCTGTCAGCTATTCCTTTCCTTTGTGTTCACCAGTCTGCGCACATTATACGGAACCTCCCAATCCATCGTTCTTATGGCTGCGATGCTAGTCAATTTAATCCCCATCAGCCTCCTCATCACTCGACATCGTGAAGGTGCCATCACAAAGAGAATCTCTCTGATAAAAACCGACGGCCGATTTGATGCCTTTCAGCCGCTCCATTCACTTGGAAAACTCTCCAATTTCACAGATCAAATGGATGGCATCGAAATGCAACAGCGTCCGTGGAAGAATCCAACGGACACCGAAATTCATTCCAACTACATGGCTACGCATGAAGAGGCTTTTACGACCTTTCTCAATCCCCATGGTGTGGAAATTATGGAAATTATTCCCGAAGAGGATGAAAACGTCTCAATAATGCGTTCCAGTTCTGCCACCATCAACAACTACGGTCGCATTAGTTTGGGTGCGTCGCAAAATGTCAAATGTCCGTCAATCCATCAGAGCGCAACGAATCTAGAAAAGTTGCAGGAGTTCTCCAAAAATATGACCATCAGTTTATGGGGAAATTTTCTAGAGACTATGATGTATCCGCTGCGAAGAGCGATTTTTATGCCGAAATTGTATTCGACAACTCTGTTGCAGTCAACGGATATATTTTCGTATGTTATGTGCCTAACGGTGTTGCCAGGGTTGGCTGCAAATTTACATGCAATAAAAAATGCCGAGATTCCATTTCTGTTCTCATTGCTAGCCTTCCCGTGGATGTGTTTTTCTCTGATGACACCGCGGTTTGGGAATGCGCTGACCAAGCAGAAGGTTAAGTGGCATACACTGGGATGCATCTGTAAAGGTCTGGCCTTAGTATGTAAGTGTGAAAAGTCAACGGCGACTAAAAGTTTACATAGTATGGTTATGTTTCCACCTCTCATTTCAGTTATAAGTTTCTCCACCTCGAAGCTTCTTTTGAGCGTTTCTTCAGTCCTTCTTGGATTCGGACAGGCAGTGACAATGTTTCTGCAAAATTTGGTCTTACAAATCAGTATGCCTCGGGCACAGTGGAGCATCATTCAAGTTCCGGTTCATTTCACAAATGGAATACTAATTTTAGTTTGGGGTATCGGTGCCCATCTGGTGGTGGCCAACTTTACATTTCAAGCCAGCGTTGGGTATTCAGCCGCTTTGTATAGTTTTAGTATAATTCTTTGGCATTTAGTCTTTATATTTTGTAAAGAATTGTAGATGTGTACATGCAAATGAATGTATTTAAAAATAACCGAAAAAATTAATAAGACGAGTAAGTAGCAAATATGGTCAGTAATGACCATTAAGTTGCTCTATTTTGTATAGATGAATAAAAATATGTATGTGTAATAATATAAATTGTAAACTGGGTTTTATTTAACTAAATTCTAGTACTACACCCAACATGACGATTGTACGTGTCACGTGTGTCATATAACAAACCAGAACCACATGGAACATGAAATAGACCGTCGACTCCTCCCACAAAAAGGACTTTGCCTACAAGCTGCCGGCGGGCCCAGAATTTTTCATGGAAACACAGGTGATGTACAAAATCAAAGGAGCGCCATTGATTTTGACATTTCACACGTACTCATTCACAGACATGGGAATTAATTCCGGGGAGAATCGGGTAGGTGCACGGAAGTTGGCGGTCTAGTTCTATGTTTGTGGTTGTGTGTCCGTACTCCCACTCAATACGAAGCCACATGCACAAAATTAATAAAAATGCGACAGTTGATTTACCTACAATAATAATGGCGGAATTATTTTTGACCAAGTACCTATACTTTACAAAGAATTATAGTTTTGGTTTTTTCTTTGGGAAGTGAGTATAACAAAACCAAAAGTGAGTATAAAAGTTTTGCATGTAAAAGAAAAAGTGAGCTAGCTATAGATTCTCAAAAAAATACGTCTTTTGTTACTTGTCAGAATCAGGAGGGCAGACTATGCCATGTAAGAAAGAGTTCAGTCCAGAGGCAAGGTAGACTTAGCTTACCTCCATAGTTCAGTCTACTCTACTACTCTGATGATAGACGAAAGCTGCTAACAGTAGCAGGAATGGAAAAGGCAGACGCAGTACGCAGAGGCAGAACATGGAACATCGTAGATCGTACCTTTTATTTCTGCCCTGTTTTTAGTTGTTTTCGAACTTCACGATCTTGATTTCTGATGGTTGCGTTCAATCATTGCTCATGGTTGTGTTCAGTGTTTACAATTGTTTATGGCTATGTCGATGTCTGTCGTCTTGATAAATAATGTCGGCACAAACTGAACTCCAAGCATCCGTTTATATGCTAATTCTAGACAGGAATTTGTGATTATTCTTCCGATCTTGCTTCCTTGACCAGACGTAACAATAGGAATAGATCTTTTCGCGTACTAAGGCAGTAGAAATCTGTCAATTTCAAAAATTTGAGCGCAATTCTCTCAGAGAGCGGAAAATGTACCCAAAAGTACGTTACGTACGTGTATAGGTACACTTTGAGCTACTTCGAGCCATTTCCAACAAACTGTCAAATTTCACTTAGAAATAAGTAAATACATAAATTTGTGGAGATTTTGAATCGCGTGAACCGAAATTCCTTTGCTAAATTTTAGATGAGTTTTTTTTGTAGGTACAGCTTAGTACGCTGCTTGAGCGAAACTAAATTTTAAATGCTCTTCAATTTTTCTCTCCAAACATTAGCTAAAATCTTAGCTAAATTTTGACATAGAGTGCGCTGTGGATATAAGTCTTACAGAAAACAGCTGTTCGTTGAAAATAACTTCCTTCAAAATTTATCACTTTCAAAGGATTTCTCATTGAGGTAGCATTCCTTTAAGAACCTTATCCATATTTAATTTTTCGCAACAGAAAAAAACCATGACGAATCATTATGGGTGCGCTAAATATTGTGACAGATATATGCAGTAGATACAGTCTGAAATTAAAATTTGATTTTTTAGCTGAAGCTTAAATTTAGCTTAGCTAAATTTTGAAGAGAATTTTGTATATGAGCTAAAATTTAGCTCGAGCAGTGTACTAAGCTTACTTACGCAAAAGAAAATTGCGTTCGAACTGGATTCTTGGCTTAAAGTTGTAGGTTAAATCAGAAAAATAAAATTTGTTTTCAGACAACATCTTCGTTTTATATGGACTTAAAAAGGCACCATGCTAATTGAACACTTTACTCTATTTATAAAAATGGCATTCACATTTTTGTCATAATAAAATAATTATGCGAGAAACAGATTACCACAGCACCAGCAACAGCAACTTTGACAGCAGCAGCAACTTCAACAGCAGAAGTCGTATGAAACACATTGCAAACATCGACAGCAACTTTGTCAAGGGAGGAAAACAAAATTTGTTGTGAGTTGATTGCAACGCAGCATTACCAGATTACCTTTTATATCTTCCAAAATAAATGGTAAAAGCGAAAACATGATATTAGGTACATGACGACCTGTAAAATGTTAGAGCAAATCACGTACTTAGTACCAGCAGGTATGTACCAGTATAGATACTTGGTGGTAGCTAAAGTATAATACATCAAACATCAAATCAAAATTTGTATGTACTTTTCTTTTAATAGCTTGTCAAACATTAATTTTAACACAACTCACGACGATTGAATTAGTAGATAACTCGTTTCCACATTGTAAAACTAGAATTCAAAATCACGTCCCACCGACAGTAAATAATTTGACGCCTGCAGATCACAAAAAAGAATTAATTTCTTTTGCCAATCGAAAATGAAAGGCAATCTAAATCAAAAAAAAATTAAAATAGTATTTTCTAAATAATTTCCATAAGAATAATTTGTAGACTGCTGAAACTTTTTTTGTCTATATCTGGTAATGATGCTGCACCTTCAGTATGTCAGCATTCGAAAGTTGAGAGAACTGAAAAAGTCACCGTGGTGTTGGTAGCCGTTGCACAGCAACATTGAATTTAGGACTTAGCTCTAACGTCGATGTCGATGTCGATGTTGCTGTGGTAATGTAACTTCAGCCATTAAAAAGCAGGGGCTCTAAAAAGTGCGCTGTGGCTGTCAAAGTTGCTGTTGCTGTTGCTGTGCCAATCTGTTTCTCGCATTATTCCAACTGATTTTTGATTCAAAAGCAATTTATATCAAATTTTTCTCTACGCCATCTACTTTTGAAAAGCAATCCCATCCATAGTTCTGTCGCACATCGCTGCCATTAGCCACCATTACAGCGCACTGCTGCCAACCTTCAAACTCGTACAATCCAATTGTCATTCGACGGCGGCTTTTCCCATCTACAGATTTGTGTGTGCTGATTTTTTCGCAAAAAAAAAGGTAGACTACAAAAATCCACAGCAAAATTACTAGCAAACGTTTAACTTAATTAAAAAAGTATCGTTTTGTAAACGTGCACATAATTATTGTGAAGTGAAACGGTGTAAATGGATTTCAATTCCAATGTACATTGAATATACCCCGATTGAGCTATTTGACGAACCCGAGCAGCAACTTCATTACCCAGCAACAACAACGTTTGGTTTTATTGGCGAAGTCGGAGGCGGCGGTGGCAGCGGTATCGTTGGCGGTAGTATCCTCGAAAACGGTGGTGGTGGTGGCATTGAAGACGGCTTCTTTTCAAGGAAAAGTCGTGGTATTCGTCGCAGATGCAGTGAATACCCTACAACTACCGAAAATAGCAGCAACCCGAGCTACATCGACGTTGGCAGCAGCATCCCAATGGGTTTAGACTTGGTTGCTCGAATTCGTAAACTTTTGCATTTCGCAGACAATAGTGGTGAAGGTCTGACTAGGAAACGAAGGTATATAGATTTTAGAAAAATTATAAAACATTTGCAATGTCCCATCTCCCATCCCGGGAGTTTTCCATCAGTATTGAAAGTGACATTTTCTTTTGTCTTTTTTAGTGCGGATTGCGATTGGAACAGTACGCAATTTAAATACCGAAAAGTTGAGAGTGACTTTCCGAAGATAATAACGCGGTCTTTTGAGGAAGGTAACTAAGATTGGATTTTCTTTTAAAGTTTGTTTATTTTGGCTGTGGAATGAGGTCTTTTTCCATATTTTTTTTTTGTTGCTAACCTAAGTACCGGTATGTGGGCCGACCTGCGCAACAATGTTCACAGTAATGTAATTTTTTTTTTTTTTGCAATAAGCCTTCGCAAAATAAACCCACAAGTGTAGGGGAGCTTACGATTGGAATAATGTGTGACACGTGTTTGATTGGATTTTGCATTTTTGGCAAATCTCAATTTACTGAAATTTACAAGTTCCTTATGAAAATAATACGGAAAGCCTAAGAGGGAACTGCCACGCTATTATCTTTGCAATCTAATACATACCTTGTTGATAAGTACACCTTTTTTTTTTCTTATTAAAAAAGACACGATACTTCTTGTCTGAAACAGTATACATATCAATGCACACTCAAATGAGCACAGTTTTCGCGCAGTATTTCGGTATCTTTATACATCAGTCGGCGTCAAAATACATACGCGAGAAACTGAGCACATTACCTACTACCACAAGCTACCAACTCTGTTTGTCTACCTGCTTAATGGATGCAAATATATTTTGTGCTTCCTTTTACTCTACTTTGGAGCGAAAGAGTTGCCTCTTTCAATGGCTAGCATAGCAACATAGCAATGCTTTCAGAATTCACACTACTTCTGCTTTTTTTTCGGACTTTTTCACGTCAGGAAAATAAACAAAGAAAAGGAGACTATGTTTACGATGATGTGTTGAGCAGCCTGTGGGAGTTATCTTTATCTTCCTGCCAGTCGGCACATCTCCTGGCAGTAAACGGCGACGCCACATCCTCTTGTCTTACTCGCGGTTGCTCTTCGAAAGAATCGGTAAGTTGATGTGATTGAACGTATGGCACGAGATTATGTTGTAGAACGCAATCACTTTTGCTTAGGCGTCCCTGTTGTAGCAGCTTCACTCGTCATTCGTCAATTCGTTCCTGCTTATAAGTTCGAGGAGATGTGCCACTTCAGTTGGGTGGGTTCATAGCATTATTTTGTTGTGGCAGATTGACCATAACAACATTTGTGGGTTGGGCTGAGATGTGTCCAAATTGACAGCATCGGCCCTTGAATTGAGTTGTTTTCTGTAACGTAGGTGGCTCCATTCTAATGAACCACTTACATGCGAGAGCGGGGCGCCATTAACCATATTAAACCAGCAGTAGACGATTCAAGGGTTCTCAAACTCACCCCTACAACTTTTTGTATGTGATTTGTATACAAAAAGCAAAAAAGTCGTCAACATGATCTAGTGTTCTAGGTTAGGTTATGTTTGTGGGCTGGCGAGGATTTCTTCGTACCACACTCAGGTCAATACTGACTCATTGTGCTTCGCGTAGGGGGAAAGAGGTTGTCCCTTACCCATTATAACCCTGTATTCAAATTACTTACTTACAAACCGTCTTGTTGATTTGACGAAGTTCATTATCTTGCTCTCTAGTGTTCTAAATCATTCCACACCCATTCAGATAACTCGTCATAACTTACCCTTATTCACAATGTTCTTGTATTTGCGTTTGAAATAATCCATCCATAATTTCTTTTCAAAAAAACATGAATGGTCTGGCGACCTCTCTTCCCCGAAGATGATCTGAGTATCGTACCGCAGCGTATCCAAAGAAAACCACTGGTAATGGCCCAGAGAAAGCAGCATACTCGTAAGTATACCCCGTTCACCCAACCTCACAGTTTGATTAAAAAAAAAAAAATATCCTTTTCATAGAAAAAGACAAAAAATCCTCCTTCTTGCGTCCAAAAACGGTTACCAAACAAGTACCGAATACAGCTTTCGCTGATATTGAATTCTCAGACGATGATGACGATGAAATTATTTTGACAAACGGCCGTGGCGAATCGTTCAACGTTGTGCGGCAAACTAGCCTGGGTCGCCCGGCAGTATCCAAACCAACAATGATGTCAAAATCCTCAGCTAAGATGATCAACATTCCATTCAAACAGCGACAACCTCCACCACCACTCATCGAGGCACGTACGGGTGGCATTCTAGCATCAACACTAATGCCCGACCTACAACCGATTCGCCAACCAACATACTCATCCATACTGTCTGCGTATAGCAATGGATTCGATAACGCATTTACCAGTACTATGGCTCCGAAGAGGACAACGCCAAAAGAACGGATCGTACCAATACAGCGAACAACACCGATTCTCTATAACGGCAGCCTGATGGGCTCATCATTGTACAAAGGCTCACGATCGATAATCGCCCAAGAGTATCAATCAAAAGATCGTGATCAATACAGTGAGCTGCTATCGAAGATGGTACCCAATTTATATGGTATTCAAGGTACATCGCCAAAAGTAATGTCATCGTCGAAGCGGATGCCTTCGTTGAGTCGAGCCAAGGCGACTCCAACCATTGATCTTACCGTGAATGGTTCGAGTAATCTGAAAAAAATTCTAGACAATGCAACAACAATCGACCTGTCAGATGACGATGTGAGCGATATCATTGACTTGGCGAATGAGGAGCTGAACATTCTGTCAGCGTGCTCCAAATTACAAAAGGATGAGGCCGAGTGCAGTTATGATGTAAAGAAGCGAGCCGCTGAAAAGAAGAAACAGTTGTAAGTATAAGTTGTAGTTGTATTAAGAAGTTCCCCAAGGTGTAGTGCATTTCGATGCAATCAAACCAAATACCGATTTACAGCCTCACAATACAGTCGAACTCCGCTTTAGCCACTATGGATTTATCTCTCATTTGGCCCACAATTAAGGAACGAGATCAACATTTGAAGTGCGAAATTTCCGACCATCCAGAGGAGTCCGACTGTACATTACCAACATCAACATCACAACCCATAAAAACAATTATTTTATGCCAACTTTAGACTTGTCTATTGATTGCCTATCATTGCCGCCTTACAGCGCTGTGAAAGGAAAGAAAAATAAGTTTGGGTTCATGATTGGTTGATAAGAAAATCACCCCTATTCCCGTTGGCGTTCGTCGTATACGACTCATATTTCATGTCGTTGTAAAACGATGTCCAGATTTTTTTTTTAACTTTTGTTTACCAATTTTATTTCCATTTCTATGTGCTCAACATCATTTCAATTCATTTGTCTCAAAGAAGTTACAAACATCGAATAAAAAACGAAGTAAAATTCAAGTCGTTTACGACAAACGCCAACGGGAATAGGTGTGAATATATGTTGGGAGCACATAACATAATTTTGCAGCAACGCACTGTGTTTTAGGAGTCACTGTATGTCTAGAGGATATTATGAATAATTAGGAATGAAATTTTGCATTTGCATGTGAAGTGGAACTCACCCACAAGGATATTGAGTGAGAACTCGGATCGTCAGTCGATCTTGGGGAGCCGTCTCGAATTATCGATGTGCAACAGAATTTGTGGAAATTAATTTCTAGAGAGATGCCCCCTATTCTCAACTATATATGTTGTGTCTATCCCACTTGGCCACTTACCTCAACTTAGATGTTTGTACAGTAGAAGTGGATCTGGACGTTAACCAATTCGCCTCTCTAGTTGGCACATTCTTTGTCTCTCTTATGCGCACTCTTTCCGGGTTGGAATCGAATACTCTTCCGACCGGAGCCTTGCTGGCCATTTGCTCTCCATTGTCTAGCCACATTA
This sequence comes from Cheilosia soror, assembly GCA_949372485.1. Taxonomy (NCBI): domain Eukaryota; kingdom Metazoa; phylum Arthropoda; class Insecta; order Diptera; family Syrphidae; genus Cheilosia; species Cheilosia soror. The sequence goes on from OX443563.1 coordinate 87,497,770, forward strand.
GATGACTGATTCGCACTTTTCTAACTATCGTAACTGTGCGTCCGATGGTCATTCCCTCTTGTTACTCTCACTGATTCTCAACAAAACTCAGTTTTGTCGCTTCTGTCCTTACATTTCAACGTCATCGAAGTAAATAAATAGATTTTTTTTAATTGTCTGTGTAATGGCTTGATTTTAGCGGATTGCTGGGCCTGGCTGGGTCCATTATGGTGCCCAGTGTTGTGCCATCAAGTAGCGTAATGTGAAAGAGAATTTTGTTTTGAAATTTGCGAGGAAAATCAGTTCACTAGTAACCTGTTCTCCGAATGCACATGATCACACCCGCTGACTACCACGGGAACAGGTAAAATAAGCCCGACCATTGTGTTTTTGATATAGTTGCATCAGCTACACTAACTTCTGAAAAATAGTTACATTTTAAATTTGCACTGAAGGAATGATATGTATAATTGCCACATTTAAACAGAATCGCTAAATCGCTAACCGAATGACTCGTCCATTTTCCAGCAATACGTTATTGCATTTGTTTTCATTTCGTGTGTGAGGTCGGACTATTTATTATTATGTTTTATATATCATCGAGTATTACCATTACTACAATTACATTTTTCTACATTTGTTTCCATTGCAGTCCCTATGTAGAGCCGGTGAATTCTCTGAAAGAGAAATTCGATCTGTCACCTGTGTGCAAGCCAGACTGGTTGCAGAACTTCCATTCGAAATGGGAAAAGAAACGTCTCGAACGGAAGCAGGAACTCGCTGAGTCTGAAAAGGAGTAAGTAGCATTTTTTTTTATCATAATTTATGCCTTTTTTTGAAATACTAAATGATGATGTGTAGCACAATACCATGTTAAGTTTGAGACGTCTAATTGGTACAAATAATATGTTTTCTAAGAAAATGAAGATAACACGTCAATACTTCTCGTGCCAAGTACAAGAAAGAAAATCAAATCACGCAAAAACAAATTATCCATGCTATGGGAAAGTACCTACTTAAGATGTATTGTCAAAATTAAAGTAATAAAAAAATTTAGATTGATATATAAAAATGGATCCTGATTTGTGTTCGGCTACGTATAACTTCAAAACCACCGACTCGATTGAGCTGAAATTTACAGATAATCTTAGGTATTGCCCCAGGAGTGCTCCTCTGAGGATTGGTCAAAATTGGACAAAGGGGGGCACCTCCCATACAAAAAAAAACATTCAAAACCGCATATATCCAAAACTGCTGAATCGATTGAGCTGAAATTTACAGACAATCTTAGGTATTGCCCCAGGAGTGCTCCTCTGAGGATTGGTCAAAATTGGACAAAAGGGCCCATAGAAAAAAAAAACAATCGAATCTTATATGTATCTCGAAAACCACCCAATCAATTGAGTTCGAATTTAAAGTCAATCTTGGGTATTGCGACACAGAAATATGGCAGCACGTCGAACGGAAGAGGAACGTGCTATTGAAATGGAATCAGCGCGAATCAGACTGATTGAAAATCGAAAGAGAAGAAGAAGAAGAGATATTCGTGCTCGGCAAAGTGATGAAGCAAGATGATAACATGAGAAACTCTTTGGATTTGCTTGGCATGCCGCCCCCCATCATTTACTGGATCTGTCAACATGATGCTACGAAATCTTCATGCCCCGAAACTGTGCAATGGAACCCGACTGATTGTGAAGAAGTTAATTAAAAATGTGATAGTGGCAAAGATTTTGAAGGGCCGTTGAAACGAGAAGAATGAATAATTCCGCGAATTCACTTGACTTGAACCGATTTACCGTCCCAGTTCAAACGCATTCAGTTTCCAGTGAAACTTGCATTTGCGATAATCATAAACAATTCACACAGTCGCTCGAATGTCATGCTTTTCACATGGCCAGTTATGTGTGGCGTGTTCCCGAGTTGGAAAACCATCCTCACTCTTCATTTATGCTCCGGAGCAGAAAATGAAAAAATGTTGCGTATCATGCAGTTTTAAAATGAATGCAATCATTGTTCTACTCTTTTTATACCCTCCACAGGAAGGTATATTCACTTTGCCATTACGTTTGTAACGCCAAGAAGGATTCACCGGAGACCCTATAAAGTATATATATTCTGAATCAGGATCACATTCTGAATCGATTTAGCCATGTCCGTCTGTCTGTCTGTCTGTCTGTCTGTCCGTCTGTCTGTCTGTCTGTTGAAAGCACGATAGCGTCCAAAGGAATTGACCTAGGTGAATGAAATTTTGTGAGACGACTTCTTTTTACCGTCGCCAGGTTGGTATTGAAAATGGGCTATGTCGGTCAAGTAGTTCTGGTACCTCCCATACAAAACCACTATTAGACCCACGTCTCTCTCTGTCTGTTGAAATCACGATAGCGTCCGAACGAATCGACTTAGGCAACTGAAATTTTATGAGAGGTCTTATATTTATGGCCTTTAAGTTTGTATTAAAAATGGTCCATGTCGGTCAAGTAGTTCTGTTACCTCCCATACAAAGCCAATATTTGACCCATATATCTCTGTCTCTTGAAAGCACGATAGCGTCCAAACGAATCGACTTAGGTGAATGAAATTTTGTGAGAGGACTTTTTTTAACAGTCGTCAGGTTGGTATTGAAAATTGTCTATGTCGGTAAAGTAGTTCTACTACCTACCATACAAAACTAATATTAGACACATACTTACTAACTCGCATGGCAAACATTTTGCATGACTTTTATGCAGTGGAGGGTATCAAAGCATCGGCCAGGCCGATGATAACACTTTTACTTGTTTTTTATTTAAAATAAGCAAATAGAATTCAATTAAATTAACACTTGATTTTATTCTATTTTCGCTAAATATTGGAGGGGGCGAAACCCGTCGGGTCAGCTATTATCTAAATATTTTTTACAACTTACAAAAAATATTAACAAATAACAATGATATCATGTCCATTTTTAGCTGATCAAAACTAAAGCAACTACTTCGTATTTTTTGTTTCCATTTTAGTACATATTTTGTTATTATTTTTATAGTTGATTTGCCGGGGCGGAAGCCACACTGGTACGTTCCGAATAGTGTGTTGCAGAACGGTTTAAAATGTTCACACAGTACGTTGGAAAGGATCTTGTATGCGACATTAAGTAGGGATATGCCTCGATAGTTCTTGGAAGACATAGGATCGCCTTTTTTGTAGATGGGGCATATGGAGCTGATAGTCCATCGGACATGTTTTCTTCCACCCATACTTGGTTAATGATTCGGTGCATGCTCCCTACCAAAACATCACCACCGTATTTAAAGAGCTCCGCTTGTAAGCCATCAGAGCCTGTGGCCTCCGGATGTTTTTACGATCGCGCGACTCTTCGACCTCCTTGAGTTGGGAAGCTGCGTAAGCCCTCTTCTTTCTACGCAGTATCTTCATTTCCTCCCTTCTCCTGGCTCGATACTCTTCTCTCGCTGCCCTTGTTTTGCGCTGCAGCGCTTTCTTGTGCGCATCTTCTGTAACCTTTTTCCTGTACCCACATTTATCATCATCCCACGGGCTCTTTCTCTGGGGTAGCTGGTACCCTACGGTGGTTTCGGCTACCTCCTTGATGATGTCGCGATACTGGCACCACTGATTGTTGGCGTCTGTGGTAGGTGAGTGCACAGAGGAGAGTTTCATACTCAGGCGCTCGCTGTAGACTCTGGCTACTCCAGGTGTACTAAGGCGTCCAACGTCGAATTCCTTATTCTGCGCGGTTCGCAGCTTCTTCTCGTTGGACAGTCGAACTCTGAATTTAGCCGCGACAAGAAAATGGTCAGAGTCGACGTTTGCTCCTCTGAATGTGTGCACGTTGAGGATGTTGGATGCGTGTCTCGCATCAATTAGCACATGGTCGATTTGATAGCACCTGAGGTGTAGAGCGTTCGTACATTCCAGGCACATACTATTAGATCGTAGTCCATTGACGTTCCGGGTCTGCTTGCCCTTTGAGGAGTTCCATTATCCGAGGCTGGTTGTGTCTATCTCATAACAACTAGTGTTTTTTTTTTGTTATGGTCGGGGAGTTACCCCGACAGGGCACAACCCCCAACCTGGAGGACCAGGCCCTTGTTTTGACCCCAGGACAGCAGGCCGGAAAAACCGATGTCAGTAACCCATTTTGGGATATAAGCGCTGCCGTTGACCCATTGAGGGCTTGTCCGCCACCAACTCTTTTCCAACACCCTGGCTCAGTATTGGAAGTCCCTATAGACCTGGTGTTCAAATATGTCGAAGGAGCTCATATAGGGATTACACTTACCAGTTGGACCTAACTGGAGCGGTAGGTGCCACCGTTGATTCCATCAAGAGAATTCCTCCGCTGCCGCCCAAGAGTAAGGGCCTTAGTGAGAGGACTCTTCTCCCCCCTTTCTCGTTCGCTGCCACCAGCGACCTTCCACAGGGGTTGGTTACAGTCTTTGACTTCAACAAAATGAATTCTCAATTACTGACTTCAATATGAATGGTGATTTAATATTTTGAAGTTGAAGTATATAATAAGTAATACGATTTAAGTCAATATTAACAAGTTTTTCTTGTGACTTCAATGAATGCAATCCAAAATGATTGCATTCTTTTACAACTCTGGCACATTTGGGAGTTCTGCTTGTCCAACCAGTCGCGCTTCCTCTCTCGGTGTATATCTATTGGAAACTATAATAAAAATGAATTAAATCATTAATCACGTTCTAGGACATTTAGTTGCTGTAGTTTTGGCCAAAGCTCTAAGTGGGTCGTGATTATTTTTTTCTCTGCTCTAACTCAACATGGTATTGTGCAAAACATTTTATATAACAATTCTCACCCTTCTAACTAAGTGTGAACGATCCATTTTTCAGAGTGCAAGAACGGTCCGCTGAAACTCGATGCAAGGAGAAACAGATGCATGAGCGTCTTAAAAGTCTACAAATTGTTGACCCCGATCTAGTGGTCATCGATGATTTCCCCGAAGGTGAGGAGGAACCCGAATTTCCAGAGATTACACCCGAACTTGGGGCGATCATTAATGCTGCCCTTTTCAATGGCCCAGCTGATCAGGTAAGCTACACAAACAATTGGTGCCCTAAAATCCGACCTTAATTGTCCATCATTGTTCTAGATGCTGATATCAAAGTTCAACATGAATATCACCCGCCGTGACATCAATACTCTCCTCGGCAAGAACTGGCTCAATGACGAGGTAATTAACTTCTACATGAACCTCCTGACGGAGCGTGGTGAACTACGTCAAAGCGAGGGTCTGCCAAAGGTGTACGCGATGAACACATTTTTTGTGCCCAAGCTGACACAATCCGGACACAGCGGTGTTCGCCGATGGACACGAAAGGTGGACATCTTCTCATATGACATCATCCCAGTGCCAGTGCACGTTGGCGGTGTTCACTGGTGTATGGCTATCATACACCTACGCGATCGCACCATTAAGTACTACGATTCGATGGGCACGCCAAATCCGCGCATTCTTTCCGCGTTGGAGCAATACTTGCGAGAGGAGTCGCTCGACAAGCGAAAGAGACCTTTCGACACTTCGGACTTTCAGATCGAAAGTGTGAGGGATGTGCCGCGCCAACTGAACGGAAGCGATTGCGGTGTCTTTAGCTGCATGTTCGCCGAATACATAACACGAGACCGGGAGATAACCTTCTCGCAACAACACATGGAGTACTTTAGGCATAGAATGATTCTAGAAATAGTACAGGGTTCGCTCATGCAGTAGGACACTGGAACACACACTCACAGACTAGGACTAGATTGAAATCTTTTCCAAACAAAACTAAATATATTCATACACAACTAGATACACTTAATTTAATCAAATTTGAATGTTCCGCAGGGTAAGCAGTGTGCCCTTTTTTAAAGCAAACAAAAATAAAACAAGTCAGGAGCACTGAATGGATTTATAATCAACCCTCCCGCCCCCAGATTCTCCTCTTCATATTCGAATTAAATTTGCCGACATATTGTCGAATCCCCAATTAAGATTACTGTAATTTTAATCCAAACTCCATTTCTTTTTTTTTTTAACTTATATTTTGAATTTGATAATAATTATTATAATTTATATGTGAGCAAAATAAGATTCAGATATTTGTCGTCATTACCATAAAAAAAAAGCCCGAGTTTTAAGTTTTAACCCGGCCCATACAATTTGTAAGGTAATTTAATGTTTTGTTTTTTTTTCGGCAGTAACAAAAAAAAAAATTGTGTTAAGAACAACAAAGCATTGCTCTTGTTAGAAGAAATAAAACAGTAAGAATAATAAATGGTAATCAATGTGTAAAAGCGGTTTCTTATTTGAATTTGGAGTATTGTCGTTCATGCCCTTTCGTAGAAGGGAAGTCTTCAAAGTAAGTCTGCCGAATGTACATCAGAAGCATTTATTTAGCAGATCGTTGTCTTAACCATTTCAGATAAACAAGTACGAAGCATTTTATAACATGTATAAAAATTGAAAACATTTTGGCAAGCCATCGAGCAAAATATTTGTGTTGAAAAGATGAACTCCTTCATTCTTCAACATTCTGGAGATATAGAGGAAGTGCCCTACCCCAGTATAAGAACTTGCCATAGACTGCAAGAATATCTTATCATCGGTTGGGTTGCAACACAAAAGAGGTGAGTAATTGTTGGAATAACTTATCCTCAATCAGCGACATACAATTGGTAATAGGAGGAGATTTTTCTCCATAAGGCCTCAATTGTCAGACGTCTATTGGTAGTACCAGTCTTTGTCTCCTCCGGAACCACCGAAAGACATTACTTTGCTGAGACAAAACTATTATTCGAAGTTAGGTTAAGATTCACTGAGTTGAGTCTGTACTACTTACAGCTGTAGATTTTTTGATCATAGTGAAGAATTATTTTTTTAATTAGGTACTACTCTTGGGAGATGTCCCGAGATGCTTGATGCTCCTATTGTAAAACACAACTTAACTTAGTTGAGTTGAATTGAAGACAACTCAACTAAGTTCACACAACCAAACTAACTCAACAACTCAGAGAGCCACGGCCATCTTTGCTGTGTATTGAAGGTTGTGTATGGCAATACCGAGTTTTGAATTACAACCAAGGAACAACTCAATATGTAGTTGCAGTTTTCTTACACAATAGGGGCATGAGATATCTGTTAGTTCTGATCTAAATTTGTAGTAAGTTCTTGTCCTCTGGAAATATGTCCACAGAAAGTTTCAGTCGATCAGTTAATGTGCAATTCAACGTCTTCTTTATTGCCTTTGTCTCAACCACCACGGTAAAGTCGTCCGTAAAGCCGATAAATGAGGCTTCCCTTGGAATCGGTAGGCGCAGTCTTCTATTCTAGAAAGCCCTTCAAAGCAGGGGCAGCCTAGAAATAAACTTTGCATCCATACCGACAATTGTTTCGTTCAAAATCATAGAGGAGGACTATAACTCATCATTTTTCGAAGATTTTCCGGTGTATTTGAATCCGATGTAGATAAGACATTTTCAGTTCGTCAGATTAAACGCAATTTTTACGTTATAGTGACGCAGTATATTTTGGTGCCGGTCTCTTTAAAACCACGTTTATAGCGTCTTTGTATTATTTTATTGTAATGTGATGACCCATATGTCGCGGAGTATAATTATTCAACTTCTCTGCGAATGTCAAGGAATTGGCATTGCTCGGAGAAAGAAGCACTTTGGGAGGCACTTCTTGGACAATTTAAAGGAGATTGTTTTTTTTTTTTTTTTAAATAAAACTGAGGCTATAAAGTTCTGTAGGGAAAATATATCTATAGGCGAACTCGTTTAGGTCCGGAGTGAAGGTTCCATTGGGATGCCGACTGGGCCGCTATGGTACCTAGTCTTATGTTATAAATTTACAACCGTACGTTATCTTGTGTTTTCTATGTTTATGATATAGACTTAGGGATCATTGGTATTGGTTTTCCAAGAGGCCTTCAAGTCCAAATTTCAAAAATTTATGAAAATCCACTTAATTTTAGCCAAATGTTTTAAAAAGTCCAGGCGCTATATAAAATGTCCGGATTAACTAGATTACGCACGTCCCTAGAATCTGGTTAGGTTGAACTCCCAAAAACGCAAATTATGTAGGTATATCTTAAGGGGTTCCACTGCACCACCACTCGCGAAGATCTGACAAGCATCCGAGAGTATTAAATGCCTTGAGAAAGCTTCTTAGTTCAGCCGGTTGGACTTAGCATAAAATTGTAGGCCCTTTCCATTAGTCCCGAAAATAAAAACTAATGCAAACGTTGGGTTGTGTGTGAGAAGCTAGGTCTACGATGCCCTAGACCCATTTTGTGACACAATTTGTTCTCAAATCAAGATCAATCGTCAGTCCCTATTACACATTTTTTTGAGCCCTTATGTCTTTTCAGATCTTGACAAGTTTCAGTGCATTTTCTTGGCTGGCTAAATCCCAAGAAAACCCTATACCTACACATATTCGGTTTCATATCGGACAAGGAAAAGTCAGACCAGTCACTTAAAAAATTTATTAATACATATAAAGATTTTGCACTTGCGCTAACATTAAACTAATAAATAAATTTTAATATTTAAAAACACGTCTGCGCATTTACTTGTGCAGCGCAAATCAATAGTTCAACAGAATAAGAGTCCACCCAAATTATAGTGGACTTACCTCAACACAGTTTTTTATTGTCAGAACGAGGACTAACCATGTGCGCCCTAGGGCCCATGTCAAACTTACCTAATGGGTACAGATCAGATAGGGTACTGGCCTTAGGCTGCCAGCTAGAAAACGCTAACACACTTAGGCCAGCATAGGTCTATTGTGATACCAAGAAGAACGTATCATTGGAGAAGGTTTGTCTCTTCTACTCGTTGCATCATTTTAAGCTTTTTATGTAGAGTAAGGTGCTTTTGATGGCCGTGTTTATCAGGTTTTTATAATGTGTTTCCTTCTACAGGAGAGAGCTGGGCAGGAACAAAGAAGGTGAGGAATAATTTCCTCCTCTTCTTCGTTCATACAGCTTCTGCAAAAGACGTTTTGCAAAAATGCCTATTAGGCAGTGCCCAGTAATGACCAAGGTAATGACACCTGTTGTAGTGCCGATATGAATTTTGTTGAGAAAAATCAAATTCGTAGAGTGTTTTAAATCCAGCTTATGTCAAATTTCTTTTGTCGCTTGACATGTATTGCCACTTGTCCACCTAAGTCAAGATTTGCTCTGTCGATAGCATCCCAGCCTTGATGCCGAGGTGCATTTATCCGGCTTGATGGGTAGAGTTGTTCTTATTCTGGCCAGTTCATCGGCCTTACAATTCTAAGTTTCGGGCACCCAAAATACCAAAATGTTCAGCCATCTCTGTGAGAGACGATTAACAGTCAAGAACTAGTAAAGAAGTTATAGAGATCGGATTTAATAGCTGCTTGGTTGTCTGAAAATACGCAGATATCTCTAAAGGATATCACGTTCTTCTTGTGCCAAGATAAGACTTCATTTATCGTCATAATTTCCGCCTGGAACACGTTCCCAAGGCGAACTTTAAGATTAAGACTTTTGGAGAAAACGCCCCCACCAACTCCATCTTTGGTTTTCGAACCGTCAGTATAGAAGTGAATTGATTCATCTTCTGAAAATGTATCCTCATTCCAGATCGATCTGGAGGGGATGGTGACGAGAAAGTTTTGTCAAAATTTTGCTCTTAGCTATGCCAACTTTCGCACCACATAAAAAGTAACTCCAATGTCTGACACTCACAATTTACATTCTAATTGCATCGCTAGATTATCCTCAATAGTCGATGCTTTCCAGTTGCCAGCTCAATCAGCGTTGTCTTAAACTTAAATTGAATTAAATTTAAACGCGAATGAAGATGTCGATTACGCTATTGCACTGGCATTTCTGGGCTCATAAACTTCCCCATCACCGGTTCTAAGGCAGCAATTGCAATCTGCATCTGCAGTACGCAATCTTTCTCCATCTAATGTGCATATATACGCTAATGGGGCTTGGCAACCCCGTTCTCCAGACACCTATTTCTATGCCATACAATCTCGTCTCATCATCACGGAGGAGAGAGAGCACAATCATCGTCATCGTCGGTCGTCGTCGTCTATTTGTTCATCCGCCTGTCCAACACATGCTGAGCCTGACCAAATGTGGTCAAATTCAATTGGGGAATTGAATTGTTGACGCGATATCGTGGATCTCGTTTGCGTTCGCTTCAAGGTGGCAATTGAAGTAAATTGCCTGCAATAGGCCAGCTCGTGATCATCGTTGCACTGGGGCTAGAGTAGCTGCTCCAGCTATGGGCTCAATAGATGATGTTCATATGGTGCAGTTGCCATACTGCCTGTGGCCACTAAGTGAACATAAGTGTTGGCAGTTTATCTGTTGACTTTTACGCGAATAATTACGCGCAAGTGCAGTGCAGATAGGCGCAGAGCTGTTCCCCATGGATTTTTTATTTGATTTTATAGACCGCTGGCTGGTAAACTGGCATAAACGCAATGGACACCTGCTTCGATGTATGTAGAACAAATGGTGGCATGTTTCGCTAAATGTCGACGGTTATATTCTCGATGGGAAATTGCGAGTGAGCAGAAGTGATTGCTTAGGCTGAGATATGGCCTGAACTGGGTCAGGGGGCGAAACCTTTGAACCAGGAAGCAAATTAGCAGATTGATAACTTTGTAAACCGAACTGAAGGAGACTTAAAGCGGGCATCATGCATCATCCAATTTGCATACTTTGAGTGTGGAAGAATGGCATAGTTATAGGGAATGCGAAAACTTCAACTTTCCTACGATAGGGTACAACTCGATCTGGGGTTCTTAGCCAACCAATCTTCTGTATGTCTTCCATTCATTCACAACTCAGCACTTAGCCAAACTAGTCTCTTCACTATTACGAGTACGTATCTAAAAACAATTTGCCAAACGTTGTGTGCGGTCTATTTGAAGATTACAACAGCAATTTGTTACTCCGCTCTTCGCTGTGCACTACGAAAAACACTATCTAATGCATTTGTCTAAAAGCTAAGCTATACCTACGCGATGATGCCTAACAGATCTGTGCTATATGGCCATCACCTAATGGATGATCGTGGTCATGCAAGTTGTAATGCTCTCTCTTTACCATTTCACCTCCACGACGACGACAACGAAATCATAACAAACGATCGGGAATTATAAGTTTTATGCTCGCATTGTTCTTATAGGTTTTATCGTGCAAATGTATCGCGCTTCCATCTTATGGTTCAGAGCAAGGCATGTCTGCTTGATGGTAGGTTTCCCTTTGTGCAGCCATTTAAGGTGTGGTGACAAATCTTGATTGGATTGTGATGTTTCGCTTGGAGTGGCCATTTTTTTGTTGGTCTAACTACACCTGGTTAGGGGCAGGAGAAAAGAAAATTTGAAAAATGTTTCAAACAACTGCGCAACTGCCTATTTACTGAGAATTAAACAAATAAGTTGTAATGCAAGTAACTGGGGAAAAGTAGTGATAATGTACACCACATTGTTAATCGTTTTGCCGATCTAGGCTAATGGTTATGGTTGTAAAACTAAGGATTCGTTTCGTTTGGTTACACGTACCTATATGCAAATATGCATAAAATTAGGTATAAAAAAGAAATCTGAAGGTAAGATTGGTTTACATTCCAAGTGACGGTTCTCACTGTCAAATAATAATGTCATATAATAATGGGAACATCTTATATTAGGTTTAGTGACTCTGAGTTGGAAATTGTTTTACTTCTAGCTGGTACTGTACTGTCGAGTATACAATTTTTGCATCTACTTCTGAGGCGGATCAACCTCGTGAAAAGTTTCAAAATCAAAAAAAAAAAAGTCGAAAACGTTATTATAGTTAAAGAAGGTACAATGTTAATAAAAATTAGTATTAATTGAACTGAAAACCTAATGCTCATGGTAAGAGTCAGTAAGGCTCATAAAGCTATCTTCATTTGTAATAGGACAGCGGTAAAAAAGTGGAGATTGCGACCTACTATGAATCATATATACCAGAACTAACATACATCTGCAAGCATCTCGGGGCGCTGATGAAGCGTTATAATAGGTTCGCCTATCCCGGGAGAAGTATTTAAAAAAAAAAGACGATAGGTAATCAGAGCCTTCCTTACCTTGTTTACCTTCCTCGGCAGACACCGTCTCGCCAACAGAGGATCTCGACGCTACCATTGTGGAGAAATCTGGATCAGATAGCAATGCCGCTAAAACTGATTCAGATTAATCTCCATCATTCAAAATTAGCATCTGCTAACCTGCTGGTCCGCCTCATCGAGGACGGACTGGACATAGCCCTAATCCAGGAACCATGGCTGGTTAAAGACAACGTCACTGGACTTAGGGCTCCTGGCTATACCCCTTACTACGCGGAAGGTAAAGGTAAAATCAGAACTTGTATTCTCGCTAAAACATCGTTAAAATTAACTCTCATCCCCCAACATAGCACAGGCGACCTAGCAGCAGCGCAGCTAACTCCATCGAGCGGCAATCCGGTTTGGCTGGCGTCAAGTTATCTACCGTATGAGGAAGATGACCCGCCATCGGCTGGACTACAACGGGCTGTCCGAGAAGCGGAGAAAAAGAGGGCCGGATTTGTGTTAGGGTGTGATACTAATGCACACCACGATCTATGGGGCAGTACAGACACTAACCCTCGAGGTGAGTCTTTATTTCAATATTTAGTAGGAACTAATCTAGTAGTATGTAACAGAGGAAATAGTCCTACTTTTATTGTTAAAAACAGGCAGGAAGTAATTGACGTTACTCTCGCCTCCCAACATCTTTACCCAGCTATATCAGACTGGATAGTATCGGATAGTCCCTCATTTTCAGACCACCGGTACATATCCTTCACTCTAAATTGTAGCTTCACCCCCCAGAAATCAGTTTATCGCAACCGGCGAAAAACAGACTGGGTTAAACATAACTCCATTCTATCTGCGAATTTAGCTCACTGTAGACACTCGCCACCCGGCGACCAGAGAGAGCTCGACTCGCTTAACAACGTGCTCACTTCCGCCCTGAATGGGGCATTCAGTGGATCCTGTCCCCTCACCAAAATGAAGGAGGGCAAGAAACCACCGTGGTGGAATAAGCAACTAATTAAACTCCGCTGCGAGAGCAGAAAGGCATTCAACAAAGCCAAAACCTCGAAGCTTGACACGGACTGGGAGATCTACAAAGGTAGCCTAAGGCTTTTCAAAAAAGAAGTTCGAAAGGCACAACGTAGATCCTGGCGTAACTTCTGCGAGAACATTAACAGCGTTAACGAAGGCTCCAGATTACGTAAGGTCCTATCCAAAACGTCCACTGTACCGAGTGTACTAAAAAACCCCAGTGGCCAATGGGCAGAATCAGAGGAACAATCACTGGATCTGCTCATGGACACTCATTTTCCTGGCTGCACGCCCTTCACCGGTAATCCTGACTTCAGGAATAGTACCCCTTACCCGGCATCTCCAACCACATTAACCGTTTGTGAGGAGAAGCTAAGGTGGGCCGTCAATAGCTTTGAACCGTACAAGTCACCTGGACCTGATAACATCTTCCCGGCGCAACTACAGAACGCCTTTGACATTGTCAAAGACATTCTCAGGCACATTATTGCAGGTTGCATAACGCTGGGTTGTATCCCATCATCCTGGACTGCGGTTAAAGTTGTTTTCATTCCAAAAGCAGGTAAGACCTCTCACATACACCCCAAGGACTTCAGACCAATTAGTCTGTCTTCCTTCCTTCTTAAAACTCTCGAGAGGATCATCGACCTCCACATCAAGGACACTGTTGACCGATCACTGTTGTCAAGATCTCAACATGCATACCAAAAGGGCAAGTCAACAGAAACTGCTCTTCACTCGATTGTTGGTTCGATAGAGAGGTCCCTCTCACTCAAGGAATACACAATGGCTGTCTTTCTTGATATAGAGGGGGCCTTTAACAATATCAAAACACAATCGATCATCCAAGCCTTAAACAAGCTAAACATTGGCGAACAAATCTGCCGAGTAATCACCCACATTCTAACAAAAAGGATGGTGAGGGCCACCTTTGGCAGCAGCGCTGTTGAAAAACTTGTGCACAGAGGCACTCCGCAAGGTGGAGTGCTTTCTCCATTGTTATGGAACATAGTTCTTAACGAACTTCTGATCTCGTTGGAGAGCTCAGGGTGCAAAGTTGTGGCCTACGCGGATGACGTCGCCTTACTTGCTTCTGGAAAGTACCCACAGACACTTTCCGACATCCTGCAACTCGGTTTGCGTAAATTAGTCTCCTGGACCGACAGTTGCGGTCTTAGCGTCAACCCGACGAAAACGGAATTAGTCTTATTCACAAGAAAGGTAAAGCTTCCCGCTGTCACTCCTCCAAATCTCAAAGGAACTCCACTCGAGTTCATTAGCAGCGCTAAATATCTGGGGCTGAGGCTGGACAGGAAGCTCTTATGGAGAGAAAATATTGCCGAACGCGCTAGGAAATCCCTAGTGGCTCTATACTCATGCAAAAGGGCTGTAGGCTCTCGATGGGGCCTTCAACCCAATATAATGCATTGGCTTTATACTGCGGTCATAAGACCGATAATTCTATACGGCATCGTTGTGTGGTGGCCGGCCTTGAACAAAAGTTCCAATCTAAAGGTCTTAGAGAAGATTCAGCGCTTGGCATGTATGTGCATCACGGGAGCACTGAGGACATCTCCAACCGCCGCTCTGCAAACCATGCTTAACCTACTTCCACTAGACATCGTCAGTAAAGAATATGCCACCAACGTGGCGATCAGATTAAGGGAAGGGAAACACTGGAGAGGGCAACCAATTGGACACGCCAGCATCCTTCTACAGACGATCCCCCTGCCCACAAATACCGACTATCTGCCTACGAAAATCAACTTCGAAAGAGGCTTCACCCACGAAATACCGGACAGAAACCAGTGGGATTCCCAAAATGTCCTACACAAATCACTGTCAATATTCACAGACGGTTCTAAGACACCAGAGGGAGTGGGCGCCGGGGTCTTTTCAGAGGAATTGAACCTGGGCCTCTCCTTCAGTCTTCCGATACACTGCAGTGTTTTTCAGGCCGAAATTACAGCTATTCGTCAAGCTACAGCGTGGCTGTCGATTAATTCGGTATCGCAAAGGGATATCGTTATATACATTGATAGCCAGGCTGCAATCAAATCCCTAATATCCAGCGAAATAAGATCCAAGGCGGTGGAAGATTGCCGCATATCTCTAAACGAGATAGCTGGACAGTACAACCTCACCCTCTGCTGGGTTCCAGGTCACTGTGACATCCCAGGGAACTGTGCAGCAGACGAACTAGCAAGGCGAGGCTCCTCAGGCGTGGAGAGCATAAGCCTGCGCAACGTGTATGCACCACTCTCCCACGCTAAACAAATAATTCATGCGGACGCAGTAATGAGTGCAGGCTTCAGATGGAAACATTTGGGATACTGCGATACTGCCAAGCTCACCTGGCCAGCTCTGGACGCAAAGCGATCCAAGGAGCTTCTTCGACTTAATAGATCTAGCATCTCGAAAGTTGTTAATGTGATCTCCGGGCACTGCGTATTAGGCAGACACGCCCAAAGGCTTGGTCTGCCATATAATGACTTCTGCAGAAGCTGTAGGGACGAGGAGGAGGACGAATCCGTCACTCACTTTCTTTGCAGCTGCCCTGCCCTGGCCAATCTAAGAAGGGCCTATTTAGGAAACTATTTTCTCAATGATCTCAGTGATGTAGGTAATATCAGCGCCGCTAACATTCTTGGCTTTATAACCGGCAGCAAATGGTTTACATGAGTAGCCAGTAATAGAAACAGCTCCCCAAATCCCAGTGGTATGCACAATGGGCCGAATAACGGCCTACGTGTTTCTCTCATCGAGAGCCACTTTAAACTAAACTAAACTAAACTACCTTGTTTAGTGGAAGGCCACAAATAAAATATTTGTACCAAAGTACAAAGAAGAGCCCGCGCTGTCATAACTCGTGCTTTACGCACTACACCCACAGCCAGTGCTGACTTCAAAGATTTTGAAAAAGTCGCAAAAAATAGGGGATTTGCGTAGAAAAAGGGGCAATACTAATTTGCCCACAAATGTCAGAAAAAAAACGAGGGAGTTCACTAAAGTTAAGTGGCTTACGCATATTTTCATCTCGTTCTATCTTATTGTTGCATTGAACATGGTTATAGCTAAATTGTTAATGCCTAAACTTATGACAATAGGACATAAATAGCTAATAGCTGATACCACTGGCTGATAGAAAAAGGACGCATTCAGATCCCAATTAATTGTGAAGTAGTTTCGTAAAGCATTTATTATGTCACATTTCGTATTTCATAGAAAAGGGTGTTTTTTTTTCCAAAATGGGAAGAACTATCAACGAAATACAGAAAAGGGGCAAATATGGACAATTTTGGAAAAGTCGTCTCATTAGGGATAGAAAGAAAAAAAGGGGTAAAATGCAACTTTAGTCGCATAAAGTCAGCCCTGCCCACAGCTGCACTTGAGGCGTTCATGTATCTTTTACCTTTTACCACTGGACCTACAAATAAATAGATAGATAAGCAGATAATAGAGCGCTTTGGCTAACTAATGCAGGGCTCTTCAAAACCAGACAGGTAAGACATAGCTCCATACTCAAGGAGTCCTACTTAAATATCCCTGATAAAGCGGATGAATTCAAAATTCGTTGTAGTGAACCCAGATATGGACGACTAGCAAAAGAATACAGTTTAGAATGAAAATGACATTCGATTTATATTTATATGTAGTTCCAAAACTAAGGAGGGTATGGTCAGATATATACTTTAGATATATATAAACCTACACATGTCATTGAAACTTCCGGACCCATGCAGTGTTTTCCAGGCAGAATGGGATCAATATCCAACAAGAATATCGCCATCTACATTGATAGTCAGGCTGAGTTAAAGGCGCATCCTACATCACCAAATCTTAACTAGTTAGGAGCTGCCGCACAATGTGCAGAGCATTATTCGCGCAGAACTATGTCAGGTTGTGTTGGGTATCCGGACATTATAATATTGTGGGTAACGAAAGAGTCGGCGTTCTGGCCAAACCAGAGTAGAGCTTACACAAAATGAAACATTTAAGGGCATAAGACCGCACCAATAGCCCGTGGCCAAGAGAATTATTTTCGAAAAAAACTGAAAATCCGGCAGACCTAAGATATAGTCACATATAGAAGGCCATAGGGTCTCAAAGGCCTTGTGACCTTAGCTAGAACGGAAAAAAAATCTGTAAAATAGTTAAAACTCAGAAGATCAAAGATACGAAAGGTGATATGGCACCCAAACAAAAAGCGCATAGGTTTTTATTGATAAAGGATAAGTATACCATCTGAATGCTGGACATCCTGATGGATTCCATTAAGCTGTTGGATCATTTTAAACAAACCAAATCTAGACCGGCGTGCTGGACTACTGTGCGAAGGGTCCCAGGTTCGATCTGTGGAAAATCGCAAATTACATCTTTCTACTGCCACACCTTTCGCGAACGTATGACAAACATCCGAGAGTATATCTGTCTTGAAAAAGCTTCTCAAATCAAACCGCTTGCACTCGGCATAAAATTTGAGGTCCCATCCATTCGTCCCAAAAATAAAAACTCACACAAACGTATGTTTGTGAGAAGCTAGGCCTAGGCTGTCTACACGCCTGTTGCGCCAACTATTTATTTATTTAAATCTAGAACAGGTACGAGAAAGATGCTAAGAAGATTAGAAATGCCAAAAATGGAAAATGATTTGTTCGAACCGCGCTCCAGTTTCAACAGTTTCAACTCTGTCTAAAAGCAAACTATGTATGTACATACTTCAATTTTTAATTATGTAAAAGAATTTCGAATTTCAAATCTATTCATGGTTGGATTTGCAAATTTAAGCAAAGGTATGGTGTCAGGACATTAAAAATATGCAGCGAAAAGTTGTCATCCAATAAAAGTGCAATTGATCCGCTTTTCGAAACATTATATGATATTATCCGTGAAATGACTCTCAAATGGACATCATATTATTGATAATAAATGTACAGGAAAGTTTATTAAACCAGTTTAATTTGCAATAAAAAAAACAATCCAATTACAAATGAATCATCAGAAATGATGTTACATATTTTACTGTTCCCTTTAAAGAATACAATAATAATGGCTCACTTTACTGTCAGCGATACAAGTTTCCGTCATTTTAATAGGCATTCAAAAAACGGATACAAACCGAAGTTGAATGCGCGATAAAGGCAAATTGCAAGCTATTCATCCTTATTTTGAATTTGAATATATTTTTAAGGTGCAGAGAAAATCTATTACATTGGTTACATACACTTGGAATGGAATGATACAAAATTCTCCCATGCAACATAAATCTCACATAAGCCACCCTCACTTCGTAAATCACAAGATACGAATACGAGTACAACACAATCCAACTGCATCCAATAAATTTCCTAACACAACCTCCGACTCAGACTCCTAAAAATGCTCATACACGTTGTGTTGTGTTCGATAGAATCTAAAAACAGACCCACACCAACCAACATCCACTGTCGTGTATCTAGATATTAACCGCCAAACTAGCCTTCCCACCACCAATCGCTTCACAAAACAGCACTTCTCTACTCGATACACTATCGAGGCAAATAGTGTGCTGTGTGCTTGTGCCTTCTGCTACCATTCGCATTCGAATCGTCGTTGTTGGCGCATCACGAAACCGCGATCCGATTCCATTCATTCATCGATGTAACAGCGCGTACATTTAAATCGCGTATCACGGTAATAATTTCAAACTCCCGATAGATCGACGACCTTCAAAATTTGAATTTGCCGCCTTCATACTAAAACACAAATAAACTAGCATGAGTATCTGCTAGATACTCTCCTCCGTTCTCCGATCTACAAAATTAAAACAGAACAAGCAGCCTTTCGTCTCAACCTCAAGACATCCCATATGGCACTCGTTGTTGTCGTCATCGCGCAATCTGCGCACTCTCGCTCACTCTAGAGACTAGAGCTATTTTTCTTAATATTTAAGCGATTTCTTTAGTTATTGCTGAGATCTCGCCGCGACTAGATGCCTTTTTTCCTTTCATCGGATTGTATCTAGCGGGTTAGTGCTGTGCTCTAGATACATATAGGCTGCACGCTGCACCATCTCAAAGTTAGCTATAGTGCAGCTTATTCTAAGTGCGGTTTTATTGTGGTGGGTCTGAAATAAATCAAGTGAAACAAAAATCAGCTAAATATACAAAAGATTCAATTTTATTGCAAAAGTGAAAAAAAAACGTATCTTCTGAGATATTTTTAGAAATTACCTATATCTTTTCGCTTTCGCTGTGTCGATTATATAATTTTGTTGTTTTGTTTAATTTAAAATTCCCTCAAAACAGACACAATAGAGCTACAAAGAGACGACTTTAGTGTTCTACCATTTCGGGTCAAAGTGTATACTACCACCGCATGAATGCATTCTTCTGTTTGCTGTACATTACATATTTAAAAAAAAAAACCAACCAACTCCCTGTCGCGACTTAATTTTATGCTTACACGATCACTTAGCACTTAACTGGTGAATTAATGTGTTAAATTGAATTTTTTAAATTGCTTTTGTGTGCATTTTTTGAATTTTCCTAAACAGCTGTCTGTACTGACACCACAATGTTCTTATTTTCGTTCTAAAAGACTCGCGATCGTTTGTGGTGCTTGTTTCTTACTCATACCTTAGTTTAGTTTTGTGAATAATAATCAGGAGTTAACCTATAACAGTGACCATCTGTTAGTGAAAATAGTGAACAACATTCGAATTGAAAATCAAATTTAAGTCATAAACCCATTAAAGATTTTGCGCGATCAAATCCAAAACTGATCGTAGATGTGATGTTGATGTATCTCGATGTATGAGATCACACTCCCCCACACCACACACCTACTACTACTTTAATATCTAATCTTTTAGCTATAGACTGTCATCGTATAGTAATTACATCATTTATCTCAGAAACGAGCACAGAAATGAGAGCATTCGATCAGTGAGAGTGTTTTTCGAATCTTGTGTATCTTTTGCGGAATATCTCCCAAGACACATGTGTATTTTTTTCCAAATGAATTTGTTAACTTTATGGTAACCTAATTAGACAAGACACCTACATTGTGTGTGTTAAAATTTGCGTATCTCTAAGACGGTGCGGCTATCTCTGACAAGCCATCTGACAGGATCATCTGATTAGGTGAACGTTCGTGTAATGAATTTCGTTTTGCTTTTTATGTGATTGTTGTTTTAACTTATATTTGAAAGCAATTTACTTACGAGTATTTTTTTTTTTCCTTTTTCACTGATTAAGTCTGAGATATATGTGTACAGTACAGACGTACAAGATAGCTAGAATGAGAGAAGTATCTTATATTTTTCGCTCAATTGGTTGTATCTGTTAAGAAAACTGGAATTTGTTTTCAATTTTTATTTTTTGTGTGTCTCGTTAAATGTGCCTTGTCTGGGGGCTTAGAATTTATGTTATTAATGTATTTGAAGGTTAAATTGGTAATACCGTGCGCTGGCATTGAGAGGAGGTTATACAAAACATATGGTAGTATTTTACAACAGGGGGAAGTATCTGAGGATCAGTGATCGAGTGAGATGTATGGCTGTGTTTTGTTTTTGAAGCGTGTAAGTTTCACACAATAATTAAGGTGTCGGAAACGATAGTTTATTGAAGAATGTGATAGACTGATTGTAGTGATCACTTAAATTAAATATTTGCCATAGATTTCAAGATCTATATGGCGGTCAAAGAGTTCAAGGGCTTTTGGCAATTTAGTGTGTTGCTCCAAGGCCGGATAATATACCCTACCGATATTGACATACAATTTTCGTCACCTACTAAACTTTTGAGGTTCACTTTTCGAAGATAACATTGAAGATATTCGTTTGAAAATATGTAGTAACAAATAACAAATGGTTAGTAGGTAAACTTGCTTGAGTTTCTCTGGCATGAGTTAAATTGGTGGTTTTCGTTGAGCATCAAGCTCTCATTAAAAAGCTTAGAGTTATTTATACGATGCGCCTGATGTGAATGACCCGTCAGGTAGATTTTCTGATCAAAATATTTGATTTGTGGGAGGGGAGTTTTGCACATTTCGGTGCTGAATCGTCTCATTCAGGCACGAGCAATTATGTCGGAATTAGCTTTTGTTTCGTTCGTGTTTACTACCATTGACAGCCCCGATTTTACAGCGACCCTCGGGTAAGAATCTTAACACCATATCGGAGCGAAACGCATTCTTCAAGTAAACATTATTCAATAAATGTTAAAATATTTATGCAGAAATATTCTGCTGCACTTTCTTAATTGATTTACTTATGCCCTATCTTTCATTATGAATCTTAGAGGGTATCTACTATGCCTATGCCCCTATGCGCCATCAGAATCAGATCACTCCTCATAAATATCTTGTGCCCTTAATTTTTTTTTGCCAACCCGATCTTCTTCCCTTTATGTTCAATCAGGAATCAGAGGTGCCATTATACAAATCTTCTTGTCAATCGGCCTTACAAGTTTTATCGCCCAATACAAACACAACAAAGGTGAAACGTGGTTAGGTACCTGGACACCAAGGCATTGTGGGCAACGAATCGGCGAACCAGAATCCGCGTTCTATGGACCAAACTCTATTGCAGAATCAATTGGGCTACTGCTTTAGGTCTAATTAAACCACTGGGAAAATGTTACGGGTTTAAGGCAATCCAAAAGATTAATTAAACCTTACTCCTACAAGAAAATCCTCAACCTAAGGAAAGTATTAGAAAGCTGGTGGGCTTTCTCACAGGCCATTGTGGTTTGAGATATCATCTTAACAAAATGAATTTGTGCCCGGAGATAGAATGCAGGTTCTGCCTTCAGGATGAAGAATCCTCCGAGCACATTCACTGCGATTGCCCGGCACTTCATTGGGTAAGAAAACGTGTCTTCCACAGAGAGACACGTTCACCAGCATAGCTTAGGAACTCCGCTACTAAGGATATATTGGCCTTCACTAGGGAGGTGATCCGTCTCTTAGAATAACTCTATCCCTATTCGATACAATAGATCTTTTTAGATCGCAGTGTCAGACAATTGGGCAGGGAAATTATGAGAAAAAAAAATAATAGGTTCAATTACATGGCGTGCTTGG
Source organism: Cheilosia soror (assembly GCA_949372485.1). NCBI lineage: Eukaryota > Metazoa > Arthropoda > Insecta > Diptera > Syrphidae > Cheilosia > Cheilosia soror. The sequence goes on from OX443563.1 coordinate 87,519,931, forward strand.
GTCGGATATACATTACACATAATAGCATATTTTCGAAATGTCTGCCCGATTCATTACCACCTTCGTCTTCAAATAGGTCTACTGATCTTTGGCCCGTGCTCTTATGAAACGTTGCTTTGAAGATATTATTACGCAAAATATTAAAAGATACTCGAGCAAGTATTTTTGAAGGACCCCCAACCTTTAGAATTTGCTACATTCACTTCGTCAATCTTTTCAAATGACAGACGGATAAAAGGTTAGAATACACAACGCCAGCTTATGGAAAGTGACTCACGAGCAATAGGTACATACGCTGGCTGGATATGATTAATAAAGTAGGTTTACCCAAAAGTCAGGTTCAAATTTTTAAAAATGTATTTGTTGCAAATTTAAAGCTTTTAGCAGAAACCGATCATTTTACATCCGAAACTACCATTGATGTTCCACAAGGTTGTGTGTTGACTCCGAACCTTTTGCCAATTTGTTCAGGCTAATCAAATACCATGCAATCATTTCTCTTCCTATCACGGTGAGTGCTTATCAATCAGATATGCACTGCACACTGCACAGGGTGGGTAAAAAGTTAATTTTCGAATGAAAAGTATGACCCAAAAAAACCCACAAATTTGGTCAAGTAGGTATGGCTTAATTTATATAATGGAACTGTGTTTCAGTACCTAAAGAAAATCACAAAAAAAGAGCAAAACATTTCCCTTTTGGTAAAAATATTTAACCTAGTTCAAGGAATCTCATTATTCTTTAACAACTGTCAGATAGCTGTCAAATCTCTGTCTATTGTTAAAGTGATTGCACCGCATGCAATAGAATTTTATACCAAATGGTAAACATCGTCTGGTTATTCTATTAAGGAACTTCCTGGCGAATTCAAATGTCTATACAAAAATAAGATGTCCCCAATCCATTTAATTCATTTCACAAATTTTAAACATTACATCTTATAGGTTATTGTTCAGTTGTTACCATTGATTTAACAAATTCCTCTAAACTTGCATAAATTTATATATTTTTTTTTACCATAAACATTTTTATTATCCTTACAGAATCTCTGTTAAAAATGTGCCTAAAATAAGAATTAATTACAATAATTAGTAACAAATTCAAAGTGCTAGTGCTTATTAGTTTTAATTTGTAAATCAACCACGAAAAAAAAAATTAATAAAGTAATTATTAAAAAAATATACCATAAAGTTAATCTCAATCAGTGTGTGTTCAAAAATATCGTCAAAAATGACATCAAAAAGTGAAATAAAATTGGCACTATGCCTTTTACAAATTTGCTTAATCTTCACATTACTACCGCTAAGCATGGGATTCAATTTGGATTTACCAAGTTTTATTAAACATAGAGGTAATCCCGGATCAATGTTTGGATTTAGTGTTGCATTACATAAAAGTGCAGCTAATGGACCATATACATCGAAATGGTGAGTAACATTTTGCATGTTCTTATACAGTGAGCGTTAAAAGTGAGTTAACATCGATGTTTTCTTTAGGGTCTGGAAATAGGTCTAAAAATCCAACAATCTCTAAAAAGTTTGATTGCGAAATAACAATAATTAAATATATTTTACCTTGAAGAGCAAAAATACTTTGTAAATATTTAAAAAAAAAAATGTATCCAAATTCCAAAAACAAATGAAAACCGCATTGGTGTTCACTCACTTTTGACGTTCACTGTATCTACTACTTTACTTGGCACATTTAGGGCCGTTAAAAAGAGTGCTTACTATCAGCAAAGCTGCTATTTTAATTAAATATAGCTTGTTCTACGTATAGCTTAAGCGATTGTGCTTAATATAAATAAAATATGGGTCCAACTGGGTCATAATATACGACGTTCTCACAACCATACGTTTGTATTTGAGTTTCTATTTTTGGGACGAATAGAAGGGACCTACCTACCATTATATGCCGAGTTTGAATGGCTGAATTTGGAAGCTTTCTCAGGATTAGTTATACTCTCAGATTTTTGTCAGATGTTCGCAAGAGATGGCGTAGTGGAAGAAACCTTAAGGTGTAATTTGCGTTGTTCCGGGGATCGAACTTAAGACCCTTCGCTCAGTAGTTCAGTACGCTATCCACTGAGTTAGTGCTTTCATAAAGGCTTGCTTCTAATTAATGACAACAACTTCACATTCTTACAATCGAAAGCAACCTTTTTTAAATTTTTTTTTTCGCATTTGATCAAATGATGTTCAGTTTTTAATTTATTGTAGCTCAGCCTTTGCAAAAAGCAGGAAGAGGAATGATAGCTCAAAATACTCGGAGAAGTATTGGCTAAAAGCAGTTTCAAGCTTTTTGTGTCGATTTGGATTTATGAAAATGTATAATGGCAACTCATTGTAGTAGGTACGAGTACCTACCTAACCTACTTAAAAAAAATTTTGAAAATCGTTTCATAATTATTGATGAAGACTTACATAGAATTTGTGTGAAAACTTCTGTAGCTCGTACGCAATGAAAGCGGTACATATTTCAATGCCAAAAACAATCCCTATGTTACAGCTCAGTGTATCATGACCAACATGACACAAAAATGTCATTATCATTCACCTATGTCACCAGTACAATAATAAAAAAAAAGGCTTACATCCCAAAAACCAAACCCATATAGTCTAGAGTCACTTCCGTCACCTCGTGTAGTGCTTCAATTCGTTATAATTAACTCCTGGTACCATCTCTAACCACTCGTCATAGCGCATTTTTGTTTCGCTTCGCTAATCAAAACGTCATACACGAATATGCTGTAAATTAGTTCCTAATGATATGCATGTGCATTGTGCATTGTGCAACCAAAAATAGGGGACAAAACCGGGAATTGAATTCATAAAAGGGTTTTCCATTTAAAAAAAATTTAAAAAATTCCCCATCCAGATAGTGCATTCCCAGTGAATAGTTTCATGGATCATTTAGTATCAACAAAAAAAAGAATAGAAAAAATGTTTTACCTCAAAAATAATGACCCATGAAATAAGGCGTTTCAAAGTTGCATTCGGCTCTTGATTCAAGTGCAGTTCCGGTGATTTGTCTCACTATTTCGTGGTCCCATTAGTTGTTATCCTCTTACTTTACACTGGCACACCAGAACTTATATGGTGTGAGTAATAATTAAGCGATTTCAGCTAAAGGTATACATTCCATAGTGATAAGGAGAAAAATGTAAACATGGTATATTTCTTTTTTTTGAACGCAAGCAACTATATGCCATAGCTCTTTTGCACAAACAGAAAACCCGGCTGAGATGATAAGATTGTGAGGGTTTCTGTTTCTGTTCTTTAAAACACAAGGCATTGTTTGTTAGCTTCTATATTATAGAGACGAAATTTTATTAGGTATAAGCAACAATGACTCTGTGTTGGGTATTTTAACCTTCTATATGCATACATACGTGGGAGTGAGGGATGTTATCGAAATACATTATACTCTATACAGTAACAGAAAAAGTAAGGCACATTTGATATCTAGTGAGTTTTTGGAAAACAAGCCAAGTGGGACAAATCTTATCCAACATATTGGCAAGCAAGGTTTTTTATATATTTTTTCCTGAAGAATTTAAAAGTCTCATTAGTCAAGCTGAATGGAAAAAAATTCGCCAGAAGAAATTTACTCACTTTATCAACGAATATGCTCAATGGACGGTGGACGGTGGACGGTGGACCGGTGGTGGACTTAAAAATAGAACTAAATTCATATCCGGTTATTCAATGAAGTTGGAAACATCAGGATTTCGGGAAAGTTGCTTCCGATTAAGCGGAATTCCCAGGAAACCGTGGCTTGGTCTTTAATGTCGTCTCGAACCTATGTATAATAATTTGGAAGGTGCACTTGGCTGAAGCTTTCATTGGTCGTGGCAATTTGGTATTTTTGCTTCTTTGACTATGTCCACATCTTTGTACAGCGTAAAGAGTTTGCGCGGCTGTTTCTTGTAAAGAACACGCACTGTACCAAAAACAAGAAATCCCTATAAGAATTTTCTTTTCGAAGAAGAATTTTCTTGCCTATCGTTCAGTAATCAGCTTCACAAAGCTAAATTGGCTGACAAAAATTTCTCTTACTGTGTAGGTACCTACTGATTTTTCAAATGTTTATTTTAACTGGCGCCCTGATGGAAATATCCGTAGTGGATAACTTCTTCAACCAATAGGTCTCTACACTTGTATAGCCACCAGCTTGCTACAGTTTCCGGTGCCAACTTAGTTGAGGTCTTCTTTTGAAGTTTAATTAAACTGGCGCCCTGGAGCTCCTATACCTATAAAGGGTCCGCCATCTAACGTTTTTTTTTTCAACTAGTGCTTATTTCGCGAATGGTAACACTTAGCTCATGTCTGATTTGACAGATAATTAGTTTTATCCTTCCGCTGAACGAATATGGTTGTGTATACGCTTGAACAACGCTGGGAAATATTGCGACAATACTTTCAAAATCATGGTAATGTTGCAGAATGTGTGCGAAAATTGCGTACAGATTTTGGAAGAAGAGAAGCACCGTCAGCTCCGTATGTTCGTTATCTTGTGAAAAAAGTGAAAGAAACTGGCATCCTCATCGATAAACCAAAGCGTGAAAAGCCAAAAACAGTGCGTACACCCGAGAAAATTGCTGCTGTGCGGATTTTGGTCCAGAGGCATAATTGGGTCATTTTTCTTCGAAAATGAGCAAGGAGTGGCCGTTACAGTCAATGGCGATCGTTATCGGGCCATGTTGAACGAATTTTTGTTCACAAAAATTGAAGAGGAGGATATTGGCAACATTTGGCTTCAACAGGAAGGCGCTACGTGCCACACAGGCGAAGCTACACTCGATGTTTTGCGCCCTGTTTTTGAAGATCGCATTATCAGCCGCAGAGCTGATGTCGTTTGGCCACCGCGGAGCTGCGATTTGACACCGTTGGACTATTATTTGTGGGGTGCCGTAAAAGATAAGTGTTACGCCGACATGCCAGAGACAATTGACGCTTTAAAGAACAATATTCGTGATGCCATTGGTGAAATACAGCTGCACACAATCGATAATGTGCTTAAAAATTGGACCGATCGTGTAGGATAATTTTCCATTATTAACCGGAAGGATTGTACTTTCAAATAAAAAAAGAAATTTGAGAAAATATTCAATAGTTTTTTTTATAGCATTTTCAAAAAAAAAAAAAGTTATTTGGCGGACCCTTTACTTCTTTTTCAACTAAGAGGTCTTTTTACTTGTACAGGTAACAACTAGCTGCAGCTCTAGTCAGCAACTTGGTTGATGTCTTCTTTGCACAGTATTTTACAGACATCTCCGTCGATAACTGATGGCCATCTGCGATCATTTAAACCCAAATAATATCAAAAGGCGGGTTTTTCGATAGAATTTAAACCGAAGTGGCGGCAGTTTTTAAATAAGCAGCCAGCGATTTGTTTCCTTGAAAATTTATAAATTAGTTCGATTTGACTTTTCAGTAGATGTTTGTCCTTACGGACTAGAAGCACGTGGACTTATTATTGGTCTATCGCCCGTTTGACTTCGTAGCGTTAAGTCGACGAGAAACTATTGCTTACATAATAGGTGGCACAGTGTGAGCTGAGCTCAATAACCTTCTTACCCTAATTATAATGTTGTTCTAGACACATGGTTTAAAGGTCTATTCCTCTATGACCACACCAAATGTTTTAAGAGGTAAATACCAAGCAAGTTGAGATCCTTGTTGGTAAACCTGCCGTCTGATTCTAATTTTACACTATAATTCAATTCACTGGTACCCAACCTACTTACACCATACAGGTTTACAAGATAAGCAAACAGATAAATGGGACTTTTTTTGGAAATACTTTCATCCATATGTATAGGTAGGTACCTACATCTTATGTTTCTCTTCTGAAAGATCATTAAATATTGTAATCCTCAAGTGAATCCAATGTACGTATGTATAAATCAACTGTGGATAATATTTCACGGCAGGAGATAAGAAAACTCCAAACACATTACACTTTTGCAGTCTGAAAAAATAAGACATCCAATCCAAGTAACAAACAAAATTCAAAGTATCTATCCAAGTTGAATGCAATTAACCGCAAATAGCATAATGCACAAAAAAATACAAAAGTAAACATCCGAATGGATTTTTCCCATCAGAGATACTTCGTGTAAATAATTTTTTTTTTTGTCTGAATTCCCAACGAACCCATTATGTTATGCATTTAATCTTCATCACTTTTTCTTTCATTCGAAGTTCGGACTTTATCTCGACTCAGGCATGATGATGGTGAATTGGTCAGTTGATAGTGATCCACGATCTCTCTTACTAACCAGAACCACCCCCTCGTAACACCGAACAACTTACAGATATCAGTCCCCGTTGCACGACGACGACAGTCTGTGTCCTCGATGCAGTATACATTATATCTGTATCTGTGTTTGAAAAAGTGAGGTTGAAAAAATATTGGTTAAATGTTAAAGGCTATCATCACCCGGGATGATATATTGCTGTAGCCGATGCTATTCCTGTTCAATATGGAGTCTGTATTATTTTTATTATTATTATTTTTTTTTTTTTTTCGTGAAAAACTGTTATTTATTGAATTGAAATGCAGATTATGCGTTGGGGTAGATAGTGGGCCAGGCGATTTATTTATACCTACACTGTGAAGGATTTTTTTTTTATAGAAAATGCGTTGATCTTTTAACAAGCGAGAAAGTGAGCAACGGAGGTCCTATAAAATTAATATTGTCACAGGTATTTCCTTGATAATTATTTCATCCGACTGCATTCATTTTTATTATTGCATTAAGGTCTGCTCAAACAAACGCGAGGGGGAAATAGATACATGGCGATATGGCGGGATATCTCACCGTTTCCCGTGCGAAATTTGCTTGCGGTTTCGTATTTTCGCAGACTTCAATATATAGTAACACTTTTTCTTCATGCTCATTGTAATCCCGAGGTTTCGGATGATATCTGTAGGTACTGTCATTGAATCAACTAAAGAATAGAGGCTAATTTGTTTAACTTTAAATGGAACTACATAGTTCAACTAGTTATACTTGCATTGCATCTACAGATAATGGTGACACATACCATCAGCAAAATGCGAGTTTAATTAAAAGACAGTATTCCTATATGGCTGTGAAGATGAACTACATACCTAGTTCAGCAGTTCAGCAAAATTGAACAAACTTTTTCTAGTTTAAAGATTAAAAATCAAATTTTGGGTTAAATAGTGTCTGTAATTCATAAGTTCAGTTAATTTAGTTGAAAAGCAGTTGCCCTTTATGGTCACCTTGTGGAACTTCATAGTGAACTTCATAGTTCATTCGTTCATATTGATTTCGCGCAAAGGAAGTGGTCCTATGTTTTGATTTTTACTTTGTGGAACTTCGAGAGGAACTACATAGTTCAAATGCGATTAGATGCTTTCTATTTATGTTCATGTTACAGTTACAAAACTTCTTTTTCAATTGGAGTGTGTGTATCTTATTCGTAATTTGAATCATTTTATATGAATGCAAGTAGCTGTCAAGCCTCGTTGCAGTGTCTTTTAGTCGGAGATTCTAGCCGTATCGCAGAACTACTAGAGATGGGGTCGATAGTCAGTCTGCTCTCAAAGCACTAGAAACAAACTACATAAAATCGATAATTGTCAGCGATTGTCGCACAATGCTTAGGCATTATGTGTACAGAACCAAGTCAGCTTATGTTGGCACCCAGGCACTGCAAGCAACATAGAAGGAAACGAATTGGCCGACGAATTGGCAAAAAATGGCGGGGAAATAATGAGAAATCAACAAGTTGATGTCGAGTACCTTCAAGGAAATTATCAAAAGTAGTATACTAAAACAAGCAGCCCGAAGATGGGCCAACATGGCTCTGTGGCCAGAAACGGACCACAGACGAACTAGGGATATTCTTAAACTTAGCAGGGCAAACCTAAGAATATCAATAGGCATCCTGTCTGACCACTGTCTTCTTAGAGAGCATGCCAAAAGAATAGGACTTTCAGACACAGATCTGTGTAGATTCTGCAAAGATATATAGGTGTCGATGAAGACATTACACACAGACTGTGCGAATTTCATGGCATAGCACGTACTCGGTATAAAGTCTTGGGAAATAAGCAACATAGAAGAGACAAGGCTTGTCGACCAAGAATATTTAAATTCTGTAGGGAAGTAAAATGCTTTAGGGAAAATGCTTAGGTTCTTCCTTCTATTAAATGATGGTTCTCCCAGGAATCGCGATCGGCCCGCTATGGTGCCCAGTGTTTTGTGAAGGTTCTCCTAACCTAACCTAAGCTGTCAAGCCCCATATGTCCATATACCTTACTGACTTTTATAAATTAGAAGCTACATACTTCAGTCGCATCTATAACACTGTAACAATAAAGAACAAGTTGTAAATATTGACTACCTACCTATACTTACCTCAGTCGGGTCATTTTCCATCTGCATTATCTCATATCGAATGACATCCCATGCGGTTGACAATCTATATAGGCCCAAGGCTTCCATTAATCTGCCTTGAAAACGGGGTGAAAAAACTTCTTTATTTGCATTATGCTCCTTTTTCATTCGTTCTGTCAGACAATCCTTTCCCTTTTATTAAAGTCACAAAACCATGACACTTCGTTTAGAACAAAAGTACTGAAAGAAAAAGAAGAAAATATCATCTTTCACAACTGTGCGGAGTCTTCCCTCAAGTGATCTCACACTCGATTCCACACACGGCCACCGCCCTTGGAAAAACAAAAAAATAAAACAATCCTAAAGCAATCTCTCGGCACTCATTTCACTCAATAAAGCAATGAAGTACCAAATTAAGATAATACCAAAGTGCATCTGCTTTATGTCTATTTACGGAAATTTTAAGAAGTTATTAATGAACTTCAATTGTCAATTGATGCGCACAAGGGTCTACATAGATATCACCCATCAATCTGGCAGATGATCCGTGTGGATCGTAATTTTCATTGATTTATGTAAAGTCTTTCGACGAAAATAAAAACAATTTTCTGACTCAAAAATGAATTTATTTATAAATTCATTACGTCAGCTTTCTCAATACACACACATATATACACTACACACTCAGGTAAGATCGTGAGAGGCGGAGGATTTGTTTATTTTTTCATAGTTCCACAAAAATATGGGGGAGAGGCGATTGTGGAACGCATTAGATTATGATCGTGCTTGCTGCTGAATTCTATACACGTAGTATTCCTAAAAATAGACATTTTTTGTGTGTTCCCTTTATGCCGAAGGAAACAGAGGCAAAGAGCCCCACAATCAACGATTAAACAAAAAATGAACACAAATGCCTCACCAAAATGGATGGTTCATGGATATAGAGAAGTCGGCTTTTTGTTTTGTTCCCAAAATGTGTATCCTATATTTAGAAGGTGCATTAATATATTATTCTGAGGAGATGTGTACAGTGTATACTGTATATACAGCTACAATCAACAAAATACTCTGCCTTCGACTTTTAGACTTTTTTGTTGTTCCTTTCGGTGATGCAGATGATGAGCGAGTAGGTATGTTCCTCGGGATATTGATGATCTACTCTGATGGCTTGGCAACGTTTAGTCCGTACATTTTGCAGTGGGGACATTTATGTGAAAAGTGGCTGGATCGTCTTTTTTTGGATACCTAACATGTTTTCTAAAGGACCTTAGCTACGTATAAAATTTATTAAAGAAATCATATATTTATTCCTCATACGGTATGAAAGAATCAAAGGATTTATGTTTTCGATCTTGCAAAGTTAACCCATTTGAGGAAAACCGAAAAAAAGTTTAAAAGGGGAAAAAAATATGCTGATGTCCCCATTAAACGTGTCAGTTCTTTTCTATCTGTCCTGTATTCTTTTAGACATCAGATACTCTTCCCGAATAAATAGAAAAAAACATTTCTCCAGCCCGTCCCTGAAAAAGGCGAATCCTCTTCTCCAATTACCAATTCATAGCACTAACCATCCATTCTTTCTAAGCTCGAGGAAACGCTGACAAAATCATTTCTCAGAATTTAAGCATCAAGATCTTTTGTCGAAAAAGCGTGATTATGAGATCAATTCATATAACTATTCAATAGAAACAACCTCTCTGGCCACAAAATTTAAAATGTTTTCACTGATTTCCATTCTAAAACTTACCATATAAACGGTGGTGTTCCGCAAGGCTCAGTTTTGTTTCCGACTCTCGTTAGCATTTAGATAAAAATGTGCTCCTGTCTCCAACTTCAAAAAAATTTCATACCACAGCCGATAATCAGTTCCTTTCACGACTCATGCAATCGTACATATGTTTATGTCACATAACTCAAATCTTGACTCACTTACTTACTTAGATGGCGCTACAGTCTGGGGTGGACCTGGGCCTCAACCAACACGCCTCTTCAGTTAGCACGATCTTTGGCTAACCGCCTCCAGTTGCGCACTCCAAGTTGGTTGAGGTCCCCTTCCACTTGTATGCGCCACCTAAGGCGAGGTCTTTCTCTAGCTTTACTGCGTTGTCCCTCCGGGTTGGAATCGAAGACTGTTCGGGCCGAAGCGTTGGTGTCCATTCGCTCTACATGTCCTAGCCATCTTGGTCGGCTGATACGTACTTTTCTGACTAATTGAGCTACCTATTTAGAGCAAAGAGGTACTTTAGCCCCAAGCAACTTCTCCTTCTCTACAAAGCACAGGCGTGGAATATTGCTCCGATTATGGAGCTCGGCCCCAAAACATTCACTTAACCTATTTGACAGAATACAGAGACGAGCAGTTCAACTTATTGGAGACCCTACACTCACATCGAATCTGCAACCGTTGGTGCACAGAAGATAAGTCGCTGACCTATGCTTGTTCTATAGGTACTTCCATGGTAGATGTTCCGAGGAACTCAAGGACATTATCCCTCGAAATGCAACTTTTGGGCGCCCCACAAGATAGGCTACTAATGCTCATGAGCATACAGTACACTTGACAACCGCGAGGACATCATCTTTCCAAAACTCCTTCTGTTACAGGACAAGCAAACTTTGGAACTGTGGATAAATTTCCAGAGGACTACAATTTGCAGCAATTTAAGTGCAGAACTAACATACATCTGCAAGCATCTCGGGGCGCTGTTGAAGCGTTATAGGTTTGCCTTTACCGGGAGAAGTATTTAAAAAAAAAAACAAAAAAAAAGGTCGATGTCGCTGTACAGCTCGTAGAGTTCGCTGTTAAATCTCCTCCTCCAAAGCCCGTCAACGACCAAGGAGATCTTCATCCGCCTTTGATAATGTCCATGATTCTGCGCCATAAAGCAGGACTGGGATGATGAGAGTCTTATATAGAGTCTCCTTTGTGTTTCTCGACAAGGCCTTACTAATCACTTGCCTTTAGGCCAAAGTGACAGCGGTTGGCAAGTGTAATTCTTCGCTTGATTTCTGATGTGATGTCATTTTCAGAGTTAATTCAAATCTCGAACAGCATTATACAATAGGGTTCAGCCAATAGGGTGAAATTTAGAACTGCCTTATATCTTTTAAGTCAATTCAAATCATCAGTCATTATATTCATGAATGACACTTCCATCACCTCTTTCCATTTTTTGTGGGTAAAAACCTTCGCTGGAATTATCATACCATACACCAAAGTCGCCAACAACGCAACGCTGTGGAAACTTTAGGTTTCTTCAAACGAAGCACGAAATATTTTAACATTCTGCGCCCTCCACTTCTTGAATGTCCACGCTGTGTACATCACAGATCATACTACTCTATTACTACACTGGTAGTCCATAACCCCTTAGGTGAGGTAAAAAAAAATTCTCATTCGCATAAACCAATTCTGACGTCTTACAGAATACTCGATACTTCTAGATAGTTTAAGTCTTTGCTTCCAGTATTGTGGCTAGTGTATATGCTACGCCCCTTATATACCTACTCTTTTTAACATTAGGTTAGGTTAGTGTGGCAGGCCACAACAAGTGCAGCTTCACTTAGGCCATACGAAGCCCATTGTGATACCACAGGATCTAATGATCTCACAACTACCCGTTGAACCAGCAGGAGCTGAGAACGAAGCGTTGGAGGCAACTTATGCTTGCATTAGCGAGTTTGCCGAGATTGTCGAAAAAGTATTCTCCGAGGCATAGTTTTCTATCAGCTGAGAGGGCTGGGTATGTGCATAGGAGGTGAAGAGTAGTCTCTCCCTCCTCCTTGTCATCCTGTTTAACCTTAATTAGTCTAATTCTTCTAGTAAAAACTGCCAGTATTCATAAGCTTTTTTACGCTCAGTTGTCGGTGGCGACTAGTCATTCCTTGTGATCCAAACGGCATATGTTTAAGCCCCGGCGAAAGAAACATATAATGACAAAGTTTCCCCGTCACTACACCACAAAAAGGGGTTTCCTCTTGGTAGAACAATGCTGAGTGCTCCCGGATTTGAGATCCCCTTTTGCAAGGAAAAAAATACATGCTTAATGGCTCAGTGCAATTTGTCTTCTAAACTTTAGCTTCGATCCAATTCCCCTCGCGAGTACCTTCGTCTTCTGCTTCACAATCAATGCTAACATATGCCCTTAGGAAGATGCTCTTAGTTGGTTCCTTCCATATTACTTACTAAGTGGCCCTACAAGGCCCTCAAGTAAGCCCGGTCGTTAGCTAACTGCCTGCAGTTGCACACTCCAAGTTGGTTGAGGTTCCTCCCATTGGTAGCAGAAATAGCATTAAAGCCTGATAGATATTTTATCATACTGCGATTGCAGCCAAAAATGACTTCGAAATATTCAGCAATTTTTGGTAAAAAATACAAAATAATCTGCAATAGTTATGCTCTTCACTATCAGTATCATGTGGCCCGTCTGGAACCGTTTATCCGTGTGACTGGATTGCGTGGGCGTTTACTAGGAAACTTTCTGTTGCGTTACTTCCCATTGCCGATGTCACTGATACATTCGCCGAGCAACTATTAGGCGTACACAAGGCAATAAAGGCTGCCCCAAATTATTGGTTACAACGCTCGTATACCGTGTTTAAAATAATTACTCTCAAAACACATATACGTTGCCAGCAACACTATATTGCCCTATGTGAACTCGAGGTAGCTCTATGTCGTTACTCGAAAATTACGAACGGCTACGGCCCCACTGTGCGTGTTTCCCCACAGCCATTATCCTCTATATTCCCACCTTAGGCGGCGTAACAATTTCAAAACGAATCATTTCTGTTACTAACCGAATTCCTCGGACTTGGCTTATCCCAAAATGATTGCTAATTTTAAATCAACTTCCAAATACCATGTAGAGATATACCACTGCTGATCCCTATTTATCTTCTTCTTCTTCTTCGATCCCCCAATGGATCTCCTTAAATTCCAAATCTATCCATTTGAACTGAATAACTTCGCTTATGGAAGCTTGTACCACATAATACACGATCACACCTTTTATCCCGAAGTGGGTAAGGAAAAAAAAAAAGAAAACGAAAATAGAAACACAAACAGACAGAGAAAAAGAATAAGAAAACAATAAACAACATAATGAGGCATCAGACAGAGATGACGCAAATCGTATATGGGTCCCTATATGGACTCCTGTGGTAGTTAGTGGCAGTAACACAGTTTTCTCCTCTCCTACAGCCAGGTGATCTATTAAACGTGTGCTATCCAAATTAAGAAAACAAACTCATTAGAGGAGGACGCTACAAATGAATTGTGTCACTTTACCAATTGTGTAAGAGTTTCCTCATTCATAAATGACCATTCCGCGTATCCGTTTACAGTGTCCACTATACGGGATCGGTTGCATGATCATCCGAATGATACCGAGTCATCATCGTAATCATAATGACCGTTGTAGTGTACCATACTTGACTGGAGCAATAACATAGTTGTTTTTTTTTCCTATTGGATTGTAGCGGACATCGTATCTCTCCGGACCAAGTCAGACTTTGAGGCTTCAAACATAAATGTCATGTAATTACTTGTAAAGCTGAGTGTTTATTTGTCCATGCTGCACTTATGCACTCCGCAGTGGGTAAAGATTACAATTTTATGGCTTATTCATTCGAAATTTACATAGGCTTTGCTTTAGTTGTATCTTTAGATTTAGATAGTGTATCTGTGAACTTTCACCGCGACCATCAGGCTGGCATTGTCTTGTGTGTGGGTGATGAAGTGTTTTAGAACGTTTTTCGGTGTGGAGATGGTTTTCGTTCTTTTTGATTTCTTAATTTTTTTTTTGGTGGGTCCCACAAATGGAAATTGATTGGAAAACCCAGAAGAATGTATAGCGCGTCGTTCTGTGTTTCGATGTTTTATGGGTCCGATTTGAATTGGTGTTTACACATTGATGGAGTTGTTGAGATGCATGTTTGTTTGATGTTAGATTGAGGTCGTCTATAAGCGGTGTGTCAGCGGATAGTGTTCAATTTACTGAACGCGATTGGGTTTGTGTTTTTCTGGTGGATATCTGACGATTTGTGGTGAGGTGCTCTGTAATTAGCGGATGTATTGACAATTATGACCCCCAAAGGTGAGGAGGTGTTAAGTATTATTTTTGGTCGTTTTTGACCGCGCAACAACAGAATGCTGGAATGGTTTTATTTTTGTTTGAGTTTTATTTCTTTGTTCGTTAATTGGTCCAACTGTGTTTTTGAATTAGGACGTTTGCAGCTATAAAGTCGTTTTGTTTATTGTTGCGATGAGAAAAAGGTATGGAATGGGAGTCACTTGGAGGTTGACCAGTTCTTAGCCTTTGAAATTCTTACGATCGATGTCAGAATGTTAGTCTATAAACCATGGGACTAAAGCCAGGTACCGAGCTGTAACTTTTTGGGAGTAACACTGACAAGATTTCTCGCATACATTGGTTAACAGCCCCTTAAATTTTATGTTGGGAAAGTTGTAAATCGTTTCAATGGAACTCCACTAACATGCAGAGTGCATTGAACAGGTGTTCTGGAAACGACCATCACTTCACAGGTGGAGAAATTTAAGTATCTCGGAGTCTTATTCACGAGTGATGGAAGGAGCAATGCTGAGTTTTCCTGTAGGATTGGTCAGGCTGGGTCAATTTTGAAACACCTTGGTCATTCTGTTATTAGGAGGACTAAACTTGGTGTCAAAGCTAAGTTGTCAGTCTTTAATTCGGTTTTAACTCTTAACTATAATCATGAGGTTTGGGTAATGACCGAAAGAATAAGATCGCGAATACAAGCTGCCGAAATGAGACTGCTCCGTTGTATTGCTGTTGTGACCCGTAGAGATCGCATTAGAAATACCAGAATACGTGAGGAACTCAATGTCGACCAGCTACTTCTCCGGACGGAGCGGTCCATGCTTCGGTGGTTTGGTCATGTTAAACGCAAGTCCCCAAACAGGATCTCACGACACGTGCCTTTATTCATTCATTTCTTATACAGGGTGAGTAACAAAAAACTTTGGTTCTGCTTTTGGATTATGATTTATGGCATTTTCCAACACTATTGCCCAGAACTTTTGGCGATAGATCCTCGCATTCTTGACGGATATTCGTTTTGAAGGCTGCAAGACTCTGCGGCTTGTTGATATTTACTCGTGATCAGGCCGTCAAAATTTCTGTTGTGGCTCGTGTCATTACTACATCCTGTGGAAACCATCCTATTGAAACCAGTCCCAATTAATTGAGCAGGGCTCTGTAGCGTTCGCCGTCCACAGTAGTCGTTTGGCTTGCAGCGTTTCGAAAAATTAAGGCCCGATAAACCTACAGCGTAAACAGCCCACCATGCAGTAACTTTGAACGGGTGTTATAGGTCTTCGTGGGTTATACGCTAATTTTTGTGCCTCAGGCGATAATTTTGCTGGGGCTCATCGCTCATTATGATTATCGATGAAAAGTTACCTTCCTCGTGGTCGATATTCAGTTTGGCTTGAGCGTAAGTGTTACAGCTTACAGCTTATGCACTGTTTGCACTTCGTAAGGGACCGTGGTACACAATTCACCAAAATTATCTGTAAAGACCGCCGATTGATACTCAATTGCATGGCACGTCTTCTGATTGATACTCCGGTTTCATCTCTTACATCTTCACAGCGGCGATATGATCAGCAGAACGGCTACTCTGGTGCCGGCCAGACCTGGCAGCATCTCGTGTTGTCCCATACTCTTCTAGGCGACAGGCTGAATGTCTTAATCGCAATTTACGCTCCGCCAACACCACTTACGAACTATTCCGCCATTTTTATATTAGTATAGCGATTCATGTCTTGTTGACTTGTCTATTTTCTATCGGCTTACTTCACAAAAATCAAAGTAGAATTTACGCCTCTTTGTATAGGAAGAAAACTTATTTTTAAAAAAATAAATGACAGCACTTACGTCAACATTGAAATGCATAGCTTTTTATGACAGACCGAAATATGTCAAAAGCCTCAAATTTTACCGAATTTCCCATTTGTTTATCACAAACAGAGGACAACTGAATTTAAATGAAGATAAATATTCTCTACCAATTTGACGTTTTCAGATTGGTTGAAAAGCATTCTTTTTACGTTCGAGAAAACACTCCATATTTTATTAGCAAATGTACGCTTTTTTTAAAATATTCAATCGGACCCTTAGCACTTAAACACTTAATATTCAACATAAATCATCAACACCCGTCATTCACCAACTCACGTCATTAATCTACCTCATCCGGAAGTGAGTAAACATTTGCTCAAAAAAAAAACGCATTCACCCACATAAATACCTCATCTTATCTTCAGGTATACCTTCACCCTAACGTGGGTATAGTTTAAAGTTACTCATGTCAATTACTCAATGTTTACAAAAAGAAAAAAAAACACATAACCTCACTTTTGACCTCATCCGTCTATGACTTCAGACTTCGTTTAGAGTTAAACAGTCATTACTCTCCCTCGTTCATTCACGATATTCTACGAATAACGTGGGCTGAAGTCAACAATATAAAACAAAGCTCCATTGACAAACAACTTCCACTTGGTGAAAAATCATTTTTAATGCAAATTTTTTGACCATATGTTCAATTCTTAACCATATTTGTTATAACGAAAATCGTAATTTATTTTTACCCTGAATTTTAAATGACACAACCAGTGCCAGTTGTCATTTTGTGAGTGCGTGAGTAATCTTCTATTGCATTGCTAAAAATAGTTTAGCCATACGAACAGAATTTCTGACATTGAACTGTTCGATCAGAAGGGATTAGAAAAGTGTGTATAAGATCAGCATCAGACTTGAACCTGATGGCTGT
Organism: Cheilosia soror; assembly: GCA_949372485.1. Classification (NCBI taxonomy): domain Eukaryota; kingdom Metazoa; phylum Arthropoda; class Insecta; order Diptera; family Syrphidae; genus Cheilosia; species Cheilosia soror. The sequence continues at coordinate 87,537,125 of OX443563.1, forward strand.
CAATTGACAGTTTGCATTCGTTGACTCATCCGAAAAAGAGGTAATTTTCGAAAATCAAAAGAAACAATTTATAATTGTTGGCTCATTGCCAAAATTCGAAAATAATTTATTTACGTGTGTAATGTGTTTTTGTGCTGACGCCTGCCGATCCTCTCTGGTTAACTATTTCGACCTGAAGTCAAATAAACAGCGATGCCAATTTCGGATGAGTCAACCAAACATACGGGGCCCAGTGGATTTTTTATTTTTTATTTTTGAGAGAGAACACAAATTTACTAAATTTAAATTTATTTACACTTTAGCGGCGAAGGCGATATGTAAAAAAATTGTTCAAAAATATTATACTGTCAAAGAAAACAAGTTGACTATATCTTATATCGATTACCTCATCATTGTGAGCTGTATGTAGTGTAAGGCAAAATGTTAACTTGAAGGCCCATTTGTGACGCTTTTTGGCGCTTCCCAATCACTGTCACTGGTAATGAATAATGATGACTTTCAGAAAGACGAAGAAGAAGAATATGAAATTTTATCACTGTTTGTTTTTTGCTTTTTTGTTGACAGTTTTCTTCTTTTTATTTTGAGGGTGCTGTCATTGCCAAATTTGCAGTGAGAGTTGAATCAATTGAAAGTGATTTTAAGTAGACTGGTGCGCTAATTGGCTAATATTTGCTCTTGTAGAGACTGTTTGACATTAAGAGATGGGTTGCGATTGGGAGTTTCAACTTTCAAGTGTGAGTACAATGTTTATAAAGAAATTGGCCGGTAATGGGCGCTCTAGCTTCTAATTAAGCAGGTGTCAGGTCAACGAAAAGTTGTTCGAAAATGTTTATACGTTATATGTATACGTTATATACGTTATATGTATAGTATAGGTATGACATCTCTGTTATTTTAAATGCGTCTTGATGAAAGTGGTAGACTTGAGGCAAAGTGTTTTTTTATAGTTGTGGATGGGAATAAAATTTATCAAATTAGTTAGTAACAAACGTTTCCTAACTGACTTAATTAGGAAAAAAGTCATCAATATGTTAAGCGTCCCATCTACTGTCGTTCATTTTTTATTTTTGTTCTAATGCCTATCTATTTCGCATGTCATTTATACATAAATTAGGACTGTTATGATTATGATTCTTTATGGCCACTGTTGCATTCGCTAGAAAATAATTAGAAGTTGGCTACACAACTTTTTCCTAAAACTAAAATCAACACTGAACTATCATCAGCGGTATCTGTTACTTGACGTTGACACTTCCTGCTGTCAACGTTGATTCGGCCCATAAAAACTGGATCGGTGTCAACTTATTTTGTAATTCCTTTCTCCATTATTAAACTTAATAAATATTTGCAACTAGAGCCAGCGTTTCTAATTGTCGCTCTTCACGCAAAGGGTAGCACCAGCCACACATCAAGTTTACGAGGAAATCAGTTAACAGTTGCCAGTAAATTGATCGCAATCGGCTATAGCGATAATTCAGTCCCGTCTTAAATTTGAAAACTGTCAAAATATTTTCCATATTATTGTTGAATTTTCAAACTACCCAGATGACAAATTGAATTTTCTGTCAAACACCCAAACAGATGCTGTTTACGCTACCTTAACACACTATTAAATACACCACCAAAGTGTTACCTTTGCATTGAATTATTACCCTTCAATAGAACAGTTATTTACAGTTACTATACCAATTTATTGGTTAAATTCAAAAGTAATACAAAACTCTATTGTTGCACGCCCCTTCCACTCGTAAGAAGATCACCAACAAAGTCTTAGCTCAGCACACCTATGCAAACAAAAAAACACCCATAAACATGACCTTAGGGAGTGATATTGAAATTGATATTTGTCGGTATACCCACACGCGGGGAGTGAGTGTGTGTTCTGTCCTTTAGGTGTGCAGTTAATTTCCGAAAAATGCATTCATAAATGTGTCAAAAGGGCGCGGGTAAAGCCAAGTTACGAACCTCTCATGCCCTCAACATCCGCATGTGTTATGCGCCGTGTATAGCGCCCCTCATGTAAAACACTTTAATGACTCTACCCGCGCGCAATTGTTGGAAATTCTATGCACAGATATATATTACCTTGTGGAACTCATACAATTGCATTGTAAGGAGGGATTCACTTGAAATTGAATTGGAAATTCATACGACGACGCCGCCGCCGCCGTGAGTGCGCCAGAGTCCTTCGTTAACAATATTGTGGATTCTCGGGATAGCCAAAACGGATGTCGCGCACATGTAAGGGATCAACTATGCCCAGTCGATTGAAATTGTCGCCTCGTGGAGAATCCCATTCCCCGGGATATATGAATGAATGAATCCCTTTTGGATGTTATCTTTTCAAGGATAAAGATTTTTCATCAATAACCGATAGGTTTTATCGTCTACCTAAGAACAAGGTACCGCAGCACACTCTGTGCCATATCTAATTCTAATTGATTTTAGGATTTCTTTTCAGTTATTCTACCCTTCAGATGCGTTTTATTTTTTTTTTTTTCAATTGAATTGTCTCACATGTGGTCTGCTGTATAGAAGCCAAGAGGGAGACGTTTGTTTGACGTTTCCTCAACATATGCGCGTGAGTAAGGTCTGGAATTGGAGTTTTTAGACAGTGCTGTTGCTGCTGCTGCTGCCCTTGTTCTAGGGATTTATTTAGTAGTGTGGAACAAATGTGCATGATGCCAGTGCTCCTGCTCATATATCTTCATGGAATTACTCGACATGCTTGGTTTAGATTATACGATATGAGAAGGGAAACAAATTTCAAAAATTTTCAGGGGTCATCTGTGGAATAACTAATGAGGAACAGAAAAGAAGGCGTGCAACTCAATCATGGGATATTAATATATTTTTTTTTTATCGCCGTGGTTTGAATTTTATTCTCGAGTACCGCATATAGTCCTCATTGTGATTAAGTCGATTTGATAGAGTAATGTGGTTGAAATTAATGGTCAATTGTACTGTAATGGCTCTATTAAGGATGGGTGGTAGAGGTTGCTGATGTACAAGGAGGTTTGTTTAAAAAAAATCTACGAATAGAAATGCCCGGTACGATACCTTTCGTAATAAAGAGAGTCACCCATAGAGCTGAAAATGTTCGATCTATGATAAATCTTACGAATTTTTCTGTCAAATGGGGCAAATGAACTGCCGTTTACGTGTTTCGCCTTGACAGTGGAAAATGTCTAAGATTTTGTAATAAACCCGTTTCCGTGCTTGTACATACTATATCTATAGTACATTTTTAGTTCAGAGCGAGCCTGAACTGTCAAAAAAAATTAAAACGTAATTTTTACGTCAGCCAGCGTATGGTCTCAATGGCTACATGCGCACGATCTAGATGTCAAATTCACTGGCCAATTTCCCTATATATTTGTGTTTTTTTTGTTCGTAAATAAAAAAGGGGATTCCAAATCCTGTAGCAGTCATACCTATCCTTGGTCCATTGTACTACCAAGCAGATACCCCTTACTTTGGTATATAACATACAACAAATATACTAATTTTGGCTTGCTGGTCAACGTTGACATGTGTCGATAATTTAAAAAAAAAATCGTCCAGTTGTTGATATTCAATTTTAATTCGAAACACAACACCCATAAGTGAATTTTTTTGACAGATGCACAAATCCCCTAGCAATTAGCATCTACCTATCCAAAAACCCAGCAAAAAAAAAGGCAATAACCATTCATTCATGCAAATACTTTTCGCACCCGCATTGTTTGCCAAACAGATGATCAATAATCCTGATTTTGATACCCAACCCTCGGTCACATTTTTCCTTCTGTTTCCGTTTTTTTTTTACGAATCGAGTAGCTGCATCTGTAAACACAAACGTTACGTAACAAAGCATTGCAAAAATAATATATTATTCGAAACCGAAATCAAGCCACACCCCATTTAATTAACGAAACCCACATATTATTGTTCGAGTTTTTTTTTTTTCGTATATTTTTGTTTTCGTTTTCCTTTTTCGCAAGGCCAATGCACTTGGGGTGAGAGCTAAATTCTTAAATACCGCTTCGCTGACTTAACCACTCTTGGCATAAGTATACCGCGCTATCCAGTCCCATGCAAAGCCCCTTCCTCGTTCTGAAACATTAACGATGATTGAGATTGACAAGTCTTTTTAGTAAGTCGGCTGTTTTCGCTTTTCAAAATTGAAGTCACTTTCCGTTGCGTTTGACATACGACTAAATGCGATTGACAGCATTGCGTGCTACTGATGAATGAACTCAATGACAGCGAGCGGGAATATTGGTCAATCTATCGATGCCGCTTCAACGTATAATAGGGGTGATGGTTCTCTTTATGTCTGTTGATGGCTTCAGCAAGTGTTTATGATTCATTGGACACGATTGCCGAATTCCCAAAACAATTAATGACTTCAGCAGTTATATCAATATAATTCGAAGAAATGTCAAAGCAGAAGGGAAACGGCAACATGTTTGGTGTTTTAAAAAAAAAATTATATTTTTTTAGCTACTAATTGGGACATGATGTTTTTGTTGAAGCTTGCGTCACTCGCGTGTAAAGGTCTGATTTCATCTTTAGTTATACACATTTTATTTAATTGTCATTTGCAAAAATTTAAAAAAAAATGCATCTGTGATCATGTAGTTAAAAATATATAAATGAGCGCTGCGAATCAGCATTATGAATTGTGGCACTGCTGACAATGACTGGTTATAATAATTAACTTAATTGATCTACGTCAAAATACCTTGGGTATTGTCAAATGCATTAAGCGTTATGTGTTGCGGAGCTGCTACACGAAAACATTTACATTAAATATTCGAGATGTTGTCAGTAGACTACTGTCATTTGGATTTTGCTTTCGAGCGTGAGTGGCGAACAATAAAAACTACAGTACTAAGGCCTGCTAATTGTGTTTAGGTTAGGTTAGGTTTGTGGGCTGGCGAGGATTTCTCCGTGCCACACTCAGGTCAATACTGACCCATTGTGATTCCCGTAGGGGGAAAGAGGTTGTCCCTTACCCAATTATAAACCTGTATTCAAATTACTTACTGTGCTGCTACATACAAACCATCTTGTTGATTTGACGAAGTTCATTATCTTGTCTATTGATGTGCTGGAAAGCTCGTCCAGGTCGTTGAAGAAGTGACTCCCTAGGAATTTGTACCTGGTGTGTTGGAGACTTGGGCAGTGACATAGGAAGTGGGTTGTATCCTCAAGAGCTTCCTCTTCACCGCAGCCTCTGCAAAGTTCTTCTTCCGTTAAGCCCATTTTCTTCATATGGTACCGCAGGGTGTTGTGCCCTGTTATGATACCTACGAGGGTGGACAGGGATTTCCTATCCTTCCGCATGATCTTCTCGGTTTTGGATTCGTTGAAGGACGGCCATAGCATTCTTGTGGTGTTACAAGTGTTTAAGGTGGCCCATCTTGCGTTCGCCTCTCTTGTGGCTTTCCTCCCTGCTTCAAGCTTTAATGTGCAAGGCGGGATATCCACAGAGGGATCAGCTTGTTCTGAAACAGCTGCCGAACCTTGTCTTGCTAATTCGTCTGCTTTCTCATTGCCTGAAAAGCCTTCATGTCCCGGAACCCAGCAGAGTGATACCTTGTGCTGTGTACCAAGAGCCTTGAGTTCTTCGCGACAGCACTTCACAAGCTTCGATTTTATTTCTGGTGCAGTTATGGCTTTTATTGCTGCCTGGCTGTCGATAAAGAAGGTAATACCTTCAGGTGGTATTGCCCTTACCACAGGCATCACGGGCTGCTGTTGTCACTGCCAGGACCTCTGCTTGGAAAACGCTGCTATGGTCGGGGAGGCGAATCAATTGTGCCAATTGTGTTAATTAATATATTATCGTTGGCTAATTTTTTGACACTATCGTCTGAAATAATCATCCTCGTCGATATATGTTAGAAAATTATCTGAGGATAATTTGTTGCCTATATTACATCAGCTGAGTATTATACTGGTGGTATACATACTTGACGTCAAATGTAAACAGAAACTTTAGACGTCAGCAGTCTAATGAAGGTTTCTTTTTCGAGTTCTTTTTGACATAAATATAATTTATGTGACTGGATTATTTGAATATCTTAAACATCGATTGACAACTTTAGCTGCCTACATTTCATCCAATTAGCGCGACATTTCAATAGTCATTGGCCGCGTTTTATTAACGGCTAGTTGGATATCGAAACTTTAAACTTCATATTGACATCTATCACAAATTTTTAGTTCTTTTTTTGTATGTGTATGTTTTTGCGAAGGCTATATTTGACATTGAATATGTGCGTTTTTGGGTGCATTCAAAAATAGCATCGGTTTTGCGCCTGGAGTGAATTTCTCAACTGTATGAGCAGTCGCCATTTTATGTATCGGAAATTGTTTAAGCTTATTTAACTTTATTTATTGAGCAGTTAAACTGATATAGATTGTAATGTCGATAAAGATTAAAATAAAATTTCAGCCGTCATCAGGTGATCCTCGAATTACTTACTTAGGTGGCGCTACAGTTCAGGATGGACCTGGGTCTAAACCAGTGTGCCTCTCTAGGTAGCTAGCTTTTTGGCCAATTGCTTTCAGTTGCGCTCTTCAAGTTCTTTAAGGTCTCCTTTCACACGCGCCACCTAAAACGAGGTCTTCCTCTGATATGTTTTTCCTCTCGGTTGGAGTCGCTGACTCTTCGGAACGAAGCACAAGTGGCCATTCGATCTACATGTCCTAGCTATCTAAGACGACTGATTCAAAATTTTCTGACGATATTAATTTCGCTATACAGCTCGAAAAGTTCGCTGCTAAAACTCCTTCTTCAAATCCTGTGCCCATCCGCAAAACGAGAAAGGATATTGTCATCCACTCGATTGCTAGTGTCCTAGTGGTCAAAAGTAGCAACGCATTTACAATCAAGCACCAACGATTTTATAAATGTTTAGTATTCATGACATTTAACTTTTTCATGGTGAATGAAACATCGAGTGACACTACAATTAACACATAGATATGTGTACCTACATGTTGCCCGCTGGATTTAAATTTGACATTTTTGTATAGTTTTTCTGTATAGTTATAGTTTTAAAGTGAAAATACTTAAATTTGTGCTAAATGAAGAATATGCTGACACATTATGCGCATCGTTTAAAATTTGCCAAGTTGTAATGTGAAGTGGATGTCAAATGTGACAGTTCTCATAAAATCAATTCTTTTCCCGAACTTTTTTCGGTAAAATATAAGATTTAGATGAGTAAGGGACATATTTTCTGTTGGGAGAGGCAAAATAACTAAAAAAATTGCGGAAATGGTTTAAAAAAAATAATGTCCATCTAAACGTCAGTTCATTTGTGGGGGTGGGGAAACTTTTTGCGACGAAATGATTATGTACGTGAACTAGTCTCTCATCTTGATGATAATAAAAGCCCCGGTATAATTATGGGCTTCATAAAAGTTGTCAATCGGTTATAGCGCAGTTACGTCAAAATTTGTGCATGTTCTCTGACGTATAATAAACTCGTGCAAATTTGTTTACCAATACGGGCATCAAATACCGCATGCTAATTTAATGTCAGACTATATATCTTGTTTGGTCAAAAAGTCATAAGTCCATTTTTTTTTTTAATTTCTATCTCAAAACTTGCATTTTGGACTTGTGTCATTTTGACCATACTCCATAGATTATGACAGTTGAATGCACCATCTCCATTACATTGTGTGTGCTGATTCACCTCTCTAAATGATGCAATTAAATTTATTAGCATATTATATCGACAAAGTCTATACGATCACCTCATTTCCTCATTACTTCCGATAGACACTTCTATATGTCACTTTGACTGTACGACTTTAATGTAACTAAAATGTTACAAAATCCAACCACAAAAACTGTCGACAGAGATGTTAGTTAGTTTTCAATTATTTCGGTCCAATTCCGATCCCCACAATGTCTGCCCTATTGCGGTGGTCGTCGTCGTCGAATTCGCTGCACTATTAAAATGCTGCGTAAATATTCTCTCAATTCAAATCTATTTACATCAATTGAATGCAATCGTTATGATTTCTTCTTTTCAATTTAAAATGGGGGAACAAAAAAAAAAAAAAAAAAAGAAACTCCAATGAAATAAGATATTCCCGATGTTGCTAATGATGTTTCGTGGTAGTGATCTGACTTGTGCGCCATTGAATTAAGGGCAAACCGACATTCAATTGATTTGTATGTAAAATGCCGCTTAGATAAATATGAAATGCAGGAATATACTCGCGTATTGTTGGCCTCAGATGTGTAGATTGAGTAACAATGTTACAGAAGTGGCTATGAAGTAGCTCAAGGTCTCTTGAAGATTCTATATGCAGTACCTAATTGACGAGATCTGTGAAAATGTTGGGGGATGATATTTGGGCAATTTTTGATGGTTTCGTTGTCGAAATTTGAAGAGATTCTGGGGCTTTTGAAATAGAGCTGCTGAAGCAATCATTAAGTTTCGTAAACGAGGCTATTCGCAAGCACTTAGGGTGAAGAGGCGATTATCGTGACTTTGGAAGGGGTGGATTATTATGCACAATAGCTCAGACATTACGCCACCTCATCACGGCTTGGGCAAAGGGCTATATAGTAGCTTTATAAGCGCATAACTGTTATTGACAGACAGATATTCGATATTTCCATTCGGCCTTTTGAAAATGTAAACCTGCCCGCCGTACTCTGTGAACGTCTGAAACCATTTGTCAACTAACTAATTGGCCCCTACCAATGCGGTTTTAGGCCCGGTAAGTTCACAACCGAACAAATATTCACACAACTACTGATCTTGAAGAAAACCCAAGGAGTTTTTTAGATCGATCACCCATATGACAGGTAAGAAAAGAACCATGGCTAGTATAATTTTGACATACCTGTCAAACTGTGCACCTGTCATATTGAAGGTACACATCACATAAAATGACACTGGCAACTATATTACTCACCGACATCGACCCAGAAAGGTACGAATCAGTTCTCTAATATGACTAGGACATATTGAACTTCGGTCCGAAGAGTCTTCGACTCTAACCCAGTCCTGAGACAGCTTCTTAATTCAGCCATTCGGTTACGGCTTAAAAATGCAGGTCTCTTTCGTTCATCCCAAATAATAAAACCTTAAACCACAAAAAATTAGCGACGACGGATGAAGACGTCATTGGTCGTTCTGGTAGCCAAATTCTTTGAATGACTTTCGGTCCCGTTTGTCTTGAGGGGAATGAGATATAATAATGAGCTCTACGTTCGGAAAAGTGTGAATTAGTCGCCCGAGATGACTAGGACATGTATAGAGTGAATAAAGCGCTACTCCATCGGCCCATAGAGTACTCGACTTCAACAAAGATCATAAACGAAGTAGAGGAATATCTCGCCTTAGGTGCCACGCAACAGTGGAAGGGGACTCGGAGTACAACTTGGAGTACGAAACTGTAGGCAGGTAGCCAACAGGCGAGCCAACTATAGAGGCATAGTGAGTGAGGTCTGGATCCACCCTGGTTTGTATCGCCACCTAAGTAAGGAAGTAAGACTACAGTAGTTTAAAAACTACAGTTTTCTAGTCAACTCTTTTGTTTTTCAAATTAGAATCAAGTTAAGTTTTACTTGTAAATTTAGAAACTTGATTACCAAAACAAATATTGGAAATCAAATATGCTGGCAGTTTTTACAAAAGATTGTGCTTGCCAAAACCAAAATATGACCCTGGGCTAAATAACTTATAACACCTTACTTTATAAATGCTGGGAATGCTGTGCACTTCCATATAGAACATCAGAATTAATATGTACATGTAGGCATAAAGTTTTTTCGACTATAGTCAACTGACCTACTTCCTTTAACAAAAAATAAATAAAAAATAAAACAAAACCAATACAAGACCCACTTCAACATTTAATTCTAAAAACAGCCTCGTGACTTGAATTTTCTTCCCACCCCCGTCACAATTGTTAACCATACGTCACTTGTTCCCATCACATAAATGTGTCACACAAATTCGTCAATTTGTGCATTCGTCGTTGTCATCGTCTTCGCTTATATTAAACATCTAGTGGGTGTGCCGTATATATAGACAAAATTCTCTGGTTAGCGTCTTGCCTTTTAAGGTTATGCATTCGCGCATTCAAAATTAAATTCTAAGCACAAACCTTTGACAAACGTTGTCGCCGTAGTTGCTTTTCAATCACACGCCCGTCAAAGTGAATTCATTTCAATCAAAATGTGTCGGAAATTTCCCTCACAGCCCCGTGGTGTCTCGTGTAGACAAATGGACTTATGTATAGTCGATGTAAGGGCAAAAACTATTTTAAAATTCCCACCGCAACCGATTGCCAATATTGTAATATTCATTCAAGAAAACTTCGATTTGTAAATTGTATACCGCGCACTTAAACTCACACTGAATTATTTATGAAAATTCGACGATTCGTTGTTGCTGTTGTCGCCGCATGAATGGAGCCGAGATTACGGCCAAGCGATTTTAACTTGTGAAGCGGTAATAAATTCAAATTGCACTGAATCTAAACGCGATGCATATAAATCTGCTTCACGATTCAGGTGCAACGAGCATCGTTCTTCCACTGTCCAGTATGGGGATGTGGATGGGAACATCTACTGGACACAATGTTACAAAATTCGGTTTTATTTTTGTGTTTTTTTTTTTTTTTTTTTTATCTCCGAAGGCACTCTTAGAAAGTTGAATAGGCGAATACTTATACTCCATGTGTCTATGGATGTACTGTTGTTTTATTGTGGTACGGTTCGGTGCACGTAGTTTAGATACAAACAAAAGACGGTCTTGTAATCGGTAGAACAACTTTATGGGAATGAATTCCTGGTAGTTAAGTCGTTGAAATGTGTCGGTATGTTTGAGTGGACATAAAAAACGGTTTACTGATCATAAAGTTTTGACATTAGTTGGATATTTTTGGGACGTGCTCGGAAAGTGTCTGTTGGGAGGGCGCTGCTGTTGTGTAAATGCAGTATTTACAAGTAAAATTTAATAAGTATGAGGTTGGATGTGAGAGAATTTTTAATACGTTTTTGGAGACACAAACTTTGAGTACGGTATACTTTTCAATACGTCAATCGCAATTAGTTAGATCGGACGCATTGAGAATAATCTCCAACTGCAGCCGCTCTGCAAAGATTCTTCCTCTACATTGTCAGAAAAGAATATGTTCCAAGTCAAAAACACAAGACAGGATAACCGAATATCCACTCAAATACCGGACAGAAAGCAATGAGAATAACCGAAAGTCCTCCATGACGCATGGAGTGCTCAACATCTAGAGGGTCATTAATGTCATTACCTGACACTGTATCTTAGACAGACACGCACAGAGACTGTGATTCGACTCAAAAGTAATTCTGAGCTTTAGAGGCGAGGTGGAGAGCAATCCATCATCCGCTGTCTGTGAACCTTAAGGATAAAGGATTTTTTTTGTCGGAGAGGTTGTTTTGTTACTATCCGATGGAGCACTCGACTCAGACACAACTACTGGTCCATTGTACTGCCAAATAGACACCTTACTTTGCTGTACTTAGTTTTCCCGTCTTTCGAAGAAAGATGAGAAGGAGCTTCAGTGATGAAGAGCTTAGATGTTCGGCACTCAGTACGTCAGCTCCAAAGATCCGCCACCTGATGCGAGCAAAGGCAGGACAACTACAGAGGAAGTGTTCCGCTGTATCGTCGTCCTCTCCACAAGCAGGACAGATGGTGGTGTCGCTCAAGCCCAATACATTTAAGTCTTTGGCAAAAGCTTGATGGCCCAAGAGGAAGCCAACAAGCAGTCTACAGTCGATTCTCCGGACGCAGTCGTTTGGTCTGTCTACAGACAGCACAGTCACGCCACCGACACTCGTGTTCACGAGAAACCCAAGTATCAAAGGATGACCTAACCACACATAAAGGATTACTCAGGAAACTATTTCTTTCAAAGCTTTATTTCTTTCTTAAATGCCATCTTAGGTCTTTTACTTACTCAAATACACATTCAAATGGAGGCAACGCTGAGTATTCATCGTCTGTTCCATTCAAACAACATTGACCCCTATTAATTACAACCATCTAGGTCATCTGTCTTTACTTGACGTTAGGAAACCTGCAATCCCATACAGCATGTTTCCAGACGACAAACTATATGTAGAAATAAGGCTTTTAATAAAACTTCTCTATCATCATCCCTCCAAGGGAGGACGAGGGAAAATACAAACCCAATCCATCGCGACTTGATCTGGTCTGGTACACACACCGTTCTAAGATGGACTGATGGGATCTGTCATGTATGGAGAATCGGCTCAAGCTCTTGACTCATCTATATTAAAATCGAAGCTGGTCCTGGAAACATAGATGGCCATCTACGAACTTGCAAAGAATAACGTAATCATTTTTCACTGGCTTCCAACGTTACAGGGGCTTTCCTAGCAACGAAACAGCTGAGGCTGAAATCCAAAACGCAGTACTAACGCAGTACTGCAACATCAAGAGTTCTAAAACATAAAGAGATCACAGTGATGCAATTCATATCATTTCAAAATGCATTGTGAGTGAATCAACTGCGCAAATTAAAGCAAACAACGCATCGTGAATAGCTATGATGCAAACGTCAAATATTAAAAAGCATCTCAGATATAAAGCAGTATAAAAGCATCATTTGAATGCATCATTTGAATGCATCATGATCACAGTATGCAGTCGTTATGTTTTGACGTTTTGGAATTCAGCCTGACTCACTGGCTAAAGTCAACGCGAGTATTCGATTTATCGGACCTGAACCCTTCTGCGGTTTACTAACACATTCAGGAACTTCAACAAGAGCTTGTTTCAAACCTAATCCAATGAAGTCTTGCGTAAAACACCTGGGCAGAACTGCACCAGACAATTCTTTAAAAAATACTCGTCAAGAAAATCCCACTCTCTCATTAATCTGCACAAAAATAACTTGAGAATCCTGACAGGTACAATTAGTAGTCATGGCTTTATGAAAAAAACATCTTCACCGGACCTTACATGCAGCCTCTGTCTTAAGAGTGGCGAATCCTCTTGAAGCCTACCCATTCCTCTCTAATCTATATCACAATGGGCCGATCAACTGTCACTGACTAACTAAAACCGTATACATATGTATATCAGGGTGTAGGGTATCAGCCAATCTTTTAAAAGTTTTAAACAAGCCTATGGTTCGGATCGGAAACCTTGTGGTTTATAAAAAAAAAATAATTTTCTAAAGTCTGCACAATGTGCAGTAATAAATAGTGCAATAGGAACTGTCGGTAGGCATCTGATGCGACACTAGAAATACTTTGCTAGTGATATCAGGCTATGTCTACTAAATTTCCCACAACGATGACAAAAATGTCCCTCTTTTTGACACTGGTGTTGAAAACTATTCTATACCATGTTTCCCGCGCAAATAAGTACATAAAAAAAACACTTAAAATATAAGAATAAAATTCAACTCTACTCCCATTTTGTTAATTAAAAAGAAAGAACAATAAAATAGGTAAATGTTGTGCCGTTTCTTCGTATGGATACCTTCAGATTGCAACTTTTCAAATGGCCATTCTCCTGTTCTAAAAGATCAAAAATCTCCCTTTTTTCCCTTTGAAACCAACTTTTCTTAGATGCGAAATACATATCCATGATACTGTGAATTACCCATAGTCTGGTATCACTAGCAAAAGCGAAAATGGATCTTATCTAAATCAAAAACAGATTTTGGCTTTTAGACAAGTATACGATACCATTTCTAAATACAGATTTGTCAGTCTAGTCGATGATTGTCAAAATTAGCAACTCCGTACTCGACATATTTATGACGATACGCTGAAACTTATTTAGGGCACCCTGTTCTATTGACATCGCAATCAATACGGATGTGTCTCAGCTAAGCGATGGCACAAACCAAATTCTCTCCTAAGTTAATTGGATAATTTTGCTACAATGAATGCTACACAGTTTTTAAAAAGTAGTAACACCTTTCTGTTTTTCCAAAACAATATTTCTAACCACATGTGTCCTCCCCAAATTCCCACACTTTCATCAACCTAAATTATAGCTGCAAGCTCAGCTATAAAAAAACCATAATAATTGCAATTAAGACCGCTTGTATATGATGCATCCATCCATTAGATGCGCTTATGTCAGACGCTGACATCCATTAGCCACTTACATTTTATGACATTCGTGTATGAAGACAAATCTCACGAGTAATAAATTTTGCACGCCATCTCTTTCTCTTTTCATTGCACTTTTCCACATATACTATGTGCATTCAATTAAATAATAGAGAATTTCCTTTCATCTCTTGCAGGGTAATTGTTGGAGCTCCAAAGGATAATAACACATTTTATCAGCCGAATATCCATCAACCTGGTGCCGTCTGGAGGTGCGACATTGAAGACGATGATCGCTGTCGTATGGTGCCTATCGGTACAAAAAGTAAGTTACAAACAAACAAGTCATATAGATACATAGATACACAGATAAACACCAATATAATAGAGTCTATAGTGTCCGTAAGATGATTTTGTTTACATTAAGTATACCTGCTCGCAGCTTGTTATCGCAACAACTTGATCAACATCCTCCCGTTGTTGAGAACTACCTGAGCAGCATATAAGTTTTATCAATTGCAGGTTGGATGACGAAGTGCTGTTGATCTCTATCTCTCTATATAGTATAGCTCAGTATTTTTCTATTCTACATGCGCGGTCATATTACGCGGTATGGTAAACAGATGCATGTGCCAGTGCCACCATCACTGCAGGAGGAACTACTGGTATAGTGAGATTGGTGACTCAAAGGCGTGTGTCGGCCGTAAGGAGCACAAGGAGATCCTTAACTGGTGATTAGATTAATGGCGGTAGATAAGTGGTTGCCGGTGCAAAAGGTGTTAAGCAGCTGAGAGGGCATGTACCAATGATTGTTAGACTTTGTAAAGGGTGTTGTTTTGGTTCTCCAGGGGTTACCATTGTAATCGGATGACGTGCAATTAATTTCAATACGAGAGGATTATATGAGCGGAAAAAAGGATGTGAGTCAGTTTTTTTTTTTTTGGAATGAGGTTAACTGGCCTGGTTGACAGAATTTATGAAGCGAGTTAATGGCCGTATTATAATGAGCACGTGTCATAATTTTTAAAAGGGCACTCAAAAGAGGGCTAGTTTTAGATGGAACGGTTTGCATTATGTGCATGTATAAGTGAGGGCAGTATGGGGTTCTTTAGAACTCCTTTTGTGGAAGAGTATTGTTGGCTATCTGTGTCGTTTGATCAGCACTATGTGTGGGCCATCTTTCTAAATATGTATACTATTTACGAGATACAAGATCCCAGACGGTGGGGTCTTCTATAGAATTCGTCTTCCCGTGGAAGTGGCTTGTTAGCCTACCTAACTTCATACTTCAATGACTTGCTTAGCCGTTGGAGGGGTCTGTATCCAAGTACAGTATTTCTTCGTTTGGATTTTGCAATAACATAATGTTAATGTCTGATGTGTGGGAAAAATTCAAGCGATTCTTATATTCAGGGAGGAACATTTGTTGATACGACTCATACCGATTTCCGTTCAACTTAAATGCTTTTTGTAAGGCATAAACTGTCACAAAGGAATTCATGAGGAACTATCTATGAGTCATTTCAGCGAACGGCCCTTAGAGCTCTAAGCGTTTAAATACGGGACTAGATAGGTCATGGTGTAGTGGTTAGAGTCATTGCTTGTGACCCGAGCGGCGATGGTCCGAGCCCCGGCGGGGGACAGCAATACTCTGCCACCGACTATAAAGAGAAGCGAATAATATCAGAGTTTATCCACCACTACACCAAAAAACGGGTTTCTGCTTGGTATTGCAGTACAATGGACCGAGATTCGTCTGAGTGCTACAGGATTTGGAATCCCCTTTTTTTATTAAAAAAAAAAAAAAAAAAAAAACTATAGGATCAAAGAGAATCGAATGGGAGTAAGGTAAGGAATTGCTCAGGGTAAAGGGTCGCGGGGAGTAAGGGGGACTCACGAACCGTTAGCCGTATGAACTTGAAAGTTTGTATGTTGATAGATAAGTCAAAAACTGGTAAATCTCGAAAACCAAATCCCAAATTGAAGTTTTTGGAGCTCTTTCTACAGTGTTCGAAAGTTTGACATAAATTTTTGGAATTTACGATAACTCAACTCTGATGCAAGTGTGTAAGAATATTAAATTTTCTACCATTGCTTACTTTCTTTGTACGGACTTCTGTCCCAGGGTGAACATAGCCCTCAACCAACATGTCATGTATCTCCAACCAACTGGATCTAGCTAGCTACCTCTGCATGTTGATTGAGGCATGGTAAGGTCATCATCTACGGCGCGGCATTCTTAGTTGAGATTAGAAATTTGGGAAGTCGTTTGAAAATTATGATTTTGACCATAACTTCTTCAAAAGTTCTCAAATATAAGAACATATAGCCGTAAGAAAATATTCACATGAAAAGTCATACTATGTATCATGTGTGTAAGGCTTAGCCTTAGGGCAAATTAACTTGACGTATGATTCTTCACTGACTGACAGGTTGGATACTGAATTAAATTTCAAAACTGGATTCTTTCCGATCTAAACCTATTATTTCAGTCGAAATAAAAATCGACCTAGTACCCACCTTTCATATAGTGCTTACTCTACGTTTCTCCTAAATCTGACGATATTCCCCTCCTTCTTTGTTAAGCCTCCTAAAAAAGACTTCATATCCATTCAACACTCGCAAACAAAGCTAAGACACAAAACCGAACTGAACATAATAACTGAACTTTCCTGACAACTTCCTTGAATTATTTACATCCCCATTCTTTATGCTTCATCCATTGAATTACGCGCCCTTCCCTATATATTTTTAATCACAAAGCCATCCGCTGCTGCGCATGTATAATAAAATTCAAATAAAAATGAAAATTATCTCAGAAATTCAGATAACATCATAATTTTCCACATTTTCCTGATCACACTGATCGGAAACGCATCTTTTGATCAAATCCGCTTCCCCACCGCGTGGCGCGCCGCGACACCACAATCAGCACCATCTTGGGTGCGATGTTTACACAGCGAAGAGGTCAAAAGAGCGGTTACGAGTGTTAGGAGGCGGCACCATGCCTCACTCGAATGCGGTCTAGACGGCCATAGAATCAGCTATGCATAGTTTCCTGTCAATGGAATCCCTGCTCCTCACCCTGCACATTATGCTTTTCGCTTTGTGCCATTTTGAATATGATCATCGTTATGGAGTACACGAGGGTGCCGTGCCGTTGCCATCAACCAGCCAGCAGCGCGAGCGGATGCGCAAGCCACTAAACATATTAATGATACGTTTCGCTGTGGAGAATCGGCCTGGCTCTATATCCTATTTATGCATGCAGCTGGCATATTCTCCCGAAAACAAAAAATAAGAAATCCGGCCGCTGAGATCATAAAAGATTGGCAAAGCGCACAAGTGCACCCTGATGGTGCGGTTTTCAACACTTCAACGTCAGTTTCAACTGTCAATGCAATAAACTCCTTTTTTCTTGAATCGCTCTTTCTTCTTCAACTTGTGTCAGACAGTGTGTTGTGGCCCAAACGAATGTAAACTCCAGTGACAACTGCAAAATCGCTGCGCTGCTTCGTCAAAGCCCCAAAAAAAAA
The DNA here is from genome assembly GCA_949372485.1 of Cheilosia soror. Taxonomy (NCBI): domain Eukaryota; kingdom Metazoa; phylum Arthropoda; class Insecta; order Diptera; family Syrphidae; genus Cheilosia; species Cheilosia soror. The sequence goes on from OX443563.1 coordinate 87,554,762, forward strand.
TCAGCAACTGCAGTATGTCCAAAAATATCTTGAACAATAATTACTCGGTAAGGGGATCCCGATTGGTGATACCGCGTGTGCGCACAGGAAATGCGCGCGCTCTCTGACGCATTCTCCGTTCCGCCAAGCGGCGATTCTTGGGGTGGGTTGTTAATAGTCAATCCACGCGCGCATTGAGTTGAGACGGAACACTGCTTTTGTATGCCGGGTTTGACGTATAGTGCCAGTGCGCCTACCTATCCTTCTCCGATTTTGCACTAAAATTCACTGAAGAGCAGCAAAAACGAAAAACAAGATGGACACTCAGCTCACGTATATGATTTCGCAAAAAGGAGGCTTATTTGTTCCTTTTCGTTGCTTAGTTTGGAATAAAAGAAAGAATTAGTGGTAATCTTGTTCTGACCCTGACAGGTTTCTGACAGGTTTAGGAAAAATTCACTGGTAAGGTACACAAGCACACCACCACCGGTTTGAACCAGCAAACTACTCACATTATTGATGTGCATAGCCTTATTCAGTGGAAGAGCATGTTTGTTTGTTTTGTGAACAAGAAAATGTTGTTGGCAACATTTTTGTCCTTTTTTGGAAGATAAGTGGTTTTTGTGTGCGTTACGGATTATCAAACGAGAAGAGTGGTGTCAATGGTTGTATACCCATTACACACTATGCTAAATTTAATCTGTATGTTGTTAGTCAACAATTATGTCGCGTAGAGTTTTATTTAAACTGAGAAGTATATCTTTGGAATCACACTTAAAGTAGGATTGCAGGTGTGAGAGGGAAGCACTATTTTTTTTATTAATTGCTTAGTTATGTTCAGATTAGGGCGTTCCAGGTGCTGGCACGTACAAGGGAAGAATGATACACATTTCTTGTATAGCTTGATCCTCCAGGATAGGTATGGACTGATCAAACTTCCCTCAGATTGTTTTTTCTTCGGATTGACATTGGAACTTCTTCCCCAAAAACTGAGTAACGCAAGTAAGGGCTGTTATCATGCTTAAATTTCTGCAGATATGAGCGAAAACATCCACCACCCGCCCAGGAACTGGAACCTACTTCTCCATGCTGTCTCTCTATCCCTGGCTGAATTTGTTGTAGAAATACATACGTCGACCTAGCTATTTCGGAAGAGGTCCAGCAATCTTGCCACTCTCCTATGCTATCCTTAGTGGCATTTGATGGAATCCGCCGGTTTCAGCATCTTGCTCTTCTTCTTGGCGTCTTTTCGTATTATTGTCGCCGCTGCCCTTCTGTCAGGATTTCTATTGGTAACATTTTTGGCACACTCTGAACGTACATAGTCCATACACTGAGGAAATATTTGCTCTATTTCTCCGTGTTATCATTACGCTTACCCAGATTGATGAGGCGCAGAGGATTTTGGACACCAAAAGTAGTCTTCGACTTTTTCTCCGCCTAGGTTCTCCTGTATTGGCCATGATTTGAGAGAGATCGCGCTTGCATTCCCTGCTTTACAGGATAGCCTCTTATATAGTAGGACTCCGGGATACATATTTAATGTGGGGCTTCGATGTTATTCTAGTCACTTACACTAATATTGATCGTAGCCGTCTTCTTATTAAGAAATATCGGTTTTTGTGTTCTGCAAGCGTGAGCCCAGCCATACCAACCAATTCCGTATACGGTCCTTATTATGGAGTTGCTTAACCGTTCCACCTCTTCTGTTGGCGAAATCGATACTATTTCTCTCCTCCGTTATTGGGAGACGTAGCGCCCCGTCTTACATGATATTCCATAGTGTAGGACCTAGCTCTGAACCCTGTGGTACCTACTTACTCCGCGCGCTGGTGATCTTATATTTCTTATATTCTTTGGGTCCATTGTCTGTGGTGTAGCCCGCCTGCTGTTTCTTCGCTGCTTCCAACCTGTTGCAAATAATTCGCTCCAGAACTTTTTCGGCCACGTCTTTCATGGTTCTTTCGGTGACTTGTCCTCTTTAAGTAGTAGTACCTGACTGAGACTCCCTTTTCCATTGGTCTGGGAACGCTCTTTTTTTATGCCCTCAGTTTCCGTTCCCGGCAACTTATTTTTATCCAAATTTATTGCATATATTGACTAGTTCGCTTGCAGAGACAGGGATGATATTCTATGTTTCAGCAGTTTCGAACTTCCCGTAGTTAACTCCGGATTGTGGAAACAGCCCTGTGGCGATGTTGTGGCTTTATGGACCTATTGCGCCAACTATTTTATTTTTTTAGAGTTGCTTTTAGTTTGCAGATTTTGTAGTTCCTCTACTCTACACTTCTCTATCGTTAAATGAAACAGCTCCTAAGATGCTTCCAGACAAGTGCTAGCTCTACTCTTAAATTGTTGTATAGTCCTCTGAAAATCAGCCTCCATAAAGCGACTTCCAATGCTTACCTGGAGTTCTTACAGGGATGTTCTCGAGTTCAAAATATTGACTGCAAATAGTACCTATACCCTCTTCTGCTCAATGTCGTGTATCTGTTTCTTCTAAAATAATTGAGAACCGAACTCACGCTAAAGAATTGCCATTTTCAACAATACAACAAATAATGCTCGCTATCTGTCATTTCCAAACGTCAAATAACACAGAAATTCTTATCCTTATTCCATTTCATCCAGTCCATCACTGATTGACATACACCCATCAATCGTCACAATTATGTAATTGCTTGAAATTCTTAAAAATAAAAACTCCCCACTTAACTTGTGTGCATCTCTTTTATATTCTATACGCCAGATTCTATGACAAACTGCGTCAAATTTCTTAATTGCTCTTGGCACGCACCTAAATTTAAAATCAGCTTCCACCATCTCCGTCTATCTTTTCAATTTGCCTTCAAGTTATATACCATTAGCGTGTCGGCTATTGCCTCTAATGAATATGTGTATGTTGCATTTTGATTGATGTTGAACCATGCAGGATTATAATTTTGTTTCGGTTAATAAAGTTTAATTATGGAAATGAACTAATGCCGCTCAAACAATAAATACAATTTTTCTGACACCTCTGTTGACACTTTCAAGGCAGAACACACACGGACACACCGACCCAATGGTGTTCTTAACGTAAATTAAATACTAGACTCATATATTTTAAATTAAAGAAAACAGAAACCTAATGTATCATGAATAAGTTATCTTTACAACACCTCAGGGCGATCGGTATTTTGCCGTGCGTCGTCGCGGTCGCCTACACTGCGTTTACATCGAATTTATAGTATGAAATGGAATTCCATTCAAATGGTGATGCCAACATTTTAACGAAACAAAATAAAAACAACAATTCTTTAATGTAACAGATTTGCTGACCCAAATCGATCAGAATTTGAAGTTCAAAAACAAATAAATATGATGAATATACATTAGCGGATCGGAGTTTTCTAAAAATATAAAGCCGCCTCCACATCGTCATTTTTAATTTAAAAAGGAAATGACGCAAGCGAATTTCCAGTCTGAAATCCAAACGGAAAGACGGAATGGTATAGAAAACGAAACAAGTTCGCCCATCGATTTGATCGTTCGACGAAAGTAAGCGGCGCGGCGCGAACTGTCAAAGCATGTATGCGTTTGCTAAATCGAATGCGCGTCGTGCAAGGTGATGTAGTTGTTTTTGTTTTTGGACAGAAATGCGTGTAGGATGGTTTTTGGGGCCCACAGCAGTCGTGGGCCGAATACGTTTTTGATGTAAAATGAATTTCCTATAGGCTTATTGCTGATGCAAAAATGAAAGAAAATCAAAGCGGAATCAGCCTACGGAATTTTTGTTCGATGAAATCTGCAAATTGTTACATGTTCGTTGATTGTTTTTTTGTAACACTGGGGATGTAAAAATGACAAACGATAAAAGACTATGAAGCGAAGTGATGATGCGTTTGGTGTCGGACGCTTTGTGTATGTCGATGTGTCGGTTGGAAACATTTAATTATTGTATTACCATGTTTTTTTAGAGGTATAGAACTTTAAAATGGAATAAAACAAATGATGATGAAATTTACTTTATTCGAAAGATAATCTTCTGGCATTATACTTTAAATATGATTTCAGGCATATGACCGCCACGGCTGGATCGGACGTAGTCTATAATCTGGAGGTCCAATTTTCGATGACTTTTTCCAACATTTGTGGCCGTATATCGGCTATAACGCGCCGAATGTTGTCCTCTAAGTGGTCAATCGTTTCGGGGTTATCGGCGGTATAGACTAGTGACTTCACATATCCCCACAGAAAATAGTCAAGCGGCGTTTAATCTCACGATCTTGGAGACCAATTCACGGGTCCTCCGCAATGTGAAACTATGCGGTTACCAAACGTTTCCTTCAATAAATCAATTGTGGCACGAGCTGTGTGACATGTTGCGCCGTCTTCTTGAAACCACAGCTCCTGCACATCATGGTTGTTCAATTGATGAAGGAAAAATTCAGTAATCATGGCTCTCTAGCGGTCACCATTGACTGTAACGTTCTGGCCAGCATCATTTTTAAAGAAGTGCGAACCAATTATTCCACCTTTATGGGTGGTGGACACCAAACAGTTAGTTTTTGTGGATGTAACTGTGTCTCAACATACACTTGAGGATTTTCATCACACCAAATATGGCAGTTTTGTTTATTGACGTATCCATTTAACCAAACGTGAGACGATTATGTTGACCGTAAAGTGGACGTAGTGCGCGATACGTATTTCGAACGGAACCATGATTTTCAAAATAAATTTCCACAATTTGGAAGCGTTGTCCAGGCGTCAGTCTATTCACTTTGAAATGCCAAACTAAAAATAAATCACTTGACAGCTGACAAAATGGCCGCCAGTTAAAATAGTGTTGCCAACTTAAAGTTCTATACCTACCTCTAAAAAAACAAACACCTTTTACTTGTTTAAGCTTTGGTTATTAGGAGGACTGAACTTGGTGTCAAAGCTAAGTTGTCAGTCTTTAATTCGGTGTTTGTTCCAACTCTCACCTATGGTCATGAGGTTTGGGTAATGACCGAAAGAATAAGATCGCGGATACAAGCTGCCGAAATGAGATTTCTCCATAGTATTGCTGGTGTGACCCGTAGAGATCGCATCAGAAATACCAGAATACGTGAGGAACTCAATGTCGAGCAGCTACTTCTCCGGACGGAGCGATCCATGCTTCGGTGGTTTGGTCATGTTAAACGCATGTCCCCGACCAGGATTCCACGACGTGCTATGGAATCCGTACCATCGGGTAGGCGTCCTCTAGGTAGACCAAGGATGAGATGGTTAGATCAAATTCATAATCTCTCCTATACCCGTATGGGGATTGCCCTTGATGATTTAGAGTCGATGGCGGAGGATCGAGAGCTATGGAGGGTCCACTTGAGCAACCTACACCCGCGACCCACTTAATGGACAAGCGGACCATTGAAAATGAATGAATGAATGAAGCTTTGGTCCGAAATACAAGAAGTCGCGTGATTTAGACTTAATTTTTGTAGAAATTAGAAAAACGCTATTTGACATTTTAATACGTGTATGATGGTCGTATATTTAGAGGCTATAGTGCCGCCCAATATGTTCCTAATTTAGAAAATTATGAAACAGTATCTTAGTGGTTAGTGTGCTGGACTTAACGAGGGGTCCCAAGTCCCATCCCCGGAAAGGTATAAATTACATCTTAATGTTTTTCAACGGCGCCAAATCTCGCGACCATCTGACAAAATAACTGTCCTGAAAAAGCTTCTCAATTCAGGCGTTCGGATTCGGCATAAAATTGTAGGTCCGTTCCTGGATTTATGTGTCAGAAACGTTAGCGACGATACATTTGATCTAAAAATAAAAAGTGACAGAAGTGATCTTTGTATTTTTGAACCTTATATTGCACCTCTTTAAATTTTCTGAATAAATGCGATAGCAAGAGACATGATAAGTGCACACGCTATCTCACTTTAACTTGGAATTGCCTGGTTTTGCTCGAATTAGAAGCTGGGTAAAATTAACATGTATGAACAATTTTAAAATGACGACGCAAATTTATTTTTTATTTTTAAATTAAATACTTCTGCCGGGAAAAGCGAACCTATAACGCTTCATCTGCGCAGATGTATGTTAGTTCTGCACCTAAATTGCTGCAAATTGCAGTCTTCTGGAAGCCAGGAAGCGAGTTCCAAAGTTTGCTTATAATGTAACAGAAGGAGTTTTGGAAAATTGGTCTCCTCGTGGTTGTCAAGTGTACTGTATGGTCATGAGCATTATTTGCCTGTTTTGTGGGGCGCCCAAAATTTGCATTTCGAGGGATAAATGTCTTTGAGTTCCTCGGAACATCTGCCATGGAAGTACCTATAGAAGCAAAGGTCAGGGACTTGTCTTATGTGCACCAACGGTTGTAGATTCGATGTGAGTGTATTATAGGGTCCCCAATAAGAAGAAACATACATTTTAGGGCGTCTATCCTTAATTTTATTATTGAGAATGAAAATTACAGAGACTCTTTAACAGTAGAATGACAATGACATTGATGTGGCCGATTGGAGAAGTATTCAAAAATGTTGAAAAATCTATCCAATTGTAGAAGTAACAAAAAACCTCAGCCTGTCCGACTTGTGTTACAATTCCTGTGAACTTGCTTCCAAAATTCCAAATTTACCCCTGCCCTGACCCAAGGTTCTCCGAACCACGATGTTTGGTCCTTTTTTGACACCCTTATGCTCAGTTGCACAGTGACCACTTAAATATCGATTCTTCCTCAAATTCCACTCAAGGGTCGATTTATGTATGTTTCATAGTGCCATATTTGATTATAAAACTTAAGCGCCCGATATTGATGTACACACACACAAGTGTTACCCTCTAGTATCTTTGGCAGGTGGCAAGCCATTCAGCTTTCAACGATTTGACGAATTCATTTGGATTTTTTCTTGCTTTTCGGGTTCAATTAAACAAAATAATTCTTTGTTTACTAAGGGTTAAGGGTTATTTCAAGTTTAAAACCCATTTTGGAAATCAAATAAATTATTAAAATATACTGCAAAACAAACATTTTTAAAAGTGCTGCCAAGTTTTTTGTACTATTTCTGTGAGTATTGTCACATGAGTGGCACTTATCTGGAAGGCCCCGGATCTGGGGAATTATAAATATACCTATATACATGAGCCCGCTATAGCAACATTTAGCTCTTCAGCAAAAACAAAGACTGTCTTGAATATCATCCAGAACAAGATGACCTGAAATGTTAAATTCATTTTCTGCAAATATTTGCGACTCTGTCATATAAAAAATATTCAATTGGACAATTCTAGATCACATAACGATCAATTGTCAAACATTTGCACAACATTGACATCTCTATATTAGCATTGTCACAGAAAACGTGTTGATACAATTTTCAACAATGTCAACGACCAACGATCAACAACAACAACAACTCCGTCACACATTTGAGGAAACACATTGAAATTCAAAACCCATTCAGAGCGCAATAGCTTTTGCAATAGACTTCATTTAAGGGTTCAATGTCTCCATGGTACTTTTGTTACACACAACCAATTGACAAATTCACAGAATATTTTCAATTGAAAACGTTCGTTTTGTGTCTGCCTTTGATTACCATACAATTGAGAGCTTTATTGCTGAGGATAGATACAAATAAAAAATACGACGCGACGCGACGCTCAAAGGCATTCCTATCTATATACAGAGACAGTCGTTTGAAAATATAACTTAATTAACATACAAGTAGTAAGACAAAAATGAGAAATCAACAAAACAAAAACGCCTGCCAGCCATTATTCTTCACATGATCTGATCACAGTTATGTGTAGATACAAGTGTTTCTGTAGTTGTTTTGTGATCTCTTCAAATATACATACGTACCTCTATTGGTCAAAACAAACCCGTTTAACCCAGCTATTTATTCAATTTTTGCGAATTGACCAAACCGGCTCAATACAGACCCCCAGGAGGGAAAACTAACAAAAAACTTAAAACCCACATTTCAATGACAAATCGGGAGCGTAGTATACGTGCGGGTATATTAAAGTTGGAATTTTTCTTCTAACGCATTCGCCTAAAGCTGATAAAAAGTGTTTAAATATACTTCCTCGATGAGATAATAATCCATGATCGTGGGTTTGCCATGCAACAAAGAACGTGCGACATTTGTAGCAAGTGGTTTAAGCCCCTCATGGGTATTTTCTGTATAGTGATATGGATGGAGATTGTGTATTTGACGAGTGAGAAAGATAAAAAATGTAGAATTTTTCAATAGTTTTAAGCAAGAGTTTGTTGAGAGTTTGTCCGGTTTTAGAGAAAGTTTCGATAAAAGTAAGTACCTAATCGGGCATTTTAAGGTGATTAGTCCAAAGAATTGATTTTCCTGGATCACATATTTCATAAAAAACAGTTTGTCCTGGATGATTGGCGATTGACAGAGCTGGGAAGCTGACATTTTAAAAGAAATTTCCTTTTATAGCCCAAGTAAGCACTAAAAAGCGATTTGAGAAAATTCTGACTCTGAAGGAGGCCAAAAAGGGTGCCAACGTTGGTGTGGAAATATTTTTATTTTTCATCCGATGGACTTCAAATTCGGTCTGTATACCCTATATAAGAAATACATAAAACCTATTTCTCTGATTTTAGAAATTTTGCTTCGGGCCCGAGTTAGTAGCGACGGGAAAGGGGGCCTCAGCTTGTATGGGGAGCAGTTTTTTGTTATCTTATCGAGCGCGTATCAAAGCACGTTAGGTACTATTGTTAAGGGAGCGAAGCCGGGTCAATCTAATTGTTCTACCTTGTTTAGCACATACCCGCCACATTGTTTGAAGACGTAAAAAGATGACAGTTTGCCACTATTGTAATCTGTGTGGCATTGGTTGTATATTTGATGTTTGTGTATGGTCTCCTAATAGTCGAACTGCTCGTCTCTAGATGCTTGCTGTAAAGTAGGTTAATTTAATGCCGCATATGGAAACAATCAGCGAGGCGAGGTACCGCACGAGTGAAATCAAATTTAATCACGTATAGTACTTGTTCATGGATGAGGATGCGGCAAACCGGCCGGCCGGCGCCTGATCTAACCTCTGTATGTTTCTCTAACCGAGAGCCACTTTAAACTAAACTAACCTGTGCTTTATGGAAAAGGAGAAGATATTTTCGGCTAAAGTGTCACTTTGCTTTAAATACTTAGATAGATAACTCAACTTTGAAGATGCTGTTCTCGCAACATTGGAGAAGTAGTCCTACCGTATTATTCCCGAAAGATGAATGGGTTCCTTGCGATGGATAGGTTGGTCGTCCATTGACTCTAGTATAGTGCATAAATGTCTTCTTGTAAAAGAGGTGAGTTGTTTTTTCTGTGGAAAATTATGTCCAGAATGTAGTTGCATACATAAAACCACTAAGAAGGAAGATAAAATAGTTACGTCAACAGCAAAGCTACACATATTATTAATTGTCGACGAATATCTAGACATGGGGAAGCATATAGATTGGGGCACTCTGGCGACCATCTATTGCAGACTCCTTCCTGCCCAGTTCTTCAGCCCGCGTAGAGGTCTCTATTGTATGCTGTGCAACTGCTTCAGATCTTTGTCAAAGCAGCGAACAGCGAAATAAGCAGACATTTTTTTTATTACCAGAACCTTTGCTTGGAAGACATTTTAAATATGAAAGCCTGCGATCATATTGTGCATTTTCAATATCTCCTAGAATAAACTGGCACCAGTTCTACAGTCCATTTGTGCAGGTGAGTACCGGTTTCCTTTTCTTGGAGTTTTTTCTAACCCACTTATTTCTGCTCGGACAAATGCAAGAGAATGGTTAAAGCCATGGTAGGGAGGCATATTGCATATATTCGGGTTTCCTATCTACATATTTCAGCAGAATCTAAACATTTTCTTTGTTCCAACTTTTTGTTGGACTGATCCTTAAGGCATTTTTGTAGACGTCCCCTGCGTGTATGTACTCACGTAATTGTCTTGAGATTGGTTACCATGCGGCTTACCATCGAATTATACTGCAGTATTTGAGTATATTGGATTTGGACCCATGAAGATTAGGTTTCTGAAATGGAACTGAATTCCCAGTTAATGTTTCTATCGAGAATTACTCGTAGAGATTTCCCACTCGATCCCCGGAAAAACACAAATTACATCTTAAAGTTTTTTCTACTGCGCCACCTCTCGTGAACGTCTGACAAACATCCGAGAGTATGACTGTCATGAAAAAGCTTCTCAATTCAGCCGTTCGGACTCGGCATAAAATTGTAGGTCTCTTCCATTCGTTCCAAAAATAGAAACTCACACAAAACGAATGGTTGCGAGAAACGAGGCCTTGGGTGTCACCCGCCTGTTGCGCCACCTATTTATTTTATTTTTTTGATTTCCCACTCATTGTCCTTTCACTTTCCCTCGAATAATGGTGGTAATAAGAAAATATTCAGCAAATAGTCAAGTTCCTGCTTTACAGCAGTCTTCTTTCTTTCGGTTAAATGGTATAATAATCTACACTGTTCATTATCAATTGGGAGCACACAAATTAGGCATTGAATCCAGTACCTATACGGCTACGATTATCTTATTAAAAAAATATTGATATTATCACGTTCTATCGCTTCTTTTCTGTCTTGAAAAAGCTTCTTGATTCAGCCCTTACTCGGTATAAAAGTGTAGGTCCCTGCTATTCGTTCCAAAAATAAAAACTCACATAAACGAAATGGCTGTCAGAAGCTAGGGCTAGGGTGCATAGCATATACGGATCTGTTGCGCCAAGTATTAATCGCTTCTTTTCTTCGACAAGCTATAGTCTGGTTCGGGTTTATAGACTAAGGCTGACATTGAATCGAGAAAAAGAGTAGCGATGATATCCAGAAAACAATTTATTTCAATCTCCGCTAAGACGGTTAGAGCAGGAGTTCCCTAACTGTGCGTCGCGACGACCTGGGGCGTCGTGGGGCTATCCTAGGGGCGTCGCAAGACGATACGCACAGGTCGCATGCACACGACGTTACATCAGCTTGAGCTCGATTTGAAAAAAAAGATGTCGGGTCGGGTTCGTTCGATGTTGGCCATTGTGTTTTGACGTGCACAAGAAGTATAAGAATTCTGCAGACTTCAGCTTGGCGAATTTTGCGTCGAGACTTGAACGTTAATGATAATGTCCATAGAAAAATCATCTTTAGCGACGGGCCGCATTATTGGATGAATGGCCAAATTGCCATATATGGGATGACGCCAACCAATACGAGATGGCAATGCATCCATAAAAAGCTGTTTGGTGCGCATTTTAGACTGGTGGTGGCGTCATTGCTCCGTACTTTTCCATGACGTTGGTAAGGCCAATACCATCAACGGCGAGTACTACCGAACGATGCTGCTAACATGTGGTTCCAGCAAGAGGTGGCTATGTGTCACTCAGCTACAGGGTATGGTTATCTGATCTCTATCAGAGGTGACGTGAATTGGCCACCAAGATCGTGCGATTTAACCTCGCTAAATTTTTCTTGTGGCGTTGCGTGAAGTCGCAGCTCAATGCGAATAAACCGCAATCGACCGATGTCCTTAAACCCAACATAACCAATGTTATCGCTCAAATTAAGCCGGGTCTATGCGGCAGATTGGACCACTCGGATCCGTGACAACGTGAGAAGCTGCGGCGGACATTTGGGCCTGGTGTTTATTCCATACAATAATGGCATACATGGGATTCGTTAATACCTTGCACACAGCTTGTTTTATTCCATTCCAATGTTGACCAATCTACATTAAAAACCCCTTTAGTGAATCTTCAGTAAGCTCAGCTTATATTCACATATCTGTGCTTCTTTCCGTTGTGTGCTTTTAGAAAGGCGTCTCAAAAATATTTTAACCTGTATAGGGAGTCGCAGTATGGAAAAGTTTGGGAACCCCTGGGTTAGAGTGTAGCTTATTTCCTGAGGTAAACGCAGAAGATGTACAAATTGTTAGATCCTATTCGAGTGTTGCAAAAATCAGTTGTAGGTTTGACCTTCAGAATTCTTCTATCCATTTATAACGGCTTATCTGATGTTAAATTTCAAAACGACGACGCGACGTCAACTACTTCACGAACAAGGCATGAAGCAAATTTGCATTTCTTTCGCCGGCGAATTCATTTCAGAGTCCCAGGCGATACATGTTTCCTAAATAAAATGGTTAACGTCGCGGCGAATGCTGGTGGAAGAATCGGTTTGCTATTAATTTAAACGTACGCGAAACAACAAAATGCGAGCTCATAGAGGAAGATAAAGATAATGCAAACTTTCTAGGGATTATTGAGAAGAATATGTGTGCTTTTTGTCATAAGTTCTTCATTTACAAAAACTTCAAAATGAGAACATTTTAAAAAATTGGCGTTAATATCTTTTATATGATATAGAAGACATTCCAAAAACCTCCATTTTCTTCACCATTATTCATTAAATATAAAGTTACTAAATAATAATAATAAAAATTTATTTGTTTTCTATTTTTTATACCATACAAACAGAGGGTGTAAACAAGTGTTTTATACCACTTATAGGTATGTCAGGTGTATGTTGTCTCTGCATAAATGTTTAGATGCACCCTGTGCCTTCAATTAGTTTGTTTTTTTTTCTCATTTTTGCTGTTCTCTTACTTTATATTTCTTCACAGTTCCATATCAATGTTCTTTTAGTTTTTTTTTGTTTTAGTTTTTACTCTCTGCACATCTCTGTGGTAAATTTATCAATTTGTTTCATCTAAATTTAGCTACTCGCACACGCAAAAGAAGAAGAACAACAACGCCGCTGACAAAAACCACTCACAGGCAGAAAAGTTAATTTGACGATTTTTATTGTCTCTGATTTTCATAAATATTTTTTTTTTATTTATTCGATTATTTTATGACTCAGAGAGAGTGCTCTCTGTGGTGGCACACTCACAAATCACTGTCGGATATTATAATGTTGGCGACAGGAAATGCTTGATCTTTTATTTTTTCCAACTTTTTTATTTTAAGTTTTTAAGTTGAGGAGTATTTAACTAAACAATTGGTAAACAAAATTTATTTTTATTAATTTATCTGTCATGTAACTTTAATGTTTAAACTTTTTAGTTTTTATGTCTAAATGTTGTCATTTTATTGAAGGCTATAGAAAGAGTCTAACTGATAAATATAAATTTATTTTTTCTAGCAAATCAATACAACGATCGAAATGAACAAATCGACACGAAATCAAATCAATGGCTAGGCGCCACCGTTGTAACCAGTAGCGGGGAGAATGGCCTTATTGTGGTAAGTTTAGGGGATAGTGGTGGCATGCATTTAAAGTGTTAATTATATTGGTTGTGGTTTTTTTTTATGTTCAATAATGGATGAGGCTTTTAGCCTTATGACTTAGGTGTTGGGTTTAATGGCAGATCGTGAATAATTGAAACGTCAACGACTTTGTAGTTTATGTAGGTACCTATTTCTTGAAAGGATGTTAATAGCCGTGTGTCATGGGGCCCAGGATGGTATGCATTTCCCTGAAGGGAATTATGTACTGCGCATGATGTGTTTTCATGGTTTGCGTTCGATTTAACGATAATTGGACAATAATCGTTGGGGGTATTGTATATGGCTCGACAAAGGAATCTTTGGGTGTGACTTAATATTGAGTGAAGACGCGCAAGAGTGGATTTTTATCACTTAATCACGTTTGTGGCACTATTTCTTAGTTATAGATCTGCTTATTATGCAGGACGGTGGCATTTAGGTATAGATAATGCTGGCCGTCACCTTGATCACAAATAAAGTTTTAAGTTTTTTTAAAGCAGCATTTTTTTGTTACTAATAGGTGGGGTCTTTGGCTCGCAATTAAATCCACTGGATGGTTGATCGTTTAAATAAACCCTAAATGTCCAAAAAAGCACAAAAAAAAACTATCTCTCGGAACGAATTCGGATGCCACAAGATCGTTATTGCCTATTCACACCGCACTGCAAACTGAGTTTTCGACACACTCGTCGATGCATTCACACCAAACACCAGCTAGACTTTTATTTTAGTAACTAAACTTCGCTCGCATTGACATAATATACAAACTAAATAAATTACGTTACACTTGATAATCGTTATTGTCTGTGTGTCTGCTTCAACAAGCCAACGATTAGAAGTCGTTTTCGTGGCGTTTTGAACGCGTTTTTAAAACTGCAATATGTACTGGAAAACTTCTCAATTAAGTTTACGAGTGTTTTCGACTCGGTGTGAATAGGGTATTAGTTGTCTTAACTATTCTTCTTTTGTATTGATTAAGATTAATCTATACATATAATAAAACTGTAGCAATTTTCGTTGTCAGCTAAAAACTCGAAAACTCCTGGACAGATTTCAATGGAAATTTTTTTAAAATGTTCCTTAACACCGTGAGACTGCTATAGGCTATGTCGTTTATAGCCACGTCCTAAGGAACAATTTTTAGCCAAAATGTATTTTTTGAAGTGAAAATATATACATACCTACACATAACCAAATATAATTTTGTGCGAGCGGGCAAGGCGAGCACGGGTCCAGCTAGTTAACAATAAATTGAAGTCGATCAAACCGCTCCCAAAGAGTAGGCGTGGCAATGACCAACATAGCCTATAGCCTTCTCAGAGTCTTAAGAAAAGTTTAAGTTAAACGGCTCTACAGTTTAAAATCTTATATAGATAAACAAATCATAAAGCCTGGGCTTTTAGGGTTTTAGACGTGTCGGTCGTTTCAAATAGGTTCAGCAAGTACACCTTACCACCCTCACCGTTGTGAAATGAAGACCTTGCAAATCTGAGGAGGTTATGCGCGGCTTCAATATCTGCGATAGATAAACATTTTGGCAACACTGTCATACACTTACATAAAAAAAATTGTTAGTTCAGATAAGACGCAGGCTATATCCAACTTATAGAAAGCTCAAAAAAATCCACTAGCCTCAGCAAGATTCTATACAAAGCACACTCCAGTCCATCTTTTCTAAAAAGCTTAATTAGATAGAACTTGAACGGAATGGACTGATCAATCATGAAAGCGTCTCCTAAAAAATCATTAGATTGGTATAGCTATACATTGAAGATCTCGAAATTCATACGGTCTTGCAAAATGCTATTTCAGTCTTTTAACTTGTAATTCTCTTACAATGGCAGTTTCCGTCATAATGTCGTTGAATATTCACATCCGGCTTACGTTATTTTAGTCTGGACCACAAATTTCGGTCAATTGAAACACACAGTCTCATACAAAATTACAGAAAAAGAGAAAACTACAAAATAACGAATAACGACTAACGAATAGTTTTCCTCTAGACTTTCGGCACTTCGGTATATAGACTGGTAGGTTTCTCAAAAGCAAAAAGTTGACAGATAGGCGAACTAGAAAAAACATGTTTTCCAAAAGTTGTTAGATAAAGAGGTGTGTACAATGTTGACAACAAATAAAGCACTAACTGAAGGAATTCTTAAATGATCTTCATTGAAAATAAAAATTGTGAATTTTCGCTGCAGTTTCAAATAGGTATGTAGTTTTTTTTACAAAACTTTTAACAATTTTTTTGGATTTAGCAGATTTTTAGTGCTTGGCTATAAAAATTACGCGAATATACCTATATAATTTCATACAATCGTCACATTGTGGATCAGCCTTTATGACAATGAACAAATTTGACATTTCAATAGGTGACAGATATTTGTCACTTTGATTAACAAATTAGTCTATTCATCTTATGTCGTTTTCGGTTGGTCGTCCAGTACCGTCCGGAACCAATCAGAACTCTTCTGAAAGCGTTCGATTGGCACTCAACTGACACTTCTTCCATTGAAAAGAAGAGAAATTTGCTTCTGGATTTGAATTCAGAATCGGGGAGAGTTCTTCCGGACGGTTCTGGACGACCAACCGAAAACGATATTAAAGACTTATTAGACGGTATGCGCTTACAGCATCCGCTCATAGAAAATAAATAAAATCAGAAAAGAGTATTAAAAAAATTAAATAAAACTCAGCGGACAAGCTCGTCACAGCACACGTCACTGACATTGAAACTGAAAACCTGTAAGTAAAGCAAACGCTAACGAATATCGCATCATATTTGTATAAACTTAGTTTTCATTCGTCTTTATGTTGTTGTTCTTCTTCGTCTGGTTAATTGCTGTGCAATCGATAAGACACTCAAACCACACAAGACCGGCACGTTCATATGGGATGGCGCGGAGCCACTTAACGTTGCAGTCATATTGTCTTAGGACGAACGCACATAGAATTTGCAATTAAGATGCGTACCATGCTTTTATTGCTTTTGTTTTGGTTTTATTTTTATCCATTTAACCATTTTGTTAGCTGCCAATTTCCTGTGTATGCGGCGTGCATACAGCGAGTTGCAGTCGTCAATTTAATTGAGGTCTTAGGCGCCTATTAGGCATGTGGATAGGGAAAGTTCTGAACCACACACGCACACAGACCGGCACTGCATTATGCTGTAACAGCAAACCATGTGGGCTTAGAAGATCACGAAAAGCAATCATTCGACTTTGATGGGAGTAATAGATATGCATTCAATCAAACAGTATCTGCATGAGAAAGTCTAGTCTTCGCCTACGTAGCTATTTTTATTGTTTTTATCTATGCTCACTGCACATTTCATGTTTAAGTCTGAGATCGAGATGATGCGTCTAGCAAACGGGTGCTAGCCACCGTAGGTGTATGTCTGCTGTACAAAGTTATGACGTTTGTTTTACGATCCAACTTGAGATTGAATATCTGAAGTTCTGATCAAATAGTAACGTTGTTTAAGGTTAGGTTTCCGAATTATGATAGAAATATAATGATAAACGGTTCCAAGAGAAGATTCAAAGATAGGTTCTACCAGTGTTAATTAGAAGTGGTTTTCTGTCGACTTGGATTTAGGTCAGACCTCAGACTAACGAAATCATTAAGACGCTTAGCTGTTGTTTGGTTCTAAGTGAATATATAATTATTTTATGGTCATTTATCATGGAGTGTAAAATCGGAGTTGCATTTTAAAGATGGAATGCGATTAGAGTAGATATTATATAGAAGACATGTTTTATGGGTGTTGAGAGCGACGATTAGGAAAGATAGATTTAACTATGTGATGGGAATTATTTAATGCGACACGTCTAAAGTTACACATAACGGTAAAAATTCCAGCCACGGATTTTGGAAACATTTTAATTTGGGGATAATCCTCAGAGAGCAGCACCTGTTTAAAGATTATCTATGCTTTTGGGGATAATCTATCATCAGAATGGAATAGAATTACATAATGAGATGTTCAATGGAATATTCATATAAAAGGATGTCAGCATTTTGGCTGGTAACGCCTTCAGGTTGCCCATCAAATAACTAGGTTAACAAAATCAGTGGCTTGAACTATAGAAAATCGTCCTCCGGTCTAGTGTTTTGCTTAAATTAGTCACGCACGGTTTCACGAAGTCTTTTCGGCTTCGTTTTAAGTTCTTTGCTTGATATTGCAACTCACATATTTTTTTAAGCCCCGGCATAGTGTCAGTGTCTTTTTTTAGGTGAAATCTATATATAAGGACAAATATTGTTGGCTTTTGTTTTAACTCTATTTTTCGTAAACTTGTAGAGAACCACACTATTTCTCTCCAGAGTTTATGCCCTCCCAAAGTCTCACTCACGTATCACTGTAAAAGTGAACAACTGGTCTATTGTGGTTTTGTCCAGACAAAAATAGCGCTGCTCATCCCTCCACCTTGTCCTAAAATCAGGTACTTTTCCACAAACACTCAGGGGTGATATACGGTGCAGGGAAATAAGTCTCCGGGAACTAAGTTTACTGAGGGACTCAGTTCCCACCTAGTGGGAAATAAAACCACTTTCGTGAAGTGGACTTAGTTCTCATGATAATGGGAACTAAGTCCATTTTCTTATGGGAACTTACTACACATTCAACAGTTCAATACATATGGGGGGCATGTTGCCCCCCTGCGACCCCCCCCCGCTTGGGTTTACTGTCAGATTTGCTGTACATACATGCGAAATTGGGTATATTGAAAGGGAAAAAAAACCACTCAGAGTTTTTGGAATTTATTTCCCACCTTACATGGGAACTAAGTTCACTTCACGAAAGTGGTTTTATTTCCAACTAGATCCACTGAGGGACTTATTTCCTATACCTATATACCTAATATACCCTTTACTTCTTCTCCTTGAAAAGAGGCCAATCACCACCAGGTGTTTTGCAGTATTCCCAGCCCAAATCACTTAAATAATAGGAAAGATCCATTGAACCCCCTCTTCAGCTGGAACTTTGAGCATTACTGGCCGGATTTCATCTAGCCTGAAAGATTTGCAAACTATTTAAAGCGATTTGACTTCATCAAAACGATGGATCTGTCAAACTCAGTGACCTATTCTGGATTGAGCAATTAACACAGAAAGTGTTCGCTCCATTTAAAAATAAGTCCACCATGTTTTTGTTTGACTCATTCGATGATATTTCACTTCTTTCTTTTAAAATGGCGACAGAACACTTTGTTATAGATCTGTGATGGCGGTCTAAATTTTCGCCGAACCAAGATAATTCTTGGGATTCTTGAACTACTCCGTTGTCACCTGCTCCGCAAACATGTCGCATTTGATCTTTTGTATGCAATTTCCACAATGTCAGTTGGTGATACACTCCTACAGAAACTGCTCCCATCATTCCAATCACCACTTAATCAAAGGTTTCAAGGTTGCAATGAAAGTCCGCTGCTTAGACCAAATCGTTTAACAATTTCAATGTGAAAGCGTTGATTGTGTTAGGCTTAGGGTACGTCCATAGTGAACCGGCTTCTCGCTAGTGATGAATGGACTCGTCGATAGTGAACCCGCTTCCTGCTTTAACAAACCAGGGGGTTATTCCCAAATGCGCGGCGGATCGTATTGAAAGCGATACTTCGATTTCGACCATCTTCGATTTTGCTTATTCTCAAATGCGAACTGTGCTTTCCAGTTTTTTTCCAATTAGACTTCCAATTTTCCATTTATTTTCCCAAAAGTTTGACAGCTTTTTCCCGTCACAAAAATTTAGTTTATTTTTTATCCGATTTTGATTGGATCAAATCGCTTTTGGAAATACAAAAATACAAATCCGTCATGAAAAGCGATCCGCCGCGCATTTGGGAATAACCCCCCAGCTTTTACCAGAATGAATTTTTAATTCTTGTTGACACCGGTAACCACCTTTCAAGCGTGTTCTTTCAGTTTTATTTGAGAATTACTCGTTTGTATTCCTACTATTACTACTTTTTGGACTGTCACACGGCTATGACAGAAGACGCATCTGCTCGCCTATTCTAAGTGACATGCTAAATCAGGTGAAAGCTTTGTTCGATTTGAATCTCAAATGTAAACTACAAGTTCCACATTTTCCAAGTTCCGAATTTTTTAAATACCGTACCTACCTTAGTGTTAAAACCAATTCAGCTGTGGCAGATATTCTGTCAGCATTTTTGCTGAATACACTGAATCTGTCAAAGGTGTGTTCGTTTCAACAACTTTACAATTGCAAGTAAATTTAGATGAGATTTCGTCAAACATTTTCATAAGAAAAACTTACGAAACTATAGTTTAAAAAAAAATTTACGTTTCTCATGAAGAATTATACTTATTCTGTTTTCGCGAGCATTCGTTGTAAATCTCGAGGTTTATTTGGCGATTTAGTTAGATTTTCTGATGTTTTCTTTTCGGTACTGCACGTCATTGAAAAAATGGTATCGAAAAAAATTGGTTCGAACCTTTAACTGAATATATCTACTCCATACTACTTGTAACAGTTAAGGACCAGTCCGTTTACACGAACACTTTTACTGGTCGCGGCATCGCGAAATTCAGCCATCAGCTTCTATCAACAATTTTTAATTTGAGGTTAAGTTCGAACGAATGTTTTATTTGCTCGTCTGTGGAACGCGATTTAATCATGTAGATTGCGAATACCTAAACTTTGACAATTCGCGCCAAGGGTGTTTTCGTTAGCAGCAAAAAGTTTGGAATTGGAATTTGAAATTTTGTTAATAAAACTGTTTATAAACTTATTTTTTTAATAGCTACATTTTGATGGGATAATTAATTATCCTACTCTTGGAATAGTAAAATGTGGAATTTTCTGTTCATACCTAAATGTATCAAAAGTGGTTTGTTCGCATTTCATCAATTCGTTCGTTCGCTCTCATGTAAATGGTCCTTTAAACGTCAATATCCCGCACCAATTTTTTGTATCAAATAGAGTATTTTTATTTATTTTACAACTTTCCGCCAAATTTATGAGCTCTTTAAGAAATGAACTGCAAAACTTTTATGGGTATATGCGTGGTCTCATTAAAACACCTGACAGACTTTGTCGTTTTTAAACTAACCTGTGCCTTTTTCACGTCTATCCTCAAACTCTATCTATCGACCTACATCACTGTGCAATAAATAAATCCGCTCATCGATGACCCCTTCCGAAACCCTGCTGTGTTCGAGACTATTAAATCGCGAGCCAATAAAAAAGTTTGAAGGCCACAGTCAGTGTGTCAGCCAGCAGTACTCTGTGTTCCATTACAATCCAAATCCAATCACTTTTGCCAATCGAGCGAACCCTAATTGGAATTAGAAGAACAACGTTGTTAATCCAGATCCACATCCATGGCGGGACTTTAACACACACACACATCAGAAAAGTATTCGCAATACAATCTTTGTCGTCCCTCAGCCACACCTTTATCACCAAATCAAGGTAGTCGCGGCAAGCAGCACCACAGTCTGCTGTCATTCTCAATTTCAGGTGAAAAATCGCGTTCGCTTTCAGGTATAGTTGCTGTCATCAAGAGGGCACACGGAGGTTTCCACGTCGTTGCGACCGCACTGCCACTGCCACCCTCTCCCGCTCGTTAAACGCGAACATAAACGTTGAATGAAGCCTCGTGTTTCCTTGCCGTTTCACAAGTTCTGTGGTTCATATTTATAGCGGCAGTTTTGCTTTTACGGGGCACTTAATCGATCCTGATTGTGGTCACTTTGTGTCAATCTGGTGCGGAACGTGGAGCAAAAGGAAAATTGATTCTCTGCCAGCCGATTGATAGTCCTTTAATTTGATTTTCCATGTCGTTAACGCGGTGAGTTTAAGATTCTTGACCGTGATAACGACTGACAGTGGAGCAACAGCAAATGAATGTTAACGATGTGAAAGTGAAATGCGGCCAAAGGATGACAGCTTGACCTGATTTGAGACAATTAATCGGAAATTTTGTTACAATGATGTTTTGATGGTGGTGGTGGGCAGCGATAAAATCAAAGTCACCCAATCAAAGTTCCATGACCACTGAGGTGTGTTCAATGGAATCAGACTGTTGTGGCTGACAGTGACACCCAATAGACAATGCACCCACTAGACAAGTGCATTTGAAATAGCGTCACGCGTGCGTTGCAATAAATCGTGTGACGCCACTTTGACAGCGGTTTTGTGCTGTCAAGTCCATCGTTGGTATTTTTTTTATAAATATAATTAGACTCGACATAAAGGCGAATGTGCGTGTAATTAATTACTTGGAATATCTGTATGAACACAACACAGGATAGGAGCGCTGCAGTCAGTTCAGTCGTCTGCAGGTTGCAGTATCATCTGACAACGCGACGGTGAAACGAACGACAGTTAAGAGAACGATAAATGTTTTGAAAAATCTCAAACCCCTACCGTTGATTGATGAATGCGCAAGTGTAAATGATTAATGAGGCGGTTTAAAATTAATTTCTGTTTCTGTTTTATATATGTTTGCCTTTTTATTTTTTCTTAAACGTGATTTACTCTTTCTTCCTTACTTAGGCATAGGCCACGATTTGTATGCGTAGTTGGCTCGTGGTTTGTCAAGTTTGAAGAACTGAGACAATCGGTTATTTCGTGAATGAATGAGTTTCAGGATCGGTACAGGTACATAGATTCGTCGTTTAATTAAACACTTGTTTTCAATGACATTCAAGCTGTATGCACAATCGCCACGATCTAGTCTGTCAGATTGTTTTATTGTCTCTTGCCCTAAATTTATTGACAAATTACATAATTTTTGGGTCACTGTTACGAATTGTATACTAATCAACAGTGCTTGTCAATGAATTTGTATGACGATAGTGTAAATAGAAAAATTGACAAACGAAACGTCACTTAATTTTTAGCTGACACTGACAGTTTGTTGTCATCGTATCGTGCTGTCAATGAAAAAAAACCGAATCCACCTGCTGTAAAGTGGTTTTGCTTGGAAAATTCGATGTGAAATTGAACAGCAAAATTGAAGAAGGCACTTCACAGATAAATTGATTGAGACTGTCTCCTAACAAGCTTCCACGAGTCCGTAAGCTATACCTTGAGTTGAGCTAATACACAGCGTTGTTTGGTCACCAGAAACATTCTTCAATAATTTTCGGCAGCAGCTAAAGAAGGAATCCCAATTTTTCAATTGTGTATTGTCAACCCATTGAAGGGCCTTACTGTTTGGTGTAACCTTTTATGCACTCCAAGAACCGAGTATTAAAGGAAATCTCTTTCCTAAATGTGCGCAGAAAATGCTACTGACATAAAGGGGCAACCCCAATGGAATTATGTTGACTTAATCTATTGTCAATATGCAAAATGTCTGTTAAGGCAATCACTGGATTACCATTCCAGTCGGATTAAGTCGGTTATTTTCAAAATTTTAAAATATTCCTTACTCAGGCTATTGTATCCATCTATAATGGCCCTCCCTTAGTGTGCTATCTGTCGGCTTTTGGTAGCCCTCCTGTGGGTATAAGAATGTAAACCGATTTAATGTAATCTTGCATTTTCCTTTAACCATGTCTAATAATGCACACAACAATTAATCGCCCAGTTAACGCGATACGTGTGACCTGTCAAAAATTTAATATTTCATCGTCTGAATGCATTCACCGAACGACGTCTTCAAAGATAAAATTCTATCATATGCGAATTGATTAAAGAAATCATGATCATGAACTTATTTTATGTGGAAATTCAAGCGAGACAAGTTTTGCTACTTTTAAATAGGAAGCCATCACATTACGCCGCTTCCGGGACTTCATAGTTGAGTTAAGTTGACGCAGATAGATGAGCGTTCTAGTCCAGACTATATTTTCGAGTAGCGGTCTAAAAGATAGCAAAGGAAACTGCATCTTCGAGCATTGCATACAACCGTTTACGTAATGATATTGTCATGATTCGAATGGACCTACACCTAATTTCAATGCTACATCCAAACATTGATAGCAATTTTTGAGTAGAGGAATAGGTTTATTGATTCCGCCAGTTAGCATTCAGCACAGGACTGCGACTATACTCTGGGATGTCAGCCAGGTTTTCTCTGATACCTTGGACCATAACGGACGACATTGCCAAAAAGGTATCCTCCATCAATTTTAGTACTAAATTCGAAACTTCGTCAATATGTCATCTGTTCTGTATTGGCGTTTCGTATATATAAAATAACGACTCATCCACCGGTCCTCCTGATTAACAAGTGTCACTGTTGGCCACTAGTTTTCCTTGCATTTTCATAGCTAAATGAATTTTTAGTTGCAAATCGCTCGCAATAAAAACAATTTCACTCTTCAATCACCAGACGTACAAGTAAATCCCAACAAGATCCCAAACAAAACGCAACTAATAACAAATTAGTCAAACACCATGTACACACATTAAAACAAATGACCAACAATCGCGCTTCGATGTGTCGTATAGTTATACCATCGTCAGTAGAATGGTCCGCCCTGTCTCTGCTCCTGAGTGCGGTTTTTTCACCTTCAATTCACGAGAAATTGAACAGATATACAACCAATAAAAGACCATTGAACGACATCGTTCAGCGGGATTCACTTGTGAAGCAGCAAAAACTACGACGCACAAGTCATACCACACATTGCCCAAGAGCCAAAGATATGTGTGCGTTCTGAATTGGAAATCAATTCAACGGTACACGTTTCTATGCCGTCTACCTGCATCTGTGTGCTTCTATATAGCTCTTGGTCTTGGGCTCTGACCAAGAACGCGCCAAGGAATTGGCATGACATGTCTTTTATATTGCAACGATTTTTGTGTGCGGCGGCATTTAATATCTATACTCAATGATGTGCCGGACTGACCATAACATCGGATCACCAATACGATAATTCCCTATAAGCTATAGCACTTATGTATATGTAAAAAATAAAAGATGCATTTGAATCTATTATTATATTTGAAGCGGTTAAATGGTAGCTGAGGTTTATCAAAAGTCAGCAAAAAAGCATAGGCCCACCAAAAAACGGAGTTCCCTTCTAGACCACATAATATAGGCTGTATCGTGTCTTCAATTGCCTCTAATCATTTCCGCAGTATTTTCGACCAAAATTGACAACCAACACGCAAGCACAATCGTCTTGAGATTCTTTTTGGAAATAAAAATCGTTTTTATGGCCATCTCGTACGAATGCAAATTTTTTCATTGTTACCATGCCGCCGCGTGCGCTTTATATGGTTTGGCCGTTGTCATCGCGCATGATCGTTGCTGTTGTTGTTGTTGTTCTTTTGACAGAAATAGAATTTACATTTGGCCAATGTCTTCACCGAAGCAGGTCAAACATGACCTCCGCTTCCATATTAGCCTGACGAGCTAACAGCAGCAATCGGAATCGACACAAACACAGGACAGGAACATAACAATGAACATTTCGAGTTGGGCCATAACGTTAACGTGAAATCAAAAACAAGACTGAGTTGCGCTAAACAGAAAAATCCGTGCAAGGAATTGTACCATTTATTTCTCTGTCGAAGGAGAGATAAAGTCACAACTCGGGTCAAAGGCCAACACATTGGGAGGGAGGCACTGCTGCCGAGATCGATCTCAATTCGATTTCGATATTCATTGGATGTCGTGTGCGCGCCTACACGTTGCAGTTAGGATTTCCAGACATTATTTCTCCAATGGTAGTCATCATATACCACACATTTTGCTGAACGTGGGCAGAGTATGTGACTACTTTGTTCGAAAATGTTGGTCATTAAGAAAGGTTTACGGTCATTCTAATGAGGTCGTCTCGGTGTGGGATTTAGACATAAGCCATGACGTTTTCCAGGTGAGAAAATTAGGTGAAAGCATCATAATGGCCAAGTTTACGTTAACCAGTTGCGTTTTTTTGTTAGTGGACCGATCGATTGTGAGCGGGACCACCATGAACAACCAAACAGTGTTCTATGATACAATCTATTCAATCTATGTTCTTCGGTTTATATGGTGGTAGGGCCGTTGATTTAATGTTAATACAGCTGTAATGCCGTCTGATGGCCCATTCGACTGCTGATGGTTTCCCAAATGTTCACTTTTCGGCAGATGATTGAGAATATTTATCATGGACCTTAGTACCTTTAAGAGCAGTCACAAATAGAATATGGCACGAAAGACTATTTATGCAGAAAGAAATTCATTCATTCATTCATTCATTCTCAAAGGTCCGCTTGTCCATTAAGTGGGTCGCGGGTGTAGGTTGCTCAAGTGGACCCTCCATAGCTCTCGATCCTCCGCCATCGACTCTAAATCATCAAGGGCAATCCCCATACGGGTAGAGGAGAGATTATGAATTTGATCTAACCATCTCATCCTGGGTCTACCTAGGGGACGCCTGCCCGATGGTACGGATTCCATAGCACGTCGTGGAATCCTGGTCGGGGACATGCGTTTAACATGACCAAACCACCGAAGCATGGATCGCTCCGTCCGGCGAAGTAGCTGCTCGACATTGAGTTCCTCACGTATTCTAGTATTTCTAATGCGATCTCTACGGGTCACACCAGCAATACAGCGGAGAAATCTCATTTCGGCAGCTTGTATTCGCGATCTTATTCTTTCGGTCATTACCCAAACCTCATGACCATAGGTAAGAGTTGGAACAAACACCGAATTAAAGACTGACAACTTAGCTTTGACACCAAGTTCAGTCCTCCTGATAACAGAATGACCAAGCTGTCTCAAAATCGATCCAGCCTGACCAATCCTACAGGAAAACTCGGCATTGCTCCTTCCATCACTCGTGAATAAGACCCCGAGATACTTAAACTTCTCCACCTGTTTCAATGGGACTCCACTAACATGCAGAGTGCATTGAACAGGCGTTCTAGAGACGACCATCACTTCAGATTTGTTCACAATTGTGCAGAAAGAAAAACAATTTGAAAACATTTTGAGCACCATAGAAAATTAAATGATCCAACAAAATAATACAAAATTTTTGGAAATTTCACGACTTCAATAATGTCAATGTCCTACAGAAAATTTCTTTTTGTCCAAAATATATATTCAGTAATGAAATAAATATTCGCAGCTGATTACTTGGTTCTGCCTATGGCCCAATGCACACTGAAAAACTGATCCGCACACCACGATACTGGTTTAAAACTCTTTTGCGATTCGCAGTTTGTTACCAGTCGTCTTTTGATTTGCGTCGGGTTGCCTTTGCCTATTGTTTCTATCAGTTTCAGTTTGTCGAAGATGAGCAAACAACAGACAAACCTGTTGCTGTTGGGGGAGGTTGAAAAACATGACTACACTGAACGTAGTAGATTTTTGATTGGTGATTAGTTTCCTCGTATGTAGAGTCAAGTCACCGTTGAGTCACTCGCTCTGTGTCTGACACCAAAATCTGTGTGCGCCCCGGCCCATACACAGCAAACATTTCCATACACTGACACCGGTGCAGACAAAAGTGTAGTGTCTATGGGCCGCTTAACTGGTCTGTAACCCGATTTGCCAACCGGTTTAGTTTTTTTCTAGTTGCTCCGTGTGGTATGGATATGCTTTCACAAGTTTTCTAATATCTCTCGGCAAGCTTAATCATCAGGTGCAGACCTTTTTTAGTAAAAATCGATCAGTGTTTAAGAAGTTTGCTGGTTGAGCCACAGTTCCACATCAGACTAGCTTATAAAATATGGTTGCCTTTAATGTTGGTATCGTTCTCATCTTAATGATATTGAAGATCTACCTAATCATACTGGACCTTCATGACAATAGTCCTTTTATTGGTCTAAAAACGTCGGCTTTTGCTGGCAACCACTTGAACATAAGCCTGATTAACGCTTTCAGAGCTTCTAAGTTTCGGTGAATATAGGTTAGATTAGTTTCTAAATCGGTTAATGAGGCAACTAATGCCTAGGCAGAGTGAGCTAAAGCTCTAAGATGACTGACTAGTATTCGAACTATAAATAGGGTACATTGTGTAACCATACAGAGCAAGGTGAGTCCTAAGCCCTTATATAAGGTTCACCTCGCCTGGCAAAGTTAAAAAAACATTTTCAATGTTCCGTTTATATCGTGTTAATTATTCTGTACTAGTTCACGTAGGCGGTAATTCGGCCCCAATGCCGCCAGAACCGACTCCATTCAATCTCACAAGTCACAATATTGCGCGAGGCATTTGCCGGTAAATACCAGTGATGTGATGTCATTCGTGTTATGTTTTTCTTGAAGGTGGTCAATACCAGCCATAAGCAGCAACAGCTCATTTGTCTAATCCAGTAATTTGAGTCTTGCTCCTCAGGTTTTCAAATACAGTCGTTATAGCTCTCGGCTTAATATTATTGAAAGCCTAGAGGAAGGCTATCATTGTAAATTGCTTGCCGTTCAGTGGTGGAAATATCGTGCTGACAAAAGTCTACAGTAGGCATGTTGTAACTTCGAGAATACTTCTTTTTCAAAATCATTCGTATTGTGGATATAAAGTCTGGCAATCTAGAGTTCTTAAATGTAGAAAAGAGAGTAAACCAAAGAATGGATAGACAAATTCTTGCCCAAAATTCCACAATTGTTTAGTGGTTTGCAAAAAAGGCGAGTGTTTCTGATAGATTCCTTATAAAACGAGTCAGAATGGGAATAATGAGGAGGACTCTTTTCCTGTTGTGGGCGTTGACTGAAGCTCTATCGACGTCATACGACGTCTACAACATATCCCCCTTCTTGCACCGTGGATGGTGCTTTATTTCCGCTTTATTTCCAAATGAATACATAAGAAGACAGACGGAACCTGGAGTCTATGTCCAATCACATTTCCGCAGATAAGTTTGCATCATTCCAAGGCTGATATCGCCCATTGAAGTAGGTGCATGGCACTTACAAAACCCCATATATCTGAAAGACCGAGGGCTTTTCTAATTGTACCAAAAATTCTCTCAGCAGTCAAGATTATGGACAATGCTGTGGGTTTTGTTGCTGCAACTTCTCCTTCTCTATACAAAGCACAGGTTAGACCAGGCCTGGAAAGCATTCACTTAACCGACTTATTGGAGACCCTACACTCACATCGAATCTGCAACCGTTGGTGCACAGAAGACAAGTCGCTGACCTATGCTTGTTCTATAGATACTTCCATGGTAGATGTTCCGAGAAACTCAAGGACATTATCCCTCGAAATGCAACTTTTGGGCGCCCCACAAGATAGGCTGCTAATGCTCATGACCATACAGTACACTTGACAACCGCGAGGACATCGTCTTTCCAAAACTCCTTCTGTTACAGGACAAGCAAACTTTGGAACTCGCTTCCTGGGGATATATTTCCAGAAGACTACAATTTGCGGCAATTTAGGTGCAGAACTAACATACATCTGCAAGCATCTCGGGGCGCTGATGAAGCGTTATAGGTTTGCCTTTCCCGGGAGACGTATTTAAAAAAAAGAAATGAATGAAAAATGAGGAGAGATTATGGATTTGATCTAACAAATCTCATTCAGAGTATCCACAGGTCGTCTTGGGATTCTGGTTGAGGGCATGCGTTTAACATGACCAAACCACCGAAGCATTGCCCTTTCCGTCCGGAGAAGTTATATGCTCGACTCACGGACGGAATACTCACGTATTCTGGTGTTTTTACGAGCCACATCAGCAATACAACGGAGTAATCTCATTTCGGCAGCTTGTATCCGCGATCTTATTCTTTCGGTCATTACCCAAGTCACATGACCATATAGGTAATAACACCAAATTAAGTACTGACAACTTAGGTTTGACACCAAGTTCAGTCTTCCTAAAAACAGTATAGTAAGCTCCTATAGTACCCATTTTTCTGATGCATAGCCCACCTTACACCGCTAACACAAACGCAATCCGACAAATGCATTCCTTTCATGATTTAAACGTGTAATTTGTCTACCTAAATCCAGCGTTGCCGAAGTGGCACAATTGTGCCATTTTGGCACCTTACAGTCCGATTGGCACCTTGGCACCTTCAGTTCTCATTTGGCACCTTGAGCTTGATACATTTTATTAGATAATATTAAAAAAGCAAAATGTTTAAAATTGATTGAGAGTGCAAGTCATTTTCTCTTTCATCTGCGAACACTTATTTCATATTCACTGAACTGAATCATTTTTAACAACATAGAAAGCAGCCCTTGTGTATGAAATCTATAGCATTCTCGAAAACGAGGTAAGATGTCAGCGCTTCAGTCAGCGGCTGGCTACCTAACTCTTATAGCCAATTCACAATGCTGCTTTGCTGCGTGCGTGCGTTGACAGATAGAGTAGAACCAATGCTTTCATATGGTGCAAGCCAAAATGCGGCTTCATGCTTCGGGTCGCGTTTAGATGAAACATACATATCGTGTGTGTGTGTACGAATTCATACACAAATAATCGTAATGACACTAATGCGAAATTATATGTTTCTTGTGTTTTTAAATATCTCTCTGCCGTGAAGGGCTGGTGGCACCCAGTTGGCACCTTTGGTTACCGCCAATGGCACCTAAGAAAAATTCTTTGCGGCAACGCTGCCTAAATCCATGAAGTAAATCTCCGGAGCTATCTTTGGCATTCGTTCATGCAAAAGGCAAGGCCCATGCAACGTTGTCGCCAGCGCAGCCATGCAATTCAGGCGGCTTCCGATTATATCATAGACAATCGCCACACACAAGCCACTCATAGATACTTTTGCTATATCTGAGCGCGCACTACCAATTTATTCTCGTATCTTTTTTTTGTGGTTTTATTATTTTTATTTATATTTTCGATTAAATAGCTGTTCAAAATCGTTCGTAGTACTTTTTCCACATAAAACTATAGCCGCGCGCCGGCTGCACAACGTGAAAGAAACTTATCTTTTTAGTAGCATTAGCTGCTGCTGTAGCCGCTGCCGCCGCCGTCAACAACATCACCCTCCGCAAGCCGCAGTCGATCGGTCGCGATCGGTTTGACAAGATCCTTAAAATGGGCAATATGACTTGTTTTGGGAGCTCGGCGAGAATAATGTCGGTTTTTGTACCATCTCACTCGCGGCAGTGCGGTCGGGCTTTGCTTTACGGTTTCCAACCAGCACAGCGCTAAACAAAAACAAACTAACCGTGCATCGGTTGGCATGTCGACCTCACTCTGTTTATATCTATTTGACCATAAAAATCGCTCATCATGGTCAGTGGGTTCCTATCCATTATGTGCGAAAGAGGGAATTCCTATATAGATTCCCAGCTATTAACTCGTTGTATTCGGACTTCCTTTAAGGTCCACGCCAAGGGCTTCTTACAGATAGTGCGGAGATTGAGAAGATGGATAGATGGATGGACAGACAGATTCACTACCTGTGCCTGGTAATACGATGCCAAGAATTTCATGGCAGAATAAAACAATCGAGAGCCCTTGACATCATTTTCTGGTAGCACAAAGCCGGGGATTTGTCCAGAGTGTCCTGACATGTTGTTTTATTTATTGGGCGAAGGTTTTTCGCCGTCCATCCGCGCGCTACCCGCCATCGTGAAGGTATATTCCTTCACAGGCCAGACGAACAAAAAGCGGTCCCATTGGAATAATATATATTTTTATTTTTTTTTTTGCAAGGAGGACTGACTATGTGCCGCAGCAAAAAAGAAAAAAATAAGCTGGACTCTTAAAAGATTGCTTTCTTATTGTGTGTGACCATTTTTGGAATGGGAATCTTGTAATAATTTTTATTCACTCGAGGATTCACTTGGGTCCATTGTTTCGTTGCGGCGAGCTCTTGCTCTTGGCTTTGTATGTTCGATTGGCATTGTTCGTTTAGTGTCTTTTATGGATTTTATATATATTTTATATTAAATTTGAATTTATTTCTCTTTTATGTATTTAATTTTTATTTTTATTACAGGTTTGTGCGCCACGATACGTTTTCCATACAATGACTCCATCAACTCGGTTTCGTATTGAACCCGTTGGTACGTGCTACACATCGAGGAACTTTACATCATTCAGAGAGTTTTCGCCATGCCGGACAAGTAAGTACTACCTACAAATTTGTATTTAAACAGAATTTATGAATTTATTATAAATTAGCATAAATATTTATTGGGAAAAGAAAATGTTTTCGTCTGCTTAAGGATTCTTGGAAAATAACCAGCCAACATGACTGTTTTTATGATAAGTATACAATTTTGAAGGTTATATGTAAAAGTTGGTTTGTAAGAATATTGGCAAAAGAAAATCTCTTATCTGCTATGAATTCTGGTCACTTCGCCTAGTACAGACGGGCGGTTTTTTAAAAGTCAAAGTTTGGCTGGAAATGGGATATTTTTGAACGGCTTTCTCGATATACAGGGTGGGCCATCTAGTGGTTTCTTTTTAAATCATACGTTATTTTGACACTGACACCTGTTTCCCGCTCGAAATCTTGACAGAAAGTCAGTATCATTCTTTCGCGGAACGAAATGAGTCGCTTTACTGTTTGCACAGCGTTGGGAAATATTTAAAAATTATTTCCAAAGTGAGTGCTATATGTAGCCCAAACAGTGCGTTTTTTAACAGAAGTTTTGGCCGCCGCGCCTGCTTTGTCCAAAAAGTTCGTGAGACTGGTATGCTAGTAATCCAATGCATCCACAGAGAGTGATGCGGATTGTGGCGTGGTGACATCATTAGACCATGCCACAATCGATCTTTTGGGTGCAGAGAAATAAGTCTCCGGGAACTAAGTCCACTGAGGGACTTGGTTCCCACCTAGTGGGAAATAAAACCACTTTTGGAAAGTGGACTTAGTTCCCAAGTAAGGTGGGAAATAAATTCCGAAAACTCTGAGTGGTTTTATTTCCCTTTCAATACACCCAACTTCGCACATATACTGGAAATCTGACAGTAAACCCAAGCAGGGGGGTTGCAGGGGGGGGCAGCATGCCCCCCCCCATCATTAAAAAATGGACTTAGTTCCCACCTTACATGGGAACTAAGTCCACTTCACGAAAGTGGTTTTATTTCCCACTTATTTCCCTGCACCGATCTTTTGCGCACCAAATTCCCAAATCGTGTTATCAGGCGTCTTGGCGATGTCAATTGGCCCCCTCGCAGCTGAGATTTTACCCCTTTGGACTTTTTTTGTGGGCCAACCGTGAAGGACAGATGTTTTGCCAACAATCCGGAAACGATTCAAGCACTTAAGGCCAATATCATGCAAGCAATCTGTAAGCTACAGCCCGAAACCATCAACAAGGTCTTGGAAAATTGGAGTGACCGAATGCGCTACTGCGAAGCCAGCCGAGGCAGCAACTTGAATGACGTTGTGTTCCATAATTAATGTGAATGTTTGCTAATAATGCCATAATAAATGGACAAAACTTAATGTTGTTCATTTTATTGCATTTTTAAAAAGAAACTTGTTTTTGGCCCACCCTTTATATTCTTCCCTTGGCGCCCATCCCCTTTTTGGTATGGCATTTTCACATAAGTACACGCATACGTAGCGACCCCGATCTCAATTAGCTCGTCTTCATGAAGGAACTGTTTGCCAAGAATAGCCGTCCTGATTCTGACGAAGATGAGCAATTTAAGAGTTGAGGGCTAATAGCAGCTTATAAAGACCTTTTCTCGCCATAGCGCCTATTTTTTTATTACATTTGATACCACCCAATTTAACACCTCCTATTTCGTTCAAGGCGGTAGGGAAGGAAATCCTCAATATGGCGTTTCCTATGGCCCATCATGCCAGTTAAAAGTGCTCTAACCTAATAGCCCTTCTGATAACTTTACCAAAATTATTTATTTGCCGCCCAAGCATCTCGAATACGCTTTAAAGTTATAGGGCTTTTCTGGCTTCACATTTAAAAAAGAACTGCAAGGGCGGTAGCCAGGCTGGAACTTCATAAAATGGTGCATGCGGTTTGGGACTAATCCTCCAGGTTCGCAAAATTAAGTTTTACGTCTAAGACTATGCATAACAATTCTTAGCTTTGCTTAATTTTGCTTGTAAGTGCCTATGAAGACAAGCCATCTTACATGATCCATCTTAAAAGCGCTGACTGACAAAGCATTATCGAAGTAGGTACCTAAATATGTTAAGCTTTGATTTTATTTGCTTACAAGGAATTACCGGTCGGTATTTCTGGCAATGATACAATTCTCACCGTATCCGACAGCCAGGCCGGACTTCACTATTAAGTCTTCTCATCACGAAGTCCTAAATAAAGAAAGAAAACAAAAAAAAAATGTAATAAGACCTCAATTCCAAAATGAAAAGGTTTTGTTGTTTCGCGTATACATTTTGGGGCTTTATTTTATTTTTAATTTCGGGCATTATTTCCTATGGCCTTATTTACTGCAGCAAAATAGTTTCAGAGCACGCAGCGCACTGTGCAAAGGCTTAATCGGAAATTGATCTGAAGTAACTTCTCAAACAGCTACACGTGGGTATAAAGTAGTTTTCCATGTTCAGTCTTGACAAGACCTTGAAAGCTGTGTATTGATTTTTTATATGTAAAGTGAGTGCAACAGGTTCATCCAGAACCCAATCCCTACCTAAGGGTTTTTAAACCGCCAAACCTCTACCCGCTAACTTCTAACTTCTGAGCCAATAAATGTCATTCCAGGCGTGTATACCAATAGCAAACTATTGTCAAATCTTGAGTTGATGGTTATCCTTCCAATTTAAAAATGCAAACACCGCTTTTTTTTTAAAGTAAATGGCTCACGAAATGAACCTTAGGTTAAATAGGGTATGAGCAGTCCTACGAGTCAGTCTTTTAAAATCTTTTATTCGTGTTGCATTTTCATGTTCCATGCGGAATGAGTGAATTTTCTAATCGACTGCCCTTCTTAGAACCCCAATCGAGACGATCTTTCCCAAAAAAAAAAGATAATCTTTTTTCCTTCTGTCCCCAATATTTTAGCTTTATATTTATAGGATACCGGAAAACACGGCAACGGCAATATGACTTTCAGTCTTTATTCACACGCCTTCGCCACAATCGTCGTGGTAGGTACGCGTACGATCAACGATCACTGAATATTTCCACTCGAATGCCACCTAATTTTTTATGAAATTGATTCTGACCGCAATATTGCCGTGCCACCCAAAAACTTGTGCGTGTAAACATAAGATGTTCGGTATCTTATTTTCTTGTTTGGATCATTTAATGTGTCAAAATTTGTTTACACATTTTTTTGACACCTTTCCTGTTTGAAATTCATTTCGACATGTTGGAGTTGTTGCGCTCGTTGGACTATTTTTATACCCGATCTCACCTTTCTCGTGTTGTTGGAGGAGCACACTGAACTGAAGATGCATGACCGAAAAGAATGTTGTTGTCGGATTCCCTTATTTTTTTTGGTCTGATCTTTCTCTAGTTCTTTTTGTGTTGTGTTTTTTTGTTTTTAACCGAATCCAAATGCATTACAGATGTGTATCTGTATGTACTTAAATTTTAAGAGCTATTTTTAGAGTCTTTTAAGCATGCAACATGCCATTTGAAGCTGCAACGTACTCGTATAAAGGAAACGTAAAAAGAAGTTTGTTTGGCATTTCTTCTTTGGGGAAACCATAAAACTAAAAAAAATGTTTAAATTGACCACATAAGGGAGTACAAGCTACCGGGGTTTACAACAACTAACAAAATGACATTTGACGCCGCCGCTGGCCGACAGAACGACGTTTGACTGGCAAAGATTTGTTTCACCGCATTTTCGGATTAATGTGAACGCGTTTTGATTTCTTTTTCGTTTTAGGGTTGAAATTGGAAACTTAAGAAGGGTTATTCTACAAGTGCAGGGCAGATGATCTTTTTGTTATGAATAATGAGAACTTTGAAGTAATTTGAGGACTTGTTGTGGTGGATTTTGTTTGTGGTAGTAAAGGGGGAAGGCGAGTATTTAAAAAGATTCAAATGATTAAAATTTAATAAGGTACGGGGAAGTCTTTAAGCAGTTAGCACTGTGAGTTGGAGGATTGGTAATGCGAGTTGTAGTACCTGCTTATAGATTATAATCAATGCTGAGAATTAAATTAGGCTCAAGTGGTTGCCAGTGTATGGTTCACCACATGGACGACCGACGGTTAAAGCTGCGTTACAATTTGTTCGCCTTTTGGGAAGTAATACATTTCGGTCAGGACCCGACTTACATGTGAAGCTATAGGTTATGCTTACCCTAAGCAAATTAAAGCAAATTTCTATGTAGACGATTGTCTTCAAAAGTTACATTCTCCTCGATCGGTTTAGCATACATAGTCATGATTTTCAAAAAAAAAAAAACAGTTTAAACCTCAAGTCAGGTAGGCGCGCAGTAGTTTTCCATATTCTGACAGTCAGTCTAAACAAGAACTTGAAAGCTGTATATTGCGGTAATATATGTAAAGTGGGTGCAAGATGTACATCCAGAATCCCTACCGAAGGGGTTAAAACCTCCAAACATGTCTATCTACCCGCTTAACATTGCAACACACTAACTTCTGAGCCAATCTTCCAGGTAACATTCTGAAACTTTCATTTCAGACGGTACTGCATGTATCTGTCAAAATTTAGCGCATCCATTAATAGTTCGGCACATTTTCTGAAGCTAAACTTTGACAGATCGTGTTGTTTTGTGGCAAAGTAAATAAGGACGAGTTTTTTCAACGAGCAATCCTTTGAAAGGGGAAAAATTAAGGTCAAAGAATATCAGAGAAGGAAAAAATAAAGCGCTACAAAAATAAAACATTTTTTCGCAACATGTTTTCAGTGCATTTAAATCCGCAATGCACTTGATGTCAAAATTTAGCAAGGTTTTTAAATAATGTTTGAAAAGAAAAAATGGAGAGCATCTAAAATTGAACTGTGATTTAAAAAATCATAAGATGATAATTTTTTTAATCATTCAACGAAACAACTTTTACTTTTCGTAACAAAAAAAAAAACTCTGCCATTTACATAATTATTTGTTTAAATGGCTTATCCTTAATATTTTATAGGCAGTACCGCAGTGGTTAGTGTGCTGGACTACTGTGCGAGGGATCCGAGGTTCGACACCCGGAAAAACACAAATTACATCTTAAAGTTTTTTCTATACTGCGCCACCTCTCGCGAACGTCTGACAAACATCCAAGAGTATGACTGTCATGAAAAAGCTTCTCAATTCAGCCGTTCGGACTCGGCATAAAATTGTAGGTCCCTTCCATTCGTCCCACAAAATAGAAACTCACACAAAACGAATGGTTGCGAGAAGCTAGGCCTTGGGTGTCACCCGCCTGTTGCGCCACCTATTTATTTATTTATTTTTAGCCTAACCTCACTTGTAAGCCGGTCAATGACAGGTGCTCGCTTGTAATAAATTTTCAAAGGCAACTTCTCGTTCTCATTTAAGATTGCGATCACTTGAAGATCAGTTGTGACTTGTAAAGTACGAATCACAAAAAAATCAAATCCGATCAGCTAAAATCAAACTGAACAAAAATTGGTTCCGTAAATAGGTACCTAAGCCTGATCTTATAGGTAGGATCGAGCGACGTCTTTCGGCAGAGATATTTCTTTTAATGATGATCATTTTCGCAGTTCAAAGTTCGATGTTGTTGAACAAATTAATGCAAACTCAAAATAGTTCCAAGATGAGACTGGAAAAATTCTTGCTCCAGATCAATTATAAGCGATAATTAGCTGATCACACGCCAAATTTGGAAAGACAATGCCAGTTTCCCTTGACAATTTGCCCATTCGAATGACATCATACTATTGTGTGTGATCACCTTTTCCAACGCAAATAAAAACACACGAAGCCCTCCTCCTTTCTGGCCAATCCCCGCATAAAAACCAAGAATCGATCCTCGCGATCCCTTTACACAACACGATCATTATTGAACGATAACAATTTGTCGCCAAGGTGTTTCGAATATGTTTCGGAAACTTGTCTATACACCGAGACAGTATAGCTACGTGCCCAGCCATTGCGACAATCGATCGCAGTGATCCTTTGGTGATCGTTCTCCTTGTTTTTTTTATATTCTTTGGTTTTTATATGTAGTGCGTTTTTCTTGGCCTTCTTTTTGTTTCTTATTTTCCCAGTGCAGCAATCATTCTTCGTGTAGAATTTCAATTAGAATTGAACGAGATAAAATGTAGGAATTCTGTGAATTACCTGTTTGCAAGCACCGCAGGAAGACGACCGACTTCATGAGTCCATGATCATCGGTTGAGAGAAAATTCGGAATTTGGGAGTTCAGTTCACTGCAACAAAAATAAAAACCGATTCCAATAATTGGTCCAACTATATTTGGAGTCATGAAATTGCAACAATCAATTGGGTAGACATTTTTGGCCGTTTTGGAATGGTAACGATCTTGTACGAATTTGGTACAAGTGGTGCAAGATCACTTGGATACGTATTGGGAAACATTTAAATCAGCGATCTCTTTAATGTGCACGAAAGAGGTGTTTACAAACTGTTAGAGTGGTATTGATTTGTTTTTTTTATTGATCGTGATGGATCAGTTGAGGACAACTTTTATGAGCGATCAGTTAAAAGCAGAAAATGAATCAACAGATCGTCAGGTGATCATGATTCCTCTGTAGGAACTTGGGAAGAAATATTGCTCTAGGATCATATAGTGAACTTTTTTGTTGAAAAAAGAGATTTATACAATTTTGTGATAAAAGTTCTTAAGCATGTCCTCTTAGATCTTTAGAACGATCAGTTGATGATCGCCAAACACTTAAGCATTAATAGATCGCCGCAAAATCTCTAACCTATAAATCATTTTTCATTTCAGATTATTGGGGATATCACAAGCAAGGTTTCTGTCAAGCTGGCTTAAGTGCCGGTGTGAGTAAGGTAAGTTGCGCGATTGTAAACACTAAACTCAACGTACCTATAAATCACTCCCTCATTCCATATTTGGTCCTTTGGCAAATGGGGTGAAAATATTCCGTAAAAAAAGAGCAAATTTACATAAACACATCACGATAACTGGATAAAAAAAAAATAATATTTTACGTAGGCTCTCTATTTGCCTAGAAGTTTGTCTGCGCATGTATTCCTTTTTCTACTATTTCTTCACGCTGATGTTGTCCGTAGATGGGCGTTAAATAAATGGAGATAATCGTGTGACGGTCTATAGTAGGTAGGATGTGCGAATTGCGGTTTTTTTTGTGTATCTTTTAAAAAACTAAATTTAAATATTACATAGGAGTTCTTGAATACATCGTTCTTTGAACGGGGGGACACTGGTCAGCGTATGTCTGTCTATAAATGTGCGGAGAGTTGTTCTTTTTTTTTATCTATACGCTTCGCAAAGGATTTTTCGTGCGTTTTAGCGATTTCACGAAATCAATTTTTTTTTATTCGCGATGCACATCTTTGGTAATGGTAAAATAGTTGTTCTATCGGATGAAAAGATTTATGGAGATTTTGCAAGGAATCCCGATATGTAGATAAATCATGCGGGACCTAAACGTATGGTAGAGAAGAACAATTTCAAACGCACTTACATAACAGTGTATGGATTAGTTTTAGAGTTTGAACAAAACGATTCAGTGTATCTAGATGTAGACAGGAAGAGTGTCGTTAAACTGCAATTCGTTTTGTGGTAAAGAATTTGCAAAATGTCCTATCGCGATCACTTGATCGCTGGTGTATAAGGATCTGGGAGGGTTTATCAAACTGAACAAATCGGTTGAGGATTTTAATTTAATTTAAACAAAACAGAAACGTGATCACTTATCAAGTTTAAATTATTAATATATTCAGAAAAAAATTATGTCTTTAGCAGTAATTTGTTTCCTCGCAAATAATTTGCATCCATATAAAGTCGACAGCGGGAGTTTGTGATCGTTTCATAGATCAGATCAGTTGAAGATCAAATGAACCTATATCAACACTTATGCATACCAACTTGATCATATAATCATTTTTCACCACATAGACTGAAATATAGCGATCACTTAAAAATGAATTAAAAATATCGGATCCTCATATATAGAACTAATTGATTTGAAAGCTCAATCATTCGGAGACGTTTTGAATATCCACTGAGAATATAATCAACTGGAAAAGGAAAAAAGTCTGCACGATCTCTCCAATTAAAATACTTTAGAATGCTTCCATTGCAACAATCAGTTGAGGTGAAGCTTTCGGTGTCTACGATAATTTTTGATCGCGATCAGTAAAGTGCGTCTTTAAAAAACTTTTATGGTTAACGACTTTCATCAATCGAGGATCCGTTTAAAATGAGCTACTAACTCTGATCAGTCGACAGCTATGTGCTAGTGCAACTCCAGTGCGATAATATTGACTTGATCGAGATGAGTTCATAGAGATCAGTAATAGAGCAGCCGTCGACGCTATTTGAAGTATGCTATTGTACAAAAACATCAAGTATGTGTTAAGAAAGATACGCTATTTTCAAAAAAAGTGATTGGCATTACACGAAGATCAATTTTTATAATTTTTTAGATCAGCTTTTTGAAGATATTACATTTAAAAAGAGCGACTAACTCTAATCAATCCACTTCTTTACTCTAATGCGATTAGTCATCAGAAAATGATTGATCAATAGAATACTGATTTGCTCGGGATCAGCGATCACACGCTATAGACTAGTATGAACTTGAAAGAAGAAGACTCAACAGAAATTATCGCCATTAGCCGAGGACCAGTCTGTTTCACCGAATCATAAAAATGTGGATCAGCTCAAAGTCATTTGTCCTTTTGAGTAGACAATTCAAAACAACTGTCGTGACTGCGTTATAACCTTAATATTGATCAGAAAACTACTAGCGATCATTAAAAAGAGTCTTTAACATCAAAAGCAGATGACAATCGCTACTACTCCATTCAAAATACTTACTTTAAAATTTTGTACAATCGACTTATTAACGTTTGTAGCGCCCTAGTGTTACGGTCAGTCAACAGAAAGTGATTGATCAGTATAATATTGATCAGTTCGCCATCGTCATAAAGAAAATATCAGCTATACACTATTGGAAGTTTTTTAAGAGTCATTATAATTATACTTACTTAGGTGGCGCTACAGTACGGTGTGTACCTGGGCCTCAACCAACACGCATATAGTTGGCGCAATTTAGATACTCCTTATCCTTTGTCCTTTCTAGTGGATTGGATAGGGCAAACGATACTCAGGTTCCACTCATCAGGCATATTTTCCACTAACCAAATCTTGGAGACGAGTTTGTGTATGCTCTCAACCAAGTCAGCAGTTAAACCGTCCGGCAGCTTTGTTAGACGTGAGCTATTGCTATCCTCACTTCATTTGGGTGTGAACGGAAGTCTTGTATTTTCATCGTCCAGGCTATATGGTTCATTCTGCCTGACAGCGCAATTTGTGTCTTCTTCTCCGTTAACAGTCTGCAGGTCTCGGTTCGGGTCTTGTTCCCGTAACACCTTCCTTTTACCTTTTGGTAAAACTACCGAACATTTATTCTTGAGTGGCACAGCTCTATTTCCTCGATCGCATGCTACACATGCTCTTTTCTTTTTCTCCTAAGAAGCCGGCGTTCTTCCCTCCTTTTTTGCTCGTGAAGTTCCCGAGCTTCTCTTGTTCTGCTTCACAGCGCCGCTTTGCAGGCAAGTAATTAGAAGCGATCATTATTTGCCGAGGATCAGTTGGTTAAAATACAGTATCAACAAATTGGGATCAGCTTAAAGTTAGTTGTGATTTTGAACAGATCAATATCCGTTTTTGTTTTCCGACTCGATCATTTGTAGGCTCAAACCTGATTAGCTTAATAGAAGTTTCATTGATCAGTGAAAATTTGCTTTGAATTTCAGAAAAATGACAATTTGTTCATGATTAATGTTCGGTTGAACTACGATCATTTTTTATTTAACATTTTCAAATATTTTTTCAAGTGATCCTCACTGCTTAAGGATCATTTATCTATTCAGGAATATTTGAATATACTTAAAGCTAGCTCTCTGTTTTAAGAAATACGGAAACCTACGACACTAAGCTCGATCAGTTTGATGAAAAAAATCGCAAACTATCTTTTTTCTAAACTAATACACTAAAAATGATGTATACAATAATATAGTTCTATTTTTTTTACTGTCTTATTGTAACAAACTGTTTTTATTTCTTTTCTACAGAAAGGTGATCGTTTATACATTGGTGCTCCCGGAAGTTGGTACTGGCAAGGTATGTTTTTTTTTAACAATTTTCTTTAAATATTAAATCTAACAATAATAAATTAGCTCTAGTTTAACAAATAATATTCTTTATTAATTTATAATTTATTAAATATGTATAGTAGAATATTGATACTTTTAAATTATCTAATTTAGATTATCCTTTCCATATCCTTGTTCCTTTTAGGATCAACAAAAAAAAACATTCCCGTAGAATTTAATTAATTAACTTCAATAATAAAAAATAAATCATTTTCTGTAGTGGTCTCTGCATCATTTGATTGAAATTCAAGTAGAAGTTGTTCGTTCTTTGATCTATTGTAAATTGTTATGAAATCATGTAGTTAATCAATCATTTGAAATAGAATTATTTTATTTATTGGGTCGTCGGGAGAAGACAAAATTGCATCAAAGGGCATGTTGATGATGATGACGAGATCGCGCGCGCACTTACGAAGAGAAATTTCTTCCACTGTTGGGAATGTAACTGGGGAACGGCTTGGGATAGATGAAAAAAATAAATGTTTTTCTCTGATGGAATTTAATTGAATGAATGACTTAAGAATGATTTCATAGAAATTGAAGTTAATAACATTTTATTTGTTTTTTTTTTTTATTTATTTATTATCTAACTAACTCTATGGGAGGGGATTGAATGCAGAATCCGGACAGTACTATGTCATCTTAAATGGGACAATAATGAAATTTTTTGTATCGGGTGTTGTGTGATTAATACAGAGACGTTGCAAAAATAAAGAAGATGATCTCACAAAGATACTGCGCGTTTGTTTTGCCGCGCGATCAAGATGTTTTTTTTTAGGCTGGGAGTCAGTAAAATATTAAATTTAACTAACCCTAGCTGTAATTTAATAATTAACATAGACAAGGGAATTTTATCATATATGTTTAAATATGTATGACTATTATATCCTTGTTTTGTTTTTTTTTTTAATTTTTCGTATTTTTAATTTGTTTATTTTTTTATATCTTCTCGTTTCCTGCCTGTATCTGCACCCCTTCATTGTAATGTGCGCGACTGTTGTGTTGTGTTACCCTATTGTGATCCCCTCTATTTCTTCCACACAAAAATAAATATATTATTATATATTTGCAACAAATTAAATAATGTATAATCAACGATGTTGCACAAATACAAACGAAATGCAAATATTTAAATGCAATGTTGGAAATCATTATCCATGATTAAAGGACAAGCATTCTCGATTAATCCTGATATAGAATATCCGTACAAACCGCAAATGTATCAAGATTTCGGCGTTAGAGGTAAAGAAATATTAAATTTAAATAAATATTAGCTTAGCTCTCATTGAATTTTTATAATTTAATATAACCATTCAGCATTTAAAAACAAAATAAATAATTTTATTTTTCTGTCATTTTTGACAACCATAATACACTTATTATATTTTTGATCAAAATTCAAAATTTCATTGTTTTCTTTTTTATTTTAAATACATTTATACTCAATTAGAGTAAAATACCCCAAAAAAAAAAAAAGCATAGAAAACTTGGTGCGCTTTGATATAAAATATTTTAAAACCGTTAACGTTAACCTCGCTTATTTACACTTGCTGCTGGAGAAAAGATAATCGAACATTTTTACATTTACTTCTAACATTAAAATAAAAAAAAACAGACATTTGGGCTTATTTC
Source organism: Cheilosia soror (assembly GCA_949372485.1). NCBI lineage: Eukaryota > Metazoa > Arthropoda > Insecta > Diptera > Syrphidae > Cheilosia > Cheilosia soror. The sequence continues at coordinate 87,597,727 of OX443563.1, forward strand.
TAAAATAAAAACAAAACTGAAAATCATAAAAATTAACTACGGCTATATGCAAAATAATAAAACAAAAACTATTACTCCGCAACACTACCCTTGAGAGCTATCTGACGCGAGCGTAATAATGCAAAAATCAACGACCATTAATGACGGTTTTCTTTGCGTTGCGCTTAAACATAAAACTAAACAAAAAAAATATATATAAAAAATATCTAAAATCGTTGCTTCTTCCTCTGTATACTGTCTTTCCGAAAATAGTTGTTTGCCTTTTAGCTTGACACTATAAACATTTTTTTTATTTTTGGTTTTAGCCATTGGTGATTATATTATTGGGAACAGTTTGCATTGCATGGGTTATCATTATTTATGCTTAGCTATTGGATTTTTTTTTTGTTTTTGTCTTGTCTTGGTGAATGTATTCATTTTTAATTTATTCGTCAACTAACATTTCAGGTACAACTTATGGTCTCTTAGATCTTTTTTCTGTGCAATGGACTGCATTAGGTTTTGTTTATTTTTATATTAATTCTTGTTTAATATTTTTTATTCAAATATTTTCTTCTATAAATATTTATCACAGCTTTCTTAATAATCTATATTTTATTCGTAATATATCTACAGACCTGATCCCTGATCACGTAATTTTTTACACGATTGTAATCGAGGTTATTTAGCTTTAAAACTTGTAACGAGCAAGTTACGAATTTAAGAGCGGCTTTCAGTTGCCATTCCGACAATAGCTTGTTATGATTTTTAAAATTTCGAAAACAGTATACGCGATCGGCACCCTGCGACAAGCTTAAATTCAGCAACAAACAGTACAATTTTGACACTTTTGTCACGAATTTTGCGCCTATTTTTCGACATATTTTCCAAGTGGAAATAGCGAAAAATTGCTTATCAATGAATTGACAAACAGCGTTTGTCAATAACTGACCAAGAATTTGATTTACAAGTGGAAATTGCTGAATTGTCAAACAAAATGTCACTTTGTCTATAATTGACAGTGAAAATTAATTGGCATCAAGCTCATAAGTTTGTCAATCAACTGACAAACGATTTTTTGTCAATAAATTGACATAAGTAGAAATGAACTGACGGTGGTGTCGTTCAATGACATAATTGCGAGAGGTGTCAAACTTTGTCAATCATGTGGAAACACACCTTAAGAACGACTCCTGTCAGTACATCATCAGTCATCATTCAAAATCGGTTAGAGGTGGCTGTTTCGAGCTCCTTGTCACACTTAAAGCCCCTGAGCAAAGTGACAGCCGCAATAAAATTGAATATTCTTAAACGCATCGTAAGCAGGTGTCTTATGCCCGGTGCACATATGCGTCATTTTAACGCGCGATAATTCAGTGCATAAATGCACAGAACTCAATCTGCAGTACAGTCTCACGGAAACCTGTGAGTCTTTTTACCCGCAAGAATGACGCGCGACTTAATTTATTTGTGAGTACGCAAAAGCGGTGACGCTGCGGCACCGCGCGTTAAAAATCGCAAGTGTACACCGATGCTTAGTCTGATCACATTGAAATTGTATGTTGTAACAAAAATACGCCTAGTGATCCATATCAAGTGTTTGTCTAAACTTAAATTGATTTTCGTCCATTTTTGACATCAGTTTAAGCCCACATAATCCGTTAAGTTCGATAAAAAATAATAATAAATAGTTCGCACAAAAGAGTCATATATATGACTAGGGTCACAAATGGAAAAAAATCCATTTATACAGTTTTATGACGAATATGTACAGCCGAATTGAGAAGCTTTTCAGTACACTTTTAATCTCAGCTATTTGCCAGACGTTTCTGGTTGTTACGGATGCCAAAATCGTATTCAGTAACCTAGTGTTTCACTTATGTCGTTTTCGATTGGTCGTCCAGAACCGTCCGGAAGCAATCCAAACACTTCTGAAAGCACTCGATTGGAATTCAACTGGCAGTTCTTCTGCTGAAAAGAAGAGAATTTTGCTTTTTGCTTTGAATTCAGAATCGAATCGAAACCAGAAGCACTAATACATTCATACACTATAAACGTCAAAACCGTTTAATGTAATCTTTTTGTGTCGCATTTGATAGTTTTGCATTTTAAATCTGATTTAAAGTAATTAATTCTAAAAATAATATTAGAATGGATATTCCGGTGGAGTTTTGTAATACAATTTTATCTTCTTCGCATCTTTCTCGTCATCAAGTAGAAATGATGACACAATTGAGCTTGAATTTTACAAATACAGCGACACATAGACTTTCAACCCCAAATAAAATCTGTTTGCTTGTTTGATTGGCATCCCGAACCGGAGAGTTCTTCCGGACGGTTCTGGGCGACCAATTGAAAACGACATTACTGACAGGAAAACAATTAAAGAACTATTCTCTGTATATGGTGCTGTCAAGTGTCAATGTCAAGCTAACTATATTGGAACAGGCAATTCTGTCAGAATTCAACTGTTCCAAACAATCATTTAAAGAAGTTTGATATTGAATTTTTCGTTTAGTTCGATATATGTATGTAATTATAAATTTACCCATAGTGTTTTTTAACAATGTGCCATTACTTTGACATTGACAGAAGAGATAGTATGACATAGCTCTTTTGTGTCGGCAATTCTCATAGCTTGGAATTTGTAAAACATGAATTTGATCACAACGGTCTGGAAAGTACAATTAAAGCTCTTCAATTGGCATTCAGTTAAAACGAATCGGAACACCGGTCATGATAACCAGTGTAAGCAAGCATATCAGGAAGACAGAAAGCTTGACTTAAGTACAAGTGATGCATATAAAAATAAAAATAATTTATCTCCAGAGGAGTTGTCACTAAAACTTAAGGGTCAACTGGAATAGGACCGTGTGACAAGTGACGAGAATTAATTTGCGTCCTGCCAAATTCGTAAAACGTCAGCGATGATTTCTCTTAAAGCTTCCACTTTTTGAACTTTTTTTTTTAATTTTTAACATCATTTATATTTTGAATAACTATTTATAAAAATGAACAAACATAATAGCAGTCCATGTACAGTTTCTTTCTATCGTTTCTAATTCCTCTAGTCTTTGTAATCCCAACATTTTTCTACCATTTTTGCCACATAATCGATTTTGTTTCAGTGCCAAACATTTTGTTGTCTTAAATTTGATCATAATGCTTCTAAATTATACTAGATCTAGTCTTAGTGTTAGTAACCTAGGCGGAAAAAAGAATTGGTTTAGCTGGATTGCGTTCATCCTTCATCGACGAATGAAATTTGTGAAATCATGTTTTCTTTTTGTATATCTGGCAATGCGTATTACATATTCATATAATCCAATATTTGGAGATGTTGTCGAATCAATTGATTGGGACTAAAGGAAGGTCTTCAACCTTCTTAAGAATTCCCCTCTATGTGCGATCCCACTGCTCCTTGAAGGTAGCTCTGTTATTGCAGCATTGCCAGATTTAAAATTTGATTTCACATAAAATCCATGACAATTTCATGCCATTTCATCAAACAAGCTTTTGTCACAAAAGAGTCTTCCATCAACACAAGCACTTCTTCAACTCTTATAGGTCAATCGTTCTCGTACGACATAGTGCACCCGAAGAACAAAGTCTACGCAACAACACAGAGTGGTGCCAGCGATGATGACTCCTATCTCGGCTACTCCACAATTACGGGCGATTTTGATGGTGACGGCGAGGAAGATGTTGCCCTGGGCATGCCACGTGGTTCGGAGCTCTTGGGCAAGGTGACGCTGTACAAGTGGAACATGGTTAACATCCTTAATATAACTGGTTGGCAAATCGGAGCGTACTTTGGCTATTCGATGTGCACATCCGATGTGGATGGTGATGGCTATGATGATCTCATCATCGGTGCTCCAATGTACAGCGAACCGAATAACGAGGGGAAATACGATGTTGGACGGGTGTACATTATGCTGCAGGGAAAGAATCCCAAGGAGAAGTTTGTCAAGGAGACTTTCAGGGACGGTGTGAATACGAAAGGACGTTTTGGCTTGTCACTGACAAGTCTTGGTGACATCAATCAGGATGGCTTTGGCGATTTTGCCGTCGGCGCTCCCTATGATGGTCCCAAAGAGAATGGTGCTGTTTATGTATTCCATGGTTCCGCTGATGGCCCGCTGGCCAAGTACTCGCAAGTGATCTATGCTGAGGATGTGATTGGGGTGCAAGTTCCAAGGACGTTTGGTTTTTCGCTGTCGGGTGGAATTGATTTGGATGGCAATTTGTATCCCGACTTAGCTGTGGGTGCGTATGCTTCAGATGAGGTGATAGTGTTTAGGTCTAGGCCGGTGGCGGTAGTTGATGCCACTACAACGTTCTTGACGGCTTCTAAGCTGATCAATTTGGATGAGAAGGCTTGTAAGACAAGACGGGACGGCAGGGAAGTGCCCTGCACAAATGTGAAGTCCTGCTGGCGGTATACTGGCATCAATCTTCCGTCGATTTTAGGTGAGTTGTCCTTGTCATACAGCAGTTAAAGATTTGTTTTACAAAAAGGTTTATATTTGACAGATTTCCAAGTATCGTGGGTATTAGATGCGAAAAAGACCAAGAATCCTCGTATGTTCTTCCTCTCGGATGAGGGCAGGAACATTCGCAACTCAACCATCCGCCTAGAGCGCGGAAGAACTCACTGCCAAAATGAGACTGTCTATCTGGTGGACAATGTTCGTGATAAGCTAACTCCGCTAGAGGTGGAGCTGCGGTATCAGTTGAGAGGCAACAATAGGCTAGGCCAGCCTCTCGTAAGGAGAAAGCGTGAGCTCCTGGATCCCGTCATCGATCAGAACCGTGAGATCGTCCAAAGGGACTCGCTGAACATCCAGAAGAACTGTGGTTTGGACAACATTTGCGTGCCTGATTTGCGCCTGAAAATTGAGTTAGTTAAACCCTCACCCTTGCCAATGGCTTCGATAACTAATGAGTTTACCTTTACAGAACGGTCAACGAATATCTCTTGGGATCCCGGGAACCTCTTGTTATTGAGGTATTGATCTCGAATTTCGGTGAAGATGCCTTTGAAGCTGGTTTCTATATGACAATGCCTGAGAATTTGGACTTTAAAAAGATCCAACAGATCGGCGATGGGCGTGACACCCCAATCACATGTGCTGCACCAACTCCCGCCTCAAACTACACATTGAAGTGTGACATTGGAAATCCATTGCCCTCAGGCAAAGTGGTAAGTCTTCGTAGCCTCCATGTCTTTCAGACAAGAGTAATCTATTCGAATACATCTTTTCAGGCCAACTTCAAAGTGGTGATGATCCCATCGGCTAAGGTCGGCATGGCTTCTAGCTATGAATTCTTCATGGAGGCAAACTCTACCAACCACGAGAAGGAAGGATCCGGATTCGACAACATCATTCGAAAGAGTGTTGGCATTTGGGTCGAAACCAAGTTAGCAATTGAAGGGTAAGTTGCGCTTCATGTCGCATTGCATTCTTTACTCACTGCTCTTTGTCTTCCAGCACCTCGCTTCCAGAGTTCGCTCACTACAAGGCGTCCGAATTCAAGGCCATTGAGAACGCCACCAAAGAAAGTGATTTGGGTCCTCATGTCGTTCACATCTACAACATCCGCAACAATGGACCTTCTACGATTGAGGAAGCTGTGGTCTTCATTCATTATCCCTACCAAACCCTGGGTGACGACGTCCTAATGTACCTCCTTAATCAACCAGAAACTGATGGCAACATTGAATGTGACCCGCATATCAATGTGAACCCATTGAACCTCCAGCTCGACCAAAATCTCGCCAGAAGGAGCTATTTGGAGTCCATTGGTGCCGTAGTTCGCAACTCTGTTGCCGGCTCCGTATCCGAACAGAGGGGTATTCATGTGGAGCAATCGTCGGGTGGAACCCATACGGCCTCATCGACTGATCGTCGCACTAAAATCCTCACGGACGAAGAGAAGCGTATCTACAAAGAGGAGGAGCGTCAAGAATCAACTGGTGATGCTTCATTCGTACACACTCAGCGCGCAAATGAGGCTGCTGCTGCTGCAGCGGCAGCATCTGGTGGACGTCAAAGTTATGTAAGCTCTTCATGGAATAGCTCATCCATCGGAGGTGGACCATCGGTTGTGATTTCATCGCGAAATCGTACCATCTACGATGCCTATGGTACACCGCATGTAGTTGAAACCAGCACCGAGTACGTACAGAGTCTGGATCGGCGCCCGGTGAATGCGGCGGCAGCAAGTCATGCGACATACACCCAGCAGAGCAGTGGAAGTTCTAGTGGAAGTTCTGCTGGAACTAGCGCCGGTAGTCGTCAATGGAATCAAGATAACAGAGCACATATTGAAATCAATCGACAGGACGGTGTATCGGGCGGACAGCAGCGAGGCTCCCAGCAGGCTGCGTTCCAACAGACCTTCCAACAACAAGCTGCCCCACAAGCCAACACCCACACGTCATCGCATTTTTCCACCAGCTACAGTCCCGACGAGACGGCATATACTCGTCAAGTTGCAGCCAATCGTGGATTCAATGATCTTCAAGGTATCAGCGCTGATAAGATTGGAGCTGGACAAGGCTTCCGGACCGGAACACTGGACTTGGGCAATCTTAATCGAGGCAATGTCGATGACCATATTCGTCATAGTGCTTCATATTCTTCGGGAGGCGGAACCGGCAGCAGTCGGACAGGAGGCTCCTTTGGTGGAAACACTTACACCCAGTCGCAGAGTAGTTTCAACCCCGGCACTGTCAATACCCAACGATATACAAGTCACAAAGAGAAACCCTACTATGGAACTGCGGATTTCAATGAATACTACTACGATCCCGATGATAATACTGGAAACGGCGAGTACTCATCCTCATCCTCATCAGGTAATACTTTTGGCACTCGACGCACAAGGAGGGAAGCCGATGATGGAACTATCATTTTGGATAGCATAGCACCGTGCAAATCTACCAAATGCGCTACGCTACGCTGTGTGGCCAAGAATTTGGGCAACAACGATGGAGTTTGGGTTGCGATACGAACGCGCTTGGTAGCGAAGACAATGGAACGCTTAGCGTCTGATGTTCCATTGAATGTTTCAACAATGGCTGTGTCGCATGTGACACGATTGCCGTACATTGGAGAGCCCAAGGAGGAGATCATCAAATCGCATGAAGTTTTCTACAAGGCTATTCCGGAGCCCATACCAGCGCCAGATATAATTCCACTGTGGATCGTGATATTGTCAGCGTGTGCAGGTGCTTTGATTCTGTTGCTTTTGGTGTATTTGTTGCATAAGGTGAGTAAATATATTTGTTTGTCATTTGAAGAGATTTACAACATAATAAAGAGGTTAGGTTACGTTAGAGATAAATGCGTTGTTGAAAAATCAACTTCAACTTAAAGATCCCCAGTCCAATTGTTCTGATACTGACAATAGAATGATATAGTTGGCATATATCCTGAACAATCCTACTGGAGAACTCCTTCCATCGCTCGTGTATACGACCCCGATATACTTATCCACCTGTTTGCTCCACTAACATGCAGAGTGAATAGAACAGTCATTCTGGAGACCACCATCACTTCAGATGTGTTCACGTTTACTTTCATTCCAGGTTGCGAAAAGCAAATGGCTTATCCTTATCCCAATTCGAAAGACAGCGCTGTAACATACAGTCCATAGTAATTAAATGGAGAGGAGACAAAAAACGCACCCCTGACGAGGTCCAACGTTCTCGGTGAATGATAGAAAGCAATTGCCGCCTTTTTTAATCCTTCCTCTACATTGAGTGGCCAGTTCAATTTCTAGATATTTTCCTCGTCTAAAATCTTGAGGGATGTTCCCTCGATGGAAGGCAATTCGAATTCTAGTATTTTCTCTTTGTATGCAATATAATAATAATAATGAAGAGGGTTTAGCGACCTTATGTTCTATTGTGCCCCCTGCTTATGCCTTGGAAAGGTGCATGCCCTTTTCCAGAGCCCCATCGCATTACAGTTCCGTTAGGAACCGTGTTTGAGGGTTTTTGCTCTGTCTTTAGCTTTGGCAAGAATATCAACTTTAGAGCACTTCATCCAGTCCAGTTTCTTTTATGAAACTGAGAATGAGTAATGGGTGCATGGTTTGTATATCCTTATCTGTTATCTGGTACTTGCCCAAGATGTTTGATCCTCCTGTGGGTCAGTGCCCACAGTATTCTAGAATGTGTTCTGGGGTTTCTGCGTGCTCATCGCAAAATCTGCAGACTCCTTCTTCTGATAAACCCATTTTCCTCAGATGTTCCCTCAGTCTAGTATCCCGTTAGGAGACCTGTGAGGATTCATAGGTTATTTTTGCTTAGACCAATACACGCCTTGAATCTTTTTAGGTTATAGTTCCCTAGGAGTTTCTTAGCTTGCCTAAGGCCTTGAAGGTTTTTAAAAGATGCGGTTCTTTTTTCTTTTTCAGTCCTCCTGAGCTCTTCTCGTAGGGTATGTTCCCCTATGCCGCAGAACGGTTCAGGTCCTATGAAGTGCTCCGCTGCTCCCTGTCTTGCCAGAGAATCCGCAGCCCCCAATGATGCCTGCATGAGGTATCCAGCAGATGGCTACTCTGTTGTTCTAACCTAATTCATTAAGCCTGTGCAGGCATTCCCACACAAGCTTGGATTTTATGATATATAGGCTCAAGTGACTTGATGGCGGCTTAACTATATCACATCACTGCTATATCACAGTTTCTGTAGTTTTTCTTGAGAATGATTCGAACGTACCTATCAATGGCACATTATTTCAGACTGAAAGATGCTGGTACATTTGCCTGTGGATTCGTAGTTCCTGGCCCAAACACTCCTGCACCAGTCCCTTCGTCCGTTCTCAATCCATCCGTATACCATTTTACGGTGTGGTTGCTCAGTCCATAGATCACAAACCAGTAAGAATAGACCGTCGACTCCTCCCACATAACGGACTTTGCCTACAAGCTGCCGGCGAGACCAGGATTTTTCATGTATTGGTGCTGTACAAAATCAAAGGGGCGCCATTAACGCACGCATACTTGAAAAATCCTGGTCGCATGGTATTGCATAGAAAAACATTGCCGCCATTAATTTTGACATTTACACGTATTCACAGACAGGGAAATTCTTTCCGGGGGGAATCGGGTACGGAAGTCGGCGGTCTATTCTTACTGGTTTGTGCCATAGATCATGGATTCATTGCTCCAATGTTTCTTACTGCAGAGCTTCGTTTTGAAGTTTTTCTCAAAATTGGATCTCCTGATACTATCATTCCTGGGTATAGCTAGAAGTGGAAGTTTTGCGAGTAGTACATCGTATTCTTTCAAGCCAATGCATTTCTCCCTTTCGATTCCTTCTTTTGCCATCGTCTTTCTTTACTTTTTATGTAAAGAACACTAACTCTGCTTTTATTTTGGGTTGATTCCCAGATCTGCTTGGTGTGTTTTCAGGTATTGTCCTAGTAAGTGAGGCAAAAGGCAGAGAACTATTTAAAAGTTCCGCTTCTGTGATCCTGACCACCCACCGCCTTTGTTTTTATTCTCAATCCTCTTATCTAATGAATTTTTATTTTCCATTTTCTTTTAGTGTGGTTTCTTCCATCGAAATCGTCCATCGGACAGCTCACAGGAACGTCAACCCCTGCGAAATGGCTACCACGGCGATGAGCATCTGTAAACAATGAATAACTACTAATTTCACTTAAGCAAAAAAATGTTAGAAACAAAATCAAAAAATACTTTGGTCAAGTGCAAATACTGCTGAAAGAAAGAAAGAACAAAAAAAAAATATTTTATGAACGACTTTTGTGATTAAACATATAAAAATCACAACAATTTGTTAGAATATTTGTTGAAAAAAAAAAATGTTTGGACAAACACGACTTTTCTGTTTGATATAATTTTGTTTTTATTGCAAACAAACATTATTTTTAATTGTCTTTCGTTTCTTATTTTAATTTCTAAACAATTTTTTGAAAATTTTCTTTTTTACTAAATCCTAGTCACGACAAAACGAATGATTTTCTTTTTTTTCTTTATTTTAATTATTTTCTCTACTTTTGTATAAAAAATAAATATATGTGTAAAATAATTTCGATCCATTTTGGATTTTTTTTTTTCGCGAATCTTGAAATTTATATAAATATTTTTTTTTATTAATTAACAATTACTAAGAAATAGTTTGCTATAAACGATATATCTATATTTTTATTGCAATTACGAAAATTAGTTAATTAAAATGTGCTTTAGGGTGTGAATGTACAAACAAAATTGCATGCATGTCGCGAGTGAATGTTTTTTTTTAAATATTAAATTTAATTAAAAAGAGAACCTGTTTTTTTTTGTAATTTTTTTCTAATATTAATTAATAATTTTGTTATTTATTAAATAAAAATAAAATGAAAAAAATAAATTGTGTAAATAATAAAAGAATATTGTATTTATTATTAAATAACAGCAACGCATCATAAAATGAACTATGTTAGCAAGTGAACAACTGGATAATGATTTATTTTTTTGGTTTAATTCTTCACTGCCTTTTGCTATTTGCAAAAAGAAAAGAGAATTGTATTAAAATGTAAGTTTTTGTTTTAGGTGCATATCGAACGAATTTTTAAAAAAAGAAATAAAGTTACACTTTGAACGCGTTGTAAAAACAAATAAATTAGCTTAACAATTTTAGCATTTTAAGAACGACTTTAAAAGAACAGAGGTAATGAATAGGTTTAAATGTCTGCCGAACCAATAAGCCGGTAATAGTGGTCAAATTGCTGTTTACTAAAATAAGTGTATAAATTGATATTTTTTTTAAATAACAATAATAAATTAATCTTAGAAAAAATAAATAAAACAATGTAGTGATTGCTTCATTTACAACAACTGTACTTACAATACATAAAATCAGCAGGCAAATATAACAAATGAATAAAAAAAAAAACTTTATAACAACCGACGAGGAGTGGATTTTTATTTTTTATTTAATATTTATTTTTATCATTTAGCTTACATAGTATTCACTTAACGTATTCACATCGATAATGCGCCACGTTCGAAAATTAGAGGAAAGATAATCAGCAACAGTAACAAGTAGGGAATATATTATTTTCCATGAACTGATAGATTGTCGATTTAAAAAAAAAATACGAAGGCATATATTTTGGTCTTTTTCGTGTACCTACCTAGCCAAGGTACCTACTTATGTCCAAGGATATGCAGACGACATAGCTATCCTAATCAGAGGCAAATTCGAAGACACAATCTCGAATCGCCTACAGAGGGCTTTAAACCTAGTTGCTGAATGGTGTACAAAAGTTGGCCTCAAAGTCAATCCTAAAAAAGCACCATATTTGCATTCACCAAGAGAAGAAAGCGAGAAAGACTGAGAAATGCTACACTCTTCGGCGAAATAATAGAGTTCTCAACGGAAGTTAAATATCTAGGAATTACACTAGACGAAAAACTCACATGGAACTCTCACCTTACCAAAACTATTGATAAAGCCAGGTTATCCTTATGGACCAGCAGAAGTCTACTCGGTAAAAACTGGGGACTTAACCCCAAAATGACACTTTGGATGTATACTGCAATAACAAGACCTATCATCACGTATGCAGCCGCCGTGTGGTGGTAAAAAGCAACGCAGAAGTCAGCACAGGCTAAACTCAATAAAATACAGAGACTAGCATGTGTCTGTGCAACTGGAGCAATGAAAACTGCACCAACAGCTGCGCTCGAGGTTATCCTAAACATCCCACCACTTCATCTAGAACTCATGAAAGAAGCAATGGTTAACGCCTATACGCTCATCACAGAAAATGAATCAAATTCCAATATAGTCCACACTGATATCCTACAAGAATTCAGACAAAATGAACTACTTGGAATACATTTGACTGACAAATGTCTACCACGCTTTAACTTCCGACACAACTTTAAGGTTACATTCCCAGACCGTCTAAACTGGGAACAGAATAAACCAACATTTGCCAACGGTTCACTTGTATGGTGTACAGATGGATCCAAAACAGATGAAGGAGTTGGAGCTGGAGTATACGGTATGTGCACTAAAACGTCCTATTCGCTAGTATGGACATAAACAGTTCCGTATTTCAGGCTGAAATACATGCAATAGAACTCTGCGTTAGAGAGAGTACAGACAGGGCTATAATAAATAAGAACATTTATATTCTTTCTGATAGCAAGGCAGCTCTACTTGCAATTGACGCCTTTGAAATAACATCAAAACTGGTATGGGACTGCCTCCAAATACTGCAAATACTGGCCACCACAAACAAAGTCCACCTGATCTGGGTGCCAGGGCACAGTGGATATGAAGGCAATGAAAAAGCAGACGAATTAGCCAGAAAAGGATCCGCATCCCAATTCATGATGCCAAGACCATTCTGCGGGCTACCAATCAACACTATAAAAAGTATAGTGTGAAAACTTGGCTGAACGAAAAAAAGCTTCATTTCTGGAGGAACACCGAAGGAAACAGACAAACCAAAATCTTCATGCCAAACAGTTCCCATAAAATAACGAAACAACTACTACAATTAAGTAGAAGTCAGATTCGATTGGTCACAGGCTTTCTCACAGGACACTGCAGAGTCAAAAAAACACCTGATGACAATAGGCATAACACAAGACAACACTTGTAGACTATGCAACGAGGACGCAGAAACAGCGGAACACATATTATTGGACTGCAACTGTTTAACCAAAACACGTCAACGTTATCTAGGTAAATTCTACCTCGAAGCAGCAGACATAGCTGCCAGTACACCCAAAGAGCTAGCCGCCTTTATTACAAACCGCGGCATCATAGATGAGCTATAAATGGAGGACATCACAATAGGCCCACTTGTGGCCGCAGTGATCTGGGATTTACTATACCACCTCCCCTCTACAATCTACAATCTACCTACCTAGCTACCACGAAAAAAAAATACAACCACAACCTAGATAAGATTCGAGTTTCGGACTTCGAAATTAAATTTCTGAACTAAAACAAGAAGTCAGCGAAAATGCTATGAAAAATGTGCCTAAGAAGATCTCGACTTTTCATCAGTGCCAGAGGCGGCCACTAGTGGGCTCAGTGGTTGGGTAAGGTTACTGGACTACTGTGCGAGGGGAATTAAGGTTTTTTCAACTGCGCCAACTCCTGCGAACGTCTGACAAACATCCGAGAGGCGAGAGTATAATTATTTATAACTTAACTATCCTGAAAAAGCTTCTCAATTCAGCCATTCGGACTTAGCATTAAATTGAAGGTCCCTTCCATTCGTCACAAAAATAAAAACTTACACAAACGAATGGTTGTCAGAAGCTAGGTCTAGGGTGTTTACACACCTGTTGCGCCAACTTTTTTTTTAGAGTGCGCATTGAAGTTCAGCCTGAGAGAACCCAAGGAAGACCAAGTCATCAGCGAAGAGCAAACGACTTTTCCTCGGATGTTCCAATTCGAAACGTTCTTCGCCAAGACTGCGCTGTAACATCTAGTCCATATAAGTAATGAAAAGGTCCGAAGTCCAACGCCCACGGTAAAAGGTATTCACTGGGCATGGATATAGTTAAACAAAATAGTGAAAATTCAGAAATCTTCATCGTCGAGGGTTTCTCAAAATGATTTGAAATACTCTGCTCCTACGGGGCCCTGTAATATGGGTGTAATATTCATCTAATTCGACACTTAAGAATTCAAATAAATCCATGATATGACACTTCTAACTGCTGTCTACCCTCTACAACGAAAGAATGCTCTGAAACTATATTTTTTTCAGCCACTTCAAATAAATACCTATTTTGTTTAAATCTTTCGGATAGAGGTTTAAACAGCCTGTTAAACTGGCTGATAGACTATCCGAGACTTTATCTGTCAGATATTCGAAAGATTAAGTTTATCTGACATATAAATTCCGGATAGGCTATCCGAGACTTTATCTTCCAATTGGTCCTAAGTCAAATAATTAGAACATGAATCTGTTTCTGTTGCTAAAATGTATCAAATGTAAAGCTGACACAAAACTGCATGAAATAAAATTTTAAATATTTCTGACAATTTTCGGAGTCAAACTAATGTGGTTTTCCATTGGGACATAAGATCAATCTTTTTTTTGATCCGGATCACTTTTCGTGTTCCATTGGGACAAAAAATCAATCTTTTTCTTGATTCGGATCACTTTTTGTAGATCTCGATAATCTTCGAGATTTGCCCACACTCTCACTAATACCAATATACCTTGCACAGCTGTTTTACGTCATTCGGAATTTGTGTTCAAAACAAAATTACGAAAAGCCTCGTGAAAAGCAATTATTCAGAACAAAAACGTAAATAATGGATATGGACTTAATTTTGCAGCAATTACTATCATCTTCGTCATCTTCTTCTGCTTCCTCGTCATCTGTGGATTTCGATTCTGCGTCGGTATGATTACCCACATTAATGTCGTTTTCGGTTGGTCGTCCAGAACGGTCCAGAACCGTCCGGAAGAACTCTCCGCGATTGTGAATTCAAATCCAAAAGCAAATTTCTCTTCTTTTCAGTAGAAGAACTGTCAGTTGAGTGCCAATCGAACGCTTTCAGAAGCGTTTTTGCGTTTCTTTGCAGTTCAGAAATACTGCCAACATTGGCATACTATACATGGACTGCTAGCAAACATAAGCACCAGCTCCTTTGGTTGATGGCGAAGAGGAACGAAAACACTCAAATGTCATCGAGCAATTCGTGTGATTTTATTTGAGTGCTGAGTCTGCCATCTGTTATAGAGCGTTCGAAATAATTTGAATAAGTTGTTATTTTGCGCAGTTGCAATGTTTCTACAATGGATGTGCTAATGTTTGCTTCATTTTTCCTCGCAGGTTTGTATGAAATTGACATTTCATTCGCAGTCCATGTATAGTATGTCAATGACTGCCAATAAGAAGCTTTGCTTCAATAATACCTACTTCCAATTACAAAATCGCATTGAGACGAAGAAAATTCAAATTTAAATCGATCCAAATTGCAGTCTACAAAAATCTTTACACGTTCCCATTAAAAATTACCGAAAAAGAGAAAATGAACAAAGCAAAGAGTAATGATCATAAATCCCATCTTGACTCAAAACGGCTAAAGGTATTTCAACACACATAGTACTAGTTAGTTTAGATACCTAATTCACAAATTTACAATTTGGCCGCGTTCCTATCCAAATATCATTTGCTAATTTATTTAGTACCTACTCCAAAGATTTTGAGTTTTTAATAATAATCATCATTTTTAAAAATAAATGGGTAACTATTTCAACAACGCATCAAACAGCACCCTACTTAGCCAATCCAGCTTATCATCGACCCAAACCAATTCATTGTTCTCCATTATTACAACGCGCTGCAATCGCTAAGAAGTTTCCTGTTGAACTGTCAAAATAATAACGTCAAACAATGACGTCGTTTTTCACAGTATAGCAAATGCAAAGCAAACAAAAGCATTTTTTTTATTTGACCAGCTCCCGATTAAAAGTGAAAACGTTTATTTGTTTATCTCAAGGGCATAAACAATTAAAGCACTCTACTTCAACCGCCTGTATAATTTAAGAGTTAGTGTTGTTATTCTTCGTCTTATGTTAGTTCGATTTACAGCGGCAAATCGTGGACCACCGAACTCGGACAGTGAATTCCAGTGAAAAAGTGATGCAACCTTGCATATCCCCTCGTTAAAGTATTAAATGAAAATTGCAAAATTCGCATGAAATTGTCAACGCTCGCCATCGGCTAAATGTTTACGAAGTGGAATTTACCAAATGCCGACATCCCTACATTCAGTATTTATCAGCTAATTGAAATCTAATTGATTTGTAAAGCAGATGAAAATTTTGCTTGTAGGAACTAATTTACATTTCTCTGCTAATTGATACGTTAAACTAGTAACATTGCCTGAAGAACACCGAGCCTCCACAATGTGTATATCAAAAAAGTTAATCCCCAATAGATATTCCGTTTCTGTCTGATATAGAAACAGAAACTCGATAAAAATATGTATTTCTCGGTCCGCGGTGGTAGGCAAAAGGACGTATAGATAGAGATTATTCGCAATATGCTCCAACAACCTTCTGGAGTATGACGTCAATGAACGTTTAATTTGCTTCCATTATTTCTCATTATTCTGTTGTTCTAATCGCATTCAAATTAGATAATTTTTTTTATGCAATCGTGGATAGGGATCGTCTATCCGGGGTCGGGGTTTATTTACGTGCCCCATCTGTGGAACTATCGTCTTCTCGGTTGAATGAGCTGCAGTGGGTAATAATGACAGCAATTGTGGATTAGAAGTGAAGATCTTCGTGTTTTATCGGTTCTGTTTTTGGATTTATGGGCTCGTTAATGTGGAAAATTGTATTCTGAGGCGTTTTATCGTCTTATTATCGTGTCGATGTGCATGTGTTTTTCAATAAATCTAGTGCAACAGTGCAGTTAGTCGGATACTCGACTCGGTGCGTGCGTATAAATAGATTTTAGTGGATTGCAGGAATTCCTCTTTTGGATTTGGGCAACTTGATGCCTAAGGGACTGCTATGTCTATCTGGTAAGTTCATAGGTACAATGAAGATATAACCGGTGAAACCTGTACGTAAAAGAAGTACGTATGCATAATTTGTTTCCAGCATATACAAATACTAGTCGGGAATATCTGAAGTTCGTTTTTTACTCAAATAGAACTTGTTTAGGAAAACCTGCGTGTCCATGAAAATGTCTTTTGTGGTGCGAGTAAAAGTCATCGTTGGCGCAGGGATGGCAGGGAAGGGTCTGAAGTTTATAGTTTCAGGTGTTAAAAAACGTCGAAGAAAATTTAACATTGACACCAAGTTCGTCTTCTGGATAGCACAATGACTTAGCCTGATCAATTCTACAGGGAAACTCAGCATTGCTCCTCCCATCGCTCGTGCATAAGACCCCAAAATACTTAAACTTCGCCACCTGATTCAATGGGACTCGATTAACATGTTCAGTGCATTGGATACCACCATCAACTCACAGAAAACTATTCATTTAATTATACATATACATCCGAATTTAAACAAACAATCGTTATGCACTTTAACAATTAATCGTAAAACATATTAATTAAATTGTCTTGTCAGTAACAAATTACCGTCAAAGTTGAGATATCACATCTGAAAACTGAAGCTTACACAAAATGTCCTCTGATTCTACACACAGCACGTCGTAACTGAAATGTTTATTTACCCCTTCCACGCGTCTAATAATCTAACAATTTAAATTCATGAGAAATGTAAAGTAGGTACAAATTTGCTTATCTAAAGCCAAACGTACTCGAGAGTCGAGAGCAGTATAAATTTGTTTCAACAAAACGCGCATATTTACACGAGAATAAAAAAAAAAAAAAAAAAACATTTTATTCCGATTAGAAGATGAGAGCAATATTACCCCCACACACACACTCATAGAAAGTATACAAGATATCCGCAGAATAGCTGTGAATAAAAATAAAATTACGACGTGAGAGGTCGATTTGAATAGGTAACCCATTTAGCTGATCGAAATTTTCCAGCTTTTGACATTTTTGCAAAGCTCTATCAAACTCCGAGCAACGAGGTGAATAAGTAATAGTTCTTCCACGCTGATTACATTACATTACATACAACGAACTAGAGCGCGCAATGTAGCAACTGATGATTCAGAGAAAAAATGTTACGTATACGCCACACTGTCTGGTGTGGAAACTTTTGTTTTCTTTGTAATTACTTTGCAGCAGTGTTCCATGCTAACATACGGACAATGTTGATTTCTTGCTGTTGTTTGTCGAAATACAATGTGATAACTGATTGCATACGATTGGTGTAAAGTATGCATTGAACTCTGCATAGTTAAATTGGATGAATGTAAAATTGGTGCTGGCAGCATTCATACGAATTAAATAAAATTTATTGTTAGATTGAACTGAATGCTACTACTAGCCGGCTGCCCAAAAATGTATTTCTTCATTTTGAGTATTTCTCAATCGTTCTGTTTTTTTTTTTAAACTAAAGTCAGTTAGCTAGGTAGGTAGGTAGGTAGGTACCTACCTACCAGTTAGCTAAGTAGATTACAAATGTTTGCAAGACAAATTAGGTCTGTTCCTTTAGGACGTTTAAATGTTACAAATTTTTGCGAATTTTTCCTTAAATTCATCGAGAGAGCAAGAGCATCTTACAAGTTTTAATTTAACAAATTTCTTTGAGTAAGAATTGGAAAAACTGTCGAAATTGGCAGATGATTTGAAGTTTGTTGTCCTATTTTGTATGTGATTTAAAAATAACTAAAAACAAGTACAAGTGTTATCATTACCCTGGTCGATGCTTTAATACCCTTCACAGCATACAAGTAAAGCAAAATGTTAGGCATGTGACTATGTGAGTTAGTACAAACAATCTAATATCTACCAGAACTACTTGACCAATATAGCCCATTTGCAATACCAACCTGACGATGGTAAACAAAAGTCATCTCACAAAATTTCATCCGCCTGGATCGATTCTTTTCGACGCTATCGTGTTTTCAAACGAACAGACAGACAGACAGATTTAAGTGGCTATTAGAATTTGATCCTGATTCAAAATCATACTTTGAACATAATCACAGCTCCCAAGAATCCATAATTTGATTTCAGCTCTCTAATGCAGTCGATACGTAGAAAATAGAGTACTCCGTTTTTCCCATTAAGGATTTATATTACTTCACGATATCACAGACTGTTTCCATGAAAATCATTTGAGTTCCTCTGTTATATCATTTGAGTTCCTGTAGAATAGGGCACCTTCCAAGAAAATGGCATATGTCTTCTCGTTTCACTTAGGTTAGACAGTGAGCTCTCCCTTTGCCTTACAAGCTACCCTAATTTACTGAACAGTATTCCATTCGTGGAAGGATGCATTGGCTCTCTAATGTAGTAGCATTTTGAATGAAACATGCATCCTTTAGGATCTTCATTATATCTACCATTGCTGCACTCCAACTACTTCTGGCTTGATGTTTCTACATATAGCGCATATACACGTACATAGTTGAGAGGAGTGCTTATTCTGTTAAGTTTTGTAAGCGAAAGTATGATACGCCTCCTAGAGTTCAGTAGAAAATATCCTTAAGTAGTTGGTAGCACTGTAGGACTGTCATGGGCAGCTCGGGCATATGAGTAGTGTATTCGAGATTGTTAAGTTCAATATCGATGCACGACCACGATAGACGTATGTCCGAGTTCGCTTTGTAGTGTCGGTTTATGTTGAGATATTTATATGTTAAACAAAGAGTTGTAATGAATACGTTAAAATATTGTATTCTAAATAAAAAAGTAATTTAATGCCGAATAGTTTTGTTATATATGTAGTTCAATATATTTTAATGACTGTTGCTATATGTAAACCATCCGATTCCTTCCGATTAATTATAAAACTTCGTGTTGCTCCAAATTTAACGCCTTCAGATAAACTCCAGAGTGATAATAAAACACAGATAGTTTAAATTTCAATGTGATTTATTTAAATGGAATCGAAATCAATAGAGAGTGTTTTACGATTTGTTTTCCGGCGCAAAAACAAACAACGGTTTGCCAACACGCGAACAGGCAACGTACCGTGAGAAAAACAGGAAAATTCTAGATCAATCCTACAGACTTCCTCCAACGATTGGCCTTGCGATTTATTGATTGTCATCGTAAAAGCCAATCGAACGGGGAACTGAATCCGCTTGAATTGGAATGGAAGATCAGTTGGAATAATCGGAATTCGTGGGATAAGGATCCATGATGAACAACTGCTTGTTCATCAGTTTCCTGACGGACAACCGCGTACCGTTGCACAATTTCGGATGATTAAGATTCCGCAACATGATTATGATCGATCCCACCTTCAGTTGTAAATTATGCGGTGGAGTTCCTGGCACATCAAGCGAGTTTGAATGCTCGCAACCCAATTGGATAACCTCACTTTTAATACGCAAACTAACATCAAAGAGATAACTTATCGCATCGAGTTTCAATTGATCGTAATGCTTGTACCGTTTGCGGGTGTGATGCGCGATATACGACTATTCGGAATCAGTGCAATAATACGCAAAACTCGAATCAATTGCAGCAAGAAAAATAGCACATTTGCTCAATAGAAAATGAAAATGCGAAAAGGACACCTGGCACCATCTATTATTTATGTCGTTAACTTATCCACCTAAAATGGACGAAAAACGTCTTTTATCACAATTTTTCGAAATTTTCCAGGCTTTACAAGGAATTTTTCACCTTTACATCGTCCAGCCAAGCAGCCATCAAATCTTTGTATTCGATCTCTATAACTTCTCTTGTAGCCCTCGATTGTCGATCGTCTCTTATGGAGATGGCCGAACAGTTCAACATTCACCTAATTTGAGTGCCGGGGCATAGAAACATTCTAGGGAATTGTAAGGCCGATGAACTCCCTAGAATAGGAACAACTCAACCCATTCTGCCAGATAAAGGCACCCTAAGGGATACCAATCGCTACTTACAAACAAAAATTGAAGCTGAATGCTATCGAGAGTACAAGTCTTAGGTGGACAAAAGGCACCACTTGTCTAGCGACAAAACAAATGTGGCCTAAGTTGGATTTGAAACGCTCTAAGAAATTGATCTCCCTCAACAGATTGCATATCGGCACTACAATAGGTGTCATTACTGGACACTGCCTGATAGGTAAGCATGCCGAAAGACTAGGCCTTTTCACAAACGACTTTTGCAGAAGCTGTATGGATGAGGAAGAAGAGGAAACTATCCCTCACCTTCTTTGTTCCTGCCCAGCCCTTTCCCGTAGAAGGAAGCTTCACATAGGATCCTTCCATTAGAACAAATTAGGCGACCTGACAAACACAGACATCAGAAGCCTTTTACGCTTTATAAAGAGCTCAAAATGGTTCAAATAGTAGGGAGATCTTACAATTGACCAATGCTGGTCTAAGTGTGTTGGCATTTTCAGCAGCTGACAGTTACTTTCAACCAACCAACCATCATCCAAAATCATCAAATCATGCCATAAAATGCAAAATTTCGATGGAATTTTCCGAGTTTTCCACTAAGAATTTTCTATTTTTCCATTCTGGAATAATTGCACACAAAATTCCATACAAACAGACCAACCAACCTTATACCGGATAAATGATGGAGCGAGGCAGCACATAAACGTAGTAGAACCTTGAAGAATGATCTTTAACCATAACATGTCAAAATCATCACCTTTTGTCTCACATTTTATTTGACATATTATATTCGAGCAAATAGGCAATGGTTACCCATTGTATAGAAAACGAGGATACGTTTCGCATTCGTCGCAGCGAAGATGTTTAGAGTCGGCTAATGAATTTGTTTATGTCTCGGTTAAGACATTACAGCAGATGCTGACTTTGACATTGTTAGACCTAAGCCCTAGAATCTTGCAGAAATCTGTTATTGTATTAGTCCCTGTGTATTGTCTTTTGTGATGTTGTCTTTCGTCCAGCTTGTGAGGATTTAAATGGGAGACTAGTTCACCACTTGGATCCGTATTGCATCGGTCCATCTCTTAGACTCCGAAACGTAGTCAAGGCGCCTACCATGAAGCCTATAGCAGGATGTGGTACCCCACCAGACTCCCATCTCTGTATATTTTGCTACCATTCCATACAGCATCTCTATTGTCGTTGTGAAGGACGATAAGAACTTTCGTTGACACCCATAAATTATTCAGCTAGCAGAACAAATAATTTTTGTCAATTGCTTCGAAATCATGGTGAGTCTTCATACGATGCTGGTCAGAGAGAAAATATATTGTCCACTTTTGGGTACTCTTTTTCTTTAAAAAACGAATGTATATGTGAAAACACTGTCTAACCTACTGTTTGACCAAATGTACGGCTCTACGAACTCCCGAACATTTCAGTAACGAAGATCCAACCCTATAGACAGAGCTACACAAGTCCCAATATAAGAATTGGGTATATGAAATGTTTCACATGGATTTGAAGAAATTTTGCATAATATCAAATCTAGAACCTACTCAAAAACCAACAGTGACCCCAAGCAGGGGGGTTTATGGATTCCCATAAATATTTCACTGTTCATGCACTGTTATCTTACTTCGTTGGGAATAACTAATGAACTACGTCCTAAATTAATTATGTATATGTATCTCCCAAACTTATGAACTAAATCCCACTGCATATTTGGTGGGACCTAGTACATTTTGTCTAGTGGGAGTTAGTTCCATGTGGGACTTAGTTTGTAGGGCCCATACTTACACCTCAAGTGTCTTGTTTTCTCAGCTCAAAAAACTGCTGCTAAAATGATACTTAATTTACTTGGTCCCTCCCCTAAACTTATGATATCAAAGTAGATGGCAAAATTATGTCCACTGTAAGATTTTTCTAAACTGCTATTAGTCCATTTCCGTCCTATAAGTACAAACTTCTAAACATATACTGACCAGCACTTTGTTCGAACATTTTACCTACGCCAGTACGTATGCGTAATGACCTTCAATTTCCTATCAACGATATCACCCTTCCATATCTCTAACTATACGCAAATTGGCATTAATAAGCATTTTTTCTACCCCCGCTTCGAATACAGTCTTCAACAGAACTTACTTTTTCTATATACTACATCCCCTCCTCATTTGATATGCTAGACCCTTTGGCGCCAGCATTAAACTTGCTACGTCATGGATTTTAAAGGCTTTCCTTATCTTGGCATATGTGCGATACTTATCCTACACCCTCGCACTGAAGCCTCAGCTATTGAATGGCATTTAAAGTGCTTCCATTAAGCAATCAAACAAAAAAAAAAATTCCCAAAAACTCCAACCCATTCCAATCTCACCCAGAAACAATAAAATTACCACAAAAGGCAATCGTGAGCGAAAAGGATGCTGTACCTATCTATACGAGTATACGAGTATGTATCGTAGTTTCAGTTCGACCCCGTTCGACAGTGTAACACTTTAACACGTTCTACCTCACTCGAACCCCTTGATAAACTATTATAACCAAACAACCCAATTCCAGCCATAACATCATCCCCTAAATAACTACCCCCCACATTGAATTTGAAGAGCAACTCATCCCAGGTTCAGCAAGTCCCTACAATCTATGTACCATGTTCCACAGGAAAAGGGACAATCGGTGTTGGTTTGAATTCCCTCCTTGGTATACGCACCTACATTCGTATATGCTGCCAGGTCCTCCACGACGAAATCACCTGGGTAGATGTCCAGAGGGAGGACACACTTCCACTACGGTTACACATTGTGTTACGTTGTTCATATCTGCGGATACCCTCCCTACTCCAACCGCATACGACGGGCAATGGGTGAACAAATTTCATTGTATTGAGCATGCGCCCTTTAAATGTCAAAGTTGAAACTTGGCTTGTCCCCTTTTCCCTCCTGGTTGGTGGAGGGGGCAACGCGGAGCGTACACACGATTGTTTAAGCTTTATCTTAGTATGGCTGGGCTTGGTGTACTGTACTGAGTTGAAATTTGTACACATAGCGGCACGTCGTCGTCCTTTGGAGTATTTGTGAATGGCCTCTAAAGAGATGAAAAGATTTAGCTTCGGATAAATGGCTTTGGTCATTCCGTAATCCCTTTTGATCGAAATTTGCGGTATTGGGGGGAGTTGGCAGTTTTTTTTTTCCTTCTTTGTTTCTTAGTTCGCATCCTTTTTCCGACGTTTTTCTGGTATTCTTTGAATTGCAGATGTTGATGGACAGCCGAGGATGAGAGAGGAGTAAATAATGGGTGGACTGGGGCAAGGATGTATGGGTTCATCTATCAATTTATTTTCTGCCGAGTGTTTATTATTATTTTTCTTTCTTTTTTTTTGTTCGTCAGGCTCTAGGTTCATTGTTTCATTTTGTTCATGGTTTTAATTTTGAATAGGGATGTATAGAATGGGATACATTTAACAAAGATGTGCCGGAAAATGTTTGCAATTTTTATTTAAATTTTAATTGCCATCGACAGAGGATAAAGTCCTGTAAAGCACCACATTAGGCTGCTTTGAAGGTTTCAAGGATTTTGTTTGCGCAATTTGTTTCGGATTAGTATAGTTAAAAATAATGACGCAGTTAAAATGAGAAAAGCTGTTTCTGATTGATGATTATAATATTTTTACTCTTTATCTGAGTGTTTTGTTTTTGAAATAAATTCCTTCACCTTGAGGACTGGACAATTTTATGTTGCTAAGCTGTTCAGTTTATTTCGTAGCCCTCAGGATTTGGTACACACATATTTCTTTACAATCAGTTAGTTTCCTCTTTTATATATAGATATCGGGCAGGAAACATACCCAAGAAAGTACTCAACGAGTAGTTTGTATCTCTGAAAAATATGCTTAACATAATATTGGAGAAAACAGGTTAAAGAGTATACGATCAATCGTATGTCGTTTCCTAGGTACCTAGTTTGTGTAACATTAGCGTAAGCTTCATCAATATGTTCGCATTTTGTTCTTCCGCGTGGGTTTTGGCGAATGGCAGCCGATTCGTTAATAATAATTGAAGTAAATAATTTCAAACAAATTTTCTAGCGATTTACATTTCGTTCACTTCAAGTTCCCTGGAATAAGATTTCGATCGCCGGCGAGTTCATCCGAGAATCAGACCAAAAAAAATTTTTTCAATTTAAGGCAATTTTTCAGCTACATTCAATAACTATCTTGGGCTAATTTTCTGACTTATCCTGGTAAGCAAACTGTCCAAAAAGAATGTTACTCCGCTAGCTAGATAGTACATTATCCTTTTTGGGTTAAATTGGTAAAGAGGCGATAAGAGATTCCGATGTAAGCACAATGGTTGCAAATGAGGATAGACATCAGAGTTAGGCCCAAAACACACATGCGATTTCAATCGCGCGACTGCTTAGTTGCATAAATGAAACACACACATTTCAATATGAATGCGCGCACATAAAATCCAAAATTATGTTGGCGATTGAATTGTTGAAGGGAAGAAAATGCCGCCGTCGACTTCAACAATGAAAGACACGTTACATTTCTTGATGCTCAAGCGAGCATTGAGTCCTTGAATGAATATCAAAAGTCATTGTTGACAGAGAGGTCATTATTTTATTTTTGAAAACTAAAAAGGAACGTCGGAGACATAACAGACACTTGCGGAACACTAGCATGAACTAAGTCCCAACTGGAACTAACTCCCACTAGCCAAATAACTCCCACCCACCAAATATGCAGTGATTTAGTTCATATATGTTTGGGACATTTCTTAGCTCATTATGAACAAATTCTCAATGAATTAAGTCCCAATTTAACTTGTTTCGTCAAAAAAATAATTCTTGCATACACCGAACCTCGCACTTAATCCAAATCCAACAGGGGGGCAACATGCCCCGTATGCATATTCCACTGTGGTGCCTAATGGGAGATCAAATGGGAGATCACTTTCTGTAGGCACAGTGGTATATGTTTTGGGGGCGACAACCACCCTGCATGGGGTCACTGTTGGATTTGGAGGTTGGGAGTAAGTTCATTTTGGACTAAGTTCATAAATAACAAAGTCCCACTATTGGGTTTTAGGCCCTAGTTATAGTTATCATTGAAATGCATCATTGGAACAAATCAGTGGGATGGTGCGGTTTCATTTTTTTGACAAGTCGGTTATAGCAATCATTGAAAAATTCCTGTCAGTGAATGAACCTGTCAGTGACTTTTCAGCAAACGAGTCTAGGTTTTGAGGTTAGAGTTGGAAAGCAAAACTGACAGCTGAGAATAGGAAGAGAATCGAACACATCAGTGAAACGATTGGGTTCCAAATTGGAGAAACGAGAATCAGCTGTTCATTGAAATCGATTTCGATCAGTGAAATAATAAAATTGAATTTAAAGATTAGTTTTAGTCAGAAGTAATTTCTTTCGTAAAAAAATTCCACAATTGATTACCTTTATTTTGATACCGCATCTAAAGCCAATATTGTTTGATTAATCGTCTTAAAATCGGAAAACAAAATTTTCAATGATAGCAATAACTAGGGCCTTAATTAATTCTTATATTGAGACTTTTTTCATTCTTAGTTAGGTCTTAGTTCCGAAAAATCATGGGAGCTAGTTCATATGAACTAAATCCCAAATTTTCTAGGACTAAGTTCGTTTGGTGGGCGCAGTAGCGCAGTGGTTAGTGTGGTGGACTACTGTGCGAGGGGTCCCAGGTTTGATCCCCGGAAAAACACAAATTACATCTTAAAAGTTTTTTCTACTGCGCCACCTCTCGCGAACGTCTGACAAACATCCGAGAGTATGACTGTCATGAAAAAGCTTCTCAATTAAGCCGTTCGGACTCGGCATAAAATTGTAGGTCCCTTCCATTCGTCCCAAAAATAGAAACTCACACAAAACGAATGGTTGCTAGAAGCTAGGCCTTGAGTGTCACCCGCCTGTTGCGCCACCTATTTATTTATTAATTTTTAAGTTCGTTTTGGCTAGTGGGAGTAGTTCCAGTTGGGACTTATTTCGTAGAGCCTAATAGCATTTATATGATGAGTTTCAGGCTTAAAGTTATCCTAAACAAGTTCAATTGAATTCTGGTTTCTAATCTCTTGAATAAGATACGCATCGATTCCACAAGCACGCATTTCCGATAAAAGAGCTTGATACCAAACTATGCCAAATGCCTTATTTGAAATATCAAACGAAACAATCCTCGTTTCCGCGGAATGATGGAGGCATTAGTTCCACTTTTTTTCCGTATGTGGCAAGTTAAAAAATCATCAGATTTGTTGCCACGCAGTACAATGCTGCCGGTCATTTAGGAGGAGTTTTGGTGATTCTTTGTATGTATTTTATAAGCTGACGATTTATCTATGGTCTTAGAAATAATCTGTTTCTTCCATAGAAGACCCATAGGTCGGTCGTTGGTGGAAGAAAAAGATTCCCTTTTTTTAGGAACGGGCTGGACAAATGCTCTTTTCCACCTTGTCGGAAAAAGTCTAGAACAAACGGAAAGTCTTATGTAATGGTTTTGCCAGCTTGGAAGAACACCTCTTTAGATCGTTCAGGCCTGGGGGAGATAGGTACAGTGTGGAACAGCGGATTTTCTTTGTATGTATGGAAAATCCGATAGGATTCAAACTCGGTTTATGACCTACTCTATATAAGAAATAAAGAAAATACATTTTTCCAATTTTGGAAATATTGCTTAGGGACCAAGTTATTAACGATTATCCGTTTTAAAGGGGCCTTTTCATGACCTTACTTCTTTCAACTTGGCATAATAATAATAGACCCATCTTCGTTGCCTCCGTTTCAATACCTTCGCCATTGACAGCTCTCTGCAATCTTCCAATAATGTCAATATGTATTGTCAGCATATGCAAGCAGTTGAAAAGACTTCTGAAAAATTGTACCTCTGATGTTGGCTTGTCAGTTTTGAAAGATGATTATTACACATCGCCTTGTCTCAAACCTTTTTCGACATTAAAGGGCTCGGTGATGTTTTTTGCGGTTTTTGACGAAGATGGAGATTTCTCCATCGTCATCCTGCACAGACGAACGAGTTTGGTAGCAACGCCGAATCGTGACTTGAGCACATGGCTTTGTATATCTAGTTCCTATATACGCTATCATAGGCGACTTTAAAGTCGATAGAAAGGTAGTGTGTATCAATCTGAAATTCCTGGGTTTTTTCTAAGATCTGCCGGAGTCTGAAAATTTGGTCGATGGTAGACTTTTCTGGCCTAAAACCGATAAGTTGGTGCATGTTCCTTACCTACTCATCTACCGCAGCTTTGTTCGACTCTAGTTTGAAAGTTACGGAAAGAAAAGTTGCCCAAAAAGGGGCGTGTCACCCCATTAGAAAAAAAAAACAAAAAACAAATCGTATATCTGGAAAGCAACCAAACTGATTGAACTCACATTCACAATCTTAGGTATTGGCCCGGGAGTGTTCCTGTGAAGATTGGTTAGAATTGTACAAAGGGCCGTGGCATCTCCCAATCAAAAAAAAAAGCAAAAAACATTGAAAATGTTATTCCCCGACAGTCATGTCAGCTAAAGTTTGTAAAATTAATATGCATTGATCTGATAGACAAGAATATTACCTAGGCCAGGGGTTCCCATCCCTAACTATTCTAAGGGCGTTGCAAGTTTTATTTTTTCACTGCTGTAAATCCAATAGTTACATTGCAGTCGAAGATTAGGCGCGTTTGTGTTTAGCGCATTTCCAGTCAGACTTGCTTAGTGGCTGGCACCCGTAAACGGTATATTTGTCTGGCACTCAAAATTAAATAAGGGTTTTTCAATTGGTACGGGCCGGTTGCCATCCCTATTCGTCGGGAGCATTGCCGCGGCCCATGGGAGTGTACAGGAAATCCCGAGGCTGTCAGTTCTTCACCGTGCATAAGAAATCTGCCTTTTGCAGATTCCAACTTGGCGAATTTTCATCGGGACTTGGGCTTACGGCCGTACAAGATCCAACTAATCTAGGAGCTCAAAGTTAATGAACATATAGACAAGGCCGTTTGTTCGTTGACTTGGCTTCGGAGCGGAGCGGAGGCCCTCAATTTTGGCCGAAAAATCATTTTCAGCGACGAGGCGCTTTTTAGATGAAATATGGGACGACAATATTTCAACGTCGACCCGTCCTTATTGAAAAACCCTTCAGTGAATCTTTAGAAAGATCAGCTTGTATTCACATATCTGTGCTGTCATCGCAAAAATATTTCAACCTCTCTAGAGAGTCGCAGTATGAAAAAGATTGGGAACCCCTGGCCTAGGCAATACAACTTCTGATGGGCACGAGCAAAACCGAGTGCGTACAGTACAGCTAGTAAACAAAGAAAATGTAAGTAAGTCTTCTGATCCCATCAGCTTAAATTCGGTCTCAAATTTTGTAATTAAGCTCACTGTCTCACTGTCGATTCATTTGGCGCATAATTGCGACCGAAAACTTGACGTAATTGGCGAACTGTTTTTCACCATTTTTGTAACGTGTTTTTACAATAATTAAACGTTGTTCGTTTGAATACTTTTCCATATTCTTGAATCGCGTGGTATGTACGTGACAGCTGTCAAAAAAAAATCAGCGTACAACTCGTATTAACAAAATGGCGTCAAATTTAAATCCGGCGCTCTTGTTGGGACACCCTTTATATGTTCTAAGAAGGATTTAAGCTAATAAATTCAGCGATTAAGCTTTGCGTTTTTTTTTTTTAATTTTTCGTCTCTACCGATTGCAACAACAAATCAGTAACATCAAACATTTTCCTCTGGAATCTGAAATTGAGAAATCGCCAAACCTGGGAATCAATAAAAATCACTTAAAAAGATTTTTAACTCGGCAAATATACAGAGCTCTTATAAATCTTCATGACAATAAATTCCTATTACTAGGCCTGCCCATGGGAATACCATTGCGAAATAAGTATGTACCTCCATAAGCAACAATGGAATTGACAACTATACTGCCCTTTGTGGCTTCTGTGGCACGACAACCCCAGTCGTGGGTATTCCTCTTAAGCTCTGACGTCAATACGACAGTTTTTATTTTTTTTGTATCGTCGTCGTCCCCAGCACCGATTGGATTACTCGTTATATCAATCAGAATAAATGCAAATTTCTCCGCAACTGCTGCACTTGTTTGCTCTGCTGAAATTTAATGAACGCCAAATGCAAATGTTTATGCAATCATCAGTTATAAATGCCCCCCCGGCACGCATCTTAACTCAAATTGAATTTATTCACGCTACGACGAGGATTACGTATATTTTGAAAGAATTATCATAACCTCTGGAGAAGTGGCGTCATATTGAGTTGTGAGCTCTGAGCACTGAGCACCCCATCAAATTCACTCTGACTGAATGAATTTTCCCAAACGTGAAAGTTATGATAAAAAGATTGACGAATGACGAATTCAATTTGCAACCTGCGTACCTACATAGAAAAGAGTACATTTATTGACGTCATAACGGGATGAAGCAAAATAAAACGAATTCGTATGTTGATATTGATGTTGGCTAAGATGGCAGTGACACATTGTGAGTACGAAATGATGCAGCACATTATACGGGAGGTCGGTCGGTTGCCTCAAATGAAAAGGTGAAGGGTTATGGAATAACCATGTCGTCGTGTTGGCCCGAATCCAATTTCGAATACACAATAAATACCTTTATCGACGTAAAGTGAACTTTTGTCAGAGTTGCGTGGTTACTGTAAGTGACTGGTAGATATGGAGGTGGACCACATTGTTTCTAAAAATATAACGAATGCGATGTGAATGGACATGGAAAGCAAGGAGTTAGGGTAGATGAACACTATAGAGTTGTGATTATTTTTTGGAAAGGATATTTTACGTCATTATGAATCAGAAGCACTATTTTTATACAGAACGTGCTTAGACTTCTCTGACGCACGTATAAATAATGAGAAACTTATACTCGTACATTAAAATGTTGCGTATAAATAGGATATTCATTTCTTAGGAAAAAGAATGTGTTGACCTATAAATTTCAAAATGTGAGTAATTACAAGACACGTGTGAGCCTACGTATTATGTTTTGCCACCGGTTACTGTTTAATGGGTTTACTATTATTAGTTCTTTGTATTCAAAGAGACAGACTGGTGCCATCCCCTCAGGGGCGTAAATTTTGTTTCCACATTGGTCTTTTTTCCAAAGAAAAGTTCAAGTGCAGAACTAACATTAAGCTGCAAGCACACAAAGAAAGGGTGGACATTTCAAAATAAAAAAAAAATTAACCACATAAACTTGTGTAGTTCAAGCGAGTTTACAAAAAAAAAATAGTTGGCGCAACAAGTCCGCGTCAAATGTATGTTACTACTCGCTCTCCACTTTCCAGCATGTGTTCTTGAACATTACCAATAAGGTTGCAATTTCAACCAAAAAGAAACAGCGCTCGGTAATAATTGAAGAAATATATTAACACTGCAGAAAAATCAAATGAAATTTACTTCCTTTCAGACTGTAAACAATTTACAGATGAACGGAATCGCAAAGAGATGGATTTTCTCAGCTAATGTAAGCTCTGATGTGACAGGATTAGACTGTTCGCAGTCAACCAGATTGCAACCACAATAAATTTGAAAAATTGCGAAAGTTTAATCTCGCACGATCAAAATCGAGCCGACATTGGAATGGTGTATTTCACCACCATTCTATGAATCTACAAAAAAAAAAGGCGATTCTATGTCCTGCAAGTACTATCGAGGCATATCCCTGGTTAATGTCGCATAAAAGATCGTCGAACGTCTTAAACCGTTCTGCTACACACTAGTGAGATTTACTTTATTCGATCGACAAATTTTCACACTGAGGCAAATCCTGGAAATGACCAACGAATTTTAAGTCGAAACTCACCACCTATTCATCGACATCAAAGCCGCAATGGAATCCCGGCAAAACTGATTCAGCTGTGTCGCGTGACGCTGGAAAACACACGCTGTAGGTAGCGTACTATATTTTTGCGTATATTAAGTAACTTTTTGGCATCGTTTTTGAAAGACTGAATAGCTTTTTTGGCCTGTCTTGGACCTGGGATGTTCTCTCAATAAGAAATACTCGTGTTTCGTTCCCAGCTTTTTATAGCCGAATTTGTAGCTGATTTAGGGATTGCACAGAATAGTTCAGGTCCTATGAAAGGAGGTTCCGAGCCTTTTCTGGCTAGTTTATCAACTTTTTCATTTCCTTGCGGCCAGGGACCCACCTCAAACTAGTCTTGTTTCTGATATTGATTTGGAGTGCATAGTGGGTGAGCTAAGAGCTTTTATGGCTGATTGCCTGTCTGTGAATATGTGGATGCTAGCGCCTTTAATACCTGAGCTGTATATGAGATTTGCGATTCTTTGATGGCATGGAGCTCTGCCTGAAATACTCTGGGGCTTTTTCCCATAGGTATATTGAGACATTTCGATTCGGCCCATGAATGCCAGCTCCCACCCACGAGTCCATGTTGGAACCATCCGTAGGTATACCACTTTAAGTCGTTTTTACAGTTAGGTGCGTTATTGCCAACCCATGCTTGTCTGTTTGTGATTTCTGCGAAGAACTTTTTGTTGAAACATAGTGTCTTTGGTAGGCGGTCTGTAACTGCACAGATCATGTCAAGTTCTGGAAGTTCGAAAAGTAGTTCCATTAGTTCTCGATGTTCGCTAATATTTAACTCTTCTGTTTGTGTCAGACTTGCAGAGCTGCATATTGCCACTTTTATGATGTAAATGTGGAGGGGTGTTAGTGGTACTAAGGTTTCTATAGCCGCAGTGGCTCCGGAAGCGGCCAGACACGCGAGACGTTGTCCTTATACATACTTACATACCGTTCTATCGAAGCGTATATGTTATAATAGGTCTGACAATGACTGTGTAGATCCAATGTGTGATCTTTGGAGAGATCCCCAGGGCTCTACCATACATTCTGCGGTAGGCCCAGAAAGCTTCAGTTGCTTTTTGAATTGAAATCTGAGTTACTATAATAATGATAAAATCTATATGATAGACCGACCTTGTCTTCTATGCAAAACATGTTTTTATAGTGATGGCAAATGCTTTAAGAATAAATCTTCGTGTATCCGTAGTCCCTGCTGCTTTATTATATAGACAAAGCGTTTAGGCCTCCTTTGATTTGCCGTCTATTCAGCTAAGAGCCATTCAAAGAATTTTCTTTTAGATTTTAACATTTTCTGCTGTCATATTACATCATGACGTCTTCGAACAAAACCTTTTTTTAGCGATGGTTCGTACTTTGCAGTTAGCGGCTACGTGAACAAACAAAGATGCAGATATTTAAATTTTGATACAACGAATGAAGGCTTGTCCATACAAAACAAACATTTAAGCAAAACATTTTAGAAAATTTTTCAAAAAGAGTTTATTAAAGTATCAGAAACATTTTAGCAAAATGAAAATGTTTCTGAAACGTTTCGAAAACATTTCAAAAAATTAATTTTTTTTTTTGTGGGCGGCAAATTTTGTTTTCCATTTGCTTGCGAAACGTTTCTTAAATGTTCCACTATTTCTTATAGTTGGTTGGTGACAATAATAGCCGAATCAAAATGGCGAGAAAGTTCAAAGAAAAAGTTGTGCAATTAATAAAATTATTGGAAAACAAGCCCAAGTTTTGGAATTCCAAATTGTAAAGAATCTAAAAATAAAATGAATAATAAATTAATAATTTATTTTGGTTTTGTAAAAGTCATGATCATAAAACAAACTGAAAAAATCTAATTCTCGTTTGAAGACATTTTCTTTAGCACTAAGACCTCGGAATTATTGAAAAACATTCAAATGCTATAATCAAATGCGTACAAATTTCAAAATTGATGTTTCCGAGGGGGAAATACTCATCTCTTTTTAAAATGCCCCTTGAATACAGAATTCACATGAATTCAAAAAAATGCTAGTGAATTCAACTGAATACTGAATTCATGAATTCATGTAAATAAAATGTGAATATGCTGTGAATTCATGTCTATTGCAATGAATTCTTCTGAATACATCGAAATACTTCTGAATTCCCTAAATTCAGTTGAATTGTCATCGGAATTCACATATGAGTAAAATTAGGATTTCGAATAGTACTTAGTTTATTTTAGATTGGTAAACTTTAATTTCTCTCGCGAACTTCTAACAAACATCCGAGAGTATGACTTTCCAAAAAGCTACTCAATTCACCCGTTCAGACTCGGCATAAAATTGTAGGTAGGTCCTTTCCATTCGTCCCAAAAATAGAAACTCACACAAACGAATGGTTGCGTTAAGCTAGGCCTAGAGTTTCTACCGCCTGTTGCGCCACCTATTTATTTATTTTTTATTTTTTTTTTTTACTTTAATTTCTGTCTTATTTTTGTCAAAGTCCCAATTTCTTTTTGTAGCTGCAATATTAGCAATGAGCTCGGTAATTTTTTTATGGGTATGGCAGAGAAGTTTTCAGTCTTGTTGTTTTGCTAAAGATGAGTCTCGAGGTGTATCAAGTCTCGGCCTTTTCGACGATAAAGCAGCAGATGTACTATGTTCTTTTGCTTGTTGCTTCTCGAGAACGTTTTCACAACACATGCTGGCACTTGAAAATTATTTTTGGCGTCACGGGAAAAGCTGAGACCTAACAAATGTTACTATAGAGATTAAGAACGAATCAAGAAACAGTTAACATTTCAGGTTCATTTTAAAATGGACCCAATGTTGTAGCAAATGTGAAACAATTCCAACTTTATTTTCAATGATTTTCCAAACACTTTCTATCTCGTTTTCCATTTTTAAAATAGTTAAAATAAAAACTACCGAAAGCGATTGTTGTGTTTGAGGTTGTGTAAGAATATTCGAAAATAATTAATAAACGTCAAACTATAACGGAATATTATTTATTTCACACGTCACTTTGACAGTGATTGGCAAATTCTATTTCTTTTGATGTCCTGAATTCACAATATGAATTCACGAACTCCGAATAAAAATGTTTTGCATTCAGTGATTACAAGACGAATTCATAATATTTTTTAACGCGAATTGAATTGAATTCCTTGTGTTTGATGGCATTCCTGTAAATTTAATTTGAATTCCCGTGAATTCACATTGAATTAATATTAAAAGTTTCTTGAATAAACAGATTACTTCCCTCTCGGTTGTTTCCACTAGAGTAAAATATGAAAAAAGTAAAGGCACTAATGCAATTTTTTGATTTTTAGGTTTCTATTTTAAGACAGTTTCTCTTTGGAATTAATGTGGGCTTCCTAGATTCCTAAACATGTCTTAACAGTAGAAGGCATTGTAGATATGAACCAGGTGTATAATTTTGAAACACTTACACTTGAGAATTTTTCTACTCAACAGAAGTAATTAAAAAACTCACCGATTCGTTATAAATTCTTTGATTTATTGAGGTTAGAAATTGCCGCCAAAAGTTGGCTTTCATAATTGACATTTGTATGACTAAGCAGAAATGACAATGACAGAATAATTAATACAATGCTGCCAAAATGTATTTGTTTAGAAAAATGTACTAGATCAATTATTTGAACAAAATTAATAAATAGATTTTCTGAATACATAAATTCAATCTTCAACACCAGGTTTCCAGTAGTTATGTCAGCTTTTAATGTACATACAAGCTAATTATAACTTTCTTTCAAAACTTTCAAGATTCTATGATAATCTCCAACTTTTTCATCTCTAAACAGTTTCTTACAGCTACAGAATGGACTACTCTGTACGTGTTTCTTTGTCAATCAATAAATCAGCGAATATTTTTTTTTTTAATTTTAACTACAATTACTTGCTAATGATACAAATGAGTCGTTAATGGAGACCTTTAACTTTAAAAATGGACTGGAATAATGCCGCAATTTATTGAGGACGCTGACTGCCCTATATATTTTTCTGAAGAAAGTTTCATTTTGTTTCTGTTGCACTTTTCTTATTTTGATCGTCCATTCCCGATAAATTCAGTTTATTTTTGCTTTAATTTTATAGAACACCTCATATCTTGAAATTTTATTTACGTGTTGCTATATTTAAAAATAACCTCTCATTCAAATAATATGACGCGTCTACTACATACACGAGAAAAAAAAAACTAAACCATTCAAATTTAGCATCTGTTCAACTGCGTAAATATCGCAATTCACGCTATTATTATTATCTTTCTTATATCAGCAATTGAAGAGATGAGCAAAAGCAGAACACAAATCGTTTAGCGAATGAGTGCTTTTTTTTTCATTCGAAATTGTTTATAAGAAATTAATTTTCGGTGCCAAAATTTACAGAAATATGCGCATAGGAACTGTGCCGTGTGCGAGATCTAGTTAGTGGATCGATTTTTGACCCAGGAATAGGAAGCTTGTTTTTTGAATGATCGCTGAAAATGCCATGACCAGAGGATTAACAGTGGAACATGCTGAAATGCCAAAGAATATTTATAGTTGAGGAATTTGCGCTGCGATTTGGAAAAATATTGTTTTATTTATACATACTACCGAACCTATCAAATGAAGTGTCTATCGTTGAGCAGCAAATGAAAAATGTTAACTAAACATAGACAACTGACAACTGACAACTGATGAGGTTCTTTGAAGTGCGGTTCATTTCGAACGAGCTATACAGACTGACTTAAAGTAAATTATTGATCAAAACGTTCTATGATTAATCTGAATGTCAAGAAATGATTTACTTACTTAGGTGACGCTTAACGAACACGCCTCCCCAGTTAGCTCGATCTTTGGCTAACCGCCTTCAGTTGCGGACTCCCAAGTTGGTTGAGGTCCACTCCCATTTTAAGCGAGGTCTTCCTCTATTGCGTTGTCCCGACTCTTTGGGCAAGCATTCGCTACATGTCCCAGCCATATTAGTCGACTGATACATACTTTTCTGAGCAGGTTAATGTCGGTGTATAGCTCGTAGAGTTCGCTGTTGAATCTCTTCCTCCAAAGCCCGTCAACGCAAACGGGACCAAAAATCACTAGAAGAATTTTGCGTTCGAAACGACCAAGAAGGCCATCATCCGCCTTTATTGCAGTCCATCCTTCTGCCCTATAGAGCATGACAAGGCGTTACTAGTCTAGCCAGTGCCCTTCTTAGGTCAAAGAAACAGCGGTTGGGAAGATGTTGTGTGTCCATTCTTGTTTGCCGCTTCTGTGCTAATACTTTGGTGTAGTGTAGTGGCCTATGCTTAGAACATGATCACATAAGTCAATTACGTCCCAAATTGCAAAATTTCGGAGAACACACCATCGTTTATACCTATTTGTGATTTGGTGGCACGCAATAGCTCAAAATGTCACCTTTTCTTGTCAGTGGTGGCACGGAAAAAAAAAATGTTTGCGGCAACGCTGTTTTGCAGTCATTCGATTCTGAGATCTGGAGCTGAGCCATAGTTGCAAAAAGGCTTACTATTGTACTGAATTCAGTACAATTTGACTTTCCCAAGTACGCAAGTACCACTTCTCAATTTTCAGTACTATTTGTACTATTTTCAATTTTTGAAAGTTTATTTTTATAAATCTTTCAAGTCAGACATATATAAGAATTAAATAAAAATATGCTGAACGCACTCCTTTGTTTTAAAATTCTGAATGCATTCATTACTCTTCGTACTTCGTTATAAATTATCTTTTGAAATTTGCTGCATTCCTAGAAGATGTGGAAAAACGATTTGATTTCACATTTTTTTGAACTCATTACAACATTTTTCACAAACAGCCATTG
Organism: Cheilosia soror; assembly: GCA_949372485.1. NCBI lineage: Eukaryota > Metazoa > Arthropoda > Insecta > Diptera > Syrphidae > Cheilosia > Cheilosia soror. The sequence continues at coordinate 87,634,877 of OX443563.1, forward strand.
GAAGATTAAGTAGATAAATTCAATCGTCTAATTTGTCTTAAGGTTTTTTTCCTGGTGAACAAAAAAGTATTGAGATTATCAATAATGAATATAGAAGTCTATCTGACTACGATAGAAATAGGAACATACTTCTATTTCTGAGTTTTGGGCTGAAATAGGCATTTTGCAAAATGAATGCAACGAGTTCATATTTTCAAATCCTACACCGCATTGTCCAGGGTGCTTTTTGTATTTCTTCTTATTCTTCGGCAAACGTTTAAAGAATGTTTTCTTATCAAAATAGCTATTATCAAAAAAAAAAAAAGCTAAAGAATCGAATGCAGGCGTAACTATTAGAACCTGAACATCTTATTAAAAATTAAGGCTGCCACAGCTCTATGAATAAAACAGATCTTCACAAAATAAACTTGAAAATGAAGAACTTGTATAGCAGATTGTTATCTGAAGTCGTGTTCAAATCACCATGATTGTCCATGGTAGATTTTCTGTACAAAGTCTACAGTTTACTCAATCGACCGTTGGACAAGTGATTTTGAACACGACTATACAAAGACTAGTCTTAATCTGTTTATATGTATGTACATGGACTAAAGTTCCTACCTTGAGCTTGGTACGCTGCTCGTGCCAAATTTTAGCTCACATACAAAATTGTCTCCAAAATTTAGCTGAGCTAAATTTAAGCGAATCCATTCAGCCGAGCGGTGTGTTGCTTCAGCTAAAAAATTAAATTTTCATTTCAGACTGTAGTGCATGTATATGTCTCAATTTACCGCGCCCATTAATGGTTCGACACATTTTTTTAGCTAAATTTTTACAAATAATGTTTTTTTTGTTTCTTCTGTTCTTTTGTGTTGCGGAAAAGTAAATAAGGATAAGGTTTTTCAATGAATACCTCGATGAATTTTTGAAGGAAGTTATTTTTAACGAACAGCTGTTTTCTGTGACACTTATTATATTTAAAGCGCACTCTATGTCAAAATTTAGCTAGGATTTTATTTAATGTTTGGAGAGAAAAATTGGAGAGCAGCTAAAATTTAGATTCGCTCGAACTGCGTACTAAGCTTTAGATTCAATTAAATGTGCCTTTATAACACCCTCCACTGGAAGGGGAAGGTATATAAGTATTCACTTACATTTCTAACGCCAAGAAGGAGTAACCCTATACCCCATAAGCCATAATTATTCTGAATCAGGTAAGGATGCAATTCTGAAACGATTTAGCCATGTACGTCTATCCGTCCGTCGGTCTATCTGTCTTTTAAAAACACAACAGAGTCCAACCAAACGAAACGACCTAGGCGAATGAAATTTTTTGAAAGGACTTCTTTGTTCCAGTACTTCCCTGCATGCACAAAACCATTATAAGAGCCACGTAATATTTATTTTTTATGTTTTTGTTTGGTTTTATACATTTAAGGGTGGGTCTCCCTCAGCTACGAACTCCGTGCTCAAGTAAACGTGTTTCTATGTATTGGTGCACAGAATTTAAAATAGACGAGCACACCCTCCCTCATCAAGATCACAATTGTGACTGCAGAGTGCAGACTCGCTCAGCTCAATTAATAAAAAATAATACAAAATTGTCTGCACAACAAAATAAATCAAAACAACCAAAGGGAAGGGAAAGGGACAAGCTGTGCTTGCTGTTGCTTTTGCTCCTGTTGCTGCAAACGTTGTTTATCTAATACACTGAAACCAAAAGTGTGTGAGATATAGAATTTCCTAACGCACACTTCTGAATATGGCTTTCGTCATAGCGTCGTACAATCGCATTCGTAAGCACAAATCGAAATAAGTACATAACAATAATATGAATATCCAAAATCCATATTATACAAATTTTCATTCTTCTTTTTTGGCTTTTATTTTTTGGCATTCTATGCTGCCTGTTTTTAAAAACCTGTTAGGGCTAGTTTGTTATTATTGCTTTGTTTTGTGGGTTTGGGTTCCTTTTTATTATATTATGTTATTTAATTTATATAGGATATAAATCCTATCCAAAAACAAACGGCTGCAGCCCTGCTCGCACCATTTATGGATGTAGGTATGGATTATCTAATTTAATAAAAAGTTTGTCCTGACTGATTGAGGACGCCTAGCCCAAGCCAAATGGTATGAGCCAGAAAACTCAAAGTTTCATCATAGTTTATATATCCGATTGATGGATGTATATACAGTGGCCGGCAATAGTATTTTGACAAAACTAAAGTTAATTCTGCTCATAATTTGAACTTACTTCATGTAAATTTTGGCATCAATGGAAAGGTCATTTAAATTCCGTTTGAATGATACAAAACTTTCCTTAACCGATTAATTACCCATTGAAAATTTGGAACTTTTGTAAAAGTCTACTTTTTTGACTTTTTTCCTCGGTTCCAAAAAAAAATATTTTGATGCAAAAAGTTTCTTCAAACAATTCTCATCCCCCTGCTCCCTTTAGGAGAGAAAAATTACTTATGTAATTATCTTCACTCTACAGAGATATGACTATAATGAGATCAATTTTGTAGATATACAGCAGCATCATGCGGAGAAAAAATAACATGAACGAAGCCGGGTGTGAATGCCATGCTAGTACGTAGATAGATATTGAGTACCTATGTACTATCATTTTAAGTATTTTAAACGCTGTTAAGTCGGTAGGCATTGAAAAGGTTGGGTAACCCCTAAAAATATTTTTTAGAGGAGCTTCAAAGCTGCACTTAATCTAGGGCCGCCTTACAAACCAACCACATGCGGCATGAAATACAAAAATAGCATCCTGTAGAACACTGTTTTTATATCGTGAATGAGTTACCTGGACAACGTTTAAAGTGCAACAAAACATTACCCAGTTCTATATATGTACTAATTTGCCTTCAAATTTTGTAATAACAAAGAATGAGTTTGCCCACAGGAACACATTTTATTGTTGTCTTTAGAATTTTTAACCTCAACACAAATTAACAAATTCTTCTCTAGACTGGTCATGCAAAACATTGACCAATCATTATGATTTATGAATAGATGACCATTTCAATATCACCAATAAAAGCGGATGTTGTGTATATATACAATAATTTTCAAAATATTAAAACACACAACCACTAATCTATTTTGAAAAGTTCGGCCGAAAATAGGGAACAGCAAAGCAACCAACCCCTTTCCTCATATATGTAGTAGGTATTTTATTTACGATAACCCAAAATTGCATTTAGGTAGTTTGATTTGAACTCAACTCATGAGAATAAAAAAATCATCATTCACCTCCCAGCTCCCACTCCCATACAAATTCTCAAATCTTCTCAAGCCTTCAATCCATATCAATCATCATTCATCATCCCTTAAAAATATTCCGCTCTCAATATAATTTTTCATTTCGATTTGATTTCCCTATCATATTTTCATAATTATGTTACGTACGTGTAGCGTTTTGTAGGTAACGTCTACGAAGATATTTTTATCCAATCTGCCTCTATGCCTCACAATGCTCGATTGACTTCAAACAACAACAATAATATTATTAAGTAATTAGTATGTATCTATCAGAAAACCAAAAAAAGGATCCATCCAAACTTGTTTTCTCCATATCCCAGTGGCAACGAATGCGGCAAACAACAATCTGCAAATTACAGACTCTCACGAGAGAGCAAAATTATAGAGATAACGATTAGCGCTGTGTCGGATATTTTGTGAACTACATTGCATATGTGAGCGTGAGTTGTGAAACAAAAAAGGAGCTGCAGTTAAAACGTTAACTTTTCAAAATGCAATTTTAACTATTTTATGAACCAAATCTTTAATTTGTATTCAATGAACAGATACATAAATGTTTGAATGTTATTCTGTTTTGAAAAGCTGACAAAAATAAGTTCTGGTTGCTCTACAAACACTGTTTCCTTTTGGTCACCTTAATTTGCAGATTATAATAGTTAAACTCAAAAAATCAAAATTCGAAGACGGTCACTAACTAATTTAACCCATTAACTATAAAATAAAATCATAAAAAAAATAAAAAAGCTCCATTTAGATATTGCCCCACCGGGGCGAAAAAAAAAACACCCAAAAAATGACGTTTTTGGGACTTTATGGTACATAAAAGTCAAAAAATTAAAATTCTAAGACGGTCACTAACAGCGTCTATTTATTTACTGTCGAAAGCCGTTTACTGCAATCAATTATCTCTTAAACCCTGCAAGCCCCATCGGGGCGAAAAATCATATACCCTCGAACACCCAGCCTTAAGAAATTTGAGTACTATTCAGTACAATTTTGTTTCAGTTTTCAGTACAATTGAGAAAAGTTGATTTTCATCACTGAGCTGAGCACATCCAGTTGCTGCCGATCACCGGTCATTACACTTGGAAACGCACAATGATGCCAAGTCGTCAGCGTATGAAGGTAGTTGCGCAGACTTTTGGAAAATTGTCCCCCTGGTGTTGACTTGGGAGTTTCGCACAATTTTCTCAAGTATGATGTTGAAAATGTCACAAATGACAGCGCATCATCTTGTGTATGTCTTTGTCTATATCTTTTTTTTTGGCATCGAAGGTCTTAGTTATGGAACAGCGAGCGTTCTCCATCGCCATTCTTCACAATCTGACTAGTTTGGCAAGGATGCCATGGCTCTGTATAGCTCGTGTCTATAAATGCTTTCGTGTGCGGCCTTAAAATCGATGAATAGATAGTGGGAATCGGTTTGAAGGTATCTCCAGGATCTGCTGTAAAGAAATTATAAAAAATGTTAAGTCTGTGTTGTAACATTTTTAACTTTTTGTTTCTATATTTTATTGTTTACGTGCATATTTTAAAAAAACTTTATTTATTTACATTTTCAAATTACTGTTTGTTAACATTTTTAGGCTTTCTAATATACAGCTGCAGGCAGTGCAATCATTTTGGTAAACATGTTTATCACATTCGTCAAATGTTTCGGTTATTCGGCTGCACTTGTGCTTAGATTTGGTAAACATGTTTACCACATTCGATTAGTTCTGTTATACAGCTGCGTTTGCTGCTTTGCAACTGCAGGCTGTGTGCAGAATTGGTAAACATGTTTACTACTTCTTTCTAATAGTTCGGTTATTCGGCCATGACTTTTGTTAGGCAGCTGCTGGCTGGGCTTGGATTTGGTAAACATGTTTACCACAATTGTTTGGCTCTGTTATACAGCTGCACTTGCAGGTTGTGTGCAAAATTGTAGAAAACATGTAACTCAGGGTGGATCTGGGTCTTAACCAATACGCCTTTCCAGTTAGCTCAGTCCTTTGATAACTGCCTTCAGTTGGTTGAGCTCCCCACTTAAGGTGAGGTATTCCTTTTCTACGTTGTCCGTGTCCCTCTGATGGGTTAGAAATGAATACAATTTCGGACAGGGCGCTAGTGTCCAATCGGCCTACTGTGGCATATTCATACAAAATTAAGAAAAAAATATACATATATAAATTTTGAGAATTTAAATTCACCACGAATGTATCCTTTTTCAAACTCAACCGTCGATCTATCCACCCAACACAAAAACCGGATAGAGACATTTGAACGCTGCTCATGGCGAATTATACCAATTTGTGTGGATATTTTCGAAATCTAACGCCACATTTGTCACTTTCTTTCGAAAATGGAAGCTATTTAAGCCTGTGCCTATCTATCTGTCTTCCTTTTCTGTAAAACACTTTACTCGTGGACTGGACTACTGCATGGCACGATGTAAGTTTCCTCCGGTGAGGTTAAGATTTTTGCATTTGCGATTTTTATTTGATTCCTTTCGAATCGTCCCAATTTTAAGCGTATATATATTTTTTTTGATTGCATAGAATCTTAAGAGCTGGAAAAATTAAGCAAAAGTGCAGTAACCACCACAGAGGAATCTTCAATAAAAATCCTTCACACGCGGCGCGAATTTAGTTTGCTTTAAGCCAACCACACGCATCCTAAAATCTTGTGGAAAATTTATTAGAAATCGACAAAGGTAAGCCCGCAGCCAATTTTTTTTAGAATATGTTTTAATCAGCCAATTTAAACAGTCATTGCGCATTGACTTTAGCTGAGACCGAAAACCTGGTGTCCCAGTGCTCCGCTAAAGTCATTTTCTTTAAGTATCACCCCGTTTTGCGACAAAACACACGAGAGTGACTCTCACAGTGATTCGCAATCAGGTAATACCACACCACATGGACGCAAACTAGACCCCGCAAAAGAATTCTACACTACATGTCCTAGCCATCTTAGACGACTGTTTCGGACTTTTCTGACCAGATCGATATCGTTGAACAGCTCGAAAAGTTCCCTGGTACAGATCTTTCCCATTAGCGCATATGGGACGATATTTCTCTTTTCATCTCACTTTGAGTTTGAATTTGCAATTTGGCCCATAAATTATCCAACCCGACATATAAATTACCACTTCTACTGTATAGCCAGTCACACGCCCACCATTCACGCGCCGTATCAATAAAGTAACACATAAATCCATCGTGATGCGCTCGTAATGAATTATAAAAGCTCTGCGTACATTTAATTGCCCTAATCTCCGGTATACCATAACTCAATAAGACCGGTATATGAATTTCTTTTGTGCTAATAATAAAGACTCCGACCTTATCTGCCGAACGAACATTAACAATCAAACGTTTATCGGCGTGTTATCAATGTAATTAGCAGGGCCATACGTCATTGTGTCGATGTCAATTGTGCATGTACTACACGTGAAAATCAGTAGCAGAAGTACTTGTTCTCTGACATATAATCAAGCATGGACTAAGTAGTTCTATAGAGGTACTTGAATCTGAGCATGATATGAAAACATGGGCAGCGTAAGTAGTTTCTTTGAGTGTGTTTCCTACATATGCATAATAGTCATCACAAGATAAAACGTCTTTATGGTATGAGTAAAGTATACTTGTCACTGGTTAGTATGCTAGATTTTTCCGCGGGGAATTTCCGGTTCGGCCCCCGGAAAATACATTTTATTTGTTCATTTGTTCCACCTCTCGTGAATGCCTGACAAACGTCAGAGAGTATAAAATGTTTTAGTGACCAATGCAAGGTACTTTAACGATAATTGGAAATCTTAACTTTTGCTTGCCCATTCAGTGTCTACTGTCAAATTGCTTTTGTCAATTTTAGGCTCTCAATTATATGTCAAATTATAACTATGTAATTCGATAATTAATCTTCCAACCAAAAAATACAGTAGTCGACAATTATTTGGGTATATTTTGGTCCTTCGAGCCGGATATTTATATTACAAATTGACTAAAATTAGCTCGTATAACTAACTATTAAGTTTTTTCTACTGCGCCACCTCTCGCGAACGTCTGACAAACATCCGAGAGTATGACTGTCATGAAAAAGCTTTTCAATTCAGCCGTTCGGACTCGGCATAAAATTGTAGGTCCCTTCCATTCGTCCCAAAAATAAAAACTTACACAAAACGAATGGTTGCGAGAAGCTAGGCATTGGGTGTCACCCGCCTGTTGCGTCATCTATTTATTTTTTTTGAACTAACTATTTGGAGTAAACGTTCAGAGATCATTTGGTATTCAAGTACTTGATAAAAAGCCATGTTAAAAAAAAGGACTTGCTGGAATTTAGCAGAAACAATATCAGAAGTAGTGTTACTTTTTTTGTTGGCTTATTTCCGCACGTCTCATATTTAACTTTTTTATACCCTCCCCAGGAAGGTATCCACCGTATCTACCATTACATTTGTAACGCCAAGAACGACCATAAAGTATAAAATATTCTGAATCAGGATCAAACTCTGAATCGATTTAGCCATGTCCGTCTGTCTGTTGAAAACACGGGATCTAGGAGAATGAAATTTTGTGAGATATTATATGATATGATATTAAAAATGGTCTATGTCGGTCAAGTAGTTCTGGTACCTCCAATAGGAAGCCAATATTAGATCCATGCGTTTACATATCTCACATAGCGAACATTTTGCAGGACTTGTATGCAGTGGAGGGTATCAAACCATCGGCCAGACTGTAATGTTACTTGTTTTTTTTTTAATGGGTTTCCTAGCTTGATGCACTGCAGCTTTCTATCCGTTGTCGTCAGACCTTTGTTTTGTCTTTAAAAAGCTAAACTGGAAAATGTTCAAGGGACTTTGAAAATCAGAAGATCTAAAGACATAACCTGAAATTGTGCAATGGGTAGGCACGCACAAATAAATCCCCTCTAATAATTTCTGGATAGAGTCTGCAAGGATGAGAAAGATAAGGCGACAGTTGCACTACCTTTTCACGATCTAAAGCGACCTTAAGCTTTATTTTTTAATATTTACTGTTTCAAATCCAAAAGTAATTAGTGCCAACAGATGTGATAAATCTGCTCTTCGCAGTGGCAGCAGTGTGGTCTAGGTGCACTTCGTGGGGAACCACTTTGAACCAACCAACAATGTTACACAAATCTGCGCAAAAACGAATTTTCGTTTAAGAAAATTGTGACCATGTAAATGTTGATATCTCATAATTGGAGCGATAAGAGTTGAATCGAGCATTGCGGGTCTTACTTATATGATGTATTCATTGCACGGCTTTATCCGTGCCAAAGAATTGTATTACTTAGATATATTGGTGCCTGTCAGGACAATTCACATCAATGTTCCAAATTTTACGACTTAAATTCCCAAGATTGTCGGGAAATAGTGTTCGCAGGTGTCAAGCCACCTTCGTCCCATCCCCCATTTCATCAAATGATTTTAAAAGGCAATAGACGTCTATTTATTATATTTCAAGACCAACTGTAAATGTCAAAATATAGTGTGATTTTGAGATTTAGGTATTCAGCGACATCTGTCGGAAAACTTGCAGCCGACCGAGGAAAGACGTTTGTACCTAATGTTTTTTTTATCGGAGGTGCCACGTCCCTTTGTCAATTTTGATCAAACTTAACAGAAACACTTTCGGGCCAATCCCTAAGATTGTCTAAAAATGTTAGCTCAATCGGTTTGGTGGTTTTCGAATTTTGCGAGGACAGGCATACCTACGCATGCTGATTTTTTAGATACATATAAAGATCCATCACCATTTTTGTGACTAAACTTAAGCCAAATTGTGCGTAAATATAAAACTTAAACAAAAACTAATGATGATATTAAATGGAGTAACACGCTGGAAGTGAAAGGGCAGATAAAACCGTCCTCTAGATCAGGAAGAGTTCAAATACCAGAGAAACACCCATCAGCAGCCTAATATAACATGACAGCTGATCCATTAATTGGCTTAATTGAAAGATGTACATATAAGTATGTGTAAAAACAGACTTCAGCTGACTACGATCCATCACGATTGACTGGTGTACAAATCGAACAAATTTATCGCAGAACAGATAATAATGATGGAATGGTGATAAAAACCAACGATAGTCCATCAAATGCCAGCATTACGCCTTGCTAACTTCAAACAGGCACCAATGCACAAGTATATTAATTAAATCAACACACACACTCACACACCCACTCTTCAATAAAGCAAATCCCACATTAATAAGTGTGTGTAATAAAAATCGTATTCTCTTCCAATACTTCCAAGTTTATTCAAATATACATTTATATTAATTCAAGTGCATTTCAGCCTCAATACGCACACTTCAATGGCCATGCCAATCTATCATCAAGGATTAGGTCAGCTTCTGATTTAAATTAAACTTTCAGTTTGCTGCCCCTCTCTGCCTTGAAATCTTTGATATGTTACGCCATCGTTTTATTGTTCTTCTTATCAGCACAGCCGTTCACTGTGGGATTGCTTATAGAGAAGGGCACGTTCCACCCAGTCTCAGCTCCTCTCAGTGCCAAAAAAAAAAAATATCCGTTGACGTCATAAATGAAAGCAAATACAAGAGTAAAAGACTTGTTCTTGAATTCTAATTTAGGCTGAGATGCTTCGGAGAGAAAAAAAAAATTTGTGTACTTTTCATCCCCAACGGTGTGACGTCATGAGTTTAATATGCTTCTCCTTAACCAAGGTTATGACGTAAGAAATGTTGAGGAGTACAATTTGAGGGAAAAATAACCGAAATCACTACGAAAAGAGCGAGAATGGGTTTGTTTGGGATTCGTTTAGGTATAAAAAGCTTACCACTTTAGAAAGGGTTGCCATCACTTAGCAAATGAGAATCTGGAGAATTAATCTCTTGTTTTTAAGCACTGACACTTGTTGAATGTTTGAAATGTTTCGAAATCTTTCGTTACAGAATTTGACTTCACAGTTAACTTTTTGAATGGTATTTTTTTAAAACTTTTTTCTAATGAGTCTACACAGCAATATCTTGTTTAAAAAAAAGGATACCCAATTTTAAAAAGCAATTTAATCTGGAACAGTTTGGCACCTTTTGGGGGAATATGCACATATAAATTTTAGTTACCAAGTTACCAGTCCGTAATTGACTCTTCACACATTTGAATGAATTTAAAAAATGGTTTTATCAGTCTTTTTAAAAATATTTTTTTTCTATCTTTCCAGGTAAGTGTGAGACTACCTATTTTTGTTCACCGATTTTGCAGACCATAACGTAAGTGTAAAATTAGAAAAATTTAAATTAACTAACCTAACATTTTACAAATGCCCAACTTGAAATTCATAATTGACGCACTGACCGGTATCACTGTTGAATGTGGTTCCATCCTGCTGGAATTATATGGCAGGGTATACCAGACCCGAACGTATAAAAAATTCTGGGTTCTGGCTGTTAACCGCATTCCCCGAAATATGATTCAAATCATGCATAAAGACTTGCCCAGTTTGGTCTTTAAATTAATGAACATTTTGTTGATACACTCAATAGCTATGGAGCAGCGACTGGTCTCAGTAGAGAATCGTTACTTCGTGGAATTCCTAAAGGAGCTATATTAGAATCTACAATTTTCTTAGCAAATACGATTATTAAAATTGCATTGGTATCTTTAAACAGCAGCGTTGGGCAGTGGGCATTAGGTTAATAAATGAGAAACTAATAAAGAAAAATCGACGAATTAAGTTAGTTGTAAAGAATATGTATATCAAAATAGAATAAAATCTCGGTTAAACTGTTAAAACTGGGTAAAACAGAAAAGTAACACATTTGCTAGAATTTTTTGACAAGAAACATCAATCAATCTTATAGATGTCCGACGAGGATATTCTAAAAAAATAGTGTTGTAAGTGTTTCCAGGACCATATTTGGTTTTAAGGACAAAAAATCATTGCAACCGAAATTTGTCAGATTTTTCTAAAAACATTTATGTAAATGGTCCATTGTTAATCCCGTTTTAACACCGAGCCGAAAACATTTTCAAAATAACTTCCAATCATTGGGTTGTTAAAGCAGACACACTTTCTGAAACAGCCAGCTCAACAAAACTACTAACAGGATAGCTCTTACTCAGTGCTGCCGTTTCTTCTACTATTCTTTGAAGATTTTTTTACGTGAAATCTTGAGTTATCTTTGCACCATGAACAGCAAATATTCAGTTTTTTTTTTTTTTTAATTTTAGAACGACAGTCCACCTTGTGCGAATGAACTACTGATAATCCTGGAAGGTGAAGGATGCACGGTGATCGCTTATGCAGATGATGTTGCTATAGCCGTCTCAGGAAAGCACTTAAATACTCTTAAAGAACTCCTACAAAATGCTTTAAATAAGCTAACCAGTTGGGCGAGTCGTTGTGGCTTAGGTGTGAACCCCCACAAAACTGATTTGGTGCTCTTCACCAGGAAATATAAGATTCTGACAGTCGACCCTCCCTCACTCAATGGTACCAACGAGTGGTACCGAGTGCAGCCATTCGCCTTAAAGCCATCTCACAATGGTCAAGCAAAGACTTTGGCCACGCCTCTATTCTGAAAAACTTCGAGATCTCAACAGAAAACACTGACTACACCACCCCATCTCTAAACTTTGACAAGAATTTTCATGTCACAATCCCATCCAGAGCAACCTGGGATGAAGATACCTTCCCGGAAGATGAATCAGTTTACTTCTATACTGACGGCTCAAAAACCAAAGATGGAGTTGGTGGGGGTGTTTTCTCCGAAAGTCTTAATCTCAAGCTCTCCTTCCGTCTACCAAATTACTGTAGCGTGTTCCAGGCGGAAATTATGGCGATTAAAGAAGTCTTATCTTGGCTCAAGAAAAACGTCATATCTGTTAAGGATATCTACATATTTTCGGACAGCCAAGCAGCCATCAAATCCTTGGACTCGATCTCTACAACTTCTCTAGTAGCCCTCGACTGCCGATCGTCTCTTACGGAGATGGCCGAACAGTTCAACATTCACCTAATCTGGGTGCCGGGGCATAGAGACATTCCAGGGAATTGTAAGGCCGATGAACTCGCTAGAAGAGAAACAACTCAACCCATTCTGTCTAATAAAGGCACCCTAGGGATACCAATCGCTACTCGTAAACAAAAATTGAAGATGAATGCTATCGAGAGTACAAATCTTAGGTGGACAAGTTTAACCACTTGTCTAGCGACAAAACAAATTTGGCCTAAACTGGATTTGAAACGCTCTAAGAAATTGATCTCTCTCAACAGATTGCATATCGGCACCACAATAGGTGTCATTACTGGACACTGCCTGATAGGTAAGCATGCTGGAAGACTAGGCCTTTTCACAAACGACTTTTGTAGAAGCTGCATGGATGAGGAAGAAGAGGAAACTATCCCTCACCTTCTTTGTTCCTGCCCAGCTCTCTCCCGCAGAAGGAAGCTTCACTTAGGGGCCTTCCATTACAACGACTTGGATGATCTGACAAGCATAGACATCAGAAGCCTCTTACGCTTTATAAAGAGCTCAAAATGGTTCAACTAGTGGGGAGATCTAAGATCCTTATTCGTGGCATCACAATGGACCTATACTGGTCTAAGTGTGTTGGCGTTTTTAGCTGACGGCCACTTTCAACCAACCACCAACCACCTTGTGCGAAAGTCTAATAAACATCTAAGTGTAAGAAACTGTCATGCTTACAGATTTGTCGTTCGGTATCGACATACATTTTTAGGTCCTCTTCTATTTGTGTCAAAAGCATTTCTTTACCTACACAATCATTGGAAAAGTTAGATAGGGCACATATGGCCCGTTAATGCCTCATTGGAGACATCGGAATAATGTAGACCGATTTAAGTTTCCTGTCAAGAAGTCCTTGCCGTAAGGAGCCCTAAGAAAGAACATTTCACTAAAATATGAATTCACTAGAATTAGTAAAGCCTTATATAATAAAAAATATGTTTCCAAAAATATGAATACTTAGAAAATCACTCAAATTGTCAAAAACTCATATTTTCCTTTATTACCTGACTCAGGTAATCGCGACGACTTATTCTCTTCAGTTTGTGGAAGCATGACATCCTGGTCATTATAGCGACTTCGAAAACATCCCCAAACAATTATTATATTGTACCTCTTCCGGGTTTATTGTGCGTGTGCTCCTTACGAATTGAGCCGAAAGCCGTCAGATCCCTTCAAATTAAACATAGAATCACCACAAAAGAGTACCGTCCTTCATATTACCGCAGAGCAGTTTAAAATATGTTCCTTTACAAATTTGAGTCTTGCGCCTCGATTCTTTTGATTCGATGTTTGGATTTTCTCTAATTTTTTCAAAAAGTTTACATTTGTGATTTAGTAACGTGGTGACCAGACCAAGTGTCAGATGGCATCGCTAAAGTCTGGTGCCTACTTGTCTTGAAAAAATGTAATTTTTGGTTGGCAAGCGGGTGGGGATTGCCCTTGATGATTTGGAGTCGATGGCGGAGGATCGAGAGCAATGGAGGGTCCACTTAAGCAACCTACACCCGTGACCCACTTAATGGATAAGCGGACCATTTGAAAATGAAAAAGCGGGTGGTGACAACAACGTGGATTTGAGGCATACTCCTTGTAGAAACTTATCATATTGTAAAAACTGGCGGCGACGTGGATTTTGGCATTGCAACTGCCATTTTAAGAACTGATGAATCGGTGGCATCAGCACCATACGTTGATTGCCACTTTAATGCGCGTTAAATCCTATTCATATCACTTCGCCGCCGTTACATCGCAACGGATGAAAAATTAGATTTTTTCTATTCAAAATTTGAACCCCCCTTTCACCCTTTTGGAGTTCAAATTTCTTCAAATCGCTTCTTAGTGCTCACTTTGGTGATTCAAAATGTCAGCGTTCTAGCTTTTACCGTTTGGGCCTTGATCACCAATCAGTCAGAACAAACTTTTATTACGAGATAGAGTAAAGCAAATATAAAGGGTGTTTTTTTAGAGGTTTGGTTTTTAAACTGGCAGTACTGTTTCTACAGATTGCCAATTTGATAGTTGAAAGTTGATATTTATGGTTAGTATGTACGTTTTGCCATTTTACAATGGATAGAGTAACGCCAGAACAACACGAGCAAATTTATTTTGAAAACGATGGTTCGGTTCGCCAAACTTACCATCTGCTTCGTCCATTTAACGATCGACATAATCGTCCATCTGACCAAGTTAATCGGAACACGATTATTTTCAAAATGTTTTTTATTTTATATTTGTTTTGATACACAACCTATTTATATCTTAAATACCAAATAACTCTGCGGCAAAATTGACTTAAATCTATTAGTGAATCGAGTGTACAAATGATTTGCACCAAATTATTAACCACGCGCCAAAAGTTCATACATGTCTATACAATTCACTGGCTAACCTATTCCCAATCGATTCACAATGTCTGCCTTGCATTGCTTTATTCACTTTACTTACTTATCAGTTATCACCTATCTATGTTTACCTTTCCGTGTCTGAACGTCTCATTTTTATCTCTAATCTTCTTTTCCAAAAAAAAAATCCTTCATTCAATAACTCTGGCAACTCTAACCGAAGTAAGCTTTCAGGAGAAACACCAAATACATTCCCCAATCTCTCAATCAACCCCAACCAAAGTGAGAGTGCCACCATAAATAACCTACCCTGGCAGCTAGCTGCTCTGAAACTGAAACTAAATCAAACAAATTTCAGTTCCCTAGCAGCTTTCGGTTCGTTCGTTTTTAGATTGCAAACGCCTCCGCGCGTTTTCAAGTACAAATTGTGGAGAAAATTTGTTTTTCTGGTGTTACTTGTCTTGCGTCTTGTTTTTCATTTTGTTTTTTTTTTACTGCTTCTGTCACCCTTGAGTTCTGTGGAATTTCTTGTTCGCGTTTATTGCGTTTCTCCCTCTAAGCTCACACATACGTTGTGGATTAATCGAATTAAGCCAACAAATCAATTATAGAAACAAACGGTTCGAAATTAGTTAGCAGCTACAAATTAACGCGCAGAGTTGGTATATCCCACTACGTATTCACCCCGTCCACACCCCGTGTGACAGTTGGGAAAAAAAAAGAAAAAAGTGCAAACGGAGTAATAAAATTTGTGTATAGTAAGAAAATTCTATCCCCTACCGCCCACCGCTCAAACCCAAGCGTATGGAGGGTAGTAAATTCAATGTGATTGTGTAAGCGTCTGCAAAAGTGCCACAAGTGAAGCGAAAACAACCAACAAAGGGAACAAAATAAAATTATTTTATGCAAAATAATCCCAATTAAGTAGAAAATTTTGTGCGAATAAAAAAGGAAAAAGAAGGAAATCCAAATAATAACAAGGAGAGAGCATATAGGCATAGGCAGTCAAAGTCAGACAAAACAATTACGTATACGCCTACGGACTCGCACACACCGTTTGAGTATATACAACCCTCGTGTGGGGTAAAGTTGATCTAATAATACAAAACAGGGTTATCAGCCACAGACTTTTCATCGTGATATACTCGATGGTCCTGGATTTTTATTAACAAAAAAAGAAACGAGTCGTTTAAAATGCTTCTTGTCGGTTGTGCGGAATCAGTCGGAGTGTTCTGCAATTGTAAGTATAGCCATGTATCTCTACACTGTTGGGAGAGGGTGTTTACACTCTGTGCGAGGATGCTTGCCAACCTTTCTGAATGTGTGATGTAAGGAATGAGTGGAGTACCCGGACTACCCCATGAGAGACATTCATCGAGGTCGGAATAGTTATTAGATGGGAATGGCTGTCCGATTGATCTGTATGTGAGGGGGACTGGGTATGGGTAATGTGGGTCAAAAGGACTTTCTGTACTTTTATATTGCAATTATTGGTGATGAGCGTGTTGCACTTTTGTAACAGTCAATCAATCAATACATTTTGGTCAATTGTGTCACAAGTTGGCATAGACTAGATGGAAATGCAAGCGCCGGAACTAGGTACGGGGAGGGACGTAATTTTAGTACTTTTGACATATTAGACATTCACTTGTTGTGGCTTTTTTTATTCGTTAAAAATATTCACCGTCAGGGCCTGCACAATTTTAACAGACAGACTTTTGTATCCAAATGCGTTACTAAAAATGTCCTACCCGCCAAACTAAAGAGATTAATCGTTCAATATTAATGAGTTCGCTATGTCGTTCTATATTAATAATTGATACATACTTTAAGAGTGACTGCAACATCAAGTTTTGACACCAATATTATGGACTCGTTGGGTTCATGAATAATTAAGCCCCTGTGTCAATATTGCGCTAAATAATTATCCTCGCCTAATTTTCTGACAAATAGTGAGTGTTGAAAACAGAAGTTCACCAAACTCCAAGCTTAAAACAGGGATTTCTCATTCCTATGGTTTTAATCAATTGAAATTAATTGTTTCATTTTCTCTTGCATATATTTGACCAAATCCCAAGAAAAAACAAAAAAAAAACGTCAAATAATTAGCCCATGGGATAATTTATTATATACAATTTTTTGACAGCTGAAAATTCGTTTACCACCTCGATAGTGTCAGAAAATTATCCGAGGATAATTATTTAGCGCATTTATGACACACGGTATAAGACTGTGAAATGAGATAAGAAGCATATTTTTCAAAGGTTTAGGTTAATAGAGAAAGTTGCTTTTAAAACGGGAACTTAGCTTAGCTGCACTCAGTGTAGTTTAAAACATATTCGATCTAATATTGTCTAGCAAAAGAAGTATCACAAGTGAGGGAAACAAAAAATTACTTAACTAACATAGGCGGCTGGAAAGTATCATAATAGGTCACGACTGTCTTTAGCGTCTCCAGAGATTCTGTAGTATTCCTGGCCATTCCGCATGGAAATTTAACAAACAGTGTCCTCTAACGACTCTGAGCAGTTCCTGAATATATTTCAATTTTATCTGATCACGGATTTTGACCTCTTTTTGCCTATATACTATTGATTTTTTTCTACTCAAGGATCTTTGATCCTTTCCTTTCACGGTAATCCATGCTTGTCAAATGCAGGTTGTCTGGGATTGTTGTACCATTCAGCTCAATCTATATTGGAGGGCCTCAACTTACGAGACTCTCCAGTTAGACTGGGTGTTCTAGAAAAACCCTTGTTCGATTCCCTTGAGGAAGTCTCGAAGAATCTATATATATAAAAATTGAGCCTTAAAATGTTTGTCGCCGATTCACGCTTTAACGCATTTACCGTTTTTAACCAAACTTTCGCACATCTTTGGTATTGGTCCATACATGAATCCTGTGAAGTTTGGTCAAAAATGGACAAAGGGGTGCCTCGCCCCCCCATACAAAAAAAACATTCAAAATCGTATATATCGAAAACCACCAAATCGATTGAGCTCAAACTTACAGAAGATCTTAGTTATTGGCCCTGGAGTGGTCCTGTGAAGTTCGGTCAAAACTGGACAAAGGGCGTGGCACCGCCCATAAATTCAAAATCTTATACATATCTCGAAAACCACCAAATTGATTGAGCTCGAACTTACAGATAATCTTAATTATTGGCCCTGGTGTGCTCCTGTGAAGATTGGTCAAATTTGGTCAAAGGGGAGCGGCACTTCACATACAAAAAAATATTAAAAATCTTCTATACCTCCTATACAAAAAACATCTTCTATGGAGTGAAAGTCGATGACGTTATATCTCCATAACTGCTGGGCCGATTTTCATTATCCTTTTTTTTTTGTTTTATTCGTATTGCTGTGTTTCAGGTTTAGGCAGTAAGAAAACTCCACCAAGTCGATTTATTATCATTTCTCGCATTTTACGAAAGAACATTATTACCTAAGACCTTTGCAATAAAATTCCTGTGCACGGGCAAAGCCGGGCGGGTACAGCTTTTCGATAGTCTTGGAATTGGAAGCCAGAGTTTTTCAAATTTGTAACATTGATATAAATAATGAAAATCAATAATATTGTCTAGGCAATACAATTTCTGAGAAAAAAAAAAAAACAAAAAAATGTTGTGTGAGAACCACAGAGCATTACAATAAAAACAGTTTTTCTATTTAATTATTTTGCACTACAAAGTGTGCACGGGCTACGCTAGTAGTATTATAGAAATAACAATATTCTTGAATTCCATGGGGTGGATCTAGATCCCTGTTTAACAAACTTCAACTACCATTTCAAATGAGTTCTGGTAACAAAATGGCACATGGTGCTATTTGAATTTTTCTAAATCACCACTTAGCCCTAGCTAGCTGCCCCTATATGCCCACTTAAAGTTGGTTGAGGACGTTTTCTACTTGTACTCGACGTATTCGACAACCCTATGAGTTAAGATTGAGAACTCTGCCGGACGGAGCTATTTCGAACGCCCAAAGCGCTTCTTTTCTTTGAATTGCCACGCCCCATGTTCTCTTCACTTACTTACTTACTAAGATGGCTCTACACTCCGGGGTGGACCTGGGCCTCAACCAACATGCCTCTCCAGCTAGCACGATCTTTTGCTAACTGCCTCCAGTTGGGCACTCCAAGTTGGTTGAGGTCCCCTTCCACTTGTGCGCGCCACCTAAGGCGAGGTCTTCCTCTACTGCGTTGTCCCTCCGGGTTGGAATCGAAGACTCTTCGGGCCGGAGCGTTGGTGTCCATTCGCTCTACATGTCTTAGTCGACTCATACGTACTTTTCTGACCAGGTCGATGTCGCTGTACAGCTCATACAGTTCGCTGTTAAATCTCTCTTTCTTTACTATTTAGTAAAACTTTCATTCGTTCATTAATTTCTAATGGTTCGCTTATCCATTAAGTTGGTCGCTGGTTGGTAGGTAAATTGCTCAAGCGGACCCTCCATAGCTCTCGATTCTCCGCCAACGACTCTAAATCATCGAAGGCAATCCCCATAAGGGCAGAAGAAAGATTATGGACTTGATCCAATCATCTTATTCTAGGTCTATCTAGATGACGCCTACCTGATATTACGGATTTCATAGCACGTCTTGGGATCCTGGTTGAGGACATGCATTTAACATACCTAACCAAACTCCGTCACGAGAAGTATAGCTCGACATTGAATTCCTCACGTATTTTGGTGTTTCTTATACGATCTTTACGGCAGATACTTCAGTATTTTTATTCCTGAAGTAGCATTTCTCAATTTCTTTCATAATGCGGTCTTTTTTTCGTGAGCGGCTTGTAGAATCATCAACTCAGCTCTAGTCCTCTTCTTATTCTGTCGAATTAACTAGTCGATATTGTCCTTCAAACTATGTGTTTCGTAGTTGTGGTTGTCTGAAACCCACACGTTGTAGTTAAGGTTTAGGTGGTAGAGGACAACAACTGTGGGGTTTTTCCTCTATGAGAGTATAAGCGCATTCCAATTCGTCTTCTTGCGAGCCATATTTAGTTAAGGGGTCCCTTCCCTAGATGAAGCTGTTTGGCCAACTCATTTCTAATACCCTAGATTAGTATTGGAGACCATTTTGGGACCAGCAGCACCTCCCAATATATTACCATGAATTTTCGTGTGGTTTTTCGATTTAGAGCAGTATCTTGGTGAAAGATACTCGGCTGAATGTAACCAAATTATCCAACCTACATTTATCGGACGAACATCGAATCGAACACATTTTTGTGTATGGCAAAGCTCTTCAGGATTTGGGCATATTAAAAACGCATGCTCCCGAAAGTCAGTAAAAAGTCTGAGGCATTCCTGCTGTAAAACCCTAATTTGTCTTACGGGACATTTTGGTAAGCATCTTAAGTGTGCTTGAGTGATACAACTGCCGGCGACGCTTGTGGACCTGGACAGGGCTAACGATATTTCGAATCATTTTCTTTGTTATTGTCCTGCCTTTGCTCGGATCAGGTGGCAGATCTTTGGCACTGATATGGTGAGTTCTGATACTGTAAGCTCCTTATCGGTGAAGTGGATTCCAGATTCTCCTAAAGTCGAAGAAATTTTAATAAAATGAATAATACTGGATTTACTTTCTGGTAGTACAATGGACCAGTTGCGTCTGAGTGTTTCCTAGCCCGACAACATACAAAAAATCGCATGAATTTTTTTTTGAAATCTGGCGTTTCGATAGCCAGCTTGAAGCTTGTTCATATTGTTGAGTCAGGCCATCTAAACCTCGCCATAATAATGGTCATTCCCCATTGGGGGTCCTCATCACTGACTAATATATGTATTTACTTCGACAAACAGAGAAAATGGACACAAGAGTATTACTTTGCCTAAAACTCATGGACTGTGTGTCACTTAAAGGTTTTTACGCATAGGTGTATACCTGCTCGATTTTCACCCAGAGGAACTTGATCACGAACTTCATCCTTAGGCTGCTATCTCAAATTATTATCACCCTTATTCCAGGTGTCGTTATTTAAAGCGTTTTAGTTTAAGGACCATTCACATGAGAGCGAACAAATGATCAGATGAAATGCGAATAAACTACTCTTGTGACATTTATGAACAGAAAATTTCACTGTTTACTATTCCAAAAGTAGGAAGAAAACAACTTTAAAAACAGTTCAAGCAACGACATTTCAAATTCCAAACTTTTTGCCGCAAACGAAAACACCATTGGCACGAACTGTCAACGTTTATTCGCAATCCACATAATTAAACCGCGTTCCATAAACTAGCGAATAAAACGTTCGAACTTAACCTCAAATTAGAAATTGCTGTGGAAATTGATGGCTGAAATTCGGGAACTGCCGCTACTGTCAAAACTCGCGAATATTCGTTTGTTCGTAAGTTATCGCTCTCATGTGAATAGTCCCTAAAGACTTATTATTTTTAGCCCTTGAAAAAAATCTAATTTAATTTAGTTACAAATTTTAATAAATTAAGAATTCAAGAAAAGTTACATTTTTGTTTTTCTTGTCGTTTTGTGGCTTTCAATACCTTAAAGAAATGACAGTGAATTTTCTCACATGACGTTCGTCATACACTAATTCATAAGGCATTTATCGACAACTGTCGTTCAAAGTCACTCGGAAAAAGAGTGAATATTTCGATCAGTCAATACTTTCCCGATTAATTACCATTAGTAAACAAACACTTTGGTTGGAATTATACAGCTACATATTTCGAGCGCCACCCTTACCTTGTCACCAAACCCATTATTCATTGTGTTCTTTTCCGACAGCTACTGCCATTCATATTTCTTTGGTCGACAAGGTTGGGAATATTAATTTATCGTGCGTACATTTCTCTTCCTATCTGTTTTGTTAAACTTCAGAATGTGTGAATCATATATGTACCGAAATGAGTCTCTTAATACTGATGGCGCTACAACTACACTCACATCAAGATGTACATAAATCAAATTCCCTGTGGGAGTTGTCACGTCTGGTCTGTCGGGCTTGGTTATCTTTTGAACAATTTTGCAGATTAGATTTTCCAATAAAATTTATCAGCTAGCTGAACCGAAATTAACCAGAATTATGAGTTATTTCCAAAGCAAATTCACTCCTGATATTGGCGACGAATGGCCCCCTAAGAAAAACCAGCAATTCATGCAAAGTCATTGGAATTTTATCAGCCAGCAATAATCTGATAATACAGTCTTTCCAATTGCAGCACAGTATAACCACAAACTTATTCAAACCAAAAAATAAAATAAAAATTAAACTGTATTCACCGACGCAGCCATAAACTGCGGCGGTAACGAGTACTTCAGTTGTAATTCGTCCATGGTTATGCTCTGAAACCGCTGGCAATTTGCAATTAGTAAATGGATCTTTTTTGTCCAGCACATGTGGGGATGGGGGTTAACTAAAACATGAGAATGACAAACTGAATGTGTAATTCCGGGAAACGAAGCAACTACCAAAAACGAAACCGATACACAAAACCGAAAGAAAAAATTAAACGAGCACACAAAACCGTAATCATCCAATTAAGTGATTCCCATTCCAGCAGTTATACGCTCCTCAGTCCATCATCATTTCCATCCCATGCCGTTCTATATGTGGTGGGTGGGGGCTGTGGGGTTGTTGGGTGCTTGCCATCCTTTATTCATCATCGTATACTCCCCTCGGCATATGAAGTACCGCTTGGGTCACTTTACTTCATTCAACGCCACTAGTCTCCCGTTATAGTCGTCTCTGGTGGACTGGAAATGGAAAATTGGACACACACAGGGTTGGAATAAAATAAATATGCAAAAGGCGAAGCAGCAGAAAGGAAAATTGCACTTGACTACTTATTGGGTTCTCTTGTTCGTTATTGTTTTGTCGTCTTACAAGGCGGTACCTACTAGCGGGAGGCGGAGGGTGGAATGTAGGACAATGAGATCAGATAGATGTCAGGTCGTTGCTGATGTGTTATATTGTTAAAGAATGTTAAAATTGAGGGCATCGGACGAGAGACAATGACATGTTCAACACTATGTGACGACTACTTGTCAATTTTGCTTGCATATATTAGGGGGTGTAGTTATACCGACAGAAAGAGTTTGAAGATACATATCTCGAATTGGAAACGTCATATATTCATACTTAAAATTCCCTTTACAACATGCCGCCAAGGTGATAAGAAAGAGAACTAAAAAAAAAAATATTCAGTAAACGAACAAGGCGGCTGATGTAACAAAACCTTATTAACATTCTCTTCATCTTCACCAGCTTTCAGACTGTCACTTGTTTTTAGTAGGTACCTCTGTCCTCCTATAATAATCCTATAACGCTTTAAATTCTTCCAGAAATTGTTGTAAGTTGTAGCCTTCCATAGCCTTCTAGAAATACTAAGTCTCCAAGAAGCGAGTTCCAAAGTTTACTTCTCCGGTAGGTTAGGTAAAGTTAGGCTAAGTTAGTGGGTTGGGAAGACATGAGAAACCTGTACGTGCCACACTTAGCTCCATTGTGACTCCAACACCCTGGAAAACCTATACGGATTGGTAAACCATTCCGAGGTATTTACAAATTTAATTAGATCATTTATGGACCCGTCGAAAAGTTATTTTAAGTCCTCGAAAAAGTAACCTACCAAGGACTCTATTTCTTATGTAGCAGAGCGCTGGGCAGTGGCAAAGAAAGTGGGGATGTCCAGATGCTCCTATTCTCATCATCGCATCATCTGCCCAGGTCATCTGTGCTGATTCGCATTTTCTTGGTATGATAGTTCAGCATATTGTGTCCGGTGATAAAACCCACAAGCGGGGGCAGTGATTTCTTGGTCCAATTGTACGATTTTTTTCAGTTTTCTGTTTGTTATAGATTGGCCACACTGTTTTTGGTTATGCCACCAGGAATCGAGCTTAGAATTTTGCTCCCAATCATCTGTCTATCCAGTCTGGTATAGCAAAAGGTAATTTGGAGAAGAGATTTCATTGCCGTTGCCAAGTGTATCAATTCCTATTGAATTTTTTTAATATTTATATAGAAATCACTTAGCTCTGCAATGAAAAATCGCTTTTTTTCCTCGAAATTGAAAAAGGTTTATTGTATAGTCCCTTCCCTATCACAACAAACTCCTAGCTATCTTACGTACTTAGTTAAGGTATGGCGTTACAGTGCGGGGTGCACCTGGGCCTCCATCAACACGCATCTCCAGCTGTCTCCAGTTTCGCACGCTAAGTTGGCTAAGGTTCCCTTCCACTTGTGTGCGTCACCTGAGTCGCGGTCTTCCTCTACTGCACCGTCCCTCGAAGAATTTTCCTCTCGAAGCAACCAAGAATAATCTCGTCCGCTTTTGATAGAATACATTCCTCTGCACCATAGAGAAGGACTGGGATGATTAGCTCCTAGCTTTCTACTTATCCAAGCAAGATTTTTGTAACTTTTTTTTCCAGGTAATTAAATTGTTACCGGGCTTTTAGAGACCATAACCCTTTAACAGAAAACGCCTACAGAATGATAGCTTTATTTCTACCAACTTTGACTTGCCTTACGTCATCGTGTGTCAACAATAATGGCGGTTAGATTTTACTGTCAAACAGAAGACACTACCATACCATAGAAATATTTGGTGATGTGCTATAAATTAATGAAACTCATTTAATAATATTTTTTCTGTAACATTTTTGCAGCGCCATCTATGGCCCCATTTGTTATTGACTTATGGTTTCGGGAAGTGGTGAACGGACATTAATTTGGGTAATTTATTAATGTACGGTTGGTAACATTTACTAAAACTTGTTGCTGCTCTCGTACGACATTTTTAAATCAGTAATGGAAACCTTTTCAGTTTATTGCAGAAATGTTGTTCCCCGGAACTTGTGTTTGCTTCCATTGTATTTGTCTATAAATACAGGTTGTTTGTCCATGACATTTTCAAGTGATGATTTGCGATCCCATACCTACTCGTCTGTTATAAAAATTATGAGTATATAAGAAATTGCATGTGTAAGTTTCATAAACTATGCACAATTCGCAAGTCTGCAAAGTTTTAGGGACGTAAGCAAGTATATAGGAAGAGAGTTAGAATTAGCTGTCATTTGCGCTGGACAAATACACTTTTTTCAATACATAGATTAAATCAATAAATCAATGTTACTGAAAGTGTTCAATTTTGGTAATTAATGGGTATTTTTAGGCATATCTCCAGAGTTACATGTTTATATAAAACCAAATTTTCGAGGTTTCCATGGGTTTTTGCCAGTAACGAAAATGTTTTAACACTTTTTAGTGCACACGGCAAGTTTGAGCTGAGCATAAAATGTCAACGATATCCACAAGACAATTAATGTCAGTTTTCAATTTAACACCCGACCTACAAAACAATATGAATGTCATTACTTTTAGTCGTATCAATGTGTATAATGAATTTAAATTGAAACTTATACTTCACTTCATTCCATTCGAAAATATAAATCAATTTGTTAGGGTAGTCCTCTTTGAGGGCGTAATATCCTGACCACATCACCAATAATGAAATAATTAAATTTTTGCGACTAATATGAATTTAATTAAACATCGCTTGTATGGTGATTCTCATTAAAATTCAATTAAACGTCAACTCATTCATGTGCATCATGATACGCACAGTAAGTGGATCCACCTGTGGGTGGGAATATATGCGCTCAAAGAGCAAACAAACACTAAAAGCAACTGACCGCTGGATAACTGAAAAACACGACAAATATTTAATTTTGTATGTTGACGGCGCGGCGGCATTTTGCTTTGACATTTACGTAACCCTTAAAATCCATAATAGGCCTTATAGCTTTTATTTTCCTACCTTACCTTTTCAATAACTAAACAAATTCGCACACAAGTTAGTTAGCTAATCGTCCGATTACAACAATTTGACATTACAATTTGGCATTACAACAATTTGACATTACAACAATTTGACGTTACTGCTGGGTTGATAACTATTGTGTTGCATTAATTTATTAATGGTTAGTGTGCAATTGCACAAAAAAATGTTTCCATAAATGACTGTCAGACATTTAACAAGGACTTACGTGAAGACAACTTAAGTTTTTTTTTTACAATGACAGGCATGAGTAAAAAATATGACAGCATTATGCTTCCTAACCGCCACCATCACATCACCGTTGCCATGCAACGCACAATAATGCTCATGGATTATTAACATCACGAGGGATCGAACAAATGACAGTGACATCGACGACGAGTGAATCTGTCAGTCGGTGGTTAGTCTGTTGGCCGGTTGCACGTAAACTCCCTGACATCTGGGTTCGTGCAGTGTTTCCTGAATAAATGTATGCAGAGGCAAAGGGAAAACAAAAACAACAGCCTTTAAGGCGAAACCAGAAATATGTCAGAAACGCCGCAGCACCAAAGCTGCACCATTTCCGCTCCGTGTTGACACCAATTTGGGTCAAGGTTTGGTGTTGAGGGATTCGATGGATCAAGACTCGCGACCGGTTGAGGGGTTTCAAAACGTGCTCTTGTTATACATGCAATCACCCTGATGTAAAATGTTTTTTTCTTGTGTTTTACTGGTTTGCCAATTTTAATGAATTTGTAATGAAGATCCGTCTCACGGCACTTGAATGGCAGTGTTGCCTGTTGGCTTAAGTGGATTTTAGACGGTGTTGTGGTTTTTAAATGGAAATTCAATTCAAGGTGAAACTAAAGTCAATTAAGGTAATCACAAGTGCTGTGAAATTAAATACTGTTTGGGTATGTCGTTGTAAGGCTTTTACTGATTGAACAAATATTCACAGAATTTCCTTGCTTTTGTAGAAGGACGTATATGTCATCAGGTTTTGAAAATCACAGGTGGGGTAGTTTAAGTCAATTACCTTGGTCACCAAATCAGGGAAAACATATAAATACATTCACAATTCACTCCTATTCCAGTTGTCGTAAATTATGGATATTTCAGTTGTTTTTAAGTGATAGTGACAATGGATTTGAAATGACAGTGAACACAAAGAAAGTAGTAAAAACAAGTTTGGGAGCAGGCCTATAGGGTTCTATACGGACTTAATGTGCAAACTCTGTAGATATTTATTTAATGTTTTTTAAGTAACAAAATTCACATCATATTATGGCGTATTTTATTTTATAGTCATATGACAGCCAGAGCCAGTGCTCAATTTGACCGCTCTGAACACTGCACACTTTCGATTCAGAGTCAGCAGAGCATGCTTGACGTGTTCGAGCTCTATTCAGTGATTTAAAAAAAAGCGAAAAATATTCTGCTTAACGGATATGCGACAGATTCTAATGGCGTTTTCGGTTGGTCGTCCAGGACCGTCCGAAAGCAATCCTAACGCTTCTGAAAGCGTTCGATTGACACTTAACTGACAGTTCTTCTCATGTAAAGAAGAGAAATTTGCTTCTGGATTTGAATTCAAAATAGCGGAGAGTTCTTCCGGACGGTTCTGGACGACCAACCGAAAACGACATAAGAGTGGGTGCATTTAAAGATGTTGCGTCAGCTGTCAAAGTACTGCCAGTTAATTGTCATAAAATTAAAGTTGAAATCAGTTTTGTTTATGAAACAACTATAAAGTCCGAATAGGTAAATGGTAATTTAAAAATAAATCAAAGAAAGTTAAGACGCCCTTTAATAGACAAAACTATGTTCTAGTGGCTTGCACATTTTCGAATGTCAAACGAAAGAAGCATTTCATTTATCTACATCTCCAATCTAACGTTTCAATATTTACTTTGAGTCTCTCTTGACATAGAAATTAATACGAGATTCTGTACATAGTCCAATGACCAAAGTGCAGCAAATGTCAACAATAAAAATTCAAAATGACTAGAACGAGTAAAAGAGGGGCGCGTTCAACAAAGTCAATGGCAATTGTGCACTGTGTAGTGTGTTGTGTGTGTATAATGTCGCGTCATGATCATGATATAATAGTAACGTTCATTAATAAATTGTTCAGTCGCGTATTGAAATACTGACAAAGCAATTATACAAGCACGATGTACGATATGGTCATCGTGCGCTCAGTATGAAAGAGTCTACTCGTATTGAGCGCTTGCAAGTGGCTATCATACATTAGACAGAGGATAGGGGATGTCAGATTATATGTCTTTTTCCACTTGCTATGTGAATGCTTGTCCATATCTACCCGCTGCTGTCTGTGCTTCCAGGTATTGTTCTGATTTTTATTTTTATTTTTATTTTTTTTACTTATGCATCCATCCATCCAGGCATCCACTAGTGCTATAGAGAGGGTGGCATTCGCGTGGTTGCTCCGCATGAAGAGGTTAATTAGTGCAGTGTGAGTCTTTCAAGGGCTTTGCCGTAGCCTTTGAGGTTTTCTGTCTCTGTTCGTGTTTGACGTAGTTTTTATTTTGTTTGTATTTTCCTTAATTCTGTCGTTTAGCTTGACTGAATGGCTATAATTATTGTGGTTTTCAAGGTGACGGGATTATAATTTTTATAGCGATACAGCGACAAGGAACCGTGTTTTTTTTTTTTTTAATTTGTTTGGCTTCGTGGATGGTAGCTGGTATAATTGATTTTTTTTTTGTGTTCATTTCATCGGCCATTTGCGTGTGAAGATAATTAAGTGGTGTATAGCAATTTATACATATTTGCAATTCATCGAAAAGTCTATATTTTATAAACAACTAGCTGACCCGTGCTCGCCTTTAGCAAACCTACAAACTTATATTTGGTCCATTTGATATTACACTTCAGTTTTATTAGAAGTATAGATATCAATTTAATGTGCACCCTCTGCATCGACCTCACTCTCCATGATCTTGGCACTTGTTTATAATACTGCATTTCCTTTCCTTTGTTCCCCTCTGCCTCTCCCTATGGAATTCAAAAAAACTACCTACCCCAACTCTACACTGTTACCTGTGGTATGGTACGGAATGAAATTCTGAAATGAAACCTGGTTTGTATTTTACGTCTCTTCTCTTATACCCTATTCACACCAAGCCGAAAACTGGGTTTTCGCGAAAACAATCGAAAGCTTCTTCGAAAACAGAAGTTTTCCCATACATATTGCAGTTTTCAAAACGAGTTGTTTGAGGTCGTTTTCCATGAAAACGCCACGAAAACGAGTACAATCGTTGGGTTGTTGAAGCAGACACACCTTTTGCAACATTCAGCGAGCTCAGCAAAACTGCTGACAGGATGTGAGAGACTGAGTGAGAGTGAGAGTTTTCTTGTTATCTTTGCATTGCACCATAAAGAGCAACTAGGTACCTGCCACAACTAAATGGTATTTTCAGATGTTTTGACTTTGAATGTAGCTTATGTTAATTATTTTATGCATTTAACCATAAGTTAACGATTATCAAGTAGCTTAAATAATTTTGTTTTTATATTATGTCGATACGAGCGAAGTTTAGTAACTAAAATAAAAGTCTAGTTGCCACAATCATTTCATAGGTAGTTTCACAGCTAATTGAAATGTCAAACGAAAACGAGTTGGTGTTCGGTGTGAATGCATCTACGAGTTTTCTAAACTTTTTTGACGAAAACTCGGTTTTCGGCTTGGTGTGAATAGGGTATTATGAAGACTATTAATAAACCCCATGCCATACTGCAGCACGCTCCCCATTCCCATTCGGCATCGGGCATACGATCATAATATACATACATAAATACAACTGACCATAGCAGTCACTGCGAAAACAAATCAAACCTTTTCGCATGCCAGGTATACGTATGCTAGTGGTTTTGTTTTTGTTTGTCGTGTCGCCCGATCGCAAAAGTGTAGCAAGGTATATGTGTATGTATCTATATATTTTCACTTAAAAAAAAACATACAAAATACAAACTATTCCTTAGGGCTATAAACGACATAGCCTATAGCAGTCTGACAGTCTTAAGGAACAATTTAAAATAAGTTTCATCGAAATCTGTCCAGTAGTTTTCGAGTTTTTAGCTGACAAAATTCCTACAGTTTTGTTATATGTATGTATAGATAATTGTTATACTAGAAACTTATTCTTTGGACAAATATCTATCGGCTCAAATTACCAAAGATTACACGACAAATGATCTGACAAAAGGGAAATATTATGTCAGATATGTAAGTGAAGTTTAGCGAAGAATTTTCCACTAAAACACAAGACTATCTGCTAGGTTCCACATCTCACTTTCACTCGAAATGAAATCGGAAATGAGTTTTTGTGTTCTACATTTCACTGTATTCGATTTCGATTTCAAAATTTTCTGAATTGAGACAAAGTGAAATTGTGATTTCGAAAAAATTGCGGAGTTTCCGAATCGCTCGAAATGCAGAACACTGAAAACGAATTCACTCGATTTTCAATTTCGATTTCACTCGATTTCTGGAACCTAGCTGTATTCCTGCTAAACTTCCACATAACTTTTAGCTGCAAAAAACAAATCACATACCTTAAAAGTTATCTTAATACCTATATGCAAAGACCCAGTCATGAACTGAGGTGAACTTTTCAATCTTCGACGGTTCTAGTTTTAAAGCCTCAAATTAAGTTACACAGTTTATCTCGGTAGCAGATTTTTTTAAACGTTCCATGACAAACCACGTGTAGCGTAGATTTTTCTCTTAGTGTATTCCTATAGAAACGAAGACATGAGGGTTAAGTCTGGAGACCTTGGTTGCCACATTCAGGCAGCAACCGCATGGAAGTGATGCCGAATGGTTTAGAAATTGAACACTTTTAACTAGGAACTGTAACTAAGTAAATTAAGACAAACAGAATTATAATAAAGTACTAGATGCACCCGGCTCGTGCTCACCCGCCATATGTTTGTTTTTTAATGTTGCAAATTTTACTAACTTTCGGCTCCATGACTGTCAAAGAATAGCGTTTGAAATGTAGAATTTTTTCCTTGTATGGGAGGAGTGTGACCCCTTTGTCCAATCCCGCTTGTTGTTTGACCAATTTTGACCAAACTTCACAAGATTTCATCCTAAAGATTTTCTCAAAATTTGAGGTCAATCAGTTCGGTGGTTTTCGAGTTTTGCCATCATTGGTGGTGTATTCCCATACAAAATTGAAATTTAGATTTTCCGGCTTTTCATTTGGGGTTTCCGGATTTTCTTTTTGCTAAAAACAAACGAAAAATCATCCAAATTGGTCAAACCGTTCTTAATTTTTATATAGATAGACATTGACAGATTGATAAATTCGAAGAAGCTCGATGAAGGGTCCTGTAAAAAATTGAAACTTTAGAAATTAAAGAAACAAAATCTTTTAGTGCAAAACGTTTTATTGTGCTTTCTTAAAATTGACAGATGGCAAAACTGATGACAGCTTCTGTCTTTCGCTAGTTATGGCACCGTTCACAGATACCTAACGCAATAGCATCTTTCAAAAACTATGAATACAACATTTTATTTTGTTAAGATATTCGTAGCTTTTGTTATAAAAACACAGGTGCCGAATCGTCTCATCCGCAAACGAGCAATACGTGCCGGAATTTGTTTTTGTTTCGAGTGTAAAATCGAATCGTTCACGGAATCGGCGATTCGGCCCCAGTATTTATTGACGTAAATCTTCTGATTTCGAAAGTTCAAATGTTATTTTCGATACGCCTATCGTTATCGTAGCTGCACGGCAAATTCATAATGTGACGATGACGATACGAGTCGTGTGCGGAAGGCCTTAGTTGCTGAATTCTCCCGCTCTACTAATTTTTTTTTTGTCGCTGTCTTATGCTTATCGTCGAACTTAGTTTTAGCACTTTTTCGTTCACCGTGGATAGTTCGAACATTGTAGCCACTTTGGGTACGTTGCAGAAACCAGACAATTGTAGAAACTGTTATCGAGCCTTGGTCCATGACTACTAGTTTACTTTTACTGTTTAAAATGTCAATGACTTTTTTTCCATAGACGTTTACCGAACAGAATTTTCTACCTGCCATGTAAACTGGCTACACAATTCCAAAATTCCTTCTTTCCTTTATATTTTATATTACAAATCCCTAGACCTCTTCATCACGTCGAACCACCACCCACCCCTTGGTGGTACATCGCTTTTCCAAAGCTTATTTTGAAGAGCCATGTGTCACCATCTATATTATATTTTGATTAAAAAAAGGTCGCATGTCGTAAAACACGATCCTAAAAACACGTTCTTGCCATTGGTCCGAATGATGTTTATTGTCTCCCACTTAACCGAATTAAAAGTCGGCACATGAAAATAAAACCCCTTTCAAAATGACGTCAAGAGTCGATACCGTCATCTCCACTTTTTATGGGTTGCCTATAAAACTGATTTTGAATACTATATACCTTTAGACTTATTGTCATTACCCGCAGTAAACATTTAATTAATGATATCAATTCAAGTATGCCGCCCATTTCATTTAGAACAACGTCATAACTCGCCTGTTTCTTTTTTTAAGGATTCCAATTTAATGAATGCACAGGCCGCCCCAGGGGACATACACTCATAAATTTCTGTTGGGTTCTTGCCATTTGTCGTCATACTCGACATTTTCATCTCTCCACTCTGCCATATAGTTAGTTAGTCGTCCTGCGAATGTCAGGGAAAAGGAGATATCTTGGCATTTATGCAAACAACAGAATTCTGTCTGTCCTTGTGAGCCCACAGCTATTATGAAAATTGCACAGCCAAATAGAAAGATAGTCCTTGAGAACAATTTTGTGCTCCATCAACACCATTAGCATTAAATTGATTCTCAATTTCTAACCAGCGAGCGCACTTAATATACAAAACACAAACACAGATTGAGAACAAGGATTCGTATTTAATTATTCAAAGACTATGGGTGAAGGATTATTCCGCACACAGTCTGTGCGATTGTTTTTATTTTTGTGAACCTTAATCAACTTTTGTTTTATGTCGAAGAAAGGCACTTAATACACAGTCAAGTTGCTTCTTTCAAGTGTTTTTATATGGGCCGTTACCAGTACCACCCCCTTGGGAGTGTTTCTGTGTTGATATCCTTTGATCGTCTGCGTCACATACCATCATCGCTCATTCAATTATCGTTTAAAATTAGCTTTCAATCGATACACGCTCTGCAGTAGAACATGTCCCTAAAGGTGTTAATTTCATTCAGATTTGGCTTTCTATTTCTGTCGAATGGATAAGTACGGATTTTTTTTTTCATACTCATTCCGGCAGCGATGGGAACCAATCATATGGCAGGTTTATTACGAGCGTAGCCATAAATAGCCATAAATACCATAATTGTCGCTGGCAGGACATTAAATTAAGTGTAGGGAATTATCGTCTTAAATATTTTATCAGCTATTAGGTGTGCCGATTGTGTAAATTGTGTCCTTTGGGTAAATATTTAAAAATAAAATGGTTCGATATATAAATATACATTACATAGTTATGATGATAGTAATTTATGAAAGCAATTTGTGGACGCAGGAAATATCCCTTAAATTTGTAGTAGTATGTATTAATTTAGGCTGCTTATGAACTACTGCACTATGGTAACTCTTTTTAGAAAAAAATTCAAAAAAAAAAATGGTAACCAAGATACTACCTGTTTAAAGCCGTTATTTTGGATTTTTGGATTGGATTTTGGTACTCATCATCTATAATACAAATCAATTCAGACAGAATAATTCGCAATGATTTCAAATGAATTTCCTCAACAGATGGGGCTATACTCGTTATCTTTACAGAAATATAATTTTTAGTTTAAAAGACTGCCCAATCAAGTTCAAAACCGCTTACTGAACTAGCAACAACTGTAACTATTTACTTCATTGCGTTCAGGTACAGTTCAGGCATCAGTGAGCGATTTAGTGGCAATATAAAGAACTGAACTAATAAAGACAGAGCAGCACAGCTATGTATAATTTGGATGTCGCTTGATACGTATAAGTCTGCGATTTTCAGTTGTCAACACGAAGTCAACTGAATTTCGACTTTTCGAGACTCAGAACATAATTTAAGCACCAATGCGGTCTAAGCCCGTTGGTAGTTTTTACCGTCTTAAATCACCTCCAAGCAGAGGTTATAAAGCACATAAGTCTTATTGCTTAGGTCTAAGATAATAATGTTTTTTTCGTAAAGTGCGAAAAATGAGAATAAACCACTTTTCTGGAATTTTCCTTCTGCCTAAACCTCAAATACAGTAATACGAATAAAACAAAAAGAGAAAATCACGAAAATCGGCCCAGTGTTTATCGCGTTATAACGTCATCGAGTTTCACCTCATAGAAGATGATTTTTGTATGGGAGATGCCACGCCCCTTTGTCAAATTTGAACTAATCTTCACAGGAACATTTCTGGGCCAATATCGATTCGGCGGTTTTCGAGGTATAAGATTTTAAATGTTTTTTTTTTTTGTATGGAAAATGCCACGCCCCTTTTTCCAATTTTGACCAAGCTTCACAGAAACACTCCTGGGGCAATACCTAAGATTATCTGTAAATTTGAGCTCAATCTAGTCGATGGTTTTCAAGTTTTAAGTAGCCGAACACAAATCACGATCCATTTTTATAAGAATAAAGAAGAAGATTACTTCGTGGGAATCGCTTTAGAGGCTTAGTTCACAATTTTATTGGGCCTCCGCACACGAGATTAATTCTGCCGGCATAAAACCGATTTTGTAGGCGAGGGGACTGAAGTGAGGGGAAATAAACGGAATAAAATGTTCTGTTGAACAAGGCATAAAACTAATACATACACAACTTTCAAAATATTTCAATTGTAAAAATAATACTACACAATGAAAAGGGGTTCATATATATAATTTTTCTGCCGGCAGAAATCATCCCGTGTGCGCTCGAAGTATGGTATAAAAACGGTTTTCTGTCGTCAGAATTAATCTCGTGTGCGGAGGCCCATTGAGACTATTACGTTGACGTTCGAGATGTGCCTAAGATGGTTCAAAGTCGATTCGGCCACTTCCCAAATTGATCCTGTAGGGCGATACAAACTCGTGTTTGCATAAGCATATATGACAATAGTAAGCTCTCTTTAGGCAAAAAACGATCCGACGACAAGGTTAGGTAAGGTTAGATTTAGGCCATTATAAGGTCCCTTGAATCTAAAAGAAGTTTCGTCCTACTCGTTGAACCATTTTGAGCTCCTAATTAAGCATAGGAGACTTCGAATATCTAGGTTTGTTAGATCGTTTAGGTCATTGTAATAGAAGGCTCCCAAATGGAGTTTCTGTTTTTGGGAGAGAGTCGAAGTTCTCCTCTTCGTCCAAACAACTTCTACAAAAATCGTTTAAGAATACGCCAAGCCTTGTTGCATGCCTGGGTATAAGGTAATAATAAGCTGATATGCATTTGTCAAGAGAGAACAAATGCTTAGAACGCTTAAGATCTAGCTTTGACCAAATCTGTTTGCCACTTTGTCAACCTAAGGGTTGTTCTTTTGAAAGCATCCAGCTTTTTTTTATATTTTTTTTATATTTTTTTTTTATAAAAAGGGGATTCCAAATTCTGGAGCACTCAGGCGAATCTCGGTTCATTGTACTACCAAGCAGAAACACCTTTTTTGGTGTAGTGGTGGCGAAACTGTGATATTATTCGTTTC
Organism: Cheilosia soror; assembly: GCA_949372485.1. NCBI lineage: Eukaryota > Metazoa > Arthropoda > Insecta > Diptera > Syrphidae > Cheilosia > Cheilosia soror. The sequence continues at coordinate 87,669,953 of OX443563.1, forward strand.
TCTTTATGGTCGGTGGCAAAGTATTGCTGTCCCCCGCCGGGGCTCGAACCAACGCCGCTCGCTCGGGTCACAAGCCATGGCCACCGCCAAGCATCCAGCTTTATTATGAGTTTAATGGCGATTGGAATACCTATGGTACCCTTGTTTGGTACGATAGGAAGTGTAGTTCCGAGTTTGACAAGTCCATCAGCCTTACAGTTTCCTGGAATGCCTCTATGTCCCGGCACTAAGCAGAGGCGAATTTTGAACTGCTACTGAGAGATGTGCTACAGTCTGTGGTAGAGTTATAAGAGATTGATTCCAGGCACTTAATTGTAGCTTGACTATTCAAGAAGATACGGATACATCTTTTTGCGGGTATCACGTTTTCTTTTAACCAAGATAAGACATCCTTTATTGCCTTGCCATTATTTACGATACTAAGACGAAAGGAGAGACAAAGATTTAGTGTATCATAGAAAACGCCGTTTTGGATCCATCTGTGAAGAATAGGATCGCTCCATCGTCCGAGAATGCCCCCTCCTCCCAGAATTACCTGGTAGAGATGAAGGGAGAGTTGGAAGTTTCTATCAAGCTGTAACTGTGGTATATGGTGTAATCGATGTTTCTTGGAATAGTCTTGAATATATTTAAGATAACGGCATGGCGAGTTATTTTACTGGTGAACTGTGAAATTGTTTTGATGCGAACTGCTCCAAAATGCTGCCGTTTGCCTGCTAAAAATGTCAATAGATGTCAGATAAAATAGGATGTCAAGTCCTGCGGAAGGTGTGATACACAATGATGCTGTTCTTTGGACTTTTCCTATATCTTATCGCGATTTATCGCTTTATCTAAAGTAGTCCACCAGACAACCACACCGTACGTAAGTATCGGCTCTATGACCAAAACCTATAGACAGTGGGGAATACGAGATTGTAGGCCCCATTTATTTACCATTACTTTTTTGCAAGAAAAACTAAACTTTCTGTCCAAAATGAGATCCGACTTACTTCAAAATTGATCTTCGAGAAGCCACTTATGACAGGGAACAATAGACCGAAGAACAGAAACAGAAAATAAATAAATAGATGGCGCAACAGGCGTGTAGACACCCTAGGCCTAGCTTCTCACAAACATTCTTTTGTGTGAGTTTTTTTTTTATTATTCTTGGGACGAATGAAACGGAACTAGAATTGAATGCCGAGTCCGAACGGCTGAATTGAGAATGTTTGGTCACCCTGCAACAATAATCACTCATATTCATGTCATACATCATACTGAAATAATTCTAAACAAATGTAATATGCACTCAAAGAGCGCTCTATATAAACAAGATAAAAATATATTTGAGGTGAGAAGTCAGTTAAAAGTTGAATTAAACGATCGTTTTTATTTAAATTCGTTGTGTTAGTTGCTGAAACCATATTTCGTTGGTGGATTTCAGAGTATAAACTCGTTGATTCAAATTCGTAAAAACTATTACGAATCATTTTGGTGCCGAAACCCGGGAATTATTTTCCTAACAAGAAGAACTTTGAATAAACTCAGGCCGAATCGGTTAATTGAGAACACGCGCTCGCGGTAATTTTGTGGTTGAACGAGAAATTTGGACTAGTGTTTGTGCGAGAGAAAGTGCGGTTGAAACTCACAGAAGAACTGCACATTGGAGAACTCTGGACGACGCGGGACATACATCTGATCGTAACTGCTTTCATCTAACCGCAGTTGGCGAGGTCAACGACAGCCAGCGAACCAGCCTTGAGTTGAGTTGGACTTGAACGAGTGCACATCCCATGCCCCGAGACCCGAGAGCCGAAAGCTGAACCGGTTGAGTAAAGGTTTGAGAATGGGATTAATCAGGTATGTGCCCTTGCTTATGGTGACACAAGTTTGAAACGAGAGCTTTTAACCGATTAATAAATTGCGAAATTTAATTGATAAATGCTGATCTATTTGAGTTGCATACAAATTCATTAGTTGTTGTACATAACCAAACCGATCAAATTTGTGACATCAGAGCTATTGTATGTTGTAGTCGATAGAACCCACATATTAATATATAAATATATACACATATACACAAATTATATTATCGGTAAGAAATGCTTTCACAAGGCGATGAGAACATTGCTAGTGGGCGGGAAGGTGTTCCGCAGTCGCTAAGCGAATTGAAAGCTCTCCGTGCAACAATGAAGGGGAGCTTAACTCGCATTCGGCAATTTGTTTCTAGTAAAGGCCAGGCATTATCATTACCTGAATTAGAATGCAGATTAGGCATTTTAGAGTCGTATTTCAAGCAGATCTTGAATACACAGATACAAATTGAGAGGTTGAGTTCACAGGCTGATGCAGATAGTAATATGAAAAGTAGAAACGAGATTGAGGATATTTATATTGAGTCCAAATCGTTGATTTTAATGCAAACAAGCAAGTTGAAGGCTGCTCTCCCACCTGAAAATTTAAATGCGTCATTTGCTATACAAGCGCCAGTGTCTCGATCGAATTTACAATGCCAGAAGATTCCCAAGTTCTCTGGAAAATATACTGAGTATCCGAATTTCATGGGCATTTTTAAGAAACTAGTGCACAACAACCTGGCACTGGATAGTTTGGAGAAATTTAATTATTTGATGGAAAGTGTAGAAGGGCCAGCGCTCGCAGCGATCAAGGAGTTTGAAGTAAACGAAACCAATTATTCAAAGGCAATGAACCGTCTACAGGAGAGGTTCGATAATAAGATGCTGCAAGAGCATGTAAGGGCGCTGTTTAATTTGCCGAAAGTCTCTCGAGGATCATCTTCACAATTACGTTCGTTAGTTGATTCGGTTAATACCCATTTCAGTGCAATGCTTTCGATTGGAACGTTCGAAAATATCGCCAATGCATTACTGCTGCACTTGGTTTGTGAAAAGCTTGACACTGACTCGATGGTGAAATGGGAAGAAGCAATCGATTACTCAAAATTGAGTTCATGGGAGTTGTGCGAAGGAGTTCTGTCTCGTAGGTGTCAAAATCTTGAAGTTAGGGAATCTAAGCTAGCATCGTTGTCCTCAACATGTGCGTCATTGTCGCAAGCACATAATACGTCGCGTAGGAATAGACCCAAATACAGCGGGAACCACCACACTACTCTCGTCGCGTCGAATGTGTCCTGTAATCACTGCAATAAATCAGGCCATACTATAGACTGCTGTTTAGATTTTAAAGCTTTGAATGTCGCTGATCGTTTCACCTTTGTGAAGAAGAAGATGCTTTGCATTAATTGTTTAGCCATCGGACATTCTGTAAGAAGGTGTTCTTCTACTAAATGTCAAGTTTGCGGAGGGCCGCATCATATGTTATTGCATCGGTACGAGAATAAGGCTCCAGCATATGAGGATGCGCGGGCAGAGCCGGAAGAAGAAAAACCTGTAAGCTCCTCGTTACACTCGTCGTCAGTAGTCGAAGCCGATCGAGGAAGGGATCCAGCGCAGGTGATATTGGCAACAGCAGTCATCAAACTGGAAGATGGATTTGGGCAATTCTTTGAAGTCAGGGCGTTATTGGATTCTGCTTCACAGCTTAACTTCGTGACCGAATCGCTAGTTCAAAAACTGCGGCTTCGCAAGACTCGCGTTGATACGAAAATTGCTGGAGTAGGGAAAAGCCAGCTAGATGTCAAGTATAGCACAAACATTGCAATCAGCTCGCGCTTAACAAACTTCAGTACGACGACAGAGGCACTCGTTTTATCAAAGATAACCAGCGTGCAACCAGAACAGATGATCGATATTGCGGATTGGAGCATTCCAAAAAATCTGGAACTCGCGGACCCCAATTTCCACGTATCGTCTTCGGTTGACTTATTGATAGGGGCGGATTTGTTCTACTCTTTGTTGTCGGTAGGGCAAATTAAACTTGGAGAGCAGCGACCAGTTCTGCAAAAAACCTTATTTGGTTGGGTTGTTTCTGGAAAAGTGCAGACCAATCACATGCATCTTTCTAAGTGTCACATCGTGGCAGAAGTGCAGGGAGATTCACTACTCAATGAACTCGTTGAAAGGTTTTGGAGAATCGAATCCATTCCATCGGTTCCAATCCTATCGGAGGAGGAACAGTTATGTGAAAAACATTTCACAAATACAGTTGCTAGGACTGTAGAAGGTCGTTTTGTTGTTAGGCTCCCATTCAAGGACAATTATAAAGGCCTAGGAGAGTCCGTTAGGTGCGCAGAACGCAGATTTTATAGTTTGGAAAGAAGATTGGGGAGGAATATGGAGCTGAGAGATCAGTATGCCAATTTCATTAAGGAGTATATTGATATGGGTCATATGATGAGGGTGCCAAAGGTCCACCACCCACTAGTAAAATATGTAGCACCTCATCAGTGTGTTATGAAGCCCGACTCAACATCCACCAAATTGCGAGTGGTATTTGACTGCAGTTCGCGCACATCTACAAATATGTCGCTAAATGATGTTTTATTGAAAGGTCCTGTCGTTCAAGATGAGCTGTTTTCAATCATCTTGAGATTTAGATGCTACAAATATGTCCTTACGGCGGACATTTCAAAGATGTATCGTCAGATATGGATTGACGAAAGAGACTCCTTCCACCAATGCATTCTTTGGCGAGACGATCCGTCTCAGGTCTTGGAAATATACAAGTTGCTGACCGTCACATATGGAACCAGCTCTGCACCATTTCTAGCCACAAGATGCCTGAAGTATTTAGCTGAGACGAATTATGAAATGCATCCACTGGGTGCAACTAAGGTGCTGCATGATTTTTATGTGGATGATCTCATCACAGGAGCAGACTCCTCAGAAGAAATCGAGGAAATATACAGAGATGTTAAGGAATTGTTGGCATTAGCTAAGTTTGACATCAGGAAATGGTACTCCAATGAACCAACGTTTTTGGCCACAGTTCCGGAGGAAGACAGGGAAAAGCCACTTAGGATCAATGATGCGGACATCATTAAGGCTTTAGGCATCGTTTGGGATCCGAATAGCGACGAATTTTGTTACGTTGACCCAAAACTTGGATCTTCCACTCATGTCACAATGCGCATCGTTTTATCGGAAATGGCTCAGCTGTTTGACCCATTAGGGCTAATTAGTCCTATTATTGTTAGCGCCAAAATATTTTTGCAGGATTTGTGGATCTCGAAAGTTAAATGGGACGAGTCGCTGTCGCAAGATCTGCATACGCAATGGAGCCGATTTAAGGATCAGCTAGCAGATCTAAATAAGATTAAGGTCAAACGATGTGTAATCTCGAATGAAAAGGATGCGAATTTTCAGATTCATGGATTTGCAGATGCATCCGGAAGAGCGTACGGATGCTGTGTCTATGTACGATCCATCATAAAGGGAAAGGTTGAAGTGCGCTTGTACAGCGCGAAGTCACGAGTTGCACCACGCAAGGTACAGCCAATACCGAAGTTGGAGCTTTGTGCAGCAGAGCTATTGGTTCAGTTGGTCAACAAATGTCTGAAGAATTTCCCTAGGAAGGTGGAATCAGTGTACCTGTGGACAGATTCCGAAATTGTGCTCCACTGGTTGAATAAACACCCATCGACATGGGAAACGTTCGTTGCGAATCGGGTCTCAAGGATTCAACAGGGATCTCACCAAGCTACTTGGAGACACGTGGGGTCCAAGTCGAATCCGGCGGACATTGTGTCACGCGGAGCAACAGTAACGGAGCTGTTACAGTCTTGTTGGTTCACTGGGCCACAGTTTTTGTATAAACAGGAGGAGCAGTGGCCACAAACCAAATGTATATTGAATGCGAAAGAAGTTCCAGCGGCTAGAAAGGTTCAAGTTTCGTTATTGAGCCTTGCATTGGACGGAGATTTCGAAACGGAATACACAAAGTTCTCCGGGTTTGAAAAAACCATCCGCATTTTTTGCTATGTTCGGCGTTTTATTAACAGATGTCGTCAGAATGAAGATGATCGTGGAGATGTGCTGTCAGTAGAAGAACGAGATGCTACGCTATTGAAATTGGTGTGGCATGTGCAACAAATAGCGTTTGGTGGGGAAATTCGATGTCTACAAGCCAACAAAAAAGTACCCAAGCATAGCAAGCTGAAAGCACTGGCACCATATCTGGATTCTGATGGTGAAGGCGGTCTGCTGAGAGTAGGAGGGCGGCTAAAGAATTCCGATTTGCCACTCGACACGAAACATCCTATCTTGTTGCCAAAAAATAATAAATTTGTTCAGCGATATGTTAAATACTTGCATGTCAAACACTTTCACGCCGGACCACAAGCGTTGGTTGCAAGTATTAGGCAAAGGTTTTGGGTGATCAATTGTAGGGCACTTGCGTTATATGTTGTAAAGCAATGTGTCCACTGTTTCAAGTACCGGCCAAGACTGCGTAGTGAAGTTATGGGAAACCTTCCAAGGAATAGAGTTTTGTTGACCAGGCCGTTTTTGATAACAGGGGTTGATTTCTGCGGACCCCTACACGTGACTGAAGGAGTTCGAGGGCGTCCTGCAAGGAAATTTTATGTGGCTGTATTTGTTTGCTTCGGATGTAAAGCAGTCCACTTGGAGGCAGTGGGAGATTTGTCGTCAAAAGCATTTATAATGGCGTTAAAGCGATTTGTCGCACGTCGTGGCTTGCCGCAACGCATTTATTGCGACAATGCTACGAACTTTGTTGGGGCTCGACGGGAATTGGAAGAGTTGAAGCGAGAGTTCTTCAACCAAAGAACGAATGGCGATATCGAAACATGGTGTGCAGCTGAGGGGATTGATTTTAAACATATCCCACCAAGAGCACCACATTTTGGGGGACTATGGGAGGCTGCAGTCAAATCCTTTAAATACCACTTTCGTCGTGTTATGTCCGATAATGTGTTCAATGTTGAAGAATTTAATACATGTATAATTCAAATTGAATCAATTCTCAATTCTAGACCACTAACAGCGATGTCGGCCGACCCAAATGATTACGAAGTGCTCACGCCTGGGCACTTTCTGATTGGTGATGCTCAACGTGCCATACCTGAACCCATTCTAGAGGAACCGAAGAGCATTACTGCTATCGAGCGCTGGAAACGCATATCGTTGGTGCGTCAGCACTTCTGGGACCGTTGGCGAAAAGATTACCTACTGGAGATGCAATCTAGAGCGAAGTGGAGAGAGGCAGCCCCCAAGCCATTGCAGCCAGATGTCTTGGTGCTAGTATCAGATGACAACACCCCATCCAACCAATGGCTCATGGGCCGAGTAATACGTTGTATCCAAGGAGGTGATGGCAAAGTAAGAGTCGTCGACGTGCGAACCCACAACGGTATCATCCGACGACCGATACATCGACTGGCAGTACTTCCGATAGAAGATTGAATGAACGGCTAGGCAGCAGTTCCTCCAACAGGGCCCGGAATGTTTGGTCACCCTGCAACAATAATCACTCATATTCATGTCATACATCATACTGAAATAATTCTAAACAAATGTAATATGCACTCAAAGAGCGCTCTATATAAACAAGATAAAAATATATTTGAGGTGAGAAGTCAGTTAAAAGTTGAATTAAACGATCGTTTTTATTTAAATTCGTTGTGTTAGTTGCTGAAACCATATTTCGTTGGTGGATTTCAGAGTATAAACTCGTTGATTCAAATTCGTAAAAACTATTACGAATCAGAGAAGTTTTGTCAGGACAGTTTCACTCTCGGATGTTTGTCAGAGGTTCGCGAGAGGTGGCGCAGTAGAAAAAAAAAAACCTTAAAATAAATGTAATTTGTGTTTTTCCGGGATTTGGTCCTGGGATCCCTCCCACAGTAGTCCAACACACTAACCACTGAGCCACTGCGCCCGCAAGGTTGCTGACAATTTATAATTTTTCTACTTTCGAATTTTGTTTTGTGGAATTGTTGTAACGTCAAAAATATTCATGTCACAAATACATATCTATAGAATTTTTCTTCCTGGTTGGAACTAGAATGTTAAACATTTTTTTTTCAAACCAAGCAACTGGTCGAGTTTTATAATGCACATTTCTCTTATGTGATCACACAATATCTATCCCCACCATGCGAAGGTCTCTTCCTTTCAGTGGCCATTTGTTTCCCCATTATAAATGTGACAACTACTTGCCACTGACAGGAACTCCTTTGAAATGTCCCTTTACAAATAACTATGCACTCAATCGACAACACAAGTAACAGTCACTATAATGCAAATGCCATCCCCACAGCACAAGAGGGATCAGTGCGCAACCAACGAGTCAAAGGCAGAAAGTCCAGATATAACAGTACCAGATCCATAGGACCCAAAGAAGGTTATATAGTAGGTATACCACCAACCGGCTGCTCCACCATCATGAAGGATAACAATACAACCCAGAAGTATGGTAAAATTGTTGTTATCAAGTTAAGTGACATCGTGTCCAGCTCTATACTTCGTTCAGCTGAGGGTAAACTGAAAACGATGCCTGTCAACAATAGGTACCTATAGCCAGCTACTAACGTTGCCGATAATGTCGTAGTCGTCCTTCCACTAAAAAGGAGGATGGCACACAATACACAGAAGACACAAAGTAACTACATTTCCTTGAAAGGAAGTTGATGTGACCACCGATGTATACCCCCAAATTGGATTGCAATAAACATAATTATCGTCGGGTGGGTGGATGGTAGCAAGGGAGGTGGAGGCAAAGTGAAATAAGGAAAGTTTGGTATTTTGTGGCGTTAGCTAGTTGAAAACCAACAACCGACTGACAGGTGGAATTTTTTTCCTGAAAGCCGAGAATGATGATAACTTTGTTGCAACAGCATCTACCTGCAGCCTAAAAAAGGATAACGTATCGACGACGTTCTATATAAAGGTAAAGGGTGTCCTATAATTCACGTAAAATGTAATTTTGATAGAAAATACCGATTTTTATTTAAAAAACTTACATTTTTTTATATTCATAGAGTAGAGTATACAGATTGGGGTTTGCTGGCAAGTGCGTACTCTTTTATTGAATTTTTTTATGACCGCTTCGCACAGTTGGGGCTGAATTTCATTAATACACCTCCAAATTTCCTCTCTCAGGGCGTTAGTGGATGAGGGCTTGTTTGCATAGACCTTTGAGACTTCAAAAAGTCTAATGGCGTTAAATCGCAAGATCTGGATGACCAATTCTGATCGCAAAAATCGCAGATTGCACGATTAGGAAATTACTCATGCAGTAATTGAATTGTTTCTCTGGCTGTATGGCATGTGACACTGTTGTTGATCACATCCATATCTTGTAATTTAAGCATTTTAAACTGGATTATCATGTCACACTACCTGACCAGCCGCATTTTCAAAGAAGAATATGGTACGATAATGCCTTCAGCCCAAAATCCGTACCAAACAGTTACACGTTGTAGATGCATTCAAAAATTAGGTTTTCTGAACCCCAAATGTGTCCATTTTGACGTTTAACGAAAGATGATTTTGTTCGAAAATTAAGGACCGTAGCTGAAAAACCTTCATTATTTTTAAAATGTTGCTCAATAATGAAAATGCGTTGCTCTTTCGTATAGCGCTCCATTTTTACTAACCCCGAACTGTCATCTGTCACATTGTTATCTTTTTTTAAGTTGGCATCACTGTATCTACTATTAATGGCGCAAAATTCAAATTTTGCGTGAATTATGGATCACCCTTTATATTGGCAAAGGCAATAAGCCACCCGAAGCTAACGAAGTTTATACTTCAATGATGCTGTTGTGTTGAAAGGCGCATTTTTGTATACACTACTTGCCTGTCTGATGCCTGTCTGTTAAAGCCAGAAACAATTACGTTAAATTTTCTAACTTAAGTTAATTCCCCTTACGAAAAATAACCGATGTATGCTTTCATCGTTTATGAATTCTTAATGCACCTTTCTGCGAGCCTCTAAGTGGATTCATAAATTGCGGACTCGCAAAGTAGATGTGTGAGTGGAATTACACACTCGGGTAGGTGTACTCGAGAGCATATAATACAAGAGTATGTTATTGTGGCCGAGTCTTATATGTGGGAAAACTTGGAAATGCATAATTATATGTAATTAAGTGGATACATATGGGGGAGGAGGGGAGCCAAGAGGTGTGCTGTAAACCATATTTGTATATGAAGAAACTTGAGACGCTCATAAGAGACGATGTAGATGTAGAACAAGGCCTGCCTACATGGGGGTGTCCTATTAAAAGGTTTCTTTAATAGTTGAGTAATTTGTTATTCTTGTAATTATACTTACCACCAAAGGTTAATGGTTACGTTATGGATGATGATCATGGGCAATAGTAAGAATCCAAAAGTTACGTACCTAGAAAAGGTAAAAGAAGGTGAATATTAAGGATGGTCCTAATTTGTATACGAGCTACGGATAGATCGTTACTACGCATACTAATCAGTGTATGCTGTGGTATTTAATTTACCAATTTTCGTAGTTTACGAGTAAATATAGATTTTAAATACATTTAAGCAATCATTTATAGTGCATTTTTCAATGCACCATAAAAATCAAATTCAGTGCTAATGGAAGTTCGATTGCACTAGCACTAACATTTTCAATGCTGCTGAAATTTCACTTCCATTAGCAGTAAAAATTTCAATGCTAATAAAATTTCACTTGCATTAGTTCAGTGCTGCTTAAATTTCAATTTCATTACCTAATTAGAAAATTTTTTTTCAGATTTGAAGTACATATACATAATGTACATTGTAAATAAAAATAAATTTAAAATTTAGAAAATTTAAATAACACTTTATTTGCTCTCATTATCATGAAACGGAGGTTCGGTCTTCCTTCTCTTCTCGAACCTGGGGGCTAGGATTCGAAGATCCTATAAATAAAACTTTTATTTGTGTTTCTTGTTGAACACAAAAAATATATTTCTTTCTGTTCTTAACGAACAGAAACCAACTTTTAAATGAAACAACTTTTTTAATTTTTAATATTTTTATTGAGCTTCAGATTCCTTACCACTGGTGGGGGGAAATCTTGGGCTTAAACGAAGTGTAATACAGAACTGAGTGATCTATGGTCAGATGGACCCTTTATATAGTGATTTTTTGTTTATTCAGCAAATTTGTAGATAAGATTTGTATTGGTTCAACATTCAGTTGAATCTAAAGTCAAGCGTGGTTTATTTATAATACATTTTGCTTATGCAGCATATCTGTGGATGATTCAGTTGAATCTGAAGTCAAGCGTGGGTTTGCTTGGTATTATGTTGCATTTATCTTTGGGGACGGACAAGTAGTGTCTGATATAACATAAATATATTTATTGTCAATTCGCTCGATGTGTATGATTACGTATTTTGACTTTTTGGACTACATCCGATCCTTTTACATTAATGCATTAAAACATTGAAAATTTCAATGTTAATGCAAGTTCATTTTCATTTGGAGTACAATTTTCAATACTACAAAAAAGTAAAAGTCAACTTTCATTAGCATTGAAATTTTCAGTGCTAGTGCAAACGAACTTTCAGCAGCGTTGACATTTTGAATGGTAGTGCAAACGTACTTTCAGCAGCGTTAACATTTTGAATGGTAGTGCACAATCAATATTAGTGCTTAAGTGCCCAGGTCCGAAAGCACTCAAATTAGATGTTCCTTTTTATACTAGTGACTTTTTGCACTGGTAAAACATTAGACATTCTTGCCATTTAGCAACTAGTGCGTCTAAAGCAGATAATGGTAGTCAAAGTGGCCAGAAAAAACTATAGGCCGGACATTACAGGTGGGAGGTCTATTGCTATAGATGCGAATTTCTTTAAAAAAAAATTTTACCTCATTAAGAGGTCCTGAAAGTGAGTGAAGCAGTGAAATTTTATGAAGTTACCGCCTTCTATGTAGTGGCGTCGAGTATAAACGGAGGGTGAGCAGTCCCCCGTTTATTTCCTTTGACAATGAGTAAACAAGACAAAGACTGGTGCTGAGCAAAAAAAGCTTGATTGAAACACTCCACTCGACTGCTTGGTACCGAAACAGAGGTCGCAGTTTGTCTTCGGGAAAGACGAAAGATAACCGAAACTGTGTAGCCCCACCTATTGTATCTGACAGTAAGTCTGTGAGGAGAGAGAGACTGGTGTTGTGCAGAAACGGGAGATCGAAGCAATCTAACCTACTGCTTGACACCGAAGAGGTTGACGATTGATATTTGTTCATTAGACAGTTCCGTGTTGATGTGACAATGAAGCCAGTTGGCAGCAAAAATCTTTTCGAAACAAGTCGTTTAAATTTGGTTTAAGATACCAACCTCCTTTAAATTGTCGAAGAATTACCTTCCGAGGTGCTTCTTTCTGTTTCGAGCAATACAATAGCTTGAGATTCACAGAGAAGATGACTAAAATCCTCTGAGACATGTAGGTCCTCACATGAGTACGCTGCATGAGTACGTATTCGTTAAACCTAATATGTACCTATCCTAGCGTTTTAACAGTTCTTCTTATTTTTCTATAGTATAGGTATTATAATTACCATCTTAGGTCTTGCCTTATTAATATAAGAGAATAATAATTCTCTTGCCATGGCCATTGGTGTCCCTTTGCTCTCAATTATTTAATTTTGTGTAAGCTCTGCTCTGTTTTTGGCCTGAATATCACAGTGTTTAAAGGTAAGGTACCTAAATCATTTTTACAAGGTTCTGCGAGCATCATGTTCTGAGCATTGTGTTCCTATAGTTGGTATAGCAACTGCCAATAAGCAATCAGCATATCAGCAACATTTTTCGTTCGAGCGACATTTAGTTGCTTTGATATGAGACCTCTAATTTAATTCAAAGTAAAATAATTGTGAGCGATAATTTTGCGTGTTTCCTATTGCCAGTTGCTTTTTGAATGTTGGCTCAATGTGAGAGCCCACTTAAATTGCAATATTCGTATTTATATTGATCCCACTTTAAGTATAGTTCCGCAGCTTTAAACACGTGTAGGACTATATCTCTCTAGAGTATAAGCCCGACTGCGTACGCTCATCAGTTTTGGAACCATCCGTATAAACCTAGATTTTATTTTCGCTTAAAACTTTAATCCTTTGCCAATCATCTCTCTCAGGGTACAGTTCTATGGACAGTATGTATGTATGGCAAGTGTACCAAGATTCCGCTGATGTTGGAGAATGTCCGGTTTTAAAGAGCTCTTTGTAAAGGAATCGAAGCGCGCTATAATCGTCTTGTAATTTTATTTCTAGTTTAGTGGTAAAAGATACATGAATACCTCGAGAGCAACCGTGGACGTTGTGCGTAAGCCACTATAATTGGTAGTGCACGCCGTTCGTATTTGTAGCCTTCCACCAAACAAGGGCCCAGTAAGGATTGGCCTGACTATCCAATGCATCACTGTTGGTTCTAATCGCTAATTTTTTACTGCTGTCCTCTTAAAAATAGGGAGAGCATTTTAAGCCTTATATGGACGTTTTCCTAAAGGTTAAGTTTCTAGTTTAATTTTCCATCTAAAACTTGGATATCTTGCACTATCCCCAGGGGGAAACTCCACCCCAGTAAGCTGAAGGGAGGTATCTTGTATTTCATAGTACAGACTATCTATTTTAGATTAGCCCGAAGCCCACACTCTTCAGCTCAATTCCTAAGCTTGCTAAGGGCCGATTGCATCGTTTCACTCAATGGCTTTAGAAATTTACTCTGAACTAGAATCGGAAGATAGTCCGCGTGACGCTAAACCCTGCGTAGCTAAGTTCTTTAAGTATCTCGTCTATGACAAGAACACAGAGAAGGAGAGAGATAGTTGCTTCATTGGGAGTGCCTCTAGTAACCAATCCGTAAACATACAAAATGGATAAGATAATTTTTGTGGGGAATTTCATTAACTCATTTGCAATAAAAACGTTTTTTATTTACTTTGACCTTCAATAATTTGTTTCATGATTGAAATTTATGACATCAGAAACCATATTTTTGTCTAAAGTTACTGGGCCCAAAAAAACTTAAGGAACTTCCAAGAGTTTCTTTATAAACTACTGCTACTAGTAACTGCTCAGTGTCAGTACCACTCTCGGAAAGTATTCAATAGCTTTAATCAAAATATCTTACTGCAGCACATTCAACCTTCTGTTCTTCTATACAGCGAAATTGAATCCTCTCGCAAAATGTGGAGTAGTTCATAACATTTTTTTTTAATAACTTTTAATATAAAATACATAACGCTAACAAATTTTCTATTTTTTTCCACTTTCAGAAGCAAATATGCATCCAACTGCTAATCACTGTCTAAAAAGAAAATCTTGCCAAGAATTTTGAGAGCAAAATTATCCAACAGAACAACAAACCTCGGAACCAGCTTATTTACAAAAAATCTCAACTCTCGGTGCTATTTGTATTCCTGCTTGCTAAAAAATGTTAATAAAAGAATATCGGATACCACTGCCCCTGACAGTTGATGAGTATCGCATAGCTCAGCTGTATATGATAGCTGTATGTGTTAAGCTCCTTATCCTAAAACTTTAAAGTGCACAAACTTTTCTAATTATTTTGTATTTGTTTTTTTTTTTTAGAAAAAAAGTCGTGAAGAAAGTCATGGGGAAGGCAGTGGGGTTGAGATTATCATCAACGAACCCTACCAAAATGGCCCCGGAGGCAATGGACAGTATACGAAGAAAATCTACCATGTCGGAAGTCATCTGCCAGGATGGATTAAAAGTAGGAAGTTCTCTGGAATGCGGAAATTAATAAGAAGTTCATTTTGTTTTCATTTCTAAATATTTCTAGGTCTTCTACCAAAGAGTGCCCTTACGGTGGAGGAAGAAGCATGGAATGCTTATCCATTTACGAAAACTCGCTACACTTGCCCATTTGTGGAAAAATTCTCATTAGACATAGAAACGTATTACTTTCCCGATAATGGCCACCAAGAAAATGTGTTCAAACTGTCTGGCAGTGAATTGCGCAACAGAATTGTGGGTATGTGTATAAACTAGTAATGGAAACTAGTATATGAACATTGTACAAGATAATTAACAACTATAATTAAAGTTGGTTATAACTTATCTGGGTGTAAAAAGTAGTAGGTGCCTCTGCCTAGAAAGTTTTCCAATCAGCAGAGAGTTTTTTTTTTGACCTAGTTAGTTTACTGCTCTTTTTTTGGTTGCATGTACATACTTTGAAAATTGCATTAACTGGGCTGAAACCTTGGAATACAGTTTGTGAGCATTCATGTACAGTTTTTAGAGTTCAAGTTATATTAGGCTGACAAAGTTAATCAATTTAAAAGTAGAATAAAATACATACTTATTGTAGAAAATAGGAGACTAGTTAAAGTCTCGTAACTTTTAAGACGATCTCCATTAGAACTATTCATACCTCAAAGTGACTATTCCGTGGTGAGGCGCGAAATTTTACGGACTTTATCACCACCAGGTCGGCAAAAAGCTGGACCTCAATGAATGTGGGCCACCAGTGACCCGCTTATTGAGCTCCTACTCATAATCCTTCGAGTAAGTGGGTGGGGAAATATTCTTCATTCTCATCTTCCTTTTGATACAGTTTATATAAAATTTAGAATTTATCTGGGGCTTCGCTCCCGTTACAGAAGTACCTTGTGTATACTTTGCTACGTGCTCGATAGGATAAAAAATGTTACCCATACAAATTTTGACCCCCTTTTCCCTCTTTTTAGAGATCGTATTCTTCCCGAATAGCTTTTATGTGATCACTTTGGTCATAAAAGGAAATTTGTTTCAAAATATGTGCTTCATAGCTCTTCCGGACAAACTCTTTTACCTATGAGATTGACATTTTTATAGGGCTCGATTGTATGTCTGCTAAAATCATTGTGTACTGAAATAATTTCATAGGTAAATTTTGTCGTTTTTCGATGGCCCTACAATTCGGGTTGGTTGGGTGTGTATGAATCGGGCAGGCATTGATTGGCATTAACTTGGCAATGTCCAGTGTTTTAACTTTCTCATACACATCAATTGTGCTTATTTTACCTCCCCGTGGTAACCACCGGGTACTGGTCTCGCCCACCCGGGCTTGACTTGCTAAACTTATAAGCGCGAGTGTTGAACACGAAGAGAATAGCAACACTATAATGCTCTGTCGGAGTTGACTGTCTGCTCGAGTCTCAGAAGTCTAACATGAGCACCTCAGAATGAGGACGTACGGCGGATGAATTTAAATGATTAAATCAACGGTGGCGTCAACAGTCAACTTGACAGATACCTTAATGGGCTACTTCGACTTATTTGGAGCTAAGGTTATTAGGGCTTTTCAGCACTAGTCAGGGTGTTGAAATAGAGATGGTGGCGGATGAACCCTTTATGGGCCAACGGCAGCGCTCATATCCCCGAAGCGGGTTACTGACTCCGGGAAATCCGGCCCCTTTTGTCCAAGGGGTTCAGCAAAGGACCTGGCCCTCCAGGTTGGGGGTTGTGCGTCGGGGTAACTTCCCTACCACGGAAAAACCAGGCAGTTATGACACAACCACAAGCCTCGGATATGGATGATCCAAATGTTGACGACCCCAGCAAACGAAATAAGGACAACGAACTTCGGATCTGCACGTGGAATGTCCGGACCTTAAACAGACCGCGTGCAGCCGAACAACTTGTGGAGACCCTGGATAGGTACAAAGCCGACATTACGGCCATCCAGGAAGTGCGATGGGATGGAGAAGGCATAAGAAGGATGAAAAACTGTGACATCTATTACGGCGAGTGCCGCAGAGAGCAGAGTCAGCGATTATTTGGATGTGGATTTGTGATTAGAAGAAGACTTAGGCAAGAAGTCTTGGGATTTCGCAATGTTAGCGATCGCCTAGTCACAATCCGCATCAGGGCCAAATTTAAAAATATCACGCTGATCTGTGCTCACGCCCCGACAGAGGAGAAAGACGACACAGCCAAAGAAGCATTCTACGATCTCCTTGAGAAGACGTATGATAAGTGCCCGAAGTACGACGTCAAGATAGTCCTTGGCGACTTTAACGCCAAAATCGGAAAGGAGGGCATCTTTGGCTCTGCAGTCGGAAAGCACAGCCTGCACGACAACACCTCCGGAAACGGACTCAGGCTAATCGACTTTGCGGCGGGGCGAAATGTCATCATTGCCAGCACACGTTTCCCACACCTCAACATACACAAGGGGACTTGGCGGTCTCCAGATCAACAAACCGTCAACCAAATTGATCATGTTGCGATCGACGCCAGACATGCCTCCAGTATCTTGGATGTCCGAACGTTTCGAGCGGCCAACATAGACTCGGACCATTACTTGGTAGTAGCCAAAGTACGGATGCGGATATCCAATACTCCACAACAGCGAGAGGATACTGTAAGAAGATTTGACGTTGCAAGGCTACTATCGCAAGAGACCGCCAAAACCTTTGCTGACCGCGTCTCACTAAACCTCTCAGCAAGCCCATCCTCAGCGTCACCAACATCAAGTACAGAGGACCAGTGGCAACACTGCCAGCGTGCCATCAGGAGTGCCGCTACCGAAGTGCTGGGTTTCACTAGGCGACCACGACGAAACCCCTGGTTCGATGAGGAATGCCGCCAGGCACATGCAGCCAAGAACGAGGCCTATCAATTAATGCTGCAGACAAGAACCAGAGCGGCTGAGAGAGCTGCCCGTGAGCTCTACGGGCAAAAAAGAAGGGAGGAACACCGACTTCTCAGAAGGAAAAAGAAAGAGCACGAGAAGCGAGCGGTCGAATCAATTGAGGGACGCTACTGCAGAGGCAATGTTCGAAAGTTCTACCAAAGGGTAAAACGTTCCACCCAAGGATACAAGGCCCGAACAGAAGCCTGCAGAGATGAGCATGGGAATACAGTAGTAGATTCACAGTCGGTGCTGAGGATTTGGAAAGAACACTTCTGCAGACTGTTAAACGGCGGAGACAGCCAACAACCCGCTGTCAGGCAGAATGATCTGTTCAGTTTGGGCGATGATAGCCAAAATTTCCGTCCACCCGACCTACACGAAGTGAGCATAGCGATATCCAAACTTAAGTGCAACAAAGCTGCTGGAGCGGATGGCCTCCCGGCCGAGCTTTTCAAAGCAGCGGGAGATAGCTTGGTAAGGAGCATGCACCAGCTCATCTGTAAAATATGGTCGGATGAAAGCATGCCCGACGAATGGAACCTCAGCATCGTGTGCCCCATCCACAAGAAAGGAGATACTCTGAACTGCGCCAACTACAGAGGAATAAGTCTCCTGAATGTCGCGTATAAGATCTTGTCGGCTGTATTGTGTGAACGCCTAAAACCTTTCGCCAACAACCTGATCGGCCCATATCAGTGTGGTTTTAGACCAGGGAAGTCAACCATCGACCAAATTTTCACACTCCGACAGATCTTGGAAAAAACCCAGGAATTTCAGATCGATACACACCATCTATTTATCGACTTTAAAGTCGCCTATGATAGCGTATATAGGGACGAATTATACAAAGCCATGTCAAGTTTTGGCATCCCCGCAAAGCTCGTCCGTCTGTGCAGGATGACCATGGAGAAATCTCGCTGCTCCGTTAAAGTCGGCAAGAACACCACCGATCCATTTGATGTCGAAAAAGGTTTGAGACAAGGCGATGCGCTATCATGTACTCTCTTTAACATCGTTCTTGAAGCAATTGTACGAAACTCACAAGCCAACACCAGAGGTACAATTTTTCAAAAGTCCGTTCAACTACTTGCCTATGCTGATGATATTGACATCATTGGGAGAACGCGGCGAGCTGTCAGTGGCGCATTTGCAAGCATCGAAACGGAGGCGGCGAAGATGGGTCTGGCTGTTAATGAGGACAAAACGAAGTATATGCTGTCAACGAGAAGGGACTCTCAACATCGGCGACTCGGACAAAACGTCACGATGGACAGATACAACTTCGAAGTAGTTAAAGACTTTGTCTACCTGGGCTCCACTATCACTTCGCAAAATGACATCGGCGCAGAGATCAAGCGAAGAATCACTCTTGCCAATCGCTGTTTCTTCGGGCTAAGAAGGCATCTAAGAAGTAAAGCCCTCTCTCATAGAACCAAGGAGATATTATATAAGACCTTAATCATCCCGGTTCTGCTGTATGGTGCAGAAGCATGGACCCTGTCAAAAGCGGATGAAAACCTTCTGGGATGCTTTGAGAGAAAAATTCTTCGAGTGATATTCGGTCCAGTTTGTGACGATGGAGTGTGGAGAAGAAGATTCAATAACGAACTATACGGGCTATACAGCGACGTTGACCTGGTCAAAAAGCTGAAAATACAACGGCTGAGATGGCTGGGACACGTGGAGCGTATGGACAACAACGCACCAGCCCGACGAGTCTTCGAATCCACCCCTGAGGGACAACGCAGCAGAGGAAGACCCCACCTTAGGTGGCGCGCACAATTGGAGAACGACCTCAACCAACTTGGTGTGCGTAACTGGAGGCAGCTAGCGAGGGACCGAGCTGGCTGGAGGGGCTTGTTGGTTGAGGCCGTGGTCCACCCCGGACTGTAAGCGCCACCAAAAGTAAAGTAAGTACAATTCGGGCCAGACCTGGGCCTCAATCAATATGGTTCTTCAACAGCCAGCTCCATACCTCTATCGATTTCGAGCTACCTCCAGTTGCACAGGACCTTTCCAACTACATATGCGCACCCACCTTGGGCTAGGTCATTGGTCAATTACAACGCATATTGTCTGTTTGGAGTGCAGTCAAAGATTATCCTTTCGATGCAAACATAACTAAGTGCAGATTCTCTACTGTCCAGTTCATGCGCCCATTGCAGGATCCGGGACGACTCAATTAACTCCTTAGTCGGTAAAAAGAAGTATTGGCAGTGACCATGGTATAATGATGGAGTGTTTGCTTGTGACCCTTTTTTATCCAAAGGTGTCATCTTTTATCGGGATTTTTCGGCTCTGTCCCAGGTTTGCAGCGTTGCGAGATATGCCTGTTTTTGATCTGTATGTTCTCGACGGCACTCGTAAGCTTCTTCTGATGGATTTCTGCAACTGACTCAGCCAGCAAGAAACTTCTTGGGAAGTTGTAATAAACTCTGGCTTTACCTACCGAAAGATATTGCCAAATATGCCCATCTTTCCTATTTTAGCATTAAATCCCTTATTAATATGTCGTACCTAGAAAGAACACTGCTCTTAAGGTGCCTATCCATTTGAGAGTACTTTCGCTACTCTTGGGTGGCAGTCCATTTGAGAGTAATATTTTCGAGATTTTAATATCGAGAATCGAGAGTTCTTTGGTAGAACTTTGAGAGTTTATTCCCCGAAAGTGCTCTCAAAAATGGGCCAACTTTCGAGTTTGCTCTCCAGAGCTACTTGGGAGCTACTCGCTGCATTTTTGCTGTCAGTAAATGGACACCCACCTTAAGATCGTCTTCAGGTATTCTTTAAACTTCAAAGTATTTATTTGCGATGTCTTCTTTATTCTCCGTCGTTATCTTTAGCGTCTCCGTTGTCGGAATTTTTCGTACCCTTTTTACGCGGTGATGTCAGCTTCGTGGGCCTTCAAAGTATTTATTAGTTGATCAACAACAGGGCATACTGTCATACATCACAGTTCTTATTGTTCTAGGAGAAAAGGCGTAGGTACCTCTAATGCTTCAACCACTCTCCGATTGAGTTTGGCTCTGCACCTATATTTTTGTAAATCGTAGCCCTCTGCAAATATCTCTCAACTTTTTTCCTTAATATTCCATTTACCTTAAAAAATAAACAATTTCTCCTCTTACTCTCCTTAGATGTCATTGACATTGTTAAAGATCAACTCTACGGCAACGACTACGTCAAGGAAGAGGATCCAAAACTCTTCATATCAGAGAAAACCTGCCGTGGACCCTTAAACGACGATTGGTTAGAAGAATACTGGCTAGAGGTAAATATTCACAATTGAAACTTGAACCAACCATAACTATACCTACTAAATCCCCTTTCTGCAGGTAAAAGGTAAGAAACAGCCAACTCCTCGAAACATGTCGTTGATGTGTGCCTATAAAATCTGTCGGGTTGAGTTTCGTTACTGGGGAATGCAAACCAAATTGGAAAAGTTCATCCATGATGTTGGTAATAACAATATGACCTTCAATCGCTGGTTCCACATGTAATAACAAGCAAATCTTTTTCCTCAAGCCCTCCGAAAGACCATGGTACGAGCTCACCGACAAGCCTGGGCTTGGCAAGACGAATGGCACGGATTGACCATCGATGACATCCGTGAAATTGAACGTCAAACCCAGCTGGCTTTGGCCAAGAAAATGGGTGCCGGTGAGAGTGGCGACGATGAAGATGATGGTAAGCGATTGAAAAACAAATCCTTTGCAAAAAAAACTAACATTTCCTTTCTTTTACAGATCAAAGTCTGTCCGAAAAAGAAATCGCTCTCGATGCTCCGCCACAGAAAAAAAGTCTACCCCCACCAATTGTCAAAGAACAACCACCCAGCGCCGAAGTCAGTTCCGAAGAAGACGACGATGAGGACGATGTGGAAGAAACCTCATCTCGACAGAGTATTCAACTATCCAAATCGAAATACGGTTCAAAAGGAGCACTTCACTCGCCTGTTGGTTCGGCCCACAGCTTCGACTTGCAGGTGGGCATGTTTAACTTTTCACGACCAGACTGATTACGCACAGTCTGGTCCGATCTCATTTTTATGGGTGGTAGTAGTTAATTAGTTTTTCCAGTCAATCTTGGTGTGGAACCTTAATTTACTTATTTTCAAAATACATATAAATTTTAAATTTTTTATTTTTGCATTTTTTTTTTATACGTATTTTCTTTTTTAATTTATATTTATAAAATTTCTTCCAACAAAAAAAAATTTTGTTACAACAGCAGCATGCTAAAGCTGTCCAACACAAGAACGTAAGTATAGGTATCCTAAGTGTTGTGCGTTTTTGTGACTTAGCAGGTATATAGACACTAGACAGTCATAGTCATAGCTTTGTCTGGTGGCGAGGAAAGGTCGTTCGTGCAGATATGTATGAAAACCTATTAAACTTTATGGGAGTCCCGCATCATAACAACGGCGGCAGTTGGTATTGAAATGTCGCCATCAATGAGAAGTCTTAGGCGGCTCTCAGATTGAGGAAACAAGCAATAAGCAACTAAGCAACTAGCAACTGTCAATAAGCAATACGCAACTATTCTCACATCGAAGCAACAGTATTGCCTGAAATTTCTAACTAACATGTCATCCGACGACTCCGCTGATTCGATTTTTCTAATGTGGTTCTATTTAAGAAAAAAAAGACAAAAGAAAAGGAAATATTGGGTGCACCCTGCATTTACTAATTTAATAAATCGTGGAGGAAATATTTGCGCAGAGCATATCCCACCCAATTTCAAAACTGTATCGAATGAGCCCCGAATCGTAGTATGCGCAAATGTGTCAATAATGACAAATATTGCTACTAGGAAGCAATATTATGTTGCTTTTCAACATGCGCTGTGTATCGC
This sequence comes from Cheilosia soror, assembly GCA_949372485.1. Classification (NCBI taxonomy): domain Eukaryota; kingdom Metazoa; phylum Arthropoda; class Insecta; order Diptera; family Syrphidae; genus Cheilosia; species Cheilosia soror. Next base: position 87,692,324 of record OX443563.1, read on the forward strand.
TAGCGATAATTATTGTAGCAGCCAGCAACATTTTTCGTTCGAGCGATATTGAGTTGCTTTGATGTGAGACCTTCAATTTAATTCTATGTAAAATAACTGTGAGCGATAATATTGCGTGTTTCCTATTGCTAGTTGCTTATTGAATGTTGCCTCAATGTGAGAGCCGACTAAAATATTGATTCGATATTGCTTGAGACATACTTGTACTTTCTGTAGAAGGATTTTTTTTAAATCAATCAGGACTGGTGAAGAACACCAGTACACATGGTGAAGAATACTTTTTTAAAGGCACTGTAACGACAATTGGTGAAATTATAAGTCTAATGGTCTTGTTGTTTGGTGAAAGTTTTAAGACTCCACAAAACCTAACATCTTGCGATCACCGCGAAACACAGAAGAAGTGCCGTGTAGACTACAGAACCCTGAGGTACGCCAATTTCATATGGTAGAAAACACCGTTTTTCTACTGCTAAGTGGCTAACCGCACCCTCATCCGTTCCATTAAATATACAATAAGGCGTGTCATATGTGGAGTCTAGACTGATCCCTACATTTTTCCTAGTTTGACCTAGCAGCTTCGACAAGTAAACATCTAAAAAAAATAGTAGCTCAACTAACTTTTGTAGCTTTTTTCTATGAGAACTTTTAGATCATTAAAATATATTGCTTTTCATACATACTCGTAGGCACAAAAAACTAAAGTCAAAGTCATCAGCTTCCTCAGTCTTAATTTGATTTTAGGCATCAGTTGCATTGCACAATTTATCTGCCAGAGAATTAATAGCTTGATGTCATATGGACACAAGTGCATGTACGAGTCGAGACGAGATGTAATGCCATTCTCAGTCGTACTATTAACCGGCTGGGACTAGACCTACGGACACTCAAATGGTCATTCTTGATCCTTCTCGGAAGTTATTTTTAAAACACAAATTAGGAACATACAAAGGAATACTCTAACCTGCGGAAATAACGCCTATAATCGTATCTGCAAGAGCGCCTTTACCGAGATAGGTAATCAATAAAAAAAAAACCCAAAATCTGTGTTGAAACTTTGACGGCTGCTATATAGGATCAACCATAATAGGATTATATGATCTTAAGGTAGTGTCAAAAATGAAAGGCAATCTTATGTGGTTTTCCATTGGGACATAAGATCAATCTTTTTTTTGATTCGGATCACTTTTTGCAGATCTCGATAATTTTCTAGATTTGCACACACTCTCACTAATACCAATATACCTTGCACAGCTGTTTTACGTCATTCGGAATTTGTGTTCAAAACAAAGTTACGAAAACCCTCGTGAAAAGCAATTATTCAGAACAAAAACGTAAATAATGGGCATGGACTTAATTTTAGAGCAATTACTATCGTCTTCGTTTTCTTCCTCGTCATCTGTGGTCTGTGGATTTCGATTCTTCGTCGATATGATTTCCCACATTAAATTCGTATGTTTTCATCGACAAACGAAAAAAATGTGCACAGCTGATATACTGTCTAAAATGCACTAATACATTTACAAAAGCAGATCAATCTGCCTATCGTGTTCCATTCGCCACGAAAAATCTGAGATCTGAAATAAAAATCTGATGGTCCCAATGGAAAACGACATTAAGTTAGGTCAGACGATTGATTTTATTTAAACTCCATTCCCATAAAGTTTGGCAGAAGGGGACCACGAAAAATGTCATGCAAAACAACTATTCTTCAAATTTGTGTTTTATCGCGTTCCCGTACATTTTGTTATTTTACATTCCTCTTAGACAATTTTCTCGCAGTTAGGGGAATATAACATGTATCCAATGTTGGCCCAATAGATGAGAAAACCAACCTCCCGCATTATAATCTTGCACGTAGATGGGTCAAAACCTTGGCGTCTGTCAAAATGACACCCAGACAAAAAAAATCAAATCGATGCCTGGAAGAAAATATTGTTTTTGAGAACCGAAATTAATAAAAAGACTGGAAAGGGTTTCAACAAACAATAATAATTTATGAAATGTTCAATTTTCAAAGCAACGTGGAGATTACGAAACCTTAAAAAAAATTATCTTGTGGGGGTTATTGTTTATGATTTATCGGTTAGTGAGTAACTTAGTAAACGGCGTACGGGATCACCCCAAAAAATGCAAAAGCCATCCCAATATCTACACATGAAACAACACACTCTATTCAAATGTAGGTTAGGTTAGATTAGGTTGAATAGGGTGTGAGTTCATCACATTGGACTGGGCACCATATTGAACCCATCGCCATCTCTGGGGAGCCTTAACGGTCAAATAACCTAAACCACTTCGCCCAAGCAATTATTTTCCCTACAGAACCTGAAAATTGTTTCAGTTTTGTTTCCGAGGCCAACCTCCTCCAAATTGTCGAAGAAGTACCTACCGAGGTATTTCTTCCTGTACCGAGCAATAGCTTGACATTGACTCTGTGACATGTAAGCCTTCGCAATACCTGCATATGTCTGTATCTGTTAGACCTAATCTCATAGCGTACTTCCTTAGAAGACAGTGCCCGGAGAGTATCCCTATTACCATTCGTATCCTTGATATGCTGAGCTTCAGTAATTTTACGATTAAGCTTTTGCCACGGAGCCTTTGAGACCCTGTGCCCTACTATATTCAACCATCTCTGATCTGCCCTATTTTTAATATTATCGAGAATAATTCTCTTGGCCACGGCTATTGGTGGTCTAATGCCCTCAATTGTTTCATTAGGTGGAAGCTCTGCTCCGGTTTTGGCCAGAATGCTCTGAGCATTGTGCGGCAGCTGCTGACTAGGTCAGATTTAATGATGAAGGACTCTAGCGCCTGTTTAATGTATGATGTATATTAAATCGAACGCTTATCCAATGCGCGCTCAAAATCTGTTTGCAAAATAACAAGAATTTAATAGGTACACGTACAATTTGTAAGCCATACGTAAAACTGAAATACCGCAAATTGATATCTACTTATTGACTTGTGCGTAAACACTAGTTGATGACATTTTTGATAGCGCACAACATTTACCTATTGCGCACATAGAATGTGCGTTTGCATTTACGATGACATTTTTGAGTCGGATTAGTGATTCTTAATTTAAGCAGATGTAATACAATAATACAAAAAATTCTCTGTCCACATTCAAATTAAACAAATTTCCTCTAAATTTGTAGCCAAAAAATCAGCTTTAGGTATTGACTTACTTAAGCGTATCTTCCGTGATTAGTTCGGGATTAAATAAAAGCTAGTCGTGCTCGCTATATACAATTAGACATTTTACATAACCAAAACGCAGGTATTAAATTTGAAGTACCCTACATTTGAATTTTATTATTTTTTAGTTTGATTTGAAACGTTTTTTTTTTTTCTCATTGCAACGCCCTTTTGTGCGCAACTCTGCTATGTTCAACCCGGCCACAGTTTGATTTTTGTATCTAGTCAAATTTAATTAAAGTCGCATTGAGCTTACCATTTCTTTTTTTTTTGCAAAAGTGCTTCCTGCTAAATTTTATGAGTTGCTGTTATCAAATGCCATGCCCTAGATACGCCTCTCTATCCCTAAGCTTATAATATATTCATATAACCATAACTCACCTAAAGCCGTCCTTAATTTAGAACGCAATACGTCTGCGTTGTGAAAAGAAAGTTTGCAAGAAATCTCACGGTCATGCAATGTGCGCAAACAATTTCATCTTACTGACAGATGACCAGCTCAATATGCGCATTCTATGGAAGGGCTTAAAACCAACCAATTTGCAATCTTTCTTACACACGAACGACCTTTCCTCAAATCTATAGCCAACAAGCATGTCAAGCTGCATATTAAACTCTCTAGAAAATCTCGTATACTAACAGCATGCGCTATCCCAACATCAATTTGAAATCATTTTCCCATTTCTAGGTGGCAAATTGGCGAATGGAACGCCTTGAAGTCGACTCCAAATCCAACTCCGAGGAGGAGTTCTTCGATTGTCTAGGTAAGATTGACACTTTCTTGGATATGCAACCATTCTGACCATCCCCCTCAGATACGAATGAGACAAACTCCTTGGCGAAATGGAGCTCATTAGAGTTGCTCGCCGAAGAGGACGATAGTCCACCACCACATGGTACGCAACTGGATGATAGTATATTCAATCAAGCCTTCCTACAGAGGGTTGCCTCTGAACGTGGTACGAAAAGACAACTGCAACAGTCGGCTAGCATAGATCGCTCTGATCACTCCCCACCAGGATCACCAGGCACACCATCGTGTGCAACATCCATTTTGATATTAGTCGTTCATGCCGGAAGTGTTTTAGGTAAGGACTTCTTTCTCTATACTGGCGATAGACGTTTTATAAATCTCCTCTCTTCCCAGATGCATCCAGCGAACTTACGGCAAAAAAATCGGATGTAACAACATTCCGAGCCGCATTTGAAGCCATCATGCGACAGCATTACCCAAGTTTACTATCGCATGTCACCATTAAGATGGTTCCTTGCCCATCAATTTGTACAGATGCTCTAGGCATACTCTCTAGCCTAAGTCCATACTCGTTCGATGCATCACCCTCGGCCGCAGACATTCCAAATATCGCTGATGTTCCTATTGGTGCGATTCCACTGCTCTCGGTGGCATCACCAGAATTCCTTGATACTGTGAATAAGACTGTTGCTGCTGCCAATATTGTCTACCATGAGTTCTTGAAGAGCGAAGAGGGACACGGATTCTCTGGTCAGATATCAATGTTGGGAGATTCGATGGGTTCATTGTTAGCCTATGAGGCATTGTGTCGGACAAATGGTGCTAGTCGGGACGAAGATGAGAGGTTGCTCGATATCGAATTGGATGCAAAACGTTTGTTGGTGGCACCGTCACCAAGGAGGCGACGATCTTCGTCTTCCAGTGATACTCGTTTGCCAAAATTGGACTTTGAAGTCTGCGATTTTTTCATGTTTGGCACGCCGCTCTCCATAGTGCTGGCATCAAGGAAGCTTCATGACTCTAAACATGGTACGTACTTTGCGCATCATCTGATGCTCTGGAACATTTTCGAAAATCATTTCTTCCTTTGCAGCTTTGGGGCGACCGAATTGCCAGCAGGTATACAATATGTTCCATCCTACCGATCCGATAGCCTCGCGACTTGAACCGCTACTCAGTGCAAGATTCTCAATGTTGTCCCCAGTGAATGTACCGCGATATGCTAAGTATCCACTGGGCAATGGACAGCCTTTGCATTTGTGTATGTTGTCATGTCTTACGTATCGTAGATAAATATTAATGTTGAGTTGTGTTCTTACTTTCAGTGGAGGCAATAGGATCACATCCGCAGCAGTTTAATGACAGCTTCTCAAGTGGTCGCCGCCTTTCGGACGCTTCTATGCAAAGTACTATATCGGGTTTGGTTGAAAATGTATCGCTTAGTACAATTAGTTCGCGTAAGTTCATTAATTTGTATTTATAACACTTAGAAGCTATTGCTTGTGATTTGTAAGTTTGCAAGGACCATGAATCAGTCATTCTCATCTATAGCACACTCTTTTACAACTGCCTACTCACAGAGACATTTAAAAGTTCGTTTCAGAGACTCACTCTTGCAATTTATTTTATCGTCTTGCAAATCACACATAACCTCTTTATCTTTTCCAAGATGAAAATTCTTCTCGTATTCTTCTCCTGCAGTTCAACACAAATGGTGGGGCCCGAAACGCCTCGACTATGCTCTCTATTGCCCGGAAGGTCTTAGCAATTTCCCTGCTCATGCGCTGCCACATTTGTTCCATGCAAGCTATTGGGAAAGTTCTGATGTCATTGCGTTTATCTTGCGCCAGGTAAGTTAAGCTCAAGCACACAAAAAACCCCCTTCTTTAACGCATTTCTCTTTTCCTAAAGATTGGTAAATTTGAAGGTCTACCATTGGTTGGCGACGACGACAAAGACAACGTATCATTCCGTCCGGGTCAACCACGTGAAAAGTGGATAAAGAAGCGTACGTCTGTTAAACTTAAGAACGTCGCCGCCAATCATCGTGCAAACGATGTCATCGTCCAAGAGGGACGCGAACAACGGATCACAGCACGATTCATGTACGGTCCCTTGGACATGATCACTCTGGCTGGTGAAAAAGTCGATATTCATATAATGAAAGATCCACCAGCCGGTGAGTGGACATACCTCTCCACTGAGGTAACAGACAAAAGTGGACGCATCGCATACACTGTACCGGATGATAAGACCTTTGGCTATGGTATCTACCCCATCAAAATGGTCGTTAGAGGCGACCACACCTCGGTCGATTGTTATCTAGCCGTGGTGCCACCGCTGACTGAGTGTGTGGTTTTTAGTATTGATGGCTCGTTTACGGCGTCCATGTCGGTGACTGGAAGGGATCCAAAAGTGCGCGCTGGAGCAGTGGACGTCTGTCGTCACTGGCAAGAACTGGGATATTTATTAATTTATATCACCGGCAGGCCGGATATGCAACAGCAACGTGTTGTCTCTTGGTTGAGTCAACACAATTTCCCTCATGGGTTGATCTCATTTGCTGATGGGTTGTTGACAGACCCCTTGGGTCACAAGACTTCCTACCTAAATAATTTGGTGCAAAATCATGGAATCGCTATTTGCGCTGCATACGGAAGCAGCAAGGATATTACTGTATACACGAATGTGGGACTGAGGCCGAGCCAGATGTTCATTGTTGGAAAGGTACAAAACTTATCTCTCTCTCTGAAGTTTTCAAATATTTGAACGTCTCTTTTTTTTTAGGTGAGCAAAAAGCTTCAAGCCAACGCCACAGTTCTGTCGGACGGCTATGCCGCCCATTTAAGCGCGCTGATGGCTGTTGGAGGATCAAGACCAGCTCAAGGCAATGCAAGAATGGTTATACCGCGTGGCTGCTTCAATCTACCTGGACAAGTAGCAAATCCCCGGCGACGAAGGTAAGCTTACACAGATCTTGTCTTAAATTAAGTTACAGAATTTGTTTTTTTCGTTTTTGAGTGTACTTGATGGTGTGTTTCCTTTGGTGTTTTTGTTTTGTGTGTGTTTTTGAAATGTCTGTGTGGTGTTTTTTTGAATTTTCCTTTACAAGCACATAATATCCACCAGACGTATTCCCAACTCGACGTGATTTTAAGATTATTTTCAACATGTTGTATTTTTATTTTATTTATTTTTTAAATGTGTTTTTATAAACATAATCTGTGTGTTTTATAATTTGATGTTGGATTTTCTTTTTTTTGTTTATTTCTTTCTCTTTTGTGCTTGACCCACATTTTTTAGGTTGCATGAGCCGGAAGCTTAAAGTAATTAAATAAAAAAAACACACACGCAAGAAAGACAAAATCACAACAAAAAAAAAAATGCAAACAAAAAAAAAACTACCAAAAATCGATATTTTCTTGCAGCAAAGAGAAAGCACTCTCGTCGCCGAGTCGTAGTGGGTACCTGAAGCGTAAGGCGTACTTTAGTAATGTTTAAAATGTATTATTTTTTTGAAGAAAAACAAAAATATTTAAAAAACAAAAAAAAAAACACAATAACGTATTTAATCGTTAACTGTCACGCGGTAAGTACTTCTTTTGTTTATTGAATTATTTTTAGCTATATTTGTGTGAGTGTGAAATATTTACAAGCGATATCAATACGAAAGTAGAGGGGTTGTAGGTAAGGGAAGCTATTTTGTAGGGGGTTTAGTAAATGATAGTGACTCTTCCTACTTTTTAAATGGGCAAGTATGGGAAGTATGGGCATGAGTTAAATTCGCGAAACGTGCAATATAATTAAAATATTAGCAAAACATACTTGCAGTACAATTTACATAGGTCGTAGTCTATTACCGTCTAAAAAATGACGTTACATAATTTTCGTATTTACTAGAAGAAAGCAAAGGCAAAAGTAAGGATAACCGAATCGTTTCGTATCATTTTTCTATGGCTGGCATGGTGATGGTTGCTGTCACTTCGTTTTAAAAACTAAACCGGCATCTGATTAAAACAATAACAGCTGTAAAACGTGGGCGCAAAACAAATGGGTAGACGACTTTTTTCGAATACCCACTACCATACCAAAGTGTGGATGTATTTAATGCAAAATCACGTTCCAAGAAGTCTGCAAAGTTATACGAAGCAAGCTAAATAAAGCCCCAAGAGACGATCGCATTCGGTATTAATTTTTTAAGTACTCTACAAAGGAATTCATAGAAAAACTTACGGATGTGTAGGTACAACTTGATTTTTAATGTGGGGGAAGTGCCCACTGCCCACCCCTTTTTAAAAAAAAAAATATAGGCCTTTATTGTGATTGTCGATCAGCGATCGTCACGACAATTGTCCATTCGATTGATTTTAGTTACGCGTACGCATACATTTTTTCACTTTCAAGAGGAAGCATCGATCGTCTGATGTTTGTAATCGAGAACAAGCAACTGTCAAATCGACAAATACCAATCGCAATCGACAATCACAGTTATTGATCAACGATTAACTATCGACACTCACAATAGGGGCCATAATCTTACCACTCTTTAAAAAAGGAGATCGCTGCGATCCTAGTAACTACGAAACGAGGCCATAATCTTTCTGAACGTCTTAGGACAGTTTGGAGTGAGTGAGTTTCAAGCTGGATTTAGAAATAACTATTCAACAACTATTCGTAATATATTTACTTTGACCAGTATGGCTAATAGTACGCGTTTTTCCTGGGACTTCAAGGCAGCTTATTTGTTTGGTAATTGGCTGTACGGAACTACAAATACTGTTCGCTACTTGGTACGCATCTTTAGATGCGGTGCATACAGTCCGGGATGAACCACGACCTAAATCAATATATCCCGCCCAGCCAGCTTGGTACCTAAATAGCTGCCTCCAGTTACACATACAAAAATGATTGGGGCGGTGTCTTCCACTGCTTGGTTTTCCCTCAAGCGTTTACTTAAATATTCGTCGGGCTGGTACCATTGTTGTCCACACCACACAATACACGTGACTTAGCCACATTTGCCGTTGTATTTTAAGATTTTTGTCCAGGTCAATATCGCTGACCTGGCCCATAAAGTTCGTCGTTGAATCCACATTCCATTGTTACAAGGTAGGTAGGTATAGGTATGTATGGCGGTTGAGAAAATCCCAAGCCCTAGTTGTTGTAAGTTCATGGAAGAGGAGGTTTTTAGATCCAGCCTGTGGAATTCAGAAAGGTTATCAGTTCTTTAATGCTACTCTTCGAGACCTCTTCAAGCGAGACCAAGAATGATTTTCCTAGAGATCGTTGTCTAAGGCGTGTATTTCTCCCCTCCGCAAAATATGAACTGATTCCGCGAGTGAAAAGTCGAGAGCTGAACCTTACCTGGCCAGCTCGTTTGCTTTTTTCGTTTTCCTAAACTTTGCTTTCACCTGGAACCCGAATCAGGGTAGCCTTAAACCGATCAAGCGAGGCCAGTTCATCTCTAGAACTAATTTAGAGGTTATATGGACTGAGGCTGTAGCTTTGATTGGAGCTTTACTGTCAATGAAAATGTATATCTTTTGCCTCGCACCTACATTTGTAGTTTGATTTGTCAGCAGGCCTCACGGATAGGAAATAGTTCCGCCTCAAACACACTGGCCGTATCCGGAAGCACAACGGATTTTGATAAGTTTAGAGACTCAGAAAAAAACACCCTGCACCTACTCCACAATCCATTTTTTAAACGTCCGTTTAGATTGTTAAATTCGAGTCGCTGTTCACCCGTCCCTTTTGCCTATGGGAATTCTATTTCGAAATTTGATATGAAAAGCGAAAGGCTGGTGCGAGTTCTCTTGATGGGAAAATCAGAATGTTACTACGGCAGTAGTAGTAGCAACCCGACTCTATGAGCCTGATCGCGCTGTGTCCTGTGATATTTGAAATGTGTTGGTCTAAAGTTATAAGAAGCTGAAAGCCTGTGAGGTCCTCTCCGTTGTTACCAACTTGACCCAAAAAATGTTTCTCTCAAAGCGTTCAAAATGGTTTTCATCCAATTTCGACGAGGTCCATGCTTCTGCATAATGCAGCATAACTGGGTGTGTTTGGGGTAATGATTAAGGTCTTGTACGATATCTCCTTTACTTTTTAGCCCGAAGAAACAGCGATTGGCAAAAAGAATTCTTCGCCTGATCTCAGCGCCGCTGTTATTTTGCGAAGTAATTTTAGATACTATGTAGGCAAAGTCTATGTATATATGTAATAAGCCGCAGATTATGTATGCATTTGCACTATTTCACGAAGGGGGTAAAGTAATGGTCGTGCTTACTGCTTCCCCATTAAGTTTATCCCATTTAAATTTTTGCTGTAAGTAAGTTTCCTCCTAGAAGGCAGTATAAATCTAGCTTAAGAGTGCGTGAGTGCTAACCTACCACAAGACTTCCTCTACTTCTTATCTTAAACTTTTGATAAACATTTTTTTTTACAATAATTTCAACAGGTACCTGGCTAAGAAGACTGTTTCCTCGTGTTGTTTGTTGGTGTTTCAAACTACCTAACTAATCAAATCGACATTTTAAGCAAAATTGTAAAGCCTGAAGCGCAAAAATATAATAATAACATGAAATCTCAAAAATTGAAATTAAAACTTAAATTATTTGTAAAACTTAAAAAAATAAATAAATAAATTATATTATCCATTATACATGTCATTATGTGCTAATTGCATTAGGAATCAGTTAACTAAGTCCCAACAAAATTATTGTAGCTAATACGTAATTGAAATGTGTATTTTCCAAAAATATTACCTTTGAAAGAATTTTAAAAATCTATGTCTAGTTAAACGTTATTTATTTCTTAAAACGAAAACTCTAATATTGTCTTGAATTTTTAACAAAAACTAATCGTGTTTAATAGATAAGTTTTTTTGTTTTTGTATTCGATCCTAATAATAATTATTTATACGTTTTCTTTTGAATTTTTTTCTTTAAATTATATTATATTTAATTGCACTGTGATAGAGTGAGCATCATCATACATACCTAATTAAAAAGAATATAAAATTTATATATGCTTGGGACAAACTAAAATAAATTAATTTTCAAAATCCATTCATAAACAAAAAAAAAAATTAAATTATTTTCATGTATTTAGATTGATCATTTTAAAATGAAATTAGAACAATAAAAAACAAATCCTAAGAATGATATACCTAAATATTTACTTGCTGGATGCATTGTACCTAAGCTAAATTTTGTGTATAATTGGTGTTAAATTAAACAAAATAAATACAATAAAATAAAAATAACATTTGTTAACATTGAGTAAGCAAAAAATAATAATAATAATAAAAACAATTTCCATTCAGATAAGACAAAAATCCAAAACAAGAGGTCAACAAATAAATTGGATTGTATATTTTTCTACGTTTCTTAAGAAAATATTTACAGAAACAAATAGTTATAAAAGAAAAGAAATCAGAAAACAAAACTGCAAAAGTATGGCAAGATATTTTGGTACCTACTATTAATTATGAATAAAACCAATTCTGTAGTAATTGGATATTAAGGGAAATTTAAATGAAATTTGAAGGCACTTCTATAACACCTACATCGTGAACACCTTTATATTATATAACAATCGTTCAGACCAATGCACTGCAGTGTAATAATTATTACAGCATAAAGGAAGAAAAGTCAATTGGCCCAGAGTTCTTTTAATTAGCACTCTCGTATCCATACGTAGTAACTACCAGTAAATCTTTTATGACATTATAAATGAAATATCTGAATTGACAACAATCAAATTAAAAATATGTAGTAGCAGTAGGTACATTTTCATTAACGCTTGTTTTTGAAAAAGTCCAAACACCTTAGATAATGTTTGTCCACTAAGCGAACAAACTGAACAACATTTACGGATGAGTGTCCCGAAAAATCTGCTCAATACAGTTGTTTTTCGGATTCGATATAAAGTGTAAGGTGCCTTCCATTCGACCCAAACAATTTTTCAAATAGCTATTTATTATTTTGATTTTCTCAACACTGGGTTAGACCAAGAAATCCCCCTTCTAAAAAATGTTCACTAACCAACCATTTAGCAATCCAAAGGAGAGCGACCAAAGTGATTCGAAATTGATGGAACTTCTTTCTAATGAAATCAAGACATAAATGAGAATAGTAATTTCACGCATATCGGCATATACCTAATGCCAAATAGGTCGACAAATTTTAAATCAGCTGTCAATTGTCAAGTGACTGACAGTTTTTTTATTTTTTTCAATTCTTACTACAAGAAATCTATTGAGTAAAAAGTGGAGGGGTAGGGAATATCTTATTCTCTCGAAGCCACGAATTTTTCAAGTTAAATGACATTGAGTAAAATTTCCTAAGAAATAGTAAAAATTTCTAAGATTTAAGAGTAGGTAAAGGAAGAAAGATATCTATATATATAAAAATCATGGTCAATTGTGTTTGTCGATAATGTTCTCTGTAATGCGTGAACCGATTTTGATTCTAGAAATTTCCCATGAAATGTGACGTTGATACCATGGTTTATAAGTTCATACTGTCTTTGTAGGTGTATTGGTTCATGAGTTATAGGGGCGTGGCAGCTCCCATACAAAAAATGCATTCAAAATCTTATTCCTCGAAAACCACTAAATCGATTGAATTCAAATTTACAGATAATCTTATGTATTGGCTCAGGAGTATACCTGTGAAGTTTGGTCAAAATTGGACTAAGGGGCGTGGCACCACCCATACAACAAAATCATTAAAAAATCTTTTATTTTGAAAGCCACCGAATCGATAGAGTTCAAATTTACACACAGTCTTAGGTATTGGCCCAGGAGTATTCCTGTGAAGATTGGTCAAAGTTGGACAAAAGGGCGGGGCACCTCCCATACAAAGAACATTCAAAATCGTATATCTCGAAAACTACCCAATCGATTGAACTTAAACTTATAGATAATCTTAGTTATTGGCCCTGGAGTGCTCCTGTGAAAATTGGTCAAAATTTAACAAAGGGGCGTGGCACTGCTTATACAAAAAAACATTCAAAATCGTATATTTCGAAAACCACCGAATCGATTGAGCTCAAATTGACAGAAAATTTTAGGTTAATAAAGGGGTGTGGCGCTATTTTTCGACAGTCATGGGAGCCAAAGTTAGTAAGATGTGTAACATTGACAGCTATGCATTGTTCTGATAGACAAGAATACTTTCTACGTAATACGATTCTTGGAAAAACCAAAAATGTATACCACGGAGCATTACAATAAAAACTGTTTATCACTGATTTAATTTGAAACTTATCATTTTATTTTTATATTTTGCACTACGAAGTGTGCAGGGGTTCGCTAGTAAGTTACTAAAAATTACTTTACAGAAATACGTTTAAATGTACCTACTTAATGTAATCTACAAAGCCTAAAAATGCTTGCATAATCAAACGCTCTGCATGAATCTACCAAATCTTCATGTGAATAGCCATGCGTATTCGTTAACGTTTTCCATTTCGTAAGGCTTATGAAAAATATGCCGGCAACCCTATTCTGAATAAAGATATTTTGCATTTCGAAATAAATGTTTTTGATGCGACAAACTTTTAATAAAGTTTTTTTTATTTCTTATACGTTACGTACCTACAATTTTTTTTATGAAATTACCAGAGTAAATTCCATAATCATGTCGAATGTGATGTAGTACCTACAAACTTCAACTAGCTTTGTGTGGGCTAGGTTAGCAAACGTGTCAACTTAACTTGTCCACTTGAATTTTCGACTATGGCACCATTCCAATTTGTTTATTGTGCGCTGTGTTAAAATTCGAAAATTTTAACTGATTATTTAGTCAGGATTTTCTTAATTAAATTGGTCGGCTTTCAATCAGTAAACGTCAATTGAAAGTTGGTCATATCTGATCGAACTGGACCAACCAAAAAGAAAAACAAAGGAGTTAGACTAATATCAAACTTACTGAACTAGAAATCCTATCGTCTTCAGTCTTAGGTAGATTTATCGGTCAATTGAAAAAGCTGTTCGCATGATCGATCAATATAAAACTCGAGCATTTTGAGCGTGCTCAGATATTTCTCATTTGTTTATGAAACACACTTGAGCACATAGCTGTCATAATGGTGATTTGTTAAATGTTATTTATTAATTTGGTTTGCCGGAACAAGAAGAGTCGTCCGCCATTTCAACCATTTTGTTTATCCTTTTTTTTTTTTTTTTTTTGTCAAATTTGACTGTAAGTGCGTAATCAGCTTTTTATTCAGCCTGCTCAGTCAATTTATTCTAAACTCATAAAGCGCGCTCTAATCATTCTCTGAACAAAAACACGAACTTTATTTGACAGTTCAGGATCTGCTCTGAACTAAAAATGGAAAACGCCTACCTACAGGCCAATAAAAACTTATCTCGATTTCCATTATAGACTTTTACCATTTTGCTCTCAGATCCCCATCCCAGATCCCAGATTGTTCCTACCCGATGGGAAAATAAAATGAAGATGATGAAGGACAGCAGATTTCTAGAGCCCGAAATCTGAATCTGGGAAAAAGTGCTATTTCTTGCCCAATGGAAATCGACATTAGACACACTACGTTAGCCTGTTGTCAGCTGTTTTTAACTATCCCAGTTCCCAAATAAATTACTGAACATACTGTTCTGTCAACATGACCAAATAAAACGGACCATTTCAGAAATCCCAAACTTTATAAGTGGCGATGGCGGCATCCGTCTCAGAGATAGCTCCTGGCTCGAATGGAGTTTTTTTACCTATAATGGTGGCCATAAGTATTTTAACAAAACTAAAGTTAATTCTGCTCATAATTTGAAACTTACTTCATGTAAATTTTGGCATCAATGGAAAGGTTATTTAAATTCCGTTTGAATGATACAAAACTTTCCTTAATCCATTAAGTACCCATTTAAAAATTTTAGAATTTAAAATTTTTGTCAAAGTCTACTTTTTTGATTTTTTTTCCTCGGTATCAAAAAATATCATTTTTTGATGCAAAAAGTTTCTCCAAACAATTCTAATAGTGACTGCAAAAAAATGTTTTCAAAAATCTCTCCGCTAATATTTTTTATGATTTTTTGAAAATTGCTAAAAATGACTATTTTAGCCACTTTTTCCTCCTTTTCATAAAAAATTTTTCTGAGATCATCCCATTCAAAAAATCATTAAAAATATTAGCGAAGAGATTTTTGAAAATTTTTTTTTGCTGTCACTATTAGAATTATATAAAGAAACTTTTGCATCAAAACTTTTTTTTTTGACCCAGGAAAAAAGTAAACAAAAGTAGACTTTTACAAAAGTTCAAAATGTTTAATGGGTACTAATGGGTTAAGGAAAGTTTTGTATCATTCAAACAGAATTTGAATATTCCATTGATGCCAAAATTTACATGAAGTAAGTTCAAATTATGAGTAGAATTAACATTAGTTTTGTCAAAATACTTATGGCCACCATTGTATATCGAAAGCAAACAATGTGCAACACAAAACTATACTATACACAAGAAGAATGTCTGATAATAATGAACGTTACCTTACGATACGAGGCCCAGTGCTAGTTTTATAGTGAATCCATTTATAAATGGCTGAATGTATGCATGAATGTACTACCCACACACCTAAAATATTACCAAATTTGACATTTTCCACAGATTTTAATGTCAATATATGCTAATCATTTCAAAATATCTCTTATCCCTGAAGACTCTTTGACCACTCTACATGCACAGAAAAATAGTTCCCAATAACCTATTATAAATATTGCAGTTAACTAATTATAAATCCCACCACTTACACATAAAATTAAAAAAAAAAAAAAAAAACAAACAAAATCGATTTTAGTACAAAACCAACAAAAAAGAAAAATGTATCAATATTTTTTTACAATTGTTAAATAACAAAACAAAATAAATCATATTTTTTGTAAACGGATATTCACCATTTTTTTCCTCCCTCAAAAACCCATCAAAACAAAAGGTTTCCTCTTAACTAATCCTATAATAAATTTACAAAAGCTTGCTAAAAAAAAACCGGAATGCAAAACGACTTTACTGTATATTTTCACTTGTTACATTGAATTTTTTTTTATAATCCGTGTTTAACTAATGTGAACATTTTTCTTGAAAATTGTTTAGAAATAAAGGCGCGCTTTAGTACAACCGACAAAATAATGTCAGAATTCATGCTGAAAGTAAGCTAGACAGCTTTAAATTGTGTTGTTACTGACAAAAGGATTAGAAAGCCACTCTAGTATGTGATTGGTTCAATAATTATTGTCTGTTGTAATATTTAATGTGCGCCTGATTTCACACAACAAAAATTTTGTAGTTTCTGCATGTAAGTTACATAACACAAGCACTTTATTGAATAAAATAAAAATATTCTATTAACATCTAAAATTAACTATAAAAAGTTAAAGAATAAAAAAAAAGTGTTGCATAACGACAATCTCACATGATTGAGCGCTTAACTGAGAAAAAAAAATTACAAATAATGTAAATTTTGATGGAAAAGAAAATAAATTATGAAATTAAAAGTAAAAATTACGTACCTACATATAGTATAGAATATTTATATACATATACATATTTGCAAAATGTGAACATTTAGATGATAAATAAATAAAACTCTAGAATCTCAATATATAGTTACTATATTAGAAAAGCATGCATTAAACAAAAAAAAAAAAACGTGATGTAAAATTGTATTTCTCATGTATAAATATTTATTTAAGTAAACATTCTTATTAACCTAATCACATAAATTTGTGGCGACGGAAAGTATACATAGGTAAGAGGTAATACTGTCCAATGTTTGTTAAACTAAAAAAATAAAAAATAATAATGATAATGAAATTACTGAGTGTTATGCATTAATATTAAAAATTACATACTGTATTCCTATTAGAGAGATGAATAAATAAAATTTGTGTTACGCATTCATTTTTTGTGGAAATAAAAAAGAATATAATATATATATTTATATATACATGTATTTATGAAGGCAAATTAAAATTTGTAAGTTATTGTTGTGACTTATAATAAAATAATAAAAAAAAAAATTAAAATAAAATGAGAGCAAAAGCAAATGCGCATTTGAAATGAGAAATATATGTGAATTAACAAAAACGGATAATTGGTTTTTGAATTGTGTATCAGTCTTAATGATCGGGAGCTTATAAGGGTCCCAAAGAAACAGTCGAAATTATTAAGGCAAATCGCGAGCCAGTACAAATACAAAGCTCCAGTAGTATTGCCTCTGAAAATGGAAAAGACGATGAAGCTACTGGACACCAGCACCTAAGATGTCAAGACGTTAGTTGAGAACGTCCAGACTAATGATGAATCAGAATCTTGAACATATTATTATAAACCTAGTTTCATATTAATATTTCAAGTTTCCGTATTTATTTATAATTGTCTTGTGAATTAAAAATTGGTAAAGATTTAATACTGATTTTTGAGTATGATTTTGGGGACATTATTTCGTTCAACGGAAAGTTGGCTCTCAGGTTAAGGTATGTACCTACCGATTCACTCCTTATGCCTAATTTCTGAATGTAACTTTTATATTCAATACGAAGTATAGGCCAGTTAAGTTATTATTTACTGCTAGGTTCCACATTTCACTTTCACTCGAAATGAAATCGGCAATCAATTTGTGTGCTCTAAAGTTCACTGTATTCGATTTCAATTTCAAAATTTTCGGAATTAATACAAAGTGAAATTGTGGTTTCGAAAAAATTTCAGAGTTTCCGAATCGCTCGAAATGCAGAACACTGAAAACGAATACACTCGATTTGCAATTTCGATTTCACTCGATTTCTGGAACCTAGCTGTTAATGCACTCTACGAAATATATATTCATTTTTGCGAATTTTTGTCTGTTATGTGACATTATTGACCATTGGTAAAGGTACGCACTTTAGAAAGTGTCGCTCAAACATTCTTCCATAAGCCGACAGTATTGACATAACTGGTAAGAAACACACGGAGGAAACGTCACAATAGGCAACTATTACTTTGAGGTAATGAGAAACATTGTATACCTCGGCTTTGGGGCTTATTCCCAAAAGCGCGTTGGACCGCTTTTCATGGCGGATTTGGATTTTCGTATTTCCAAAAGCGATTCCCACCGTTTGATAAGAGCGATAGCTGTTAAGGTAATAAATTGCTGGCGGATTGTTTGCGGATCAAAATAAACTAAATCCTTGTGCATTCAAACTGAAAAGAATGTCAAACTTTAAAATAGGAAGAATGAAAAAACTGGAAAGCTCTGGAAATATCAATTCACTTGTAACAATAAGCAAAAGCGAAGACGGTCGGAATTGAGGTAGGTCGTAGGTAACGCTTTCAATACTATTCGCGCGCCGAGCATTTGTGACTAACCCGCCTGCTAAAAATTAACTTTACCTGCTGCACCTTTAGCTACACAGAGGTTCCCTTTATGATGGATGAGAGGAATAAGAAAGGACATTTTGAAATTCGACCCCTAAAGGGGGAAAAGGGGGGGTCAAGTTTGTATGGACAAACTTTTTTTTTTTCATCCGATTGACTTCAAACTCGGTTTGTGTACTCTCTTTATAAGAAAAAAAGATAATTCATTTTCTGGAAATTTTACTTGGGGCCCGATTTTTTGGTAATGACCCCTTTTAAGGGGGCTATTTTCTAAACTCACGAACCGTTCGTCGTATCAATTTGAAACCTTGTAATGCGTCGTAAGCCTCTGTCGCCGTTGAATATGCTTATCGCTTTATCCAACTCCAGCGTACGTTCTCCAAAGATATTCCAGCGGAATTCTGTAAGAATGAAGTCATACTGCTGGAAAGTGGTACACATCTCGACGATCTTTTTGGGTGCATATGTTGAAGGATAAGAGTTCCCCCTTAGTCTAAAGATCTAAAGATGGTAAGGAGGAAAGATAGTGCTGGGCAACCATTCCACATTCATGTTGAACCTTATGAAAGAGTCTCTATATTTCAAGGTACCTAATGGGCATTCCTAACATGGCCAGTATAAAGCTCACAAAGTTACAGGCTTGCCTTGAGAAAAAACGTTGCTAGCTTGTACTGTATTAATTTCAACGTACGATTTCGAAACCTATTTAGCAGGTACATACAATGCGGTTTCCGGCACACCCAGACCAGATTATGAGAAGTGCAAATATCATTTTCGATTATCCGGGATTTTCGATTTTCCGTAATGAGCTCGGTCCCGAGCACCCCGGTTAATCGAGAGTTGACTGTATACTCAAATTTAAAATATTTCTAGCACCGTTTGAGGAAATCAAGACATTTCGCAGCGTTATTGGCGACTTCGTGTATAGCTATAGTAGGTTCTCTTGAACGCACATGATAAAAGCGCCGTTCATGGATAATAGCTGAAGATTGTAACGAAACGTCCCCGTTCGTCACACTTTTATGTCCCCCACTGTAAACACTTTGTATGGCCAGTACTGTACACAGGCAACCGCTGCAACACCACCCGCTGCTATTGCACAAAATTCCTAGACTGCCCAACCAACCAATATGTTTGACAAGACATTTTCATTCGTCACTTATAAGTCACACTGAGTAATTGGAAGAAATTGTATGAATGAAATTGCCATTCGGGGAGATTTGTCTACTTGTTGTGTGTACCAATCTAGTGTACCAGATAAGGCTCCCACAAAGAAATTGACTTCGGTCAGTCTTGTGAATTTTTGGTGGCTAAGTTTCTTTGGGAAGCTGGCCTTAAATCAGCGGTGTCAGCATCTTTGGCTTTCCTGCTTAGGAACGCAACCACGCTTGTCGCTGGACGCAAATCGGAACTACGCTGGGCCGCAGATTGAAATCACTCATGCCGCTGGGCCGCATATCGGAGCCACGCTTGTCACTGGGTCGCAGATCGGAACCACACTTGTCGCTGGGCTGCAAATCGAAAACACACCTGTCTTTGGGCCGCATATCGGAGCCACGGTTGTCGCTGGGCCGCATATTGGAGCCACGATTGTCGCTGAGCCGCAGATCGGAGCCACGATTGTCAGTGGGTCGCTTCTTGTAATACGGAGCCACGCTTCTCTATGGGCCTACTCAACTTAGGAATTTAATCATTGTTAAGCTAATCATAAGACAGTAGTGTATACGTTTGTTATTGAAATAAAGGATATCTCTTAACCAAAGTTTGATGTTTCTTTAGGCAAATCCTGGATCCGGCGAGCGAAACCTCGGCCTCAGAAAAAGCACATCACAAGGTTCAGCTTTTAAAACAGCAGACAGCATTTTAAATGAACCTGATTTTATAGCGCTTCAAAGGTCGGAATGTAACAAACCTAACTTACGTTGCCGTTCCAGAAGGAATGGATTGGGCTGGAGGTTGCAGATAGGATATCATTTTTATGAAAATGAGAAAAAGTGAGCCAGCAAGGATCTGCTCATAAATTCCTTCGGGTGTTGTCTGTCCAGAATGTCGAAACCAGTCAGAACTGTGGATATTGAAATCGGCGTCAATGACGATTCTTGTTATGGAGTTAGACAGCACGTCAAGCTCATTACAACTCGAGTCGCTGTCAAAGCCTTCTATAAATAAAACAGTTATTAATTATTTCTCTACGGACATGGAATTTAATTTGCGGTACCTACAGCTAGTGGAATAGTGGATCAACAAAATTCAAAACGATAACAAATGATTGCGAATCGACAAAAATGTCAATCTCGATCCAGACTTGAAATACCTATACCAAAATTAAAAATCGTCGATAAAAGGTATTTTTTTATCGATAGCATTCAAATACAAAGGTCTTGCTCTAATCTTCTGTGAACCAAAGATTGAAAAAAGTCCATAAGTATATTCAAAGTTCCTTAAAATAGTCTAATAATAGTCTAATATAATTTGAATCTATCTGGCAACGCTTTATATCGTATCTATACATTTATTCCTAAAAACTTTTAGATAAAAAAAACACTTAACCATCCCCTTCTATTGCTCAACATTAGTCATTAGACATTAGGTCAGCTTTTAGCGTTTTCGTGCCTTTCGCACAAACAAAAACATCTACGAATACATTTTTGTGTAGAAGATATCTAATTTCTAACAAATCCATGCTAGATTCGCTCTTGTACCATACGCTGTGCGATACTCTCTGCCAAAAATATCCCAAAATTATAATCTCACACATAGAATATTAGATTTGAAAGAGTACAAGTAGGTATACTTTGCGTACCATCTCAAAGGCTCTTTTCATTTGCTTAGTACTCGAAAAACACTCTCTTTTCAGATCGACTTCGTTGGGTATATTCGCATTTCGTATATTCTGTAATCTGTAGAGTGTAGTGTAGGTACCTCCAAGAGAGTGAACACAAAATATGAACTCTATTCAAGAATAACCAGCGGCATACACTACACTAGTACACTAGGTTCAACCGAACAGTCTACAATAGCTATTTCCATTGTTCGGTCTAAGTATTCCTCTGGCAGGTTTACCTGCCAATATTCTATCGCTATACGTGAATTTTCGATTTTGCGCGTGTATACATACTTATAACGTGAAATAGTGTCCTTAATCTCTAAGTTCTGGGCCATTGAAATGCGAAAGTGAAGTGAAATTATTTTCAGTGTCGGAAAATACCCATTAAAAGAGCACAATTACCTACTTTGCAGCTGCCTTATAGTGCAGTGGAAGATACAATCAAGCAGAAATTTTGCAGCTTATCTGGTAAGATGCTAGCATCCATAATATTATATTAGCAATCAAAATGAACAAAAAAACACTCCTAAACACGCGCGTCACAATCTCTCTTTAAACACATGGCAAATCTTAAATGAGGTGTGGAAAAAGCAAAAAACAAAAAATCTATTGACAGAGTATTTCAAGAATTATCATATCTATTGACTCAGAACTAACAAATTTGTTATAGAGTATAAAATAGTACCTACGAGATAGGAAGTGTACAGTCAACAGTGTATATTGGTGATGAAATGAGTTACAATCATGCCCCCAACGAATTTTGGCAGATTGAAGATGAGAATAACTTTGCGAAAAGCATTTAAAAAATTTCATTCATATTACGCTCACGTGAATTTTTATAGAAACGTTATTATCTGACATTATTTAAGGGTTAATGTATTGATATATTTGTCGGTAGTGTTGGCACCATCAGCTGACCCTCATTTTCCATATAATATCCGTATGCGTTATCTATTTTCGGCGACTAGTGTTGCCAGAGAGTTTTTCATTGATTTTTCTTATTTTTGCGATAGTTTAAAAATAAAACAATAAAAATATTAAATATTATGTAGATATCTCTGTTTTTACGCAATATTTTTTTCTTAATTTAATATTAAGCACTTTAGCGTGCTGAATGTAGTTACGCTTCTTTTTTACATAATTCGAACATTATGTACGGACACATTATTTTATTTACAAATTTGTTTTGGGGGAAATATTTTATCAACAGAACTTATTAGAGGGTAACTCACATCTTCCCTAAATGTGAAGATTTTTATCCACTGAATAGTCAGTCCATTGGCATGCCATAAGAAATTTCAGTTGAAATAATGTAAAATTGACAGATGCGTATTGCCTAACACAATAATATGTAAATCCAAATTCATAACGTCAACTCCATTTAATTGTTCACCAACTTTCAACAGTATCTATAGCTACTGGGCCACACATGCCTTCCCATGAAAGTCGTGTCGGGCGAGACATGCGTCGATTTTAAGTGAGTAGAAAAGAGAAGGAATTTTCTAACATATTTTATGTTCAGAGATAACAAATGAAAATTCCAAGATCTGGCAACAATCAGTCTCGGCACTTTTTTCTTTATTTAAGATATTTTGCCGCAGGCGCC
This sequence comes from Cheilosia soror, assembly GCA_949372485.1. NCBI lineage: Eukaryota > Metazoa > Arthropoda > Insecta > Diptera > Syrphidae > Cheilosia > Cheilosia soror. The sequence goes on from OX443563.1 coordinate 87,715,091, forward strand.
TTTTAGTGATAAGGTGGCATTTACGTCGACTCATCAACATAAAATGTTGATTTAATTAATAAACAAATACATAAATGAACGATGTTTTGCACTAAAGTAATTTTATTGCAAAAACTCTGTTTGATTCCGATGTGATTTAAAAATATTATTAAAAAACATTAAAGGCAATGAGCTAAGCTTCTTAAACCGCCAGCGGTTTGAAAATAAAAATAATTAAACAATTACTCGTGGGTTTTCTGAGGTCCAAATGCGACGATTAACAAAGCCATTAAGATGAAAATGAGCTTCATCACTGAAGATGAAAATTGCGGTCTGTATAGCTGACAAACCTTCATTATTTTTAAAATATTGCTCAACAATGAAAATGCTTTGTTGTTTCGTATATAGAGCTCCATTCTTATTAGACTTGTCACATTGTTATCATTTCTTTCCGTAAGCATCACTGTAGGTACTCATTGACATACTATACATGGACTGCTAGCAGCCAATTATTCGTTGAAGCAAACATAATCACTAGCTCTTTTGGTTCACGGCGGAGAGAAACGAAAACACTCAAATGTCATCGAGCAATTCGTGTGATTTTGTTTGAGTGTTGAGTGTGCCATCTGTTATAGAACTTTTGAATAAGTCGTTATTTTTGCGCAGCTGCAATGTTTCTACAATGGATGGCACTGTGTTCTATGTGAAAAATAGCAATTTTGAGCAGAGGTTTAAACCTCTTTCCTACTTTCCTATTTGCTTCATTTTTCCTCGCAGGTTTGTATATCAAACCGACATTTCACTAGCAGTCCATGTATAGTATGTCAATGACTGTACTATACTACTATTAAATGGCGCAAATGACACCCTTTACGTAGGTACTAAGAAAGCAAATTCAATTACCCCTTTTCCTCTGAAGAATTCGTCGATTAAACTCTCAAATTGAAATATCACGTGTATTTATTATTCGTCTCCAATATTGAAAGCTAAATCTATTATCTTTAGGTTATAGAATCACTATATATGAAAATCCCATGTCAATGTGCTATCTCTTAATTGATCTGTGAGCATGAGCACTTTTCATTACAAGATTACATTTCGCTGGTACCAGGCAATTATGCAATTCATTAGCACCTCTCTATTGATTGTATTTGCTAACTATTTTATTTATACACTCTACTATAAGTTGTATTTGTAATTTAATGTACGTATACACATAATGTTGTTATATTGTCTCATTAGGGGTTATCTGCAATTTATTAAAATTCCTTACTCCCTTAAGAAAGACATTACAATGGGTCCACAAGAACTTTAGCCTAATACGGTAGAGTCCATCCTGCTCTAACTATCCGTAAACCTATTCCTAACCTACCCCTAAGGAAATTCCTTACAGACCTTACCCAGGTCAAAAAATTAAAAAAAAAGCCACAAAAAATGCACCAAACGTCCCCAAAACACGCAAAAAAAAAACTCCAAAGAGACCAAGAAGTCGTGAATGCCAAACGGTTGGTCTAGACAACTGCAAACATCACAAGTATTTAACACTGACGCTATTTTTAGATAAATGCAATACCCAAAACCAGTAGTAACAACAGAAACAGGAACACATCACACAAATTCAACGACATTCTGAATGCCCTCCAGCGACGAGCCACAATCATACGACTACGATTGGGTGAGTAGTTTTAACGTGATGCCATAAGGCACATACAAACCACATACAAACAGACAAACATAGTTTTATTAGATACTCACATCCTGTAAGTGATAGAGTTTGAATTCACACACATGATGATAGACGGGCTAAAAGATAAACACGGTAAATACAACCTATCGCATTTTATTCACCATACTCTAGTGCCACGGGTTTCCAAACTTTTTCATACTGCGACTACCTATACAGGTTATAATATTTTTGAGACGCCCTTCTTAAAGGACACAACGGAACAGGTACTGGTACTGAAGATTCACTAAAGAGTTTTCAATGAGTCGACATTAAAATGGAATAAAACAAGCTGTGTGCAAGGTATTAACGAATCCCATGCATGCCATTATAGTATGGAATATAACACCAGGCCCAAATGTCCGCCGCAGCTTCTCACATTGTCACGGATCCGAGTGGTCCAATCTGCCGCATAGATCCGGCTTAATTTGAGCGATGGCATTGTTTGTTTTGCGTTTAAGGACATCGGTCGATTGCGGTTTATTTGCATTGAGCTGCGACTTCAGGCAACGCCACAAGAAAAATTTAGCGAGGTTAAATTGCACGATCTTGGTGGCCAATTCACGTCACCTCTGATGGAGATCAGATAACCATGCATTGCAGCTGAGTGACACATAGCAACCTGCTGCATGGAACCACATGTTAGCAGCATCGTTCTGTAGTACTCGCCGTTTATGGTATTGGCCTTACCAACGTCATGAAAAAGTACGGAGCAATGACGCCACCGCCAGCCTCAAATGCGCACCAAACAGCTTTTTATGGATGCATTGCCACCTCGTGTTGGTTGGCGTCATCCCATATATGGCAATTTGGCCATTCATCATGTTTTTTCTATGGTCATTACATTATCATTAACTTTGAGCTCCTGGGTCAGTTGGATCTTGAACGGTATATATAAGCCCAAGTCTCGACGCAAAATTCGCCAAGTTGAAGTCTGCAAAATTCTTATACTTCTTGTGCACGGCAAAACACAATGGCCAACATCGAACGAACCCGACCCGACATATTTTTTTTTTTCAAATCGAGATCAAGCTGATGGAACATCATGTGCAGGCGACCTGTGCGTATCGTCTTCCGACACCCCTAGGATAGCCCCACGACGCCCCAGGGCGTCGCGACGCACAGTTAGGGAACTCCAGCTCTAGTCTAAACACTGTCGGCACTAATAAAAATAACTGCTAAATTTTGTAATTTTTGAACACACTAAAAATTTATTTAAATAGTACTAGAATAATTTTTGACAAAAAAATCTCAGCTAAAAATACAATCATTGCCAGTATCAAGCCACTTAGTAAACAAAGCCATGCAAATTGCAAATGTCGCAAAGTCAACGAAACTATAACCTTGTCTGATGTGCGCACCATTGCAATTAGACCAGCTTCGGATGCCTGCATCACAGTGTCAGCTTCCCACTTTTGCATCAATCCCGTATCCGTTACTTGGACAATGCAATCATTTAAAATCTCCTCAAACGGCGAATGTCTGACAAATAAAAATCCCAAATAATAATCAAGCAAGCTTTCACGAATCATGTGGAACGTAGGCTTGGAAAATCTTCTCTGCAAGCCCACAAGGAACTCTGCTTTGTCCATAGCTGTGGAATAGGCAAAACTGGTGTTCATCGAATCGTGTTCCCTCAGGAAGACGACATTGTTGACTAGTTTTATAATTTTCTCAAAGCCCGCCACATGCTGATCTGGACCTGAAATTAAACCCCAATGGTAATCGACCATCATAACAGTGACATTATTGTCCATGAGGTCCTGTATCGTATCGTATTGTTTGACTCGTATAAATATCGTCAAAAAGGATGTCAAATGAACATTGTAAAGGTTGACTAGAATAAATGCGAGCACTATGATTTGCACATGCATTCTATAAGCATTGGTGATAGGAGTGCCCGGCGATAGCGCAAGGAGTAACGTAAATGTTTGACGGAAATAAAGCCACAGATTGACAGGATTGTTGGCATAAAAGTCTTTGATGCTGTGCATCAGGATGACATAGACTATGGTAATGCCAATGAATAACCACACGGTTAATGTAAACGGCCTCAAGTAGTACTCATCCGAATGGATAAAACCATTTAACGGAACCATAATGGTCCATCGTAAGAATTTGATGGGGTAACTCAGCTCAAGCTCCTCGATTGGCAGGTATGTGTTCATGCTGATGTCGACGTCACCATTGCATGTTGCATTCACTACTCCCGGTATGAAAAGCTGCGACGAATTGTTGATGATGACTTCACTGAAGGTTGCATTATGCTTCTGCAGAAAACTCAGATATAACTGTGCAACGTACCCGCCGATTGTCATCCGACCCTTTCGGTTCTGGTACCAAAAGACTCTGGGAAAGTCGCTCTGGATGGTCGTGCGAAAGCTGAGTCCATTTAAGTCGATCAATGCGTTTGGGAGAGGATCTGTTTTCCAGACTCGTTGAACGGATATGTCTGCATAGGGCAAGTAGGCAAATTGCACGTCATCGACTATTCCGAAGATTCTCGTAAATTGGTTGTCCTTAAAGTAGATAAAATATTCTTCGAGAACATCGACGCTGCTGGCAATTATTATTGCAAACTTTCGAACTTGCAGGCACAGAATAAACTTTTCTATCACGTCGTAGCACTGGCGGTTCCCATCGACTTGGACCACCAAGATGATGCTTTTGTCAATAGACTTAAGTTCACTGAATTCACTTTCAAAATATGTATAAATTGTCAACGGGAGGGTTAAATCCCTTTTCCGAATTTCACTCAAATAACCATCAGCCACCCCGATAAAATATGCTGACGACGGTTTAATTTCCTTGTGAATCCTTTCGACAAGTTCCCCGAATTCGCTGTAATTCCCGCAAATGCCGACTACCGATAAAAGCCAAAGCGTTGTAGCACTTAGGAGGTGCATTCTGAAATGAGCAGAGCATTATTTTGACTAATGCCATCGATCGAAAAGAAGCGAGTTCTACTGTGCACTATATTTGTTTGACGTAATTACTTTGGTGATGTGTAATCGTTGCACATCAAGTGACCGCCCCTCCTTATTAGGGGTATTTAGTATTTACATGGCAAAATATTTTTAAATTGACGCAATATATAGGATATAGAATCGTATCCTTTGCATTGTTCGAAGTGTGATTGCTTTATTATGTTGTTGCTTTATGTAGGTAGACACATATTGATGCACTTAATTAAAATAAAAATAATGCACAAAAGAAATATTTCGACAAAATGTATTGGTTTTGTAGCTTGTGGTTGTATCTTGTGGTAATGAAGGGTATAGGTACTGATTGACATCAGCCTGATGGCAATGACCGCAATACTCAATTATAATTACATATTAGGCGTGTTTTTCTGATACCTCGTCAGCCAGCAGTTCAGGACAGGCAGCCGAACTTTTCGCCAAGTTGGTACACTTGATTAACACGATCATCAGCATGAATTTCATTAACACGCCTATTAATTGTTATAATTATGGTAGCCACAGGGGGCAGGTCTTGTCCATCCTCCAACGGCTAGCCACAGTTTTAGCCAAATATGCACTTCTGTAAAGAAATATTTCACTGACCAAAACTCAGCAAAGCAAACTAAAATATACAAAATATTCAATAAAACTATTTGAGGTGACTCAAACGAAATTGCATTTCAAATAAGCCTGAAGGTATACAAGCATTTTTGATAAAATAGTTAAAACTCTTATGTTTTGTTGTAATTTTGACATTTTGATGTCTGCTTGAGATTATTAAAACTATAACCGATGACGAGGAATCAGGGCCGTAGCCAGGATTTTGGTTCGGGGGGGCTAGCTTCCAAGTCTTACGAAACAGAAAACTATTCCAATTCATTGATTCCTATTAGTCACATTTTTTCAAAGCAGAAGACGTCTTGATTTTTTTTTTTTTTTATATGAGATCAGTCACCTTATCTGGATCCACAATAATATCAGAATGAAGTGATCTTAACCTTGAATTCTCCATAACGCTTCGGGACATTGTTTTAATCTTTTTCATAGCTGAAAGGGTTCTTTCAACACTAGCTGTGGTCACTGGAAGCGTTGCAAAAAATTTATAGTCTAAAGTAATTCTTGTCACATATATCAAGCAATTTCAAAACTTCGACGATTTTTTTTTCGCACCAAAGAATGTACTCAGCTTTCACCAGCTGACAACGAAATTTCATTATCAAAGTAACGTGTTAGCTTTTCCATTTCGTTCACTCGCTCAACTGCAGCAAGACCTATGGGAGAACAGCTTGAAACGATGATACAACGTCTTCGTTGACCATGAATATGCCCCTAAGATTTTGTATTAACGAATCTATGCAAGAAATCAGTATCGACACTCTAAAATAGGCTTCAGAAGGAGAGGTTTCTGGATTGGAATGCGTTGTTTGTTTCAATGAAGTTCTTCAAATAAGTCCTCGGCAAGTTAGGATGCGGATTGAAAAGCCTCTCGGAAAAAAATTTCCGCATTTTCTCTGATGTTCTTAAGAGAATTCAAAACTTCTTTTGTGCGGTCGATTGCAGAAACGAAATCTAAGGATTTGTTCTGTAGGGAAACTGATAAGGGCAGCGCTAAACTGAATAATTTTTCGTATACAATAAGGCTTACTAGGCAATGACTTTTTTAGACCGCTGCCAAAAGTGTTGATACTTCCGAAGACTTCAACCACGTTCTGCTCGTTATTTTTTCAATACTTATTGAGATGCATTTGAAGAGCTCTACAAAGGAATTAACACTGTCATGCCTTTCAATGAATTTTGTTTTACAAAGGCGTAGAAGTCAAGTTTTTCGGCTCTCTGGTGCGTGTTTTTTAATAACAGTTTTGAAAGTTATACATAATATGCATTTGAAAGGTTGCGGAAGAAATCAGCTATTTCACTAACTACACTAAGGCAATTGCGAATTGCAGAAGTTGACATGGCAGAGCAAGGTTAAAACTATGGCTTGCACAGTGTACATACCTAGCGTTTGAATACTGTGTACCTAACGGGATAGTCTCCTTATTTTTATTGATTTGATTTATATTAAGCCCCATTACGGTCATTTCAGTTTCAGTTCCAAACAAGACACAGTTCACAACATTTTCTAGGCTTCAGCCCCTCAAGCCCCCCCCCCCTCCCCTCTGGCTACGTGCCTGCGAGGAATGCTTAGCTTAGATGTCCGCAATAAAGTGCATACAAAAATCCTCCCTCCTCCTAGAAATACAAGATTCCAACATTCACACGATTCCGTTTTTTTGTTACAAAACTTGATAGCTTACCCACATGACACTGAAATGTTTGATATTTTATATTGTAGGTTAGGTATGTATGTCATTTACATAAATAAAACAGTTTGTCCTGGCTGATTGATGATAAACGACTAGCCGAAACCAAGAGCTAGGAAGCTTATATTTCGAAACCTTTTTCCTTTTATGGCTAAATTGAGCAATTAAATCGAACTCCAAAGGGGAAAAATCTTTGTTTTCTGCAGGGTGTCCCAGTTAAGCGGTATAATCCTTTAAGGTAAGATTCCTAAAGTTCCCCCCAAACAAAAAAGGTGTTACCACTTAAAATGCTATAACTTGTAAACTATTATAGATAAGGAACAAAAATTGTTTTATACATTTTAAAAAGACAATTCAGTAGCGCATGCAAGTCTTAAGCACATCGATCGGGTACATCTGTTAAGCTACAAAAAAGTTATGCCTCCTTAAACTCAAAATTTTGAAAATTTGTTGTTAAATTTTTTTTTACTTAAAATGATTTTTTCACAAAATTGTTTCTTAATAAATTTTATTTTTTGTATGAAATTTGTATACTTGAGAAATTTCCTAAAAATTATGTTAAGCAAATTTTTTACGTACGATCAACAAAAGTTGTAGTAAAATTCGTTTTTTGTCAGACAAAAATGGTCAAAAAAAAGACTAGATTTTTCGCAAATATGAGGTTTTTTCTTTCATAGCATCCCTGAATAAATGATCCATGGGTGTTAAGGTCAGAAGGTTTGGGTGGCGAAGAATTTGGGGCCAAATCGACCAGTTGAAAGTATTGTTGAGGTATGGAGTTAGTTACGCCGCTGTTACTATGACGAGATGCCCCATCTTGATGAAAGAACATCGCTCTTCTCTGAACAAGAAGAACAACTTCAAGAGCTCCAGCAATCGTTCTGTAAGAAATTCCAGGTAGTAATGAGAATTAACTGTTTGTGGAAGAACGTGCAGATACTTAGTAGGCCCTAAAGTGTTTTCAAGCATTTACGCTAAACCTCCTTTGAAATATGTTACGGCAGCGTATAAGGGCAGTCTTGTTGCTCCAGCGACAAACCTAACAGAAATATTTCAAAAGTTAGTACCGTTCGTCTTTTGTCACCAAATCGTCTGTTTTTATGGTCGTCACTGTTCCGTGTAGTGTTCGTCTGTCATTTTGTAGAGCAAAGACTTGAACCATGGAGAATCCGAAAGTGCCTATAATGTTACGAATCTGTAAGAGGAAAACAAAAAGATAAATACATGGTTCCTCTCAATAGCGGCTACATCGGATGATGGATGTTGGAGCTTTTGGATAGGTACATAGGTTGCGGAATATTTTTTTTGTTAGCGACAGCGAACACGATTTTTTTGAAAAGGTCCGTTGGCGTGGCAACAAGCCACAGTAGTGCAGTGCAGTTTTTTTTATTATAAAGTCCTGTGCAAGGCAGTGGCCGTAAGCAAAATTGCTAAGTTTTTTTTTTTATTTTTATGGAAATGTGCATTTGGGCGACCACAGACTGTCTCCCAATTCTGAAGTCGTGGTCGCCAAACTTTTAATGAAAAAGTCCGGAAATTAAAGTCTTCATCGAGCATATTACCAATAAGACACAACATACAGACGCGCAGTGGCCCCCCATTAGTGGCGAAATCCATTTAAAAAGCACTTGAACTCCCTACTCCCCGAGCGAACAAGCGAAGCCCAATAGTATATGTACAAATATATACATACATTGTCGCAGAAATTTAATGCTCGAGCATGGGATACGAAAATAAGGTTTATGAACCACACCATCAAACAAGATATTAAGCAGAAAAGCTGCACACAATAATTATAAACTGCGCGCGAGTTAAGTATCCATAGCAAAACATATTGAGAAAAAAGATAACATTATTTGTATTCAATGATATCTTTAGCCTCTAGTACAGTCTTGCACACAACGCTACAATGATAACATATGTACAAGAGATAATATCGTTTGTATACAATGTTGGAATATTATCTCTTCTTCATTATCAAGCAAGACGATTGTACGCTTGGGTCTCCTTGTAGATAGATAAGAAAAATATATAAATACGACTGTATGATGAATTTATCGATAGTCTTATTGTAACTACATAGTAGCCTTAAGCTCCTTTTAGAATTAGTAAAAAGTATTTCAATAATAAAGGACATAGTTCCAAATAAATATTGTTTAATTTTAAAAGTAAGAAACAAGTGTTTTAATTGGCGATCCTGCCAGGAGGTTAAATATACTTTTTAACTTCAATCGAGCGGACCTCGGGAACAAGTAGTGAAATCTAGTATAAACAGAACACTCGCGTTACCGGTTACAAGAATTACCTAGCATAGCAGGTACAAATATAGCTTCTTCATACGAAGCAGCTAAGCAATTCAGTGAAAGTGTATATGTGGAGGAAAAAAACACACAAATTCGACGACAACAGACACGAGTTCAAAATGGAACAACTCGCAGTATTAATGGCAAGATTAGAAGCTTTAGAAACCAGGTGCAACACAGTAACACAAACCCTAGAGCACACACGCACAGAGAATGCAAGGTTAGCAGCAATAATAACTAACCAAAATCAAATAAACACTAATTTAGAAACAAAACTAAATGAAGTAAAATCTGGATTAGGCATAGTACCAAACATACCTGTGCTAGAGGAAATAAGAACCACATATACAGATGGTAGTGAAATACAGTTAGACGCATTTAAAAGCCTACCTATTTTCAACGGCGATCAATCAAATTATCGGTCGTGGCGCGAAGAAGCATCCAGATTAATGGACAGCATTAAAAACTTCAAAACACACAGTAAGTACGCAGCAGCATTGACTATAGTAAAAAGTAAAATACAGGATGCAGCCGCGAATGTGTTAACTAATTATAACACAATTTTTAATTTTGAGGCGATACGTAACAGATTAGATTATACGTACTCTAATCAAGAACCTCTATACGTGCTACAAGACATGATGAAAGCCATCACGCAAAAAAGAAGCACACTGTCTGAATACCACGACGAGATAAATAAAAATCTCAATTTAATAATATCAAAAATCACTATGTCAGGTGATCCGCCGAATATAATCGACAGACTAATTAAAAATGCTAACGACGACGCAGTTCGTATATTCATTGATGGTATGAGTGACAACTTTACAAGAGGATCATTATATTCAGCTACAATAAATGATCTAGAACACGCATTCGCAATTGCTCGCAGAATAGAACATGATAATGTGCACAGGCATTTACATCTCACTCAAGATAAGCACCACAAAAATATGCCACATGAACGCAGAAACGAAAGAAGACCAAATTATTCGAGCCAAACAACGAATTATCAACCCCAGAAGCAATACGATAATATGCAGCAACACAATCAAGGACCACAGCCGATGGAGATAAACTCGAGACAAATTGTACATGCACAGCGACAAAATTGGAATCAATGCAAACCCGATGTATATAATCCACCAGCGAAACGTGAACACAGCGGGAGTTTCAACACACACAACAGACCGCAACGATCTTATCAGCAGAACTTCAAGCAGCAGAGAGTAAATAACTCCCGACAACAACGCAGAGACGATGCCAGCAGTACATATGCAGAAGCAGATGAAACGGAATGTATGGTAAATAATAACATAAGAATAGATCATTTAAACTAGTAGACGGGTTGCCCTGCTTAAATTTAACTAGTACTATTCATAAGAAAATTTACAAAATTCTTATTGATACTGGTGCAACCCATAATTACATTAATAGAAAATGCGATTCTAGCGAAAAAATTAAAATTAAACCTATAAAAATAAAAACAATGCATGGTTATTCTATGGTAGATACAAAGAAAGTAGTTAGGATATTAAAGAAAAATATAACATTTTTTGAATTAGAGGATATTCAGTCTTTTGATATGATATTAGGATATGAAGGACTTAAAGTTCTAAACGCGGAAATAAATTTCAGTAATATGACTCTAACTACCATAAGCAGTGTCGAATCTATTCAGAAAATTAATTACATAATTGGGGAAAATAATATTTATAAAGCAGACATAGATAGACTGATGAAGATTAATAACAGCATAGGACCGTTACCCTTTACAGATACTATAGAAGCAAGCATTAGGACGACCAATGATAATCCGGTTTATGTTAAACAATATCCATATCCCATAGCAGATAACGAATTCGTAAACAAAGAAATACAGAAACTCTTACATGACGATATAATAGAAAAAAGCCATAGTCCTTATAACAGTCCCATATGGACAGTACCTAAAAAAGGTTTGGACGAAAAAGGAAAACCAAAACGGCGCATGGTTGTTGATTTCCAAAAACTTAACGCTCACACTGTAACAGACAGATACCCCATTCCGGATGTCAACATGACAATTCAAAATTTAGGTAAAGCCAAGTACTTTACAACGTTAGATTTGGAGTCAGGTTTCCACCAAATTAAAATCAAAACAGATGATAAAGAAAAAACAGCTTTTGCTATAAATGGCGCAAAATATCAATTTAAACGAATGCCTTTCGGGCTCAAAAATGCACCAAGCATATTTCAGAGATGCGTGGACGACATTTTGAGAGACTTTGTAGGTAAATTCGTACACGTTTACATTGATGACGTATTGATATATTCTTCATCTGAGGAAGAACATATACAGCACATAAGTCAAGTATTCGACGTACTCAATAAAGCCACATTAAAAATATCTGATGAGAAAAGTAAGTTTTTTCAAGAAGAAGTAGAATACTTAGGTCACATAATCAGACATGGTAGAATCACTACGAACCCTGAGAAAATAGCAGCTATAGAAAATTTTCCAGTCCCACAAACGGTAAAGGATTTGAGAGGATTTTTAGGTCTTACAGGTTACTATCGTAAGTTTATAAAGGGATACGCAAGCATAGCCAAGCCCCTGACATTATATTTACGAGGAGATAACGGTAAAGTAAACAAAAAACAAAGTAAAAATATTAAGTTAAATCTGAATGATTCAGCATTAGAAGCGATTAGAATTTTAAAAAATTATTTGAAAGAACAAGTCGAACTTTTTCAACCGGATTATAGTAAACCATTCGAGCTTACTACTGATGCATCCAACATAGCTATTGGAGCCGTACTAAGTCAGAATAAGCAACCTATACACTTCTTGTCAAGAACACTGAGTAAGACAGAAGAGAACTATAGCACAAACGAGAAAGAGCTATTAGCGATCATATGGTCCTTACAAAAACTCAGAAACTACATATATGGTATAGCAGACTTAACCATATATACCGATCACCAGAGCCTTATATATTCTGTATCAGAAAAAAATCCCAACACAAAGCTGAAACGTTGGAAGGGAATCATTGAAGACTTTGGAGCAAAATTAGTTTATAAACCAGGAAACCTAAATCTTGTAGCTGACGCATTATCACGTCAACGCATAAATACTTCTACCATAGAAACAGCACATTCAGCTGAAAGTTCTTCTAATGATATAATAAAAACTGTGAATCAGCCTTTTAATGCATACACTGCACAGTTCGAACTTATTGAAGATATAACAAATAATATCGAAACACAAATCTATTTTGGTAACAAAATAAGACTCATAATAAAGTTTAAGGACAAAGACTCTTTACTAAGGCAGATGAAAGAAGTTATACAACCCCAAAAGATTGTAGCTTTGCATACGAAATTTGAAAACATATACAAATATGGTGAAAACATAAAAAAAGAATTCCCACTAGTAAGATTTATATTCACACCAAGAAAACTTCAAGACGTGACAAATTTGGAGGAACAACTAAAACTTGTAAGGGTAACTCATGAAAGAGCACACCGAGGGTTACGTAACAATATACAAGAAATCTCAGAGAAATATTACTGGCCCGATCTAAATAAACAAGCAAAGAGTTTCAACAAAAAATGCATAGCATGTCTATTTGGAAAATATGAAAGAAAACCTATCAGAGAACCTCTGAATAATTCAGAAATACCAACACATGTGGGAACACACATTCATATGGACATATACTTCAACGACAAGTATACTTTCCTTGTAACAGTAGATAAGTATTCTAAATATACAATCCTTCGGGAAATCGAAACTCGAAACAGACTGTACGACGTTATGGAAGAGGTCTTATCTAATTATTTCCCAAAATGTGAACGACTCATGACAGATAACGAGAAGGGATTCAAAACAGAAATGGTGAACCAAATGTGTTTGAAATACAACATAACTAAAGTAGAAACTCCAGTATACAGATCGACAGCTAACGGTCAGGTAGAACGTGTAAACGGTACAATAACTGAACTGTCTAGAATATTCACAATTCAGAATAAAACAAGACTTATCGAAGAAATATTTAGAACAGTGCGTGAATTAAATAATTCTATACACTCAGTTACCGGTTTGAAACCTAGAGACATTTTCTTTAATCAAAATAAATATAGAAATAGTGAAATTATAATAAATAAACTAAACTCAGCATCCAAAAAAGTGATCGAACGTCTAAATAAAGGAACTCGACACAGAGAGTATAAAAAAGGAGATAAGATAATGGTAAGAATCACAGGTCTTAGAAAGAAATCTAACGCTAGATACATAACAAGAATAGTAGAAGAAGATAAAGGAGACACGGTAATCTCTAAAGAAGGAATAAAAATTCACAAGGATAACATAAAGAATTATCATTTTTCAGATGACGAAAATATTAATATTCCTAACATTACTAGGAATTGTACAGAGTCAAGAAGGGCAAGGAAACGTTCAAATAACTGAGATACTAAACAAGAAGTTTATACTTACACAAACAGATGACGTGTATTTATTCAAAGAACAAACTTATTTGTTACATGCCACCAACCTGACTTCGATATTTCAACCTTACGTAAATATCGTAACTAGTAAATATCAACCTACACAGGAAGAAAAAATTTGGTTAAGTAAAATTAAGAATTTAGCAGACCAATTACAAGAACATACTAGGCATACTAGATCAATTAACTTTTTAGGAACAGCTTTCAAATATGTGTTTGGTAATCCTGACCATTATGACTTAGTTAACATAGAAACGAGTATAAATAATCTCATAGAAAACAATAATAAACAAAAAACTATAAATTCTAGATTTGAACAAATTTTGCAACAATTCGAAGGTCAGAGCCTTAAAGAACATTTAGTAATAGAACAAGTGTACGAACAATTATTATTATTGACCAGAACAATTAATGCAGCAAAAAATAATGAATATTTATCAGAAAGCCTAGACTTAGATGACATTAAAAATATTATTCAACATGAAATAATTCAAGTACCCATAATAAATATACTTGAGTACTCTAAAATATTTTTAGCTAGAACTGATGAATTCTTCATCACAATATATAAATATCCAGTTCTAATTAAATCATGTAAATTGTATAAAGTAACACCTTTAAATTCAAAACATGGAAAAATCATTACAGATAAAACAATTGCCTTATGTAACCAAACTTATTTAAGAACAAGAAATTGTCAAAATCATCTAAGTAAAAACATTTGTGAAATTAACTTTGAAGAAGAAAATTGTCTTATTCCACTTTTAAAGAATATAACTTCAAAATGCAACATTAAACAAGAATACGATTACGACTTAGAAATTGAATCCGGTGTTATGTTATTAAGCGGTAAGCATAAGTTAAATAATCAAACAATTAATGGTATAAACTTAGTTACTTATGAAAATACTATAAATCTAGACGATAAAATATACAAAAACATGCATAAGCAAATTAAAGAAGTTATATTAAGAAATCATAATTCAGAGTCTTACATCGACCAAATAATTAAAGAAGATACAATGTACAAATTCGATAACATAGATACTTTAAAAAAACTAATTATTCCTTTTGAAGAAAAACCGATATTATCAACTATATACACAATTGTAACACTGATTGTTATTCTAGCATTTACGTACGTAATGATAAAAACTATACAATGTATAACAGATCGTCAAAAACAAAAAAAGATTGACGCATATAACAAAACTTATGAAAGAGAAATGTTAAAAATAGCGTCGAAAAATCGGGACGATTTCGTTTAACAAGGGGGGGAGTTAAGTATCCATAGCAAAACATATTGAGAAAAAAGATAACATTATTTGTATTCAATGATATCTTTAGCCTCTAGTACAGTCTTGCACACAACGCTACAATGATAACATATGTACAAGAGATAATATCGTTTGTATACAATGTTGGAATATTATCTCTTCTTCATTATCAAGCAAGACGATTGTACGCTTGGGTCTCCTTGTAGATAGATAAGAAAAATATATAAATACGACTGTATGATGAATTTATCGATAGTCTTATTGTAACTACATAGTAGCCTTAAGCTCCTTTTAGAATTAGTAAAAAGTATTTCAATAATAAAGGACATAGTTCCAAATAAATATTGTTTAATTTTAAAAGTAAGAAACAAGTGTTTTAATTCGCGCCTATGAATATGCTACAAGAGGCCGGCTTGCAATTTCATAATTTAACTTTTTTTGGTGTATATTTATTCGGCGTGAAATTTTTTTTGTTCTTTATCTATATTTATTTTTGATTTATTTGTATTTATTAGTGTGATATGCTTAGTTTTCGTTTCTGTCGGGTCCTTACTTCGCGTTATTTATTCCTGTGTTATATAATTAAGTATTACGTGTACCTAAACTGAGTTCTGTATAGGTAGGAATCGTGAGCTAGATCGCAAGTGGTTTTTATTCTATGCCACAAATACACCGTACGAAAACCAGGCATACATCAGATTATAGTTGATAAGTTGTTTTGTTTAGTATGTATCATAGTTTTAGAAAAACAATTTTTTTTGTAGCTATTAAATTTAAAATTAGATTCTAATAAATTTGTAAGTCACGCCTTTTGATGAAGTTGACTTGTTTCATTCGACATGAGCTGTTGATGGCGTGTTAGTCAAAGTTTTTCAGGGGGTGCAAAGGGTGTACTAATGTTCATCAGTCGGTAAAATGGATTGACCTGCCGATAACTTCCGCATTTTGGGGAAATCCAAAAATATGGCCACCGGATTTCCAGGTGGGGAGGGAAATGGCCAGCGCTGAATTCCAGCAACAGCGCCCCTCGATGTGGTGAAGTTCCGTCCGCTTTGGTGAAGGTAAGATGTAAGTACCTTGTCTTGGCATGATTTATGTTTTTGTGGTAGGTTAGGTCGAGTTGTGGGGACAAGAACCACCCCATTCCGGCGAGCAGAGCCGTGCTATACAAGCATGCCGCGCTCCTCACACTCGGCACTCTTCCCCCTTTCTTTTCTAATCCCATCCTAAGGTCCCGTCCACATCCTTGCTTCCTGTCATTTTTCTACTCCTAGCTCCCTCTATTCCTCCCCTATAGGCCTATTACAAATAAGCACATACAACTTGGGGTCTGACGAATGGCGGAAATTGTGGAGATTTGTAACTTTGCAACTTTGTTTGTGAATTGCGCTTCGTCAGTCCACAAAATCTTCTTGAGGAAGTTCTCGTCTTCTGACTGCGCAATAGCCACTGGAAAAATTCCGCCCTTCTTTGCGCAGGTCCTGATCGTAAATCCTGTACCAGTGCTAAATGGAAATGGTATAATCTATTACTCTGTAGAGTTCTGTGAATCCTGGTTCGGGGAAGTTCCAAATTCTCCAACCCTCAATTTCTGCCGCGCGCCGCTGTGTCTGAACGTCGTTCCTTTTTATTTCGAGGACCTCACCCGGTATCAACAAGGTGCTGATACTAGGCCTAGACCCAACTGGAACTAGCCACAACGAACTATAAGTCCCAGAAAATTTGGGATTTAGTTCATATGAACTAACTCTCATGATTTTTAGGAACTAAGCCCCAACTAAGAATAAACAAAGTCCCAATATAAAGAATGAATTAATAGTGAGGCTTTGATATTTATAAACTAAGTCCCAAATGAACTTACTCCCAACCTCCAAATCCAACAGTGACCCAAGCAGGGGGCAGCATGTAACAAAAAATTTTCAAAATTTTGGATTAAAGGAGCCATACATTTTTTGTAGCTGCACAGATGTACCCGAAGTTCTTAGGACTTGTATGCGCTACTACAAAATGTTTCAAAATGTACAAAACAATTTTTGAACCTATAATAGTTTAGAAATTATAGCGTTTTAAGTGGTAACACCTCCAAATTAGAGGTCACCTACTTTGATGGGCTATAACGGGAGAAATGGTGAGAATAGACCCCCCCTGCCATACAATTCAAGGCAGAATTGAATATATTTTTCATTTAAAAATCCCAAGCGATACCTACATTATATTTTTTTAAATCATTGGCGAATGTCAAATTTTACATTTCTGATTTTGCTTTTCTGGACTGATATTTATGGTTTTTAGCTGGATTTGAAGACCTACTAGAAGAGAACAACATTAATTTCAATATTAAGTAGACTCAAGTGCGTGTGCCAATTTTATTTCAAAGTGGTAACAAATGTTAATGAAAGAACCACTCATATCCTATTTTCCGAGTTCTAGACTACTCATGACTATTCACTGACATTTCATGGCAAACTTAATGATTCTTTCGGCCACAAATACGGCCATTGCAAGTGTCAGCCCAATTGCCAAGCATATCCAAGCAAAACGTAAATGATGCAAAGTCAGCACATTTAACAATGACTGCGACGTGCGCTCAATATGTAACAGCCCCGATTCGGCTATTTGTCCAACCGAATCACGGTCCCACTTCTGCAACAAACCCGCATCGATAATCTTGATAATGAAAGCATCTAAAATCTCTCGGAACGGCGAATGTATGTCCAAAAGAAATCCCAAATAATAATCCTCCAAACTTTCACGTATCGCATGAAACAAAGGCCTGCCGTATTTTCTTTGCAACCCGATAAAGAATTCCGCTTTCTCTGAACCCAGCGCAAAGGCGCAACTTGTATTTGCCATTGAGTTCCTCTCTCTGAGGTATACCTCATTATCCACTGGCACGACGATATTTTCAAATCCTACCGGAAGAAGTTCCGGGTACGTAGTCAAGTTCCATTGGTAGTCAATCATCATCACTGGAACATTGTTTTCGATCAGGTCCTTTATCGTATGGTACTGGTCAACCTTTATAAATACCGTTAAGTAAGACGTCAAATGAATAGAATAAAAGTTCACAAGAATGAATCCAAAAAGTAGGACCTGACAATAAAACCGATAAGCGGAGCTGACTGGCCTTTCCACTGACATATTAAGCATTATCAGGAATGCACGACTAAAAGCGTGCCAAATATTTGCCGGTAGACCGATAGAAATATCCTTCAAAACATCCATCGCAATAATGTATGCCAACGTCAGTCCAAGGCACGTCCAAGCTGTTGGTGAAAATGGCCTTAAAAAATATTGATTCGGATCCACATAACCATTGAGCGGCACCATGATGGTCCAGCGTAACATTTTTATTGGGTGACTTTGTTTAAGTCCCTTCAAGGCAGAGTACACATTCATGCTGATGTCGATGTCGCCGTCTATGGTCGCTTGAGCCACCGCAACCATGAAATCATTTTCCATGTACGCGGGTGAAACATCATTGAAGGTTGCATTGTGCTTTTGTAGAAAACTGATAAATAGTTCGCCAGCATAACCACCAACCATGCGATGACCATATCTGTTGGTGTACCAAAAGACCCTTGGAAGATCCTCGAGAACAGTGGTGCGAAATATGAAACCATTTAAATCCTTATATGCATCGGGAAGCGAGTCATCCTTGGAGAACTCTTCAAGTGGATTGTCTGCAAAGGGGAGGTATGCATACGATTTGTTGCCTGCGACTCCAAAGATTCGTGTGAACTTGTTCTCCGTGAAGTAGGAAAAGTATTTTTGAAGTTCCTCTAGGTTGCTCGCAGAAATTATAACAAATTTTCGAACTCGAAGTCGCCCGATGAACTGCTGCAACATTTCAGAAAACTGGTTGTTTTCAGCTCGAGGCTGCACTACAAAGATGGCGCTGCTTTTAAAGAAGTTTTTATTATGATCACTGGCTAGCGATGTAAATATTGCCACGGGAATGGTATTAAATATTTTCACAAAGTGACCGACAAATTCGTCATCGATTCCTATGAAATGCACCGTCGTTGCATCACCTTCTCTGTGAATCCTTGTGATGAGCTCATCTAACTCGAGCAAATTTCCACTGCCAGCGGCGAATATTTGTAAAAACGTTAGTACTTGCAAGAGCAACATTTTGCAGTGTGGCGATGTAAATTCGTCAAACGAATTCTAACCGAGGAATGGCCTGTCTAATTATATAGGTACCCGTAAAATGCATGTTGTGTAATTTGCATTTTGATAATTTGATGATAGATAGACTAATGAATTTCATATAGTGAATTTGGCAACACAACCAAACATTTCAAATTCAGCGCTTATTTGGGTGTATTGTCATTTTTAGACAGTTTTCATAGGTACCTAATTGACCATTAATCGAGGGAAATTTCATACATACCTACGCTTAGTCACACCTTGATCTCGCACAAAGTTCTAAGCAAATGCAAGTACACTTGGCGACGCTTTTTATCCAGTGAAAGCCTTATCACATCAACAGAGCACGTAATTGGCTTAAATTCTTGATGCACAAGTGTCAAGTTTATTGGTGACATTACCCAAGGTGGTGCACGAAATAAGCTCATCAGTGAACGGACCGTTAATAATTGAGTCGTGAATGTAATTTTCAACGAGTATCTACTGAATGTAAATTCTTTATATTTTCAAGAGCAATAGCGAAAAGAATACACAAACTAGCTAAGTTTCAGTTATGCGACTATTCTGAGTCGCGAAAAAAATTCACACGTAAGCTTCTATAATAGGTGAGAATTTCTGAAGAGATTCACTCGAGTCGGTTCGATGCTTATCTAAGAATGCACTTCTAGTTGCTGCAAGTTGTTTTTTAAAGCAATTTACAACTGCAGACAAAAGAGATTAGAGGCTATTATTCAAATGAAACGTATCTTAGGCCTTATTTCATAAGCATTTGCGCAGTGTATTCTCTTATTCATATTTAGATTGCTTATGCCCGTTTTCACAGTGCAATTTAAGTTGTCACTCGTATATTGCGTATCGCCCCAAATGATACAAAAAACTTGAACAAGCGAAAATGAAATTATTTTGTTTCCAACTGAACTTGTTAAATCGTTGACAGCTGAGTAGCTTGCCACCTGTCAAATAAATGAGTAGGTACGAAAGATCTAACCATCTTATCCTGGGTCCAGTGATGTCATTTTGATAGATTTATCCCTTTTTGACGGATTTTCTGCGAATTTTAATATGTCCGAGGGATAAAGGGACATTTTAGCTATTAAAGGGATTTTCTTTCATAGTAACAAATTTTATATAATAACGATTTTCAAACGCAAGTGAACCGAACCCTTATGTCAAGGCTACGGACACAGTGAACGCGAGAAGCGGGGCGATAGCTAATGCTAAAAATTCTAAGCAAAGCGAATGGTGTCCACAATGAACGCTAACATTAGTTGTGTTTTTATGAAACCTCGCCAGCCAGTAGTTGGCAGTTGAGGCACATTTCACATGCCGGAGAGCTGCTGGCTGGCAGCTGGCTAAATTCAATTCACAATGAAGAAACAGGTGGCGCTTAAAGCAACAAGTGGCTTAGAATTTCCGTACAATTTGCTTAAATTATAATTGCGTTATTATCTCATGCACACAACATTCCAGAGAAAATAGTCAGAATTTATCTAATATTTCTACCAAATGCATAATTTGGTACGAAATGCTGGTATGCTCTTAGGCTTATTCCCTTAATTCATTCGGCTGGTTTTATCTTGCTGGAAATTGTGGTGGCAACTGTCCAAATGAACGGCTGGCTGCCGAGGTTTCAAAAAAACATGCCTATTAACGCTTCGGAAGTCCAGCAAAATAAACAAAATCCTTAAATTATGGATGGAAATGGATTTGTTAGAAGAAGAGGACTTTGCATTAAATAATTTATTTTCAGCCATTCTTTGTTGCAAAAGGACAGTCCGTTCTAAAAATTAAGTAATAAATATGACGAATTTTATCATCTTTACAAAGATTTACGAAGACATCCAAAAACATCCCGACAAAAATTACTAAATACAGCTTCGTCTTGCTATTTCTTGCTCTGTGCGTAGCCTTATACAGTACTTTCTAGTGATAAAGCAGCCACGTATGTTTTGGTACCACAAACGTGTAAAATACTACAATATACCAATACGTTTTTTTTTTTTTTTGCTAGTATATTCTAACAAAAAGGGATAAAGTCCATCGAAAAGGGATTTTTTAACGGTTGATCTGGGATATTTCATCATAACCTCTTCTGGCAACACTGCCTGGGTCTACCTAAAGGACGCCTGCCTGATGGTAACATGACAAAACCACCGAAGCATGCGGGCCGCTCCGTCCGTAGAGTAGCTGCTCGACATTGAGTTTGTTTTCAGACCTTTGACATCAAAAAACTCCTAATAAAAAAGTCGAATGGCCTTAAATGGCAAGATCTGAATGGCCAATTCTGATCGCAACAACGGCCGATTAGACGACTAGAAAATGACTCATGCAGTAATTGAATTGTTTTTCTGGCAATTCGCACTAAATAGTCACGCGTTGTGGATGCATTTGTTTCTCAACAATTGCTCGTGGGTTTTCTGAATCCCCAATTCGATAATTTTGACGATTAACGAAGCCATCAAGTTTAAAATTAGCTTCATTACTGAAGATGATTTTGTTCGAACAAACCTTGTTCTTTCGTATAGTACTCCATTTTTACTAACCCCGAACTGTCAACTGTCACATTCTTACGTTTTTCGGTTGGCATCACTGTACTATTAAATGGCGCAAAATGCGTGAATTATGGGACATCCTTTACAATTGAATTGCTATCAGATCACTCTCACTGCCAAACAGTGTTGCCGCACCAGAAAACAGAAAATTATTGTTAAAATAAAAATGTTTTTAAATTATTGAAAACAACATCGTCCTTAGAAGTACTTTTCAAAGCCTAATAAGTCTACCTACTTACACGGAAATCTACACTTATGAATAATTTGGTCCCATAATTGGACAAATGTGGTGTTCCAAATCACATATACCTAAGAAAACCATTCAAAACCGTATATATTATATATAGTGATTTGATTTGGAAAGTATAGAAAAACAAAAACCTTTATAATATTGCCCTTGGCAAATTTAAACAAATTGCATTCAATAACACCTATACACATGTAGGGTATAATCATCTTTCCATCAATGAAATCATATCGTGCAGCACGAAATATGGCATAATGTATGCAGCGTCACACTAATAAACTTATTTTTAGGTTATTAACCAATCTAATACGTACTACTTTCTCCGTTATCGTTATTACATCTCAAATAGTCAATATCAAAGCAATATGTGTAATATCAAGTTCAAAGTCAGTTATTTTGCAACATAAATTATATATGTAGGTACCTATCTATAAGTAGTTTATATCATTAGCTTTTAAAGTTTATCTATCGAATCAAGATGACAGATGTCCAAATAGGTTGATGTATCTATATGTACTTGATGTATGCGATATCGGCCCAAAAAAGTTTATTTATATCTAGGTAATTTTTTTTATTCCAAATGTAATTTTACCATAAAAAACATCAAAAAGATTTAGACTACTCTCCGAGTGTTAGAAATTGGTTGAGTACGAAAGCCCATTTCCAAATGCCCGTATCCAATAGACCGTATTACAGTACTTCAAAAGCCCGTAAATCAAATGCCCGTAAAAAAAAGTCCGTAAAACAAAAGACCGTAATTGTATGGGGGCTCTTCCTGAAAAAGTCTTTGCCAAGGTCCTGGAAACGCGTGGTCGAGACACGATTAGGAGATGAGCAGTGGGAGAAGGCTTGGGAGTATGCTACATCTGTTTAAGGATGCTTCGTAGATTTGGAGAAAGCATACGACCCAGTCCCTCGAGGTAAACTCTGGAGTCTATTGCAAGAGTATGGAATTGGCGGTTCACGTTTCGAATTGGGAGATCTGAGAATAATTCATCTGCTCCTCGCTGATGACTTGGTCATCCTTGGGTCCTCTCAGACTGAACTTCAGCGCGCACTCGATCGGTTTGTAGCCGTTTGTATAGAAGCTGAGATGAATATAAACGTGAATAAAACTGATGGTCATTTCCAGAAAGGATGTTCAATGCAGGTGGAGAAGTTTAAGTGCCTCGGTGTTTTATTCACGAGTGATGGAAGGAGCATTGCTGAGTTTTCCTGTAGGATTCGTCAGGCTGGATCAATTTTGAGACAACTTGATCATTCTATTATTAAGATGACTGAACTTGGGGTCAAAGCTAAGTTGTCAGTCAGTGTTTGTTCCAACTCTTACCTATGGTCATAAGGTTTGGGTAATGACCGAAAATGATACAAGCTGCCGAAATGAGATCTCTCCGTTGTATTGCTGGTGTGACCTGTAGAGATAGCATTAGAAATACAAGACTACGTGAGGAACTCAATATCGAGCAGCTACTTCTCCGGACGGAACGGTCCATGCTTCGGTGGTTTGGTTATGTTAAACGCATGTCCCCGACCAGTATCCCACGACGTGCTATGGAATCCGTACCATCAGGCAGGCGTCCTCTAGGTAGACCAAGGATGAAATGGTGAGATCAAGTCTATAATCTCTCCTATACCCGTATGGGGATTGCCATTGATGATTTAGAGCCGAGGGTCCACTTGAGCAACCTACACCCGCGACCCCCTTAATGGATAAGCGGGCCATTGAATAAATGAATGAATGAATGAATTGTATGTGGGTATGTTGCCCTCTGCCTGTGGTCACTATAGGAGTAGGATTTGGAATGAGTGCGAGGTTGAGTATATGCAAAGCGACTTTTCGTCAGCAACATTTCTACATAATTTCATTGTTTACAAAAATTTCCCCTGAAAAATAAAAAAGCCCATAAAAAATACTACTTATGTCAGTAGATAGCTAGATAGAATAGATAGATAGATATAATTTTGTCATTAAATGGGTATTACTAAGACAACTGACTAATCAAAATGTCTCATTATGTTGCGAATGTTGCGAAATTGAATCGTTACGTTGGTAAGACGAAGTGCACCGAATCAATTAATCAAAGAAATTTTATCTAAAATTAAATATATTATCTATCAAAGTCCAAACAAAATATCTAAGAAAATTAAACTTGGAAATAAATTAGCGGCAACAAATGACGTAGCAATTTATAAGCTTTTATTTCGCTTGCTCTATCTGCCTGATTTTTTTTAAACCTCTTTAATAGATTGTAAAAATTTGATCATACCTAACTCGTTTATAAACAAAAATGCAATGTTCAACCAAGTTTGGGTTGACCTAACTTTGTTTTTGCTTATCAATTTTTAGAAACTGACTATGATGACCAATTTTTCGATTTGGCGATAAGAATTCTGTAATAAAAGTACGATTAGATTACCTTCCAATTATGAATATTAATGACCACCGATAAATGACCAGATTTTCTATCCAAATGATTAAAATTAATTTACGACACACAGGTCCGGCCCCAGCCAAACTAGCGCCCTGTGCAATATTTACAGAAAGCGCCATTTTTTCATATTTGCACACATGCATAAGTATTTTTCACATCACCCAGGAGGTAGACTTTTAATTCGTTTTTTTATTGAGTTATCTAAGCTTTGTATGGGAGTGGGAGGTAACCAAACTACTTCTATAACTATACATTTTTAAATTAAAAGTGGCAATAAAAAAAAATAAAAAGAAGACCAAATATCCTAAATGAAAAAATTTATGCGTTTGCATTTACACAAGTACTTGCCTTTTCTACCTTATGTACAAAGATGTTTGGTTCAACTAAGTTAAGTACTAATATTACTTACAAAAGCAGCAATAAAATATCCGAAATAAGAGTAGATGCAAATAATGAGAAGACTCAGAGAGATTAGGTACTATGTACATGTAAAGTTCATTTATGAGTTAATAGTTAATACATTTTGTATATACTTTCCACAGGAAGGTTACATTATATTTGTAACGTTAACTGACGTCAACTGACGATATTTGTTCTTCTTTTTATTTTTTTCTATTGCCACTTTTAATTTAAAAATGTATAGTTATAGAAAAGAAATTACACAAAACATTTAAAAACAGTCAAACAAAATTCATATCTAGCTAAAAAAACGGCTGGCTGCATTTTAAAAAATGTTCCAGCTAAACGCATTTTAATCCAGTCAGATCTGACTGGAAAACAGTCAAAATGGCAACGCTGCTGAGAGTCTGAAGTGGAAGAGAAGAGAATACAATATTTTCATAAATACAAATACAAAGCTACTCTACTACTCAGCGTTGTTATATGATCTTAATTATCTTATTTTCTAAGATATTAAGGTGGTCTCCAGATGAGAAGATATTTACTCAATTTTAATGCATTTTTTAAGATTTGTAGAATTTTAATAAGATTTGTTAAGATATTAGCTTTGAAATAAAAAATTAATTGAAAAAAAAAAACTCACTTCGAATAAATTTGTCCATTCTTCATATTTATGGAATTGAAGATACCAATTTTCTTAGACAGCTCATTACAAGTTCAATTAAATTTGCATAGTCTAAGCCCTCAAAATTTGTTGCCAAACATTAGGCGTTTTTCCTTTTTTGTTCCTGCGCTCTGAATGGAGCTCGAGCATTTTGAGCGTGCTTTGAACCCATCTCAGATCGTTCTGATTTGTTAATGACACAAACTTGAGCACATGGCTGTCATATCGTTATTTGTTAATTTTGTTTACCTTCTGTGCCAGAACAACAAGGCTCGTCCGTCAATCAATTTATTCTGAGCTCATAATCCACGCTCTGATCATTCTCTGAACGAAAAAATAAACACAAATTCAGAGCTCTGAGATGTCTGAGCTAAAAAAGAAACACGAACTTTTTTTAACAGTTCAGGCTATGCTCTGAACTATAAAAGAAAAACGCCTATTAATGACATTGATTGTAATTTCAGTTTTCAAATTACATCGATGATCTGCAGTACAGTAGAACTTACAAAGTTAATGGTTAGCGCGCTTTGCACAGCCCCGGGATTGCAGCTCTTCTGAACTCAAAATGTTAATATTATGAACTTCCCTTTGTCGATCTTGTTGACTTAACGGCGAACGGTTTAACTATTCCCATCGGATTGTTTCAAATATCGAAAACGGGAAAAAATGTTTATAAAAATCGGTGTGTATTCAAAATAGGTTTACCTTTTACCTATTCATTAATATATCGAAAACGGTTTTACGATTTTTATGAAATTTTTCATAGAAATATAGGGTTCCAACTCAGTTTTCAAAACCCAGTAAATCCATATCCATCCATACTACTTATAAAATGCAACGTCCGTCTGTTCGTTTCTCCATAACTCGAGAACCATTCGTCCGATTTTCATGATTCTTTTTCTGATTTATAGATGTGTGGCCAACTTAGTCCGTAGGGTGGGTGAGAATTGCGCAGGAGTAAAGGGGTCACGGGGAATAAGAGGGGTCTCACGAACCGTTAGCCGTATGAACTTAAAAGTTTGTATGTTGATAGATAAGTCAAAATTATTACATGCCTCATTCATCGTTTTTCAAAATTCGTCTTATAAGGGTTGAAAAACTTTTCAAACAAACTTTTCTATTTCGACCTTACTACGCTTAACTTGCCATTATACTGATAAATCGATTTATGTCAATTTAGGATATTCTTTTAATTGTTCGGCAATATTTTACCGAGTATTTTGAGCTAACATTCGTTTTTCTGCTCCATCCAGAGGGTGAGATATAATAAATTGAAATTAGATCTTATTTGGCCAAGTGCGAAAAAATCGCTTTATCGATTGCAGTTGTGCTTAGGAAGGGTAGTTTTAATTTGCGTTCTAAAAATAGAATGATTACTCGCACGACGGGCATTCAGAATGCATAATTGTAAATGCTCATGAAATGCGTAGTTGAATTTGATGTAGGGAATGGATATGCATAAAACAAACTACGTAGCTATAAGGAGTTTGTGATGCGTAAGTATATAGCTTATAGCTATGCACTATTGTACATATCTACATAATATGAGATCTGCAGCTATGGAAAGTATAACGATATGATCGCGTTATTAATCAAATCATGCCTGTGACGAGTTTTCATTTATTTGAAATATTATGTCCATAGACTTAGGTCTTTGAAATTTTGCATGGGGGAGGTTAATTTCTAATCACAATACATACAATAAAATAATAGCACAACGCAAAAAATACAATTAACCTGTTTTCAATGTTTATCCCGTGAGGGTGTTAGTATAATGTAAGCCATATTTTATTAGTTTTTTAAACTATTGGTACGATGTATGGTGTACAGTACAGGTTACGTAAGGAATAAGTTGGGACGGGGGAGGGATAGGAAAAGCGGTGGTAGGGACTAACTCTGGAACTATTTGGCCGATTCTAAAACTTCTTACAACATTGTACTGGCTACATTTTTCGGATCCAGTATAAGTTACTTAGGTAGAAGATATTGGAAGGGGAAACGGAGGTATAGGGGTTATCTTTGGAGCTACTCGGCTATTGCTGGACAGCCATGTTTTTCACATGGACAGCATGTTGCATGGTCGCGTGTGAGCTGCAGTGGTAATTTGTTATTGTTTATACTTGCTCCCACCAAAAAAAATAACGTGTATAGTTTACACATTGCGTTAAAATATTTTGTAAATTAAATAAGAGGATAATATATAAACACACGTACAATGATAAGTCATATAAATTTAGTTTTATTTAAAAGAGATGAAACCGGCGGGCGAAGCCGCGGGCATTGCTAGTTTAATATAAATTTCAAAAACAGAGCATATCTAAAATACCTTCAAAAACGCTGCACAGGCACACCTAGTTTTTGACTAGAAAATAGGGTATGTATTTTCAAAATTTCTTTATGTTTATTTATAACTGGCATTTAAGATGAATTAAGATATGAAATCGGAAGTTGTAAGATCTAGAAAAAATCTTTATAACAACACTGCTACTACTATACAATATACATACTACTTGTCCTCTTTGTAAGAGAAATTCGTTACTCTTTTTCGTAGATGAGAAATCCCATCCATATGTGCACTGTGCAGAATCAAAAACCTGCACGTTCAACACAAACAATTCCGTAGAATGAATTTGTTTGTTTGACAATTTTCCTATGAAAATTTTGCGAGTGACTGTGCAAGAAAAAAAACCGCACATACGGGGTGAAACTTTTTTTTGTTTTGAGATTTTTGAACTAGGTTTTTTTGTAAAATGTAAGTGGATGTGCAAGAAATATACTTACACGAACTGGGTGGAATATTTTGAGATAAGGTGGGTAAGAAATGAACTTGCATATGTTTAGTGGGATTTTTTTATTTTGCGATATTTTGAGTTAGATTCTCCCTGAAGTTGCATTAATGTGAGTTAATGTGTAAGAAATAATTGAGCACAGGTGTGGTGGATGTTGTTATTTTGGAATTTGTTGAACAAGCTTTTTGTTTAAAATGCAAATGGCAGTATTAGTTCGCGCACGATAAAATTAATTTTTCTTACTGTCTTACTGTCCGCGTAGCTGCGCTTCATTCTTAGTCGCACATGCGACTTTGCCGCTCCGTGGACAGAGCTTCGTTGGTTTATATGCAAGCTGCAAGCAAGCGTACAACAAGCTGCAAATGACGAAAGCGTGCGTATGAAGCGCAGCTACGTGGACAGTAGGCCTAAGAAAAATTAATTTTATTTTGCAATGCGCCCCCAGAACTTGGCGCCCTGTGCATTTGCACATCTTGCACATATGGTTGGTCCGGCCCTGAACACAACGATATGGATGATCAAAATGTTGACCCTAGCAAACTAAATAAGAACAACGAGCTTTGGATCTGTAAGTGGAATGTCCGGGCGTTAATCAGAGTGAAGCCAAGTAATTGGTCCTGGACAGGTACGAAAAAAAAACATTACAGAAATTCAGATGGGATGCCCAAGAAAGGTAAAAAACTTTGTGATCAACTACGGTGACTGCCACAGGGAGCAATGCCAGCGTCGATATGAATGCGGTCTTGTAATTAGAGGAAGACTTAAGCTATAAGTCTTAGTCTTTTATAATATAAGCCAGCTAGTCAGAATCCACATCAAGGCTTAATTAAAACAAGTAGAAGTGTTATCATCAGGCCGATATGCTTTATATCCTTCACTGCATAAAAGTTATGGAAAATGTTTGCCATGCAAGCTAGTACACGCATGGGTCTAATATTGGCTTTGTATGGGAGACAACAGGACTACTTGACCGACATAGCCCATTTTTAAAAGGCACCAACCTGACGACGGCTAAAAAAAGTCCTCTCACAAAATTTCATTCGCCTAGGTCGATTCGTTTGGACGCTATCGTGTTTTCAACAGACACACATTGCTAAATCGATTCAGAATGTGATCCTGACTCTGAATTATATTATGTACCTACTTTATGGGGTCTCCGGTGACTCCTTCTTGGCGTTACAAATGTAATGGAAAAGTGAATATACCCTGTGGAGGGTATAAAAAAAACATCACCCTGATCTGTGCGAACGCCTCCAAAGAGGAGAAAGAGTACACAGTCAAGCATGCTTTCTATACAAACTTTTCGAGATGACGTACGGTACGATAAGTGCCCCAAGTACGATGTCAAGATTGATCTTGGCAACTTTAACGTCAATGATATTTAAAGCCCGAACAGAAAGAAGCCTTTAGAGATGAGGATGGGAATATACGGTGGTTGATTCACAGTCGGTGGTGAGGATTTGGAAAGAACACCTCTGCAGACCAGGCTTTCTAGAGCAATTCATCGCCGGATCTGAACTATGGTATCATGCGCTGAGTTTATGTTTGCTACCAGGTGATGTTAAGTTATTTTTACACTTAGGCTTGCCCCTTGTTTCCTAAAAGACCAGAGTTCCCTTCTTTTCTGGTTTCGAGTTTTAAAACCAGCTTGGAAATTTTGTAAAAACTCAGAATGTTATTTTTTCATATTAAGCGTTTTTTTTTTTCTATTTTGTTTGGTAACCCACGCTGATTTTGATGGGCTCTTTTCAGATATCGCGGTCGCATCATAGACCACTTAGACTAATGGTTGTCGGTGTGGTAGGTAAATGTGTAGTGGTGAGTTCGGAAGAATACCTCGAAGCAAATATCCTCCGATTCATGGAGAATTTTCCGTTCCGACGGATACCCCGCTAGGGCCGATTGTGGCGCACTCTATATTAAAACCACACCTCTTTAACATAAATGCGAATCAACTTTATAATGAAAAATCAGTACATAATGCTCTCCATTTAATGTAACGTTCTGGCTAGAGTAATTTTTAAAGAATTATGGACCAATGATTCCACCAATAGATAAAGGAATATAATTATAGTTACCTTCAAATTCTACCAACCATTCGTAAATAAACAAACTTCCTGAAGCCATTTTGTTTGATAGGAAAGCAAAATTCCGTTGGAGCGTTGCGACTAAAACTGGCTGTCAAATTGGCTGTCGCCAATTCGAAAAACAAACCTCATGAAAAACAACATTTTTTATTGGTTTCTAAGCTCATTAATAATAATAATTTCAATATTAGTTAGCGATCACACTTTGTTAGTGCTAAGTATTACTATCAATACTTTAAAGTTATTAGACAGCATAGTAACAAGTCTAATGTTGTGTTCATTATTGATCTAGAACCGCATCACACCCTCTTCGGTTCAACGATAATTCGCAACCAACTAAAATGTTGTTAACAAAGTCATCAACAATATTTACCTAAACTTTAAAAACATGTTTATTGGGTTCTATATCCAATATTATGAATATTGGAATGTTTCTTTTTACACACATTTAATGAACACACACCTTTCTTACAATAAAGATAAATAAGTTTTACTTTCAGTGGAATTCGCCCTGGAAGTTTCTTTTCTTTTATATAGGGGAAACCCCTCATAACGTGTTTGTTTTTGTAAACCTCTTCTAATTTGTATTTGTCTTCACTTGTTGCGAAACTCTCAAGGTGTATAGACGTGTGAAAATAATAAATTTGAAATAAAAGAAAAGAGTTTTATTTAAGTTAATTGGATATTTTACAATAAAGATAAATAAGTTTTACTTTCAGTGGAATTCGCCCTGGAAGTTTCTTTTCTTTTATATAGGGGAAACCCCTCATAACGTGTTTGTTTTTGTAAACCTCTTCTAATTTGTATTTGTCTTCACTTGTTGCGAAACTCTCAAGGTGTATAGACGTGTGAAAATAATAAATTTGAAATAAAAGAAAAGAGTTTTATTTAAGTTAATTGGATATTTTACAATAAAGATAAATAAGTTTTACTTTCAGTGGAATTCGCCCTGGAAGTTTCTTTTCTTTTATATAGGGGAAACCCCTCATAACGTGTTTGTTTTTGTAAACCTCTTCTAATTTGTATTTGTCTTCACTTGTTGCGAAACTCTCAAGGTGTATAGATGTGTGAAAATAATAAATTTGAAATAAAAGAAAAGAGTTTTATTTAAGTTAATTGGATATTTTACAATAAAGATAAATAAGTTTTACTTTCAGTGGAATTCGCCCTGGAAGTTTCTTTTCTTTTATATAGGGGAAACCCCTCATAACGTGTTTGTTTTTGTAAACCTCTTCTAATTTGTATTTGTCTTCACTTGTTGCGAAACTCTCAAGGTGTATAGATGTGTGAAAATAATAAATTTGAAATAAAAGAAAAGAGTTTTATTTAAGTTAATTGGATATTTTACAATAAAGATAAATAAGTTTTACTTTCAGTGGAATTCGCCCTGGAAGTTTCTTTTCTTTTATATAGGGGAAACCCCTCATAACGTGTTTGTTTTTGTAAACCTCTTCTAATTTGTATTTGTCTTCACTTGTTGCGAAACTCTCAAGGTGTATAGATGTGTGAAAATAATAAATTTGAAATAAAAGAAAAGAGTTTTATTTAAGTTAATTGGATATTTTACAATAAAGATAAATAAGTTTTACTTTCAGTGGAATTCGCCCTGGAAGTTTCTTTTCTTTTATATAGGGGAAACCCCTCATAACGTGTTTGTTTTTGTAAACCTCTTCTAATTTGTATTTGTCTTCACTTGTTGCGAAACTCTCAAGGTGTATAGACGTGTGAAAATAATAAATTTGAAATAAAAGAAAAGAGTTTTATTTAAGTTAATTGGATATTTTACAATAAAGATAAATAAGTTTTACTTCCAGTGGAATTCGCCCTGGAAGTTTCTTTTCTTTTATATAGGGGAAACCCCTCATAACGTGTTTGTTTTTGTAAACCTCTTCTAATTTGTATTTGTCTTCACTTGTTGCGAAACTCTCAAGGTGTATAGATGTGTGAAAATAATAAATTTGAAATAAAAGAAAAGAGTTTTATTTAAGTTAATTGGATATTTTACAATAGGTTATGGGCCCAGACCCAACCTAAGTGAAAACAAATTTGTTTATATATTCGAGTGTGCTATTTTAGTGTCAGTGAAAATGGAAAAAAATAAAATAAAAAGAAACATTACACCATTCAATGGCGAAAACTACAGCATCTGGAAATTTCGCTTAAAAGCTCTTATTGCTGAAGAAGACTGTCTGAAAGTACTAGAAGGAACTGCGGATGCAAAGCAAAAGGCGTCAGCAGAATGGCGAAAGATGGAGAGAATTGCTAAAGGCTGTATAATTGAACATTTAAGTGATTCTATGATAGGGATGATCGCCGAAGAAGGTACAGCTCTACAAATACTAAAAAAATTCGATGAAATCTACGAAAGAAAAAGTTTAGCCACACAATTGTCCGTTCTACAGAGCATAGTTGCAAAAAGGCTTACTATTGTACTGAATTCAGTACAATTTGACTTTCCCGAGTACGCAAGTACCACTTCTCAATTTTCAGTACTATTTGTACTATGTTTAATTTTTGAAAATTTATTTTTATATCTTTCAAATCAGACATACTAAGGATTAAACAAAAATAAGCTGAACGCACTCCTTTGTTTTAAAATTCTGAATGCATTCATGACTCAGTGTACTTCTTTAAAAATAAAC
Source organism: Cheilosia soror (assembly GCA_949372485.1). NCBI lineage: Eukaryota > Metazoa > Arthropoda > Insecta > Diptera > Syrphidae > Cheilosia > Cheilosia soror. Next base: position 87,748,094 of record OX443563.1, read on the forward strand.
TTTTGAAATTTTCTGCATTCCTCGAAGGAGTTGGAAAACGCTTTGATTTCGAAGACATTTTTTTGAACTCATTACAACATTTTTCACAAACTACCATTTGGATGATCAAGTAAATTCAATCGTCCAATTTGTCTTAAGGTTTTTTTCCTGGTGAACAAAAAAGTATTGAAATTATCAATCATGAATGACTACGATAGAAATAGGTACATACTTCTATTTCTGAGTTTTGGGCTGAAATAGGCCTTGTGCAAAATGAATGCAACGAGTTCATATTTTCAGATCCTACACCGCATTGTCGAGGGTTCTTTTTGCACTGCTTCTTATTCTTCCGCAAACGTTTAAAGAATGTTTTCTTATTTAAATAGCTATTATAAAAAAAAGCTAAAGAATCGAATACAGGCTTAATGTCTGCACTATTAGAACCTAAACATCTTATTATGTTTAAGGCTGCCACAGCTCTATAAATAAAACAGATCTTTACAAAACAAACTTGAAAATGAAGAACTTGTATAGTAGATTGTTATCTGAATGTTGTACAGTCGTGTTCAAATCACTTGGCCAATGGTAGATTTTCTGTACAAAGTCTACGGTTTGCTCAATCGACCGTTGGACAAGTGATTTTGAACACGACTATCTATACAAAGATTAGTCTTAATCTGTACATGGACTAAAGTTCCTATCCGGCGTCTATAAGACTTATATTACCTTAAGCTTAGTACGCTGCTGGTGGTAAATTTTAGCTCACATACAAAATTGTCTCCAAAATTTATCTGAGCTAAATTTAAGCGAATCTATTTAGCCGAGCGGTATTCTGCCTCAGCTAAAAAATTAAATTTTCATTTCAGACTGTACTGCATGTATATGTCACAATTTACCGCGCCCATTAATGGTTCGGCACATTTTTTCTAGCTACATTTTTACAGATAATATTTTTTTTCTTCTGTTCTTTTGTGTTGCGGAAAAGTAAATAAGGGTAAAGTTTTTTTCAATGAATTCCTCGATTAGAAATCCTTTCAAAGTGATAAATTTGATATCAAGGAATAGCAAAAAAGAAAGTGCAACGAAAATATAACACATTTTCGCGTCGATGAATCTTTGAAGGAAGTTATTTTCAACGAGCAGCTGTTTTCTGTGACACTTATATTCACAGCGCACTCTATGTCAAAATTTAGCTAGGATTTTAGGTAATGTTTGTAGAGAAAAATTGGAGGGCAGCTAAAATTTAGATTTCCTCGAACTTAGATTCAACTAAATGCGCCTTTATAACACCCTCCACTGGAAGGTGTAAGTATTCACTTACATTTCTAACGCTAAGCAGAAGTCACCCTATACTATACCCCATAAGCCATAAATATTCTGAATCAGGATGCAAGTCTGAAACGATTAAGCCATGTACGTTTATCCGTCCGTCGGTCTATCTGTCTTTTAAAAACACAACAGAGTCCAACCAACGAATCGACCTAGGCGAATGAAATTTTGTGAGAGGACTTCTTTGTTCAGGTACCTCCCTGCACGCGCAAAACTTTTATAAGAGCCACGTACTTGTGTATACTTACGAGCTCACATTAATGCTTAACATTTTGCAAGACTTAAATGCTGGGGAGGTTATAAAAACTGGCCGATGATAACACTTATAGGTACCCTTTTTTTGTAATAAAATATTTATATTTTTTATGTTTTCGTTTGGTTTTATACATTTAAGAAATTTGAGTACTATTCAGTACAATTTTGTTTCAGTTTTCAGTACAATTAAGAAAAGTCGATTTTCATCACTGCTACAGAGGCTTTTAACTTTAAAATTTAGAGGCGATGTCGTACTCATTGAACATTTTATTAAATTTGATGAAATGGTCACAGAACTACAAGGAGCGGGAGCTCAAGTGAATGAAATGAGTAAGGTTGCGCACTTATTGCTAACTTTGCCTTCTTCTTATGATGAGATAGTGACAGCGATTCAAACTCTAGCTGAAAAGGACTTAACTTTGGCGTTTGTAAAAACAAGGCTGCTAGATCATGAAATAAAATTAAAGCATGAATACCGCGATACATCATCTAAAGTGCTCCAGATGGAAGTGAGTTCAAATTTAAAGCCGACGAGTAAAATGTATAAATTTAAAAATTAAAAAATTTTTTAACAATAATAAAGTTAACAAGTTCAATAATAAAACGAACCGTATAAAATGTGACCACTGTGGGCGCAATAATCATATAAAAGCAAATCGTTACTTTTACAAAAGGTCAACAACTAACAACAAAAATCGAAATTATTATAAAGGACACAATAATACAGCGACAATTAATACAGCTAATACAGTTGAACCAAACCAAAATAGTTTTACTTTCATGATTTGCCAAAAGCAAAATATAAATAAAACACACCCCGGCAAAAACGAAATAAAATTTATACTGGATTCTGGGGCAACTGACCACTTCGCAAACAAACGCGAATATTTTACAACATTAACCCAGCTGGAACAGCCAATGGAAATTGGTGTAGCTAAGGAGAATACTACAGTTCAAGTAAATGCTAAGGGATCAATAAACGTCATAACTAAACAAGGAGTTCGAGGAGTGATCGAAAATGTTTTATATTCACCTGAAATCCCACATAATATTATTTCTGTTGGTCGGATCCAAGAAGGAGGAATGTCAGTACATTTTGAAGATGGCGGAGAAGTGGTAATTAAAAAACATAACGAGGTATTGGTAAAGGGTGAGTACGTTAATAAGTTAATAATAATTAAATTCAAGTATATTGTTTCTGAAATAAATACTTGTAACAACACCTCAAATGATAACAATTATAGGCTTTGGCATAATCGGCTAGGTCATATTAGCAAACAAAAATTTTTGGAGATAAAATCAGGAAACGTGGCTTATGATAGTAACGTTGTACAAAATCTAAACCCTACAGATTTATTATGTGAATCCTGCATATATGGCAAGCAAGCATGCTTACCTTTTTCTAAAAAGAAAGATATGTCTCACGTTCAACGTCCCCTATTCATTATTCATTCTGACATTTGTGGTCCAATAAGCCCCGTCACAATAAATAATAAAAACTATTTTGTTACTTTTATTGATCAATACACCCACTACTTAGTGGTGTATTTATTAACACATAAATCAGAGCTGTTTGATGTATTTAAAGATTATGCGGCAAAAAGCGAGGCCCATTTTAACCTTAAAATCGTTAACTTCTATTGTGATAATGAAGGTGAATATATTTCAAATGATATGAAAAACGTTTTCAAAGAAAAGGGTATCTCGTATCATTTAACTGTACCATATACGCCGCAGAAAAACTCAGTCGCAGAGAGAATGAACAGGACCTTAACTGAAAAAGCTCGTTCTATGATACACAGTGCTAAATTGCAAAAATGTTTTTGGGGTGAAGCAATTTTAACAGCTACATACTTAATAAATATATCCCCAACAAAAGCTTTAGAAACAAAACAAACTCCTTTCGAAATGTGGCAGAATAAGAAACCTAAACTAGATAAATTAAAAGTTTTCGGTAGCACCGTGTTTGTTCATAATAAAAATAGAAAAAGTAAATTTGATGATAAATCTTTTAAAGGCATATTTGTGGGCTACGAACCTAATGGTTATAAAATTTATAATCCAGAAACTAATAAATTAATCATAGCTCGCGATGTTATTTTTGACGAAATAGATTTTGTCACATCAAGACCTGTTTTGTGTTTTGATGAAGGGGTTGAATTTCAAAACTCCATTAAAATAAAAATGTCTGAATTCACTAGAGCTGATAACAGTAAACCTGTTGATTACAATAACACAGGTAAATCCGGTAAAACAGAAGTATCTGTAAATGAAACGGATAATGGTTTAACTCAAAATTTTAAAAATTGCAGAGGAGAACTGCAGGAGAAGTGAGAGACTACAAAATCTTCCAACAGTTTCATATAATGAAAGCGAAGGAGATGTTGATAATTATTTATTATCTGCACAGTCAATTATTTACTCAGTTCCAAAAGACTACCAAGACATTCTAGATAGGGAAGATAAGAACCGATGGGTAGAAGCCATAAAGGAGGAGATAAATTCACTAGAAGTCAATGATACTTGGTCCATTGTAGAAAATATTGTTGACTGTAAATGGGTTTTTTCTATTAAAAACAACTCTGAGGGAAATCCATGTAGATATAAAGCCAGACTAGTTGCAAGGGGTTTTAGCCAGAAATATTTAGAAGATTATAGTGAAACCTTTGCACCAGTAATACGAATTACTACATTTCGAATGATATTAGCCTTCGCAAACCAATTCAATTTATTTGTCCATCAAATGGATGTTAAAACGGCATTTTTGAACGGATGCCTAACAGAAGAAATATACATGCGTATTCCAGATGGCATAATAAATAATAATACTAATCATGTGGTTTGCAAATTAAATAAATCCATTTATGGTTTAAAGCAATCAGCCAGATGCTGGTTTGAGCGTTTTGACGGAGTGCTAAAAAAACATGGCTTTAAGAATTCTCTAAATGATCACTGTTTGTATTTTTTTGGATAAAGGAAATCTAAATAAAAACATCTATGTGGTACTATATGTAGATGATCTTTTAGTTGTAACGGGAGACATGGATACAATGTCAAATTTCAAAAAATATTTAAAACAAGAATTCGATATGGTTGACATGAATGAAGTTAAGTTATTCCTAGGAATACACGTAGAGAGAAAAGATGATACAATGTCCATAAGCCAAATAAACTATTTAAAATCTATTTTAACGAAATTCAATATGTCTGATTGCAACCCAATAAGTACACCCCTTCCAGTAAAACTAAATTTCGAAGCTTTAAATTCAGATGAGGAATTCAAAGCTCCTTGCCGAAATCTTATTGGGTGTTTAATGTATGCAATGCAGTGTACTCGACCTGATTTATGTACAGCAATCAATTTCCTAAGTAGGTATCAAAATAAAAATAGTAAAGAACTTTGGCAAAATTTGAAAAGAGTCTTAAGATATATTAAAGGAACGATTGACTTGAAATTGACATATAAAAAGTTAGCATTCGAAGATCTATTAGTTGGATATGTGGACGCTGACTGGGGTGCAAGTGAAACTGATAGAAGAAGTACGACAGGTTACTTGTTTAAATTGTTTGGTAGTAATCTAATTTGCTGGAATACAAAAAGGCAAACATCAGTAGCAGCCTCATCAACTGAGGCTGAATATATGGCACTATTTGAAGGTGTCAGGGAAGCACTGTGGATTAAATCTTTACTTAAAAGTATTATACTTGAACCCAACTGTTCGATAACAATTTTTGAAGACCATAAAAGTTGTATTTCACTTGCCAAAAACCCAGTATCTCATAAGCGATCCAAGCATATTGACATAAAGTACCATTTTACTAGAGAGCAAATAGAAAATAATACAATACTTTTAAAATATATTTCCACAGACAAACAGCCAGCAGACATGTTCACCAAGCAGATACCAGCTCCAAGATTTCGTGAAATAATATTTAACCTTGGTTTGCAATAGAAATAAACGTTTCGGATCAAATTTGAGTTGAAATAATATCTACATATTTAATTTTCTAACTAAAACAAACAATCATTTTTATATTTTTTTTAAAATCAATTATTACAAATTGAATTTTATAATAACTACATTTTCATGACATGTTTAGTTTTTTTTTTTTTTTTAATACAATTTATTTTTCTTCATTAACCAATAAAGCTTATTTATTTTTTTGAGGTCGGGTATTGGGTTCTATATCCAATATTATGAATATTGGAATGTTTCTTTTTACACCCATTTAATGAACACACCCTTCTTACAATAAAGATAAATAAGTTTTACTTCCAGTGGAATTCGCCCTGGAAGTTTCTTTTCTTTTATATAGGGGAAACCCCTCATAACGTGTTTGTTTTTGTAAACCTCTTCTAATTGTATTTGTCTTCACTTGTTGCGAAACTCTCAAGGTGTATAGATGTGTGAAAATAATAAATTTGAAATAAAAGAAAAGAGTTTTATTTAAGTTAATTGGATATTTTACAATAAAGATAAATAAGTTTTACTTCCAGTGGAATTCGCCCTGGAAGTTTCTTTTCTTTTATATAGGGGAAACCCCTCATAACGTGTTTGTTTTTGTAAACCTCTTCTAATTGTATTTGTCTTCACTTGTTGCGAAACTCTCAAGGTGTATAGATGTGTGAAAATAATAAATTTGAAATAAAAGAAAAGAGTTTTATTTAAGTTAATTGGATATTTTACAATAATTAGACAGCATAGTAACAAGTCTAATGTTGTGTTCATTATTGATCTAGAACCGCATCACACCCTCTTCGGTTCAACGATAATTCGCAACCAACTAAAATGTTGTTAACAAAGTCATCAACAATATTTACCTAAACTTTAAAAACATGTTGATCAATAAAACCATCTTCTGATCTAAATTAGCGTACAAACGTTAATTGATTGGTACTACTTTTTTTTTAATCTATTTCTTTTGCTTATTGCAGAATACGCATTTGTGCCCTTTACTATGTCAAACATAACAAATGACACAAATGGCAAGAATGGATCTACAACACCAAATTGGAATATCGATCAAAATACGCACAAATCTTTGTACCTTGGTGATGTGACGCCCACTACACCTCCAGCTAATGGCTTCGGCACGAGCCCATCGATGCGACGAAATAGCAGTTTTGGAAACTTAATGCCAAATCCCATTAAAGAGTCCAAAGTGAGGGTGATCTACACTGGTGGAACTATTGGCATGGTGAGAAACGAGAATAATGGTGAGTTTAATCAATGTCAACGCTGTTCGAATTTGGACTTTTTTTTTTTTGAAGTTGTTAGTCTTCAGCATGAGTGATGCTGAGGCTGACGTGATAAGCATTGATAGGGGTGATCAAATTTGGCAATTGTGACCTTCCATAAATTTAAATATAAAAAAAAACTGCCATGAAGCTATCATTGCAACGTACCCACTCCGTCCTTAAATTTTTGAAGTGAGGGAGACACCGAGAAGCACGATAAATGCATACGATATCTCAGTCTAATATAGATCATGGAATAATAAGCGATATATCTGACAGCCGATCTAACTGTGCTTGTATTTTCTGACGTAATGAGAAATGTGAAAATTAAGGTACATAATTTCATAATTTAGTTAACTAAAGCGTGTTCGTTCGAATATTAGACGTTTTATATAGCAATCGCCGTTAATTTGCATATGTTTTCCCCAATCGCATCATAAACTCTCTTTAAATGTTCGCATTTTCTTCTTCGCCAACAATTCTTCCATCGACATTCGCCGGGAAGTCAAGTATTTCACACGACTTACGTATTGCCTGGAATTCTTAGATGAATTAGTCGTCCAATGAAGTCTTCTTCCGGAGAACTCGAGGCGATCAAGGTTAGGTTAGGTTAGGTTTACGGGTTGGTGAAGCTGAGTAGCATCTTCTTCACCTCACTCAGGCCCTTGTGGACCCATTGTGATACCCTTCGATGGGGTTAGCCGCGTTGTATTGGCTTTGTTTCATCCTTCCCGTGGTTACTCGATTTTGTCCAGACATCTCGTTGTCCTCAGAAACCTGTAAAGATTAGATATTGAGACATTAGAGAGTTCTTGGATTTCCCGGAAGTAGTAACTTCCAAGTGTTCTGTTCCTCAAGTGATAGGGGCAGTGACAGCTAGAAAGTGAGGGGTGCCCTCGTGGGATTCTTCATCACCGCAGCCTCTACAAATGTCGTCATTCTTGAGATTTATTTTCATTGTGTAGCTTCTTAGAAGATTGTGACCGGGAGGGCGCCAGTTAACTTGAACAACGATATTCTGTCATATGGCATCTGGCCCCATCTTCCGTGATATGTCACAGGTGGGTATTGTGTGTTGCACTTGATATTGGCTTACATTCGGATCTTGTATTCCACTCGCTCTCTGAGACTGCAGATTGGTGGTTTGATCGACTGAAGTGCCTGGTCTAGGTCCATTGCAGAACCTTTTCTTGCCAGCTCGTCAGCCCTCTCGTTGCCGGTTATGTCCCTGTGTCCAGGAACCCAGCAAAGAGTCGTATTATGTCAAGAGCCTTTAGCTATTCGCGACAGCGGCGATCTAGTTTGGATTTTATTTCATTAGTAGAGATTGCCTTGATAGCCTCCTGGCTCCGGCTCCAGTTCCGCATTCCATCTTTGATCCGTCAGTATAGATGGGTATTGATTACGTTTTCGTGGGCTGGTTCCTGTCCCATTCTTCCCTGCTCGGAAACCGGCAAGAGAATGGTTTATCAAAGTCTTTAGGTAGGGTGACATGTAGTCAGGGGTAAAATGAAAACGATCGAACGATATCGTTTCGACAATATCTGTCTCTGTCTATTGTCACAGATATGATAGAGACAGGTTTAGTGAAAACGAAAGAGTTTTTCGTTTCGTATTTTACAGAATCCCACCCCAGATTTTATGTCACTCCCTACGTATTCCTTGAGAATCCGCGCATGCCCAAAGAGGCTGGGAAATCCAGCATTTTGTCTGACTTATCCTCAAGGCACTTTTGGCGGCCGATTCTTGCATGTATAGATCCATAGGTAGCTAGGTTAACCCAACAGTGGTGTTGTTCTTGGCTTTCCACCAGACTATGTTGCCACATGTAAGTATTGGGCGTACGATTGCGGTATACACCCACATCAATGCGATCAAAATGCGAATCGCCTGGTTCGCTGGGATGGCCTACATAGGCTGAGGTAGCTTTACACTGTAGCTATAGTTTTTGCTCAGAATTGTCAACTCTATCGAGTAATGTTCATTTTATTGTCCTTTCAGTTCTCGCTCCTATACCGAATGCGCTAGTAAAAATGCTTCGCCGATACCCAAATATGCATGATCAGGAGTATGCGAAAAAGCGATTTGGACCATCAGCCGGAATGGCGCCTTTAGTGCTGCCGTTTGTACAGGGTGTTACAAATCGGGTCGTGTACACCGTAACCGAATACGATCCACTTTTGGACTCGAGCAATATGACAGCCGATGACTGGATTCGCATAGCTAAGGACATTCATGTAAGAGGCAATACTTTACATACACACTTTATGGATTCTAAGGATTTTCTATTTCCAGCAATCATATGAATTCTTCGATGCATTTGTGGTGCTACATGGAACCGATACGCTGGCCTATACTGCTTCAGCGTTGTCTTTCATGCTGGAAAATCTTGGCAAAACTGTCATTATAACCGGTTCACAAATTCCTATTTTCGAGACACGAACCGATGGAAAGGATAACTTTGCAACAGCTCTGATAATTGCTGGCAACTATGTTATTCCAGAAGTGAGTGTGCTCTTCGGAAATAGGCTTATGCGTGGCAATAGAACTGTGAAGAATAGCTGCGATAACTTGGATGCCTTTGAATCGCCAAATTCTTCACCGCTTGGACGAATCGGAATAAATTACGAAATCGATTATCGGTTAATCTATCGTCCATGTACGATCACCCGCTTCGAGGTACACACTGAGATGGACGTTAATGTCGGCCTATTGCGTCTATTTCCAAGTATAACGAGTTCAACATTCCGGGCTTTCCTGGCGTCACCTATGAAGGGTGTCGTTTTGCAGTCCTTTGGATCGGGGAATATCCCCTCGAATCGGCAGGATATTCTCGATGAACTTAGAGCGGCATCGCAACGCGGGGTTATAATCGTTAATTGTACACAATGTCCGAATGGATCTGTTGCTGAAATTTATGACACGGGGAAGGTGCTCAGAGATTTAGGTGTCATACCGGGATACGATATGACACCAGAAGCAGCGGTTACAAAATTGTCGTATGTCCTTGGAAAGAGCGATTGGAGCCTGGAGTTTAAGAAGCAGGTTCGTTTGCGCCACATAAATCATGACTTGAAGTTCGAACTATCAACTATTATTTGTATGTTTTTCGTTCGATTTTAGGTTATGCAATCGAATATCCGTGGGGAGCTGACTTGCGAAAACTCATCAATGGAAGAATACGATCTCATCGAAGCCGTGGCTAGATCGCTGCATTTATCATCACCTCAGGAGCTATCTCAGCTGGGCGCTACACTGTTTCCGGCTATGTTGAATGCCGCTGTTGTTGCGGGTGACATCAAAAAGGTAGACAGTGTTCTATAGCAAAAAGAATCATTAAAAAAAAATATTTTGTTCTCCCCGCCTAGATCAACAACCTCAAGGGATATGGTGCAGATTTGTCTGGGGTGAATCATGACAATCGCACTGCCATGCACATTGCATGTCATGAGGGCAATCTTCCTGTTGTAAATCTTTTGTTAAAAAATGGCGTTTCAGTTCACATTCGTGATCGATACGATCGTACTCCCCTCATGGAAGCCGTAAGCACTGACAACCATGCAGTTATTCAAGTGCTTTTAAGTTGTGGAGCCCATTTGACGGGCTCACTGAGAGCTATCGGAGAACAATTATGCTCTGCCGCTGCCAGAGGCTCTTTAATTAGACTTAAGTCATTTGAACTGGCTGGAGCTGACTTGGCCCAGCCGGATCCATCAGGAAGAACTGCCCTACATGTTGCTGCAGTTAATGGTCATGTTGACGTTGTAAAGTACCTATTGCGAGCTGTCGACGACATTGACTCTAAGGATAAGCTCGGACTAACAGCTTTAGAATATGCAATAAGAGCGGAAAATACGGAAATTATTGAGTTGCTCAAGAAGGAATCTAATCACGTTTAGGCTGAAGGATCTAAAATACGGATGGACTCGAAAGTGTGTAGTGCATGTTTAGACACAACTCGTATTAAAAAACTTTTTTTCCGAAAAGCTAATTCTGTTATTGATGACTTGACTACAATTGACGCTCTTATTAAACACGGTTTGATATTTTATTTTCAGAATCTCAAAGCAGTATTTTCATCTCCAAAACCAAACATCCCCGGAAAATACTGAAAACCACCAATGAGGCAGCAATCTTTCTACCTATTTTGTCGCTGTTGCTTATGTTGTACCTACTAGTTTTTATTTATATTTATAAATCAAACTAACAAACAAATTTTTACAAATAAAATGTTGTTTAGTATTTAAATATTTTTGATAAGTTATTTAAATAAATAAATGAAAGAGCTATAGCTTTTTGAGCTTAGATGGTTGAATGATGAATCCATTAGTACAATTCGAATACACATGTTCTATGGATACTGTCCAGATACCAAATGGTAAGTGCTATTCAAAGTCTAGTGTTGATTCGAATCCAATGTACCTACAGCTACAGCTGCACCAAGCCAACTTTGGAGGAATCCTTAACATCACATACAAGATGATATCTGCCTTAATGTGTGGACGCCTGAAACCATTTTGTCAACGAACTGATAGGCCCCTACTGTGCGATCTTAGACCCGTTAAGTTCACGACCGAATAAATAAATATTCACACTACGTCAGATCTTAAAGAAAGCCCAAGAAGTCAATATAGATCACAAACCACATAGAAATAGACCGCCGACTTCCGTTCCGTGCACCTACCCGATTCTCTCAGGAATTACCTAATTCCCCTGTTTGTAAATACGTGTGAAATGTCAAAATCATTGGCGGAAATGATTTTCAATGATATACCATGAGTATGCGTACGGTAATGGCGCTCCTTTGATTTTGTACAGCACGAATACATGAAAAATCCTGGGCCCGCAGGCAGCTTGTAGGCAAAGTCCGTTATGTGGGAGGAGTCGACGGCCTACTCTTACTGGTTTGTGGACATAACACTTATATAAATAAATGTTTATATAAATAACCCCTCTACATAAAACCGTTATACATTTTTGGCGCCCAAGTTATCGTACTCGTGCCAACACTCAAAATTATATACATATTTCGAAAACCACCAAACCTCAAATTTTCAGGCAATCTTAGGTATTGCCCCGGAATATTTCCTTGCCGCCATTAATTTTGACATTTACACGTATTCACAGACAGGGTAATTTTTTCCGGGGAAAATCGGGTAGGTGCACGGAAAGTCGGCGGTCTAGTTCTTACTGGTTTGTGGTTATGTCCAAAACCACAAACCACTAAGAATAGACCGCCGACTTCCCGTACACCTACCCGATTCCCCCCGGAAAAAATTTCCCTGTCTGTGAATACGTGTAAATGTCAAAATTAATGGCGGCAATGATTTTCCATGCTATACCATGCGACCAGGATTTTTCAAGTATGCGTGAGTTAATGGCGCCCCTTTGATTTTGTACAGCACCAATACATGAAAAATCCTGGTCTCGCCGGCAGCTTGTAGGCAAAGTCCGTTATGTGGGAGGAGTCGACGGTCTATTCTTACTGGTTTGTGTCCAAAACACATGTACAGAAATTCTGAACGCTTCACTGAAAGCAGTAAGTACTGCTGTCAATGCGAGGAAAAATACGAGAGTGCAACACAGGCGACAACAATAATTGCCGTCTCTATTTTCCTAGTATGCGTCAGTAGCTGAAATTAAGAATTCGATGCTGCCAATCTATTTAATTTAATTCACTACGTTGCTGTGCAGTGGATTTAGAAATAGAGACATGTTGCAGTGCTGCGGTGGGTGCAGAATTTACATTTGTATTACCACATAAGAACATGTGTATTCTAATCTTGCTGCACAGTGAATTCTGCACCATTTCATTACCATTGTTTTTTAATAGTTTTTTCTTTAAATTTAAGTATTATTTTTTTAAATTACTCCTCCCGCCTAAACGAAGCGAGATAGACCCCATAGGCTGCAATTATCTATCTGGATAGCTATCAGTAAAATGCATCCGTAAAAAAATTGTTTCACTTTTTTGGAGCACTTAAACTTAATCGTTGAACTCAATCTTGGTATTAAACAATTGCTTTTGAATTATAAAGCTAATTCGTCAAGAAAAATTAAGCAATTGATCTTTAAATTTTCTAAAAAAAAAAAAGAATTTCGTTATTTTTCCGTTCAACTTCTCAACCAGTTTCAGGAAGTATTCCACTGAATTCCTATGATATGCTATGGTTAAATGTTTCAGTTTTGTTCTGTTTTGTGTTTATACGGATGCATTTCACTGATAGCTATATCTATGCAGCCATAGTAAAAAATGCTTTATAGTACATTCACCGCACCTAAATTCAACATTTCGGCAGACAAAATTTCGAAATCCAATTTTGCGTTCCCACTGTAACTTCAGCATTTTAAATGACAGCTAGTATCGGAATTGATTACCTACAGATGCTTTTTGTGTTTCGAAATCAAAAGAAGTTTGTACCTAAAGAATTAATTTGTTAGTTATATTAATCTAAACATGAATACAACTGATAATTCACTATCCAGACATATTTTTCCTACTTCCTGCTTTTTTAGCTTTTACAATCTAGTTTTACAGCGGTTTTTTTTTTGTCAGTGAGCCCAAAAGTCACCAGAATAGGTTTACAAACTTACAAATGCAGCACTGAAATTCAACATTTCGCTGAAATCCAACATTTCGAAATGTTGGAAAATATATGGCGAAATGTTGAACATTTGGCCTGAAATGCTGAATTTAGCCGAAATGATGAATTTAGGTGCGGTGTAAACGTACTATTATATGTAGGTAACCCCTCTGCAAAGAACCGTTATCAATTTTTGACGCCTATGTTATGGTACTTTCCCCCAAACCTACTCTGTACTTATATGTATTATATTATATTTGTAATAAATAGTATTTAAATGTTGGCTCGCGCATATTTAAAAACAAACACAATTTTTCCACTTCGTTTAATAAATCTAGAATGTGGTAAAGTTCTTGAACGCAACTGTAACGAAATTCATAACAAACACACCTCAAAACCTTGTTTCGCAGCCATCTAATACAAGAACCACCATCAAGTTGGCAAAACCAAATTCCTTCTATTCATATTGTCATGTTGGTGTTTCTGTAAATTTGACATTTCATCAACTGCTGACATGGAACTATTTTGTGTGTTTTGTGTAAAATTTTGTACATAATTTTTTTGGTAAATTCACCCAATTATACATCATAAATTATTAGCAAATTCACTGTGAAATTATTCTTCCAATACATCTGCGTGTAAATGTGTTAAAATTCATTAAAATTCCCCCATTGAAAATAGTTAATTTTACACTCCCAAAACATTGTGAAAAATTCCACATCACAAATTAATTAAGAAAAAAAAATCATTCTTCTCTTTTCAGTTTTGTATAATTGATTAAGTTTTTCCCACTATTTTAATTAAATGAATTTACGAAACGTGCATTTAAGTGAACAAATAAATCCATAAGTTCAGCAATAGGAAAACAATAAATTCCCATAAAAGAAAGCACCATGTCTCAACATGAAACAGAGGAGCACCCCCAACAACAGCAGCAATCGGATATCACAAGTTTACAAGAGAATTTCAGTAAACAGCAAGTAAGTTTTCAATCAATTACAAGTACGTGCCACAGTCATTTGGACAGACTCGCTATAATTATTATTGTTTGTTGTGTATGTATGTATCTCTAAAGTTGAAATTGAGAGTTGTTATTTTTAGTTTGCATTCGCAATTCACTTTTGGGACGTAGGTATTTTTTTTGTTTCTTTGAGGCAGGCCTCATTTGCATATCCAAGAAATTCCTTAAATGTTTTCCAATTGGAATTTAGTGCAGTAGGTAGTTGGCAGCCCAAATAATTCAATTCAATCGATAACAGCTAGTGACCCTGACTTGAACACGTCACTATCTATAAATATTTTCATTGAACGCTTTTGAAACAACGAACATTGGCCACATTGGGAAACCTGTCTTATCGCTTGAACTTTTCACGCTCTATTGCTGCATATTTTGCTTCTGTTATTGAATGATAACTTTTGTTATTGGAAGTGGAGACATGGAATTCAAATTGGATTCATTTTAGCAAGTGCCTATTGTTTGCACCAATTTTGATTGTAGATCGCAAAGATTAATGCCTTACATTTGTTTAAATTCGACAGCTGACTCTTTGATCACTGCTCAAACAAGTCAACTCTTGATACCTATGAATTGTTATATATAAACTATACCCTCTACTTCATAGCTACCGATTTAAATTGCAATTTAGAACACAGTTCTTCTCGCAAACTTGTTTGAAAGCCAAAACTAATCCTCTATGTGATTACAGGAAAAAATATCCGCCCTCAAGGAGCTCGTACGAAAATCCGAAGCAGCACATGGCAAATCAACTTCCTCGGCGCAAGAGAAAGTCAAGAATATTGCCCTACGATTAACGAATTTGAAATCGAAAGCTCGATCCCGTCAAAACCTCGACTCATCTAGCACCTCCCTGAACGATGGACAATTCCAATCGCAGGAAAACTTGCACCTCCTACAATCTCAATGTAGTACCACTACCGATGCTGGTGGTGGAGTCATCACACCGAGTCGGCCCAGTTCGGCGCGTATCGAAACGCCTGGAAGTGAAAAAATCATTCTCCTGCGTAAGCAAATGGAGGAGAACAAAGTTAAGATGGCCGAGCGGGAGCATAGTAAACGTGAAATCGAGCATATGGTCACCCAGTTGAAGGCGAAGTTCGATACAACGCAACAGTGTTTGGAACATTCCTCTGAGCTGGGTCGTTCCATGGGCGATCTCAGTGCTTTGTCGTACAGTTCGACAAGAGACAAGGTGAGATCTGCAACAGATTTAGCCTCGGCCCCATTCAATTTGGACAAGGAGCGGATAAAATTCCTGGACAATCGCGTTCGTCTGCTCGAGAAACAGCTGGAGAAGGAGAAGAGTTCGTCGGATGCATCCAAGCGGGTAAAGGAACTGGAGAATAAGATTCTCGAGCTGGAGGAGGCACTTAAGGAGAAAAGAACTCGAGAGTTGGTAGCTACGCTAAACGATCACGAAGTAGAAGAGAGCTGGCAAATCGAAAATGACCGCTTAAAAACAGAGCTAGAGGAGAAATCAAAAAGAATTCTCCATTTGGAGGAGGTAAATGACATCCTGGAAACAGCCAAATGTGATTTGACCGAAAAGGCGCAGGAACTCGAGGCCAAACTTCGAGAATCGGAAGAAAAGCGAAAGAAATTTGAGCAGGAACTGGAGAAGCTTAATGCCTCGGTTGACATTCAGAAGTTTGAAATGGTGGACGATGTGGAGGACCAACAAGTGCACCAAGAGCTGACCCTACAAGTTCAGCAACTGGAGACAAAGATTGGCGAACTGGAACAGGACAATGCTGCACTTCGGCAGGAGAACGACCATCTTCGCAGCGCAGAAGAAGAGGGAGAATGTGTTGACAAAACTGAAAGTCTTGAAGCCACAGTTGAGTCGCAGCGGGAGGACATCCAGAACTACCTGGAGCGAATAAAAACATTAGAAGAAGAACTGATGGAGAAAACAATTGAATTGAACGTGCTGAACGCCAACTTTGCCGTTCTCGAGGAGAAACTAAAGCTGCCCAGTCGAAAGCCCCTTTTTGCAACCATGTCCGACGATGACGTGGACACTCTTAAAGACCAACTGGATAGCATGAAAAAGAAAAACAAACACCTCGAGACGAAGCTGAATGAATTCAAGCGAATGTCCGATCTCCATGCTTCTGTCGCAGAGCTGACCGACGAAAACGAAGAGCTACAGCAAAAGATCACCGAACTAGAGGACGAAAAGGGTCAACTGCAATTGAAGCTTGTTAGCGGCGAGCACACAACAATTGTGACCGAAATAGAAATTGAGAAGAAGATTGAGTACCTCGAAGCGACGTGTCAAAACCAAACGTCTGCTATTCAACTGCTGGAGGAGCAGAAAATAGACATGAAAGAGAATCTACAATCCACCAAGTCGGAGCTGGAATCGGCAAGGGTAGTCTCCGAAATGGAATCCATTCAATTGGAGGAGCAAGTGACGACAAATCGTCAACAAATTGAAGACCTCCAACAGGAAAACGCCAGCCTGAGTAAGACTATCGACAAACTGCGCGAAGAGAAGGGCTCTCTGAGCAAGAAAGTAGACCACTACGTGGCGGAGAATATGGAGCTGCTTGATAAGATCGAGAAACTTAGCAAATCCAGTTCTTCAGCTGAGTCGATAGAGATTGTTGAGCGACTCACTCAGCAAGATCGTCTTGAGATTGAAGCGTTCAATAAGCGCGTCGAGCAGGAGGAAGCCAAGCTACTGACCGAAGGAGGTCAACATAACGAAATGGATCAGGAACTCAGCGATAGTCTGCTAAAGCTAAAAGAAGAAAGCTCCGAACTGATGCACAAAATCGAATTGTTTACGACAGAGCGAAAGGAGGTCCTGGAAAAGATGGAAGCGCTGACAACTGAAAACCACGAGCATTTGCGGAAGATTGAGCAATTAACAGACGAGAAGGCCGCCATGGAACGATTAATCGACGAAGCCAACGCCGAGAGAGATACTCTGAAGCAAAGCTACAACAGCGCCACAGAGGAGAAAGAAACTATTCGAATGGAGATCAAGGAAATCTCAGCTGAAAAGGCCAAGATCACGGCTGAATTGAATAGCATGATCAAGGCGGCTTCAGTAAGTGCACCAAGTGACTCCCAGGGTTTGGTCGACAAGTGCGAAAAGAGTCTCGCCAAATTGAACACCGAGTTGGAAAGCTATCGCAAGGCAAACGACAAGAATGCCAAGTTCAACGCGTCCAAGAAGCTATCAAAGGAAGCTAAAAACGCCCATCTGCAATTGACGGAGCTGCTGGAGAAAGTAAAGAGCGCCGCAGAGGCGCCACCATTACCACCCACAGATGATGTCAAAATCGAAGAACTTCAGTCCTTGGTCACTGATCTTCGCGAGGAGCTAATAAATATCACCACCGCTTCTGAGGAAAAGGATTCGCAGATCTCCCGACTCAACGAGGAGATCGCCTCACTGCGATCTATGTCTGAAGAGTTTGACCGACTGATCAACGACAAGGAAATGGCTCACGAGAAACAAATCGAGAGCCTGACACGTCTCCGTCGTGAACTGGAAGGCAAGATCGAAACCTCCGAGGCCGAGATGAAGATCCTTCAAGAGCTGATCGCCGAGCAAAAGCAACAACTGATCGAGGCATACACTGACAGCGAAACCGAGCTCGCCAAAAAGATCGATGAGCTGAATGTACGCGATGAGGAAATCTCTCAGCTGAAAACTCAACTAAAGACATTGCAAGCGAACAGCAGCCAAGTTGGTCAGCAATTCTCCAGCGATCTTCAGTTGGAAGTGGATAAACTGAAGGAGGCTCTGTCGATAAATAAGGGTCTGCTTGCCGAGCAAATCGATGAGCTCACCAACAAGCAGGAGACCATCGATACGTTAAACGACCAAATCATGGAACTCTACAAGACCATGGAAGAGAACGCCAATAAGGTGATCGAGAAGGAGGACGAGATCGTCTACGTGCAAGAAAAGCTGAACGCTAACAAGGCCGAATTGGAGAAACTAACCAAAGAGAACGAGGAGAACAAGCAGGTCGTCGATAAGCTGCTGCTGGAGCTGCACTCGCAGAAAAATAATTTGCAGAAATTGTCGCAGCTTCCAGCATTGGAGGAGGACAATCTGAAACTCAGGGAGGAGAACCAAACGCTGGAAGAGAATTTAGAAATTGCCGAGCTGAGGTCTAGCCAATTGGAGCAAAGTGTCAAAGACCTGGAACACCGAAACAAGGAGCAGCTGGAAAAACTGAAGAAATACGCCGCGAATCTGAAGAAAAAAGTTGCACAGTGTCAGGAGTTCGAAGCGAAGATAAAGAACCTTGAAAAGGGCGCCCTTGATGCTGAGGCGAAAGAGAAGAATCCGCTAATCGATACCTTGCAAGAGCAGCTCCAAGAAAAGTGTACCCAGCTCGAAAGGGCGTCCACTGAGCTGGAGTCGATGCAAGCGGCTGCAAATCAACAGCGAGCTCACCTGGAAGACTCCGTTTTTAAGGTCCAACGGGCCCTGGATGCGGTTCAGCTGGAGATGGTGACGCTACGCGAGCAATTACATGAGAAAACCGTGCAGGTGGATGAACTCAAGTCGTCGCTGATTGAAAGGGACTGCGCAACTGCTGTTCTTCAAGGTCAGCTAAATGAGACCAGTAGCAGAATCGATGAGCTGAACACCACTTCGCAATTACGGCGCGGATCAGCGCAAGAAGAACTCAGAGGACTGCAAGATATGCTGAATGAGAAAAACACAGAAATAAACACGCTGAATGAAAAGCTACTAGCCGCAGAAGGACTTCAAAACGAAGTCAAAAATCTGCAGGACCTCCTGAATGAGAAGAATGCAAGCATTACCGCTCTAAATGAGGGACTACTAGTCGCAGAATCGTGCCAGAGTGAACTGTCATTCCTGCGCGAACAGTTAAACGAAAAGAATTCAGCTCTACACGAACTCAATGAGCAAAATAATCAGCTCGCAACGATTAGAGAAGAGCTCAATGCCAAGGAAAAGGAGATTCAGAAGCTGAATAAAATACTTGACAGCACGGAGGAACAATTGAATTCCCTGCAAGAAGAGCTAAACCAAAAGAATATCCAAATCCAACAGCTGAACATGCAATGTCAGCAGATGCAAACTGAAGGTCAGTCATCGGCGGGTGTGCAGGATGCATTGTTAAATGAAAAAGACGCCAAGATCGACGAGCTTACAAAGGAGTCCAAGGCTAAGAGCATCAAGTTTGAAAAGTCCAAAGCAGTAATCAAGGAGAAGAACCGCGAAATCCAGCGGCTGAATCAGCTCTTAAGTAAGCAAGTCGAAGAAGAGCAAATTGTACCGACTGCTGCTCCGGCAGCGGTGGCCGCGCAGCCACCATCCACCAATTTGTTGGCCGAATTGGAAGATTTGCGCAGGGAGAACGCCAAATTGCGTGAGGAATCATCGGCGGAGCGAGCCAACTTCCAAGAAACCATTTCACGGCTGGAAACGCTCCACGATGGCATCCAAGCAAAACTGCAGGAAGACATGAGCTACATTGAAAGCCTCGAGCATGAGAATAACAATTTCAAGGACAAAATCTGCAGGCTAGAGGAATGCGTTGCAACGTTTGAGGATCGTCGAGCTTCGATGGAACGCCGGGCAAATTTGCTGGACGCCCAACTACAGACGCGCGCCGACGAGCATACAAAGACTGAAGATGAACTTGTTTATCGGCTGAACATGCTCTCCGACCACGACGACATAATCGGTCAGCGCTTGTTCGAAGCGCAGGAGGAAAACGAGCTCTTGTCGAACCGATTGGATGCCTTGAAAACGGAACATGCTACCCTAGTGGCCAACTATGCCAAACTGGAGAAGGAGTATGCAGCTTTCCAAGAGGAGACAGCCAGCAACCTGGATACCGAAAATCATTCATTAAAAACGCAACTCTCCGCAATGGATGTTGAAATGAAACGCATACGGGCTACGTACGAGGCCAAGTTGGCTGCCAAACACTCGGAGATCGATGAGCTGGAGAACGACCTGAGCGAACAGTTGCGGGTGATCTCTGATGAAAAACGGTCTCTTAACGAGGAACTAGAGCGCGCTAAGGATGAAGTCAGCGAGCTTAAGGACGAGCATGTACGACTGAATGAGACAATCAATTCGCTGGAGCAAGCCAAGGCAGATTTGGAGCGTGAGTCCACCTGGATCAAGATGCAAAATGAGAATCTATCGCAAGATCAATTTGAACTGCAAGAGCTGCGAATGCAATCGATGCAGGATAAGACGGAACTGGAGAATCTCAAACACCAGATAGACACGCTTGCGCAAAACCATGAAATCGAGCTGAATGCGCTGCGTACGCAGATAGCCGAATTGGACTCGATGCGGATGCAGGTCGGCCAGAATCAGACAGACGATCAGGTGTTCATCGAGACCGAAAATAAGCGATTAACGGACCTGCTCGCGGAAAAGGAAGCTGTTATTGAGAATTATCAGCGGCAGAACCTGCAGCTCCAGATGAACGCCTTGGCCGCCAGACAGCAGCCAATCGATCCGTTTGCCTCGCTCACGCAGTCCGATGATGTCGCACAAGTGGTCAATCTGCGGGAGAAATGTGACCGCCTCGAGCGAGAGCTGGCCGATAAGCAGCGGGAGATTGAACTTCTGCGGAACGAACCGCAACAAGTGGTTGTACCTCCACCAGTGGCCTTCTTTGGGGCCGATCAGAGCACGCCATCTGTGTTCGATGAGATTGTAAGCGTTCGTCACGTTGATGGCCTGCATGGTGCCGTTCACACTCGAACGATGCCGCCGCCACCGCCCCTAATTGAAGAGGAGCCCATTGGCAATCAGCAGACCATCGAGGATCTCCAACGAAATGTGTCCGATCTGGAGAAACACGCCCAAGATCTAGAGAATAAACTCGCTCACCGCATCGCAGCGCACGAGGATAGCCTTCGGCAGCTTGAAGAGCTACGACGATCGTCCGAAGCCCGTTTGAAGGAGTACGACGAACGTATTAAGGAATTGGAGCTGAAAGAAACGACTAAAGCTATAGATTGCCAAATTATTCCAGCGGAGAAGGTGCCTTCGTTAGACATGTTCTTTAGAGGCGCCTCCGAACCATCTCCATTCGAAAGTATCATCATTCCTCAGGTCTCCACCGAACCAGTGGTGGAAGAGATAATTGTTCCTACGAAAGCCTATTCCTGTCAGCCCTCGGATCAGTTGGAAATGGACGAAGGCTGGGGTTGGGGCTCCGAAGAAGCCGCCCTCGAAGCGAAACACTTTGCCACGACCAGCAGTTCGTCGTTAATTTCGCCACAACAGCAGTTGGAGCTGAAACTGCAAGAAAGTCACGAGCGGATTCAAGAGCTAGAGTTGGAACGTGATCGCCTCGAGCAGCAAAAGCAGGAAATGCAGGTCAAGTCGGGCAAACTAATGAAGAAGTTGAAGGAGTACAAAACGAAGATTGACGATTTGAACTCACAGGCAGCCTTCCGGAAGTCGTCATCGGTGGAATCTTCCGATCTAGACCTCGCAATCCAAGAGGAGATGAAGTCTCAACTCAAGCAATTGGAGGAGAAACTCGGCGAGGCTAGAAAGCAAACCGATGGCCACGCGCAAGAAAAGGAGAATCTTCTGAAGCGGATCGATGTGCTGACGGCCGGAAATGAACGAATGACAGAAATGAAGGAGCGCCAAGACAGTGACGTTCAAATGTATCAGTCGCGCATTCGAGATCTCACCGAGAAGGTGCGAAAACTTGAAGAATGGGGCGGTGAACCAGCTCCAGCAGTACCTGCAATCACGGCGGCAAGTCCCGCTGCCACTGAAGAACTAGAAAAGTGCAAACGTCTCTTAGAGCAGAGGATTCTAGACTTGCAATCAGAGATCGAGGATATTTCTGGCGATAGAACGGAGCTGCAAGCTTTGTTGGACGAGGAGAAGGCCAACCTGCAGCGAGCCGAGAACATCATCAAGAGTTTGAATGAGAAAGTCACTCGGTTGGAGAATTCAGCGGGCTCCGACAGTGCCGATCAGAAATACCAACTGAACGAGATCAAACTGGAAAATCAAAACCTTAAGTCTCAGCTGGCCGATGCCCAAGAAGCTGTTGCCCGCGAGAAGAACATCAGAATAGAGGAGAATAGCCTATCCGCAGCTCAAAATGAGAACCTCTCTGCTGAGATTCACAAACTGCAGGTTGATTCGGCAAAGGCTAAGGAACTCGAAGTAAAACTCGAGCAAGTATCCGCCGAGAATCATAGTCTAATCAAGGAGATGGAAGCACTTCGCATGGAGCTAACATTTGCCGCGCCACCAGGTGACGCTGCAGCTGAACTGGAAAAGCAAATCGTTCAGATGAACTCGGACCTTAACTCAGTCATAATGCAGAACCAGGACCTTGGAAGGGAGGTCGACAGACTAAGATTGGAAGCAAAGTCGGCCGATGATTTGAACCGAAGAAACCAGGAACTGGCACAGGAAATCATCAGTCTGCGAATGGAGCATTCGTTTGCTTTAGCAGACACCCAATCGGAGTCGTTAGAGGCGGAACTTCGCTCAGTCAAGCAAAGAAACGAAGAACTTGAGGCGGAAATCAACAAGTTCCAGCTTGAGGCCACATTCAGCCAGAAATCTGATGGCAACTTCCTCGAATTAGAGCGCCTAACCGCCGAAGTGCACCGCCTAGCCGCTGAGCTTCAATCAGCGAATGCCAAAAATGGAGATCTCTCCAAGGAACTTGAAAGTTTGCGTCAACATTCATCGGTCGACAGCGAAATCGATCATCTTACGCGAGAGAACCAATCTCTCACAAATCAAATCGGTCGCCTGCAACTGGAATCGTCCTCTGGCGCTGAAAAAACCGAGCTGGAGGAGCTAATTCAAGAGAAAGACTCTGAGATAATGCACCTAAAGCAACGAATTGAGGATCTCATGCGCGAGGATCAAACCGAAAAGCTGGTCCTCGAGATTCTGACCAAAAATCAAGAGATCCACCTGCTGAAGATGCAAGTCAAGAACTTGGAAGATGACAAACACGACCTAGAGCACAACCTCACCCTACAGATAACTCAGGAAATGAACACCAAACGAACAGCTGACGGTGCTAACTCGGCGGAGAAAATCCAGCAGCTTGAAACCGCTATAGAAACTATGCGCACCGAAAAGCTCCACATGGAAGAGGAGCTTGAAGTTCTCAACAACCACGTTATGTCCAGCCTGCAGAACGAAGAGAAATGGAAAACCGTTGCTCTGGATCTCGACATGAAAAACATTGAAATCGCCGAGCTGAGGAAATCCTTGGAGGCGGTCAAATCCCAAGAACCCTCGTCTCCCAATGACCAGTGGGAGGCAGTGTTGGAGCAACGCTGTAGCGAAATTGCCAACTTGTGGCGACAACACCTAGACAGCCGGGAAGCCGAGTTTAAGGAAATCCAAACCAGACTCGAACAGGAGATTGAGGCGTTAAAAGCCGGTCGTTCGTCGCCGCAGAGCAATCCCGATGAAGATCACAGCTCCGCATCGTCCTCCAAAGATGTCACCTCTGACGGAGATACTATACAAAAGATGCAGCAGGCACTGGAAAATCAAGAAATGGAGATTGTCACCCTCAAGGAACAACTGGCGATTAGAAGTGCGGAATATGCTCGACTGGCGGCGCAATACGATCCCTACAAGATGCAATCGACGATGTCGCACAGCAGTGGATTCAGTTCCGATGGCGGAAAGCGTTCCTCTGACACAACCACATCAGTTGTACCCAAGTCTGAGCTCGACTTGGCCCTGTACATGTTGCACCAAAGAGACATGCGCTGCGAAGAGCTAACACTCGAGCTAGTACACCTCTTGGATGAGCGCGACACATTGCAGCTGAAATTGTCAAACACATTGCGCCAAATGGAGACGATCAAGACAACGCAACTTGTCGAATGTAAGTCAAAACAAATTCCAATACAGAAAAGCAAAATAAACATTTTCCGTCCTTAGCTGTCTCATTGCCATCCGAGAGTCCCGAGAAAGCTCAATCGCCGCCTGCCGTAGTCACGCCTACAGACGAAACAGACAACCTGAATCAAAAGTATGATTTTGCCTCAATCATTGAATTGTTTTACATCTAGTTCTTCCCCTTTTTTTCAGGCTATCCCAACTCCATTCGGTAAATCACTCTAAGGATAAACGTATCCAGGAGGATCGAGACCAGCGCATACGTCAAATGGAGAAAATTCAACAGGATGTTGCCAAAATGCCATCGGAAGCCTTATCCGAGCTGGTTGGCAGCGATTTATGTAAGTTTCGCTGATATTGTCATCCCGCTGTTTAAACGCCTTAACCGGATTTCTCTTTTAAGCACAATCGAGTCAATCACCATCATCTGTACTACTCAACTGGCTATGGGGCAAACCAGGACAAAGTTAATATTCGCGTTCAGTCTCCTCTGTTGATCACGAGGAGAATCAGCACCCAACTTCCACTATAGCTCTATGCAACCGTCACCAGCTGCAGCAATCAACAGCAAGCACCACCTGGTGCTATTAACACATGCATATAAATGTTGTCTATCGATATTGTGTGTCCAACACACTTACGTTAAAATAGGTACCTTAATTTGTTAATATCGTTAACTTTGTAAATATATCAGTTCAAGTGAATTTAGATGAAGTAAACAATTATTCGATCGTAAAGTAAACAAGAAAACGCAATTATTGAATTAGTTTCGGAATCGTTCCGTGACAAAAATATATGATTGAACAGCAAAACCGTTCTGAGAGGTTATTTTGTTTTGTTTTGATAGGACAATGATGGTTGGAAAAAGTGCAAATTGGGAACGAGGGAACGACTTGGACAAATTTAAATCTCAGGCCTATAGGTCCGCCAGGATGAGCGAAAACAGCTTTCTAGACATCCTGAAGATGATTTGGGAGAGGACATACACTACCCCATCTCCAAGATTTGGTCAAAATAATTCTATGTCTGAATGGAATCTCTGAAAACCCCATCAGCTGTGCCAACTACAGAGTTGTCAGCGGCTAAAATGGGTCTAGCGATTAACGAGGACAAAATCAAGTTTATCGATGCTGTCTCTTGGAAGTGAAAAAATTTTGTGCGTACGAATAGCTAAAATCAATCGACAATTCCGAAAATTTTGAAATCGAAATCGAATACAGTGAAATGTATAACACAAAAATTCATTTCCGATTTCATTTCGAGTGAAATGTGGAACCTAGCAGAAAGAATAACTTTTGTCAATTGCTTTTTCTTTGGGCTAGAGAAGGCAATATGGAGAGTAGAGCGATATCCCGAACTAAGGAGTTTTTTTTTATAATCACCCCTATTCCCGTTGGCGTTTGTCGTAAACGAATCGTATTTCATTTCGTTTTTTAGTCGGTGTTTCTAACTTTTTTGAGACAAATGAATTGAAATGATGGGTGAACACATAGAAAAGGAAATAAAATTGTTAACAAAAGTTAAAAAAAAAAACTCTGAACATCGTTTTACAACGACACGAAACATGAGTGGTATTTGACAAACGCCAACGGGAATAGTGAATACCGGATACCATGACTTGATCATCAGAGTCCTGCTTAAAAGAACGATTACTTAAAATGTCGGCCAAAATCAAACAATTTGGAGTTGGAATGCGCGCGTTGCGTTGTAATGCCTTCAAGTCGCATTCGGACATTTGTGTTTATCAAACAGTAGTTTGAGATTGTAACGGGCGGGAGATCAGAAAATCGTGCATAGAGAAGGCAGTGCAGAAAGCACAGCCACAAGAATCCATTAAAGAAGAAATAACCAGCTTGAGCTTCAGGTTCAGAGCATTTTGGTCAATTCAAGGAACGTGAGTCGTGTATAGGTTAGGTACGTGTACGACTTAACGGTTCTATTCTCTTCAATTCGCATCTGGTGGTTGTAGTCCAAGATGGGGGTCTCAGTCTTTCTTGCCTCTGGTTGTAGTTGTTCTCTTGTGTTAAATTTGAATTTATTTTCAAGAAAGCTGATCAAGAGGGAATAGCAGGGTAGGACGTTGAAGCTAAACCTGGACCTAGACCTGCGTCTTTGTATGTAAATGCTTTAAGTAAATGCAATGTTGTCTTGTGAACTTATAAGAAACACTTTTTTTTATTTCGAATATTTAATTTTACTACTGGCGTATTATTTTGGGAAGTGAGTATAACAAAACCAAAAGTGAGTATAACAATTTTGCATGTACATAAGGCGTATTTTTTGAGAATCTGTAGCTAGCTCACTTTTACTTTTACATGCAAAACTTTTATCTCACTCACTTTTGGTTTTGTTGTACTCACTTCCCAAAAAAATACGCCTATAGTTAAAACCGAAAGTGAATACTTTCATTTTTCCACGGGCTAGATCCTAGATCACGTAAAATGAAAACGATCGACCGATCGAATAAAATAGTACAAAAAACTTGGCAGCACTTAGAAAAATTTTTGTTTTGGAATATTTAATAATTTATTTGATTTTCCAAATGGGTTGTTAATGACCCCTAACTTTAGCAAAAACAGGAATTATTTTGTTTAATTGAACTAGTAAACAGCGTTGCCGAAGTGGCACGATCGTGCTTTTTGGACACGCAAATTTATTTGTGGCACGGTGGCACGCACAAATTGAAAATGGCACGTTATCTTCATTTCTCCAACCTTACACAAATAATTTAAGCTCAGTGTAGGTTGGTTGATTAAAAGTGGCTGCCAGCTGGGAAACGCCAACACTTAGACCAGCATAGGTCCATTGTGATACCATGAATATCAGATCATATAAGATCACCCTACTAGTTGAACCATTTTGAGCTCTTTATAAAGCGTAAGAGTCTTCTGATGTCTGTGTTTGTCAGATCGCTCAAACTCGCTTCTAGGTGCACTTGTCGACATAAGATTTGTACTCTCGATAGCATTCAGCTTCAATTTTTGTTTGCAAGTAGCGATGGGTATCCCTAGGGTGCCTTTATCCGGCAGAAAGGGCGAGTTCTTCCTATACTAGCGAGTTTATCAGCCTTACAGTTCCCTGGAATGTCTATACGCCCGGAACTCAGATTAGGTGAATGTTGAACTGTTCGGCCATCTCCGTAAGAGATGATCGGCAGTCGAGGGCTACTAGAGAAGTTATAGAGACCGAATCCAAAGATGGCTGCTTGGCTGTCCGAAAATATGCAGATATCCTTGGCGGATATGACGTTTTCCTTGAGGCAAGATAAGATCTCTTTAATCGCATTATTTCCGCCTGGAACATGCTACAGTAATCTGGAAGACGAAAGGAGAGCTTAAGATTAAGACTTTCGGAAAAAACACCCCCACCAACTGAGTCTTTGCTTTTTGAGCCGTCAGTGTAGAAGTGAATTGATTCATCTTCTGGGGAAAGTATCCTCATCCCAGATTGCTCTGGAGGGGATAGAGACGAGAAAGTTCTTGTCAAAGCTCTGTGTAAAAGATCATTACATGATAGCTAGCGACCAACTACCTACGAACAAACGAATATTCGTTCACATGAACACATTTCTAGGTAGCGGAAGTTCGCCAAGGGTGTTTTCGTTCGCGCCAAAAATTTTGGAACTCGAAATTTCGTTTTATAAACTGTTTATAAACTTGTTTTTTGAATAGGTACAGTTTGTTGAGCTAATTAATTATCCTCCTCTTGGAATAATAAAATGTGCAATTTTCTGTTTGTAAATGCTTAAAACGCGGTTCGTTGTGCATTTCAGCAATTTGTTAGTTCGCTCTTGTGTGAATGGTCCTTAACTGTTTCTTCGGTTTTTGTTTCTGATTAGCGTTGGCTTGGCGGTGTAAATGTGAAAAAAACATTTTTTTTCTTTGGACACGCTAAGGGCACGCTCCTCTAAAAAAAGTGGCACGCTTTTTTTATTTTCGGCGGCAACGCTGCTAGTAAAGCGAAAAAAAGCAAATGAATTTGTCAAATCGTTGACAGCTGAATAGCTTGCCACCTGTTTCGTGTCACACTTGTAGTGTCCGATATTGGGCACTTTTATAATCAAAACTGTATGACGCTATGAAGCAGAAATCGAATCTTGAGTGGAATTTGAGAGAGAATGAATACTTAAGTGGTCACTGTGCAACTGGGCATTAGAAACTAGTATCACAGGGATTTTATTACCACACTCCTTTATCTGTCGGAGTCGGATAGCGTTATGTGTCGGATAACCTATTATCCGAAACTTTTCCGGAACCTTTGAAGCTGGCCCTAAGCTTTTAAAGGGCGTTGAAATAATAATAGCGTAATACTGATTTGGATCCAATGATAGGTGAACTAAGGACCTTTTATAGCTGCTTGACTGTCCGGGAATATAAAAATGTGAACGGCTTTGATACTAATTTTTTTGATTTGGTTGGGTCATTCTTGAGCATAGAGTGGAATTCTTATAACAATATACTGGCGGCACTGCGGTACCTACCTGTTATTCTCCGTTGAGCTCACTAAATTTATCATTTTATTAACAAAACAAATCGGTCTCACACTTCAAACAGCCTCTGAGACTGAGCGTCACTTCCATTTCAGAGAATGTATGTACTAACTAGCAGGCGATAATGACAAAATAGATTACATTTTACATACATACGTAGGTATTACCTATACTACATAATAAATATTTCAATATTGACAAAACAACAGATTTGCGTTCGGGGCTGGCCTAGCAAAGCAGGGGTAAAAGCTTTCTTCACGACATACCTCTCTATTCGCCTTGCCATTCCATTTTTTTTTTTTTTTTTTTTTTTTTTTATTAGTCGTACCCGTACGTGAGTCCACTGCTACCGGTTCCATGCCATATCTACTAAAACGTGTTAATTCATACTAAGTAGGTAAGGCTAGGCTTAAAGCCACTAGGTACATTATTCCATGTCAGCCAACTCAGTCTCTGTCTCAGTTGCTGGGGCTAATGACTGATCACAGTATCATAAAGCTGAATGCTGAAAGCTCATCAACTGCGAAACTGCTTTGGCTGTGGGCTTATGATGGCAGCAAACATCAAAATCATCAAAAATCCAATTTTAACCAACTCAAGATGATATTCCATTCCAATTCATGTTACATTTCAATTCATGTTCCATACCACATTAGAATAGAATTCCAATAGCGATAGTGTACCGAACGCACACACAAACACAACACATGCCATTCATTCACAGGCATACGTTAAAAGGTATCCTGCTCCCTCCTCACCCCACTTCATCCATCAGAATCAGAAATGGAAGTCTTTCTTGACTGTACTAAAATGATATCGATTGGATTTTGTTGTGGAACATGAGTTACCTTTCATTACCTACTCATGGAATCACAATCAGCGTGACCGTTGTGCGACTAAAGTTGCAATTTGGCACTTTTTTTACCACCTTGGCACAATGATACCACTTTTCTAAAATTTAATGATGTTGGCCCTTTTTCACAATTTGGAACAACAAAAATAATAAATTTTCATACTTTTAAGAAAATTCATTGCTCTGAAGTGGCTCAATTGATACACATCACACCAAAAACATAAATGTAAAAAACAGCCAAGCTCTGTTATATAAAAAAAGTGTGTAACTAGTTAGCCACGAAAAGATTGAGATCTAAATGTCCGCCAAGTTCTTAGTTTATGAGGTTAAAAAAAATGGAATGAAGGGAAAATCTCAACTTTTGGACTTTTCCCAGTGTACCTATGCACCACAGGATCTAGCATTCTGCCAAATTTCACGATTCTAGGATGCCTGGAAGTGCTTCATAATTTTGATGATCATTATTTAAGTGAGTGAGTAAGTCAGTCAGTTACGGTTTTTGCGATTTTTGCTTTCCTGTATGTTATAGAGATGAAATTTGGTGAGGTGGATCTTTTTAATGAGCTTGGTAAATATTTCAAGTTTGAAACTTTTTGGTTAATTGGGTCCGAAGTCAGAGGGAGGTCAAAAACAACCTGAGTTTGTTTCTGTAAGAAGGGTAAGTGCCTTTAGTAGAGAACTTGAAAGGGGCACTACCGTGACCTTTGATCTGGCGAAGTTGATTCCTTCAACGAGCAATGCGGCGCCTCCAATTTCAGAATCTAGGTCAGAGCGGTCGGAGAATGATTCAGAAGATTTTGGATTAGAGCCTGCACCGCTTAATGAGTTGATTTGTTATGTTATTGAATTGATTTTACGTTTAATGTTTTCTTGACTGTATATTTTATTCGACAGAATTGTTATAGTTTTAAAAATAGAATATTACCAGTACAATATCTTGTTTGTTTGTTATGTTTACTTTTGTTTTGAAGTTATTACTTTAAATGGCCCTTTTTTTTCTCCGTGGCTCTTTTTTTTTCTCCGTGGCGCTTTTTCTTGCGACTTTTCTAAATTTAGCAACGGTAACGCTGATCACAATCACAAGACGCAGACAACTTTATGACGTGTTTATGGATTTGATATTAAACACGGAGACAGAATGAGGAAAAAAGAGAAACATTAATGTTCCTGTTTCTCTTTCTACGTTGCTGTCTCATAAAACGGGGAATCCCCTTATTAAGTTTAAACCCGTTTTGACAGATGGGTTACTAGATCGGGTTCCTTTGTGAAATACTCTTCAGCCCAAATTTGTTTTCCCCCTAATAATGACGGCGAACATAATTAGGGGTATCGTGAATAAATTCCAATGCAAATATTTCCCTTGTCAGCAATTGTAAACCAAATTGCTGAATGGAACACATTCCGAAGGAAATATTATTCGCGATAGGGGTGAATAAATGTAGCGAGCGAAATTTGTTCTTAAATCCAAATTCACAGCTTGAGCGAAATTTTAGTTGCTCTCCAATTTTTTCCTTCAAACATTAGCTAAACTCACTCAGATAAATTTCGACATGAAATGCGTTGTGGACATAAATTTCACAGAAAACAGCTGTTCGTTCAATATAACTTCTTTCAAATATTCATAGACACGAAAAATGTTTTACTTTCGTTGTGCTTTCATTTTTCCTTGGCTGCTATTCTTTAATCTGAAATTTTTCACTTTTAAGGGTTTCATCGTACCTACGAGTAATTGGGCCTTACCAACAATCAAATTTAGATTACGTACCTACCAATTACCAATTTATCCTTGAGTACATGTCGACTCTAACTTTCGATCCTGAGAAAGTCGTGTCTAACTCATGGTTTAAATTTAGCCTAATTCGGGCTAAAATTTAGCTAGAGAAGTGTACTAGATATCGAAATAAAGTAATGTTACAACAGTACCCCGTTTCTCATCTCTGATTTCTTAATGAAGCCCGCAGTGGTATTTCCATATACAAATATCAGCTGGCGTTATTTCTATATTTTCTTCACACGCTACAGCAGTATACACTATACAGCACACTGGCAAAGAGAATGAGAAGAAAGATCGAATAATCAACGATAGCAAAAGCAAATTGTAAATGCATACACATACAGCCACATTCATTAGCACCAATAGGTATACGGATTTATATATGCCTATTGCCTATTACTTGCCTTCCTCTAGAGCTGAATGTGTGCGAAAATTGGTGAGCAACAGTTCCACTTCTGCTCTTACATTCCAGTAAGAAATCAGCTGGTATTGTATTTATATGGAATATGGTAATGGTATGGGGGGAGAGATCCACTATCCACATTCCACATGCCACACACGCACACAAATGAATGGATGGATCAAGCATTCTTTTAATTTTTA
This sequence comes from Cheilosia soror, assembly GCA_949372485.1. Taxonomy (NCBI): domain Eukaryota; kingdom Metazoa; phylum Arthropoda; class Insecta; order Diptera; family Syrphidae; genus Cheilosia; species Cheilosia soror. Next base: position 87,780,094 of record OX443563.1, read on the forward strand.
AGAGAGCATAAAGTCATAAAAGTAGTATTACCCCTTAGTACAATACTGTAGTTTTTTAGTCCCTAGTACATTTTATTAGTAAAAAATGTTTAGGTACTCTTGCTGCAAGAAATTGCGAAGCCTGAAAATAGATGTCATTTATAAAAAAAAACTGTTTCATTGCAACTTTACACTCGATCGAATGAAATACTTAATGTCGATGTTGTTGTTGGTAGATAATCGCAAATCAAAATTTCTTAGCCAATTTGAATTGAATTTTTTATTTCATGACATTCTTTGTACAACCATAGGAACATTTCAGTTAAACAAGCACAGGAATTCAGCGATTTCTTGGCTCCTCATAAATGATTGACCAATTTAGATCAAACGCTTTAACTGCTGAAGAAAAGGTAAATATTATTTTAAAACTTATTTAATTGGCATTGAAAAATCCTATATCTTCAGATAGTGATCTCTCCGATTTTTTGCAATTGGAAGTTATCAAAACTGGATTGGAGACAATCGCAACATTGCTATGAGCCAGTCGTCAGTAAGCTGAAGCTAACACAAAATGTTAGATGCCGTCCGGTTAAGTAGATTTCTCGGCGAATATGTTTATTTTCATAGAAAATTAAAAGTTAAAAGTAAAAAGTTAAATGCTGTACGACAAAAGTAATATTCATTTCAATGAATTCAATAGGAAGTACCGCTCTTTTTAACCGTTGCGTTGGTCACATGACCAACATATCTTACCTATACTCGTACCTATGTAAATCGCTGACGGACGATCTAAAGTTGTGCAGGGCCGTCTGCTCGAGCTAAATTTTAGCTGCCATATAAAATTCTCCAAAATTTAGGTGAGCTATAAATGTAAGCCAATCTATTAAGCCGAGCGGTACGCTAATTCATTTAAAAAATCAAAGGTTTGTCTTAAGGTTTTTTCTACTGCGCCACCTCTCGCGAACGTCTGACAAACATCCGAGAGTATGACTGTCCTGAAAAAGCTTCTCAATTCAGTCGTTCGGGCTCGGCATAAAATTGTAGGTCCCTTCCATTCGTGCCAAAAATAGAAACTCACACAAACGAATGGTTGCGAGAAGCTAGGCCTAGGGTGTCTACCGCCTGTTGCGCCACCTATTTTTTATTTTAATTTATTTTTTTTTAATTTTGACAGATCGGTTGTTTTTTTTTTCTGTTGTGTTTTTGTGATAAGAAAAGTGAAATTTTAGAGATCAAAGAGTAACAGACAAGGAAAAGAGAAAGTGCACCGAAAATACAACACTTTTTTGCGCCGATGAATTTTTGAAGGTTATTTTCAACGAAAAGCTGTTTTTAGTGACACGTATAATCACAACGCACATGTCAAAATTTAATTAGGTATTTAGCTAATGTTTGGAGAAAAAAATTGTAGAGCAGCTAAAATTTAGTGAGCTGCGTAATTAGGTAGCTTAAACGCGTATCAAAATCATCAAACATTTGACAAGAAAAAAAATACCAACAACGTGGCAACAATGGTAACCTGTTTTTCTATGCCACCACTGGCACAAAAAGGTACATTTTTGAGTTATTGCGTGCCACAGCAGAAGAAGAAGCGATGGTCTGTTTTGCGAAACTTTTGTAAATTTAATGACAACAAACCTTCAACAAAATATTTTCGAAATTTTCTATTTTTTTTACTTCGAACTCTTAATTTTACTATACCAAAGTCAAAAGTGTCATAATGAAATGCCATTAAAGAAAATGTTCATTAAGGCACGATCGTGTAACATCGGCAACATCGTCAACCCAGAGAGAACTTTTTGTTTATACTTTTTTATGAGAAAGAAAAAGAACATTATTTTCTTTTCTCTCTGCTGACAGCGTTTCTCTCATTCCAAGCGAATCCCATTCCATTCCCATTCCACTGGACTCTCTTCCCATTTCATTTCCCTATATTCAATTCACAATTCCCAACAACAGCAGCTACTGCTACATACAGCTATTCCACTCCACCCCACTTATAATTCGCGGTTGATGATAAACGAAACAAGAAACAGCCTAAATTTCAATTCAACACAAGGTTGCTGTCTCTGCGACGTAGTGGATCTGGTCTGGCTGGACACCTTTTTTAGTATTCTTTATTTACCATTGGAAACGTGAGCGAGTATTTCTTTATTCCGACTCCGTGTGGTATTGGGTGATCGTTTGTTCCGCCATTCGCCGGCTTTATCACCAACAAAAAGATCATATTGTCACAACCGAAAGACACTGATGCGAATTAATATTGCAAAAAATAAATAAATAACAAAACAACAATCTTTACAACGTAGGTACTTTGCATGTAACGGCTCCTTAAAATTAAGAAAAAGTGTATTCTAAACTCAAATATAGGACCAAGGATTAAAAAAGAAAAAAAGTTAAAAATACCTGCCTATCTACCAAATAAACATGAATTTAAAGAGTGTGCGTCTGTGAGTCAGCATCCCCAAATATAAATGCGAATATTAGTCTTAGTAGATAATATAATCCCTGTGTTATTATAAAAAAAATATTCAACTGGTTTTTGCTAAAATTGTAAATTGTTTCCCCTTTTTGTTCTGTGTAAATATACATAATAGTACCGTAATACATATCCTGAAGGAATCTTCTTAAATGTTCGGTCGCGCGAGTGAATAAATAAAAAATCCAAAAAGAATTAAGGTAGCCAGCCATACAAAGTAACTGTTCAGTGAATATTCTAACCGTCGTCGTGTCGACTTTGTTTCGTGGACATAGCCACATACATACACGTATAGAAACTAAATCCTCGTTGTCAACATCAGTTTTTATTGGTCAACATTAAGTTTCCAATAAATATGGACCTTTTGTGCACGGAAAAAGTCCTGCTAAACGATACTGATGTTCTGATAAATAGTTTCCAAATTCGAAACAACGGTTATACAGCGGCCACTGTGACAACCGGAGGTGGTGGTGGTGGAACAGGTGGAGCTGGTGGCGGAGGGGGCGGCGGTGGCGAACATGGTGATATTACAACGGCAGCGGCCTACACCCACAGCTTGATAAGTAAAAATTTCGAACACGTTAACACGGCCCTCGATGACCCGGTATTTTTGAGTGATCGCTGCCTTGAGAATGCACTCAAGGCAGAGGATAAACATCCAACGGTATGTTCGTATTTCAAAACCGTACAAAAGGATATTACACCGCCAATGAGGAAAATTGTCGCCGAATGGATGATGGAGGTGAGTTGGGGGAGATTTTTTTTTTTTTTGATTTGCAAAAAATTTAACAGTATTAGAAATTTTTTTTAAATAATAATTGTACATTTTGTGAGAGGGATGTCTATGGTTGTGTTGAACAAAGTGAGTGAGAGAAAGGAGTAGCATTACTACTGTCTGACTTTTGTTCCTTACGTCATTAGTTGTCGCGAAGACATTTTAAATGGAATAAGCTTTTTGTGCTTACATGTGTTTTTTTGTTGCTCAACTTTTTGACAAATGAAAGTTTGTATGAGTTTTTGACGCCGGTAGGTGCCTAAATTTAAAATCTATTATAACTAAACTATGACAACATATCTGTTTGATCTGTTTCATTTAGTTGTCAGCCCAAAAAATAGTGTTCTTGAAAAAAAAAAAAAAAAAAAAAAAAGTAGTCGTGGTGTCGTGGACTTTTTTACTGAGAAAAACATTGCCTGTCCAACTGGAACTAGAAAACCAGTCAGCCTCATTCCCTTTCCCATATCCTATATCCATATCCATATCCATATGCCATATTGCAATTTTTCCTTATGGAATCAATGTGAATTCCGCGATAACATGTTGCCTATGCCTTGCCTATTTGGTTGAAAAGTATGTACCTACAACTACTTAAATACATACCTATATCAAACGATTGTGATTGGATGGCTTTTGCGTGATTAATGCGTGCTTTTTTTCGGTTTGGGTTGCTTTTTTATTTAAATCAAGTCACCGGTTTGGGATTCCAATCACAGATTTCTGATTATCAAACCTGTCAAATTTTATTTCTGACAGTAAGGTCAGAAAAATTGATTTTAAAATTTTTATTATAAAGAATGTAGGCAATACATACATGGTGAGTGAGAAAAAAGTTTGTAGGTTTGTCAGGTATGGTTACGGTACATAAGTATAAGTAGGTAGGATACAATAATGACAAATACCGAAGTGACTTACAATAGGTAACATTATTAACTATTGTCAATCTGCGGTACTAAGAATAATAATCATTTACAGGCTAACTTTTACGAAGTCACAATGGCGAAAAATTCCATCTATAAAATTTTTCATTGTGACCGTCAAAAAATTTAAATTTTTATAAAACACTAAAAACTTATCAATAAGTCCCAAATTCACCCCTAACTAAAGCTCCCCACCTTATTTACAAACTTACCAATCACAATATTGTCAATGGGCCATATAAACAACCATTTTAAACTTCCAGAAAAACTTAACAATCACATCCATGTTCACACAGACCTGAAGCCACAACTTATGTAATAATTAAAAACTTACCAATCATACCTATGTATTGTCAATGGGCCTTGTTAATAATCATTTTTCAACCTACAGAAAGTTTGTTATAGGTCACAATAGATAATTTTATATAGAAAAAACTCTCCTGAAGATTAAAAATAATTATTAGTAGGTACCTACCGCGCAGCAGGGTTGACAAGTTTAAATATAAAACCCCAAAAAATCGCCAAATTTCCACCTCAAATTAAAAAACCCTTAAAAAATCAAATGAATTTGTATACACATATCTATATTTATTTAACAAACAAAACAAAAATAATTCATATTTCACATATTCGAAGTTATTTTGTTTGACGTTTGACGTATGTTATTAATTTTAGGGCTGGAAAGGGGTTGGGGTCGATTAACCGCTTTTAAAAATACCGATTCCAAAAAATCGATCAACAAAATACCGAAAAAAAAATATCGATTAAGAAAAATCTCGACTGATAAAAATATCGACTGAGAATAAGTCGATTTTTTAAAATGTCGATTTTAAAATGTCGAAATAAGACCAAAGTGAGATACGTATGCAACCCCCCTGCTTGTGGTCACTGTAGGATTTGGAGTGGGTGCAAGTTTGGGTATATGCAAAGTTTATTTTACGTTGTTTACTGACAGTCGACAAATACAGTCGACATTTTAAGTGTCGAGGTTTTAAACTTTCGATATTCTTAAAAGTCGATACAAATTTTGTCGAGATTTTAGCGAGTGACAAAATCGACATTATTAGTAGTCGACATTTTTTTTATCGGCAATTGGTACGTATCCCGCTGGAAAGAACTGGATTTTCAGTTTTTGGGGTTCAGAATTAGGATTTCAATGGCTTAATTCAGCCAAAAGCAATGAAAAAGATGTAAAGGTTTGAGTGAAAATTTAAAAAAATAAAAAATATGAGAATTTCTGTTTTAAAACAAGATGATCTAAAAATATCGCATTTTTTAGGACGCGTCGCAAAACTGATTTTCGTGTCGCCAAATGAAATTTCAAATCGCCTGTTTTTCAATAATTCGCCACATCTGACAAACCTGTAGTGTAGGACCTTATTTTATATAGGTCACAATAGATGTTTTTGAATGGAAAATGGAACTTGTGATTTTGTAAAATTTAATCGGAACAATAAATATGATTATTAGTATGTATCACGGAATATGTTATGGAAAATGCGCGGTATCAATAGTTATTTTCATATCTCCAGGTTAAGTTTAACAAATTTACAATTTCTAGATTTTGTTTATATAAAACTTTCTACTGTGATCTACAAATTATGTATTTAAACGCACTATTTTGGTAACACAGCGCTCATTTTTTGAAATCATTTTGCTATTCCCTAACGTTGTTTTAGCGTAAAGCAATGTATTTTTGGAGGCATGCTATTGAATGGTGGGCGCAGTAGCGCAGTGGTTAGTGTGCTGGACTACTGTGCGAGGGATCCCAGGTTCGATCCCCGGAAAAACACAAATTACATCTTAAAGTTTTTTCTACTGCGCCACCTCTCGCGAACGTCTGACAAACATCCGAGAGTATGACTGTCATGAAAAAGCTTCTCAATTCAGCCGTTCGGACTCGGCATAAAATTGTAGGTCCCTTCCATTCGTCCCAAAAATAGAAACTCACACAAAACGAATGGTTGCGAGAAGCTAGGCCTTGGGTGTCACCCGCCTGTTGCGCCACCTATTTATTTATTTATTTATTTATTATGCTATTGAATGAAAGGAAAAGAAAGAGACAGAGAAACAACTGTCAGTGTCAAAATAGGTATTAAAAATGATCCAAAAATAAACTTGTCGATTTGAAATTGACGTATTTTTATGCCAATTAAAAAATTGGCAAGTAGAAGTGGCGAAAAATTGCTTGTCAATAAATTGACTAACAGAGTTTGTCAATAACTGACAAAGAAACCACTGGACAAGTGGAAATAGCTGAATTGTCAAACCAAACGTCACTTTGTCTTTAATTTTGCCAATATTTTTACATAAGTGGACATGAACTGACGGTGGTGTCGTTCAATGACATAAACGAGAGCTGTCAAACTTTGTCAATCAAGTGACTGACATGTGGAAACGCACCTTTACTCATTCGTATCTATCAAATTTATACATATAAGCAGGCTTGGTTGGTAAGATCAGGAAACCTTGCATTTCGACTTGACAATTGACTACCACTTGCGCCAACTGAGCTATAAGTATGGAGGAGAAGTGCGTTGTTGTGTCTACGAGGTTTGACTTCTCTAGCAGACCTTTGAGTCTCATTGATTTATCTAGTAAAGGGTCCGCCATCTAACGTGGTGCAATATACATTGTAATATTCTGTGTTTACCAGCTGTCAAAATTTAATAACAAATCGCCATAATGGGTAATTTTTCTGACATAGATGAATCCCAATTGACTGCCAACCTAAGCTTTGCATGGATTAGTAAGAAATAACTTAGAATACTCGTCGTTGTTGTTAAGTCAATTTGCTGACAAATGCAAAAAAAAAAAAATGTATATATGTATCTATAAATAAACTATCTATATAAAGTGTGAAAAAAATTGCTAGAAATTCCAAGAACCTCACTAACAATACTGGTCATTGTAATCATTACCACCTGACTAGCTGCCTAGCCAAGTCACCACACATCGATTGATTGTGATTGTGATCATCATTGGTCAATTTGAACATTTGTCGTGCTTATACTTGGGGCTTATGTATACACCTGAAATTGGGTTTCTAATAAGCATATTGTCGACGAGATAAAAAAATTCAAAAACGTGGCATAGGTGCAAACAACTCTGAGAAAAAAATATGCACACGACAAGGGAATTTACGTCCTCATGATCGTGTAATAAACTGGTTGGCGCCGGAGGCGTCACTTCTCTAACCAAGCTTATAGCCTTTTCCAATGGAACTCATATTGTTCTTTAGAAAATATCATTTTATATGTAAAATTGTAGTCATACGTACCCATAATCGCTTACTAATTACCGCTGCTGTGGTTTATCTATTCCAATTGCACAGAGTGACTATATTTCGTTTTAATTAAACAATAAGGGTTTATATCTCATCAATCATCTTCATACCTACCTACATTAGGCATAGGCATACATATTACATTTTTGTGTGCGGTTTAATTAAATCTAGAAAAAAAATTATGTGGGGGTGCATGCTAAATAAAATCAGCGGGTATATGTATATTTTCGATAGTGGTGAGCTTCCGTTTTTAGATATAACCGCTTTTCATCTCTGTATACATGTAATAAAGTGGAATTCCCCATAATTTCCTCAATGAAATGAAAACAAGTACAACCCCATGAAATGGCAAAATATTATGACTCTTGATAACCTCTTGAAAGTTTCTCCTTCTCCAAGTGAGTCTCGTCGATCTCTGTAAAGTGAAATGAGTTTATTTCTGTTTTAGTGATTGACAACGTGTGTTCATCAGAGTTTGGTATTTCCGTTTCGAATGCATTATTTAAACTTTTCTCAGTAAGGCAGCTGACAAGAGGACATACTATGTACATACATGACAAATTGACAAGATCGTTACTACCGCCATCTATATGGGAAGGGATTTCTGATCTTACTACGTTTGACCTCCATTTAAGACCAAATCGATCAGTTTTGAGATCTGTTACTTGATAGAAATATGTACATAATATAATAAATATTTGTTAATAGTTCTCTCATTCGATTTGTTTTGCTGCCTGAGTGGCAACATTTTGAATATAAATTACGTCATTATTTGGCATTCGATTATGTCTCTTGGTACGCACTTGGTCAGTACAACAATCATGATTTTTCTTACCCATTTCGCCACTCACTTTTGATTGTCTCAAACTCTACACATATTCGTTTCAAACAGTTAGTTACGATTTATACAATTGGTTGTCGATAATCAAGTTTTACAAGAACTATGCTTCATGGTACTTATAGGTATACTTAGTTGTCTACGCTGTCTGTAAGCCAGTTATCCAGCGTTGTCGCTAACACAACTTCTGCAACTAGGATTCTGTTCTCAAATCGTAAAATTATTTTCCTTTTCTTTTCTTACGATAATTTTCCATGAATGTTGCTGAGGGCAAAAGGCCGACACACTTAGACCATTATAAGGTCCCTTGTGATACCACATGAAATTAGTAAAACTTTCGTCCTACTCGTTGAACCAGTTTGAGCTTCTGATGAAGCACAGGAGACTATGAATGTCTAGGTGTGTTAGATCGTTCAGATAATTGTAATAGAAGGCTCCCAAATGGAGTTTACGTTTTCAGGAGAGTGCCGGACTAGTGCAGAGGAAGTGATGAATGGTCTCCTCCTCCTCGTCGTCCAAACAGCTTCTAAAAAAATCGTTTGAGAAACCTTCAAGACTTTTTGCATGCCTTAAGGCAGTGTCCCGCAAAATGACACCTATTGTGGCGATGATATGCCTTATGTCAAGAGAGATCAATTTCTTAGAACATTTACATGTCCACCTAAGGTTTGGGGCCAGATTCCGTAAAATGAAAACGATCGAACGATATCGTTTCGACACTAGCAGTCTCTGTCTATTGCCACAGATATGATAGAGACAGGTTTAGTGAAAACGATATCGTTCGATCGTTTTCATTTTACGGAATCTGGGCCTTGTTCTTTGAATGGTATCCTGCTTTATTACGAGTAGCGATCGGAATACCTAAGGTACATTTTCTTTCGGGCATTTAATTGCAGCCTAACGTTTTATCACGTTTTATTTTAGCCAAGATAAGACTTCCTTTATTGTCATTATTTCACCTGAAAAAAGCTACAGTAGTCTGGGAGACGGAAGGAGAGAATGAGATTTAGTCCGTCAGAAAAAACACCACCACCTACACTAACCGACCTTTTCGATCTATCTGTGAAGAATTGAATCGCCTCATCATCCAAGAATGTCTCCTCCTCCCAGAATTAGTAGCACTTATCTATATTAGTGTCGAAACTTAAACTCTAAAGAATGGTATCCAGAGGGTCTATCACGTAACTTGATACAATCGAGTTGAGTCGATACAATCGAGCTCTGGCAGCACCTAATTTGTCTCAATCGATTATTCTCGATTGATTATCCGATTATTCTCGATTGATTATCCTCGATTGAGACAAATTAGGTGCTGTCAGAGCTCGATTGTATCGACTGAACTCGATTGTATCAAGTTACGTGCTAGACCCCCTGACCCCCTGAAGTCTTGACCAACAAATTGTAGATATTATGTCCATTTTGAATTTTTTGATTTTGTGATCGAAACCATAACAGATGAAGAAATCTACTATCAATCCAGGGATGTTACCAGAACATTTTTTTGTTTCACTTTTGTTTTTAATAGGTAATTGACAATTTTTTAATCAGTTTGTTATAAGAGCTTATAACTAAAGGGTCTCAAACTCGTCTCGACGGATATGTAGGTAGTTACTTTTTAACCCAAATCGATTTGTAATTCCAGGGATGTTCATTTTTTTAAATACTTCTCCCGGGCTTCAACAGCGCCCCGAGATGCTTGCAGATGTATGTTAATTCTGCACTTAAATTGCTGCAAAATGTAGTCTTCTGAAAATATTTCCCCAGAAAGCGTGTCCAAAGTTTGCTTCTCCTGTAACAGAAGGCGTTTTGGAAAATTGATGTCCTCGCTGTACTGTATGGTCATTTTTTGTATCACTGTTTCCTCCCAAAGTTCAGGGATGTAACTAACTTAAAAGTTCAATTACATCATTTTTTTACGTCACTGTGCTTAATTGGCATTACCTTATGCTCAAAGTTTAGCATAACGGACTTTTTTCCTAATCCGCTTTTTCCTTATAAATAATTAATTAAGTCTATAATCTTTCGCTCTTTACTGCATATGCTTTCCCAAAATCAAAACTCTTATCATTATACATAGTTGAAACTGCTTCCGCAAAATCACCTAAAAACCTATGATCTTCTAACCAATAAAACCATGCTACTTTCTTCTTATCTATTCAAATGTCAATCAGAAAAAAATATCCCCTCTATCTTCTCTCGTACCCTGCATAAATTATATTATTTTCTTTTTTCCTCTACATACGTCTAAATAAAGTGACAAGATGTTGCTTTTTCCACCTATGATAACACATTCCTATAGTGTAATTTAGAAATGCTATTGCACTCATCTTTATGAGCGATAGTTATTAGGTTGATGATAAAATGCCTTTGAAAAACAATCACACACACATCAGTTGATTAAAAACAGATTGCTAGATCTGTCACATTGCATAGATATAACTATTTGTCAACCCTTTTTGACAATTACAATTACCCATGTGATACTAACTATTAAAAAAGACGAAACTAATTCAAATCATTTTCTTGATCCTGAACAGTCTTTCATATGATTTCGTATTTTCTAAATGATTTTGAAAATTAGAAAACTCATTAACGACACGTAAATATTGAAAATTTAATAAGACTTTATCCAGATGGGTTACATTGTATTTCAGTCTATATATATAAATTCATTGGGGGCTGTCGCCAGTTATTTTCTTGACACACGTTTCTTTTTTTTTTATTCTATATAAAGTGTTTGAAATAGCATAGTTGACACCAATTTTGTTAAGAGTATCTCTGCGTCTGATAACAGCACATGTGGTGGATTACACTTTCAAGTACACCACCACAATGTATTCCTATCTCTCTGCTGTGACAGCGTACGTAGTTGCTTTCAATGAATACGTATCTACTTTAATAGCTCTAGAATTCAGTGTTAACCCTCTTAAAACGATGACTAAAATAGGTCTCCTTTTAACTCGGCGACTTTATATAAATGTTGTAGGTTCAGAGAATTTTTTAACTTGTTTTAGGGAAGTTTTCTTTACCAATGGGTTAGGGAAATATTTTTTTTTCCAACTCCTTGTTGTGAATACTCGTTACTGCTCATCAGGTTGTAGTGATCTTAGCGAACATAAACTTAAACTTAAAACTTAATATTGACCTCGCAGTATTTTGAATTTTGTATGACAGTTTGCTGTGGGATAAAACTAGACGTAAATAAGAAGTCTGTTTGACGAAATTTGCAACTGTAGGGGCGATTAGTCATAGGATAATGACGATTCAATTCCACTTGAAATGGAAAATGTAACGCAAAGGCAACATATGGCGCCGCATCATGAGTAGTTTTCAAAGTCGTTACACATAAGTTACTACATATATACAAATGCACTGACCGTTTGATTGACACTTGACTACTGCCACTTAAGTTGAGTTGACCGCTTTTTCAAAGGTTTTAAAAAAAAAAGAAAGTAGATAAACATTGAATATAATCAATTAGATTAGAACCCTTTCATAAGGTAAATTGCGGGAATACATTTTACATCTTAACTAACTACATAATTAATATGTGTCATTCCAAGAATGGAGGGACCAAAAGTCTTATGCCGAGTCCAAACATCTGGCAAACATCATACCACAAGCCGAGAGATCGTACAATTAGTGCCTGTTGAATTCGCTACAAGTGCTGATAAGATTATCATTGAACTTGTAACTCTGTGTTACAGAAGCGCGTTACACTTACAAATTACTTGCTCGTTTATTTTATTGATATTAGTTATAAATAAAGTGAATAAAATAAGCTGAAAATTATTATTTAACAGTCTACATAATAATAGTTTTGATGACAGTATGTGCAGCTCTTCAAAACTATTTTGCTCTTCTTGATCTTAAGTGCTCGGTGAACAGCTTTTGGAAACAAGGTCGTATACTGATAATAATACACACATGGCTCACATTATAAATATTTTTAAACAATTCAATGCAGATACACTTCTAACCTAAACTGTCAAACACCAAGTGACATTACATGATCGCCTTGAGACTTTTATTCATTATGGAAGCGTTCAGGGGTGTAAGAATATTATTTAGCTATAAGTTCAATGACTTATCTGCTGTGTCTAGAATTAAGTTTTTTTTTTAATAGTTTTCCAGATGCATTTCGCCGAATAAGTTTATGTTTACACCAATTTTAATAAAATGATATGTATACCACTTTATAATCTTTTTTTCTTATTATATTATTTTATTTTGACAATTTCCTTGTTTCTTTTTGCAATGCTGCGTAATTTTTTTTCCTGTATCTTTTTGGATGAGTTCCAAAAGAAACAAAACGAATTATAATAATTCTTGGATTTTCTCTATTCTTTCAAGTGTCCTATATTTTGTGTGTGTGTGCTGTTGAAAGAATCTTGAAAGATGACTTTCATATAGATGTCAGAAATAAATTTAGCGATTTTATGGAGATAGACATTCTAATCGAAGACACAAAGTCACTATTGAAGTGTTTCTTTTTGTATATACAAATTTTCCAAAATCTTATGAGTAGGAAGTCGGTATAATAAACAGGTTGGCAACACAATATTGTTCAAGGTTCTTTGCAAAAAAATACATAATGTGTTTGATAGTTTTTAATAATTGATTAGTTGACAATGATTCTAAGAGCAATGACCTATTATCGTTGGACAATTTTGTGTGTAGGCTTTTATTTTTGAACAAAATACGTCATTGATTTTGAGAGCCATTATTTTTATAGGTATGTATAAAACTAAAATACTCGTGACATTCGCCAATTTTTAATATATTGACAGATGTCAAAGTCAATTGATAATTTTTATCAATTTATAATCGTCGAAATGTTTAAATGCAAGCAAAAGTGAGTGCTATAATCATTTGACATTTTATGACCACTAATGTATAGAACGTCGTTTTCACATTGAGTAAGTAAGTGACAGCGAGCGACTTAATTTTATATCAAAAAAAGTTAAAATGGAAATAGTTTTAAAGTTGAAACTGCAATACAAAGAATTAAATTTATTTTGCAACAAATTATTTAGTTTTTATAAAACTATGTAAATGCTTAGTATTAATTTGACAGATGTCACGATTTTTGACACTTCCACATAAAATGCTACTATCTGCTCTGCTCTATCATGCAGTTGAACCCTGCCAATGAGAAGTTAAACATATCGCATTTGTCACTCAACAGAAAAACAATACATACATATTTGAAAGATTTGTCAATTTGACAACTGTTGCACGTTCACTTCTTCAGCTAGTGTGTACATCAAAAATATGAATATTCAGATTTTGAAACCATACATTTGCCGGGTTCCATTAACCGATAGATGAGTAGCGGCATGCTAAACTATAGAAAAAAAAACTGACATTTCAGCATTTGCGCTAGAGTTTGGCATACGCTGACTAGCGCTCACCCAGTGACCAATGAAACGCGGCCATTTTTAACTGTTTACTTGTTCTTTAAATGTGATTGATTATTTTTGGTTTCTGCCGATTTGTTATGATCTTTGACATATACAGTGTTGCCATATTTGATGATAAATAACAAATATCTTATATGATTAGCACAGTAGCAGACATATGACTATTTTGGTCTTATATACCTACTATACCTTGACAACGCTGATCTGTTGGTCATTTGACAGATAAACTTGTCATTTGCCTGTGGTCATTCATATGCTTTATTGACATGCTTAGTAATAATGTTTAATTTATACGTTGAATTAATTTTTGTTACAGTGATTCAGTAAAGTCTGGATGCATTATTTTGGAAAATATTGTTGATGGATATTGCCTTCCATATTCCTCAGCATTTACATTCGCTCTGTTTCTAGACGTTTCTCCGTCACCAGCTGTATACTTAAATTTTTTGATATGACACACTCCAGTTTTGTTAAAAGAGATGGATACAATAGCTACATACTATTGTCTTCATTCTTTTCTCTGTATAGGAAACTTAAATGTCGTTACAACTAAGTACAAATTAAACATGACTCCCTCTAAATTACATGCATAAGGGGTGGCTCACGGTCACGACATAGCAATTAACCAATTTGCAGCCTACGCAAATTTAAGTTCCTGTAGTTAGTCCAAATATCCTAGGTCCATCTTTATTTCATGATATCCAGTTGTTTTCCCCCCCTGATTTTATGATAACCGCAAATTATGAAATTGTTGCCAACATATGTCGTCGAGCCGAAAAACCACAACAAACCTTAACAAATGTCACTTTGTATAGGCGAAGAATCATTCAGCCATGCTCTAGTGGTTTCCCACTTTACTGCGAACAGTTAACAAAACGAATGAAACTTCATGCACCTGGTGCTCATGCTCACCTATTTGTCAAACTTTGTATTTGTGTCATCAGAAGATGCAACAAAACATAATAACCTCAACCTCTGTGTCACTCGAACAAAGTGCAGTTAACTATAAAAGCGCTTACCCTTTCGAACTCGTCCTGTAATCAAATTTCTTAAGTGTCATCAAAATAATTAAAAATTACAGCTCAACTGAATTGTTTGTTTTATTTCCATATTTCTTTTTTTTTATAACCATTTTCACTTTTATTGTGTTATGAAGAAAACTGACCCGCAAACAACAAAAAAAAAGGCCAAGTTCAATGTCTCAAGAAAAAAAGAAAATGTGCTTCATCGACCGAAACTCTATGCCGCACACGTTTTGACGGTTAGTCAGAATAAGAAAAAAATACCGAAAGTTCGAACTCGATGAACTCTCTACAATGGATAAACTTTAAACTTGTCGTGGTGTTGTGTGTTGTAATGCCGGCCGGCCGATAGTATGGCAATGACATTAAATATAATAGCTATTGTTGTTAAATTGGTGATTTTCCACATTTATTACAAATTTACTTAAATTATCATTCGCCTTTCAATGGAGTTTTAATTTTTTTTAATTTTGTCTTTTCATCATGATTTGATGATATTTTGTCATGATCATGATGGTGTTCCAAGTGTGAGTGACATTTTTCCCAGCAAACATTTTTCTTCAGTACAAGTGAAGAATCACTTTACATTCAGTAAAAATGAAGAACATGCCTTCATTTAACATTCATTTATATGAACCAAATCTGGTTTCAGATTAAAACGAATATTGGCATTCGATTTTCATTCACATAAGTGAACAAAAATGATTATGAGCAAGCTATCTCAAAAAAAAAAAAAAATATCTCGCACTACATCCTCAGAATTCAAATTTAAAACGACATTCAAATTTCCTTCACTTAAATGAATAAAAGTGACCATGCACAAGATCGTAAAGAAAAAGATCGAGTGTTATTTTTGTGCAAGACAAAACTTGTTTTTGGGCAAATGGATAGTGTTAACGGGACCTGGAAATGAAACATTATAGAGATTCGATTTAGTCAGTTCGATTTAGTGCTTGCAACGAACGGTGGTCCCCGCTCGCGAAAATAAAAGGATTGAAAAGGATAAAAAATATAGAAACACCAGCAATAAAAAAATCTGTGAGCAAAAGCAGTACTCAGACCAAAAAATCTGCACGGGCTCTAACAACCGTAGTTTCCCTATGAAGTAAGTTAAGAAACAAAAATTATAAGCTCATATTAACTAATTTTTTTTTTTTTAAGATGCATTTCACGCCACCTACAACCTTCCGGAGGATTTTTTCGAACAAGCAGCGATGAGGCACCTTTAATACGCCAACGAGCGGCTCAAGCCAAAAAAAAACATAAAATATTTATAAACAAGTACGGTAATAAATATTTAATTTGAGACTATAAATGATTTTTCTTAATGTTTTGAAGCTATGTAATTCCGATATGCGAAACTGAGATCTTACTGGTATTATTATGTTTTTTAACTAATTGAGTTTAAGACATAATTAAATTTTGTTTCAGAGATCTCAGAAAATGACTTCATTTATGAATCTTTTAAATGATTCATAAATGATTAGAGAAACATTCACTAAAATGAAATACCTAAGCATTCATTTTAGTGAATGTTTCTCCAATCATTTATGAATCATTTATTGATATCATTTATGAATCTTTATGATGATTTAAAAATGATTCACTCAATATTCACTTAAGTGAAGATGTATCGTGACATTTGGCATGACACTTTTCTATAAGTAAACATGCTTACATTCATTTTAGTGAATGTTTCTCCAATCATTAATGAATCATTTAAAAGATTCATAAATGAAGGCCCATTTCTCAGGAAAAAGGATTCAAATTGAATCATAAATGAATTCATATCTGAATGTTTTCTTCATTTAACTGAATCATTTATGATTCATTTCTGAAGAAAAATGTTTGCTGGGTTATTACGTTCGTCAGTTATAGCAAATTTTATTAATTGCTTCCAACTAGAACCCAGCGATGTAAGGTTAGCTTTAGTTGAATTTATGTTTATCATCATTCATCAGTCTTCAGGAGCATTTTTACGTATACATTTTAAATTTGAATTCACTAGAAAATTGTAATAGATCTAGACAGCAGACTATCCGAAATGAAAATGCAATTAGACAATTTCAACGTGAACCAGAACCGATAGAGAGTGAAATCGGGAGGGGTGGGACACATACCCATGACACAGTGCAGCTAGTCGGGATGAAAATGAAAACGACCTACGCAAATTGCGAATTTGTGCTTATTTTGATTTTGCACTGAGCGTAGAGTCGAGAGTGGATACACGTTTATTTTGTAAACATTTTAACAAGATATGTTTATAAACAAATTTGTCGATTTATCAATGGCATACCCCATAGACCACAGTTTGTTTTGTAGAAATTGAAGACAACTCGAAGAAGCTTTGTTTGTTTGCTGCTGTTTGCATTTGTTGTGCGTCTGTTCTGGCAGCGGAATCTAGTTACTTTTTCGGGAAATGATTGATTTTATAACTTTGAATAAATTGACGGGTGCTATAAAATACCTTATCCACTATGTCCCCTGATTGGTGACAACTTTAAATCAAAATGGCTACAATTATATTCCTTGACAAAACGTCAAATATGTTATACTTGTCATTTAAAAAAAAAGGTCTCGAAACAATTTGCTAGTCCTTGTCAAATATTTATAGGTTACTTAAAAGCCTCTGATAGGAAATACCAATTGTAGTTATGTCACAGTTTAACACAGTAACATCCCTGATAGAGGAAATCTGGATCCTGGATCTCTAGCGCCGGAGAGTTATTGTTTTTTTTTGCGCTATATTGAAAAAAGAATATTTTACAATATGTGCTGGACATTGACATACTATAAATGGACTGCTAGTGAAATGTCAATTTTATACAAACCTATGAAGAAAAGGAAGCAAACATAAGCACTGGCTCTTTTGGTTCATTGCGGCGGGCGGAAGTATGAAAGCGCTTCGCGCCATTGCTATTTTAAATATTGAAATTAAAATTATTTCGAACTTTCTATAACAGATGACACGCTCAGCACTCAAACAAAATTGCACGGGTTGATCGATGACATTTGAGTGTTTTCGCTTCTCTCCACTGTGAACTAAAGAAGCTAGTGCTTACTAACGAAAAATTGGCTGATAGCCAATGGTATGTCAATGGTGCTAGAGCTCTAACGCAAATGCTAAAATGTCAGTCATGTAGCGGTCAATAGAACGCGGCCATTGTCAAGATGTTTTGGAAACCGTTCGACTGCCTGACAGTGCGAAATGATCATATTTTTCTCAAAAATGATTCCAATGGTAGGTGTATAGGATATCCAAGATAGTAATCAAAATGGATACCAAAATTAACAACGACAGACCAAAAAAACTCCGAAAATAAAATTACTGAGAATGCCCGGATACAAAAAAACAAAAAAAAAAAAAATCAGGTCATCGTGATGCCACTGCACTGGACGGAACTGTCAGAAGTGGTTACTTACTTACTTAAGCGGCTCTACAGTTGAACCAAGTCCTCAACTAACAATCTTCTCCAGTTAGTCTGGTCTTTAGGTTGAGGTCATCTTCTACTTGTTCACGCCATTTAAGACTAGGGCTTCCTCTACTGTGTTGTCGTCGAGTTAGAATCGAACCACCTATGGGTAGGAGCATTTGTGTCCATCCGCTCTGCAGCGACTGAGCGAAATTAGTTTTACAATGGCGATTTCGCTGCATAGCTCGTATAGTTCGTCGGTAAATCCCCTCCAAAACCTGTCAACGGAAATGGGATCGAATTCTCTCGAAACAACCGATGATATCTTCATTCGCTTTATGTACTAAAGTCGAAGCTTCAGCGCCATAAAGCAGGACTGGGATAATCAAGGTCTTATTAAGAATCTCTTCAGTTGTTTGGGATAGATTTTTACTACTCAGCTGCATTCCTAACTCAAAGAAAAGTCGTTTACCTTATAGGTACCTACCTACTACCTCAAAGTTTAGCTGTTGAATGTGACGTTCTGTCCAATTCGTCGATGTTGTGTGTCCCTCCATTCTTGTTGACATCGTATACTTCGTTTTGCCCTTATTTCTCGATAGACCTTTTTTTGGCAGCTTGCTTTAGAATGCTAGCAACATTTTTATCAACAGTGACAGTCCGCTGTGTTCTACCAATATTGTCAATATTGTCTTCAGTAGTATAGGCTTTTAAACGGTGCAGAGAAATAAGTCCCCGGGAACTAAGTCCACTGAGGAACTGTACCTACACTGCAGTTTCCTATCCTCTTTTTTTTTAAGCGACGCTCTTTCTGAGCCCTCGTTGAAACTTTGTGTAGGTACCTACCTTAAAACATTCATGCAAATGTAGATAGGTATATGTAATTGTAAACAATTCGTCCCCCAAAAAAATGGAACCCTTCTTGCATTCCCTTATTCTGTGTCAAACTCATTATAATTATAAGCAACTTTTACTCTCCTTCCGTTTGCATTTTCTTAACAAGAAACTTTTGCTTTTGTTTTGCTCCAACCATCCGATTCAAAACAATAACATTGCCAAAAGGAAAAACGACAAAAATGAAAACTCCCGCCATCTGCAAGACGAAAACCATAAAAAAAAAAACAAAACAAAACATGAAGAACCAACAAATGAAGAAACAATCATCATAATCATAACAATGATGGCTTCAAAAAAGCTGCTTCAGGCACGACCGACGCGACGAGACGGACATCATCTTTGTTTCTTATTCTTATGCAGCAGTAGTCTACTCAACAACACCGAATCCTACTACAAAAACGGCAGATGTAAAACATACACCTCAAGGGAAAGACCACCACCAGACAAAGTACTAAATATAACGACGCGACGCTACAAGCAATCGTATCGTAGGTAGCATATTCAGCAAGAAAATACTCTAAAAGTCGACCACATGTCGTCTCGTACTCGTACATTCGTCAGGCCAAATACCTTGATGGCGTTGTTTTGAAGAAATCAAAAAAAGAAATACGAAAACATACGCCGCCAACTACCCCCACCAAAACTAACTCACCTTGGTTTCGAAATTTTTGTCGATACAAAAGAGATTACGTGTTGCTCCTGCCTCAAGATACCGTCACCGACCCTCAATAAGTTGCAGCTGCCGATTTTTGTAATGCCGAATTATTAGCAACAAGAAAACACTGTAAACTGTAAGAAGGAGAAAACAGAACCAAAAAGTAAATAAAATTCACAAATCCAAGACAGAGAGAGAGCGATCATCATGGTCACCTTTTATCTGTATCAGGTTCAGGTACCTAAAGGTGCAATCAGGGGTAGTTCTGTTTGTCTAAACAAAAATACGGCTTGAAACCAACAACACCTACCTAGGGGAAGGCATTTCGCGTTCTCTGCTTTTCTTGTTAAGAAGAAAAACCCTGTTGCTTGACGAGAATAAGGAACTGGCAAGAATACTCAATACACCCGAGAATAACTACACTAGGGTAAATCTTCCCTTACCTGGTTGTAATTTTCTCGTTCATTGTCCTGCAAAATACAAATTAAATTCAACTCTCAATGAGGGGTTGACTGGCTAAACTGAAGGATATTATTTTCTTGAAAGGACTTCGGTTAGAAAAAGGGTTGTGTTGACTCTTGTTTTTGGCATGTGTTGCATATTGTGATGTCACGGCACGGCGGATGCTATTGCTGCTAGGGGTTGTTGCGCCCTTTGCACTAAAGAAAAATAAAATGTTGGAAATTTGGAAAAAAAAGTAAAAATTATAGGAACAATTTAAGACCATTGGCGTTGCAGTCGTTTTCGCTAAATTCATTAACCAATGGCATGCCACCTCGTCTGATCGATGTTGACGGACCCTCAACGACATCTTCAGCCAAATGAAAGAGACGAAGACTTTGATGACTTTCTTGGCCCTATGTCGTTCCAGTTTCAAAGAGTGGTGTCGTAAAAAACCTAGTTCAACGACCAGTGGGACGTCGCGTCGGGACAGGGCGGCAGGAAAAAGTTCACGAAATGCGCCACAATTGATGACCATCCGGGTCTCATTTATGGCATTTTCCATCACTCTTGACCAGAACTTCCGGCGATAGATTCTCGCATTCTTGATGGATATTATTCTTGAGCGCTTCAAGAGTCTGAGGCTTGCTTATAGAGGCTTGTGACTTAAAAAAAACACACAAAAAGGAGTTTGGAGACGTTATCTCCCTCGTGATCGAGATTTAGCATGGCTAACAGAAAATGTACTGACTGACTGCACTTTGCAAGGGAACATCTTACAGTCTTTCACCAAAAATTCTTTGCAAAGACCGCCGATTGATGCCCAATTGAGTGATATGTCTGGTCGATACTCTGGCTTTTGGGGTCTTTAGCGACTATATTTCCAGCAGAACGGCTGCTCTGGGGACGGCCAGACCTGTCAGTATCTCGTGCTATATACGATCGGTTCAAGGTTCAAAATACACGTTAACAAGGGTGATGTGATGACTGTAGTTATGTTAGGTTAAGCCGTTTGTCAATTACCCACGCAAAATAATTATCCTCGAAAAATTTTCTGACCCTGTCGTGGTGAAAATCGAATTTTTATCTGTCAATTATCCTGCTTTGGGAGTAAGCTATAGGGTATTTTTGACGTTTTCTGACGTTCACTAAATTTCTACTGATCAAAAGCGTAAAAATACAGAAATCTCTGTTTTAAGTTTGGAGTTTGATGAATTTCTCTTTTCAAAACTCACTGTGTGTCAGAAAATTAGCCGAGGTTAATTTTTTTAGCGTAATTGACACACGGCCTAAGTCATGAATCTAGTAAAATTATAAATAATGAATGAGTGGATATGAATGAAATTTAATCGAGTCCCATGCACTAATCGCGATCTAAAACATGAGTCGTTTCAATGCCGGTTATTTCTGCCGATTCGCATCCTACAAAAAAAATGTTCCTATTTCAATGGAATTTAAATTTTATTAAAAATCCCGCATCGAGTCCCTCCCATCACTACCCATAAACCCCTAATTGGACGTCACACATCCTATGCGTTTAGTAAAACAATAGAAAATAATTTCTCTGACTGATTTAATCTGTCCTATAAATATCACAGATATTCTTAAAAATGTCTCTTCAGCCAGATAGTTCCGTAACAAAAAAGAAACGTGCTTCCTTTGTTTGACCAACTACACCCCTTACTCCTTCCTATAGATCGTTGTCAACCGAACGCGGAAGAGAATCCTCCCGTCAAAAGAACGAAAATAGTTTTCGTCAGAAAATGAAACAATTTCTGGTTGACTCTCCTTGCTTTAGTATCTCATTGTTTTCTCCGAGAAAGTGCCGTGCGAATATTTTATCGCAAAATGTTTTTTTTTGTGTATGTGTGTGTGTGTGTGTTTTTTTTTTATTAGGTCATTTTGTAGCTGGAAGCTTCATGCCGCCGGCCGTCTATCAGGTGGTCTATTTTTGGCAAACGTTTTGCGAAGGCGGAATTTTATTAACAAAAATTAAATTAGTAAAGATAGATACAAAACGATAAACGATGACTAATGCGTATGATAGTCGTATAAGAGAACCAAAATGGTCTATAATAACACGTGCAAGAAAAAAAAAATCTTCCAAAAAATGCTCTCGCTTGCCGGTATCAACATTATGGACTTCCACACTGGTGATCTTGAATTCATGGTCATACATCAGAATCGGGTGTTATCAAAGAAAAAAAGAAATTGCGTAACTTGGAGAGTCCAAGATGAATAAAAAATAAATGAAATAACAATTATAATTGTTGCGGTAGTGATATCTCTTGTTGCAAAAAAAAAGCACTAAAAATATCGTGTTTGCGGTTTGGGAAACTGAAAGGATATCCTGCATTTTTTATTTTGGTTTTGCACAGAGTACAGACTTGTAGTATGTAATTAGATTTAAAAATACTAAACACTGTTGCACAAGCACATGTGTGAAAGTGAATACCGCCTACTGTAAAGAGATGCACTTTTCAAGGACAAGAAGGCGTTGAAATTTTCCACACTACAAATGAATTATTGCTGCAAGAAGCACAAATCACCTTTAAACTTTATTGTAATATCTTCGGAAGACTGAATGCATTTGGTCATTATCTTGATTGACTAAATGACATTCAATTAGAGCGGAATATAGTTCATATTCTATTTTACCCTAACGAGTTATTTTTGACAACTGATCCGTAAATAGAAACAGGAAGTTTTTGAAAATTTTGTTGATGTTCTATTAAACGCAAACGTTTCGTATGATTCACTGAATCCAATCCAATAGTAGTGCAAACACAATTTACCAGCACATTCTGTCCTCATTTTCAGTGGATTTTTGCTTTGTTTTTGATTTCGTTGGACTTGTCATACTCACGATGATATTGATACTGACATCGTCTTTACGATTTGTAAAACTTTTACCTATACAGTTAGAGAAAAACAGATAAACACCGAGCAACATTCACAGCAATTTTCACATTAAGAAGAACTTCAGCAGCAGATTGTCGAATATTAAACAGAATGACATCAACAGCAAATTTAGCAATGGTTATCGGGTAAAAAGTCGACGGCAGTACTTTCTTATTAGACTGTCGAAAGAAACTCCAATAATTTTTTTTTAAATAATTTTTAAACTGGTTAAAGTTAATGGTAAAATAGGAAGGTGCCTGATAATTGCTGATTGATGACGTTGCTATCGTTGTCTCAGTGAGACGCTTTTCCCGCAGAACGCCCTCTCTAAGGTCTCAAAATGGACCAAAAAATTAAGTCTGTCGGTCAATCCGCAGAAAAGAAACTAGTTCTCTTCAAAAGGAAGTACAAAATTCCCAACTTTGTTGCCATAAATCTTAATGGCGCCATTTTGGTGCTCACTAATCCGGCAAAGTAGGAACTTAGGTCTAATTTTAGATAGCAAACTGAGCTGGAAATCCAATAAAAAAGTCACCAAAACCTTGTACTCCTGCAAAAAAGGCTCTTGCAAACAAAATAGTATGTCCTTCAGCCTTGAATCGCAAGTTGTCTGTACCTACTTATCTGACATCCACTCAATACTTACATATTTTGTCGCTTTTCAGTTGGTGCTCACGAATGGAAAGCGACATAGCGTTCCCTTTCTGCGTTAAACACGTATCTACAAACCATCCATTCTTCAGGATGACATGATTTTTGACATGTGTATTTTGTTCTATTTTTAATTCCTGAAGAATGGATGTTTTATAGATACGTGCTTAACGCAGAAAGGGAAAGATAGACTATCCCTGGACAGTAAACTTCATATAGATTCTAGAGCAAAATAAAATTGTCATCTGTATAATCTAGCTTTCCGTCACATTTTATAGCATTATCATTAAATACAATTTACTATTTTCACATTTTTACTTGATTTTCTATTATTTTGTGGTTATTTTCATTTTTACTGTTCATTGTTTATTTGTATCGTTTAATTACACTGATCATTTTCACTTTTTTTTTTGTTAATTTTCACTGTTTAATGTTATTTTTCAATCATGTTATGTGATCATTTGCTATTTTTCCACTGTTTGAAGATCATTTTCAATCATGTGAAGTGATTATTTTCACTGTTTAATGTTCATTTGCAATGTTAAGTGATCATTTTCACTTTTTTGTGTTCATTTTTAATGTTAAGTGTTTTTTTTTGTTAATTTTCACTATTTAATGTTCATTTTCAATCATGTTAAGTGATCATTTTCACTGTTTAATGTTCATTTTCAATGTTAAGTGATGATTTTCACTTTTTTGTTTTCATTTTTAATGTTAAGTGATCATTTTCACTTTTTTGTGTTCATTTTTAATGTTAAGTGTTGTTTGTGTTAATTTTCACTATTTAATGCTCATTTTCAATCCTGTAAAGTGATCATTGCACTTTTTTCACTGTTTAATGTTCATTTTCAATGTTAAGTGATGATTTTAACTTTTTTGTTTTCATTTTTAATGTTAAGTGATTATTCTCACTTTTTTGTGCTCATTTTCAATCATGTTAAGTGATCATTTGAACTTTTTTGCGTTCATTTTCATTGTTTTTTGTTCATTTTCACTGTTTAAGTTCCCATTTACTGCTTAATGTTAATTTACCCTTTTTAATGTACATTTTCTCTGCTTATTGATTTTTAATTTTTGTTATTCATTTTCATTGTTTATTTGTTATATTCATGATCAAATGGTTTAGATTCACTGTCCCTTATGCAAAAATTAAGTTGTCCTTGGCAGCATTTAATGTTTGTACCTCTTTTTTGACAGTACCTAACCTACACTGCGCCGCTTTCAGATTGATTGCTGTTCTTTTGCAGTGTTTTTTTTTTGTCACTTTTATAAATAACTCAACATGACTGCCGTTCATTTTAACGGTTATCTATTTAGTATACAATAACATTTTAGTACATACTATGATTCGCTTGATCATCTATATTGCTATGGTAGGGAGTATGTATTTACCTAAAGATTATCTAAGAAATGCTAATCAGAGTGCCTAATTAGAGTGCGGCGTTGTCGTCTCAAGCGAAGCAGACGCTGAGCAGATTTGATGTATAGATTTATAAATGTAGAGCGACCTCTCTAATTCAAAAACAGAACTTAAATCGCTCCCATTTGCCGAAATCTTTGCTAAAAAGTTACATAACATGTTTAAAAAAAAAAAATACTATTTCACCCTGTGCGACTATCCCCACTAGTAACCCATACCGCATCAACAAAAATACACCCCATTGCTCTTTTGTATTGTTTAGGACGTGTTAATCTAGAAAGGCCAACTCATAAGGTCAACTTGCACTATTCACTGTATACTCTACCCCCTTCTCTTTGTATTCATTATTTTCGTGTCCTCGTGTCGCATCGCAATTCAATCCGAATTCATTCACAAACTTCTATTTCAGTCATTCATTGTCCATCCCATAGAAACGTTGATTCTTTATTTGTGTCTCATCAAGAATTTGATGAAGCAATTAAGCATATTCAATTTGTATGGCAAAAACACATTTTCATTTCTTAGAATTGTGTCTCTCCAATAAAACACAAAATTTGTATCTATTACATGCAAAGCTACCTGGTGTCATAATCCTTCTCTCGCACGACAAAATCTAGCCAAGGTGCCCTATTGCGAATCTGTTGCAAAACATGCATTCTTCTTATGTATCCGATGTAAAACAACATCTCCGTTTGAACATGATTCCATTCCATTCAATTAAGGAATTTCATTCATTTGTCGTTTGTCGTCGTGTGTGATAAACACCTGATATTATCATTTCAACCGCAATTCAGTCTCAGTGGTTTTGCGTTTTTTGATCGTGGTGAACATTCCTTAGCGGTATCGCATTACGAAAGGAATTCCTTTCAGCAGGTCCTATATAAGAGCCTAATTTCATTCACAGATTTTCGTTGACATTGAACGCTTCCAATGGAATTTATTGTGAAGGGTTTCTGTCCATATGTATATCCGTAGTGACCAAATTTCACATGGGATGCTGAAAAGAATTTCGAAATTCCAAAGAGAATATAAATAAAATGACAACACGATATGATAAAACCGGAATATTGCCAAGTTGCCAAATTTCTTCATCTAAAAAAAAAAGATGTTATACTTCTTTCTGTATATATCTCTAGACATTATCTTTGGCCTGAGAGGTACCAACCAACACAGTGGTATGCAGATACTTTTTTTTGCGATTTTTGTTTGTAGAACCATTCTCTTTGGAATGAGAATCACTATCTCACAAAACTACCTACACACCTAAGAAGACGACGAAAAATTCGCAATCGATAGACAGATAGAAAGGTGCAAACATTTAAAAAAAAGAAATAAACCATCTAACTCGGGAAACCGACTTTAAAATTCAATACACAACCCACAACGACCAATAATTGTATTGGTAACATTTTACGTCTAATTCTGATTAAAAGTGGCTTTAACTCGTCGGGAGAAGTCACCATCACCGCAGCACACACTTAAAGTCAAGAGGATAGGTTCGATGAATTTTTAATTGTATCTCAATGTCATTGCGCACGTATATTTGGAGATTTGTACCGGCTTACCGGCATTATTCATGAGTTTTTTTCCCGAAACCGATATTGAATGGTGGTAGCGTCATTATTTCTATGCATAGAGGTGTTGTATCTGTGACAATTCAGTTTGAGATAACAATTTTGGTTGTAACTATTTCGAATGTGTTTTTTTTTTTATCGCGAAAGAGGAAAAGCAAAACTCCCCACGTTAAATCAGCTGATTAAACGTTATAGCAGTATAACAGCAAAAAAACTAAATTAGAAACATGTGTGTTCACATACATTGGCATTTTTTTTTGTCACTACATCTATAGATATACAAATACAGTGGGCGCTGTATGTAGTGTGCCAGTTTGGGGAACAAAAGTCGAGGGAACAATTAAGTTGAATGGGAATGTTCGAATTTGGATGCGATTGTTAACTGAAAGCAGAGACAAATATTTGCAGATATTTGACATAAACTTACATAACTTACAAAATGTGTAACTGTCAAACGGGCTGTCATACTGACAGTACAGCTCAAATTACTCAAATTTATAGTTTGAAAGATTACAAATGATGATTAGCAGTAAGGCCCAAGTTTTGAAACGGAAGCTTCGAAGACGGGTCTGGCTGTTAATGAGGTATTTGCTGTCATCGAGAAAGGACTCTCAACGTCGTCGACACGGGTAAAACGTCACAGTAGACAGATATAACTTCGAAGTAGGTAAAGACTTTGTCTACTTAGGCTCTACAATTACCTTGCAAAACGACAAGAAAGCGAAGACACAGTCTTGCCAATCGCTGTTTCTTCGGGCTAAGAAGCCATCTAAGTAAAGCATTCTCTCACGGAACCAAGGAAGTATGGTATAAGACCTTAATCATCTCGGTCCTTCTGTATGGTGTAGAATCTGGATGGTGATGAAATAGTCTATGTTCGCTTTGAGAAAAAAATTCTTCGAGAAACGGAGTGTGGTGGAGGAGATTCAATGACGGGCTAAATAGCGACAGTGATATGGTAAAAAAACACCAAGCTCAGCGACTGATGTGGCTAGTTCACGTGTAGTCTTTGAATTTACCCCTGGAGGGTCAACGAATCAAAGGAAGACCTCACCTTAGCTGACACTCACAATTGGAGAGCGACCTCAACTATCTTGGTATGCGTAACTGGAGGAAGCTAGCTACGGACCGAGCTGGCTGGAGGGGCTTGTTGGTTAAGGCCGTGGTCCTCCCCGGACTGTGAGCGCCATCTGAGGTAAAGTAAAGTAAGTAAGGCCAAAAGTGTGTTTTTTTTTTAAATACTTCTCCCGGGAAAGGCGAACCTATAACCCTTTAACAGCGCCCAAGATGCTGTTAGTACTGCATTTCAACGTCATGTGTTGCAAATATTGCTCAGGAAAACAATACGCCTAAGAAAATGACTATAATCAAGAGTTTTGACAGCACTGACCATGAGACTGAACGTTTCCCGGAATTCATAATTTTCTTAACCCCGGGACTGTCGTACGAAAATAGGCCACGACGTTAAAGTTGCAGCTCATACTTTAAAACGCTTAGGGCAGAAGATGCAGGGACATACAACATTTTTAGGTGACTAGGTTTTTAAGGCTCTACATACACATTCTATAAACTTTGTCCATTGTCTTTGTTTTTGCTTAAACTTCTGATATGCTGACCGCCATATCTGTAGCCACATGAAATTTATTTCTACCAACAACACTTCAAGGTTTGCAACAAATCGATCTACATGGTATTCGCCAGACATAGATAGCGGTTTTACCTGCTGTGCGAAATACAAAAAAAAAAAGTTAAAAACCCCTATCAATCAGAAAGTTGTACAGTAAAACCCCACTTTTATCTAACAACATAAAAGTATCTGTATCAGAGTCAAAACTAACTGCATGAAGATATGAAAATTAGCAAGAGTCTATGATATTGGTTAGTTTCTTAATCAGCGACCCGAGTGGGGTAAATTCAGCAGTACAGAATTTCTCTAACCACTATTACAGTGGATCGGTTTAAAAGCTGTATATCCGATTTTACACTGCAAGCTTAACACCCAGTTTCACAGTTGAAGTTTAAACTAAAGTTCAACTGAACCTTCACTTGAGTTTAAAATTGAAGTTCAACTCGTCCGGTTTCACAATGTTATCTGAACTTCAGTTCAATTGAACTCAGTTTAACGAAATTGTGTGAATAGAATTTGGCAGTATTGTATATCGTTGGCTTTTATACGACTTTTTCAAAATAACACACAAAACAACGTCAAATATTTGTGTTTTTAAAAATCGCCTGACTTGAGGTTTAAACGGCAGAATACTATAGTTTAACTTGAACTACAGAATGAACTCCGTTCAAGGTTTAAACGAATCTCTGAAATCGAATTAATTGTTGAACTGAGGTTTAAACTGAAAGTGTAGTTTAAACTCTCACTGTGAAACTGGGTGTAAAAGTGTAGTTTAAATTCCCACTGTGAAACTGGGGTTAAGTGTTGATCCAACGATACATTTAGGATTAATACAAATTTGCACTTCACAGTGCAAGCCTAACGATAAACTTCACTTATATATGCCCCTATTGTGTAAGACAACTCAACTTTCACACAAACCAAACCAACTAACAACTTATATTCAACTACCGTTATCTTTGTTGTGTTCTGACAGACAACTTTTCTATTCAGGTTGTGTATGACAATACGGACAATACCGAATTTTAAATTACATAAAACCAAGAGACAACTGAACTCAACTCAACTGTAGTTACACAATAGGGGCAATAGTGCCTTAAGTTAAGTCACCGATTTCCCTGGCTTAAGTTTCGATCCAGAGAATACATAATTGCTATTACATTCAAACTTCTATAACTCGAACTTCTTTAAGTCGAATTCCTCTATTACTCGAAATTTTATTGAGAACTCTGCGCTTTCAACCTTTCAACTTTTGGCCTCCATAACTCAGTTTCTATAACTCGAATTTATTTTCTTACATTTTGAGAGTTCGACTTATGGAAGTTCCACTAGTGCAATAATCCTACCCCAAAATACACTGAGAAAACTTAAACAAGCAATGATATATGTATTTTGTTTGGCAATTCTGTTCAAGCGAAATGTCAAATCAGCCTTTCGTGTAATACTCTCTAACATTGAATATGAAACAACCTCCACATGGTTCGCTTCGAAGCGCACTGGCAGTTTTATATTACACACACATTCGCATACAGTGACCAGGTTTGTATATTCATAGGGTAGGTTCACAATGACACTCAATTAATGGTTCAACTAAACCACCCTTAAACATCGACTGTGAAATCGAAAACTTGTTTAGTCAACCTCGCACTGTGAAATCGGGCATTAGTATTCCGAATCCAATTTTTGTAATCTACATGATACGTACCAAATTAATGACATAAAATCGGTACTAGTAATAATTTTTAATGTTCAGGTTAAGTTTTATAAACTCACAGTAACGATTTACAATAAACTTAAGCTGAATGGATAATTTTAAGCCATATAAAATTAACTATTGTGACCTACAATAAACTTAAACTTAAGCTGACTTTTAAAAATGATTATTGGTAAGGCCCATAAAATATAAGAACAGACATTTCCATCTGTCAGAATTGCTTCTTTTTTAGCTGAATTTTTCCTAAATTTACTATAGCAAATACAATCTGAACATCTGACTCAAATTTTGTAATATTTTCAGGATGTCAAAATGTACTTCCCCGTGAAAAAAAATTTCAATAAAATTGCCTGTATCGATGAAATTATTACTCACTGTCTCAATCACTGTGAGTATTATACTCTGCCAACAGTTTACTTAAGTTTTCGATCTTCCAAAAAAAAACCTACTTTCTGTTTGTATAACAAAAAACAGATTGCTGTTTGATATGATGAACATCGTCATTTTGAGAGACTTTTAAGTTCTCTCTGCGTGGGGGACCTATAACTATTGGCAACAATTATCTTACGCAAAATAGTTGAACGCAAAATAGTTGAACGCAAAGCTAGAAAAAAAAAAAGTAAAACATAACGAAGGCAACCACACATGTGCTGTGCCGTCTCTGTCTCTTTTCGACAATTTGTCAGTTTTGGTTCAATTATATGAAATACATTTGTATACCTACACACCCACAGATATCTGCTATTTCTTCCCATTTTCTAGCCCGTGTATTGTAGGCCCGGTCATTAACCTCAAGTAGAAAAAAAAAAAACTAAACTGCTACTATCAAATAAATAAAATCACCCGTGTGTACATTGTATCTACATCAGGTACGCACATAAAGCACCCAGAAATTTTCGGCTGTTACACCACCAAAAGATCAGAAAACACTTTCAAGAGAATTTGGTTTGGTTCTTATAGAAAAAATAAACTACGGCTGAATGGATGAAAGGAAAGGCGACTACGACTACTACGTATCATGTTTGATTAATCATGTAATTAGAGTATTACAATTGTGAATGATAATAGTAGAAAGTCTACGGATAAAGTTGGGATAACCGCATTGACAAGAAGAAAAGTCACAGTTTACCGCCTGTACGTTGGCAACGTGTTGTAGGCGGCCCATTTTTTATTTTTAGACCCCCATTACGCGTAGGCGACTATTGTGTAATTCTTGAGAATAGAGGTGAGCTTTAAACTTAGTTAGGCATATATGGCGAAAATACATTTTTGATTCTTTTTCCGTATCGAATTTTATTAGAAATTCAATTATGATGGTAGTCTGAGGAGTTATATCATTTTTTGATAACAAGTCATTTTCGGTGCGTGATAAGATAGCAGTGAAAGTTTGTAGACAATCATATTGTGTACCTATATATACAGCTTAGATTGTATCTGATATATCAAAATGATGACCTACATTTGAATATATGTACATATCTAGTGAAATTAAGTGAACTGAAGGGATTTGGGAACCCTAAAAAAAATCGGGACAGTGGGTTTTATATTTCGTACATCGTCATTGAGTGGGCGTCACTCTTCTACACAAAAGGATGGCATATTTATTGACTTGATCTTTCCTCTTTGATTGACTCAATAAATAAGTCTAATTTTCAATTCCAGAATACGAGAATTTCATGAATTTTAACCTTTTGGTTAGATTTTGTGTTCACAAGGCCATTACAAGTCAAGATAAATTAACGAAACTGTGTATATTAAAGCCAACAATTAATTGCGCGATCATCTAAACCACTCACGCCTTCTTCCTCATACTCTATACCTTTGGCTTTAACAAAGAGTCAAATGATTGAGTTCAAATCGTACATTACCCGAAACAGTATTTCAAGGTCCAATTACGCACATGAATATACATGACAGCATTTAAACAAACTATCTCATAAAAAAAAAAATACAAGCCGGACAAACAATATATCTTCTATAGCTATACATATAAACTAACGAAGAAGGTGTATGGATAAATTTCGCAAAAAAATGTTGACTATACGCATGATGTTTCTGTTTTTGGTTTTCTTCAGGTCTTTAGTTAATTACTCGCACAATTATCGCATTAAAAAATGTTTAACCTAAACGAGTTCTTAAAGCGTTTTGCGATTTTTGCATATATCATCTACTGCTATAATCTACGGGTTGGCGTTAACAGTTTGGGCTTTTGCAAAAAAGGTCCAATTAGTTAATGTTAAAGACCTTGTATGAGAAGGTAGCTTATTTTGTTTCGCCAATTTTACTGCAACTGGGTTGTATTTTGAATTGGAAATTTGATGGGCAGTGATGCAATTATCACGCGAGGTATTATATTTGGAATATATGGAGCACTCAGACCGTAATTTTTGAAACCGATTTTTGGCGAAACGATACAACATTCTAAAGGTGGGGATTTTATTACATCATCATGGAGGTAAATTTCGATCAAGACACAAAGCGTAACATGACGCCTTTTGCTCGGAAAATTGTTCAATATCAACATGATATTTGGTGATCTCTGATCATTTTCAGTTCATCCCAGAATGAAAATTTACACCAGTGAATGGTTGTCCTAAATCAGATTGGATCAAACCAAGTTTATTAAACTCTTAGTCTAACCCCCAGTTTCACAGTAGAAGTTTAAACTAAAGTTCAACTGAACCTGAACTTGAGTTTAAATTTAAAGCTCAACTCGATCGGTTCCACAATGTAATCTGAACTTCAGTTCAATTGAAATCAGTTTAACTAAATTTAATGAATATAATTTGGCAGTACATACTTGTCTTTTATACGACTTTTTTCAAAATCCTCCTGTCTTCCTGTCTTCTTTCAAAAAATACGAAAACAACTTCAAATATTTGTGTTTTTGACAATCGACAGCTTAAAAATTTATATGTCATTGTGTCAAGTGATCCTGAGGAAAAATAGTGTCGTTTAAGTTAAACTACAGAATGAATTCTGTTCAAGGTTTAAACGAAACTTTGAAACCGAATTGATTGTTGAACTGAAGTTTAAACTAAAAGTGTAGTTTAACTAAAAGTATAATTAAACTAAAAGTGTAGTTTAAACTTCCATTGTGAAACTGGGGGTAAAGCTTTAACCCGTATCTCAAGGAAATAGTATTTCTCACTATTTATTTTTAAGTCAGAATGAATGTAAGAAAATTTTCAAATACAATCTGTGTGTCTTTTACTTCTAAAACACTTTCTGCCTTGCTAATCACGAATTCTAGTCTCGACTTAAATTTTACTGAAGCTCAAAATTGCAAAATTTGTATGGAAAATATAGCCTTAAATTTAAAGTCGAAACTAAAATAAGTTATTAGTATAAAACCCTTTTTGTTTTCTTATATAAATTTACTAAAATTATATTTTTCTATTTTTTTTTCAGGTATGTGAACAAATTATTGTACAATAAACGATGTAAGTTACGAATAGAATAGAAAAATCATCTCATCATGCACACGGCCTATCTAAAAGACGCAGCCGGCCGCCTGACTGATGAGACAGATTTCATAGCACGTCTTGAAATCCAATACGAATTTGTCACTGTTATTGAAAACATTTACATTTTACGACTGTGTAGCATGAAACATTAAAAAATGTTATACTTGTTTTAATAGGGCGGACGATTCAGTCGTGAAAGGTCGTTAAAAATACTCGACGTTAAGGTGATGCATCTTTTACGGCTTTTACGCTACGACGACGCTAAAACTAAA
The DNA here is from genome assembly GCA_949372485.1 of Cheilosia soror. Taxonomy (NCBI): domain Eukaryota; kingdom Metazoa; phylum Arthropoda; class Insecta; order Diptera; family Syrphidae; genus Cheilosia; species Cheilosia soror. Next base: position 87,813,848 of record OX443563.1, read on the forward strand.
AGGTTTGGGCTCAATGGGGTGGCACCCATAAATGAAATTTCGTTTGATATAACTTGGGATGGTGTTGTTCATAGTTCATATTGTTTTTACAAATTCATCAGCAATGACATAGGAAACGGGGCTTAAAAAACACAAAAAGGCGATCCATTTATAAAGTTGGCACAAGAGTAGCCAATCAGCGTTTAACTCTTTAATTGTATGAGTTAATGTGTCCACAGATTGTCTGGATTTTTTTTTTTTTCACTTTTTGGTCCTTCGAGCCGGGTTTCTGTTAGCCTATTTCAGTTTAAAATTGTAAAACCCTCTGAAATCAAGAAATAAGGCTATGAAGGCATTCAGACTAAAAGTGGTATGAATGGCTGAAATTGAGGAGCACAGCAACGTTTCTAACTTAAATTGGAAAGCGGGCTCTGATAGTTTCTGTTGGGTACTTTTTGCCGAGCTTTCATTTATCTAAAAACAGGATGGAACTACAGATATTTTGAACTACACCACTAATTCATTTATGTGGCACCTTTAAGTGATGAATTCCGGTACTAAATTCTCCGTATATCTGTCATAATCTTAAAATGAATTTATAATTTATTCGCGTGTCAGAAAGTGAACCTTTCACTCTTCAGTCAATTGACAGAGCGCCAGTGCCGCGATTACCACTAGGCGACGAATACAACAAAGAGGATGACAACTGCAATGCATTTGAGGTTTCAGCTTGTAGATTGAACCAATTGTTTTACTATTTCGATGAGGATGTATTAGTGCATTGTGCCATGGAACCATCGATTTAACTGGAATATTTTCGACGGGTTTTACAAAATATCAGAATTTCAATCACGGACTTTCAAAGTTGCACTGAAAACAAAAGACTAGAATACAAAAGCCAGGGATATAAAAATTTATAAATAGTTTGGAAAAAAAATAGGAAAAACGGGCTTTCAGAATACTCTCAAACTAGTGTTTGGTTACTAAACATTTTTTTTATTAAAAAAATAAGTGTATTACTAATCGTATAGAATAATGTCCGAAAATGATTCACTGCAGTTCAAAGTCTTTGCCCTAGCGAACCCATTCCAAATAATTTTTTTACCGCAATCTTTTGTATTTCTAGCTCTTCGAAAGAAGCATCTGCTAACAGGCTTCTAAACTCCATTCAAACGTAGGTACCCAAAGCATTGTGTCATATCTAGGGAGCGTAACGAAAAGTGAAACGCTATTGAATGCTACACTTTTTGTTATGCTTTGTTTATTCTAAGAATTACCTATTCCGCTTTCTTCAAAGTTTAAATTCTAACGCATGAGCTCGGTTTTAGAAGGTTGCGTACGGGAACAGGATTTAGTCAAATTTTTTCAATAATTTATAAGCTTTTGTAAAATTTATCGCCTATAAAAACAGATTTACAATTTCAGTTAATAATTGAATGATTTTCATATATATTTTGTTAGGTGAAGACAGCAGGCATGACATTTTATACGACACACATATCTGACTGACGTCAATTTGACATTAAGCGATTGACAGCAAATTTTGACAGTAAAATCTTCAGTGTAAGTTTGGTTTGTTATTTTTTGTTTTGATTATGTCATTGAGGCAATCATGACAGAAGCTTTAGCAAAACCAATTTCACCATTCGATTCAACTTTAAATAAACAATGAGCCGAAAGCCTCTGCAGCTAGCGCTCGTTAAAATTTAAGTTTTTAGCAGTGTTTTCCTTTTTTTAATTACATTGTTAAAAATAATAATAATAATAATAATAATAATAAATAAACAATTCTACCAACTTAACAGCGATTTGCTTATTGATTGTGGTTTTCCGTTGTCCAAATCCATTTGTCAAAATTAAATTGCAAACAAAAATTATTCTATGGGAATAACTTTTTTTTGGCTCAGTAAATAGAACCGTATAAATTGAACTCAAATAAGATTAATCATCATCGGGAAATAATAGCCGCCACTAGCTCAAGTTGTAGTTAAGGAAAACGGCAAATAATACATTCGAGTAAAATGACAAGCTTCCCACTGTCAGTCATTTGATTTTCCTCCATTACTTCTTTGCTTGCTGTAGCACGTAGGACGTTTGAAATAATTGAAGACTTGCATTAGCGATGGGTTAAATGATTCACTGACATCTCAGCTAATGAATACAGATCGACTATTAGAAAGATTCATTAACTCACTCGACTCTATGAAATGTCGTGAATACCTACTGAATGTGTTGAAATCCATCTCTAAAAAACTAGGCTCAGTGATTTCAACATGCTAATGTAACCATTTGCTCAGTCAAAGAAGCAAACAAAACTTGACAATCATGAAATTTGACTTTTCTCAGACCCTTGAAGAGAGAGCTTGTGAAAATAAAGAGCTCTGGCGAAACCACTGCAAAAAGATTCATCTTTAAACGCAGCTATCCAGGGCTTCTGGTCTATTTGCCAATCTTTGGGTTATTTTTATGTGTATTGTGAAGAGCCTTGCGAAAAAAAACAGAAAGGAATGCTTATACGGCACCAAATGTCGTGGAACTGACAATCATTAGAGGGTAACATCGACAGTTAACGTAAATTTTTGATTCCGATGTGTCGGCCAGCATCCTATAACTAATTTGAAGAACCGGAGAATAAATTTCAAATACTTACTGAGTGAAACCGAATTTTTAAGAATCCCAAATCCCTTGTAACGCTGTTACATGTTACATCCTTCGATGGTAACATATCGAAGTATTCATAGCAATGCGTAGCTTACTAGTTACCCATAACCATTATAAGAAACAGCTTGTACTTTTGACAACTTTTCAAATCGATTGGCTTGTGTTAGGCGAAGAATGTTTACCCTTAAAAAACGTTTGTAACGCATCATTTATCGTAACTTTTGTGTATCCAGCAACTTCGTATCGTTTAAAGCGAGCGGGTCAACTAATATGACATGGCTATCAAAATGTAAACATGTCTAAGTATTCGGCTAAGTAAACCTGGCGTTTGTAAAGAAACGTTACACACATTATGTAACGTTACATACCGTATGTAACGTTTTGTTTTTGCTTAAAAAATCCAAGAAAAAGCATGTGTGCTCATTAAGGCTGGGCTATTCCCAAAACTACACCTTTTTCACAGTATACGTCAACGTTTTATTTGAGCTTCTTAAATAGCCAGTCCACACCATACCCTCGCCGGCCGGCACTTACCTACTTCCATTTGTGTTTTATAATTGCCTCGGAAATCATTTATCCTATAAAGAGAATTCGTGTTAAACTTATCTAAGCGTGAACCAAATGTTGATATCAATTCTTGGTGGCAACTCCCCCTTTGGCGAGGAGATATTAAAGCTGTATACGCGGGCTTATATTATTGCTCTAGGTCATTGACGTTACACTCAAATTGATAGATATAGAATGACCAAGCACCGTGAACACTACATCAACAGAAAGCCAACACTTTATATAGTGTTTAAAACGAAGCCCGACATTTGTGGCCTACCCCATGTATCTGTGTTCATAATAATTTTTTTTTCCTTCGTAATTAATCATAGAACAAATCTGAAAAGCCATTCAACATAGTCTAGTGGTTTTAATGAAATGTGAAATTAAACCGTGCTATTGTGGTCCGATGGGGAGAGAAGCCTCTGCACAAATGTTTAGAAGAAAACACGTTCCAAGAAGGAAACATTGGCTACTTGTGGCAAATTGATGACACATTGTGTTCACTAGAGCTGTCGGATTGTTGTTTGCAGTTTTGCTGTTCTTCTTCGTGTTTGCGTGCCAAAGAAAATTGTTATTACAGAGTCTTAAGTCTCTATATATATATTCATGGCAATGTTGCCGGAAGAAAATGGGGGGGGCGACTATAGTCGTAGTCACACACAGGGTAGGCGCGCAAGCCGCCGCCGCCGACCAAACCAGGCATCAGGAAAGGTTTATTATGTCTAGAAGTAATTGAGTGTTGCCTGGCTGCGGTCAGTGTATAGAGTTTCATTGTCTTAAATGCCAACGACATGACGTTGGCTCCATTTAAACGAGAGTAGTCGGTGTTTAATTAGTTGGGATTTGAACTCCTCCTCCTGCTTTGGATTTATGATTCCGTGTCACAGTTCTTAGTTAAGCGGCAAATGGATTATCGCCTTGACCTTTTTGGCTATTTTATGTACGAGTACGTGATGATGGATGGAGCAACTGACACACAACGTCATTGACCGGGGCAACATCAAATGGTTCTAGATCCACCACAAGGCCTCTTCAATTCGCCCACTTGTGCATGACCCATCTTCTTCATTGTTTACTGTTGGCTGTTGCTTCTTATTCTTAATTTCGTTTAATTTTCAATACATTATCTCTGGATGGCATTATGATTTATGTAAAAGTCTGCGCGACCAGCACGAGCACTTACTTTCGAGTCGAATCGTCGTATACGGCTATATCCCTGGAGTATGGTAAAGTTCAATGAATCTTTGTTTTTTTTTCTTCGTTTTTAGATTTTGCGATTTATTTGGGTTTGTTCTTGACTTCAAGAGGAACGAGAGCAGATGAAGAAGACGATTGTTTCATTTGTATCATAAGTATGTGAGGACCTTCATGAGTTGGTTCGTCTTTGGAGTCGTCGCATTTTGGTTAAATGAGGTGAAGATACTCGTGGTTTTGTTTTGGAACAAAATTCCCATCAAGCGCCGCACTTACACTGTGATGAAGCGTTGCCGGTGATACCTATCTTTCGGAAAGATTTTGAAGGTTCCAAGCCTCAGAGTTTAACGAGATCAAAGGGTGTAGATATGACGGCTTTCAGGTGGTCCGGAAAGTGATGATCCAAGAAATTAGCGGTCAGATCAATGTATTCAGATTTGATATGTTGCTGAAGTTACGACGATAAGGAAGGAAATGTATATTGTTTCACCTCAAGTCATCAGTTTGCGATGAGCTCGGGATGATTAATCGCATACGTTAACGAGTACTATGTGACGGAATATGTTTTTGTTTCCCATGTAAAATTCATATTCCTTGACGTAGGATCGTAGTAGTTCGACCTAATGATGGTCTAACGGGTGAGGCTAGATTCGATCCTTCAATGACACTCTACCTCTAGCTGCGTGAAGCTCTTTAAAAATGAGAGCGCTTTTGATTTTCGTTTCCCACTACATATTTCAAAAGAGAGGTTGCTGTCATGGCTTAGCCAAGACATACTGTTATGTCTTCCATGAATTGTTAAATTATATGGATGGTCGAAAGGATGAAGATGAACTTAATGGGAGTTTACCCCTAATGTGAAGTGACCTGAACTGCCAATTATCTTGGGCGAATTGGGCTCAATCTTCGAATGTGATTGATCGTTCATTATAATAGATTGCACAGTAGCGTTGAACCTAAAAGAACTACGAATGTGACGTGACGTTGCACTTACTCGTTTGATCTGTGGTATCCTCAGTAGGCATTCTGAAAAATCATTTTCGGATTTTGGGAAACCTTCTTGAAATACAGGGTTTTTCAATAAGAGCGCTACAAAAGTTTTTTTAAATAAAACAAAAACGGTTTTGGATATCAATGAAATTCTTTATTCCTGTGAAAGTACGTTCGATGCCATTATGTATGAAACTCGATTTCTTTTGCATGGCCACCACGGGCACGCTTGCAAAAGTCCTGACGCTGAACCCAATTTTCGACGGTAGAGAGACGGTCACAGAGATGCCCAACGCTTGAGAACGACGTGTGAGAGACCCATTTGGGCTTTCTTCAACTGAAGCATCAGCGGCAGCAATATTCTCGACACTACGGGCACTTCTTTGTCTCACTGGCACGGGAACATTTTGTACTGTGCCTGTGGATTCAAATTTGTCCACTAGACGCTCAATTGTTGATCTGTTAGGACGATTATGACGACCATAAATTGGACGTACCGCTCTTAACGTTGAGGCACCTGACTCCGAATTTCGGTAGTAAATTTTAATAATTTCGACTCGTTGTTGGCTCGTATATCTTTCCATCATGAAATGGCAAACCTTACTGAAGAGAAATGTCAAAAGAGCGGCAAGAAATTCGGCGTCGTTTGCTGTCCCTGTCGCTCTACTTTTGTAGCGTCCCTGTTGAAAAACCCTTTATTTATGAGAATGTGTACAATATCTGCTGGCGAAGAGAAACATGTTGAAAAATAGCGCCTGATCACCGTTAAAGCAGTCAACTGGTTGTTGTCATAGCTAAAAAGCTTTCAAAAGATTTTTGTTTAAGTGTTTAAGAATCAATTTCAAAGCTTGGAGAAGGCAATTGATTAATTAAACGTATTCAGCTTAAGTACGTCTCAAAACTTGGAACAATTTGACACCTAAAAGTAATCCGAACCGTTTCCGATATGATATGAGCCTGAATAGCTTAACATATTAGGCCGGCGCATTAATACCTGGAGAACATATTTTATTTGGTTAACAAATACAATTCCCAAGTTGCTATGCCCAAAAACTGTCTATTTTCTTAGATATCATACTTTTTCAAAGCTTTCAACAATCTTAAAAACGCCCTGACTTAGATCTTAGTTTCAACTTCAAATAAAAAGAAAAATCAAATGTCTATCTATCACAAATGTATCCAAAAACAACTCGGTTATGACTAACTGCCCACCTTTGAACAACCCCAATAAATAAGCAAAGTCCCCAAAAAAACCTGCAAACTCCTTTTTCACTAAATAAATATGCTACTCTCGCCCGATATATGTTTGCCATGAATATGTACATGTACAATTATTCAGATGCGAAATTTGACAAAGAAAAAAAAAATGTTAGATTTGCAATTAGAGGATATTGCTTCGTGCTCTAGACAAGTTAAATAAAATGTTAACTACATTTTCGTCATTTCATTCATCGTTTGTATGTATATTATTATTTTATTCTTGATCGAAAAACCCGTAAATTTGCAAAATCAAAACAAGTTCTAACCAAATTTTAACAAAATTAAAAAAAAAAACTGCACCAACTACTATCAGCTGTAATTCATACTACTATGCATTATATGGTTCGAGGTACATATTATGTCGCATAAGTAATACCTAATCATATACAACATGATTGTGAATAACATTAGCAATCTCTGAAATAGTTTATCGCCAAGGAAGTAAAGTATCTACAAAACACAAAAAAAAATGCAAAACGAACAAATTTGTCAAAAATATCTAAAACACTTCGTCTACACATTGCATATATACATACGTATACGTCAGCTGTTCGTTTTTTGTGTACGTCTAAAAAGAAAAAAAAATGTTACACACACACACTCGCATCTACATTTAAACAGTTGTAGCCGAAAAAATGGGGTCATCTAATTTTTTTTGTGTATTCAAACATTTTTAGAAAGCTTGTCAAACACGACTTTTAGAAGGTATCATTGAGCCAAAAAGGACAGGAATATTTACAAATTTAGATAAAGTGTTTAAAGCGAAATCCAATGAACGTGAGCTATTTCTATTTTTTTTAAATCTCCATTAAAAACTCCACAGCCCTAGCTTTGGGATTGTTGGTCATCCATGAAGAAATCTCAAGCCTCAAACTTAATTCCATCTTCACTTGCTCCTACTTATAGCGAAAATAAGAGACTCTATCCCGCTAAACTTACCCTTTCTTATTGTTCTATAAGTCACATAAATCTATTCTACATATATACCCACTTTTACACTGACCGGTCTTTTCAGAGTGGACGCAGTGTTTCATTGGTTAGTCTAAGGGAAATGTCCCAGGCTCAACATCAGAAAACTCGTTACATCTTGAGCTTTTTTTTTAATGCTTTACCTCTCGCTAACGTCTGAGAGTATAACTGTCCTGAGAAAGCTTCACAACTAAGCCGTTTGGAATCGGCATAAAATTGTAGGTCCCATCCATTCGTCTCAAAAATAAAAACTTACAACTGGTGGTCGTGAGAAGCTAGACCTAGTCTGCTATATGAACCTGTTCCGCTAAATAGAACAATAAACTGTGCGAAAGCTTTTTAAAAGCTCACGTAGATCACGGAACTTTTTTTGATTATAGATGCGAATTCCATAATAAGCGCGTTATCTGTTTTGGATGTAAGCTTAGATAATTTTTTTCGAAAGCTCTTAGCTTTTGAGCTTTATCTTATTAGAGAATTTTGCTTTCTTGAGATGTGCGTTTGAAAAGCTTTGAGCTTTTATTTAAACATTCAACTGTGACGATGTATTTTTATCGACTATCCTTTTTCATATTTCATAAAATTATTAACATGTTGGAGCTCCAATTGTGCTTCAAAAGCTCTAACCAAACTTAAATTTTTTCAAAACTTAATAAGTGCGTCATTTAAAAACTACCCTTATCCCTTTCCATAGCTAAAACATTTGTCAGTGAAGCTTTTGGATGATTTTATGCATATATCCTGACACAGCTTTTAACAAAACTTTCTAAACTTATACTTAGGCAAATGTCACTCATCTATTTTTAGTTAAAAAAAAAATTTTAAATTCCTTAACTATCCATCTATTCCTGAACTCCACTGTTTCCGTATATGAACTTGGAGACTGTAAAATAAAACCACTATTCTTCCAAAATGTAGACATAATGTACAACAGTATACCATGTAATATCTGTTCTTCACATAATCGAAGAATTTCGGGTCTGGTTCGATTCGTTCACGCGAAAATTGCCGATGGTATCAAATATTTAATCTGAAATCTTCCAAAAGACGAACAATATTTTCGGTTCTTGTTTTTTTTTTTTTATTTATTTTCTGTTTCTTCCTCTATCCCTCTCTCAGTTTTTATTTTTTTTTTTAATTTTTTATTTATTTACATTTTTTTTTTATTACTTTTCTTGAAATCTCTCAGCGCTCAACTGAATGTGGATTGTATCTCTTTCGCTTCCAGCGTTTGTAGAGCTTTTTTTCGCCCCCCATGCGCTGCGGTATGTTTTATTTTTTGTTTGCCAAAATTTTTACCGACAAACACACACATATGTATGAAGTAGGTAAAGTAATTTAAAAAAAAAATATATATTTATATATGTAACATCAAGATGACAACACTTGTGTTAAAAAAAGTTCCAACATCCCGTACTTGAACTCATTTGCTTTCCTTCAGTATTCCCATCACCAAGGAAATGTGATTAAAAATGTTTAGAAACATTCTTGCAGAATGTCGCCAAAGTGATGTGTAATTATAACTCGGTTTAATTGGTTGTAAAATATCGTCACGATAGTGGTTGGCAAACTAATGGATACTAGTGTAAAAGTACCTACTAATTCCTTCAAGGCCAAAAAGCGAACGGCCGCGTGAGAAGAGCAAGCGACTACCTACTACAACTATACGCATGTGATGGTGGATGACCATAGATTGTTTTTATTGTATTGAGTTAAATACATTTTAGTTCGGGCACTTCTCCATAGGCTTTTGGGGGAAGCAAAAGAACACTTTATTGCGCCGTGGTTAGGGTACGAATGGACGCAGGAAAACCTGCGCAATATGACACCAAAAACAATGAGATACAAAATATACAGATACACACGGGCTACGGTAGAAGAACTATTATGTCCCAAGGTTAACTTGAGGAGGCCTGGTTGATTAGGCCGCATACATATTATAGGCTGTAGTGGCTCGATAGATACTTTATCTGAAGATATTATTTATTTATTTTGTTGTTGGTAATTATTTTGGGAATAGATTTCGTCAAGAGGGGGGTGCGACTTGAAAGTCTTTTGTCAGGCTAAGTATATCGACTCTGTGCTGTCTACTAAGTCTTTCGTCGCCTATTGTTATAGTTATGAGAGAATTAATGATGTTAAAAGGTTGCGAAAACAAAAGATGAATATTATAATTAAAGTTTCCGGTCTAGAGGAGAGTGGAAGCAAGTTTGTTGTACTTTGACAGATTCATGTGAGTGTCTGCGTTGTTTTTACTAGCGCTAGGGCTAATTAATTTAAATACATATTTAAATAATGCTATTTTGACATTGGTTACTGGAAAAGCCGTGAATTTAAGCAGTGGATATATGGTGTCATTAACCCATTATATAACCAGATGGAGAAATATTTGAAATATTTTTCAAGCTTGTCTTAGTCACTTTAAGAAGTCGTAAATCTTTGTTTAGTCCAACAGGTTGGTCTGCAGTTGGCTGTATTTTTTTTATTTATGAGTCTTTACTTTGTGCTAAAGAATGCGGTCCTTTCTAATCGGAGCCAGCTTTCAATAAAAAAAAAGTGAAGTAACCTGCTGCAGTTATATGATATGTCAAGATATGTCAAGGTATGTTATACAGTCATGGCACAAAATCGCAATAGTCGAAGATTACCAAACATATCGTTAGAACATATCAAGATATCGAAATAGCGCACCAGGTCCCTAGCTTCTGACAACTATAATTCGCCTGCGTAAGATTTAATTTTAGGATGAATTTAAGCTGCAAAAAAGATTAAATGCTGACGTTAGATATTTTTTTCATTCATCTGCACTTGTCAAAAAAAAATCACTTAATTTAAAGAGCTTCTTAAAAACTTAAATAAGTTCTTGAGACGTAGTTCTTTAGAACATTTTCTTAAATATAGATCCCCAATAGAAGACACATCTGAACCAGAGATGTATGTAGGTTCCCTTTTCCACACTGTAAAGGTATAAGTCTGGAGAAAGGGTTGTAGGTCTCAAAAAAGTTGTGCCGGTCTTACTAAAGGAAACCGCCTTATTGCTAATACCTTGTTATAAGAGACTCGAAGAGTGAAGCAATCAACGTAATTTCTTACATATTTGGTAACCTCCAAACTAGTCGACTCCGACACATGGGAGACAGACTTTTCGGAGACCTAGAGGACATTGTGCAGGTACCACTAACGAATACAATCAGGTTTGTTAAAAGTACGGGATGGTTTACTTAGTAGTCCAACCCCGCCAAGGAACAACTCCAAGAAACCAGGTAAAGTGTTTATGCATGTTTTTTTGTGTTGTCCAATAAAATGAACATTTTTATCCACGACCAAAAACCAAGGGATCACAATGGACCAAAAGGCCCCCGTGGTAGCACAACACTCTTAAGGCTGTGCACTTCCCTCATACCTAACCTAACCTAACATATTTGTTTATCGGATGACGGTCTTAGGGAAGACGAAGGGTCACCTAAACAATCTGCCCTGCGTTTATAGTCTCTAACAGTCCGTCTGCAAGAAAGAAGACTGGTGCGAAGCAGAAGCGAGTTATTATAGCAATTTACCCTGCTACCTATACTGAAACATTATTGGGGTGCACTGACTCAGTAGTCGTTCATTAGGACGATTCCTGGTGTTGAAACCCAGTTAGACTTTGGAACAAATTTGCTCTTACAGCAAACGCTAGTACGAGACACGAGACAGGTTTCGCAAGTGTTGAAAGATGTTGAGCAAAGTGACAAGAGCTGGAGAGGATCAAAGGAGGTGAACTGTGGTTTCTTCTTACTCCGCGTTTGAACAACTCTTTCAAAAGTCTTTGTGGGATAGATACTCCCATTATACGGACTCGTTAGCGCTCCCACAACGGATGTGATTTTATTCTTATTTATAGAAAGAACTGTGGTAATTCTTTTTGGCGTCTATTTTCAGCCAACTTTAATATGGATGTTAACACTATTCCACCTTCGGTTAGCGACTTTAAAGCGTTTTCGATACTGATGAATTTAATTGGTTGAAATCGAGCGGTCCTTCACTGATGTCAGCTGTGTGTACTCTTACCTTAGTTCGTCCACCTTACAGTTGCCCGGAGTATCACTGTGACCTGAAACATAGCATAGCATCTATCCGTATAGTCTCATTAAGAGATTTCCGATTATAGTTTTACCAACTTTGATCTAGTTGTAGACAGCCAAGGACATAAAAGCCTTGGATACATCGTACCAAAAGACAGATAACTTTCCCGTCTTTCGCGTACAAGGCAAGTCTACAAACTTACTCGTTTATAGCCATCATTTCTGCTTAAAAACCCCTGTAGTAATCAGGATGAAGAGAAGTAAGGCATATGCCCCTATTGTGAGTGTCTATAGTTAATCGTTGATCGACAACTGTCGATCGATCGAGAACTGTGATTGTCGATTGCGATCGATATTTGTCGATTTGACAGTCGCTTGTAGTCGATTACAAATGTCTGATCGATGCTTTCTCTTGGAAGTTAAAATATTTTATTCGTACGAATAGCTAAAATCAATCGACAATTGTCGTGACGATCGCTGATCGACAATCACAATAATATGATAATTGGGAGAAAAGTCCCGCGTACCTTCCTTCAGTAATTTTAGATCCATCTGTTAAATTTCAATTGCGGAGTCGTTGAATAATGTACTATGCGATTCAGCAATTCCCTATTTAACGTTGTAATGGCGACATTGTACGGATGAGCATAGCTTACTTAGCTGAAGAGGGCTAAAACAGGGTAGGGCATCTCTCTGGATCTATTCAGCCAATTTTGAAAGTGCCTTGATCGTTGTAATGATGATACTATGGGTTACTTGAGGTGGGGTGGGAGACTGGTAAAGGTAGCTAAGCTATTTCCGAAACTACTCCGTAGAAGAAGGAAAAAGACCTCCAGAAAACCTTATGCCAAAACTTCCTCATAAAAGTGAAGGAAAGAGACTTTGGAAATTCTATTAAATTGCCCAGCCGCGGGTCAATATAAAATAAAGCACACTAGACCAGGTATGATAGTTGTACTTAAGTTTGGGACGAATGATGGCTCTCTATAGCTAACTCAGAAGGTGTAAAATTTATCTTGAACATTGTAGTATTGTATACTGTTTGAAGAAACCTAGACATTTCGTGGGATTTCTTGGTGACTTCAAGAACGAGTCGTTCTAACAAATGTCTCGTAAGCACAAATATCAAGAACGGAACCTCTTTCGGCTTGGGTGATGCAAGTGCCATTCATGGATAATGCCTGATGGCTTGGGCTTCGCTTTAGAGATGCTAGGCAGCGTTGTGTTTTAGGAGAATTATATTCCACACTTTTGGCTGAACCCCTTTTCAAAACGCTGTCAAGGTTGGAATTTAATGAGCTTTGCAAACGTCGATCTGTTCATTTTTAAAGATCAATCACAGCTACCTACTGATTGAACTCAAAATACTGTTGGTTTACAGCAAGTGACCGTTGCCAACTAATGATCGTATACAGAGAAATTCTGTTAAAACAATGTTTCCACAACATTGTATCTCAAAGCTTTTTTTTACAGTTAATAGATCCAGATATGAGTATAATTGCCATGGTCACAAATCATGACAATATGAGGCAAATTGCAATCACTAATCCGATAATGAACATTAATGCCTTTCGAATGACTTCAAACCGAAGTCCACTACTCGTATATCATCCAATTACATAACGTCCATCCAACTCGGACGCAAATTAATACTTTCTGCAAATAACCTTCGCGAAGGAATGCCTCTTAGCTACACAAATTAAGCGGCCGATTCTCTCCATTCATTTATCATATGTATCGCATGGTGGGGCCGCCTCAAGTTCAAAGAACTACTTAAGAATACACAATTTAACAAAGAGAAGCGCCTCCGTGCTTCCTCTCTCTGGTGCTGATACTGGTAACTGGTGGCTGGTGTCTGGTACTGCTGCTGGCTGAGCTCAACCTCAACTCGAGAAACGTGAGAATGTGCATGACACAAGATAAATAGTTTGTTGACTTCCCAATCTGCAACATATTTAAAGGCTAAACCCAATCTCTTTCTCTCACTGCTAGCCCCCCCCCCCACCCTCTGGCTCTATGATGGCCCGATGGGATCTTCCAATATTAATTGTCACATATCGTTTTTGCTCCGCCGCCGTGCCGCAGACCAGACAAAACTCAGCAATCCAATCCCTCTATCCATATTCATCATAATTCCTTGGAACAGGCACACAATTCTTTTTGTTCTTTATACTCCTCGCCTCTCCCTGTATGTGTGTGTGAGTTTGTGTTTTATTTTCAGCAAGGAATTCATTCCTAGAATTTTATATTTGCTTAGTCAAACAAAGACACAATCAATGGTAATAGCGCAACAGCAGCAGTTAGTATACGAGTATAGTTTTGTTAACTTTATAGTTATATCCACCTAGAAAGGAAATAGTTGTCGTCTTCTCCTCGTGTCTCGTTCGAAGGCTGCCCTCGAAAGTATAGCGGCGAAAATTCCTTCATACGAATACAATAACGAAGATCGCCGAGCATACCTACAAGCACAATGTGGGCTCGATTTATTTTTATTCTCATTTTCGAAATGATGTACACGCGTAGAAAATGTATACGCATACAATTTTAGCAAATAGATTAGCACCATAACACCAAATAGCTATACACAGCAAGCATACCGCATAAGAGAAGAACAACGAACGACCAAAGACCAAGAAGTCACCATCATCTATAGCAAATAGTCTTTCAGGCCCGGGGCCAGGCCAGGCTCGGCTCAAGAAGACCATCAGCGAGGACAGATGATATGGAGAGCGAGGAGGTTTATTAGAATGCGCTGTTAATATTCCCATGGCGAAGAAGACGTTATTTATTTTATTTCGAGTTTTATTTTTTTTCGTTTCGTTTTGTTTTACATGTGCAAAGTGCAAGCTCTGCTGAAAGATCTATACACACGGATGAAGGAGGTATGCATGCTGGCTCTCTGCTCTGTCCATATGGTAGCCCTTTATGTGCGAGGCGGACAATTTGTAATTATTACTGCACTTGTAGCTTGTAGGAGTGTATACGTAATCCACTTGTACATGCTGATCGCGCCGCGGTACATCAGCCAGCACAGAATGGAACGTAGAAGGAGAAGCAGAAGGTGGATGGGGGGCTAGCTGAAGATTTCAGTCATGATTTTTCATTCATATCCTTTTGTGTGTTCATTCACATCACACCCTTGGGTGTGTATGACCTTCGAGTGAAATTCCTCCTGCAGCGGATGTTGAAACTTTTGTCGTGACATTACTATGTACTTCCATATAGGACTTAAAACAGACAAGGATATGCGAGAGAGAGGGAGAGAAAGACGTTGTTAAGGATTTGCTGCTTTCAGTGAGTGATCTTTTACGTATAGGCCATGAAATTTCGTACCAAGTGATTTGGAGGGGACTGTAATCAACAAGTGATCGTGTACAAAAGGTGATCGCCAACATCGGAAATTACGATTGTATTGAAACACTGCGCATACCTATTATCCCTTACGAAAAAGATTCCGCATTCCCTTCGATCTTTCGCAAAACGATCGATCCTCTTCTCAATTGATCCTCAATAATAATAAATTGATTATCATAGAGGTCCTTCCCCATCATAGCTAAGTCTCCATTTGAGAATTTACCCAAAAATTTGCGATCACCCTGGCAGAAGTACCGTCTCTAAAATGAATATACATTCAATTGATCTTTTCGTGATCGTGTAGAAGTAACGATCGTCTGATCTTCTCGTGAGCATCGGTATTCATTTTTCATCCTCTCATGTAAAAATGATGAGCGTTCACACTCCAGGTGATCTTCAGATGATCTTCAGGGGCTAGATCACGTAAAATAAAAACGATCGTTTCGACAATAGCAGTCTCTGTCTATTGCCATAGATATGATAGAGAGAGCTTTAGTGAACACGATATCGTTCGATCGGTTTCATTTTACGTGATTTACTACCCGAGGTGATCATATTTGGCGCTACCTCTCGCGAACATCTGACAAGCATCCAAAACTGTGCATAAAATTGTGTAAAAACTTACACAAACGAGTGCTTGTGAGAGGCTAGATTTATACGCGTCTGTGGGCCTAAACATTTTGTTTTCACTAAATTTCGGAGCGCACTCAAAAAGCATGTGTTAAAGCTCTTATATAGTTCAGGTAATGAAGGGGCTTGTTATAAAGGTTCATTGTAAATCCTCTGTTAAGTGAGATTGAAACAAACCAAAACCCAACAGGTAGCGCTAACCGATTTTGGACTCAGCAGATGCTCCCTATTAAGTTTTAGCAGATCGTATATCTGAAAGCCTTTGAAGTCTGTGATGCTTGCAAAGAAGCTGGATCGTAGGGGAAGTATAAATCCGTCGTTCTAGCATAGATCGGGTTAGTAACAATGTAGATGTTGGATTGACTCCACGTCCCCTCATTTTGTCAGCTTCTGCATAAATCATTCGACTCTATCCACCATTTATGAATCATGACTCCAATGTCACAGTGACCCGTGATTACATCTGTTACGAACGATGCGGATGTTTAGTGCCACAAATCTCTTTGTTTCCTTGTTGCTTAGTTTCGGACATAAACGAGAAGTGTCACAGTCCTCTTTAGATAACCAGTATGAGCTGGCTTCTTTCTCGAGTTTAGCTTGGAAGACACTACAAGCTTCTGGTAATCTAAAATATTCATCTATCATCATTTTTGAACCATCCGTGCAGGTTTTGATCCGTAGGTCGTTATCTACACTACTGAATTCAGCCCGGTTTCGAAATGGGATTGGAACATCGAGATTAAAGTGGTTATAGGTTTTTTTTTTCTTCTGTAGCTGTGAAGCTTTCGGATCACATTTCCTAACCATTAATATCACCGCCTGGTCTGCTTTCACAGGCTACATTCTAGGAGATTATTTTGGTCTGTTCCATAGGACGTGGCTATGAACAACATAGCCTAAGACAATCTCACAGTCTTAAGAAACAATTAAAACCAGTAAGACAATTATCTTCGACTATGCCGAAGCTCAAATACCCGGTACTGTATTATTGAAAAAATAAAAAATAATATTTTAGTACTAAAAATATATATATTTGTATGGGAGGTATGGGTAGTTTTTATTCGACCAAGCTCATTTTTTGTCAAAAATTTTTAAATATTATTAAAACAATATGTGCAAAGTTTAAACTTGCTATCTTTACTGTAGCTATTTAAATTTAATTTTTAACATCAAAAAGCTATATAAATTCGATATTTTTGTATGGGAGGTAGTAGTAGTTTTCATCCGATTTTGCTCATCTTCGAACTTAGCCTCAGTTTGGTGGGTAAAAGCTTACGTACCAAATTTCAAGTCGATAGCTCTTAAATTACGGCCGTAATCGTGCGGACGGACAGACGGACAGACGGACAGACGGACAGACGGACATCGCTAGATCGACTAAGAAAGTGATGCTGATCAATAATATATATAGTTTGTCATACCTACAACGCCTCCTTATGTGCGTTACAAATGGAATGCCAAAGTGAATATACCCTCACCACAGTGTGGTACCGGGTATAAAAAGTTTCATAAAAATCTGTCCGGTAGTTTTCGTGCTTTAAGGTAACAGAAAAAATTCCTACAGTTTTATAAAGATTTAATCCTTACTTTGCTCTTTGTGTGCAATTACTCTTCCAAGAAAACTTAGGGCCTAGAATGACGCCAAAATATTTTACCTCAGATGGAAGATCTATTGTGGTGCCTGCTTTGTAGATTCCATTAAATAATTCACTGATTGATGGCAAAAAGTTACCCTTAATCAATATTACCAAGTCGTCTGCATAAGCTAGAATTTTTGTTAGATTAGTAAGTAAAGGATTCTGTCGACGCGACGCACGTTAAGAAGCCAAAGCAGTGAAGGACAGTACTCCTCCATGTGGCGTGCCTCTTTTTGTCATTTTCCATACAGAACTAGGTATGCCCGATAGCTGAGTTGATGATCCTGCAATTAGACATATTTTTGACCCGGCTTATGACGGCCCTATTTACTGCCAAATCTTCCAGAGCTTTCTTTTTGGAGGCTGTTTTTATCATAATTTAAAGCGCCATCGAGGAACGTTGCGATGGTGTACTCTTTCTTTCGTATCCAGGGGTCAGATGACGTAAAATAAAAACGATTGAACGATATCGTTTTCACGCATGCTGTCTCTATCGTATTTGTGGCAATAAACAGAGACTGCTATTGTCGAAACGATGTCGTTCGATCGTTTGCATCTTACGTGATATGGCCCTAGGAAATGATTCAATTTCCTGACCACATTATTGAGTAGGCTTTCTGGTATGAACAGATTTGATGGCCATCTTTAGAACTCCTAAAGGCGCTTTGCATGTTACAGGAGTCCCATAGATACAGGTGGAGAAGTTTAAGTAACACGGAGTTTACTTCGCGAACGATGGCAGGGGCAATGTGGAATTGGGGCAATTTTGACTTGGTCTTTAAGCTAAGTTATCATTTTTCAATTCGAATTGTTTTTTCCAACTCTTACCTATGGATTACCTGTGGATAGTCCTTTCTGCTCCTTCAGAATGCCCATCTCCGTCAAAGCTGGTGATAGTATTTAAACTGTGATTGAGTGCCTTTGCCTTTGGGACTTTCGAATTTTGCTACCCCCAAAGGGGTTCTATTTCTCATCGTGAATATTTCCAACAGCTGATCGTGTCTCCGCATATAAATTCCGAATCCCGATCCCAGCAACCACCCCCTCCCTGCCACACAGCTATTTCGATTTTTTACAACTTAACCATAATAAAACAGCGAGGACTGACAAATCGTGTTAAAATATTTAACCACGATCAGCAAATTCCGCTACACACAAACAACAATCCCTCTCGAACTACCACTTCATCATCATCGTGAAGTAGCTAGAAGGTATAGAACCACCGAAACAGCTCTCTCTCGCTCACTTGAAAGACCTCACTCAAAAGGAAACGCCAACAACAACAACAACAACAACTACTACCACGACAAACGTAAATGTACACGAACACGATCAACATGCATAAGACAAACTTTGTGAATAAAATTTAAATAAATATAAAAAAAAAGTCCGAATCAACATGTTTCCCTTCTCGTCTTCAATTTCGCCGGCCGGCATTTTATGATTTACAAAAGACGACGACTACGATGACGAAGAGAAAGAAGCAGCGCAAAAAAAAATATAAAACTCTACATACTCAACCAGACCACGACTTTGCTAACGAACTACCAAACTACAAAACTGAACCAAACCAATGCGCCATTCACATTCTCGCTGAGGCCAGCCAGAGCCAGCCAGGATAGACAAGACAAGACACCATCATCATGAAGCATAGTGTTCTTCAGCTGTTCCTCCGTCGTCGTTGTCGTGGATGTGTCTATGGCTACCATACAGTCGGTGTATTCAGTGTAGAAGCTCGGAAAGAACGCACGAAAACTAAAGAATCATCCGCGCGCTTAGACCGGATGTGGGGGGTCGTGAACACCACATTTGCAAAAGTATTTTCTTCTCTCATTTATTATTTATTATATTTATAATTTCTGGCAATTCGCACACACAGCATTGCCAAAAGGAACGACGAAAAGGAGAATCGAGAATCGAGAATCTCTGACAAAAACCGACGAAGGAGAATGAAGGAATATTTTCGTATTTTAGTACTGCCTGTGGTGGTTCCCGTCGTGGCCTTTACAAATGTTTTTTTTTTTTGCATATTTTTCTTTGGACAGCTTTTCTGAATCCCATAATGGGTATTCAGGGTTATTTGGAGGTCTGCTGCATGGCGGCTGACTGGGCTAATTCTACCCTTTCATTGATGAGTGGATTCAGTGAATTCAGTGAATTCAGTGAATTCACTTGAATGAGTGTAATCAAATATGATTTCGTAGAATTTTTTGCTTCTCGCATTGATTATGATTTTAAGAAGCCAACCCCATCAGAGAGAGAGAGAAAAGGGCTTCGCAACACGATCATCAGCACCGCCACCATAACCAACCACCACCACTGAGCCGAGCTATTTTTATAGTTTTTGTACCACCAACGGAGTGCTAAGGAATTTATCTTTTTTATTGAAGTCGTTTTTTTTTTTTTTTGCAATCAATTTGACTAATTAATACGCATGTGTGTGCTTAATTATTATTATTTTTTTTTTGCCACAATGCATGTGATATGGGAATAGGGGAAACAATGTGGTGAGATACTGCTGATTAGATATTCATGACTAGAGTTAGTTTGTTCTTGGTAGTGGTTGTGTGATGTAAGAGTCTTTAACTGGATTTGATTAGGCGAAGAATGTTGCGCGATGGAATTCTTTCTTTAGGGAATACCATGGGTTGGGAAAGAGTAGATGCGAATTAGGCTGGTTCTAGATTTAACTGCCTTGGGAGAGCAGTATGACATTGACATTGAGAGACATTGATGGGTGGAACATTTTACACAAAAACTATGTGGACTGCAGGCACGTGCTTTCCAAAAAATGAAACACTAAAAAGATTTATCGAGTGCAAACCTGGCAACGCCATTTAACAAGCAGGAACGATCCAGAGAAAGATCAAGTTTGTTGCATAAAAGTTGTTCCATGACGCCGCAGTCTATAGGATGAACCTGGGCTTTAACCTATTATACGCCTCTACAGTTAGTTGACAACCTTCTTCGAGCTTTCTTATGCTCACTGCCTAAGGCGACATCGTGTTCTACTGTGTTATCCCTCCGAGTTTGAGTTAAAGATTCTTCGGGTCGGACCTCATACCTCATTTTCTACCGATTTTAGACGACTCATTCTCAATTTTCCAACAAGATCTAGGCCACTGTGTAGCTCCATAGAGTCTTCCTCCTCAAATCTCGTCAAGGCATAAGCACAACCGAAAGTCACTCGAAAAGTTTTGCATTAAAAACGACTAAGGATATCTTCATCCGCCTTAGCTACTGTCTATACTTCTGCGACACATGGCAGGACTGTTTTACTGAGGGTCTTATATGTCGAGATTTACCTTTGTGTTTTGGCCTAAGGCCTTGGCCAAAGAGAACGCGATTGGCAAGCTTGATTTGTAAGCTTGAGATGTAGTTTTGAAAGTTTATAGCGGGCCCGAGTTCTATGCTAGCATGTCGCGTCAAATATCTCTGTAGTTACCGACCCTGAAAACCTTCGAATTTGTCAGGGATGCCAATACTAAACATGGCTTTGTACAGCTCTTCTCTAAAGATGCGGTTATCTGTTTTTTTTTTTTCCAGGATCTCTTAAACGTTTTATCGGCGGTAGACTTTGCTATAGCCTAGAACAGCTCTTATGAGTGACAGGGCCCAGTAAGGTCGCTGATAAAATGTTTAAGGTATTCTCGCAATATGGCAATGTTGATGAACCCAATTTTTTCGTAGTTGGTTCTGTTGATGAGATCTTAATTTTTGTAGAGCGATCCTTCGTGATAACTGAATTTTCTTACGATATTTGTTGCCCTGAAACGTTCTCCTTACCGTTCGGTAACAGTACTTCGTCGTTCAGGTGCATTGGCTATCCGAATTTATCTGCTAGGTTCCACATTTCACTTTAGCTCGAAATGAAATCGGAATTGAATTTTTGTGTTCTACATTTCACAGTATTCGATTTCGATTTCAAAATTTTCGGAATTAAGACAAAGTGAAATTGTGATTTGGAAAAAATTTCGGGGTTTCCGAATCGCTCTAAATGCAGAACACTGAAAACGAATTCACTCGATTTGCAATTTCGATTTCACTCGATTTCTGGAACCTAGCCGTGTACCCCGGTTACATCTTTAGGTATGGTTCGAGTTAATGTCGGCCGTTTAGAATGTTCGGACCTGCAGAATACTGAAGGCGTGACTGGCTTTGATCGCAATGTGGTCAATTTTGTTGACGGTTTGTCGGTCCGGAGATCGATATATCGAATTTTTAGACTTGATGCGATTTGCCATTAGACGATCACTCCCGAAGCTCAAAGCTTTTTGGCCAAGTAAGCCTCGTATGACAAATCCAAATCAGCGCTGATTCTGTTCTTTATATCGACCATCGTATAAGATGTTAAAGTTTGTTTATCATCCTTTTGTATCCGAACGTCGTTGTCCTTTTTTTCATTTTGCAGCGTGTCTTTCCGTCCTTTTCTGGAGGCTTGTGGCTTTATAGATAGTGGTGGCGAAGTTACCCACAATCTCGAGCACCCAGTTTCATTTAATAACACTATGACCAAAGACCTAGTTATCACATTTGGTTTATGAGTTTTAGTACGCCATAAGGAGTGACTGCAAGAACTATTATTAAGAAATTCCTCTAAATATACCAGGGATCAAAAATTTCCCAAATTTATTTACAATGTCTCTCAACACTGTTCCACTGTAAAATTTAACTCTCGCAAATGATAAAAAATAAAACGAAAATTCCTCGAATTTTATAGGAGTGACAATTTCAATTTTCCGTTGTTTCCTCAGAAAATTTATTGGGATCAAAAATATCCCTTCACCCACTCTGTTTTTAGTTCCATTGCCAGCATCAATCTTATACCAACAATTCTTAAAAATACTAAACAAAAAAAAAATTCCTCTAAACATTCCAGGAGTCACAAGTTTCCCCAATTTCCATAATAAAAGGAACTATCATAGATATTTTTGTACACCTCAAAGAAAGAAAAACTGGGACAAATGACAAACAACCTGTTAAGCTTCTATATACCGGCAGGTGCCTTTCACAAACCGCCCCCCCTGGTATTTCCTATGCGTGCAAAAATATTCGTTGCGTTCAATTTAAGATGATTTACCACATCCACATGTGTTTCCTCCATCATCCCTGCTGCTTACATTCCTACGGACATAGCCTACTTCCGCTACAGAGCAACAATCTGTTGCACGCATAGAATAGGATGAATGATATGAGAAATTCGCACAGCCCAAGGGACCAATCCTTTGTTGGCACAACTACATCACAAACCCTGACAAAAAGACAACCACTGTACTGTATAGTATAGGTTATTGCCAGACTTCTAAAAAAATTAAAAGCGTACACTCAAATCCACCACCACCAGCCCACAAACAGAGATAGAGAGGAAACCGCCACTGCAACGACGGAAAACGTTAAACTGCAAACATTTAGTGCGTTCAATTAGATTCACGGATTCACACATTATTTCGTTTTATTGGTCAAAGAGGCAGGCACAACAAAAGACAGGGACGAGGAAGAACACAAAATGAGAGTGAATTTGACACAGACGACGACGATGACGACGACCCAAGAACCGAGTGCAGACGAGACCACCGCAACCACCACGCACCACCGGAAGTAATTTCCCTCAGACAGAGCGAAGTAAACGGAAAAGAGTTCACAGTCCGTCTTCTCGGTTTTTTTTTTATTTTTGTCTTGACAGTTGTTGCGCAGAAGGCAGCTCGTTTGAGTTCTGTCAAGGAAGGCGGCACCGACCGCCACCGGCACTACTACTGCTCACATACGTAACAAATGTGATTTTTATGCTGTCACGTCTGGGTGATGTGTTTTGGTTTTCTGTTTTCATGCAAATTGTAAAATGAGAGAGAGACATTCCGCGATCCTCGTTAGAAGATAGGACGCGACGCTAATTTTTCACTTGAAGAAGATCTACAAAGCAGGCAACTGGCTAATGTGTGACATGCCATGAAGGCATGAAGTGTGATTTTGCATTTAGGCGCCACATTGTTACACGTTTTTGTAGAGTGACTAATGTCGTGGTGGTTGTGGGAGGCATTCAGGTAAAGCGACAGAATTGGGTGCAGACGATTGTAGGTGATCCTGGTGGACTAGATTTTCATCTATCGTAGACATTCGAGTTTTGTTCCACATGAGTATTTGTGAAGAGGTATTTTTTTAGCCTCAGCGTTGACTAAACTTAGTTTTGAGTTGCTTTCTCGAAAATATTCTTAACTAGTAGAACAACTTCTTGCCTTAATAAATTCCCTTTGATCTTCTCATAGTGAGGATAAGTACGTACAGTCGTTTTGTATTTTTCTATCCCTCAGTGGAAGTCCAATCCAATTATAAATTTACAATATTAGATTTTAGTCTGCTTAAACTTCATAATTTTTTAGAAAAAAATTCACCATGGGATACAAAATTTCCTACAAGTTTTCGTCGTTAAAGTTCGAAGTTGTTCGCATTTGTTTTCGTTATGTTGGTTAGAAAATTTAACAGGGTGGGTATAAATCTTGCTTTTAAAGAAAATCTGTTTCTTACAAAATTACCTATGGGATCAAATATATCCCGTACATATTTTTCAACTAATATGAAATATTTGCTTGTCCTTCAAGCACTTTCCTGCTTATGATAAATGTCGAGGTAAAAAATAATTTAGACAGGAAGGAAGCCCCAAAAAATGTCCTTTTTGTTGCGAGATACTACCGACTTTAATTTATACCTACGACTTGAGGGTTTCCTTAGAAATTTTGCAGATTCTGATTAAAAGCTGTTATAGCCAAGACCAGACCAGGCAATTGTACATTTTCCTAGTATCAATCAATATTCTTCTCTGTTTATGATGGTAGAAGGAAAATACAAACAAATATTTAAAGTGATTAAATTAGTATTCAACAAATTTCCCTGGGGATGATAAATTTCCCCTAAATTTGTTAAAATTGTTTTTAAATTTAAATCCCTCTCTTCCAAATTGTTTGTACGTACCGTTAAAAAATGGATTAGTTTAAAATTGGCAAGTACCGAAAATCCTTAAAAATGTAATTTCCTTGGGGATAGGGCTGTCACTACTAACCTTAATTTATATCTGTGAATTTGAGTTGACGCTAAAAATTATTTAGGCACGAACTGTAACATTTCTTCAGCTAACGAAGATTTTGAACGCATTTATATTAATTTCCCATAAGGGTTTCTTTAGTAGGTACCTATCAATGATACTTTTTTTGTGTTGTCAATACTGGAAGTCGCAGTGGCACTGATCGATTGATCTCAAGTTAAGAGGTTGGCTTTATAATAGCTCAATTTACCAAAAAGAGAACCATAACCCTGCGATTGATCCAGCTTAAACCAGAATTGGTTTCATATTTGACAGGACTCGATTAAATTTGCGTCCCTAAACTAATTATGGTAAGATTAAAAATCCCTCAAAATTTCCCATGGTCACATTAGAGTTTCCATTCAGAAATTGAAAAATCCAATGTCAAAATTTCATCTCTTCTGACACATTCAGACAGACACTGCGGTCCATTGTGGCCTTGACGTCTATCCCAATTTTGGACACATTTACCCACATCAATCAGCCATCGTCTGAACCAAAATACAAACGCAAAAACAAAAAAAAAATAAAAATAACAGAAATCTAACAAAAGTCACAAGTCATCGACTTAACTTGAAATGCAAATCATTCCAGTCTGTGCCGCCCCGCTTCCGTCAAACCTCGGAACTAAAGTCTATACCAACCACAGTCGCATACCAATAATATAAATCCATTCAACAGCTCTAGCCCCCTGTCTGGTGTCACGTAAGATTCCTTGGACTTTTGCAATTTAAATTTCCCATTGAAAAAGCATTTCCCACAGCTATCGCGCGACTTCTAAGGAAGTTCACACTCCGGCCACCGCCATCTCTAGCCACTGTATACAAACTACCGTGTGCCAGTGTGTCCGTTTAATTCTATGGAACCACAGAACCAAAACTCATTTCCTGCTTTGCTAGTTATTTCTTTTTCTTCTCAGATAATTGGCTCGCTTTTCAGAAAACGAACAGAAAAACCCAAGCCGATTTCAATCACTGTTCAAACTCCCATCGGATGTGTGACTACCATTTGATTTGTAATTTTGTACTTATGTATCTTGTTTGTACCCGTTCCATACCGTTTGTATCCAATGTCCACGCCGGAAAGGCAAATTGCGACAAAGTCGCCAATCAAAATCCATCACTGAAATTATGTACAAACATTATTTGTTGTCACAATTAAATCGACACGTTTGATGGTCTTATAGAGTGTCGCTTTTAATACAGATTAAGGATAAGGAACAACAGCTCATCAACGTCGTCGTCGTCGCCACGTAATCAGCACATACACACACGAAAGATTGTAGGTCAATAAATCGCAGCTATACCGTGCCAGTCAAATTGTATGTATCTACAAGTCTACCCTGAATCTTGGAACTCTACTCTTGGTCTGATGATGATCACTATCAAAAGCGCCGCCCGCTATAAAAGTCGGAACACACAAACCTCTACAAGAGGATCACAAGTATCTTTGTATCTCTCCTCTC
Source organism: Cheilosia soror (assembly GCA_949372485.1). Classification (NCBI taxonomy): domain Eukaryota; kingdom Metazoa; phylum Arthropoda; class Insecta; order Diptera; family Syrphidae; genus Cheilosia; species Cheilosia soror. Next base: position 87,839,675 of record OX443563.1, read on the forward strand.
CAATCGAGCGCAGAAAAAAAAACAACAAAGATGTATTTTCAATGTCGTTCCTTGCTCTTGTGAGCTGAGCCGGAGCCGTTGTGGTCGATCGTGGTCATTTTGCTGGTTCATGGGATGAAATGATTTCACAAAGGAAACTCTTAATTGTCTACCTGATTCCGATTGCGCGCTCAGGCACACTGTGTGTACATTCGTTAGCAGAGAGGAAGCTAACAAAAACTAAAAAAAAAAAAACAACCAACCATCAAAAAACGCAAATTAAATAAATGACGAAACGTAGATACATATAATCCGGAAAGTCATACAATACACAAATATAACAACAACAACAACGACTAATATTCGGCGAATTGAGAAGCGAATCTCTTGGTGGCGCATTGTCACACAAATATTTGTGAGAAAGTGATTTTATCGCACTGCTTCTCGTGTGTGATGTATGCATATGCGAATTCAAAAACATCGACCACACTATCGCGAGTAAACATACTCGCAGTCGTACCCCCGCTTTATCTTAATGGTGTAATCTCTAAAAAAAAAAAAATCTCTGGCTGGAAAAAAAGGGCCGGTAGATCACGCTTTATCTGGCCCAGGTATAAGCACCACCAACCAGGTAGAGAAGCGATTAAGTGTTGTCTCATTTTCATTGAGAACGGTGAAGATGCCCCAATGCCAAACGAGGTATCTTCCTTCACATTTGCTGAAATGGATTTTCGTGTAAATACGATGATAATTTGTTTAAACAGACTCATAAATTATTTTCGGACGAAAGGTAGCCACACCATGAGTATATCTACTGAGAAGTGGAAAGGATCTACCTGAAAAAGGTTATCGCAGAGGAGCTCTTCTTATTCTGATTAGTAGCCGTTTGGTAAATGTCGTCAATCGGTTATGAGATTTAGTAGCAGTGATCGAGCATCAAATTCCTTTCAGTGTAAACTGATCTATTCTGTGTACGTCTCTTGACAATCGTTTCCTAACCGATCAACTGTTTGTTACGTTTTTCAACTGTTCCTTTGCCAATTTTAATCGCCTTTAAAAAATGTATGCCAGCCAAACATAAAATTGTGAAAACGATCGCTCTGGATGGACATGACAATACCGTAACTGTGTATAGCCTATCCAACGACAAGTCTTAAAAAAATTTGGTTTTATGATAATGGCGGTTGGGCGCAGTAGCGCAGTGGTTAGTGTGCTGGACTAGGGATCCTAGGTTCGATCCCCGGAAAAACGCAAATTACATCTTAAAGTTTTTTTCTACTGCGCCACCTCGCGAACGTCGAGAGTATGATTGTCCTGAAAAAGCTACGGCCGTTCGGACTCGGCATAAAATTGTAGGTCCCTTTCATTTGTCCCAAAAATAGAAACTCACACAAACGAATGGTTGCGAGAAGCTAGGCCTAGGGTGGCGGTGTCGTGTCATTACATCGATCTCTACGTATCTATTGTATATTTGTCGTTTGAAAATAAAGCAAATCAGGCCATCCACCCAACATCGACGAATAGGACAGAACGTCTCTGGTTACTATCGACATTTATAACCTGAGGTAGGTATAGTAAGGGGAAGACTAGTAAGAGACTAACTCTTCGCTGTTTCTCGGGCTAAGAAGGCATCTATAAGAAGTAAAGCCAAAAGTAACACACCAAAACGCTTCAAAACTGTCACAATAGACCGGTGACACTCTGAAAAGTGTATGAATACATTTTTTTGAGTGTACTAAAAAAGTACTAAAAACTAAAACAACCATTTTCCGTTTGCAAATGTGATCATAAATGTGGGGCAACATTTTATAAAGTTGGTTGTGACCCCTCTTTCACTTTTGGGTTGGAGTCGAGCCTGTCGGAGCTCTAGTAGTATCCATTTGCTTCTAGACGACCGATGCGCAATTATTTGGCTAGGTCGATGTTGCATTACAGCTCGTATATTTCATCATTGAATGTCTTCTTTCATAGCCAGTCAAGGCAAACAATTTACGAAGAATCTACTCTCTAGGTAAGTTTACTCGCACCATTTTCGAGTCTCTAGGACTCCTTGGGCAAGTGATTTCCCTTCCGCCTTAAACCGGAATTATATTTAAATTTAGAGATGAAATTATTTGTTCTGATTTTTAAATTTGTACTATGCCGTCTCATTGAACTAGCCCTTAGCCGGGATTACTTATTTGCAAGATTTGCGACGCTTCTCAAAAGCATATTTACAAAGATGCTAACGAAACTTCTACTTTATGGAATGAATTACAAGGTTTTGTCATGCCTGTCTGTTCCCTAACACAAATCGCTTACTAAGTGCAAATCTGCTTCGTCATCAATTATGTAATACTTTTCTACCTGCGGTCTATACCATCTTCCTGATTGAAGAATTTTATCGTTAGTACTATGTATTCGCTTCAAAAATAATTACTTGACTGACGAATGGTTGCGATGTGGTTACGTCCTGATCCGTCAACTATTTTTGTACTAAATAGTGTAGAACATCATATAGTAAAGCAAATCTCTTCTTATATCATCCAGTGAATGTGATCGCCATTTAAGTGAACACTGCTCAAATCCACGCCATATTCTCAGCTCTGTTTTTTAGAATCGCAAACACACGCCCGTTCATGTGTGTTATAGGGCAAAAATTCAATTACATATTTGACTTATTTAATGCAAAAAAATATCCTTTCATTGAAAAAGCACTTAGTACTTTGTTAAACCATTATTTAATATTTTAGTACATTTTTAGTACACTCTAAAAAAATATGGAATTTCACTAATATGCATAATTTTCTTTCTCCTCAGGTCTGCGCCGAACAAAAATGCCAAGAGGAAGTTGTCCTGCTCGCACTCATTTACATGGATAGATTTCTGTCAACAAAATCAGTGCGAAAAAATCATCTACAAATCTTAGCTGCCGCCTGCCTACTATTAGCGTCAAAATTGCGCGAGCCCAGTTGTCGAGCATTATCAGCTGAGCTTTTAGTATACTACACAGATAATAGTATTATTAAGCATGATTTAATCGTAAGTACTTTATTTAACTGTCAGTTTCGTAATATATCCTTAATCGTTGACTTCCTTCTTTGCCTGGTGGATTTCTCTCTGCGGGATCGGGTTTCATTTTGGGTAAACCTAATTAAAAAATGAGTATTGTTTTTTATTTGCATGTGAAAGTAGGTCCACATCTTTTTAATTTACACAGGTAGAGAGAGATACCTTTCACAAGAAATCCACACAGCAAATCAGACAAGGAGGTGGGTTTCTCTTGCGAATAATTAATATATGTGTGTGTATCCCCAATTAGCTTTGATCCTAATGGTGTTTTTTTTTCTCCCCCTTATTTTTTTTTGATGGTTTTATTTCGCATCGCTCGGGTAGGTATTTAATTATCAAACTTTCGCAATGCCATACACGGATATCTACATCGAATTAACGATATATTGCATTTTTATTGCCCCCAACATAGTTGTGAATTAATAATAACAACCATCGCAAAGTAAAGTGTAAGATCAGTGCCGAAAATGATGACGAAGCGGACAATAAAAAGAAAGAAAGAAAATGAAAAAAAAAAATTAATAAAATATCTCAATCAATTACTTCGCCGCCTTGTCTAGCATCACCGCGCCGGTCGTCATCAGTCACACCATTTGGCACACAAGCAACATCAGCGCAGCAGCAGCACTACTTCACGTCAAGTATCTCTAGATGTGCGTTGCAATAGTACCACTACCACTCTCAGTGATCTGTCCTCCACTATCGAGTCGACGGCTTTTCCTAGGCGCGATTTGTGCTGTTTTGTTTTTGCTGTGGTTGCGCAGCAAAACAGGCGCACTCAAACGAAAAGACTGTTCGGTTCCCATGATCGTATAATGCGCGCACGATCACCTTTGCGGCTTGTGGTGGCGAATTCCTTTAAGGAGTCCAGTTTTCGACGATCATAGAGCTGGTCCCCAACTACCATGCTGGGTGCAAAGCCAAAGGGGAACTGCTGCGGACTTGTGTGAGATAAATGGAACTTGTGCCACCCTCCCGTGCTCTGACCTACCCTATACCCAGTCTCCTAGTATACGAGGACACAGACGACGATGACGACGGCGAATGGTCTTGCAAGGTCGTTTGTTTATTTTCCAGGTAATCTAGACAAACGATCGTACATGATGGTCGTTTGCTGGTGGATTGTTTTCTTATTTTTTTTTTGCTGTATGTGGATGTTGTCTGTGTACCATGAGAGGTACCTAGTGTTGTGAAGCAGTCATCACCATAATCGACATTGTTGTTGCAAATAGTATCTGCACACAGCCCCATGTAGGACGGTGGGAGGAAATAAATCTGCAGGCTTGATGGTTGTGCTGAGTTTTCTTAAGTCTAGTAGATCGCTTCTTGATGATGGTGGAATCTCGTGATGACAAAAATGGTCACCGCATTGGAATGTCTTGGGCGGGAGAGAAAAATAATAAAAATTATCTGCACACAGAGACAAAGGATATGGTCACGTTGACAAGGATTATACTGAAAGTTCTTTTCTAGCTATTCTTCTACTTGAATAATTGTCTGGAGTTGGTCCTTGCAATGACCACAAAGTATAGACAGAGTTTATATTTTGGGTAGAAGAAGGCTTTGGGGGGACTATGTCGCGTTCAATTAAACAGTGTTTGACAGCTGCAGATATTTCATGAAATTGTACGTCTCCTCCGCCCGTCAATAAACACAAAATTGTTGTGAGATGCTACCATTATGGACCTGGTTAAGTCCAATTTTGTTTGTTCTTAATGGAGTCGATGAAATGGTTGTAAAGGGTATTAAGGGCTATCCAATAAGCACGGGTAAATGTTAAACTTGAATGGAACAAGTTGTGTGTGAAATGTCAACAAATTTTAAATTGTCAATGAAATTGTTTGGGTAATTGTGCCCGACACGGAATTGACAACCTGGGGCTCTCCTGCACACTCAAGGACAGCCGCGACGTTTTTGGCAGATCTTGCAATTCTTTGACGTGCGGGTATTGGCTGATTGTTCATTAAACCGGCCGACTCGAATTTGACCAACAGTCGACTAGGATGGGCGACCATGTAAACCTTAAAATTGGCGCAACGTAGGTACACATCGTCGCTACAAGATAACACCCTTTTTGGTAAAAAAAATTTTCTCGCTTGCCGTTGTGATTTATCTTTAGGATCTTAAAAGTAAAAACAGAAAAATTAACACAAAACAAAACAACATTCCCGCCATGAACTGTCAAAATCCAACCGTGCCCATTGGAGAACCAATCGCTGACTTGGGATTTTCTCCAACTGATCACTTAGGACCAGTTTCAAGATTAGCGGATAAAGTCTTGGGTGGCTCATCAGGAACTTATCTGCCAGATAAACTTCAACTTTTAGGGCCAGTTTCAAGATTATCTGATAGTCTTGGAAAGCCTATCCGTAACTTATCTGTCAGATAAACTTTAACTTTTAGGGCCAGTTTCAAGACTAGCTGATAAAGTCTTGCAAAATCTATTGTTGCGTTAAAATTTAGCGCAACAAGGTCTGCTCTCTATCCCTTCTATTCCCACCCATCTTTCAGATAAGCTTCAACTTTTAGGACCAGTTTTAAGACTAGCTGATAAAGTCTCGGATATTATGCGTAACTTATCTGTCAGGTAAACTTCAACATTTGGTTTCAAAGGTCTCGGATAGTGATATCTGACAGATAAAGTCTCGGATAGCCTATCAGCGGGTTTAAGTGGCTGTTAATCCGGAAGATAAGAAAAATATTCCCTTTAAAACTGGCCGTGGCAAATTCCACCAAGTCGTAGGTATCTACCATTTTCATTGGATGTAGATACACATGTACCTATCTGAAACATTCTCCAAACATGCAGTTTGTATTTCCCACCGTCACACAAAATCTACCACTCAAACAATTTCATTCAGCCTTTCAGATGCTCTTATCGCCACCAACGCATTCCATTATAGTTGTATCAGTTTCACGAAACTCTCCTGCTTATCCCGACCTTTGTTCCTCTGAGGATCAATTCGACACTCAATATTTGTTTTTCGCCAGACATAATAAAAGCCACTGCCATAGCCTACGCCCACAATTGAGTACCCAAAGGAACAAACAGATTGAGCAATCGCCCACTGTAGATAGCGCAAGGATAAAAGATGAAAGTGTTCTCATGTTAAATATTCATCTAATAAAAACTGCTGGTCCTTCTAGGAAAAATGTGTGATCCTATTGCTTTTGCTATTCTGTCGGGCGTTATTTATATTTTTTTTTCTTCACTTCAATGGTCTACACTTCTCAAAAAAAAAAAAAAAGGAAGAATGAGAGAAAAAATTCCTCGGTTGACCTCATTTATTGTTTTCTTTGGTAGAGGAATGGAATTTGTTTCAACGCCCAGGTATCATTGTATTACGTGAATGTGACAGACAACCATACCGTTAGTTTGTCCCTGTCCATATCTGTCATCACAAGGGATCAAAGCGCGACCCACAATGGTAAAGGATTTCTCGAGCAATTTGTGTGCTCTTGGACATTAATGATTGGAAAATAATTGATGTGTCCTTTGATTTTTCATTGATGAGTGAGTGTGGGAGCGACGAGGACATTAAATCGAACTGGATACCTTATCTCATATTAGGTATATTGAGAGATATTTCTTCCCACCATCAACAAGGATCGGTATATTTTTTTTTTGCTTTTTTTTTGTGTATCCCTCACTTTGCGTCCATTCTTCTGTATCTCTAACTGAATAAGTAAATATATGTACAATAAATTGCTCTGTCGGTAGTCATTGAAGGACGACGAGCGATCACAATTCTCGGAAAATCATCCTTCCATTTGCCGAAGGATATTTTCTCATGATGATTCGTTCGAAATATATACGTGTATGTATGTAGAGTAGAGAGAGATTTCCTGTTCCAATGAATTGCAACAACACTTGAGTCGACACACAAGTCTGTTTGTCATAAACTATATAATTGAAAAAACTGAACGGTCGGTCTATGGCCGACCGACAACCATGTCACATAATTCATTTCCTCTTGATCGGATGAGTCCACATTCACGCACATGTGTAACCAAAAAAGTTTTAACATAGTTTTAGCACACCATCAGACCAGTAGTTGGTTTCTTACTAATGAATAATTCATTACCTTCAATAACTAATTAATTAACTGAATAGCGACAACGACGTACAAAATTGTTAAACGCTTGTTTAAAAAAAAATTATTTTTTTTTTCTCTTCTACTTTGTGCGTTTTGTTACCAAGCGAAAAAAAAAAATTAAGTGCGTAGCCAATGTGCTTTAACTTCAAGGTTTCTCTTATGTCTATCGAGGTGTCTATAGCATGCGTATCTGTGTGAGTTTTTTTTTTTTTTAAACTTACATCAGAGAAAAAAGTTCACTTGTATGCCATACGCACTTTTTTTCGGGTGGTATAAAAGATTTGAATTCAGTCGGCGTGGTAATTTTGGGAGTTTTTGACGGTTTTTTTCGTCTAGTTTTTGTTTTTGTAAAATATATTTTTTTTATGTTAGCTTTGACTTTGGGGAAGCGAATTATTTATGTTGTCACACGTTCGGCGTGTTCAAATGGAAAGCGGACAAATTATTTCGCCACAGGTGGCGGTATCGTTATTATGAAGATGAATAGCTGACAAATTTGCTTTGTGGAATGAGATTTGTTTTATTTTTTGCAGAAACAAGCCAATCAAATAGGTAAACGAATTTTTTTTATTAAAAAAAAAAAAATGTTGAAAGACCTACTGAGAAGATGGTACCTATTTAAAAGAGAAGGCTTTATGTGGTGTAATTTTAAGATAAATCCAAGGACAATGGTAACCTATGGAGAACAGTTTCTATTGGGAGTATCTCTATAGTGATACTCTCTGCCTTGAGGATAAAGAATCCTCCGAGCAAATTCTCTGTGATTACCCGGCACTTGATTGGTTAAGAAAACGTGTCTTTAACAGGGAGACACTTTCACCAGCAGAGCTTAGGAACTACGCTACTAAGGATACATTGGCCTTCACTAGGGAGGTTATCTGTCTTATATACCTCCATCCCTCTTCGATATAATAGATCGTTTTAGGTCGCAGTGTCACACTATTGGGCAGAGAACCTTATAAAATAAGTTGCTGTTCGACTCATATGTAGGTCAACAATCGGGGGAAAATAAACCATATAGCTTCTCCCAACTATTCGTCTGTTGAAGTCCTTTTTTTTACTAATGATGATCACAAGGGACAACCTTTTATTGGTCTAATGGTTTGTCGATATCATGATACCTATTAGAGGCAGTCTATAGCACATTATTGAACAACTTTCTAAAACAGTTGTGCTGTCGGATGTTAGGTTAGTCCCAGTCATGAAGATACGGCTACAACACGTGTGGTATAATTTTTGCTCAATGTCATTCAAGCACATTCCATTGAGTATTTTATTCAGAAAATGAATTTCATTATACGGCCTATGATGTAATTTTTATGAGTTTACGATTTTTTTTCGAAGCCTTAGGCATAGCAAAAAGAGACCTTGAAAAAAATCTTAACCTGCGCCTCCATGTTGGTTCTGTCAGTGGAGTCACTTAAAAGAGAATGTACGACTGGTTTTCATTAAACTTTCTCCTTCAATTGCAGTTCTTTAGAAGTTTAAAACGATCATAATAAAATTAATCAAAATGATTAGCTGTTATTTTGCTTAAATATATTCACAAAGTACATCAATGTTCCAAATTTTTCAACTTCAGCTCCCATGAATGTCGAGAGAAGAGTGTTTTTTGTTTTTGAGGTGCCACGCCCCTTTGTCATATCCCCCTTTGCGATATACGTCTAGTCTACTTAAGAAATTTGAAGGCTGAAGCCCCAATAGACATCAAAATATAGTCCTTTAAATAACATGCTCATATGGAAGGCGCCACATTCTGTTTTCCATTTCCGCCCAGATTTTGCGGAAGTACTTTGTTCAAACACATATGTCAAATTTTACATCTTTAGCTGGAATGATTGTGAAGAAATATCATTTTAAATGTTCTTTTGTAGAAATAATTTTCTTTTTGACTTTCATTGACAAAAACTTTTTTTTTTCACTCTCTTCCCTCATAAATACTCAGCATAAAAAGTCGTCTATGTCCTTCTTCAGGGGGCTTATTCCCAAATGCTCGGTGGATCGCTTTTCATGGCGGCTTTGTATTTTTGTATTTCCAAAAGCGATTTGATCCAATAGCGATAGCTCTTAAGGTGGCTAAAGGATCTTTAGGAACTAACTTCTTGTGACGGGAAAAAGCTGTCAAAACTTTGGGAAAATAAATGGAAAATTGGAAGTCTAATTGGAAAAAACTGGAAAGCACAGTTCGTATTTGAAAATAAGCAAAAGCGAAGACGGTCGAATTCGAAGTATCGCTTTCAATACGATCCGCCGTACATTTGGGAATAACCCCCCAAGTCGAAGAGTATCTTTTTTCTGTCTAAACCACTTCCTCCCAGGCACGCTGCTTCCAGTTGTCCAGAGCAAGCGCTCTGCCATCTGCGATGGATTAATTTTTGAAACGGAGGTTCGGTCTTTCTTGTCTTCTAGAAACTGGGGCTGGACTTCGAAGACCCTTCGAAATGCTGGCTGGAGCATTAGAGCCAATGTAGTCGACGTATTTTGGCTTTTTTAGAATACATCCACATTTTGGTACAGCTCATATAGTTTCGGGGTTGTGTCTTCTCCATTCGCCCTCCTCGCAGACAGGACCAAAAATCCGACGAAGTATTTTTCTTTCGGAGGAGCCCAGTATCTGCTCTCCCCCATCTTGCTTATCGTACAGCACTCGGTGGTGGATTGATGCTTGTTTGATTGTTGATAGCGTGTACTTCATTTATGCCCCTATTATGTAAGACAACTACAACTACAGTTGAGTTGTCTCTCGGTTTTATATCATTCAAAATTCGGTATTGTCCGTATTGTTATACACAACCTTGATAGAAAAGTTCTCTGTCAAAACACAACAAAGATGACGGTAGTTGAATATAAGTTGTTAGTTAGTTTGGGTTGTGTGAAAGTTGGGTTGAATTGAAGACAACTCAACTCAACTAAGTTAAGTTGTGTTCCATAATAGGGGCCTTACTCTCTCATTTACTTCAAGGCCAATGAATTTCGCCTGTTCTTCAATAACCGTTAAAGCTTCTATCACGCCACGCTGTAAACGACTGATGATATCAATATCTTCCGCATCTGAACGGGCCTGTTGAAGATAGTGACTTCCGTGACTTGCTCCAGTACGAGATTGAAAAAGTTGCATTATAGTGCGTCTCCTTGCCGAAATCTGGTGCATGTTTAAAATGGAGGAGCTCCTTCCAAACTGCACGTTGAAGCGTTCCTTATAGTTCTGACGAAAAGGCCTTGTAAAGGCTGCCCATAGTTATTCGTAACTAGCAAGGGTAATTTTCTATTCGACTGCGGAACTCATTTGCACCACTTTTGCCCATCTGTCATATTCATAGCATTGCTGGAACACGCACCTAAAAAGGAGCTTTCTGTTCGTGCAGCGCCATCTATTAGGAAAATCTGATAACCAAACGTATTTTCTATTTCTTTACCTTTCTATGGGAACAAATATATTACCTCAATACACAATAAGGGATCCTACGTTATCCCTTTTTCCAAAATCTCTTATTGGACATAATCTCTCATTTGCCAAAATCTCCCACAAACAAGCTAAACTTTGCATACACCCAACCTTGTACCTACTTCAAATCCAACAGTGACCCCAAGCAGGGGGGTTGCGGTATCTCACTTTTTAACACCATTGCTGTCGCGGCGACAGAATTAATAACAACAAATCTAAAAATGGGGGATTTTGTCCCTATTTTCTCTTATGGTCTTTTGAAGTAAGGGATTTCAACACAGGGGATTTTGGAACGGGGATTTTGGAAAGGGAGATTTCATCACCAACCCACATAATAGCCATTTACCATTTTTGCTGACCCCGATGACAAATTACAAATCAGCTCCACATTCAAATGCAGCTAACTTCACTAAAAATGGGGAATATCAACGGGGTAAGTGCATGTAAATAACGTTCGAAAGGAAGTCCTATTAAGGCTTGTTGTTGATAGCATCTGGTAGATTGGAAAGTACCAAATGAATTCATCTGGTAATTCCAAAGATTAATATCAAAACAAGAAATTTCTAAATTATCTGTTATACCTAAGGGTGTTTCCAAACTCGAAAAAAATCCTCCATCACTGTTACCTTCTCCCAGAAACTGCTTAGCTTTCCAACGATAACATACATCTTATTAGTACCGTGTATAAAATTTCCTTAAAAATAATCACACGTTTTTCTATCTATCAGGCGCCGTTAGATTCATTCTGATTTATTTTTTTTCGCTGACTCAATCTGTTAAATATAGCCACCCCATTTAACCTTGGATTACTTAAAATGTACTTTATTCAAAATAAAACAAAAAAAAAATACATTTGCAAATAGCAATATAAATGACGCAAAAAAAAAAATAAACAACAATAATATAGACGCCATCTGACGATTCCAAAGTGCATTTATTGCAAAATTTTGTGAAATCATTAAACCTGCTGATTCTTATTCATTACATTCCGACTGCGGAGAGATAAGTGAATGATTTATTTTTGAACGCCTTCCAATGCGCGCTTATGTAATATTTATTTATTTGTTTGTTTAATGAATTATACTGTTCAGTTAAAAATGAAAATGCACTTTAGTCCACGTTTTTTTTTTTTTGGCAAAAACATTACATCAGAAATATTCAAGTTGAAGATCATAGGTTCACTCATTTGCATCAATCAAAATGTGATGATGGATGAAAAATGATTTGCTAATTATGTACACAAGTCATAAAAATCAGCATCTATACACAAAAGGCGTATAATGTGAAGACAGTCAAGGTCGTTGAGTTGGTGGGTGATAATTTGTTGCTCGTTCTTAATAGTTTATAAACTGAAATGGATTTTTCTTAAGAAGAACTATTGGATCAGTTTTATAAAAAGACCCATCCACTCAACCGGAACTCAAAGTACCTACAGAAATGCAAATTAGACTGAAATCGTAAGTGAAAAAAAAATTGCGAAGACAATAAAAGCTTATGGTTGCTGAGTCATTTATTAGGACTATAGACACTGGACTGGAGTGAATTTTCCTACCCTCCTACTCTCAATAAAATGAAATGATTAAAAAGTTATACTTTCCAACTTTTGCATTTTGAAAATTGCCTTTACATTTATTCGCAGCAGGTATCTAGCCTGGTGATGCTTTTAAGATCTTTCAAAGTGTAAGGGATACAGCTTACAAAAGACCGTGGGCGCGGTGGCAATAGGATGACAACATGTAAATGCATTGTCAAGAAGAAGAAGAAATATTGGTACAAGCTTTTTGGGTTCAAATGCGTTATATAAACTTTCGACTTTTAGATAGCCATTAAAAGACACAAACAAGGACGCATATGTCTTGGTTTTTAATTAGGAGAGGTCCTTTTTGTGTTATTCCGAAAAAAATTATTGTAAAATCGATTGATTGATTAGGCGACGTGTTTTTTTTGACTCGAGATTGGTTCATCTTAGAAATTTTGCAATCAATATCAGATCCTCCATTGGATGAGGGGCGTTTCTTTCGAAGGAGTTTTAAATCAGCTCTACTTTCCTGAATATCGCCATTTTTTTGTCATCGGAACCATATAGCGAACTGGGAGGATCAATTTTCCGTCGATTTAATTCGTCTTTCGAATTAGAACTTTTGAACTAATTTGATTGTAGATGAATTTCCTAAGTATGACGTCTTTTAGGACTCTTCTTTGTGAACAATAAGAAAATTTGGTTTAGTCCTTCTTAACTGCGACTAGTTTTGACTGCATTTGAAATAGTCATAAACGACACGGATGCAGTGTTGCCAAAATAAGTAACTAATTCAATTGCCTAAAAATATCGTCCTGCAATTTAATTTTCCTTTTAAACAAATGCCTTTCACTACTCGATGAACTCCCTAGGCGGACCAATTTATATCCAGTAAAGATCACAGCTTCGTTGTTGAAAAAAACGGACAAGACTATTTGCTATAAGAAATGTTACTATCTGGGTAAGAGACTCTGTAACTTTCTGCATACCCAAGGGGATCAGACCGTACATAGATGGTTGAAGAACCACATCCTGCACGAGGTGTCCCTGCTGCAAACTGGAATATGACGGATCGAGAGAGGACAACTTTAATGTAACTCGAATGCTTCTAAGATCTTAACAGATCACTAGAACACAGTACACCACGTGATTTTGTACAAAACCCCGTCATTTCCATTCTTCTTCCCCTCCTTCTCCACTGGGGTTGGGTCAGTGGTGTAATCATACCGTGCCAAAACCACCCAGGGTGTGAACCCTATTAAAATAACTCAGTCGCTAATGGTGTACTGTGGAGACCAGGCGATCTCCGGTTTCAACTAGCCTTATCTGCGCATGTGGGGCTGGCAGAAATAATCAGCGGTCATGCAAAAACTTCTTCGTGGCCGTAACCTAGATACATATCTACTCTATCTTGATAGTGACGAAAGCTCTCTTTACATACTCATGGAATGTTCGGCTCCCTTTTGACTCTGAAAGAATATCCTAGGCGATGAAATCGTTACTCCAGCAATTTTTGCTGACATACGCCCAGAGGAGATCCTTGTCTTCCTGAATGGCCTCTGGAGGGAAAAGATGGCTCTACGGTCTCAACAGGGAAGGCACAAAAGGCTCTTTTAAAAAAGGCCGTAGTGCCAGACTAATAAACTAATCTAATCTAATCTGCTACACTAGTTTAAAGAAATCAGCCGACAGAAGTGCGATTTATTTCGATTGCGTTCGACTCAAAAATGAAACCTTATACACAAACGAATGATATTGAGAAGCTATCGTGATGGTGCTCTGTATGGACCAACCATAGTGGTGCCAACTTTTTTATTCAGTCCGATTCATTGGTTTCAATTCTCGATCCTCAGATTCGACCAGAGGTAGATGGAGCTCAAGTCGATGAACGCTATCGTAATTAGCTTCGGAGGCTAAATGGAGGTGAGTTTTGACATGAAAGTCGTATTTTTTTTTAAAGATTCACCTCAGTGTCCAAATTTGGTCTATTGTCGATCTGCCAATCCGAAAGCTGGGGCCGAATGGTCTCATCCGCAAACGAGCAATACGTGCCGGAATTTGTTTTTGTTTCGAGTGTAAAATCGGTTGATTCCATGAACGTATAGCTCGTTCACGGATGCGGCGATTCGGCCCCTCAATGACGAGCTTGCCGATTAGTGTGCTACTAAAGGCAAGGAGTGATGTGTGTAATTTAACGAATTTATATCTCGGTCCTTGTATAATTTGTCCTTGGAGGTAATTTGTGCAATTTCGCCCAGAAATAAACAACAAAACAACAACATGGCGTCGTTTTCCATACAAAATTGCGCCACTTGCGCTTTAAGTTTTCTTATACGTATACGATATATACGTAACAAATATGGGCAACGTTTCGAGAGCATCTGTTTTTGTTTTTTAAAGTCTAAAGTCTTAAATTCTAAAACATTCAGACTCAAATGTCGGTCCATTGTATACTACCAAGCAATCCTTTTGTGTAGTGGTGGATAACCACTAGTATAGTGTAGACTTGATTTCGATAGAAGTTCATTCATTCTTCTTCAAGCATTTTGCTTCATAATTGTCAACAAAGCGCACGTCTCATTATAAATTGGCAAGTCTGCTCTTTCAAACTAATATAGTCCTTTCAATTGTGAATTTCACCTCTAGATGTGATGCGACTGCAACAATTAAAACCCCCTGCCTAACATGCCGCACTTCTTCTCGCAGCACAACTATTTTCTTCATCGCTTTACGAGTACCTATGTACATCTCTGTGCCTTTGAAGTTTATCTTTCTCAATCCACATCCTATAAGAGTCGGACAGAACAACGACAACGCACGAAGCCGCCACCGCCACCGCCACCGACAATTTCTCAAAATTTATTGTCTTTTGCCTGCACTTGCTTTGCCTAATCCTGCTGTGCACGAATACAAGCTCCGCGAAGAAGATCCTTACCCGATATCGCCATCCAAGAGAAGGCTATGCTCAGAAGAATTCCAGGCCCGGTACATGCATCCTATACATAATGTTCCTATTCTCGCAGTTGGCATGTATAAATTATTTCTAATTGGCACATTCCTACGTAGGCCAATTGCCTTTTTGGCCGCCCTGTGACGTGCTGCGATCTTGTTGGAAGCGAAAGATCGATCGGTTTTGCATTCGATTCGAGTCTGGTTTTTCAAAAGTACATCACTGTACGGATGCAATGATCTATAGGCTAGTCAGATCAGTGTGGTCGGTCGGTATAGCAACCTCTCTCCCTCTGGGAAGGTTTCCGAAAAATTCCAAAAAAGAAACACCACACACAACAGTAAAAGAAGATCCTTGCAAATAAATGTCTGCTTTCAGAAATGAATATGCGTGTGTACAGAGTACTCCACCTCAGCGAAAGGAATTTCTTGTTCCAAAAGGAAGATACAAATGTATCTGTTGGTGCGGCGGGTATACAAAAGTTGAAGTTGGTTGTTTTTAGGTAATATACTCGTCGCATATATTTTATTTCGCTGTTCTCTCGTCGTCTGGTCACAGGGTTCCACCATGGTCGTCGTCTTAGTCGTCGTCGTCGTCGTCGTCATCATCATCATCAACATTGGCGGTGGGAATGTTGAACTAAAGTCTCACACACAAAAACGAACAGCATAGGAAAAAGGAGTTTGGAAGGAGGTATTCAAGATGATGATCGAATTCCTGGAACTTACTTGCCTCCAAGAGATATGAGAGATGTGCGGCATTCGTTTTAATGTTACATTTGTTTCTCCTTTTTATTTAATACTCTCTTCTTCTTCTTCATCGTCGTCGTCGTCGTCGTCGTCGTCGTCTACGTTTCCTTTTAAAGGTAAAGGAATAAGAAGAAAAATTAAGAAAATAAGTGAATAAAGTTTACCCATATGATTATGGGTTCGTGGAGCGATTTTTTGGGGCATTAAACTGTGTGGCGAAGTGGTGGGGCGAAAAGTTGTTTGGCATGCAGTTTTCTTGGTGTGCCGGCTGGTTGTCCAAAGCCAGAAGGAGAAGATAAAGTTGGTCCACCAGAAATCCAAACGGAAAAGGAATGTATTTTGCTATAGAAGTTCTAGACATTTGATCCAATGGGTTTGTGTATCTGCTTAGTAAAGAATTTCTTTTGTTTGCATTGGTTTGTGTACACAATGAAATCAGGTCTACGTTTTGGTATTAGTTTGATCAAGCCCATAACCTCTCCTCTACCCGTAGGGCGATTGCCTTTGATGATTTAGAGTCGATGGCGGAGAATCGAGAGTTAGGGAGGGTGCACTTGAGCGACCCATCTAATGGATGAATAACCGGCCAATTAAAAATGAATAAATAAATGAATATATGTAGATATCAGGATCCTTAGATTCATTTCGAGCTTATAGATACACAAATTTGTTTTTACAAAATGTCGGTTCAATGTTGGCCTCTATTTGACTGGGTTTGTGTCCAAGCTATTATCAGAGACAGTTAGCCAAACAATTTGGAGCTTTATTTGGTACTTAAAAAGACGATTCTAAAGACAAGTTTGCAGAAGAAGTCAGCACACTCTGATATGATGTGGTGGAAAATTGGGTTCGTCTCCACACTGATCTTAGACACAGGGATGTTAAATTTACTCAAATTTACTCGCATTATGGAACTGACTTAGTGTAAAGTGACGTAACGCTCAAATCCGTATGAATTATGCTTACTCTGTGAAGAGAAGGTTTCTTTCCTTTAATGAGACGCGAGCAGCAGAAATATGGTGGCCTTCTCTGTACACTCATATGAATAGTGGCGGCCAATGAGTCTTTAAAGAAACTGCAGTCTGCATACCTTCTTGGTCGTTGGGTAGTCTGTCGTATCGTGATATGACATCTGTTTCGAGGAGAAAAATTGATTCCATTTGACTTGATTGACTGGATTTGATTCGAATAACCATAGTTAAAAATGGTACTCTTTAACTGACTCCAAAGTTGGCTAACTTAAGTAAAGGAATAAATAAATAGGTGGCGCAACAGGCGGGTAAACTCCAAAGTTTTGGGTGAGTTTCTATTTTTGGGACGAATGGAAGGGACTTACAATTTTATGCCGAGTCCGAACGGCTGAATTGAGAAGCTTTTTCATGACAGTCATACTCTCGGATGTTTGTCAGACGTTCGCGAGAGGGTACAAAGAACTTTAAGATGTAATTTGTGTTTTTCCGGGGATCGAACCTGGGATCCCGCGCACAGTAGTCCAGCACACTAACCACTGTGCTACTGCGCCCACAACTAACTTAAGTACCTTAGCTTAAATACTCAAATCGAAATGAAATCCGTTTGTGGACTTTAGTTGACTCGAATTGACTTCCACAGATTATTGTTGATTTGGCTAAATGGACTGCACAGATTGATTGTTTAAAACTGCGTCAAGTCGTACTCATCCACGTATGCGGTAAATGACTAACTTATGTTGACTTGCCGAATTCAATCCGTGACTCAACAGTCCCAAGATGAATCGAATATATTTGAATTTCTGAGCCGGCTGACTAGCTCCGATTAGTCTGACTGCAATCGAAGCTGGATTTTAATTAAACCTGCAAATCCACTGTCTCACTCTTCTTTGCATGCGGTTGACTCGAGTTGACTTGTTTGATTTGAGCTGTGGTGGGTGGTTTTAGTTAGATCGGTATTGTGGAGCTAAAATTCATGTCGAATTTAATCAAAGACATAAGTTGACTCGAATTTACTGATTTGTATGACTAGCATTGATTTGATCTAGATCTAGAGTTGAATTGACTTGAATGACTGAAGTCGAATTGGAAATAACTAGAGCTAGTCCATAAGAATACGTTTTTATCTAATCGAACCTGACCTGGGACTTGATTTAATTAAGTTGATTCGGATTTACCAGGATTGCCTCGGGTGACTTGATTTGACTTGACTTGACATGACTTCACTTGACTGTTGTGAGTGCTCCGAATTGGACAAATGACTGGAGGAATGATTTTTAAAGTATGCTTCAAGTCATACCTCATTCTAGTACTAATACTATGTACATTCAGCCAACTAGACACAGCTCTGTGCCTCTGTGGCTCTGTGGTTAGTATGTCAGAGCTAGACTACCGAGGTTCCATCCCCGGAAAAAGCATAAAGCGAATATCTGACAAGCATCCGATATACTCTCGGTGTCTGAAAAAGCTTCTAAATTTAGCCCTTTGACCTCGGCATAAAATTATAGGTAGCATACCTAAACAAATTTTAAAAAATAAAAAGGACGTGGTTGTGAGAAGCAAGGCAGGCACCTGCTGCGTATTTATTTTTGTGTACAAATGATTGATGCAAGATCACCACCGACTCGATCGATTCGAAACTCCATCGTCAATGTGGGCTAGGTATATACGGTAACCCATCATTTGGGTGCAATTTAAAAATGGAACCGTTCGACTAAAACACTTGCAATTCCAATGTCAATCGAGTAGCTTGAGAATATCTGCAAAGAACCGCACATCAATCCATCATAAGTGTCATCTTGAAACACAAACAAACAGCAGCGATCATCGCAACACCACCGCCATCCATCGCTGTCGTCTCGTATGGATTCGTCATCCATCGACGAAATCAAAAGTGTTTCCGCTACGGCTGCTGTGTCTGTACATACATTAATATGACAGCTATCCAAGCAAAAGTGAACTATACCCGTCGCAGCACTAATGGTTTGCACTTGGCGCAACCGCGATGACGCGATGTTTTTTTTTGTTCTTTTTTTGCTGCCTGTTGTTGCCATTCATAAAAATTGTTTGGTTTGTGATCAGATCATAAATATTACCATCCATAAGATCTACATGTGTTGTGTATACTTTTGAGCTGAGAATTATGATGATGACACAGAACGGTTCTTGCGCACTTGATGTAATGCGCGAGCAATCCACTCTCTATTTGATTTGCCGCATGGAACTCCATACGTTCGATGACCTTCGTTTTGATGTGCGAGTGTGATCACCAAGGAGGGGCGAGAAGGGGGCGAGGACACTGTCTCGTTGGTATTCATTAACAGAGAAATTAAAACATTTTACATGCAAACACCGAATAAAGTAATAAAGCAATGATCACCACGGTCCTCATCATGGTCATGATCATGATCATGATCATCGTGGAGCTAACATCGCATGACCAGACCATCCTCGCCTCGTGTGCTTCATGCTCGCACTATACTAACGCTCGGGGAGTGTGCACTGTGCGCAGCCATTAATAAGAAACGAGGAGAAGGGAGAGAGCAAACAAATCAACAAACTAATGCTACACCAGCATAATTCTCCTCTTGGTAAACAGACTTGAGGTAATAAATCCGTTCGGTGGTGTTGCTGTTGTTGGCCTGATACCCCGGCCGGGACTCGATGATAATGTTAAACATTTTAAAGACCTAAATGCATTGGGCGAGGAGCTGGCGGCGGCAGTTGGGCTGGGTAGGTTCTACAGTGCGGCGGCACACACAAAAACGTAACCACTTTACCTGTGCAAAACGATAAAAACAAGCTCAGAACACAGAGAGAGAGACGGAGAAAGAACCAACGAAGAGGAATAAGTGAATATTAATCTTACACCATCGTGAATCCGAAACAAGATCAAAAGCAGGAATGGAAACTTATTCGCACACAACACACACGCACGCAACTTATCACAGAGACAGGACACAGAGGAATTTATTTCGTGACATTTCTTCGGAGTTTCAACTACAGTTTGTCTGTATCAGAAAGGAATGCGTAGAGATTTGTTGGATTTTGATTAACTACCCAAATATTGGTGGATAGCACAATCACCCCCTCAGTTGGTGATTGGAATGAAACTTGATTTGGGGAATACGCTTACGAACTTTTGATTCCGAGTAAGTAGATCAGTGATCGAGTACCGAATTGAAAAATTAAAAAAAATGCAAGGATTTGGGGCTCCGAAATCCCACTCAAGCTTTTGAAAAGCTAGGTCTAGGGTAATATTCTATTCAACTAGGTATTTAGGTCGTATTACCAGGTATTGTCAGGGTATATTTTGACACATTATACCGGCAATAGGGTTCCTGTGACAAAGTGCGTTTAAGAGACGAGATTGTGGGCGACTTAGACTCGCTTTGTTTGAAAAACAGTCCTTAAACAAATCATTGATATTTTCCAAAATAAGTTACAATCTTAGGCCCTTATTGTGATTGTCCATCAGCGATCGTAACGACAATTATCGATTGTGTCGATTGACTTTAGCTATTCGTACGCACAAAATGTTTTCACTTCCAAGAGAAAGCATCGATCAGACATTTGTAATCGACTACAAGCGACTGTCAAATCGACAAATATCGATCGCAATCGACAATCACAGTTGTCGATCGATCGACAGTTGTCTATCGACACGATTAGGAGCCGAATCGTTTCACAAACTTCAACACTCCTCGAAATCCCGACCTCGTTGGCACTGCCGTATTCCTCTCTATCTAAAGGGTGTCCCATAATTTACGCAAAATTTAAATTTTGCGCCTTTTAATAGTGATTCCAACGGAAAAAAAGAGAAAAATGTGACAGCTGACAGTTCTTGGTTTGTTAAAATGGAACGCTATACGAAAGAACAACGCATTTTCATTGTTGAGTGATATAAAAAAAAGGTCGTTGGGGGTGATTCGAGGAGCTGAAAGCCTTCTAGGTATGGCGATTCTCATCGGGTCACTCTCAAGTGTTAGTTTTACTTCCTAGAGGTAGCGACCGGGCAATCCATCTTAGAAAGTAGCAGAATCTTACTAATGCAAAGAAAACCAAACATGAAAGGACAACGAAATGATTTGACTATCCCAGATGGAATGCACGTTAGTAAAAATCCACTCATCTCCTCAGAGGCGGCAGGGCCACGGAGTCTGGAGGGCCCAACTTGCATGGATGATCACACTGTTAGTCAAGGGTGTGACTCCGACCACTCTGTGTCGGAGAGACCTTGGCCGGACATGACTGCACTCGGGGAGATGTTTTCTTCCCAGTCTACGTTCAATCCATGGACTCCGAGACAGAGAACAGACTTCTAGAAGACACTCTCGTTCCCACCGATCAAAAGAAGACTCCTAGAACCACCGATCAGAAAACCAGAGACGGTTACAAATACTCGTTGAAGTTCCTCAAGAAAATGAATACCAGAGATGTTGCTAAGCTCTCTGACAGAGACAAGGCTCTGATAAAGAATAAATGCCAATTCAAATGTCATGGCAAAATGACACATCCCGTATACCGTTGACAGTCAAGGCTACTGACTCATCGACTAGTTGTGAAGGCGAAGCTAAAAATGTCGATAGGGCCAGGGAACAGCCTAATAAAGAGGTAAACCCTGCCCCGTCGACAGCTAAAGCGTCAACTTCCAAATTACCACCACCAAGTAAGACAGGCACCATTCCTAAGAAACCGATCGGCAAGTCTAAATATTTAGCAACACGTTTGGCTCCAAAAAGAATACGCTCAGCTGACGAAGTAACAGATAATGTGGCTAAGAAAGTGAAGTCTAGTCTAAAGACCGCTGAGCAGCTAACTCTATAGCTATCATCGACCGCAGCAACCCCGATGGCTAGCTGTCAGCCGATAACTGGCTAAAAGTTAAGGCCGAGATTCTCAAAGCCATGGTTAAAGAAGGCAACGGAGATATCTGCGACTTTGACGAAGCGGGTTGGCGTTAAGGCGTTAAGGTTGTAGGATGTGGCAACAGAGAGTCTTTGGACTTTCTAACTCGCTGCTTACTCAGTCCTAATGGTGTTCGTTATTGTGACATAATAACCCAGTTTTAAGTGCCTAAATTACAAGATATGGATGTAACTAACATGTGGTTTCAACCAGACGGTTCCACATGCCTTACAGCCAGAGAAACAATTCAATTACTGCATGAGTCATTTCCTAATCGTGTAATCGGCCTTTTTTGCTATCAGAATTGGCCATCTTGCGATTTAACGTCATTGGGCAATTTTCTTTGGGATTTTTTTTAAGTCAAATAAGCCCACGAGCACCATCGCATTGAAAGATGAAATTGTCATTCAGCAGCGTTTATGCGAAAGGTCATAGACAGTTTAAATAAAAGAATACGTTCTTGCCAGCAAAACGTGGCGGCCATTTTTTCGATCTCTTTTCCATACATAACCCTAATCTGTATACGTAGAACCTGCTAATCGGGACACTCTGTATTCGCACCGCACTTTATGCTTTCCCTGCTATTTTCCATACAATTTTCCCTCGATAATCGGGACACCTACTAATCCGACCATGGACCACTTTTATGCTATGCGTTGCTAAATGTATTTATCTGACTAATTGGTTCATGTGTAGTCAGTCATAATGTAATGTGCTTGCATGTATACCTATATTTAGTTTTTCTCCGCAGCCTATCCGCTACTTCTGCTAGGCTTTTCGAAGGGACTTTATGACACTGTTTTTTTTAACTTTCTTTCCTGCCCCCTTTCCTACCCTCTAACTGCTTTGTTAGGGCTTGGCACCGTCTCTGGTGGTGATTTCATCCAGATCTTTGATTTCAAGGAGTACTTTGTGGGTTAGGGTTTTTACTTCGCTCCCGTACCCAGGGCCCTTACCACTGATGTACATATTTAGTCTCCTTGTTTCCGTCGTTGGGAGTCTCTTTAATTTGAGCAATTCCTTTGGCTGTCTTTCTTAGCCGTTTTCTCTTTGAAGTCAGGGGTTTCTGTGTACGAGGGATCACCCTTTGTTCGAATAACTAACGCATCCGGACGAGCTTTAAGTCGTTTTTTGACTTTTCCCACTTTCCTATTTTTTCCTGGAGTTTTCCTTGTACCAGTTTTTCAATGCGCATTTCTGCTATGGCCTCTCTTCTTGGGGCGTTATTTCAGCCGCTTGTTCCTTTTCAGGAGGAACTTTTACTGGCGATCAAGCCAGAAGCGTTCCTCTTCGAAAAGGGCTTCGGATGTTGAAGTATTTTGGTCATTTGGCTGGTTATTTTCAGGATTTTTTTAAAATATTATTTTGATGAACGTACGTGGGTCCCAGGTTCGATCCCTGGAAAAACACAAATTACATCGGTTTTTTTCACTGCGCCATCTCTCGCGAACGTCTGACAAACATCCGACAGTATATAGCTGTCCTGAAAAGCTTCTCAATTTAGCCGTTCGGACTCGGCATTAAATTGTAGGTCTCTTCCATTCGTCCCAAAAATAAAAACTCACACAAACAAATGGTTGTGATAAGCTAAGTCTAGCGTATCTAAACGCCTGTTGAGCCAACTATTTATTTTACCTACAAAGTCATTTCAGCAGCGTGCAAGAATAGGTAATATTGTGGTTTCAAAAAAATCCATAATCGGACCAACTGCTATTCGGACCACAATTCTTGGCTCCCAAAGGTGGTCCAATTTGACAGGTTTTACTCTCATCATCATCATCATCATTTTCAATGGTCCGCTTGTCCATTAAGTGGGTCGCGGGTGTAGGTTGCTCTAGTGGACCCTCCATAGCTCTATAAATCAATAAAAAAAATTTAAAATTTGTGATGACAATCGTACCTACACTCCACCACTATTCAATTAATAAATATGTTTATGATTGAAAACAGTTTGATTAAGCTTTCTAATTAAAAATCTGTATTTTCTATCAAAATTTTGCATGAATTATGGGACACCCTTTATTATTTTTAATGTTTTTCGTAGATTTAGTTTTTTTTTGTCAACTTATCATTTTACTAAACGTCACCGATGATAAGATTTGTCATAATCTGCAAAACTGCGTGTGTTTTTAGTAGATACTAATTTTGCTGCTGATAATATTTGACGCCGTCTAGCTGTCATTCCGGGTTTCGTCAGATTCTATTTGGAAATTCTGATAAACAGCTGATTTATTATAAACACTAATCTCACTCTACATATGTTTTCTGTTTTGCTATCAGTTATAATTTTTTTATTTTTGTTTATTATTTAATTTCCTAACTCCTGTGAATTACCTACTTTTTTTTTAGAGAATTGCTTGCACTTGTGATTATAGGTATAAAAAAAATCGACGGAAGTCTGACAATATGTCACATAGGTTGCACTCCCAACTGGATAGGATGTGTCTTTAATTTGATTAAATAAATTATTTATTTCTATAGCCCAGCTTATCGCCTCGCACGGAAATATTATTTGTTTGCCTATTAAATGTTTCGAAAAAAAAAAGACAGACAAAAATTGCAGCCGGTGTTTTGATATCATGATACTCGATCTACATATATATACGAGTATGTGACCGAAGAAAACTTCCATTGAGAAATATTTCCTTTGAAATGCAAATAGCTTTATGAATGGACGACAAACGAAATAAAAAAAAAAAAGAAAAGGGAGAGCTAAATGAGACCAAGTGCGAGCAAAAGTGCTAACTGAGAGTCAATATAAATTGATCGATTGATGTGATGAACTTGAGGTATTTATCCATTTTATTTGGAACGGGAAATTACAGTAGATAAACAGTTAAGTAGATCAAATCCGAAAATTAAATATTTGCTTTGATATTCCCATGAATTGGATATAGTTTTGCAACACGTACAATCAAATAGAAAAAAAGAGCTATGAACAAGGCGCCCCTTGATATTTGCCTAGTGTATCTATTGTTCATTGATATAATGTTTACGAAATGTCAAATAAGGCTATTCGTTCTTGTGAAATCATACAAATATAAAGCTAGCCTACGTTAAATTTTTAGGCTTCATTCATTCAAGCTCCACCAATACGTAGAAATCTTTCCATTTAGTTTACGAACGTTTAGTAGACGTTGTCTAAGGAGAACTATAAATTTACAGCTTACAAGTGCTCAATTTTGACACCACTTGGCATAATGACTTTTGAAAAAGATCTGATTTTGTGTAGTTTTGATAGGTAAGAAAACAAAATTCATCTGCTACATCTTTGCCATCCCAGGCACGCTGCTTTTAATTATCTAGACCAAGCGTTTTGGTATCCGCGATGGTTTAGTCTTTAAAACTGAGGTTATGTATTCCTCGTCTTCTCGAACCTGGGGACTG
Source organism: Cheilosia soror (assembly GCA_949372485.1). NCBI lineage: Eukaryota > Metazoa > Arthropoda > Insecta > Diptera > Syrphidae > Cheilosia > Cheilosia soror. The sequence continues at coordinate 87,864,728 of OX443563.1, forward strand.
CGATTCAAAGATCTTACTTAGTTGAATCAGTTTTGCTGGGATTCCGAATTCGGCAATCGCCATATAAAGCTTCTGATGATGAGGTGGTGAGACACTGCAGCTTTCAACCTCTGCAATCCGAGGCACGCTGCTTGCAATTGTCCAGACCAAGCGCTCTGGCATTCGCGATGGTTTAGTCTTTAAAACTGAGCTTAGGTCTTCCTTGTCTTCTTCAACCTAGCGACTGCGATTCAAAGATCTTCTTACTTAGCTGAATCAGTTTTGCTGGGATTCCGAATTCGGCAATCGCCATTTATATACTTGCTGATAATGAATAGGTGGTGAATCTCGACTTGAAATTAGTTGGACTTTTCCAGAATTTCCATCAATGTAAACATTTGGTCTATATAGTCGATCTTCCAAGCCGGAAGACGCACTGGTACGTGGCGAACGGTTTAAGACGATCACACAGTACGTTGGATAAGATCTCATATGCGACATTAAACAGGGATATGCCTCGATAGTTCTTGCAAGATATATAGGATCGCCTTTCTTGTAAACGGGGCATATGGAGTTGTCTAGTCATTTGACATGTTTACTTCCATCCAAACTCGAGTAGCATCTGCTATATAGCCAGATCTTATGACGTTCGTCAAAAGAACAGACATATTTCGTAACTCTGCATATTTCTAAATGCTTTCGACACCTTAATTCTGTCACATGCCCAAAAACACGAACAGTATTGTTCGTCAAAGGGTCCATAAGTGATGTGATGAGCGAATGGTTATCCTCAACAATCAAGCTATCCTAAAGCCTGAAAGTTGGTTAATATTTTCAACAGCTTGGGGCAAATGTTTTCCGTCTTCTAAAAGCTATTTTTCTTAAATAATTACCTGCACGTTTTAAAAACTATACCAATGGGGTTATTTATAACGTAGATGACAGTTTTGAGGCTGAATGCGCACCTTAAAAATCGTGGCATTTATCCCATTCCCAGGTGATAGGCCAGAGCAATTTCTTGTTGTTTTTTTAAATTCTTGAAATTACAGCTTTTGCTATACATACATTGCCACGCCTTGTTTGCAATTCCTCCCACAATTTGTGAAATACTTGCGGTATTACCTTAAGCTACGATTACACGGCCATTTTTTCGAGTCATTTAAATGGCGCTCTGACGTAAAAATTCCGTCACAAAGCAATCAATTAAATGTCGCTCTGTGTGATCGCCAATTTTGGCAGCGTCATTTAAATGACTAGGAAAATGGCGCACCAAATGACATGAATTAAGTGCTATTTAAATGGCGGAAAAAATATGGCCGCGTGATCGCTCTTCAATAACGCCTAGGACAAATGACTAAATGACTCGCAGTGTCCGTCATTTAATTTTGGGACACAAATGACGATGACAGTCAATTGGTGTGATCGCCATTTTTTCAATGACGAATCGTAGCTTAAATGTCGCTCAAATGCCAAATTTTTTCCTGACGTCACAGCGCCATTTAAATGACTCAAAAAAAAATTACTCAAAATTTATACTATTTTAAAAATTTTACAATTTTAACTCCATGAGCGTCTAATAATAGTATTTTTGATTGTTTTTAATTTGTATGGGAAGTGCCACGCCCTCTAATCTAAACACCCGCCCTATAGTTTAATAGTCCATGGATATCAGAAAGATTTTTGAAACGTAAAAAAGACATACAGACAAACAAAAAAAGAAGAATATGTAGAAACTAAACGTCTCTAAATGTTCATCTTTTCGGCCACGCCTCCTTTTTAAGGTAATTTTTTTTTTTTTTGAAAAATGTATATTTTACATATTTTTAAACCTTACACCTTATATAGGGATAGTGGATATTTTTATTTCAAGCTAAAGAGTGTTCAATGCCATTTTGTTTTAAAAAATAATATCGTTCCTATGCCCTTCATAGCTTTGATTAACGGCGGTAATCCGTGAGGTCCAATTTTGGATGATTCGGGCATATAAGTTTGGCTAAATCTCGCCAATGAAACGAACAATGCTGTCCTCAAGGGCGGTTATTGTTGCTGGCTTATTGACTTAGATCAGGGATTATTATTAGCCCAACAAAAGGGTCGAAGGGTTTCAAATCGAACTATCTTGGCATCCATTTGACATCGACTCTTAGTGAAATTACGCGACTTGGAAACGTCGCCTTCCATTAAAGTGTTTCGTTTGATGTTTTGCATTGCATGCCGCACCGCCGTCCGGTTGAAATCAGATGTCATCAATACCCAAACGATAATTATTTTGTCCCGGTACCCCTCCCTAATGTGATCAAGCTCTTAAAAGCAACATTATCTCGAGAGGTTTTAGTCATACGTTAAACCACTTTTCTCTAATTTTTTCATAATTCGCCGAACGGTGAACTTTGAAGGACACTCATCACTGTGACGCGCGGAACGTTTCGGGAACAGAACTCGATTTTTGATAGTCAGTTTTTACGATTTTGATGCGTTCTTGAGTTGTGACTGTGACAGAAAATCATGAAAGCAAAATATTTTTAAATAAGGCCGCAGTCGGTTGTCAAAATTGTATCATATCTGCTGAAATACCTCAAAGGGTTTCAATTTGAGTAATCCATTATCACAGAAATGTCCACTTTATTGGTCTAGCGACATTAGCTTCTTGTTTTGCCTCAATGTTTACACCCGGCAACCTATTTCGTTAGTAGTTTGTGTTTAAGTCATACTTTCTACGCCTAAACTGTCCTATTTTCTACTTTGTGTATCTATTGAAGCACTAAGGCTCCTAAGACCCTTTGGACACATTTTTTTAGGCTTTTCAGCCGAGGGAGGGAGTTTTATATGACGATCAAGCCCATGTGCCTACTTCCTCGACATACTTTTCCCAAACACTGGACAATCCATTCCCATCGCATTATCCCTTTCGACTTCATTGCTGACTCTTCAAAAAGTTGTGCGTTTACAAACACCACTTTGACATGTCGCTTATATAGTACCTACTATCACAAAATTCCTTGACAACGACCCTAAGGAATGTTAATCTTTCGGTGCATTGTCATGGACCTGAGATCTCTAGTCACACCACCGGCGAGCTCTGTGACTTTTTTTAACTTGTTAAATTAATAAACAAATATCCAATGGACCTAAAACTCTAGCATTGTTTATTTATAAGGACAGCTCAGCAGCATATCGAAACAAAAGTTCAACGTAAATAATCCAGACGTGTCGTTATAAATTGCCAAATAAACAAAACCAAACTAAGCCGTGAGCCCGGCGACCCTTTGGCACATCATCATCATCGCGCACAATCGGCAATATACTATTTCCTTTCCCACATCTGATGAGAAGACACACAAACACATTCGCAGGCTTGTCCATCGTGTAAACAACCATCCTAATAGCAATAATTACAAAAATAGAAACGACTACAACAGAAATAGCATCGAACGCCAACCGCATGTTGCCATTAAGACCTCTTCTATTGCCAATTAGTGTGTGTACATGTACTTATGTGCGCGCCCTCTATTTCCGCAATTTGAAATGGACCATAGACGATGATGACTCCAAGCTCTATGTCAATATTGATAAACACTCTGGTGGAATGTATCTCTGTTCGCTTGGTGGAGTAATTAACGGATAACTATGCAAACAACTTCCTGCCCTCGGAATCGTTGCGTTGCCGCGTGAAATACAACAAATCTCGTCGACAATAATATTGATTGGCAATGCATCGCAGCGCAACGTAAAAGTTCAAAGGTAGGCCCATAAAAAACCGAGCGCTCTGTTACAATGTTGCAGCAACATTTAAAATCGCCAGGCCGCCCTGGCCATGCGAACGTAATTATTGTCTTCTTTCTGTGCGGTTCTGGTTTTATGAATGAAAGTCAATCTGCGAGATCGTGCGGCAGTCGCGAGGGTCTCGGTGGTGTGGCAGAGCCTGCGGTCGTATATGGAGATTGTTGCCAAAGGAATGTAGTGGAGAGCGCAGACACATGTTAATTCAAATGTATACACAAGAGCGAAGATGACGATGTGCGCAAAGTCTGGCCCGACCAAACTTTGTTATGACTAAAGGCGCCAATGGAAGGCATCGAGAGGCTCCAAAAAACGAAACACGCAAAGAGGAATGCAACAAAACAAGCAAGCTAAAAAGAAAACTTCAGAACATGTGATTTGGGATGGCAGTCGCATCAGAGGACCAATGAGATCCTATATGTAGGACCCCACAGGCCTTATTTTGGCGCATCATGTGTGTGCGCAACTATATGATTATGTGGCGGAAAGACGGCTCTGTGCGAGAGTGTATTTGGCAAGGAATGTGAAATTGTGATTTTCATTCTGTAATGCAGAACGACGACGACGTCGGCGGCGGCGGTACGTAGCCATCCACAAGATCAAGACGATAGACGTTCGTAAAAATAAAACATCATCAGCACACAAAACAGGAGACGATGCAGATCCATGTGGTATCGCGCTGAACGAAGCGAAAGGAAGAGAAAATGTGGCAATTAAGGCGCACCAGAATGAATACGCCACGCTCTGGGTGATTGAATGATTAGCACCACGTTGGAGCATGCAGTGCGGTTTGGATTGTTTTTTTTTTTTGCAGGTTTTTGCCAGGTGAAGATGGGTTACGTGTTCAAAATGTTGTAACAAATGGGAAATACGATACCTCTGGGCAGTTATGCGAATTTGAGTGGAAGGATTCAGACTGATTAATGTCCTTTCTGAAATGAAAAGATTTACACGTCAACTCTAGCGTACATCTCTGTTGCGATCTGACTACGTTCTGACTAATGTCATTGTATTAACCCTTGTAGCGGGGTTGACGAACAGCAATTTAAATGCCAAATTGATTAGGTTTAGACTGGTTTGGCTTTAATTTAATATTAATTTGTTTATCAGCGGCAGTTTGAATAATTTATTTGTTTTCAATTCAAGATTGATGTTAATCTGAACTTCAGCTAGTATTTATGGCCCCGTATGTCTTCGTCAAATGAGACAAAAATTGCATGAGATAAAAAAGCAACTTCGGGCAGGAGAACAAATTTTCATTTACCATGACAGGAAAATTTATTGATAGAAATGACATTTACCCGTAAGGGGGCAGCACTCGACAATTTCTGTAGGTGAACAACTTTTGAAATGATTTTTAGATACTTCGGATACAACTGATAAGTCTCAGACTTGTACTAAGATGCTGCTGTATATTGCTCATCTAAATTTTTTCTTATTCCATACGTAAGCCGATAAGCGTCTGTTTCTAACATTCCTTGGATGATTTTCTGGCTCTTTTGGCACGGAATCTGTTATTTCTGTGTTCAGTTCTACTTGAACAAAACAGAAACGATTGTTGCACTCATATGAGTCATATTAAAAGAAACAAATTTCAGGTATAAATTAGTAGTAAACGACCGCGACGCAGCCATATCGAATTGCATTGCATGGCCAAGTGTTGGAAAATACAGACGTAGCTTTGTCGATTCGACTTGCGTCATCAGATTTGGTTCGGTTGACACATTTTTCCAATGTCTATCAGTTGCCCAAGACGAATCTGATTGGTGTTGGTGGAGCTGTCGTTGCGAATTAGGTATGTTGTTGGTTGTGTTTTAAACCTATGACTGTCTGTATCTGTTTTGATTTTGGAAGCTTTTACCTTACAATGGGACATTGTACCTGAGTTCTCATCCCAGAGACTTGCTTATCGATTTCAAAGCCATCTGTCGAGGCACTCAGCTGTGAAATATGTATCCGACAAAACGACTTTAAAGACTTTTTCGCTCAAGTATGCAACTTTATAAGTCTAGATAGTGTATAGAGCGGCCTTGCTTTCTAAATATATGTCAGACAACCAATTTTGATTTTCAATGCTTCAAGTAATGGAAAAGTGTCACGACTTATATCAAGATACTAAAAGTATGTAGTTGACTGTTAACAAAAAAAAATGCATATGTCGGACCTCGCATTATGTCCGATATGCTTTCGGTTATAAATCTCAATGATTTTTGTCTGACATTGTTAGACGGCAATGAATGAATAAGAGTGTTCCTGGGATCGAAAATAGAAAACAGACTTGAAAAAACGCCTTGTATTTAAGGGAAAATACGAGAGATATTTTGTTCAGAAATCTGTAAGTAAAATTGTTTTCCGACGCAACTGTGTAGTAGGGCTGTCATATCTTTGTATGTGCTTTTCAGTTTTAGAATTGTGACTAACAGAATCTGCATTTAGGCAATCGTTTGCGCTACCTTTAGTTAAACAAACGACTTAGCTTCTAAGTATCATAATGGACCTCTGTCTTAAACAAATTTATCAATTCTTCCTACCAATCCTGAAATTATATAAAAAAATGTCACGACATATATCAAGATACAGTTCAATATTGCATCTTCAATATTTCTCAAATACCTCATTTATGATTATTTGCTACGTTAAATTTCGTGAACAAATTCACGTCCTTGACATATTTATATGATATTTGGCTTGTAAATTATTTTGTTTTTATGGCAGATATATTTCCCAATCTAATTGGACAATTTACAAATAAACTTTCAGCAGCTATTTCTAAAAGTCAAAGAAGTTGTTTTAACTTCAAAATAAACATTTTAAATTTCAAGCCTGGATTAGTTTACCACCTACTATTGTGGACGTTGATTTCAGAAGCTATTAATGGTGACATTAATGTACCAATATTTTGAGAATACATATATCATGACACACAATATGTTGAATAATATTCTTATGCTATCTACACAGTGTTCTTTTAGTAATTTTTTTTAAAAATATGTAATTGGAAAATTTCATGATTTATATCAAGATTTATTTCAAGAACTGGCCATAAGTGTTAAAACGTATTTATAAACTAATTTTGTTTCACGGAGAGTTTCAATTTCTTGGTGTTGAATTGATATTCGGCATTTGTAACTTTTCATATTTTGTTATTAGCGTTGATTGGGCCTTTTGACATTATTCATCTAGTACAATCGTATGGAATTTTTCGCTTTCCCATATGCCACCAAAATAAGATTCGGACTAATTTTGGTCTAAACGTTAGCTAAAAGTGATAACAATCCATGCTGCCTAGCCCTTAATGTGTCACGACATATGTCATGATATTTTCGAAGCAATCAAAATATTTCCACGGTGACTGAATTTGTTATCTGAATACGAATTTTTAATATATATATACGTGAATATACTCTTTTTACCTGATCCTGATAACGTATAAATGATATGTCACGAGTCATGAGACATATATCAAGATATATTCCAGGCAGTCAAAATGTTCAGAATGTGAGGCTATCTGTTAACTTCCTTACATTCGGCATTTGTAACTTGCCTTGGAATTTATTTTACATAATTTATGTAAGAATATAACCAAAAGTAATGAAAAAAATGTCACAACCTATATCATGGGATAGTACATCAATTTAAAACTGCTTACCCAGGGCCCAATCAACATAATTAATTGTCGACTATTCTTTTGTTGTTCCCTAAAATATAGATAATCTCGAAGTGGAAGTGTCAAAAGCTGTCATAATTGTCAAATTGACAGGAATTTTCTACGTCAGTTCTGAATGTCATCAGTGAAATTTGTGTGTAACCTAAATAGACTCACAGTCTGTAATCGTTTGGTCCGTGATCATATGAAAAAGAACAAAATATTCTCGACGATATTGTTTGATAATATCTCTAAAAGTTGATGTGTTTTAAAGTTATGACAAGTGTCCATCGAAAAGTGTTGAAAGAAAAAAATGTCACGACTTATATCCAGTTATTTAAAAATATTTACTCTTGCCTTGCTATCTATGTACTAAATATTCAACTGTCCATCAAAAAGTTGTATGCACAAAAAATGTCACGACTTATATACAGCAATTTAAATGTTTACTTGCTATATAAATGTAAATGCTATCTGCCTATGTACTGATATTGTTTAGTACAAATATTTTAGTATGAAAATGGATTGCAAAAATGTGTAGTTTCTTTTGTAATGGGTGGGTTATGCAGTAGTGAGTAGTCATTGTGAATTATCATCAGCTTATAGAGGATACTCAGATGTAATAGTGAGAGTTGTGAAAAACTATCAGATCTTATCTCAAGATATATTACATGCAAGCAATAGGAACTGTTTGTCCAGAGACTGAATTATGAAAAAATAGTTTTATTTAATTCTTGCTAAATGTCATGATATCTATTTGTTGCGATAAAAAATGTTGTTTGATATACATTCATATATATATTGATAGAAATGTTTGTATATAAATAAAGTCTTGAAAATTGATTTTTTTGGAATTTTAATATAATCTGCTTAGTGCTTATGTGAAATAACAGCTGAACTGAGTTCATTCCCTTTTCCAAAGTCGCATGTGTCATAAATTTCTCTCAAATTCTATAACATTCCTATAATCCCCGTTGGATACACGTTTTTTTATCATTTCTAAAATCCCCATCTCAAGTTTTAAATTCAAATCAATTTGTCTTGCAAAATGTGTTTCGTGTTTACTTACCGCAGCCTCTTCTCATACCAAAAAAAAAAAAAACCCAACAAATTCAATTAAACAAATTTCAAGTTCTTGAACTTGTCTCTCACCCAACACACTAAGCGATAATTTCGAAGGTCAGGCGAAAAGAACACATATGGAGTGTTCTAAAAACAACAAAGAAAAAACGTACTCTCCTACTTTATAGCCGCATCAACAACACTAACAGATATAGCCCAAAAGTCAATATTGCACTCCTGATGGCGACATTACAGCTCTTAAATTTTGCCAACTCTCTGCACACTCAATTAAAAGTTTATTATTATTATCATCAGACTGTTTATTGTTTACACACGTTTCTTAGGACATTTTTATTGCAAACATTAGCAACATTGTTTTCCAATTGCATTATGTCATAGAGAACTCTCCCGTCAAAGTCAAAGGTGTGTGTTTACAAAGCTCATTCCTGTGTGCAACATGTTTTCAAGGGAACTGCTCTTTTCTAGTTTTGCGTAGTCTTACTGAATGCTAGTCGCTAGAAATCGAGCAATTGCATAGCTACACTAAAATAGAATTATTTTATAGATTCAACATTTATTTGCTATTTAGATAAGGTGACTTGTGTGAACACACACACACACATACACGCGCCGTTTGATAGGGTTGTGGCAACTAAGTTTGGGGTTTTTATTTTCTTCCAAATGCTATATGGCGCCAGTGACTTTGACTGTACACCGCCGCGCCGGCCGCCGATCACTGCAGCTTTATCTCTGAAAAATAAATCGAACTAATATTTTAATCTAACATGAGACATGGATTTATTCAAGGTGACAGATCAGGTCGGTCTGTCCTGAATTACTGATGCATTTCTTTTGGAAGCAAACTTTCGACTACATCCAAGGAGAGGAAGTCGTCGTCATCGTTGTTGTTGATGTTGTTGGCCACATGCCTTAGCCTTCGTTCGTATCAGATTCACATTTGTTATGGCATATAATTTGCATCTGGTTCGTTTGACGTTGATAAGAAGACGAGTGCCGGTTTGAGCCACAGCATGCGAAATGTTAACGCTAAAAGGTGGCCAATAAAAATGTGAAAATTATTATGACGGCATGAGCTGTGTTATAGCTGGCCTTGAACAAAGGGAATTAATATTTTTGTCATCTATAAAATTGGAAAATAAATGTGATGTGTAATGAGGACGGTTTGCCAAGATTAACATTTAGATAGGATGGAGGGGGGAAATAAGTTACGAATAACTATAAAATTACTTACTGTCAAATTGGCATAATGGTTTGGTTGATTCAACAAGTGTGTTCTCAGTTTTAAGGCACCTTCACATCTGCACTTAGCAGAAGGGTATCCAATTTGAGCACCTGTCAAATTATGCATCTGGACGAGGTGAAAGGATTATTATCAGCATAATCGTATCCTATGACCATAAAGCGGCCTATACTCGTAGTTTCCTACAAACAATTAGGTGGGCTAAGTAGTTAGAGCAATAAATCGGAGGCTTAATCCCCGGAAAGACAAACATCTCTCGCGAACTTCTTATAAACATCCAAGGGTAGAACAGTCCTAAGAACATTTTGTTTAAAGTCGAATCCCATGAGCACAATTTTAAGTTTTTGAGGAAAGTATTTTTAAAATATTTGCCACACAATGTTATAAGTGACTTTCAAGGCCACAAACATAATGACGATTTCGTGTTGCCAATATGAGGTAATAGTTTTTATCATGGAACTGAATTCTGCCTTTTAATTATTATTATTTTTTTTTTTTCAAAGCACATTTATTTTTTTTAATAAATTAATTTAATGAAAAATAATAGTAGGTAGGTATGTACTCCTTTATACTTTTCATATTTTGTTATTAGCGTTGATTGGGCCTTTTGACACTATTCATCTAGTACAATCGTATGGAAATTTATCGCTTTCCCATCTGCCACCAAAATAAGATTCGTACTAATTTTGGTATAGACGTTAGCTAACTTTTAGTTCTTAAAAGTAGTAACAATCCATGCTGCCTAACCCTTAATGTGTCACGACATATGTCATGATATTTTCGAAGCAATCAAAATATTTCCACGGTGACTGAATTTGTTATCTGAATACGAATTTTTAATATATGTACCTACCAACATTTGATGGTGAATATACTCTTTTTTCCTGATCCTGATAACGTATAAATGATATGTCATGAGTCATGAGACATATATCAAGATATATTCCAGGCAGTCAAAATGTTCAGAATGTGAGGCTATCTGTTAACTTCCTTACAATCGAGTCTTTAAAAGTGATAACTTTTTTACATATTGACATATGTCATGCTATTTATTTTTGTTTCATGCTCACTATGATATATGTTTTGATACAAATCTAATTTTTGTACATATTTAGTACTGCAACTTGCAACAAGCGCAGATATAACCACATTCCTGCAAGTATCTCGGAGCGCACAACTTATCCTCCTTGCACGAAACAGATCTGGGTTGGATCTCAAGCGCTCAAACAATCATATAGCGCTTAAAAAATCCTTCATAGTAACATTAGTGGTGTAGTATCTTGAAATACTGTATAAATTGTCAGAATTTTAGTGAGCATACACTAAAATTCTGACAATTTATACAGTATTTCAAGATACTACACCACGTATAAAATGTCAGATTTAATAAAATAAAACTTACTTTATACGAGACTACAGAACCAGACGGATGTCATTTATTCAGGATACTACAAGTGGGTGTCATTACGGGCACTGAATCAGCCAGAGAGTCATGCCCTCAGGTTGAGTCTCCCAGCAAACTATGCATGTCCTGCAGAAACTGCATGGACGAGGAGGAGAATGAGACTGTTCAACTCCTATGCGCCTGTCGTGCTCTACCAAGTCGTAAATACAGCCATTAGCCACCTCCAAAAATTTATTTTACACTCCTGTTGCTGCAGCGATGTCATTGGCACATTGCCATTGGACCTAATCTTTGGCCTGCCACCGGAACCTAACCTTACCTTGTTCTTTAGCTACCATCGTTTGTATATTAGAACTGTACTAAAATTGCATCCATGATAATTGTCTGACAAAATTAAGGCGACATAATCTCAATTGGTGTACCTGTCGACACGTTAGAAACAAGCTCAAAGTTTTGGCTTTATATTTTTGTGTCTCAATTTTTGCCGATTTTTCTCAAAATCGAATCATCCATAATTTGAAAGAAATCGACAAACAATCGACGTGTAAAGGAAAATAGATAATAAATCGTACAGGGTGGGCCATCTAGTGGTTTCTTTTTAAATCGTAGGCTATTTTGGTACTGACATCTGTTTCCCGCTCGAAATTTTGACAGAAAGTCAGTATCGTACCTCCACGGAACGAAATGAGTCGCTTTACGCTTGAACAACGTTGGGAAATATTAAAAACTTATTTTTAAAGTGAGTGGTGTGTAGCTCAAACAGTACGCTTTTTGAAAATAAGTTTTGGCCGAAATTAAGCACCCACCGCGCCTGCTGTACGCAAGTTTGTGCAAAAAGTTCGTAAGACTGGTATGCTAGTAGACATTACTCATGGTCCCCGTCGTCGTACGGTACGCACAGACGAGAATGTGCGGATTGTCGAGTGGTGGCATCATTGGACCATTTTTCTTCGAAAATGAGGCTGGGCGTTACAGAGCCATGTTAAGTGACTTTTTTTTTTACTGAAATTGAAGACATGGATTTGGACGACCTCTGGTTCATGCAGGATGTCGCGCCATGCTACACTACACAGCTTATGCCACAATCGATCTTTTGTGCACCAAATTCTAAAATCGTGGGTCAATTGGCCGCCTCGGAGCTTCGATTTCACCCTTTTGGACTTTTTTTTTTGGGGGAAGGACCGATCTTATGCCAACAATCCGTAAAAGATTGAAGCACTTAAAGCCAATATAATCGAAGCAATCCGTGAGCTACAGCCCGAAACCATCAACAAGGTCTTGGAAAATTTGAGTGACAGAATAAGCTACTGCGAAGCCAGCCGAGGCAGCCACTTGACCGACGTTGTGTTCCATAATTAATGGAAAAGTCTGCTCTTACTAATAGAGCCATAATACCTACATGGAAAACATTTATTGCATTTTTAAAAAGAAATTTGCCCACCTAAAAGCTCTCTTAGGACAGATTTATCAGAAATTTTATTTTTGGGACGATGGGTGTGGGCATTTTTGTTATACCCTTATACACTTCTAAGCAGTCCTGTCAGTGTTTTGTGCTTTGAATTCCCACGCCAGTGCCAAAATTTCTCTCGCCCGGCTCGAAAAAGTATAGCTTACATTTTCGCACACATAAAAGGGTTTTTCAACAGCTACAAAAGTAGAGCGACAGGGACAGCAAACGACGCCGAATTTCTTGCCGCTCTTTTGACATTTCTCTTCAGTAAGGTTTGCCATTTCATGATGGAAAGATATACGAGCCAACAACTAGTCGAAATTATTAAAAATGTACTACCGAAATTCGGAGTCAGTGGCCTCAACGTTAAGAGCGCTACGTCCAATTTATGGTCGTCATAATCGTCCTAACAGATCAACAATAGAGCGTCTAGTGGAAAAATTTGAATCCACAGGCACAGTCCTGCGATTTTACGCCGTTAGACTATTTCCTGTGGGGGCTACGTCAAGTCTATGGTCTATGCCAACAAGCCAGCGACGATTGATGAACTTCGTACGAATATCGAACGTGAAATTGCAGCAGTATCGGCCGATTTATGCTTGCAAACCGTCGAAAATTGGGTTCAGCGTCTGGACTTTTGCAAGCGTGCCCGTGGTGGCCATGCAAAAGAAATCGAGTTCCATACATAATGGCATCGAACGTACTTTCACAGGAATAAAGAATTTCATTGATATCCAAAACCGTTTTTGTTTTATTTAAAAAAAACTTTTGTAGCGCTCTTATTGAAAAACCCTGTATTTTAGCTCATTTCGAGTACAAATATTCCCGATATGTTGGAAATTTCCCACAATCTGGCAGCATTCTTCCAAGATCCTTTTTAATTTCTCGGTGAATTTAAAGTTAACTGCGTCCCTTGTTGTTCCCTAACTTTATCAAACCTTTTAACGAATTCTCCTATATATCATGAACCTGTTTATTCGGCTTTTATTGCAACACTCCCAAGTATTGCAATCTCAGAAAGTCGTATACACCCCCTGCATTCACCTTGGATTTAAACTCTTTTATTTATTGCCTTATAAGTTTAATTCCTGCGAATTTCGATTGCGTGACTAGCCTAGACCACCTCTACCTATAAATGACGCCATTGATTCCAAGCAAGTATTTTTTTTTCTAATCACTGATAACTCATAATTATCGGAAGTTAGAGCATGACCAACATTAGAAAAAAAAAAAAGAAATCACTTCTACTAGTGTTGTTTACCAACTTGATATGATAGCGCGTTGCAATTGTCCTTGGACAGACAACTACCTATGGGTTTGGGGTGGGAATCTATATCGGCACACATAAAAATGGGTGCGCAAAAAAAAACTCACCGCCTTTTTAGGTGTAATTTGCAATCTCTCCGTCGGCGTCGCGTCGAATAGTGCGCAAATATTTATCTAATCTATTATTTCACTAAATATGCAATGAAACCAATATAGGAAAAAAAAAATTGGAAAAACTTTTGTCGCACACATTCGCGGTGCATTTTCCTCCTCGCTGAGTGCTAATTACAGACTACCAGGCTACAGTGTTGTGTGGTGCTCCCTTTTGACCTAAACGCTAAAATGCTGGCGCTTTGATAATGGTTAATGGCGCTAACAGACCATTTCTCTCGCTCCCTACCCTCTTGCGCACAAGTACCACAGACAAATGTATCTATATCCTCACATCTGGTAGCTGTAGCCGTAGCCGCATAGAAAACGCTCTCTGTGTGGTGGATGATTGCAGCGTTTGTAATTCGTAATTAGTTTAGTTTTTTAATGCGTGCAGTAATTACTACTGGCCGAGAGCTGCATGCATAGGGCAGCGTTAGCGTCTACCACATTTCGTATCGGTTGGTTCAGTATTCATAAATTTCCCATGCACCAGTACGCTGAGTATACGAGTAATAGATACAATATCTCGGGTATTTATGTCGCTTGAAACAATACTCTTGACGGTGGCGCTGCACCGTGTGTTCAATTGCCGACTTTTAGGTCAATTTGATAAGACACCAACCAAACTAATAATGACGCCTGGCGTTTCGTTGTTAAATAGGTATGCGACGAAGGTAATTATTTCTAAATTGTTTAGTTTTTGTTCTGTACAATTTTTTTATGCTAATATTTTTTAAAATCGCGCAAAAAGTATCTGGCCTGTTGTTTAAGGGGTAACAGGGGTAGTAGGTACATAGTTTGTTTGTCTAGATGCATAACCGTGTATTTGCTTGGTTTTAGAGTTTTCGATATTTTATCTAACTGGGAAGTGTTTGTCGTAGTAAATTGCCAAGCTAATGCAATTTTTTATGTTTATTGGTGTTTCAGTCTGAATTATTGTGAACACTATCACTTAAGGTCAAAATGGTGGTAAAAAAAATAAAATAAAATAGAAATGAGTTGTGTTATCGGTAAGTTGTGTAAATAGTCATGTTTTTGGTGCAAAATATTTCATGATTATTCAACATATGATAGAAGTGTAGGTGAGTGTAGAAGCCTTTAGTTGGGGTGGAATAATGTTTGTGCTTACACACTTTGTAATTGGATGAGCATATACTTTGCATTTCCGATGAATCTTTTTCCAATAGACAATGCCTACTTAACCTTTACACAGTCTATTGTCCTTGCAACCATGAAGCATCCCTCTAAGGATATTCTACTCTACGATCTTCTCTAGAAGATGTCTGATAAGTGCCCAAAATTCGCAGACAAGATTGTGCCTTAACACCAAATTCGGAAAGGGGCGGACCAATAATTCTATACGGCATAGTTTTGTGGTGGCCGGATCCATAGCCATTAAGGGAATCACTCCCTGAGTCTCAATGGTATGTACAATGGGTTGACTAACGGCCTAAGTGAATCTCTCACCGAGAGCCACTTAAGGCTACAAATCCACATCGTGAAACGTCTTCACACCTCAATATACTTGGCGGCCTATAGATCAACGATTCGTCAACCAAATTGGTCATATTACGTTAAGTTGCAGACAAGTCTTCATGTGTATTCTTTGAATTATCTGTGCGTGCCAGACCGCATCTAACTTAACCTAACAGCAAGCTTATAGTCAGAGGACTAGATGGCACAGACGCGCCACGGACATAGTGGGTTTCATTAGGCGACCAACAACGAAACCACTGCACTGGTTTAATGAAGAGTATCTACTGGCAAGCACAACAAGGAGAGATACGGGCGGTCGAATCTATTGAGGGTATCTACTACAGAGGCAATTTTCGACAGTCTGACAGAGGAAAAGACGATCTTCCCAAGGATATCAGAGGCGAACAGAAACCTGCAGATGTTAGCATATAAACGCGGTAGTAGATTCAAAGTCGGTGCTGAGGATATTGGAAATATATAAGACGCGTATAATATCTTGTCCGATATACTGTGTGAAGGTTAACACTTAAAACCTTTCGCTAGGAAAACCTGATCGGCCTATGTCACTGCCGACCAAATCTTCGCACTTTTGCAGATCTTAGCAAAAACACATGGATTCCAGTTCGCTGTGTTAAAAGTCGCCTGCGATGACGTTTTTGTACACAGCCATTCTAGGTTTCGGCCAAACTTTTTCGTCTTTACAGGATACTATGGAGGAATCACGCCGCTCAGTCAAAGTCGACAAGAACACCAACGAACCCTTCAATGTAAAAAAAAGGTTTAAGGCGAGATGCCGCTCTAGTATGTATCTTCCTTAGCATCATTCTTGAAGCAGTTGTCGTCGGTCGTGATCTACTCCGGACTGTAGGCACCACCCAAATTAAATTAAAGGCAGATCTTCAGTTATGTGGGCGCAGTAGCGCAGAATGAGAGTATGACTGAGAAAGCTTCTCAATTCAGCCGTTCGGGGTCGGCATAAAATTGTAGGTCCCTTCCATTCGTCCCAAAAATAGAAACTTAGCCTAGGGGGTTTACACGCCTGTTGCGCCACCTATTTATTTATTTTTTATCTTCGGTTATAATAATCTCAAGAACAAACCAAAATAACATTGAGACATGCACGATGCACCAAATATGACAGTTTACCATTTCGATTGCATACCTTCAGGCTGAGTGACCTGGTGATAGATGTTCAATAAAACCAACTTTATGTTAAGTTGCCTTTATCAAAATATCAAGCCTTTTCAAGACGTTCACCATTGGAAAGTAGGTACTTTTTTCGACTTAGTACTATATTAAGTACCATACTATTTTTAATGAATGAATTTATAGGAGTATTCGTCATCACCCATCATTAAGATGTCATTTGACATTCGAATTTGGTTTTACAACTTCCACGTAACAAGACAATGAAATGTTTTATGAAATGCAAATAAGGTTGGTTAACCTTATTCCAGGTTTTGTATTTTCCAAAAAAAAAACCATATCAATAACAAAATACATTGGCATTGTCCCCCTGCTTACTCATTAGAACGAACAACTATTTTAAATCCACTGAACTATTACATTGTCGCCTACGCACTCGTATTTATTAATTGACACCCAAATAATACATTTCCGTTGCCAAATAGTGTCAAAAGGTTTTCCAACTATTATATAGGTACTCATATTTACACGCTTGTTAAATACTGAGTGCGAGGTTTTTAATGTCACATTTCCTTTTGACCAACAATTTAACAGTACACACCAACTAATTATTAATTTAGTGTTTTTTTTTTTTAATGTTTTTCTTTTTTTTTTCTAGCAATGGGAACTGTATGTTTTGAGTCGATTAAAATGGGATCTATCATCAGTGACACCATTAGATTTTCTAGAATTATTATTAATACGCCTGCCAATTAGAAATACCAAATGTCCAGATTTAAATGTGGAAAAAGTAAGGCAACATGCACAGGCCTTTATTTCCTTAGCAGCCAAAGGTGAGTTCATTTATTTTCTTTTATTTTTATGTATTAAATCGAAGCACGTGTTCATTATTATTATATTGACATTTATGGTTTTTGTTGGTTTATAGTAAATCAAAGTTAAGATGAACTTTATTACAGTGGAAACGATTATTCATGATTTTGTCGTGAAAGGTGTAGCAATTGAAAACTATAAAAGTGTCACTTACATGTTTCAGAATCTTAGTAGAAATTATATTTTAAACATAAAAATGGAAGATTGTTATTAAGAGAAATGTTGCGCAACATAGTCGAGAATAAAAAGTTTTACTTTTCTATTTCATTTTTAATTATAAAGATTTTTGATTGAACGTACTGTGTCAAAGAAATTGTGAATGTACAGGGAATTTGTCTTTTCACTCAATATACATGTTGCAGGAACCTTGATAAATTTTGTTGACTGTTTTGGTTTCAGGAAGGGTTTTTATGACTTATGGAGCAATTAACTCTTATGCACAGTAGCATTCTATGTATTGACCACTGATTTCCTCATTTAGTTATGAAGCCAAATCTATGTCTGTACTCAATATTGCTGCAACATCTGTTTGTTGGAGACGATGTAACTTTTTAAAATGTTTGTTGAACGTCATTGTTCTTGTTTTGCAAGCCATTTGAATGATCATAATGTCAACGAAACTTAGCAAATTTAGCGAATTATTTTCTTGAGCCCCATATATATACATGTTGCAGCAATATTGAAAAATATAAATTTGTAGTATTTAGCTATTGCCTACCATTTTTATAGGTTAAATCAGGTGTTAATTTAGGTGGCTGTTCTTCGAAGAATTCGCTTTAACTTACTTAGACTAGAGAAGGCTAATTGTGTCGCATCTAATAGTCCGCATTCAAGAATCTAGTCATCGTAAGTCGACTTGAAATGTGTGGACTTGAATTTACCTAAACGCAAAAACTAACTTGAATTGTCGGTATGTCACTTGTTGCCAATTGTATCCTGACTTCCGAGTTTCTGATTGGTTCTGTACACGTCAGGGCAATTAAAATGTCAAACTGCGCTCTCCCATGCTTTCGGTTAACCCAATAGAAATGTAAAAACTGAGTCCTCTAGACACATGTTGACACAAATAGGCGTCAACTTATGTCGTTTGCGGTTGGTCGTCCAGAACCGTCCAGAAGAACTCTCCGCGATTCTGAATTCAAATCCAGAAGCAAATTTCTCTTCTTTTTAGTAGAAGAACTGTCAGTTGAGTGTCAATCGAAAGCTTTCAGAAGCGTTCGGATGGCTTCCGGACGGTTCTGGACGACCAACCGAAAACGAAATCAGTAGTTAGTCGAGAAATTCTTGACTTTATTTGTTGGTGTTGCGGAAATAGACGTCAACTGGGAAAGCAGTCTAGACCAATGAAAACTTAGCAACATGAAGATATAGACCTGTCAGACTTACTAAACTAGATTCTTTAACGCCCTCATTCATATCAATTGTTGCTCGAACTCGAGTAATCCACCAACATGATGCAGAAACGATTTTTTTACGTTTCGGATTAGGCATTGTAGTTAGTCTTGGGTAGAATATTGTGGGTAAAACTAGAAGCAAAAATATTATACTTGTCTCATTTTTTCAACGTTGCAGCAACATGCATGTTGCCCAGTCCTGCAATAAATTAAAAAATAAGTTTATTGAGAAAGTTATAAAACTTAGATGTTGCAGAAACAAACCAATAAGTCTCAACAATTATGAGAAGGGTAATCGCAAACAAATTTTATTTTAACAACATTTTTAGCAGGTTTTTAGCGCTCATATGTAACAGCTTCGAAGATCTAACAACACATATTTTTAAGAACATTTTCAACATAGAAAGTTGCACCAACTACCATTTTCGAAGATAAACCAACAAAATAGCTCTTATGATCTTAAAATCGCTATGTATATATTATTTAAAATACGAAATTTTTATACTATTAGCATGTTGCAGCAACATTTTTACATGCTTTGAAAACTCGCAATTGTTTGATTCGATTTCATTAAAATTGTTGCAGGGACATAGATACTTCTTAATTGGTGTAAGCAACTATAAATGCAACAAACAGATCAACACATTCCTTTTGCTAAAACAAAAATCAATTTCCTCCGTCAATGTCAATAATAAAGCCATTCTCGAGTACCTACTCTCTCTATGTAGACCACACTCCATTGCAACATCCCAATTCCAAGTATTTTGTTAAAATTACACCAACGTCTATGAAAATAATTATAAAGTTTCGAATTTCTCGCGCTCCTGCTGCTGGCCCAAATGATTATGGCTGGCGATGATGCTTGGCGGGTAACCAACTCACGATCTCATTAGCATAGTTGGGTTTCCTTTTCATTGTGAAACAAGGCGCGCACTAAACGAAGCAAAATGAAATAAAAATCCAAATCCGCTGTCGTCGACTTTTGCTCTGCAGAACAAAACTATGTTGATGATGATAAAAAAAAAAATCTCGCATTTTCATGCCTCCTATGGGCAACATGAAACCAAATCATTAATACACACAGACTGAGGAGGAGTGTGCTGTGTGCAGCACCCAATGGACAAGGACTAGTAAATAAAAATTTAATTCCAATCGTTGTTCGAAAATAAAGGAAACACGAAGATGGTTAAAGAAACTAAATGAAGAAAATGAGTGTACTGTGGCATGTGGTGGACTAATATTTACACTTCCTGGAAGATGTCGATTCGTAGTCAGGAATAGTTAGCAATTAGTTTCGAGATAGATGGATGATATTCCTCGGGAAGTTTTATACTCTGATTCGCTATTTTTTTTAAACAAATTACTTATGTTGCGATACATGGGGTCTTTGACAACATTCCTTTTGGCATGCTACTAGGTACATCCGTGCCATGACCATTTCTCAGTTACCTAGTTAAATTCTACTTGAAAATGTCGCAATTTACCTGCATAAGAATTGCTTTAAATGTCTTAGACACATGTTGCAGCAACATTGATTTGTAACAAATTTTTATAAATTTAGAACTAATTTTATTTAAAGTGAATTTCATAAGCATTTGGAACAAAGAATAGTGACTATTCTAACATAAAATGACAGTTCGATTTTATTTTTTTTACTCATGTTGCAGCAACATTTTGCATAGGTTTGCACCTATATCTTATTTGTTCTGTGTTGTTGCTTCAAGGGCGCCTTATGCATCAGCGGGTACTCTAATTTTGATTGATTTTAGTATATTTTTAAAATTTTAGGAATATATTGTAAAGGATGTTAATTAAAAAATGTCATTTAAAAGGTTTTTTTTAAATACTTCTCCCTAAAAAGGCAAACCTTTATAACGTGTCATCAGCGCCCCGAGATGCTTTCAGATGTAAGTTAGGTCTGCACTTAAGTCTTCTGTAAATATATCCCCAGAAAGCGAGTTCCAAAGTTTGCTTGTCCTGTAACAGAAGGAGTTATGGAAAATTGATGTCCTCGCGGTATTTTATGATGTGTTATCGCCTTAGCTGACAGCGCTGCAAGTAACTTCATAATTTTACCGATGTCAGGAAAATTTCATAACCAATCTAAGATAATTAAAAAAAAAAACCTAAGCCCGATCCTACCGATCAGAGTTGATCAATAGTGAAATCCAATTTACTCTTTTTAAAAAATCTGACCAGTCAATCTACAAAGGTCATACTTGCGAGTGTTTTGTGCCTGGCCAAGAAAAGCTCTTCTTCCTCAACCATTTGGCACGTTCCTGCCTTCTAGTTGCTTAGATGTCATTCGCATTGAAAGCATTGAGCGAAAGTGTAAGATCGTTTGGTTCAAAAACTTAAAAACGTCAAGAGAACTTGACATTTTAACCATAAAGCGCCATCTTTTGTAAACTATCTCCAACATTGTATTAGCTAAACTTCAGTTTTAATTAATTTTTTCTCCCAGGTAAATTGTTAAGATCAATAAAGTCTTAGATGATGATGGCACCTTCTGCATCAAGCCGCCCCTATCACAACAGTCATTCCGATGACATAGATCCCTCTTTGCGAATTTAAGTCCAGTCATGGTTTCAAATAGATCTGTTCCAGACACTACTGACTTGGACTATAAAATTCAAACTGAGTACATCCATCAAACTAATACTCCTCATTCAACCCATCATATCACCAGCTAGACTTCGATAGATGAAAGGCTTTAATTATGAAAACAGATTTCTGCCGACATTTATAGCAAAGACTAGATTTTATGAGAATAATTCCCATACCCAAACCCAGCCCCTATCTCCGAGAGCAGATCATCAAAGTCAACTACTCGCGCATGCTTCCACTAAATGTGAAGGTCAACACTTTTGCTCGCTCTATGGCCGAGTAGAGCACAGGCACACTGCACCAGCAACAAACACTATAGTCATTCTTTAAAGGTGATCAGCTGAAATTGACCATAAAGCGACTGTCTGCTTCCAAAACGACTCCACCACAATCACCATCAGCTTCAGCAGCAGCTAAAGTAGTAGTGGCGGCGGTCGGTGTCGGCAACGATTGCGGTGGCGTCGTGTCCAGACAAACAATGATCCAGTCGCGTCCACACATCGTTGTTATAGTTGACGGCGGTGGTTTAAGAGAACAAAACAACACAAAAGTGAAAAAGACCCTGACATACCAAGCAATTTACAATCAGCACACACAAAGGCTGCACAGAGGCATCATCATCATCATCGTTGTCGTCGCTCGTTTCGGTCGTCGCCGCACAGCAGCATCAGCAGCTGATGCCCACAGATGATGATGATGATGCTATGTTGTAGGTGCTCTTCATACGCTTTATGCGGTCCTTTAGTGCGCTTCTGTGGCTAGGCTATACGCTGCTGGTGCTTGGACTGATGACCTGAAAATTGCAATGCATGCAGCGACTTACTCACCGCACTAACTCACTTATACGTGAGTTTCCTTAGTTTTTCTCTCATGCGGACTTGTTGACTCTTTTATTATTATTTGTTGGTTATTTAATGAATAACTACTCGGAAATGGACTCCAATCCAACAATGGAAGCGAAAAATCCTTTTTTAAGCTATTTTTAGGCTTTGTGAGAAGAATACCTCGGAGGTGGACTGAGATTTTTGCGTTTTATTTTGGTGGACATGGACACACACTCAATGCGAAATTGTTCTTTTGTTTTGCGTTTAGGCGGTTGGACTCCACCCTTAGGGTATGGATAGGCGATGGCAAAATTGTAGGAATGGTATCTCGTCATGCTGGGTCGGGCTGAGCATGAACATTTGCTTGGGAAAAGAAAAATTTGACAGAAGATCGTTGCAACAACTTAAAGATAAAATTTCAAATTGATTTTGACTTACATTGGCCCTAGCCGATTAAGGCAGCTCGGATTCCAAGACATGATATGAAAGCCATTGCCCATGGGGGGGGGGAACTATTCCTAGTTCGACAGATCTCCTATACTTGGATGGAGTGGGCACTTATGGAGGCAACAAATTGTGCTGCAAACAGTATGAATAAGCCGACTTCTGTATGAATAAACTGTTGAAAGTGTCAAATGTGTATTTTAACGAACATGGATAAAGACTACTGTCGGTCATAGTTTCAATTGCTCTTTTTTGGATGTAAGATGTGATGTTTCAATGACTACCAAGTTTGTTAAATGATTTGAAGCCTGGCCGAACATCCTTTCATATGTCTACTAGGCTCCGAAAACATTTTTTTAGCTAAATAGATTCGTTAGTGAACTACCGAAATATTTCGTTTATACTCTCCACTAAAAGAGTTCGTTCAAAGGCGGTCATTACATTAGTTCATTTAGTTCATCTAAAGATCTACATCTATTCAAATCTTTTCACGGTGTTCAACATGTTTTATACAGCATCTCAATTCCTGAACTACATTTAGAACTCTGTATACAAAAAGCTCTCTGACAAATGAACTAATGAGCCGGTTTAAAGGAGCTCAATGCTTTAGTTCATTTAGTTCAACTACGGAACTACATAAGTTCGAATCCTTTTGCATTGCTGCGAGCAGTTTTACATGCAGCATTATCATATCGACCGATGGCCTAGACATCAGTCCCTGAACTATGTAGTTCGTACTGCAGATATATGCAAAATGTTCTCTAATTTAAATTTAAATTCATATTTCATTTACAGTTTTGAGTTGGTACAATAAGACTTGGTGTTTTATGTCTCAAACCACTCTGACTAATGTAGATACTATTCAATCAGTTTAAAGGTGATCATTACTCTATTTGACCTACAGAACTACTTTAGTTCAGCTAGGGACTGTTTCTTACAGCATATCGATGTACTCAGTTCAATGAAGAACTTCATCATTTATACATCATTTGATTAGGTAGGTGGTAGGCCAATAGCGGAGGGCTCTTTTATGATAAAAAAGCGAGAAGATCAATGTCGAGGTGTGAACTTGAACTTCATCGCTAAATTATGGGTGACATTGCAAATATAGGTAGATACTCGTTCACGAATGCCTTAACTCGGCCCTATCTATGTATATATCTTGTTCTTTTCTTATAGATTTCACATCTATTGTGTGATTGTGAGCAATTCTAGGCTCATTTATCCAGGCCGAGGATAACAAAGCGTGACCATCATTACACACAGCCCTGAACTATACAGAACTCAATGAACTAGTCAGTAGATTCAAACTTTGTGATCTCAATAACAAAACATAGGGTTTTTGGGGATATGTGCTTAACAAAACGATCTCGATGAACGTGTGTAAGATAAGAAGAACCAAGAAGCGACCGTCATCCTCTCTGTTCTATTCAATATCTGGGAGCTTACTGTCATCGCTCAAATGGTGCAAAGGGTAGGCGCTGATTGGACTTCGTGAGAAGGGAAAAATTTTAATGACCTTCCAAGAGGAATATGCAGGAAATGAAATTTACAAAAACAATGTCTTCTGACGAATTAATATTCGAAATAGCTTACATCAAAAACTGGCCCAAATGAAGACCAACGAATTTTTCGTCCACCTATCAACGCATTCATTTGCAATCATCTTGGTCGTCTGGAAGCACATATAATGCTTGCTTCCTTATTCGATGGTGAAAGGTGTTCCCGACATACAAGGAGAGGTTTTTGATGGTTTGAAAAATACGTCTTTGAGCATTTAGAGGAAATGGGTTACTTCAATTCTGCAGGGAAGTGTTTAGGTTTTACGTGCTTACTTCAATTGACTCGTATAATTGTACAAGGATCTAAGACTCCCAATCTAGCCGTCTTATTGAAGGGAAATACCATCTTAAAAGATGTTGTTAGCTAAGTAACCGGATATAGCTTTTCATACTAACAGCTATGTAGGTTCCAGAAATCGAGTGAAATCGAAATTGCAAATTGAGTGAATTCGTTTTCAGTGTTCTGCATTTCGAGCGATTCGGAACCTAGCAGTAATACTATTGACAATTTTCTAGAATTACATGCTATACAAAATGTTTTACCTATAAAAAGTGCAAGGAACGCACAAGGACCCTTCAAAGATAGGGTACGTCTTTAGCATACCTAGTGATTTTTTTTTTCCAACTGCAAGAAATGGAGCAAACGTTTTTCGGCAAATCTCAAACAATCAAGTTGATCACTGTCCACGGCCCCGCATCAACGAAAATTGATCTCGATTGTTTCCAACATTTGAAATGTCCCCTCTAGCAGCTAGCCTTTTCGGCTAATGAACCAGAAAATCTCACAACGAATAAGAAGGAAATCCGTCCGCCAAACTAAACAGCTCATGATTCAATTAGTTAATTTAGCTAATGCGATGAAACTCGTCCCATTAATCACCGACAAATTAAATCTTACTCGTATACACTCGTAATGGTTTGTAATCGCTGTTGCTCGCCCAAAAAAAAAAATCGTGTGTAGCAACAATCTTTACCCTCTTGTAAGTGACCATAATCTGTAATCGACAGTAGCCCGAAGGTGAGCAATAATTACTTTTCACTATTTTGACTATAGGCCTCCCTTCTCTATAAGCCTATTCTTCATTATGGTAGATACGACACCCAAAGATTTTAAGTCGAACAGCCATGTTTTGTGTGGCTAATGATGTGCTATTGTACCACCACGTGGTGTTTGTTGTGTGGAACGTGTCAAATATCTTTTCTGGGCAATACGTCAGATCAACCAGCAACATTTTTTTTATAGATGTGAAAGTTATCTGGACCATGTTTGGTGTTATTGGGATTTTCTTTGTTTTTCCTTCCTTCTCATCATGATGATTGCCATTCGTGGTAATGTGATTAACCTGACGACGACGACGACGCACGGTGGAATTCAAAGGTTGTTCTAAGGTCAGAAAACCTATAAAGCGTATACGAGAAGATGGAGCTTATGTAATACCTGCTGCCTGTAAAGGTAGTTTCTTGTTTGGCCAAAATGATTGGGCATTCATTTCACTTTCCAGTTTTTTTTTTCTTATTTTAAGCGATGAGAGGATACGATATGGCGAAAGAGACGAAGAAGGGTATAACTAGTATTTATAATACTTGTACTTTTTGTATGTAATTTGGAGTGACTGGAAAGTGAGGTGAACACAATTTGACAGCTTAAGCGAAGTGTTTACTGAATTCTAAGTGGTGGTATTCATTTTACGATAATCAGTGTCCAGTATCAGTTTTGGGGTATTTTTTTTTTTAATTCGTTTATTATTTTTTGTGAACTTTTAGTTAGTCTTAAAAATGGACACGAAGTTTTGTGATCATTAATTTAATTAATATTCTAAAAGCGGCCTTACCACGTAACTTTTCAAATTATTATTTCAAAACAAGCTACACTAGAAGCTTGACAATAGCATTCAGTTTCGAAAAAAGTTTGGGGCTTATTCCCAAATGCGCGGCGGATCGCTTTTCATGGCGGATTGGTATTTTTACATTTCCAAAAGCGATTCGATCCATTAAAAAGCGAAAGCTATTGTGAGGATTGCTGGCAATAAATCCGCCAGCAATCTGTCACCTGAATAGCTATCGCTTTTGACAGATTTTGGAAATACAAAAATACCAATCCGCCATAAAAAGCGATCCGCCGCGCATTTGGGAATAAGCCCCCTTATTATGGTCGTTAGACTTTCGAAAACGTTGTCAATGTGATTTGCCTCAAGATTTAAACCTAGTATAATGATTTTTAGCAAAACTTAACGCCCATTATTGGTTATAGACAGGGGCGTAGCGAGGGTTCGAGCCGTGGGGGGGTGACTTTCATTGAAATGCCGACTTATTTTAGGAACTTGCCGACTGTATCGGGCCAGCGGTTATCAAGTTATAACGTCATCGAGTTTCACCCCATAGAAGATGTTTTTTGTATGGGAGGCGCCACGCCCCTTTGTCCAATTTTGATCAATCTTAACACGAATACTCTTGGGCCAATACCTAATACTATCTTTAAATTGGAGCTCAATCGATTTGGTGGTCTTCGAGATATCTAAATGTGGGGCTACAGCGCCACCTGTTGAGAATTTTCCGACTTTTTTTTTCTAAACCTTCGCGTAGCAATTACGAACAAACCCGCAGAAGGAAGTACCTATCCAATTTGGTCAAGTCGTTTTCAAGTTTTACGCATCCGAACACAAACCACGATCCATTTTCAGTCGACAAATTCACCGACAATCTTTTTTTAAATCGAATACAAACTCGCTAAATTTTAATGTTTTCTGTCGGCAAATTCAGCGATGCCGACAATCTTTTTTAAAATCGAATCGAAACTCGCTAAATTGTAATGTGTTCAGTTGGCAAATTCAGCGATGCCGACAATCTTTTTTTAAATCGTATCGGAACTCGCTAAATTTTAATGTTTTCAGTCGGCAAATTCAGCGATGCCGACAATCTTTTTTAAAATCGAATCGAAACTCGCTAAATTGTAATGTTTTCAGTCGGCAAATTCAGCGATGCCGACAATCTTTTTTTAAATCGAATCGAAACTCGCTAAATTTTAATGTTTTCTGTCGGCAAATTCAGCGATGCCGACAATTTTTTTTAAAATCAAATCGAAACTCGCTAAATTGTAATGTGTTCAGTCGGCAAATTCAGCGATGCCGACAATCTTTTTTTAAATCGAATCGAAACTCGCTAAATTTTAGTGTTTTCAGTCGGCAAATTCAGCGATGCCGACAATCTTTTTTAAAATCGAATCGAAACTCGCTAAATTGTAATGTTTTCAGTCGGCAAATTCAGCGATGCCGACAATCTTTTTTAAAATCGAATCGAAACTCGCTAAATTGTAATGTGTTCAGTCGGCAAATTCAGCGATGCCGACAATCTTTTTTTAAATCGAATCGAAACTCGCTAAATTTTAGTGTTTTCAGTCGGCAAATTCAGCGATGCCGACAATCTTTTTTAAAATCGAATCGAAACTCGCTAAATTGTAATGTTTTCAGTCGGCAAATTCAGCGATGCCGACAATCTTTTTTTAAATCGAATCGAAAATCGATAAATTTTAATGTGTTCAGTCGGCAAATTCACCGATGCTGACCGTCATTTTTAAAATCGAAACTCGGAAAAGGTACATACAGTCAAAAAAATATAAATTCGCATTTCCGAAAGGTGGAACCTTTGAAAATGCCGTCTTGTGCGAGTTTTTACGAGTTTGAAAACATATACCTAATGAAAATCCAAACTCACTTCTTATTTTTTAACATTTTGTTCCGAGTCAAATTTTAAAATTTTTTTTAATTTTTTTTTGAAATTTTTTCATTTTTTTTTTTTTGAAATTTTTAGAATTTTTTTTTTAGCTGCTCAAGTTAAAATGTTACTCCTTGATTTGCCGACTCTTAAAACCGGTGGGGGGGTGTCGCACCCCCCCACACCCCCCCCTCGCTACGCCCCTGGTTATAGATAGAATATCGGACCTCCTGCGCTCCAATGTTGTTAGTTATCAAGTTCGGCATTTTTAAAAACTCGTTTGGTTGAAAAATCATAGTTTCTTGAAAAATCCAAAAAGGCGAACTTATTCGCTTGTGTTACATGTCAAAATTTGTACAAATTTTTGAAAGGTGTTTTGAACCCTGCAATGTTGGCCATTTGGAATAGTCTTGAAACAAGTGTCAACTATTTTTTTTTCTCGTTCTATACTACTCTGTTTGGTGTCGAGTCAATGAGCGCTTTGCGGTTGCTCGTGTGGTACAGAAACATGTCTGCTTTGGACTGTAAGAAGTCCTTCTATCCTCTTCTACCTCTTCCACTTTTCAACTTGTCACCACCCTCTACGAAAACATACACGTTCAGCTCTTTTCTTTTCAATCTGTAGACCGACTTTTCTTATTCGTCTCCTGCTGCTCGTGTTTCGTGTATTCTTTTTTAACGGTAGTGCTCTGATAGATATTATGTGGGAATATTTAAGACTTACCTAATTTTTTTATTTTGAGGCGCTTTTCTACGATGCAGCATAGTCGGCTCAAGTACTGTTTACTCGTTGACGTGTTCATAGAGTGCAGTGGACTTCCTTCCGATTTCCATCTACTGCATGGGTTGCATTGTTCACATTAAAGTCGTGTACAGCTGCACTACTGCATTTGACCATATTGTGGAGGTCTTTGGAATAGTCTCCTATATGTGTTCCTAGTCCTAAAATATTTATGTGGCTTTTCACGTCAGTTGTAAGGCCGGCCGGTACAAGGCCACCAACCTTAAAAGTATGATAAAAATTCATAGAATGGCATATATTGACACCACTGGGGCAATGATAACCAACCCCAACCCGGGGCTAGAGGCTATACTCAATCTTAAATCCGTACAGGAATCTGCTGCAAACAGTGCTCTTTGGTTAAGCCAGACTAGAAACTGGAAATATGGCCGATGGGGTCATATACTGAATACTCGGGCAAAAATGTACACACAGATTAAAAAAACTAGCCGTCTAGCTTTCGTTCGGACAGTTTGCCACTTGTTTTCCTAGTAGGCATAAATGGCAAGAAGACAAACCGATACTCATGATCGGATCGACTATACCTACCCATCTACAAAGATGTATCCAAGACAGATGTGAGCGTTGACGCGGGATTCTACTCCGAAAATCTTGGACTAATCAGTTTAATTAAACTTCCTAACTACAGCAGTGTGTTCCAAGCTAAGGTATTGCCAGTTACAACAGATCTTTAACAGGTTACAAATATGACAACGCCTCATCCAGATATTACATTTTTCGTTGACAGATAAGTGGCAATAAAACCAATCGAAGTGTGTGAGTCGCTGTCGCGAAAGCTATGCCTTCTTGGCGCACACGGCAAAGTAAGACCATAGGTTCCCAGATACAAAGTTGTGACTTGAAAGGTAAAGCTGAGAAAAGAATCCACTCTCAAACTTAACCAGGCCGATACTTCAGATCTCAGACCTGCATTTGCGAACAAAGCACTAGCAGCGACAAATGAAAGATGAATAAAGCTCGATTTCTGTGTCGTAACCAGAAAAATGTCGCCACTCTATTACAGATAGAAAACCGAACGAATTCTACAAGTGAACAAAAAATCAATGTCCTCTCTTGTGGGTCTTACCACAATATGTGCTGAAATATCATAGGTATTAAAAAAATGGGAATTACGACGGATAACCCCTGTAGAGGATGCAGTGTCAAGGAGGTGCATGAGGACCTGCCACTGTTCAGCAGTCTGCCACATCAAAAATACAATCTTTAGAAGATCATTTTTTCGAAGACTTAAAAGAGCTGCTACAGGTCCACAAATGACACATGTAGCGGCACAACACACTGTTCGTGACGCCACTTCTTTTGATACATGAGTATGCTCCTTTAAAGTGTTTCCTTTACGTAGCGATACAACGCACTGTTTGTGGCGCCATGCCCTATACAACAAATGTCGTAGATGTTTTTACTACATGCGAGTCATAATGAAATCATTAACATCCCTAGGAGGCTGTGCGTTGCAATATAAGGATTTTCAGCCCGCTGGTCCTTGAGTTTCTATGCGACTTGTATCTACAACGTATCTATTAAAAGTCATGTTTATCGATGACTTACATGACTTGTATCATGACATAATTTGTGGTGAATTATTCTAATCCCTATTGTGAAAGTTAGAATTTTCTGCTGCTGTAGGTAGTATCGATGAGTGCTGTACTCAACATGCCATATTAGTGCGATTAAATTTTTTAAAACTATGGAGACAATTTCAATGCTAAATCAAATCCCATTGCTGTGCCTTGAGCAATAGTATCTACAGAATTTTATAGAAAATAACTGCAAAACCTCAGAATGATGGTTCTGGTCAGATTTCAAAACCTGAAGTATGAATTTTAAAGACAATCGGCTGAGTGTTTGTGTTATCAAATCTACCCCATACCATCTTCATCTCGAATAACAAACTCCATACCATTAAGTTACCTTCTACGCAACGCCCAAAACGTCTCAAAGTCGATTAATGTTCAACCTTGACCAGATACCTATTAACTGTAAAAAGGAAGTAGCCCTTTAAGCCTGATTTCACACCGCATCTCATAAATCAGCTTACAGGATTTTTTTTTACCGCCGCCGTCATAAAAATCACCAAACAGTCCATTATCTTCCAACTTTTCGATTTCCAAAGTAGTAACCTTGCTAAATCTCAGATTTCTACGAAACCCGAACAAATATTTATTAAAAAAAAAATCCCAAACTATAAAATAACATGCAAAATCTGTCCGCATAGTCGGCGGCGCTTGCTCGCCAAAAGAAAACAATTTTTTTTTCTTGTGCCTTGGTCTGTATTTGGAGCGCTGCATAATTAAATCAAATTGACACCTGAGATGTGTGTGATGTTCGAAATTCCACACAAAAAAAAAAATAATAAAAAAAGAAATACCAAAGTGACAAAAAATGCTTTCGGGTTAAAACGTTCTAAAGGAACTCCCTCTGCTACCTGCTGAGCAAAATCGACAGAAAAAAAAAAATCAGCAAACAAACCTGATAACACGAAAAAATCCCAAAGAAAAAACATGTTCACCGCCCGCTCTTGCTTAAAGTGTGGGAACAAATCGCTGGCCAAAATGATTGCCAAGAATTTTTAAGCCCCGCTCTTCCTCCACCGCTTTCGAGTGTTTGCAGTGCTCTTGCACCCCAACCTGTCGGCAAGTAAAAAAAAAGACTCAAAAAACCATCGACAAAAAAAAAAAACTCGTTACCGTTGAAATAAAATGCATAAATTTGTCGAGTGGAATTTATATATATTTTTTTTTTAAATTTCTTAATTAACTCGAATCGACGAACGAAAACATTTTATTTACTTTACGGTCTACGAAAATGTGCGCCCTGAAGGAAGGACTGCACACACAGTATAAGACGTTGTGCAGAGGACGAGCAGGAGCTAGGAACCGATCATCATCAATGAGACGTCAATTAGCATGTGGAGCTTTGAGGGTGCGAAGCAGAGAGAGAGGACATAGCAAGGGGGTCCAGAGGGCCCAGCACACAGACCACCTTTAGGCTTGCCGTCGTCCTGTTTTTGAAATTTGATAATTGACAATTTTTTTCTGCAGTCCGTCCTTTGGTGTGTGCTGCCTTGGATACATTGTTATATCGCGTTTAGTGATGAGGATGGTTCGCCCTCTTGTTGTTTGACGAAAAAAGGAAGCGACAATGGCGCTGGAACCAGATTCTTTTTTGTCCCATCTTCCTTGTTGCACGTAAAGAGGCTATTTTGGAGGTGGTTTCGGGCCGTAATTCATATTTAATTGGAATGGTCCGTTGAGTGGCTCGTATTTGGAATGCAATTTAATATATCGGTAATAATTGGCTCGATGGAAGCCATCCAAAAGCCGTTGCTGGTGATGTGATATGATTTTTGCCTCCGTTTTGTATAGGAGGCAATTTTTTGGGGAGAGATAATGACTCGGATTGCTTGACGGTTCACGTGGTATCTGGCTTTTAGAGAGTGATGAAGCATTTGTATCGCTTTCATTAGGGTTCATTAATTTATAGCCATACAGAGTCATGTCTAGTTTTGGCATCCCTGTCAGATTATAAAGAATTGTACCTTTGATGTCAAAAAAGGATTTAGATGCAGTGTCATGTGACTTTTTCAACATCATGCGGTTGAAAAAATTGTGGGAAACTCGCAAGTCAACACCAGGGGCATAATTTTCCAAAAATTCTGTGGTATACTACATGCATTGACATCATTGGCAGAACGCAGCGAGCTGTCACTGGTGCGCTTAGGAGGTGGCAAAAATGGGCTTAGTGTTGAATGAGGTCAAAAAACAATATATACTGTCAACAAGAAAGGACACGCAATATCGGCGAATCGAACAAAATGTCACGATAGACAGCTAAAACTTTGAGGTGGTTAGGGATTTTGTCTACCTCGGTCTAGCTATAGGGGCCTCTTTGAGCAGAAATCAAACTCAGTTTTGCACATGAAAGCCGCTGTTTCTTTGGCCTAAGAAGGCAATTGTCTATGCCTTGTCAAGAAATACTATGGACACTCCATATAGGACCCTCATCATCCCAGTCCGGCTCTATGGCGCAGAAACATAGTCGATAGCAAAGCCGGATAGAGATCTTCTTGGTCATTTCGAACGCAAAATTCTTCGAGTGATTTACGGTCTCGCTTGTATTGATGGGCTTTGAAGGAGGAGATGATACAGTGAACTCTACGAGTTGTACAGCGACATCGACCTGATCAAAAAAGTACGTATCAGTCGACTGAGATGACTAGGACATGTAGAGCGAATGGAAAGCAAGGCTCCGGCCCGAAGAGTCTTCAATTCCAACGCGGTAGAGGACGACCTCGCTTTAAATGGCGCCGCCGAACAAGTGGAAATGGACCTCAACCAACTTGAAGTTTGCGGTGGCCACGGTTTAGTGGTTAGAGGCATTGCTTGTGACCCAAGCGGCGTTGGTTCGAGCCCCGGCAGGGGACAGCAATACTCTGCCACCGACCATAAAGAGAAGCGAATAATATCAGAATTTCTCCACCACTACCAAAAAGGGCTTCTGCTAGTACAATGGACCGGGATTGGTCTGAGTGTTTCAAGATTTGGAAATTACCTTTACTAAAAAAAAAAAAAAACTTGAAGGACACAACTCGACGCGGTAAGCCAAAGATCGGAATAATTGGAGAGGTATGTTGACTGAGGCCCAGGTCCACCCCGCTAGCTCTACCTACGTAGAAGAAAAAAGTTGTTGGCGTGTTAAGTTCTGTTGCTGTTGGGAAGGAGATTTCCCAGGTTCAAGGCAGTAAGTGGCATAGTTCGTGTGTAATCGTCTTTCTACGAAAGTGTTTACAGGTAAACTAAGTTTACGGCGTTGCTTTCTTTAAACCGCTTTAAGATTCTCTAGATTCGGATGCATATAGTATCTGAATTATGATCTTTATCCCTATGTCAAGTTTCAAGTTTAAAAGAACCTTTATTGACAGGGTCTTTAAATATAAGAGAAATAGATATAAAGAAACGTGAAATTAATTAGTGTGCTAGACTACCGAGAATTTCCAGGTGCAACCTCTGAAAAGAAATCTTAGCATCCACCAGAACATTAACATATCCTAGGTCCATAACAGCTCCCTAAAACAACCACTTTACAAGAGAAGATATCTCTATTAGCTAAATCACCACATGTTCTTGTGGTATTTAAAAATTTGTCGGCATCACGCCAAGGTCCTAAATTGCCAGACAGACTAGCAATGACTTAATACTGCGCTCCCTGACCTTTATCCTTCAACATATCCACGAACCAGACAGTTTCACATAGCCTTTTAAATTGCCGACCGGCAAAAGGTCTGAAAGAGAGAGAGAGAGAGAGAGATCCCCTTGCAAGATCACTAAACACTTATCTTATACATCATTTTAAAAACCAAATAAACCATCTGCGACAGACAGTCTGCATCAACCCCTACAAATTGCACTCATAAATAACCCATTCCAATTGTGAGATGTGTGAAAATGAGATCGCACCGATCTTTATCTTTATACAAAAGTACACACATTTTAATGAAGATCGGCAATGTGATAGCCGCGAGGTTCCTTTGGCACTAATTAAGACCTCCGCTCATCCCTTATACAATACTTTTTTTTTCTATACATGCAGACGCAAACACAGCACGCCTCCTTCCGTTCGCTGGGGGGGAAAAAGTAAATTCTGCGATCAATGATCACGATCATGATCACTGATCCAAATCCAGATGGCTGACAAACAGAAAATATGTTCTCTCTCACACTTTTGGTAACGCTCAAATGAAATTATCTATTTAAGTGGAAAATAAAGGATACACCGCGATCTAGTTTAATGGGTGAAAGTTGTCTATGAGGACCTTTCTCGCACCCACATAAATCTGGCAAAATGAACAACGATGCGATAGAAAATTATTATTTGCGCAAAATGTTTAGAAAAATATTATTTCTTCTTTGAAGAAGATGCGGGTTTTTTTTGCTGTTGGGTATTTCAATTGAATCCATCTGTTTCCGGTTGTCTTGTGTGCCAAATAGACAATTGGGTTTCCTTTTTTGTTTCCCGTAGGTACCTACCTACATTGAAAAATAGAACATGATCCTCAAGTGAAGTTGTTCTTTTTGCACTTTTTTCATCTTGAATTCTATTTATGTAGATATTTTTTTTTTGGTCCTTTTAAGGATTCATTTCTTTTTCGTTTATGATAATCTTGTTTAATCTTTTTGTGTTTTTCGTTTTTCGTTTCAGAGCATTATTTTTCAATTTATTCTGCTAGCACAATTGCTGCATCGAGTATTGCAGCTGCATTAAGTGGACTCAATTGGCATTTAAGAACTGGACAAAAGCTACGCTACCTATTAAATCGATTGACCGATTTAACCAGTGTGGAACAGGTGAGTGATGAACATTTTTGCAAAAAATTTACATCAAGTCGTTCATGAACTTGACAAATATAAGAAAGTGTTTTTGATTACCATAGATACAAACCAATACATTTGTGCTACCTTTTCCACCAAACATATTTTATTAGACGAGTTGGGCCTACTGTCCACGTAGCTGCTGGTCATTACTGGTCATTACTTCACTAATGGGAGTTTCGGCAGAACGAAATGTAGCTTGTATGACGTTTCGTGGACAGTGCTCAGATGCAAAATACACCTGTCGTGCATGAAACCTGCAAATGACGCTGTCGTGGACAGTAGGCCTTACTAGGATAGATTAGGTTAGAGTGGCAGGTCGCAACAAGGCCAGAGGAGGCCCATTGTGATATCACAGGATCTGATGATCACACAACTACCCGTTGAACCAAGAGGAGCTCAAAGTGAAGCGTTGGAGGCAACTTAAAAAAAAAAATAAATAGGTGGCGCAACAGGCGGGTGACACCCAAGGCCTAGCTTCTCGCAACCATTCGTTTTGTGTGAGTTTCTATTTTTGGAACGAATGGAAGGGAACTACAATTTTATGCCGAGTCCGAACGGCTAAATTGAGAAGCTTTTTCATGACAGTCATACTCTCGGATGTTTGTCAGACGTTCGCGAGAGGTGGCGCAGTAGAAAAAAACTTTAAGATGTAATTTGTGTTTTTCCGGGGATCGAACCTGGGATCCCTCGCACAGTAAACCAGCGCACTAACCAGCGCACACTTGGAGGCAACTTATGCCTTACTAAATCAAAGTTGAATCTTTTAAGCACATTCTCTATGAATGTCCTGTACTACATTAGAAGATATTTTTTCGTCAAAAATACCAATAGCTTTGTTACTATTGGCGTTTTTCTTTTTTAGTTCTGGTCTGAATGTTCTGATTTGTTTATGAAACACACTTAAGCACATAGCTGTCATATGGTTATTTATTAATTTAATTTACCTTCGGTGCCAGAGCAACAAGGCTCGTCCACAATTTCAACTATTTTCTATAGACTGTTTACATCGCATCGCATACGCTACGCTGACGATACGAGCCGTGTGCGGAAGGCCTAAGTGCGTAATCGGCTTTTTACTCAGCCTACTCAGTCAATTTAATCTGAGCTCATAGAGCGCACTCTGATCATTCTTTGAACGAAAAAAGAAACGCAAATTATTAGCTCTCTGAGTCTCTGAGCTAGTTCAGGCTCTGCTCTGAACTAAAAAAGAAAAACGCTTTACTAGATGATATGAAAGAACTTTTAGGTTGCAGTGTCAATCATGTCAATCAATCTCAAATCAAATCATGCGCTGGGTACTTTTGTCGGAGTCTAACAAATTGTAGTAAGTAGTTAAAATGAAGGGTTGTTAATTAAAAAAGTAAGAGAATGAAACCCTGGGGGATACCTGGGTTTTTCAGATTTGAATACTTAAAGCTACTCATTAGCTTAATTTAAGGCCGCCGCGCGGAGTGAACTGTGCTCTTATCAAATGCCTTCATCACAAGGGACCTAATAATGGCCTAAGTGTGTCGGTTATTGCTAATAGCCACTTTGCGCCTTCAGTTAATTCCTCGAATGTCAATATAGACCGCAAAAATTTTGTTGCTATTATCGTTTCCAGGATCTTACTACAAAATGCTTGTTTAACACAACTGAAGTTTCTGGCAAAGAGGGAGGTAGCTTAAAGAGTTGCTGAGAAAAGATTCTTCTTTTGCCTCAGATTCTTGACCGAAAATGCGATGGATTAGTTGTTCAATCACACCTCTTAGCTGTTCAAAACTACAGGAGTTAACTGACAGAAGAAAAGGAAAAAATTAGGACTTACTAAAATTCTAAACTATTTTCTCTTTATTCGAACAATTTCCGTCAAATAGAATTGAAGTGGACCCTCTATGGTCTCTGCAAGGCTTAAGCTGCCTTACAATCCTGTTATGGTTTACCCTCAAAGTTGTTTAAAAATTTCGTGATAAAAACTACAAGTCCAATACTGAGTTACTGGCTCTTGTAAATGTTTTTTTTTCAGAGGTTTGTCTTACAAATTTATATTTTATCCAGCACCATCTTACAATTTGACAACTGACAGCTGATTTTTACAAATTTTTACATTTCTAAAGTTCGCCATGTTACGGTCCCAACCACTCAAAGAACTAGTTGAAAATTTGACTTCCAGATTGCGGCTTTATTTGGGCCAGCCGGGGCTTATATCCCCTAATAATGGAATACAAATATTTTCCTACTGAAGTCAATATTGCGGTCATCACCATTTGTTATGTTTTATTTCATTTAAGAGTTCTGTAGTGTAGATAGATACCTTAAAAAAAAAACACATTTTAGCAAAATGATGATCTGGACAAAATCTTAAAGTGGGGAAAAGACAACTTGGTTGTATTAAATGCAAACAAGACACAGCTCACAATACTTTCTAGGAAAAATGCTTCAACAGTTCCTCTGATCCAAATGGATAACCATCCAATCCATCCCAAGGACTCATGCACCTTTTAGAAGTCACAGTCAATTCAGGCATCACATGGCAGAATCACATATCCTATATCACACGATCGGCGTCCTCTAAGTTGAGCTACCTATTTAGAGCAAGCTACATACTTTAGCCCCAAGCAACTTCTTCTTCTCTACAAAGCACAGGTTAGACCAGGCCTGGAATATTGCTCCCATATATGGAGCTCGGCCCCAAAACATTCACTTAACCTACTTGACAGTGTACAGAGCCGAGCAGTTCCACTTATTGGAGACCCTTCACTCACATCGAATCTACAACCTTTGTTGCACAGAAGACAAGTCGCTGACCTCTGCTTGTTCTATAGGTACTTCCATGGTAGATGTTCCGAGGAACTCAAGGACATTATCCCTCAAAATGCAACTTTTGGGCGCCCCACAAGACAGGCTGCTAATGCTCATGACCATACAGTACACTTGACAACCGCGAGGACATCAACTTTCCAAAACTCCTTCTGTTACAGAACAAGCTAACTTTGGCACTCGCTTCCTGGGGATATATTTCCAGAAGACTACAATTTGCAGCAATTTAAGTGCAGAACTAATAGACATCTGCAAGCATCTCGGGGCGCTGTTGAAGCGTTATAGGTTCGGCTTTCCCGGTAGAAGTATTAAAAAAAAAAGAAAATTAATATTTTAATTGTATTTCCCTGTTCAAGTTTAAAATTTCCAGAAAACAGCTCCTTTATTAATCATATTCTAACATTCCCCAATAAGGCTTAAAAGTGTGTAGAGAAATGGAGGAATCGCAAAATTTAGTAAAGTATCTGCGAACCATCTTAAGAAAATTTTGAACAAAATCAATGATCAAGAGAAAACTGACCTACACCCTGGGTTACTGATGAGCAAATCTACTTTTTGTCATACCTTGACAGTCATTTTGCACAAAAGGAATCAACCTTTGGTCAAAAATGTCCATATTATTTGTAAAAGCAATTTATATTCAAAATTGTAAAGAACAATTTTGCAGTCGCTTAGAGAACTTTGATGTATTTTTGATGTCAGCAACCAACAATTCTAGGGATAAATATTTGAAGGAGATGCAGGATATCCCCTTAAACCAATTCTTATAATGTTATTTGTACGTAGACCAGAACAAGGAATGAAACTACAATTAAAGTTAAATTTAAAAGTAAAACTTTAAACGATACTTCTTCCTGATGATACAATCCGGATAAATCAACACAAATTGCAAATGTATCTGGAGTGCAGCTTTACATAACATTTGTCTTCATTGCAAATTAAAGCCACCCGTAGATCAGTCGTATTGGAAATCGAATTTAAATGCCATTAATTCAAGTATAGCTGTGCATAAATGAAAATTGGCTCAATTTGATTTTTAATATTTTAGGTCGCTTTATTAAAAAAAATTATATGCTATCATTGAGTTCAAATAATTGTCTGAGACAGCGGACCTACGGGTGGCGAATGAATCGATTCACTTCATCAACTGTGTCAACGGTCTAGTTAGGGTCTTAAAAAATACCTCTTTGAACAAGGCTGTCCAGATAATGATGTCAAACTTGTACTCTGGGAAATTAAAGCTTAACCAAATTGAAACGTATACCTACAGTGGCCGGCATAAGTATTTTGACAAAACTAAAGTTAATTCTGCCCATAATTTGAACTTACTTCATGTAAATTTTGGCATCAATGAAAAATTTCGTTTGAATGATACAAAACTTTCCTCAACTCATTTAGTATCCATTGAAAATTAAAATTTTTTTTATACCCTCCACAGGAAGGTATATTCACTTTGCCATTACGTTTGTAACGTCAAGAAGGATTCACCGGAGACCCTATAAAGTATATATATTCTGAATCAGGATCACATTCTGAATCGATTTAGCCATGTCCGTCTGTCTGTCTGTCTGTCTGTCTGTCTGTCTGTCTGTCCGTCTGTCTGTCTGTCTGTCTGTTGAAAGCACGATAGCGTCCAAACGAATTGACCTGGGCGATTGAAATTTGGTGAGAGGACTTCTTTTTACCGTCGTCAGGTTGGTATTGAAAATGGGCTATGTCGGTCAAGTAGTTCTGGTACCTCCCATACAAAACCATTAGTAGACCCATGTGTCTCTCCGCCTGTTGAAATCACGATAGCGTCCAAACGAATCGACCTAGGCGACTGAAATTGAGTGACAGGTCTTATTTTTACGGTTGTCAGGTTGGTATTAAAAATGATCCATGTCGGTCAAGTAGTTCTGCTACCTCCCATACAAAGCCAATATTCGACTCATGTATCTCTCTGTCTGTTGAAAACACCTTAGCGTCCAAACGAATCGACTTAGGTGAATGAAATTTTATGAAAGGACTTTTTTTAACCGTCGTCAGGTTGGTATTGAAAATTGTCTATGTCGGTAAAGTAGTTCTGTTACCTCCCATACAAAATTAATGTTAGACACATACTAACTCGCGTGGCAAACATTTTGCAGGACTTTTATTCAGTGGAGGGTATCAAAGCATCGGCCAGGCCGATGATAACACTTTTACTTGTTTTTTTTTTACTTTTTTCCTCGGTATCAACAAATATATTTTGATGCAAAAAGTTTCTCCAAACAATTCTAATAGTGACTGCAAAAACAATTTTTTCAAAAATCTCTTCGCTAATATTTTTTATGATTTTTTGAATGGGATGATTTCAGAAAAATTTTGTATGAAAAGGAGGAAAAAGTGACTAAAATAGTAATTTTTAGCAATTTTCAAAAAATCATAAAAAATATTAGCGAAGAGATTTTTGAAAAATTTTTGTTGGCAGTCACTATTAGAATTGTTTGGAAAACTTTTTGCATCAAAAAAATGTTTACTGATTTTTAAATGGGTACTTAATAGGTTAAGGAAAGTTTTGTATCATTTAAACGGAATTTAAATGAACTTTCTATTGATGCCAAAATTTACATAAAGTAAGTTTTAAATTCTGAGAAGAATTAACTTTAGTTTTGTCGAAATACTTATGCCGGCCACTGTACATTACAAAATTATCAAATCAACTAGAGCCATTTGGGCGTATTCATATTATTTTTGGCAAGACCTGGATGATAACTACAAAGGTCACTAATTACTCCTCCCTCAAGCAAAATAGAAAAGAACTTCTTCACAAAGTTGCAGCGTCTACAAAGGCTTCCCCTGCTTGGAGGACGATGAAATCGGTGAGCATGTAAATTCACAGTTCTCTGAGCAAGGGCGATTTTTTTCAAACAAATCAACTACACAATGGGCCTTACTAATATCTGTGTCTAGTCTCCACCTTAAGTTTATTGTGGACCACAACAGATGCTTTTACGAAAAAGTTGTAAGTTCATAAAATTTAAGCTGGACACTAAAAACTTTTTTTTTGTGTTAATGTATAAGCGGGCCATTGAAAATGTATGTATGTATGTACTAAAAACTTCAACCAAAGAGATCCTCAAATTCAGAACAATTGCTCAAATTTAATTCTCCGTGTCGT
This sequence comes from Cheilosia soror, assembly GCA_949372485.1. Classification (NCBI taxonomy): domain Eukaryota; kingdom Metazoa; phylum Arthropoda; class Insecta; order Diptera; family Syrphidae; genus Cheilosia; species Cheilosia soror. The sequence goes on from OX443563.1 coordinate 87,905,881, forward strand.
TTAAACCGACATAGCCTTCCTCAACTAGTTGGTTTATTGGTTAGTGGTTAGACCCTTAAAAAGAACAAGTAAAATTGCTCTTGTTGTGGTTAAATTTGGAACTTGACTATGCAAAGAGAAGAAGCTGTGAGCTGCCCTGGCGAATGAGCACATTTGGAGTAGTTCGATTCTAAAGTGAGCGCCTGAGTGAAAAACTATCCACCTATACCACAGATGCGAAGGTCAACTCCATGAACCCCGAGTGGACTTCCAGCAAAGAATTACTATCAAAAATCGCTGCTTGACAATTCATCGAAAGAAGAAATGCATGCTTTACAGAACCCATGCCCTATCGTGGGTTGTGTCCAAGAGCTGGGCGATAAGGTTAACCAGAAAAATATAGTTGATACTTAACTCGAAAGAGAAATGCTTCAATTAATTTTTGGTCCTGTGTGTATACTGTATATATGCGACGAATAGAGGAAAAGGTAGCGAATTTCATTTCATCAGCTCTACCTACCAAGGCGCATTTTGTCCGAAAATTCAAAACAAGAATGCTTCAGCCAAAAGGATCTCAAAATCCTAGCCAGTAGGTTTTAGACGAAATGGAATACCGCTTCAAAGACCATGTCGTCGCGGATATCAGAGCCTTGAATCTAGATAACCGAAATCAGCAAAGTGAGAGACTGCTCTGTCTCATACTCTTCACGGATAGGAAGAACGTAAAGTAAAGTTAAGCCGATGTTTTACCCTTTTGATTAACAACAAAATCTAAAGAATTACATAACTACCCCCAAAATGGTGTTAAATTGAAAGTCCTTCTCAGAGCGCAGACAATGTTAATACCCCAAAAGTAGTTATACCCTTCGTAAAGAAAAAAACAACAGTCCACAATAAATTCCACTTCTTTTTTGTTGCATGTGACACACAGCTTCCTGTAAGCTGGTCTCCATTCAAAAGATCATGATTTAGATGCGACAAACTTCTCTCCCTCCCCCATACGAGTAACTCAGAGACTCCATTCATTATGATTGCTGGCTGACCCATTGAAGAAGACGTCATCTTTTCTTTCTCTGCTTTCATCTTCGGTGAACTCTAAGGCCAGAGGAAGCTCAAAAATACCAATTTCTCCAAAGTGAAGCAACGCATGAGGAGGACAATAACGATGGCGATGACGAACACGACCAAATGCGTAACTATATCCAACACAACACACACACACAGTCGTTGATCTTTGTTAACTTTAAAATTAACAATAAAAAAGAAGAGAAGATCGGCGTCTTGTGTTTTTTATTTATTTATTTTTTTTGCAACGATGTCGCCGACAATTTTTTTTCTGTCATACTTTAGAATCAAAATGATATCATCGTCTTCCATAAGGGTCGTTCCCCACCCGATTCAATGGTTTGTTAAAAAATAAAACTATTTAGGATATTTTTTGACAGTCATTTATTTATGTTGCGTTTCCATCAACTTTTGTTACTATCATCAAGTGATCCACCACCGCATTCTTGATTAAGCGAGTAAAATCGTCTTAATTGAGGGATTACAATCAAGTGACAGAGTGTTCGAGTCCAAAGACTTGTGAGAAAAAGGCGGAAACCAAAATGACTCAGAATGGGCTTTAAAGTGGGGGTGCTCTTTGTTTTTTTTTGTTCTTTTTATTTAAATTGATTCCTGCGGGTCGGTTTGTTTACCCTTTTTGTAATTAATGTAAATTACCGGAACGAATAGCAGGGATGTGACCTTGAGTGAGATCAAACACAGAAAGGGCATTGTCTTGCCTTGTGAACTTTATTAGGGCTAGAAAATTATTTGCTTTTTAAGTGATATGGCTTTATTAATTAATTTTTGGGGGAGTGAACCTTTTAACGCAATTAAATATGCAATTGGACCGACTTGTTATAAATGTAAAGGTTGGGGTGACAATTTTCATTAAAGTGGTTGAGTTAGAAGTGGTGAGATGGTAGTCAGATGTTCATTTGAAATTTAGTTTTATGTCAGTAAAAACTGACTCCCTAATTTTTATAAATACATAATTTTCCTTTTTTTACATATCAAAATCCTTCTCAGTTCTAGTCTCTTTCCTTTTCATAAAGTGACATATTTCTTACGATTTTGTTGGGTTGGATTTCCAGTTGTTGTTTCAGTGTGAAATTCAGGCAATCCTTCTATTCTACTCCAAAGTCCTCGCGTTTTAGTTTGTCTGAAATACGTTTTAAGTATGAAGTATCCAGCAGTTGTAAAACTCGACAAAGACCTTCTACAGCAAATTTAACTAGTTGCAGACTGACGATCAACTCCTTGGGCCTCCGCACACGAGATTAATTCTGGCGGCATTAAACCGATTTTGTAGGCGATGGGGCTGAAGTGAGGGGAAATAAACGGAATAAAATGTTCTGCCGAGTTTGAGCGGTTGAACAAGGCATAAAACTAATACATACACAACTTTCAAAATATTTCAATTGTAAAAATAATACTCCACAATAAAAAGGGGTTCATATATATAATTTTTCTGCCGGCAGAAATCATCCCGTGTGCACTCAAAGTATGGTATAAAAACGGTTTTCTGCCGGCAGAATTAATCTCGTGTGCGGAGGCCCCTTGATTAGATTCAGTCTTCTGGATGACTTTTTTTTTCGAATATTGGCAGATTTTATTGCTTTTGGACCCTACGAGCTAAGTCCCACGTACTACAAGTTCCACAAAATTTGCGATTTAGTTCATATGAACTAACTTGACCACGATTTTCAGGAACTAAGATCCAATTTTGTAAAGGTATGCAAAGTTTCGCATTTATATAAATTTTGCGTAATAATATCCAACCTTGTACCTACTTCAAATATAACAGTGACCCCAAGCAGGGGGGTTCCAGGGGGCAGCATGGCCCCTCATACATATTTCACTGTTCAAGCGATGAAAACTTATTTCGTTGGGAATTTGTTCATAATGAACTACGTCCCAAATGAACTACCTCCCAAACTTACGAACTAGGTCCCACTGGATATTTGGTGGGACTAGTTAGTGGTGGTAGTTAATTTTGGCTAGTGGGAATTGGTTTCATGTTGGACTTAGTTGGTAGGCCCTACTTTGTGGTAGATAAGTTAAGTCAGGGGCGTAGGATGATTTAGTGCCACGCATGCCACGAAACGTGTCATCTGAACAGGGTGATGTAACATCAGGTCGGCGTTAACGTCATCATTCGTGAGCCTGACAATTTCGATTGATAACTGATCACACAGTAGATATGTGCGTTTCAATTGTGACCCATAGTCCATGATTATGGATGCTGTGATAGGTCTCACAGGCGATTAAATAACATGTCAAAGTAACACGATTGACACTAGTTTACTTTCAAGTTAATGGTGGTAGCACGTTGGCACAGCAAGTTGGTTGCAGGTACCATTAACCATATCGCTCTCTTTAGGCGGTGGCCATGGTGTAGTGGTTAGAGTCATTGCTTGTGACCCGATCGGCGTTGGTTCGAGCCCCAGCGGGGGACAGCAATATTCTGCCACCGACCATAAAGAATAACGAAACGAATAATATCAGAGTTTCTGCACCACTACACCAAAAAAGGGGTTTCTGCTTGGTAGTACAATGGACCGAGATTCGTCGGAGTGCTCCAGGATTTGAAATTCCCTTTAAAAAAAGGTTTTCTCCACGTCTGGGCTTCCTTTGTCAGTAATAATAAAGAGAATGGTACGATTTTATGTCATCATCTGCTTATAGTTGTACGCAGACGTTTTTCCTGAGGTTTCAGCGATGGGTAATTGTCTTTCAAAATTTGGTTAAAAAAAATAAATAAATAAAAATGTTTGTCATTTAACTACACTTTGACGTGATTTCGGTGAAACGATGTCAAAAAAGTCAGTCCCAACAGCATTGACAAGGCGACCGACAGTCATTCAATTCCGTCACTTAGTCGTGACATTTTAGCCGTTTCACTCGCATAACAGACTGTCACACAGAATGACGACTTTAGAACAAATACGGACGTCATAGTGACGACAACATGTCACGGTCTGACACAGCTACATATTTAATCACAGCTTTCGAAGTGATACCCCAAACAGGTAGATAGAAGACTGTCCAACCATCTCATCCTGGGCCCTTCTAGATAACGCCTTCCTGGCACCAAATTGGTCTTGCAATCCGAGTTAGGGACACGCGTTTAATGTGACCAAACCATCGAAACACAGACCGCTCCCATCGAAGAAGTAACTGCTCGACATAATTTTGCAAACGCAATCAATTGACAGAAGAAAATCATACCTAACCTTGTACGATTTGAAACTTCCCTCAAGTTACGGAGGACATTCGGGAACATTTTAAAATGCACCTATTTTCGCATCAAATGATGTGCTGACTTGTAAACAGCTGTATTCCCTTATACGATATCCATTAAACCTAATTACATCAACAACGGATATCAAAAGCAATTCAACGTTACACCCCTAGCAATCTGCATCAGCACCAGCGTATAGTGTTGTAAAACATGATGCATTTCAACGAACGAAACATCATTAGCCTTTCGTTTTCAATTTCAAGGGCCAATATCCGATATCGACACCACTCCAACATTGATCCATCCAGACTCCAGCAGCATTTCTCGAGCAATTAAGATAACAAAATGCTAAAAATGCTCGCGTATACACAATCCACACACATGCTGAACTGAAACAGCAAAACAATTAACAAAAAAAAAAAAAAATAAATTCAAATTTGAAAAATTAGTTCCATGGGATCGATTGCTGATTGCAGAAACATTAAGCAGAGCTTTCCACGAATTTACTGATCGTGTGTGGCACTTCAGTTTCAGAATTTCCTTCTTTCATTGCGCGACTGCTTCCACGTTCCATTATCCCGATGCTCGGGCCAAATGGGGCGTGTTGTGTACATATTTTTTTAAATTCTCTGATAATGCTCCCGCTGACCGTCATATGGTCATTCTGATGATTTTGTTCCCTACTTAAGAGCCAGCGCGATCTCTTCTTGGTGATGATCTTTTCCGACTACGTGCTCAGCGAAGGATAAGTTAGTGGATAGCATTTTTTTTTTATTAATCTTCCAGAGTACCAGAGTGTCGATCGCAATGACTGTATTCAGAGCGGGAATTTGCATGATGATAAAAAAAAAGGGGGCGGCCAACGAAGATATTCCCATTTAGTGAAGTGACTATGGACGTAATTAGAATTAAATTTTATTGATCTTTGCTAAATCACTGTACACATATTTAATTATTGATATATCCTTGAGACTCGTTCGCTTTTCATGGCGCTAATTATTGTATGCTAAATAGTTTTAGAACTTATGTACATATAATTCAATTTGAGCATTGCTATTAATGGTGGTGACGAATGACGATATGATCAGTAGGATTATTATCACTCACAACGAATAGTTGGGAATTAGAACGGAACACAGCAGGCAGAGTGACATTAATGCACGTGTTGTCTAAAATGAAGAGTCATCTAATGGCACGTGATTAGGGGAATTTTGATCACTAAATTAAAAGAGGAGATTTTTTTTAATATATCAATCATGGAATGATGAGAACAATTTGTGTTGATCAATAGATGCGTTCCGACTCAAAGCAGATAGAGAAATGCTCCACTAGGGCTCTGAAGAAAATTACATTTACCTTTCCTTTCACTAAAGTTAAAGATGTAAACTAATTATACAAATGGGAAAATGTAATTTATCTTTTTTTTTTCACTTTCACTCTTTTAGTTTTTCCAAATGTATTTTTACTTTCAACATACATAATTGCATTGCCAGGTAGACGTTGGACTTAGTTGAAAATATTTGACATATTTATATTTATTGAAGAGGTCAAGCGAATTTCCCTTTTATAGAGAAATTCCTCAAATCTGGACCAAACTTCTGCAAAATTGAACACAAAAAACAAGACAAAAAAGTAACGAACTGTAACAAATGGTTGATGTATTTGGAGATTGATGTGACGCCATCTACCAGTCAAATTGTGTCCAAAATAGTTAATAATCCTATCCGAGTCATGGGATTCGTTTTTCTGTTCTTCTTTCTAGTGATTTGCTGCACTGTAAAAAAAAAAACTTTTATCTTGTTCTCGGTAAAAACTGGGATCTTAACCCCAAAATGGCACTGTGGATGTTTACGGCAATAACAAGACCTATCATCACGTATGCAGCCGCCGTTTGGTGGTATACAGCAAAGCAGAGGTCAGCACAGGCTAAACTTAACAAAATACAGAGACTAGCATGTGTCTGTGTAACTATGGAGCAATGAAAACTGCACCAACAGCTGCACTTGAGATTATCCCAAACTTACCACCACTTCATCTAGAACTCATGAAAGAAGCAATGGTTAACGCCTATATGCTTATCACAGATGTTGAATCAAATTCCAACATAATCCACACTGATATCCTACAAGAACTCAGACAAAATGAACTACTTGGAATATATTTAAAGGACAAATGTCTACCACGCTATAACTTCTGACACAACTTTAAGGTTACATTCCCAGACCGTCTAAACTGCGAACAGAACAAACCAACATTTGCCAACGATTCACTTGTGTGGTATATAGATGGATCCAAAACAAATGAAGGAGTTGGAGCCGGAGTATACGGTCCGTGCACTAAAACGTCCCTATTCGCTAGTATGGATATAAGCAGTTCCGTATTTCAGGCCGAAATACATGCAATAGAACTTTGCATTCGAGAGAGTCTAAACAGAGCTATAACAAAAAAGCACATTTACATTCTCTCTGATAGCAGGGCGGCTCTACTTGCAATTGACGCATTTGAAATAACATCAAAACTGGTCTGGGACTGCCTTCAAATCCTGCAAATACAGGCCATCACAAACAAGGTCCACCTAATCTATGTGGTAGGACACAGCGGACATGAAGAAAACGAAAAAGCAGACGAATTAGCCGCATCCCAATTCATGATGCCAAGACCATTCTGCGGGCTAACAATCAACATTATAAAAAGTAGTGTGAAAACTTGGCTGAACAAAAAAAAGCTTCATTTCTGGAGGAACACCGAAGAAAACAGGCAAGCCAAAGACTTCATGCCAAACAGTTCCCTCAAAAAAACGAAACAACTACTACAATTAAGTAGAAGTCAGATTCGACTGGTCACAGGCTTCCTTACAGGGCACTGTCATGTCAAAAACACCTGATGACCATTAGTATAGCACAATACAACACTTGCAGACTGTGCATGTGCAACGAAGACACAGAAATAGCAGAGCACATATTTAGGGGTATCGCGAATAAATTCCGATGAAATTTTTGTCAAAATCTTGTCAGCAATGTAAATCAAATTGCTGAATGGGAAACATTCCGGGCGAAATATTATTCGCGATAGGGGTGATTATGTGACTGCAACTGTCTAATAAAAACACGTCAACGTTATATAGGTAAATTCTACCCCGAAGCAGCGCTAGAGCTAGCCGCCTTTATAACAAACTGCGGCATCATGGATAAGCTATAAATGGAGGACATCACAATAGGCCCACTTGTGGCCGCAGTGATCTGGGATTTAACATACAATCTACAATCTACTAGGTTTTTTTTTTTAAATACTTCTCCCGGGAAAGGCAAACCTATAACGCTTCATCAGCGCCCCGAGATGCTATGTTAGTTCTGCACTTAAATTGCTGCAAATTGTAGTCTTCTGGAAATATATCCCCAGGAAGCGAGTTCCAAAGTTTGCTTGTCCTGTAACAGAAGGAGTTTTGGAAAGATGATGTCCTCGCGGTTGTCAAGTGTACTGTATGGTCATGACTCATGAGCATTAGCAGCCTGTCTTGTGGGGCGCCCAAAAGTTGCATTTCGAGGGATAATGTCCTTGAGTTGCTCGGAACATCTACCATGGAAGTACCTATAGAACAAGCATAGGTCAGCGACTTGTCTTCTGTGCACAAACGGTTGCAGATTCGATGTGAGTGTAGGGTCTCCAATAAGTCGAACTGCTCGTCTCTGTATGCTGTCAAGTAGGTTAAGTGAATGTTTTGGGGCCGAGTTCCATATATGGGAGCAATATTCCAGGCCTGGTCTAACCTGTGCTTTGTAGAGAAGGAGAAGTTGCTTGGGGCTAAAGTACCTCTTTGCTCTAAATAGGTAGCTCAACTTAGCGGACGCCGATATTGCGATATAGGATATGTGGTCCTGCCATGTGATTCCTGAATTGACTGACTCCTAGAAGGTGCATTGAATCCTTGGGATGGATTGGATGGTCATCCATTTGGATCTGAGGAACTGATGACGCATTTTTCCTAGAAAATGTTGTGACCAAGTTGTCTTTTTCCCACTTCAAGATTTTGTCCAGATCATCACTTAGAGAACTAGTTTGTTCACATCTCTGACTGTGTGATGTAGCCGCATTTACAGGCCCACTGTTCGAGATAGAGGATATAAGAGTGCTGTCATCAGCAAAGCTGTAGATATTATACGAGAAAGCTAGAAATCAAAAATCATTTGCTCAAAATTCCCAATGTGAGGCAGCATCTTTTCTCACTTCAGTTAGCTATTTGTAAGTGGAACCAGCAGCGATCTCATACTTTGGATTGAAATTTCCCACACTGAAACCTACAATTTCCCTTTTTGTCCATGCTAAAACTTATAGGCCCAATAAAACCAACAATGAAGCAAAGAAATGCAATGTTCGTTAATAAAGGTCAACAAGTGATGCGTTTCGTTATCAAGTGCAGGGGAATTCCTGATTTATACTGACCTAATCGCGTACCTAAACTTAAAAATGTTCCAAATACACAAAAAAAAAAAAATGTTTTTCAAAGACATCAAAGAGTTATACATTTGTTGGTCGATTTTTAATAAGGGTTGACTGATTCAGAAATATATGCATGTTTCTAAATGATTTATATTATTTGTCCATGGAATTAAATCTAAATTTAAAATAACAGGAAACTACATATAGATTTATGTATATCTTAACTTTACTTACTCGTATGCTTTGCCTTAAATACAAAATAAAATTTCCTATTTATTAGGCAAATTACCAAAAATTTCCATAAAACTTCCTACACTCTGACACCACTAAGTGAATGGAATTTTTTTCCACGAATGCCTTGGGTCCGCTCGGATTTATGCCTGGATCTGTGAGATTTCGTAATCAAAAAATTCAGTCTAAAACGGTGCCATGAAATAAAGTCTTATGCAAAAAGGTCCAAAACGTAATTTTGGACTTTATTGCACTTCTGAAATTTTTTGACTTTATTTCATTTTCAAAAGTGCATTCATTTTCATTTCATTTTCCACAATGCATAAACAGTAGAATATGTATAAAGTCCAAAATAACGTTTTGGACCTTTTTGCATAAGACTTTATTTCATGGCACCGTCTAAAACGTACATAGGTACAATGTTTAGCGCTTAATTAAGTGCTAACACATTCGAGTAAAGAAGACTGCGCGTTATATGAAACCTTTTTGAACTTGGAATAACAATCTTCGATTTTCAAGGGCGGTCTGATTTTTTTTTTGGAACGACCTTGTTAGTTGTTTTATTCAACACTGTCGCAGAACCCACATTCGCTATAGTTCCTCTGTTTTGAGACTCCTATTGCGCAAACGTAGATCTAGAGCCTCTGAACATATACAAAATTCACATAAAATATCAATCTTCTTAAGAAATTTAAAACATAAAAAAGTAGACCCAAAGTTCAGACAGTTCGAAAGTTGGGAAGTGAAAACATAACTTTAGTTGTATTTTTTATGTTTTCGGAGGTTTAGCTGACACAGCTCCCGACACAGTTCGGGAGATGGGCAGTGGAAACATAAGATGCAAGTGCATGCGTGTCCAATTTAAGACACATTTACTTTCAGACGCTATGGCTCTGCATGTTGACAGCTTGTAGGGTAAGGGCTCTTTATTTGTTCAGAGCTGGCAGTCTATCGGAACTGGATCGGGGAGTCCCAATCAAATGTCGTCGCCACGATGAAAGCATTTTTAAAAGACTTAGGTATAACCCGTTGAAAACTATAAGAATTAATCAAAACTAAATAACTATCTGACTACGACGATGTATTCACATCGCGCCCTATATTTGGTTGTTAATACTTCGTGTCGTTGACACCTTGATATGTACTCATTCAGTTGGGTCTGTGTATTTTGAGCCATTTGTGTGTACTTGTGAATCGCAACCTCCGATACACACCCTTATTTGCACAGCCGCCTAATGTGAAAATGCAATTCATTCTTATCAATTCGCATTCAACGCCTTGCTAAAATAATGTGTCATGTTAGGTGACGATTAAGTTTCCTCTTAGAAAGATGCAGTCATAAAAGTTCAAATAAATCGTATATCTTTGTCGTTGTGTCACTCAGTTCAACTCCTTTGTAAATCGTTAATTAAAATGGAGAAAATTTCGACTCTTCGGAAAAAGCTTACAATATTTTACAAATTGATTAATTCCTTTAACACGCCCACTTTTTGGGGGCGTTATTTTCTGGCCCAATACCCAATATATTTAAAAATATTATTTACTAGTACTAGCGAAAGCCTTAAAGACGCCATTTACTCTCCACCCACCTTTAAATGTACTGTACATTTAAACACCTTGTTCAGGTAAAGTAATTTTTTGTTTTAATTTTTACTTTCAGGATTACCTCCATGATTGCATGATTCGTATGGAGCAAATATTCGAGGAGCACAGTCGCAATCTGCAACCCTACATAGTCACATTGGATGCTCAGCAACAGCATCACCACACAATGAATGGTAATAATAATAATTCGAATTCCATTTTACCCGATTTAACGCAAACCTGTAAAATGCAAGCGAATACCCAAAAGGATGTGCACGACATCAAATTCTAAGTCTTTCGCGTTATAAAACAATTGCACACACACCTGCTGACACAACATGTTCACCAGAAAACAAACAAACACACACTCTACTTTCTCGCTTTAATTTCGAAAACAAAACGTTATCTAATCGAAATTAAAAAAAAAAAAAAAAAAAAAACTAAATGAGTTCTTGTTAAGTTTATCACTCAAAGCATCCTTTTTTCAATGAATATGAACTTTATTTCTTTTTTTCTTACTTAAAAGTGAATCATTTATACATATTTCTTTTTACCAATTGTTTTGTTTATAAAGAGTTTCCCTTTTTCCATTAAATTTAAAGTTACATAAAAAATAATGTTTTGTTGGTGCTCAAACTTATTAAATATATATTTTATACGCGTTTTGGAAATTATAAAAAAAAAAAAATTACTATTACTACTTTATAATTATATTTCCATATTTTTGTTGGGAAATAACCTAAGAATTATTTGAATATTATATATTATAATCGATTAACTACGCAAGCTAAAAAATGAATCACCTTTTTTTTATATATATATATATAAATATTATATATTGTATGTTTTATTTTTATATAAAAAAAACAAAAACACAAAAGAAAACTTACTAAAAAGGAATTAGTAACACAGAATGAAAATTAATTATAAAATGGAAAATTGTTATAATAAAAATATATGCGAGAGGTAAAAGTCAATTAGGAATAGAATTTTCTTTTCTTTTGTTTTTGTTTTTAAGAAGTATCGTTAAAGTTTTCACTATTATCTATATAGAAAAATACTGTACATTATCAAAAGAAGGTAGAACTATAATAACAGAAGAACTTGTTTTTTTTTTTTTGTTTTGTTTTTATTCGTGAAATGCATAAACCGTAGACATATAAACAAAGCGTCACGCACACAAAACACATAAAAAAAATAAATATTTAGGAAATGTGATTTTTTTTTGCAAGACTTTAGAGAAAATACAAAAAACACTCTGAAAGTTAGAAAAAAAGAAATTCTTAATTTAAAAAAAAAGAAGCAAAAATTTACCATAAATAGACTGAAATTTTTTCACACGCTTACTACTGAATAGCAAATAATACATAATTTTTTTTTATATATATAAAAATACTATATTTTCTTTCTTTTTTTATATATATACATACTGATAAAAATTATACAATTTATACAATTAAAATAAATCCGAATCATACGTGAAACAGTTTCCACTGATTTAAAATAGCTAAATTAAAATAAATTGTAAATTCATTTCAAACTTGAATACAAAAGCATAAAATTCAGCGACAAGCAAATCTACTGTCAATAAATTCTATGCTTGCATTTGTATATAAATATATCAGAAGAAAAATATATAAATATTCATAAAGCATTCGTTATGATGATACTTTAGGTACGACATTTAAATATAATTAAATGGAATAAATATTTTTTTTTTTTGGAAGAAATTTTTCTATAAAAAAAAAACTAAACAAGATGGAAATTTAAGAAATATCGTTTTGATCGTCTACGTGAATGACCTTACAAAATGTAATAGGTTTTTAAAATTTTGGTAATGTCGGTAAAATAGAGGATGGTTGAGGGAAGGTCGAGCGGAAATGCCTTTTTTTTTTTTGTTAATCTCTTTTTGAAGTTCGCTGTCAGTTGTGAGTGGATTTTTCTGATATGGAAATGAAAAGCGGTTCACTAATTCATTAAATGGGAATTTCTGGACAGACTGTTTTTTTATTTGTTCGTAAAGCAGTGCTGCGAACCGATTTTTTGTTAACCTGGAGTCTTAATTTTTTATATATGTTATAGAATAGCAGTTCCGTTGTTGGCCAACAATTTAATTTTTTGACACTGTCCAGAAAAACGCAGGTCATCAAAGGCGACTTTCTATCAAGTTGACACGTGGAAGTGGAAGCTTCGCACAGGGAAGGTAAGGTAATAGTTACTTTTCTCATAGTCAAATGCGACATCCAAGTCGTCCTTTATCTACTTAAAATGATAGACAAATCCAAGAAACTTTTTAAAAATGGTCGCAAAAATATGACTGTCAAAATGACCCTCTTATTATTTTAATTGTCAACTATCAAACTAATCTTACAAAATGCCATCCCTGAAGTATGTAGGTGTCATAAGACTTGTCTTTAGGCCATATTTTTCATTTCAAAACTTTATTTACGATATGCAAATGTAAACATTACTTTGATCTCGACGACAGACTGCCAAAAAACCCATTGGACCTTAAAGGCGTGCATTTGAGCCCAAAATTTTGTGCAGTGAACCACATCCATAAATTACAGACAACCAAAAAAAAAAGTCGGTTTAAACAACGTAAAACTCCATAAATTAAGTAAGTAAGTAAAACTCCATAAATTCACACGAATCAAAAAATCAACTTAAACTCAACAATTACATTTGAGCCTATAAATTCCTTCGATTGCTCCAACAATTTTAAGTAAAAATTATTAGAGTCAAAAATAGTCCACTTGAATCTAGAAAACTATTCGATTTGAAAATGTTTTTTAATTCAAAAAGTAAGAACACAAATTCACGCCAGTCAGAAAATGGCCGGACAGCATTTAGTTAGATGATAATGCGAAATACAGAACAAGGCATAATCTCAGTACTTTTTCTATTTATCGCATATTCAACTCGATATTTTCGCAGTGCTTTGTATGCGTCCGAAGAGTTTAATAACTTAATTTGTGGATTTTTTTTAATAGTAGGTACCAACCTAAATCATAAATTATTCGTGTCGTTTTTTCGCACATTGTTTTTGTTTCTATTACTACCCTAATTGAATTCACGTAGACTTTCGTAAAAACTCACCGACATTTTGGCTGCACACAATTCGAAATATCAATACAAACATAAAAAGTTTATAAAGAATGTTTTAAATATTTGGTTAGTTATTTTTTTGATTTTTCTTATTTTACAAATAAAATATTTAAAAATATGTTAAAACAATTTGTTAGATTTCTAAAAAAAAAAAAAAAAATTATTTTCATCTCAATTTCATAATTTCTTCTTAAATTTGTCTAAAGTTTAAACAAGTGCATGAATATTATTATACAAATTTATTTTAACAAACTATAATTTACTTCTAATTGCATGCATTTAAGTTTTAAGTTTATGTGTAGTATCATAAACTAATGATTATACACACTTTATATATTTTCTTTTCTTGTATATTTTGTTGGTTATATGATTATTTTATATTGTTTTCTTTTCTATTTAGTTGCATGCAATTCAGAACTTGATATGAACATTAACCTTTATAATTTATCTTTAATCTCAATTCATAAAAAATTAAAATGGATAGAAATTTAAATTAAAAAAAAAAAACAGAATAGTAAAAACAGATAATTGCAATGTATAATGATTTTAACCAGAAAAATAATTATTTATATAAAATATAAGACATTAACAATAAACAAAAAAAAAAATACTGGAACTTGAATTCCTCGCTAAACTAAAATGTAAACTAAATTTTAAAACTACGACTTCGTAATAATGCTTGAAAGCTTAATTATTTTTTTTTTAATAAAACGGAACATACCAATTTAAAATACAGTGACTGTTATAATCCCAGAAATAAAATATAAAAAAAAAACCATGAAAGCTTTGTATTATATAAAAAATAAAAATAAAAATATATGTTATGTATTAAAATAAATAAAAAAAAAAAACTGCAATCCTGTATATCGAGGGGAGGGCACTTCCTACGCTTTACAAAAAAAAATAATAACAATAAAAACCGAAATACGAAATGAAAACTATTTCAACAACATGAGGGTTTGGATACACGAAATTTGTCAACATTAAGACAAAATCCCACCCTCGTTCATCATTTAATTAGAAATGATGTTGCACCTGAGTGTTAAACACTTGTGAAAAATGAGACTTAAGGATCTGTAAAAAGACCTCGCTTTAATCTAAACAAAATGAAATATTTATAGTACACAATAAAAAAAAAAAACAACTCAAATTTATGCTTAATATTTTTTTTTATAGTTTCACTGATATAATTACACATATACGCACAGTACACATAGTCATTCCTTAAATAAACCCCAGTAAGGGAAGGTGGTTTCCAAAAAAAGAAACAGAAACCCCCCACCTCTTGCCGTATAAAATGAAAACCAAAGAACATCCTTTCTTCTCTCACACTCAAGTGCAACAATTCAAATATCAAACACAAAAAAAATAAAAAAATCGCCAGCTTGTCAGAGAACGAAATAAAAAAAAATAAAAACTGCAAACGTTTTAGTCGAAACCAAAAAAGGCAAATAAATTTATTTAACAGCAAATATCCTACGAAAAATTATTGTACATTAAAATTTCAAATGAAAATTGTAACAAGAAGTGAAACATAAGAAAAATCCTGTATAGTTGAAAAATTGCATAAATAAACTAAAAATGCAAAATATCAAAAATTAATTGTAAAAGAACTATATTTTTTCTAGATTAGTTTTAAGAACGCTTTAGTTAGTAACTGCCTATTCTAATAAAAGAAAAAGAAACAATAATAAACTAAAACCCTTCTGTAAAAATATTATAAAAAAAAAATAATACTTATACGCTTATTATTTACGTCTTAATTATATATTAACTTAAAGGGAAGCAAAAATCACTAAAACCTATTATAGAAACAAAAATTGGGGAATCAAAATTATGCCCACGAAAATTGTTTATTTACTACTACATACTACTTTAATATAAAATGAAATACAATTTGTAACATGAATTCAATATTTTTCTACTTATATCTTAGTTTGTAGTTATTATTATAATTAATATTATTATTACTCTAAAATTATTATACTTTTTTTTATGTTATGCAAAGCAAGGGTGCAGAAAAGAGAATTGAATTGAAAACAATGATAGAGAGAGAGAGAGGACGAGAGAGCTAGGATTACATTAATTATTTTTATTATATAACTACAGTTATTAATAAACAATATTAAAGAAGAAGAATAAAAAATAAAAAAATAAAAAATAAAACAAATAAAAAAAAAAACAAATACATTTAAAAATGAAAAACCAAATAAAATGCATTTCTTATTTTGTTACTTACTTACTTATCGGGCTCCCGACCCGTGAAGAGTCTTTGCCTGAGACACTGCAGCCTTCCATCCTCTACGATCCCGGGCACGCTGCTTCCAATTGTCCAGACCAAGCGCTCTGGCATCCGCGATGGCTTGGTCTTTGAAACGGAGGTTCGGTCTTCCTTGTCTTCTCGAACCTGGAGGCTGGGATTCGAAGACCCTCTTGGCTGGAGCATTATTGTCCATTCGCTCGATGTGACCGAGCCAATGTAGTCGACGTGTTTTGGCTTTTTGGACTACATCCACATCTTGGTACAGCTCATAGAGTTCGCGGTTGTATCTTCTCCTCCATTCGCCCTCCTCGCACACAGGACCAAAAATCCGCCGAAGTATTTTTCTTTCGAAGGAGCCCAGTATCAGCTCTCCCTTCTTGCTTATCGTCCAGCACTCGGCGCCATAAAGCAGAACTGGCAGGATAAGGGTTTTGTAGAGCACACATTTCGTCCTTCGAGTTAGGAGTTTTGAACCCAGTTGTTTTGCCAAACCGAAGTAGCAACGGTTTCCTAGGGTAATTCTTCGCCGGATCTCCACTAGGGTGTCATTCGTGGAGTTTACGTTTACTCCGAGGTAGGTGAACTCCTTAACTACCTCGAAATTGTTGCTATCAATAGTGACGTTTTGTCCTAGGCGGTGGACAGATGCTTGTTTGTTTGTTGATAGCATGTACTTAGTTTTGTCCTCATTTACTTCAAGCCCAACGGATTTCGCCTGTTCTTCAATCGCCGTGAACGCTTCTATCACGGCACGCTGGGAGCGACCGATGATGTCAATATCGTCCGCATAGCCATTATTTTGTTTACCTTTAACTTTACAGAAACGTCAACATATTTGATATGGGAAGCAGCAGAGTAAGTAGATACATGTAACTCTGAAAGACCGAGAGCTTGTGTAATTGGCAGGTACTAGATAGGTAAAGGCGGCGGTTTAGCATAAATAGGCTGACCAGGCGTCCTCTTTTTGGGATTTCCCAGTTTACGGAATTTTTCGACACCACAAAACTATAACTTAACTGTTTTTCAACACTAAAATTCAGAAATTTTCTGCGTCTTTCTGGTATGAACAGGACCTAAAAATTGTTGTTAAAGGTGAAAAAATGTATTAGCGGTTAATTGAAGGTACATATTTAAAATATCTTCCGAGATGGAGCATATCTATGGATGAGTTTGATTCTTTTAAATGGATGGATTTAAACAAACTTCCCAACAAATTAAAAGAAAATAAATTGACCAATTTTGTAACCTAAAAATATATAGGTAATTAATAACAATAAATAGATAATAACATGCACCTATGCACGAAAAATGGGTAGAATAATTAAAAAAAATACCTATATTGCAGAGTTTGTGTTTTCAATTCCTGAACATAATCAGCCCTATCACGAATTCCGTCGTAATCGAAAATCCTCTACGAATCCCGAAAAATACATCATGGAATCCATTCGTAGTGGAAAATTTGCTACGAATTTCGAAATTCGTAGAATTAGGTATCTCTGAATCCGAATGAAACGGAAAATTTACCTCTTTTTCTACGACAAGTAATTTGTGTCGGAGACGTTGGGAAAAACGATGTTTGCACAGCAAGGTTGTGTTTTTTTTATAAAAAAATAAGAATTTTATTTTTTTTGGTTCTTAATAATTGTTTGCTTTAATAGGACAAACACAACTAATAAGCCACATATCAAAGTTATTGAACACGAAAGCACACCCGAGACAAACTCATGTTCCAGCTCCTCTTTAAATGCCGGTTTATTGAGTTCAACATTTCTTTGAAACTTATAAGTTTATTATTCTTTTTAAAGCATAAAAGGAATAATTGAATTCTCTATACTCGTACGTTGCCTAATCTAAATCAAAGGGATCACAAGAGAGAAGAGTCGCGAAGTATTTTTCCCAGAATTTTCAGATTTCGCTTTGAGAAGGCAATTGAATCCATTTTTTAACAATTTTTATTATTAATTTGTTGTTCAAAAAGAAGAATTATTTAATTATTTGAACGTTTACTCGAAATTAATTTCAATAATTTTCACACATGAACGATGTTTGACACAAAACAGCTGATTTCGAAAATGAGAATGAGAGTGGATAATGAGGCAATGCTTCTGTAGATTCCATTCGGATTTTGTGAAGTCAATTTTTCGTAGTTCGTATCGTAGCTTTCATTCGGGGATTTCCTACGAATGGATTCTGTAATAGGGCTGAATGCTAATGTTGAGCGAATATTGTCTTTGATAATGAGCCAATGGACTGAAGAAAGGAATAGACTTAAGTCGAAATTTTAAAAGCAATTTTTTCTTTTGTAAATATAGTTTTAGAAATATGTCCTGCTCAGAATTTTACAACTACATTCTATTAGAATTTTTCATTTGAGTTTTTTGAAGGTGTCCTCTTTTTGGTGGACAAGGATCTGGTCCCCCTAAGCATGAACCCAAGTAGCACTATTCGCTTTTTGATACCACTGTGATGCAGTCAGTACCTACATTATCACGGCTATCATGGTATCCGTTCGGAGAGTATTTTTCTCTGCAACGCAAATCCAGTCGGATTCGTTTTCCGAACGTGTATCAACGCATTTTGTTCACTAAAATTATTTCCGCGACGAACAGATGTCGGAGAGAAATTGACGTATTGCTGTTAAAAACAGATGCAAAAAACGCAAACCCATCGCAATGAAACGTAGACTGCCGGTGTGCGTTACGTTTTGTCGGAGAAATGTTCCGATCACATAATCGGAACGATTACCATGAAGCAAAATTCTCCGATTCGTACAAATTCGTAGAATTTTTCTTTCGGAACGGATACCATGATGGGACCGTATATAATGTACAACCTGTTGGGTTGAAAAATCGGTTACGATCTTGCATAACTTTAACCGAAATCTCGCTAAGGTCGTCGAAGAATGTTTGTGTAATTGTAAAAACGCATTTATTGTTTGGGAGATGTGTACTTTGTGACAACTTACAAGCGATCTGAAAGACCGAGCGCTTGTCTAAATGTACCAAACTTTCTCTCAGCGAACAAGATTGGATAGTTCTGTTGCACGACAACACGAATGGAGAGTGAGAAACCTTTACTGTTGCTTTAGCTTGCTTTCCCTATGATCTGGAGACCTACTACAAGTAACCAAGAAGAGTGAGGTTGTCAATAAAATTATGTGACGAAGTATGTCTGACATTTCCAACTGAAGGACCGTTGAATCCATTGCACTTGGTGGCGAATAAAAATATTTACAGTTCGACATTACAGTGAAAGCGACTTCTGGTAATTCTTTGCCAGTACCCATAAAAATACTGAGATTAAATGAGTTCAGTGAAGATGTTGTGTTTTGTAGTAGTCCCCGGTTTTCACAAACAAAGTTTCTGACGCTGAGCACTTTTTATCTGTTTTTTTTTTTAATCGTTAGTTGCATTTTTGAAACATTGCATGTTTCAGTGATGGAGATATACAAGATTAACGCTGAAGACTTGGAGGCTCAGCTTTTTAAAACTGAAAGAGATAATTCGGTAAGGAGCAACCAACAAACGTGTAAAATTTGATTGAATGAAAGTATGCCCGATGAATGGAGCCTCAACATCCTTTGGAAGAAAGGAGATCATTTGATCTGCGCCAACTACACAAGTCTCCTCAACACATGATTCTCCCTGCAATTATGTGTGAAATCCTAAAGTCGATCTTAAACAAACTGAAAGGTCGTTTTCAGAGCGGCTTTAGTTTAAGGTCAGGAAATTCAACCATCTTCATACACTCCGGCAGACTTTTCAAGAAACGCAGGAATTCCAGGCCGGTACACACCATCTCCATCTCTTCTTCGACTTCAAGGTCTACGAATAGCGTATTTATAAGCGAATTATGCAAAGATTTGTCAAATTTCGCCATCCCTGGCGACGATGGAGAAATCTCTACGCTTCGTCAAAAGTCCGAAAGAACGCCACGTTTAATGGCCGACAATGTTTAAGACGAGGTGATGCGCTATTATGTAACTTCTTTAACATCATTCTTGAAGCAATTGGGCAATTGGGCGAAATTCACAAGCCACCATCATAGGTAAAATTTTTCAAATGTATTTAGCTACTTGTGCACGCTCATGCCGACAATTTTGACATAATCAGGAGAACTCGGTGAACTATCAGTAACGCTGTTACATAGTATGTATTGAAACTGAAGTTGGGTCTGTAATATATGACTCTCGACGACTCTACCAAAACGCCACAATAGATAGAATAGACATAACTTTGAAGAAGTTGCAGACCTAAGCTCTACAATTACCAGCGCAGAAAGTAAGCAAAAAATCACTTGCCAATTGCTGTTTCTTCGGTCTTAGAAGACATCTAAAAAGTAAAGCCCTCTTTCATAATCACCCGTTCTGCTGTATTCTGCAGACAAATGGAGTTTATTGAAAGCGGATAAAAAGCTATTGACACACATCGAGAGCAAGAATCTTCGCGTGATTTTCGGTGCAGTTTGTATCGATGGAGTGTGGAAGAGTACCGAATAATTACACGCTATACAGTGACTTTGACTTGGTCAAAAAGCTGAAAATACAACGACTGAGGTGGCTAGCTCACGGGAATAATATGGGCAACTACGCACCAGTCCGACGAGGCTTTAAGTACACCACTGAGCGATAAGAAGCAAAAAAGACCCCAGCTCAGGTGTTGGAATCGAAGACTCTTCGGAGTCTTGGTGTTGGTGTGCATTCGCTGTACATGTCATTGTCTTTTTTGACCAGGTCGATGTTGCTGTACAGCTCGTGCAGTTCACTGCTAAATCTCTTCCTCCAAAGCCCGTCAACGCAAACGAGACCAAACATTATTTAGCGTTCGAAGCGACCGAGAAGAAATTCATCCGACTTTGCTAGCGCCAATGTTTCTGCGCCGTAGAGTAAGACTAGCTGCTAGGTTCCACATTTCACTGTCACTCGAAATGAAATCGGAAATGAATTTTTGTGTTCTACATTTTCACTGTATTCGATACCGATTTCAAAATTTTCGGAATTGAGACAAAGTGAAATTGTGATTTCGAAAAAATTTCGGAGTTTCCAAATCGCTCGAAATGCAGAACATTGAAAACGAATTCACTGGATTTGCAATTTCAATTTCACTCGATTTCTAAAACCTAGCCGTATGATGATGATGGTTTTATAAAGAGTCTCCTTAGTGTTTCTTGAAAAGGCCTTACCAAGCAGTTGCCTCCTTAGGCCAAACAGCAGTTGGCAAGTGTAATTCTTCGTTTGATTTCTGCTGTGGTGGCATTGTCAGAGTGCGTATAGCGGAGCCGAAGTAGATGAACTCCCTAACCACCTCAAAGCTGTAGCTGTCGATTCGTCGATGTTGTGTGTCCCTTCTTGTTGACAGCATGTACATTGTACATATTATTTAGTTTTGCCCACCACTAAAACCATTTTTGCCGCTTCTGTGTTAATACTTGCAAATGCACAAATGTGACAGGTCGCTGCGTTCTGCCAATGATGTCAACGTCGTCAGGCAAGTAGTTGCACTGACTTTTGGAAAATTGTGCCCCTAGTGTTGGCTTGCGAGTTTCGCACAATTTTCTCAAGTATGATGTCGAAAAAGTCACATGACAGCGAATCATCCCTTTTTATGACATCAAAGGTCTCAGTGAGATTGCTTTCGATCTTTACGGAGCAGCGAGCATTCTCCATCGTCATTCTGCTCAATCTAACAAGTTTGGCAATATAGCTCGTCTCTATAAATGCTGTCGTATATGTTGTCCGGCTGCAGAGCAGCTCTTCAACTCCTGGAGCATGGAGCAGCGAAATGCTGCCATATGCGGTCTTAAAATCGATGATGATGTGTGAATAGAGTATTATAAACTGTCAAAAAAGGTTATTGTTTCATTTTGAGCTCAGACACATATCTTATACTAGCTTTTGCCCGCGGCTTCGCTCGCGCAGTCCTCAGGATTTGGTACACAGATAGTCAGTTAGTTCCCTCTTTTATATTTATATATCGCGCAGAAAACCTACCTAAAAAAGTACCTAAGGAGAAGTTAGTATCTCTGAAAAATGTGTTTAATGCCCTATTGTAGAAAACAGTTCAAAGATTATATGATCAATATTTTTGTTAGTGAAGCTCTGGCATCTCAACACAGATCATACTTAGCAGATTGAGTCACAATCTATGGGACAAAACATGTTTCTTTTCTGACAAATACAGCGACATGATAAGCACCATATTTAGAATAGGGGGAGCTTTTACCCCTTCATTATATTCCACATCTCCCAGATCTTATTACATTCTTGCTACCAGAAAGATGCACCACTTTCTAGCAGTATGACCCCATTCATACAGAATTCCGCTTGAATATCTTGGAGTATACGTACGTAGATGAAGCGATAAGTATATTCAACGGCGAAAGATTTTGGGACGCATTACAAAGTTTTAAATTGATACGACGAACTGTTCGTGACTTAAGAAAAGGGCCACAAACTAAGTTTGAAGTCGATCGGATGAAATATAAACTTTGACCCCCCTCTTACCCCTTTAAGGGTAGAATTTCCAAAATCGAAGAAAACGTTTTCTTTATTTCTCATAGAAAGTACACAAACCGAGTTTGAAGTCGATCTGATAAAAAATAAAAAATGTCCATACAAACTTTGACCCCCCCCCCCTTTTACCCCTTTAGGGGTCGAATTTCAAAAAATCCTTCCTTAGCGGAAAAAAAACCTCGGTGTAAACTTTTAGCTTTGTAGAGCAAATGGTTAAGGCTGGGCGTTGATCATCTGTCAGTCGGATACTTCATTTTTATACATATAAATATGTATTATTATTCAGGATCCTTTCTCTTCAAAGAGTTTACTGACCTTCGTCTATCCCTCCTCCCCTTCTGTACAAATTTAAATTTTCAAATAGTTCACTCAACTACTCAAAGAAATCAAAACAAACCGAGTTAGGATTAGGACTATCGACCCAAAGCGTACGCGTTCTATACGCATTTGCATAACGAATTCATGCGAATCTATTTCACACAGTCCGCTAATACCATACTCCAGTTCTATTGCCTTGTCATAGATACTCGATTGATATTGATTTTGACCTAATTGTGTTGGTGTGTGTGCCCCCCTAGTTGTACTATAAACAAATCCGCTTAAGTAAACCAACCTCCGTCGGCCGTGCGTCGTGCGAAAAATTATGCAGTGTTCTTGGGCTTGAGCCGTTTTCTCCTTTGTTTACCAACATTGAACTGAATTTGCAATTTTAATTGTTTCAACAATATTCTAGGATTTTTTTCTTTCATTATTCCATTTTTATAAATTGCGCAGTTGGAATGAATAAATTTCGTATTCAAATAGTAATGCGTGTGCTGCATACCAAAAGTCCAATCGATTGCCATTAGTCAAAAGATGTTGCCGAAAATATTTCAGATCTATGAATAGACTTGACAATTAATCATTCACAGTCGATGGAAGGAAGAGAGCAATCAGTCTGGAGATGTCATATAAACATTTTTATTATATTGCGCCCTACATGTGTGGTGTCGCACTTTCAAGGTGATCCAGTTTGACAGGCGCATCAGGCAAGCAGGATCTACTCGATCCTTAATTGCATTCGCCGTGTAATTTCTTTAAGTACACGTATTTTTTTCTAAATGTCCAGACATGTTATACATATTTTATGTTTTTTTTATTAAAAAAGATGTTTCGCAGTTGCGTGCATGAAGGTTACGCGCATTCCGTACTTTTATCCTAATGAGCTGCAATGACATCAAAGCCGCAGTGTATAGTGAATTAAAATGCTGGTTGAGCTTCGAGGTGATTATGGAGGTACTTGAAATGGATTGCCAGTCAAGGATGTTCGGAGAAAAAAAATCCAAAACAAACCAAATGGCCGTAGGGGTGCCAAATGAGACTTAATGGCTGAGATACGAATATGAGCAGAAGCAAAAACCTCCGCAGCTGTGGTAGGTAATTCTCTCATGTTTTTAATAAAAAAAAATATGTTCAACTTATTCAGAGCAAATAAAATATTTAAACCGTCTCTTGGAATCTTTGTGTGCGCGAGATGTACCTATTTCTTCGAGTATTTTTCGCAGTATTGAAAGTGTGCGCACTTGCCGTTTTAAAGTGTATCTTTGAAACTTGAATTTAAAGTTACATGAGAGTCTAATAAAATGCTAGACTGGCGGATCTTTACCAAGAAGCTATTGAGACCCATTGTGATTACATGACAGGACATACTAAAGGCTCCGCCATCTAACGTTTTTTTTTTTTCAACTAGTTCTTATTTCGCGAATGGTAACACTTAGCTCATGTCTGATTTGACAGATAATTAGTTTTATCCTTCCGCTGAACGAATATGGTTGTGTATACGCTTGAACAACGCTGGGAAATATTGCGACATTACTTTGAAAATCATGGTAATGTTGCAGAATGTGTGCGAAAATTGCGTACGGATTTTGGAAGAAGAGAAGCACCGTCAGCTCCGTATGTTCGTTATCTTGTGAAAAAAGTGAAAGAAACTGGCATCCTCATCAATAAACCAAAGCGTGAAAAGCCAAAAACAGTGCGTACACCCGAGAAAATTGCTGCTGTGGCAGAAAGTGTGCGTCAACATCAATTCACCGTCGTTCTCAACAATTGAACATTTCGGAGACATCATTGAGACGAATTTTGCATAAAGACCTTGGTATGACGCCAAACAAAGTCCAATTGGTTCAGGAGTTGAAGCCAACTGACCATCCAATGCGTTTTCGCTTCGCTAAGTGGGCCTGCGATCGACTTAGTGAAGATGCCGATTTTGCCAAAAAAATCATCTTTTCAGATGAAGCTCATTTTGATCTTGGCGGGTATGTAAACAAGCAAAATTGTCGCATTTGGGGCACAGAAAACCCGCACGCATACATTGAAAAGCCGATATACCCAAAACGAGTCACTGTTTGGTGCGGATTTTGGTCCAGAGGCATAATTGGGCCATTTTTCTTCGAAAATGAGCAAGGAGTGGCCGTTACAGTCAATGGCGATCGTTATCGGGCCAGAGGATATTGGCAACATTTGGTTTCAACAGGACGGCGCGCTACGTGCCACACAGCCGAAGCTACACTCTATGTTTTGCGCCCTGTTTTTGAAGATCGCATTATCAGCCGCAGAGCTGATGTCGTTTGGCCACCGCGGAGCTGCGATTTGACACCGTTGGACTATTATTTGTGGGGTGCCGTAAAAGATAAGTGTTACGCCGACATGCCAGAGACAATTGACGCTTTAAAGGACAATATTCGTGAAGCCATTGGTGAAATACAGCTGCACACAATCGATAATGTGCTTAAAAATTGGACCGATCGTGTAGGCTACTGCATGGCCAGCTGAGGCAGCCATTTTAAATGAAATTATTTTCCATTATTAACCGGAAGGATTGTACTTTCAAATAAAAAAAGAAATTTGAGAAAATATTCAGTTGTTTTTTTTTATAGCATTTTCAAAAAAAAAAGTTATTTGGCGGACCCTTTATATACAACTAACAAAACCATTCGGATATGTTGACGAATCTTTTTAAATCTGGTAGAAGTTTTCTTATATCTTTCATTCGTAAAGATACCCAGTCGTTTGGCCATGTTTCCAATGATGCAGTGTCCGGTTTTTACCTCAACGATAGCACTCGGATTTGGTTTCATTCAGAAGATGTTAGGATCTTTCACCTTTTAGTGTCAATTGTGGCCCACAAGCCGCGAGTTATGGTACAGCTTTTCTAAAGTAATGGAGAGTTCTATACAAATTTCCATTAGGTAATCTTTTTTCAGAGGTCGGACAATATTCTGGACGTTTAGGAACGCCAAAAAGGGGATTGACTGCTCTGTTCCACATTTCACTTTCACTCGAAATGAAATCGAAAATGAATTTTTGTGTTTTACATTTGTTTTTACTGTATTCGATTTCAAAATTTTCGGAATTGAGACAAAGTGAAATTGTAATTTCGAAAAAAATTCGGAGTTTCCTATCGCTCGAAATTCAGAACACTGAAAACAAATTCACTCGATTTTCAACTTCGATTTCACTCGATTTCTGGAACCTAGCTGTGGGTGTCTGCTAGTATAATCAACCAAACCCACCTATTACAATAGTTTAACATCCTTGAGCGAGAATGCAACCTTAAAGGGGAATAAATCAGAGACATTGGTCAAGAATCATAACCAAGGTTGATGAACTTGATTTTGTTAGGTCAACGGCGCGTTCGGTAGCTAGGAGCTTCCGTTCATCATACTGGGCGGTTCAAAAAGCGTTCGTTTTCCAATAGTGTACCGTCACAATCAGTACGTGCTTAGACTTAAATCTTAAGTTAATTACTTACTTCGGCTACTCTGCAGTTCGAGGTGCACTCGGTCGTTAGTGCCAGTTGGATACTTAAAGTCGCTTGAGGTCTCCTTCTACCTGTTCGTTGTCGGACTCTAAGGGACAGACCGTCTGTTTCCATCCACTCTAAATGTACTATAGCCATCTCGGATGACTGTTGTAAAATTTGTTTACCCAGAAAGATGTCGCTACACAGCTCGTATAGTCAAAAGTATCTACGTCAACGTAAGCGGGACCAAACATTTTACGAACAACCTTTTTTTTAATGACGGAGAATTAATCGTTGGCTTTGAATAAAGTCCAAGCTTCAAGCTTTACATGGAGTTCAAGCTTGATGCAGAAGCAAGCGATGTCAAAACATGACATTGCACTGTATAGTTCGCCTCTTAGGCGGCTTCAAAATCGATTAAAAGATGTAGATGTAGAGCATCAATTTGGACCTCTTGGCTTTTCTTTAGGATCTGTTTTTTGTGTTTAATTTGATTGGCGGTGGACTTTTCTGGCCGTAAATCGCACTGATAATCTAATCACGTTATAGATAAAGATGATTAGGTGTTTATACAATATGCCAAATTGGATGGCGAAAAATTGGTCTATACTCCCTACCAAGTCATCTCCAGCTGCTCTAAAAAGCTTGGTAGATAAACCGACAGGCCAGAAGCTTTGCTAGTCCCTAGCTTAGACATTGCTATCTAAACTTCGTTTTGATTAGGTCGACGAAAGTAAATTTCATCGTAGCAGCTTAAGCTCACTTTCACATCGTTCTTCTAAACGCGTCCTATTTTGCTGCGTTTCTAAGTAGAAATTCATAATCGAACCAGAGGCTTCGAGTTGGTGGTCGAGTGAAGGTCTACACCTCTGTCGCGAAATTTCTAAAGGCAGTATTGCCACTGGTCTTCTGAACTAGCTGAATGTGGTCATTAATACTCAGAAAACATGAGGAACTGTAGTCCCAAGATGCTAACATTATGTTATGGAGAATGCTTCTACGCCGCCACGGTTGGAAAACCCGCACATATTAATGGGCATTAAATTAGGCAAGGAAGCAAGACTCAGTTTTCTGCGACCCTATTTCTGAGAAGCTACATCAGAATTATTTAGCGCTAAGTGGATGGTCAAACTGAAATTGACCAACTCATTGTGCATATATCGATGGAGCAAGTTATTATAAGACGTCCGTCGTAATAAAGTAGCTAAACTGCTGGACAAAGCGGGAAGATGATTAAAAGCTGAAAATACTTAGGGAAGTTATTGCTAAAACCCATTTTAAGCTTTTTTGTATTGATCTAGATTTATGAATAATGGAAAGTTGAAAGAAATAGAGTCATAATAAAAAAGGTTGCACCCACCTTTTCACACCTCTTGAGAATGCAACAAAATCTCGTGCCACATTTGAAGATTGTCTAGAAGTTTAGGCTGAAAAAATAAGTTAGCGGCCCATTTTTTAATACTTACAGAAGGAATTTTTCAAAGACCCTGTTCTTATCGACCGTATTGAGCACATAATGAACCTGAGTGCCAAATTTGAAGCCTCTCTAATGGTGTCTGTGGCATGATTTTTTTTTTAGATTTGTATGCATTCTATCAGATGTTCGGAGAAAATCAAAAAACAGCCTTTCCAGCATTTTTTACATTTTATTCGTTTCAAACAATATAAGATGATGATCAACAGTGATATGTACTATAATAAGACCTATAAGAATAAGCACTAAACTTTCTCAATATTAGGTATGTCAAAATTCCCCACCATAGCGTTAACCAAATGCTCTGCGATGTTGCTCACCCAAAAACACGATCATTGCCATCATCAAACCAATTATCAAGCAATTCCATGCAAAGCGCAGTTGATTCAAATTAAAAGGCACTCGCAAATCCTCTGGTGGAGTCGGCACCGGCAACAGACCTGCCATAGCGCCCTCCCATGACGCATCACTAGTCCACTTCTGTATCAAACCGGCTTCGCACGCCTGCAATATGCAATTTTTTAAAATCTCAGCAAACGGTGAATGCCGGTCCATTATAAATCCAAGATGCAAATCGTACAGACTATGATGAATCCTGTGAAACAGAGGTCTGGACATTTTCGCTTGCCAATTCAAAAGAAACTCGGCAATGTCCGAAGACGCAGTGTAGGCAAAACTTTGATTCCGCATCGAGTTCAGTTCCCTCATATGGACAGTATTATTAACCGGGTTTATAATCCCTACAATGTCGTTGTAAATAAAGTCCTGATGGGAAATGTAATTCCATTCGTGTTCGGGTATCATTAGAGGAACATTATGCGCAATCAGGTCCGTTACTGTGTTCCACTCTTTGGTTTTTATATAAACCGTCAAAAAGGATGTCAAAAGATTGCTATAGATGTTGACGAGAATGTGCGAAAGTAAAATGACTTGGATGTGGATTCTACGGCCCCTGATCAAATCTGTCCCCGTAGGCTTACCAATGAGCAGCAAAAGCGTTTGACTGAAGTAGGTCCACAAGTTGACCGGCTCATTGGTATAGAAGTCATTGATGATATGCGCAACGATGATGTAGACTAAGGCGACGCAAATATAAATCCAAACTGTGAGTGCAAATGGCTTTAGAAAATACTCATGGGGATTAACAAAGCCATTGAGTGGAACCAGAATAGTCCATGGCTGAAGAAGTATGGGATAGCTAATTGCATGTTCTCCCTGCTTGCTGTATGCGTTCATGCTGATGTCGATATCACCATTCATGGCTGCTGCAATCACTCCCGGTATAGATAGATCCGAAGAGTTGTTGATTAAAATGTCGGTAAAAGTTGCATTGTGCTTGTGCACGAAGGTGACGAATAGTCGAGCAACATAGCCTCCAACCTCCACTAGGCCTTTTCTGTTTTGGTACCAAAAAGTTCGGGGGAAATCCGTCTGAACGGTTGTGCGAAAATTAAAGCCATTCAAGTCCTTCAATGCGTCGGGAAGGGGCCCATCGTTCGTAAGTCGTTGAACTGATATATCCGCGTACTGAAGGTAGGCTAGCGCTATGTCTTCAACGAGCCCAAAGATTCTCGTAAATTTTCCATCCGTAAAATAGAGACAATAATCCTTGAATACGTCACGGCTGTCAGCAATTATTATGACAAACATTCGAGTGCAAAGACGTTGCACAAATTGCTCTATCACATGGTAGAGGGAGGGGTTTTCATCTACCTGCACCACTAAGATGATGTTTTCTTCAATCGACTTGAGGGTACTGAAGTCACTTTGAAAATATGTGAAAATCACTACTGGCATGTTGAAGTCGTTGTTGGAAATTTCACTCAAATATCTGTCATCCACTCCGACCAGATACACTGTAAACGGCTCGATGTCCTTTTTAATTCTCCCGATGAGGTTACGAAACTCAGTGCAATTTCCCCGGATGCCGGTGACTAACCAAAAGCCAAGCGTTGTGACACTCAGGAGGTGCATTTTAAAATGTGTCGCTTGAATTGAAGCATTTTGCGTGTCCGTGTCCTTCTGCGCGCTCTATTGGTTTTGCATAATTATTAGCAATTACATCGCTCGCATATTTATATGGTAAGCAGTTATTTAACCAAAATGATTGGTTTAAGCAGTTTAAAGTGCCTTTCATGTCCTTGTAGATCTAAACTCTATCTGGATATCGCAAATGTTGAGTACTGGTGTAAGCCACAGCATTTTGGCACTCACTTGGTGTTGCGTGAGACGAGGGCAGGGTTATGCATGCATAATAATTATAGCACTTCAAATAAACGCCTACCTATTGGACAGTGGGGACTTAATGAAAGAGGGAGATTCGAATCTTGAAAATAATAGCTATAGAAACAAAATGGTTGGCCATTCCTATTTTTTGTACGTTATATAAATATTTTTAAAAGTAGCAGCAACTCATTCGATTGTTGGCTTACTTAATTTACTTTTTATTGTGGTGCAGTCGGGAGCACTCACAAGGAGCCGTTTACTATAAACACGGGTAAATGCGGTCACGGAAAGATTTCAGACCAATCAGCCTGACCTTCTATATACTGAAGACTCCCAAGCTGCTCCTATAGACAGTCATATGAGTGTTATAATAAAGGTACCACTCCCCTTTAGGTTCTTCTAACGAAGAGTAGCAGTGAACATTAGAACACACGATACACTTTAAAGAATTCACTTTAGCCGCCATCTTTTTGGATACAAAGGGGGCTTTCAGCTTCTTACATGCTGAAGTAATTCCAAGATTCCATACTGCACTAGGGATAGGAAATTAAATGAGTCGCTGGATTGATTCTATATGTAAACAGTACCAGCAAAGTTCAGGCAACACTAGAAAATAGCAACATAACCTAATTTGCCAGCCGAAAAACGCCCCAATAAGGTCTTATAAATCACCTTTGGCTCATAGTAATGAAAAACACCTCTTACGTTTAGACAGACAGAGAGAAGGCTACTGGTATCAGGAATGTTTTTTGAAAATACTTTAGTCAAGGTAAGCACCAGACTTAGAATTTGTATATTCTTGGCAAAACCGAACTGATACTTTTTGCCGCCAAAACCAAAATATCCGATTTCAACCTTCTTCGCCTAAAAGACCAACCACTCTCACTATCGTCCAGTGTTAGATATCTGGGAGTGATTCTGGAATTCTGGGGGCTTATTCCCAAATGCGCGGCGGATCGCTTTTAATGGCGGATTGGTATTTTTGTATTTCCAAAAGCTGTCAAAAGCGATAGCTATTCAGGTGACGAATCCTCACAATAGCTATCGCTTTTGAATGGATCGAATCGCTTTTGGAAATATATAAATACCAATCCGCCATGAAAAGCGATCCGCCGCGCATTTGGGAATAAGCCCCCTGGTCCGCAAGCTAAACTGTCGACAGCATGGACTGCTTTCTATATGCCAGTGATAGGACCTTTGGCACAAGGTGCACTCTGCAACTAAAATTAACCCTGTGGATTTTTACAGCCGCGCAATTAACAATCATCACTTATAAGTCAACAGTATAGAGGCAAAAAAAAAAAAAACTTTTAAAATAACCAACCTCTAGAAAGTTCTAAGAAAACTGTGCATAATCAGCAAAGGCACTCTCATCAGACGCCCTTACAGTTCTTTTGTATCTTTTACTTCTAGACCTTCATAATAAAAACATCGCACCACATAGTACTGCTCTGTGCGACCCTATGAATATAGCAGCTTAAAGCTTTCTCTATCAAGAGAAATAATTTCAATCTTAACAGATTATTTATTACTTCACAAAAAATTTGGAAGTTAAATTCCCTCTAGGGTTAGATTGGCAAGACGGACGATTCACTACACACGCGGGTATGTTTCCGAGTCCCTAAACGCCTCAGAATCATAGAGTCTTCCAGATATCAGCGGTGAACTACTTATTGCTATCTGCATAAGGCAAATAACATACTCCGCAGCAAAAGGTAGACACGCTGATTGACAGCTAAACTGCCACCAAGTGACCAAGGTTATCGCCTAAATCAACATAGAATCAGTTCACATCCTGCTTAGGAAAGTCAGTGTTAAACTCTCCTCAGAATTCCTAGTAAAGGAGAAGACTGAAGAACTACTAGCTACTGCCGCAGTTGTATTAACGCAACCGAAAAATAAACTACCATTCAATATTTATGCCCCTTCCTTGTCCGACGCTAGCTAGGTGGCCCAGACTTGACACTTCCTCAAGCTGTATCTATACTGTTCTCTTAAACAAACTTTAACAAATAAGTCAAACGGCTTATGGTAAAAAATTCTATACCTACCTAACCCAGGCAAGTACCTGCAATCCAGATGAACCTCAAGCTCCTCCATCAGTCATCAAACGAAGGAAAGATGCCAGAGGTCCCCTTCTACTGGGAACACCACTCAGGGTATTAGGGTCTTGTACTGCGTTGATCGAAAACTCTCCATCCGCTAAATGGACCTCCGAATAATTCGTAATTTTTTGACTGCATCACTCTAGAGTCAGTACATTTCTTCCTTCTATCTCCGTGACTGCAAACTGGAACGAAGAGCTCACGGGCATTTTTTTTTGTGGCAAACAAATTAGTAGAATCAGCGATTGATAAAAGTTATTCTTCGAATGAACTCAGTAATTGCTGAACCTGGCCGCAAGCCCTCAGCGGGCCTCAGGTTATACTCTTTGATGTTTGTCAGATGTTTCCAAGAGGTGGTGCAGTGGGAAAATACCTTAAGATGTAATTTGTGTTTTCTGACTATATAGACCTTTAAACCCTCGCTAGTAGTCCAACAGTCTGGAACCGAAATTTGAGCGAATCATCAGATGGAAATCATTCATCTTTCCTCAGTTACAAATTCTGACATTTTGTTCTTTACAAGCTGGGGGCTTATTCCCAAATGCCCCGCGGATCGATTTTCATGACGGATTGGTATTTTTTTATTTCCAAAAGCGATTCGATCCATTCAAAAGCGATAGCTATTGTGAGGATTGCTGGCGGATCACAATAGCTATCGCTTTTGACAGCTTTTAGAAATTCAAAAATATTAATCCGCCATGAAAAGCGGTCCGCCGCGCATTTGGGAATAAGCCCCCTGACCAGTGATGAGCTTAATCTATCCAAATTTTTCCAACCGACAGAAAAATTAAAAAAAAATAATCCCTTAGCCGTTTATACGTTTATTTCTTTCAAATAATATAAACATTAAATTTCCTATACTAGTAACAGTAAGATATAAGACAAACTAATCAACGCCTTCCAAGGACCCTGCAATATTTTTCGCACAAAAATACAATCGCTGCAATTGACCAACCAACCAGTAAGCACGTCCATGCAAAGTGCAGGCGATCCACATTCAAAGGCAATAGCAATTTATCTGATGTGACCGGAGAGGGCAATAGACCAGCCTCATTTCCCTGCAATACCACATCCGAAGTCCACTTCGACATCAGGCCCGTTTCCCATGCCCGCATTATGCACATTTTCAGGATCTCGGCAAAAGGTGAATGTCTGACCAATAAAAATCCTAAATGGAAATCACTTATCCTATCGTCAATCAAATGAAACAGGGGTTTGCCGACTTTCTGCTGCGAGTCCAAAAGGTACCAAGCCCTGTCGGTTGATGTAGTATAGGCAAAGCTTAGATTGCGCATTGAGTTCCTTTCCCTAATGTGGACACTGTTATCGACAGGCTTAACGAGTTTTGAAATACTCATATTAAGACTTATTAAGTACTCGCCTTCATAGTTAGGCATCATTATAGGCACGTTATTGTCAATAAGGTCTTTAAATGTGTTCCACTGTTTAATTTTTATATTAACCGTTAAAAAGGATGTCAAATAAATACAATAGATATTGACGAGGATATGCGATAGTAAAATGACTTGGATGTGGATTCGACGCGCCTTGGTCAATTCTGTTCCAGTAGGCTTACCAAGGAACAATAAAAATGTCTCACTGAAGTACTTCCACAAGCTGAACGGCTCATTTGTATAAAAATCTTTCAAGGTGTGCGCTAGGATGATGTACGCCAAGGCGATCCAAATGCAAATCCACGCCGGGAGTGTGAAAGGACTCAAAAAATACTCATCAGGATTAATATAGCCGTTCAGCGGAACCAGAATAGTCCATGGCAGAAGAAGTATGGGGTAGCTAATTGTAAGGTTTCGCGGTTTGCTGTATGGATTCATGCTGATGTCGATATCACCATTCAAGGTTGCTGTCATCACTCCTGGTATATACAGATCCGATGAGTTGTTGATTAAAATGTCGGTAAAAGTTGCATTGTGTTTGTGCACAAAGTTGACAAACAATCGGCCCACATATCCTCCAACCTTCATGTGTCCTTTTCTGGTTTGGTACCAAAAAGTTCGGGGGAAGTCCGTCTGGACGGTTGTGCGAAAATTGAAGCCATTCAAGTCTTTTAAAGCGTCGGGAAGGGGTCCATCGTTCGTAAGTCGTTGAACTGACCTATCCGCGTACTGAAGGTAGGCTAGCGCTATGTCTTCAACGAGCCCAAAGATTCTCGTAAATTTTCCATCCGTAAAATAGAGACAATAGTCCTTGAATACGTCACGGCTGTCAGCAATTATTATGACAAACATTCGAGTGCAAAGACGTTGCACAAATTTCTCTATCACATGGTAGAGGGAGGGGTTTTCATCTACCTGCACCACTAAGATGATGTTTTCTTCAATCGACTTGAGGGTACTGAAGTCACTTTGAAAATATGTGAAAATCACTACTGGCATGTTGAAGTCGTTGTTGGAAATTTCACTCGAATATTCAGCATCCACTCCGACCAGATACACTGTAAACGGCTCGATGTCCTTTTTAATTCTCCCGATGAGGTTCCGAAACGCACTGTAATTTCCGCAGTTACCGGCGCCCAATAGGAGGCAAATCGTTGTGACACTCAGGAGGTGCATTTTTAAACATGTTTGTCGCGTTGAGAACTGCCTCGGGTACACCTAAAGTTTTGTATATTCATTAACCTATAATTATATTGCACCCCTGTATTTACACGGCAAACAATCTGTGATGTAATATTATGATTGGTTAAATATTCATGTCCTTGTCGGGCTAATCTTTATCTGCATCACTGATATGCCGGATGGATAGGGAATTGTGTGTAGTTAGTTAAAGTAATTGAAAGACCTGTTGATAGCTATAGTGCCGGTCCTGAGGAGGTGGCGTTTGCTATTGGAAAATGTTCATGCGTGAGACGATTGCTGGGTGAAGCAAAGGCAATTATTGCTTCACTTCAAATAAACGCCCTCCGATTAAAAGTTTTCAGAATAAACAATGTGTGGCCCGATGGGAGTTGTAGATTTAAATCTATTGAAATAATTGGAACGAAGCGATTGGCCTCGATATTTCCGGTTTTGCAAATTATCTTCTTTGTGTTAGATATGGAATTCGTATGTTTTTTGTATTCATTCATTAATTTTCAATTGTCCCCTCTATCCGTTATACGGGCTGCGGGTGTTGGATGCACTTTCGATCTTCCCCCACCGATAAGAGAGACAGAAACTAGGATAGAGCAAAAAGAAGAAATGTACAAAATGTATACAAATATGGGGCACTTTTAAATTTGTGGGCTCTTATTATTTGCTTGACGGTTACGGGGAAAGAGGTTGTCCCTTACCCATTATGTGATGCTACATATAAACCATCTCGTTGATTTGACGAAGTTCATTATCTTGTCTATTGATGTGCTGGAAAGCTCGTCCAGGTCCTTGAAGAAGTTACTCCCTAGGAATTTATACCTGGTCTGTTTGAGACCTGGGCAGTGACATAGGAAGTGGGTTGTATCCTCAAGAGCTCCCTCATCACTGCAGCCTCTACACTGTTCTTCTTCAGTTAAGCCCATTTTCTTCATATGGCGCCGTAGAGTGTTGTGCCTTGTTATGATACCTACGAGAGTGGACAGGGATTTCCTATCCTTCCGCATTATCTTCTCGGTTTTGGTTTCGATGGATTTGATTCAAACTTTATGGATTTGTGAGAACACACGGTGCAACGAAATTCGATTTTTTATTTAGCTCTAAAATTAAATGGATTTACCATAAAACAGTTCACAAAATGTTTTTAGTTGCTGCCTTGCCTATCGTTGTTTCTTTGAGTAGTATAGCCAGCTATTCGGATCTAAGCCCTGCTTTATGCTGATGAAGCTTTGGTCATTATGTAAAGTGGTGTGAAGTTGTCATCAGTCCCTTCGAGAGACAGGTTTGTAGAAAAATGTGTGGTCCCATTTGAGTAAATTCAATGACGAACTGTACGAGCGGTAGACCGGACCATCAAAAAATACGCATCTTTCGTCTAAAATGGCTACAACATGGACATCATCGGTCTGGCCTAAAGAGTCTTCGTCTCCAAACTAGGGGGACAACGCAGTAGAAACCCACCTTAAGTGTCATTCACAAGCAGAAACGGACTTCAAGAAACTAATGTCGTTTTCGGTTGGTCGTCCAGAACCGTCCGGAAGCAATGCGGACACTCAACTGACTGTTCTTTTACTGAAAAGAAGAGAAATTTACGACTGGATTTGAATTCAGATCTTGGAAAAAACCCAGGAAGTCCAAATCGATACCCACCACCTTTTCATCGATTTTAAGGCCGACTATAACAGCATTTATAGAGACGAGCTATACAGAGCAATGTCCAACCGAGACCTTCGATGTCAAAAAAGGATTTAGACAAGGCGATGCGCTGTCATGTGACTTCTTCAACATCGTTCTTGAAAAAATAGTGCAAAATTCAAACGCTAACACCAGAGGCACTATCTTTCAAAAGTCCGTCCATCTACTCGCCTACGCCGACGACATCGACATAATCGGTAGAACGCAGCGTGATGTCACTGGCGCGTTCGTGAGCATTGATACGGAGGCGGCGAAGATGGGTTTGGCGGTAAATGAGGGCAAGACAAAGTATATGCTGTCATCAAGAAAGGACACCCAACACCGACGTCTTGGACAGAATGTCACTATATACAGATGTAACTTTGAGGTGGTAAAGGACTTTGTCTACCTAGGCTCCGCTATAAACTCACACAATGACACCAGCGCTGAGATTAAGCGAAGAATAACTCTTGCCAATCGCTGTTTCTTTGGGCTAAGAAAGCAATTGAGTAGCAAAGCCCTCTCTAGAACAACTAAAGTGACCCTTTATAAAACCTTAATCATCCCAGTCCTTCTTTATGATGCAGAGGCATGGACTCTATCAAAAGCGGATGAGGTTACTCTTGGTTGCTTCGAGAGGAAAATTCTTCGAGTAAATTTCGGTCCCGTCTGCATAGACGGTGAATAGAGGAGGAGATACAACGACGAACTGTATGGGCTGTACAGCGACATTGACCTAGCCAGAAGAGTGAAGGTCCAACGACTGCGGTGGCTGGGTCATATAGAGCGAATGGACGTGAATGCTACGGCCCGGAAGATCTTCGAATCCACACACGAGGGACGGCGCAGTAGAGGAAGTCATTTACCTTTAAAATGCACTGTGTGTCTTTTACCGACAGGACTATGGTGCTTTTGGATAAATATGGATCTATCACCTGTAAAGGTCTATTGAATGTATATTGTATACTGCTACAATCAGACCACTCATCCCATTGTTTGGTTGAACAGGCTCGCACATTAATTCGTCATTGCATCTTTTTCTAGAATTAAAAAAAACTATCCGTCTCTGTCAACCGCTTTGGGGCCTTTGATAGCCCATTTGGATCTGCTCTTAAAGCTCTGTTAAGGCTCTATTAAGGCTTCTTATTCTTGGCAATAATATCATGAGCTACACTCTAATGGCTGTCTCTCGATTAATGACTGGTGTTTTTGGTATTACTTGGATTGAAGTTTAAGTGACATCGCGCAAGGATGTGTCCTGAACCTGATGCCTCATGGTTAACTAACGGATGTGCCTATTGACGCGACGACACTGAAACTGAAGGTACTAATGTGAGGAAACTTTACAGTAGATAGACCTCCTTGCGTTACTGACTTCCTCCCGTCGGAGAAATGGAGAAGGATTGCCACCGGATGTTCGGGGATGGTTCCAGAACTATCCAAGGGTCTTTGTGGAAACGGAATACCACAGACAGCAATTTTCGCCCGAAAAATATGCATCTGACTTTGAGGTAGCAGATCTAGAGCCAATCCTTATGTTTATGTTGTGGAAAATATACGAAGCCAAGCTTTCAGGCGCTGCTTAACCCCTTCCTGGACTTAGAGCCTCAACCAATAAGCGTCTCCAGCCAGCACGATCTTTGGCCAGCTGTCTCCAGTTTCCAGTTGGTTAAGGTCCCCTTCTAGGTACTTGCGTGTGCCACCTGAGTCGGGGTCTTCCTCTATTGCGCCGTCCCTCGGGTGTGGTGTGGATTCGAAGATCTTTCGGACCGGAGCATTCATTCTACATGACACATCCACCTCAGTTGCTATATATTTCCATATATTCAAGCCTCCGTTGATGGATTTGCATTCAGCACTTTTAGCCAATTTCATTCACCTACGGACAAGACATTATTGATGTTCGCGTAGCCCATCAACACAACCGATTACCACAGTCGGTAATTGAGAAACCATTTAAAATCAAATTCCAGCGATCGCATTACCAGACATTTTACGATCACATAAATTTCGATATTGCTATTAAAACATCCTGTTTTGTGCGAACGAACTTTAATTTTGACCGCGACGAATTCTGAACGCTATGCGCCATAAATTACCATCAGTATCAGTCAAATCCGAAACGTGCTTAGCTTTTAAACAAAAAAATATTTTCCACCTCTCCATCGATAAACTGTGATGGACATTGAGTGCAGCAGTGCTGCCCCTTCTAACGCAATTCAAGCTGCGCCTGCGATCAATGTATACGCGCGTCTCGCTACCATAATGATCGCTATGACAGACATGCTTCTTTGTGCCATTCATTCATAAATGCTGGCTCAGTTCTTGGAATTGCCAAATTCCTCTTATACTCGCACGAAGGAAACAGCAAAAAAAAAAAAAGACAAAGACTAAAGACCAAAACGAAAGCGAAGAAGCAGAGAAGAGAAATGATTGAAAGGATCACTTGAATGCAAATTGCAAGATCGGTTCGGTGCTCGTTTGAAGTGGCCAAGAAGAGCAATTCAAGTTTGTACAACACTTTATGATGCTCTGACCATAATCGATGCCTGGACATGCACGGACGCCGCGCCGGCCGCACTGCACCGATCGTTCAGTGGTCAGCTTGCGCGCAATTCAATAACTAAATCTCTGCAATAAACATAAAAATGGTTATACATGTGTTTTACGGGCGGTGGCGGTGTCGGGCGTTTGTAGCGGATGCGCCACAAAGTGGCATCTCATCATCCCCATTATTGTCAGTGATGTGTGGCACCACTACTTCTACTATGTGCGTTCATTGTTATTATCATTATGATCACTGACAGGAACCGCGGCAGTAGGGCGGAGCGAGGAGGAAGCTTTAAACTGCACCGATGTCATTAAAACTGAAACTTTTGCCGGTTGTTGGTTGCCGGCTTAACGCATCTACATCGTTTTGTGTGGTGATGAGCGCGCACACGGTATATAATGGAAGCACAGTAATTCGCCAAACACTAAGGGTGATGGGCCAGCCCAAATTTATTTTTTTTGGTACTTTCATTGATTGTCGGCGCAGTATTTTATGGGTTGGAGAAAATATTCGAAACCCTAATTTAATTGGAACTTTCTTGTGGCAAAGTTGAGATTGCGGCGCTTTAATCATGGTAAAGGAGGCGCCAAAAATAAAATTGCGTCTGTAAGTTGATTTGTGGCTTACTTACTAGCTTGACATGGCGGAAGCCATACTTTGATGGATTTGATTGGGAAAAATTTAACTTTGGGAAACTATACAATACTCCTAGGCTTATTAATATATTTATTACAATGATTGGAAAGAATCGCTAACAAACTGATTACATGTTCAAATCAAATCGCAGCTTGCTCTATGGCAAAGCTTAGTAAGCCCTATTTCATAAAAAAATTGACAATCGATAGCGACAAGTGACAGACGACAATTGGCAAACTGACAACTGACAAGAATTGTAGAAAAATAATCGACGATTGTTGAGTTTCTATTTTATACAAAAAATTGGCATGAAAATATGGTCGCGTTCCATTGACCGCTAAATAACAAATGGCATGTCAAAATCTATATTAATAAAACTGACATTTCATATCATTTGCGCTAGAGCTCAAGCACTTATTATGGAATATTCATTTCAGGGGAATTTTTCAATTCAGCGGAAAATTCCTAAGCTGGCACTAGAGTAGTCTAGCTGTCGTTCTTCCATCTTGGATATTATTTGCTAGACATCTAGCGGTCAATGGAAAGCGGCCAATGAGTTCCCTAACAAATTTGTAAGTACTGACAATTTTCTTATGGGACAGAAATTAATATATAATTCACAATTTTTGCAGAATGTAATAAGCAATAAATTCAATTATTCAATTAAGTTTTGGCCAAATATTAACATTGAAGTGACAAGAACGATTTAAAATGCTAAATATTTAGTGGTCTAAATAAAAACTGAGGAAACAATCCGAGTGAACACTCGAGGGTAACTTATTTTCCAAATATTAATTTGGCGTGAATAAGAGAATGTCCGCTAAGTAGGTTCTTCCATTGAAATTGAAGTTTGAAAACTCAAGGGGAAAGTTTAATCGTTTGTTAAAATTTCACTAACAAAAGTTAAAGCAAAAGGAAATAATTATGTAGATACATACATTAGGTTTGTTCCCTTACCTACTTACCTATAGTAAAAATGGAAAAGACTGTCAAAATGACAGTGGCAGGAATGACTTCCCTCTCAGAAAAAGAAACCTTCAAAAAAGTTAGGGAACGCTTTTGTAGTAATCTAGGAAAATTTTATATTGAAAGTGATTCCGCTTTAATTAATTTTTTTCATGAAATCAAAAAAGCAAATGCGAATAGTACGCGTGCGTTGCGTATGCCAAATAGGACAACCAATTTTAAATCATCTGTCAATTGTCAAGTGATTGACAGGTACTTCTTCTTAGGTACTACGAGAAATTTATTGAGTAAAAAATAGCAAGATTCTCAGTGGATGGGCAATATATTGCTATGTCGAAACCTTACTTACTTACTTAGATGGCGCTACAGTCCGGGGTGGACCTGGGCCTCAACCAACACGCCTCTCCAGTTAGCACGATCTTTGGATAACTGACTCCAGTTGCGCACTCCAACCGCTCAGGGGATTATTTCAAAACCTTGTATGGAATTAAGTTTCATAATTTGAAATGGTTAAGCAATTAAATTCTGTCCCATATTGCTGAAGAAGTAGACGGTGATATGGGTTGGGTATGTCCTAACAATAGTTGAGAAGATGCGAATATTCCTAATATACATTGGCAACCAGGGATTCCAAGCTGGATTTTGTAAGGCCATTGGATTGGGATACATGCCGGAAAAACAGCCAGCGGAGTTTGTTAAAATATTGGCGGATATCTACAGCATACCACAAAAAGGAATCAAATTTGTCAAAATATGGCAATGACAAAATTGTTGGGAGAAATTTGTCATTAAGCTTATTTAACCGACAATTTTTTCACTTGACAATATTTTATGAAATGAACATTTGTCAGACAAGTGTAGAATTGAAGAACTGTCACCTGTCAATATTTATGAAGTGGGCCGTTTGTCTTCCTTGCACATTTTGAGAAGAAAGATGGATCGCTAGCCGATAGTATGTATCGCCTAAGGAAAAGGCGGATATTTTTGCGTCAATATTTTCGGAGAATTCTATTCTAGATTCTGCACAACTGGAGCCGCCATCCATCTAGCGGATGGAATTATCGATGATGGATGTAGAAAAAACTTCGACCACAAGCAATTCAACACATCATTAAAGAGTATATTTTATACTCAAAAACTGTGTACAAGAACTTGCACACATATACATACCCTGAAAAATGTTTAGGATGCCATACCCACAGAAGAATATGTTCTTATTGCTTGAATACAGCTCGCAAAAAGAAATCACTTATGGCAAAACGACCGTTCAAAAAGCTTTGCTTTCTATCGTATCGAAGGTAAATAGAAAAGTTGAGAAATGTCGAATATCTAGATGGTCAGCGATTAATAAAAGACGTTCTAAAATCCTGTTGAGCTATGTAACCTGTTTATGTACGCAGGCAATCGAGCAAAATGGCGAATGGAGAACTATAGCCTCAAAGGCTTTTGATCAAGTCTGGCATAGACCTTAACTAAGGAAGTTAGGTTGCAAGGCTTCCAAGTTGTTGTAGAAGGAAATTTTGGTATAAATGCTGGAGTGCCTCAAGATTCTATACTTTTTCCTACTCTATTTCTTCTCCATATCAATGCAGGTTATTGTGGTTCGACAAATATTAATAATTATAGCTTTTCTAATGACAGCAGTTTTATAGCTTCAGTCTTCAATAGCCTGCCTAAGAATTCAACTACATCACAATGTCAAAAATGCGAAAATAAGTCTTGAACAAAATCTTGAAGTGGGGTAAAAAACTTGGTTGTATTTAAGCTCACCGCTTTTACAAAGAAAAATGCTTCAGGAGGTGAGTCACAGACCAAAATCGCAACATCAACGTTCTTTAAGTTATCTCTATATATATAAAACAAAGTCGAAAAAAAAACTGTTTTCCTCTGTCGCCCGTAATTTTCAACCGATTTTGTTGATTTTTTTTTAAATATCGGTAATTACGGTGATTGAGTGATAGGCTAAACAAATTCAAAATTGGACAAAGGGGCGTGGCACCGCCCATACAAAAAACATTCAAAATCGTATATTTCGAAAACCACCGAATCGATTGAGATCAAACTTACAGGTAATCGTATTGGCCATAGAGTGCTTCTGCGGAGATTTGTCAAAGTTGGATAAAGGGGTGTGGCACCTCCAATACAAAAAAATTAAAACATTGTCGCCCGAAAATAAATAAAATAAAAAAAATTAAAAAAGCAACAAAAGGGGTTCAGCTAGTAAGTTATAAGTATAGCAAAGATTTTAATATTTTAATTTTATTCGGCTTTATAGAAACTTATTATACTCTTGAGGTAAGGACAAAGGTGCTTAGACATTTTTTTTTCTATAGTTATATTGACTACTAGCTGGACCCGTGCTCGCCTTGCCCGCTCGCACAAAACTATATTTGGTTATGTGTATGTATATATTTTCACTTCAAAAAATACATTTTGGTTCCTTAGGACGTGGCTATAAACGACATAGCCTATAGCAGTCTCACGGTGTTAAGGAACATTTTAAAAAAAGTTTCATTGAAATCTGTCCAGTAGTTTTCGAGTTTTTAGCTGACAACGAAAATTGCTACAGTTTTATTATATGTATAGATAAAGATATTTTAAGTCCTTTCAATGTTAATGTTCCTTCAGTTTAAAGTGAATGTTCTTATTGCTCTTTGGAAATTAATTCTGACCTCTGATGAAACGAAAAACCGACACGAAACAGTAGAGGCAGAATCAACATTAACACCAAGAATGGCATCCTAGTGGAAATTTGGCGGAAAATAGGCCCAGAAAACTTACACAAAGACTTTGGAGCACTAAAGATGTGGATGTACATAGTCCAAATAGCCGAAACATGTCGACAACTTTGGCTCAGCGAATAGACACTTTTGCTCCAACCAAGGGGATCTGTAAAGACCAGCCCCCCGGTTCGAGAGTCGAAACAGCAAGGAAGGCCGAACTTGCATTTCAAAAACAAATCATCGCTGATGCTAGAGCGCTTGGTCTGCACATCTGGAAGCAAAGGTCCTCTTATCGCTGAGGGTAGTGGTGCAGAGAAATAGTCCCTCAGTGGACAGTCTCCTTTACGAAGTGGTTTTATTTCCCACTAGGTGGGAACTGAGTCCCTCCAGTGGACTTATTTTCCTACACCGAGGCAATAGTCTGGCAAATAGTCACTCTTCATGAGAGCACGTAAGTAAGTAAGGCCTAAATTTCTGCCAATGCTCTCATGGGATTTGTCACGTTTTTTACAAGCACATGATGGCTATGCCTATCTTTGGTTGGAGCTAGAAAATCAATCCTATATACAATTAAATCCTCAGACAGGGAGAGAAACTGTAAATCGTAGTCATGTGATAATAGACAGTTCCTTCCCAAAGGGTCTCTCAAATGGTGGTGTTGGATAAACCATTTCAAAGCTTACGCAGTTCTTAGCTCTTAGTGTCAGGCCACCACATAAGCATCAATATTTATTATTTTAAGGAACACTGTGTTATTGAGGGGATATTAAAAATCTAGTACATTTCCTGATATTTTAAACATTACTGATGCTTACGAAAGTAGCTGTCTCTTTGTGTCTTTTAAATTACGCGCTCATCGCACATATAAAATATGGACCGGAAACACCCTATCCCACTCGTCATCCTAAAAAGGTACCGTGTACCCAACCCCAGCGAGTATAGTTCATTAAACATCGACTCCACGCAACTCTTCCATAAAAGTATACCCACTAATGCTATAGCACATCACATCGACTAAGCCCTTTTCGCCCATACCACCGACGAACAGAAATTCTTTAAATGCCATCTTTGCCGGCCGACTTAGACCACCGCTCAACCATTCCATTCCAGCCGAGCCATAAAATGATGACGCACTCTCAAACATGAGTCGCGCCACGACCGACTCTATTTCGAGGCCTAGAAAGGGAAAAGTGCACCGCACCTAGACACGGTCTAGCTTTGCCTAGAGCCTGTGTCGGTATCAGTTCATACCAATACTAAACCGGTCACCACCACCATTATCTGGTCTTTGGAATTTCGTGTTCCATCATTGAGGCGAGTGATTT
The DNA here is from genome assembly GCA_949372485.1 of Cheilosia soror. NCBI lineage: Eukaryota > Metazoa > Arthropoda > Insecta > Diptera > Syrphidae > Cheilosia > Cheilosia soror. The sequence goes on from OX443563.1 coordinate 87,950,334, forward strand.
GCAAAATAATTCACACGACTGTTAAAGACCCTACACTACGCGCAGCAGGAGAATATAACGATGGCGAGGGCGGACCTGCAGGGATCCAAAGCGAAAAAGGAAAATCAAAAAGGTACACGTATACGCAGACTATACTACATCAACTGGTCCTGAATGATTCTGGAATCTTGATCTTGGAATGTCAGCCAGCAGGATGGTGAAGGCGGGACAAGAGGATCTACTACTACGTCTGGCGCAGCAAGTAAGTGAATATAGCTTTATATTCAATCGACCACCAGAATGGTGGTGCTGAAGTACGCAGATAAACGGGCGAACAGAAACACAAAAAAAAATAAAAAATAAAAAAAGGTTCGCATGGTCACCATCGCATCATCATGAGTTGGAGCAGTGGAGCACAGCGGAGTGTCAGAGTAGCGCAGTAGGGCCTCTGTAAGTCCCATTTTTGGCATCCATCGATTAAGCTGCTGTACGGATGCTTCCATTGGTCGATGTCTGGATGCTTCTGGTGCGCTTTTGTCCGTGGGTTTTCGGGGACAGAGAGTATGAGACCACGGCAGTCAGTCACTTCCAGGAATTCATGTGGAGGAGAACAAAAAGATCCATCCGCCACATAAAGGCCATTTCGCGGATGGGTATAACGAAAATTATTTATTTCAATTTTTTTTCCCCCACTTTTCATTCTTCTGTTCTTTGTCCTGTGCGACGGGCACCATCAGCTTAGTGGTGCTGGTCAATGGAGGACCGCACAAAAAGACAAGAATGGAGACGTTGTTCAGTACAATCATTCTCTATACTGAATGCGGTTTTCCTTGGGCACTGGATGGCAATTCCTTACAGGTCTTCGGTCTTTTGGAGAGCCGATATCCACTAGAGAACTTTGCGATGATGTCTCCTCAATGGTGGTGGAGGAAGGAAGGATATGCTATGCAGCCCAAGACGATGATGACGATGCACTTGAGTAATGAATTTTCGGGTTGTAATCGCATTGAGAATGTGCGATGCTGATGGAGATCGAACCATTGTCTTGCGGGTATTGTCTTCTTTATCAACGAAAAAAAAGAGGCAACAACAAGGATTGTGGAGAGGATAACAAGAATGGGAAAGGATGTCGTGGGTTTTTTTTTATTGGAATTCTGTGTTTTTTTCCCACTGATTGGGGTCTGGACTGGACCATATTATCGGGACGACGATAATTCAATTGAAAAGTGGATAGTGATGAAGAGCATGGACGACAGCGATGATGATGGTGAGAGCCTTTTAATGGGAATCTTTAATAGAATCGCGCGTGCAAGTGGCTGCAGAATTATGACATTAATTCATGGGACTCGTGGAGAAATATGAAAAATGATCGATGCGATTCCAGAGATTTATTGATTGTGTACATAGTCTAGACATGCCAGGACAGAGTAGCTATTTCTGCAACACTATCAACTGGACGTGCTCATCACATCTGTCGAGAATCGAGATTTGTTTTCAATGTTTTTTTTTTTGCCTGTTGGAAAAATGCTTGAATATGATACTGCTTTGGATGAATTGAGCTGTTTAATTGTTGCCACTCTGATGTGTTGATCTAACCTGATGGAGAGCAACTAAATGTGAACTTTTCGAAAATAGAATGTTGATTCCACAAAATCATTCAATATCCACAAGCTTCGCTGATTAGGATGCTCCACTGCTGAGCGATGGGTTCCAGATTTAAAGAATACAAATTTCTAGTACTTTACTTATTTTTAATGTCTGCTAAATAAAAAGGCGAACCTATAACGCTTCATCAACGCCCCGAGATGCTTGCAGATGTATGTTAATTCTGCACTTAAATTACTACAAATTGTAGTCTTCTGGAAATAAATCCCCAGGAAGCGAGTTCCAAAGTTTGCTTGTCATGTAACAGAAGGAGTTTTGGAAAATTGATGTCCTCGTGGTTGTACTGTATGACCATGAGCATTAGCTGTCTGTCTTGTGGGGCGCCCAAAAGTTGCTTTTCGAAGGATAATGCCTTTGAGTTCCTCGGAACATCTACCATGGAAGTACCTATAGAACAAGCATAGGTCAGCGACTTGTCTTCTGTGCACCAACGGTTGCAGATTCGATGTGAGTGTAGGGTCTCCAATAAGTCGAACTGCTCGTCTCTGTATGCTGTCCGAAATGAATTATGCTCAAGTGGATCTTCTATAACTCTCAATCAACCGCGGACGATTCTAAATAATATCAGTACAGTAGTCGCAGGCTACATTCGGCTAATCATTTTGGGGCTACCTGATGGCACAGTTTTAATGGCACGTTTAGAGAAGTATATCTGTTCGACATTTAGTACCGCTTGAATCCCGGTGTTCCTAGCAGGATTTCCCTGAGCCATCCCAACTAAACAACGGCAACTATCATGACCATTAAATAAGAAACCTTACTAAAAAGAAGGGTTCTATGTAAATCAAAAAAAGACGACTATCATCCTTCACTGGATTCCAGCCCACAGGGGCTTTGCCGTCAACGAAACAGCTGACTCACTGGCTAAGATCGGCGTGACTATAGCCATTATCGGAGCTGAACCCTTCTGTGGTGTTAGTAAAAAAACATTTCATAAACTACATCAGGAGCTTGTCTCAAGTAGAATCCAATGAAATCTGGCTTTACATACTTGAGCAGAACTGCGCCAGACAATTCTTCTCAAAATTCTCTCTCATAAAATCTTGCTCTCCCATTAATCTGGACAAAAATAACCTGAGAAGACATTCCTGACAGGTATAATTAGTGGTCATGGCCTTATGAAAAAATATCTCCACCGATTTTGCCTCTCACCTGACCATACGAGTCCTCTCTTCACATACTCATGGAATGTCGAGGTCTTTTTCATCTCAGAAAGAATATCCTTGTCGAAGAAATCGTTAGTTCAGCAAATCTAGCTGATGTATACCCCTAGACCTATAATTTTATACCGAGTCCGAATTTTATACTTTCGAATGTTTGTCAGACGTTCGCGAGAGGTGACGCAGTTGAAAAAACTTTAAGATGTAATTTGTGTTTTTCCGGGGATCGAACCTGGGACCCCTCGCACAGTAGTCCAGCACACTAACCACTGCGCCCACAAGGCTCTACCGACCTATAATCTAATCTATGAGCTCCAACAAACACCAAATTCAACCCTGAATATACCAAGTTCGGCCCTTCTGATTACAGACAACAGAGACAGACGTCTCCAAATTAACCAACTCTGACCTATAATATATTGTTCCTAAATAAGACTGTTAGATACTTAAACTTCTCCGCCTATTTCAATGGGACTCCACTAAAATGCAGATTGCATTAAGAAGGCGATCTAGAGCTTTAGATTTGTTTGCGTTTACCCAGGTTTCAAACGGCTACAAACCTTTCGAGGAAAAGTTTTCGCCAAGGCTGTGATATTACATCCAATCCATTTAAGTAATGAAAAGGAGAGGAGATACTACACACCACTAGCAAGGTCCAATGCCTACAGCTTAAAGAGATCGAATGGCGCTCAGGATAGAATTATCAGTTCATTCTCCTGAGTTACGCTCCAGTGCTAAAAATGCATCATCATCACCATCATCATCAATGGTCTGCTTGTCCATTTAGCGGGTCGCGGGTGTAGGTTGCTCAAGTGGACCCTCCATAGCTCTCGATTCTTCGCCATCGACTCTAAATCATCAAGGGCAGTCCCCTTACGGGTATAGGAGAGATTATGGACTTGATCTAACCATCTCATACTTGGTCTACCTAGAGGACGCCTACCCGATGGTACGGATTCCATATAGCACGTCGTGGAATCCTGGTCGGTGACATGCGTTTAACATGGCCAAACGACCGAAGCATGGATCGCTCCGTCCGGAGAAGTAGCTGCACGATATTGAGTTCCTCACGTTTTCTAGTTTTCAGCAATACAACGAAGAAATCTCATTTTGGCAGCTTGTATCCGCGATCTTATTCTTTCGATCATTACCCAAACCTCATGACCATAGGTAAGAGTTGGATCAGACACCGAATTAAAGACTGACAACTTAGCTTTGACACCAAGTTCAGTCCTCCTAATAACAGAATTACCAAGCTGTCTCAAAATTGACCCAGCCTGACCAATCTTACAGGCAAACTCGGCATTGCTTCTTTCATCACTCGTGAAATTCATAGTTGTGTCAAATTCCGAAGCCCTTACCTGGTCGGCTGTGAATCTGTCATTTGCCATTAACCACGCTTTTCGAACAACCAAGCCGAGACATATTGTATTTCCAGAGGACTATATAAATAACTGACTTCCTGAACTCAAGTATGTGACTTATACGAGAGATGCATTGAACTTCCTCTTTACCTAGGTCGTTGAACAATTCTGGCCAAATTTTACCCAATTCTTCAAATGACTTCCTTTGTGGGATAGATTTTCGCCCTTTATTATTGACGTGTCATAGTTTTTAGTGTGCCCTATTTTGGATTGAACAACTCCGAGAAGTCCTTTATCTGCGTAAGATACGTCACCCCAGTTTTTTACTCTTTTCATTGCTTTAAGAAGGCAATAGGTCTGTCAAAACGTATACCTTGCTTGCACATCTCTAACCAAGACTACGGTATTCCTTTTCAAAGAATTTATTGGAAGTCTTTCGACAACTAATTGCCAATTTGCAGGTTCTTCATAGCTCTGGTCTACCGATTTGGAAAATCCGAGTAGGTACTAGGTACCTCAAGTGAATCTTCACTTTAAATGCCTTCCTTTTATGTCTGTTGGCTTATTGAGTTTTAATGCACGCAATTCTTTGCTCACCGCCAGAAGTTACTCCGCAAACATCTTCTAAAAAGGTTATGACTGCTATTTTAAATGTTCAGCTGACAAATTTTAGCTAATTTGCGTGAAGAAATATGGCAAAAACTGTGACGATTGTTAACTCGTATGATGCAAAACAAAAGAGTTGCACAGCAAACTGGTGTTCGTTGTTGCCACGCATTCACATTTTTCACTTTTTTACAAATTGCTTTTAAATTTACAATCATTGCAAGGATATATATTGACCTATGTCAACATATCCACAAAAATCAAACAACTTCGAGCAGTACAGTTACGAACCGCAAAACAATTTTTTTTTTTTGGTTTTCCAACTGGACTGTACTAATCCCAGCAGGAAATCTTAGCACATGATGATCGTCCATGTAATGTGTCTGTGGCTGTGTGTGTCTGTTGTTGTTAAACCGAGCACAGGTGCAAAGGCAGACATTATAATCCCATGGGATATGACACGTGCTGTTGTTGCCACCATAAAACATCGCGTTTTCAGTTTCACGTTTCTACACTGCATTCATACAAGAATAAGTGCATCGAGGACGAGGACTCTTATCCTCTTGTAATTAACTCGATGCTAACCTTTGCATAGGGGGTAGTGACTGTACTCCTTTTGTTTCGTTTATAACAGGTGCATCTGTCATTTCCTCTGTTGTATGTTGGACTTAATAATGCTGGTAGAGGGATGACAAGAGCGATCAACAAGAAAATGACTTTTCGAAAGGATGTATAGTAAAGTAACGTAGGTGAGCATAACAATTCCTCGGTGGGTGATCAAGTGACAGGTGTTATAGTATCTTGTAGTTGCAACATGTTGTGTTGCACGGAATGAGTTTTTGTTTTAGCATATGACTTCAATATATATTGACTTTAGTCGCAGAAAAGGATATTTGTTTTTAAATAAATTGGCTGGAATACATTTTTTTGGATTTTCGGTTTCGAAAAATTTTTTTGACAATAGGTGCGTTTTTTTTGGCTATTCTATATAGGCTTAGAAAAATAATTCCATACAAATTTAATTCTATATAGATTTCGTTAGCCCCAATAAATTAAATTAGTATGAAATTATTTTTCTAAGCCTATATAGATTAGCAAAAAAAAAAACGCACCTATTGTCAAAAAAAAACAACGAAAATTTGCGAAATTGAGTGAAATTTTTATTAGGGTTGATAAATCAATTCTTGCCATTTACTTGGTTATCTTGGGTTATCCTTATAGACGGCGGCGAATTCACAAGTCCAAAACGTGAGATCAATAATTGCTCACCAAATTCGCCTCGCAATATGGCAACGCTAATTCGCGTGATATGTGACATGTCGCACCGTTCTTTTGAAACCACATGTCGACCAAACTCAGCTCTTCTATTTTGGGGAAAACAAAGTCTGAAATCACCAAACGATAACGAGCACCATTGACGATTACGATGACCATAAAATTGATGAAAGTGTTAAACACATTTTTTACTGAGCACGATTTTTGGTAATAAAATTCAAAAATTCATAAACGCTGTTCGGGCGTAAATCTATCCATGGTGAAATGGCAATGCTAAATTAGCATTTTTTACTTTCACAAGTATCACGAATCATGAGTAAACTGTCAAAAAAACAGGCTTAAAAACCAAACAGCAAAAAAATCAAAGGGGTTTTCAATTGGTATGGGTCGTTGCCAGCCAGATTCGTCGGGAGCATTGCCGTGGCCCATGAGAATGTACAGAAGAACTCGAGGCAGTCAATTCGCCGTGTATAAGAAATTGGCCTTTCGCAGATTCCAACTTGGCGAATTTTTGGACTTGGGCTTACGCCAGTACAAGATCCAACTAATCCAGGAGCTCAAAGTTAATCAACATAGACAAAGCCGTTTGTTCGCTGACTTGGCTTCGGAGCGTTTGGAAGAGAACCGCATTTTTAAATAAATGACTACATTGGCTCGGCCACATTGAACGCATGGACAATAATACTCCAGCTAAGAGGATCTTCGAATCCCAGTCCCCAGGTTCGAGAAGACAAGGAAGACCGAACCTCCGCTTCAAAGACCAAGCCATTGCGGATGCCAGAGGGCTTGGTCTGGACAATTGGAAGCAGCGTGCCCGGGATCGTAGAGGCTGCAGTGTCTCAGGCAGAGACTCTTCACGGGTCGGGAGCCCGATAAGTATCTAAGTAAGTAAGTTACCAATCCTTATTGAAGAAAAACCCTTTAGTGAATCTTAAGTAAGATCAACTTCACATATCTCTGCTTTTAGAAGGGCGTCACAAAAATAGTTCAACCTCTCTAGGGAGTCGCAGTATGAAAAAGATTGGGAACCCCTGCAATAGAGTATAGACTTTCCAAATGGCATTGAAGTTGAATGTCAATTCGGTTTTGACATTTGGTGAAGCAAACATAATTAGAATTTGTGTGAATAAGCAACTTAACGCTATTGTTACGAATGGCAACACTTGTCATTCGAGTACTTTTCTGAAAAATATATTTTAAGAGCAGCCTCGCTCTGTCGTTAGGACCATGATGGAATAAGTATAAGGTGGTCTCGTCGGCTGCCGAATCGTTCTTTTTTTGGTCCCTTAACGTTCAGTGAGCGTTTGCTTGTTGAAGCGAAAGATTGTATCCGGACGAATTTGTTTGCAAAACGTCAACCCTTGTGCAAAAAAAAAATGTCATTTTGCAATTTCAAACCAATTCCACTCCACTTAAAGGTTAATCAACAATACTCATGATCATGAACATACTCTCTCTGCACACTCTATTGTCGTTTCACTTACACTTACTACGCTGAACCCTTTCACACGCACTTATTACTAGTATAGTTAAGGGACTACTTTTTGCCGACGAGACCACCTTATACTTATTCTATCATGGCCGGGAGTACTCATGTACAGATTCTGATGAGAACAGTCAATAACAAATGTGGCATTTTTTATTTCCCCATAATAAAATTTGACGTTGGTTTATGTTAAGCCGGAATGAAACAACTATATATTCCTGAAGAACGCGGAATTAACGTTATAATGTTTTTTTGATGAACAATTCATCAGTTATTTTGGCGGAACTTGGATTTCGTGGTCGTGCACTTTTTTTGGCTGCCTGGCTTCCACTAATTATTCCACATGCCACATTAGCCGCAGGAATCTTAATCTTTTTGGCAATACGAGACCTAGCGAGTCCTAGAAGGCCTCATTTCTCTTGTTCGGCTGAGAATGTTGTTAAATATGTCATAATAGTTGGTTGTACCCGCTTCGCTGGGTATGCAAAGTAATATTTGATAAACAAATTGATTTTATTTAAAGAACTTCTTTGAAAACTACATTGCGTGTAAATTGTCTCTGGTTAATTAATAATCTTCCTTGCTGTGGATTAGATTCAATATACACCTTCTTTTGTCTTGCAACTCTTGATTGTGATAAAGCCACATACAGTTGGCCGTGTGAAAATACTCCGGTCTTCAAATGCATGCCAACGTGATCAAATGACAGGTCTTGAGCCTTGTTTATTATTATAGCGTATGCTAGAATTTATCGGAAATGGAATCATTGTGATAATTCATGCTCTTATCAAATTTCGTCCAGGCTCTTCCACAATCAATCGAGTTCCATTGCAGTCCTTTTTTAGGGTTCAAGTTTTTCAGCAACATGATGATGACACCTTGCGTAAGTACAGCACATGAGGTGGCTTGCTGGATGGAGTTTGCTGATTGAGGAATTCAACAGGGAAATTTGGTGCATCATTTGGATCTTCAGTCTTCACTGATAACCGAATCGCTCCTATTCATTTCTAATGTCTGCACATTTGTCAGCGCGGCAATGACTCGTTCTGAAAGTTCCTGCATTGACTTTTGCAGCAGATCGCCAAAAATTGTCTTAATTAAGTCTCCTGTTAATATAATTTCCGTGGGAATTTTAACAACGTCGTCTTCATACATTTCTGCTACCCGCGGCAATTTTGCAATAATGAGAAGACTTATATAGAGTACACAAACCGAGTTTGAAGTCGATCGGATGAAAAATAAAAATGTTCCCGTACAAACTTTGACCCCCTAAGAAGGGTTGGTTTTATTTGGCAATTTCCATTTGAAAACACTTGCCGAGCATTACTATAGTAGAGTTTGAACCTTGAAGAAATTTAAAATATATGAAAAATAGGCGGTGCGTATTTGAATAATGAGAAAACACAAACATTGAAAATTTATTCAAATACCCACCGCCTACTTTTATTTAAAATAAGAAAAATAAGAAAAGTAAGGAGCGTTACAGAATCAGTAAGGGTAAATATATATATGATGATAGGAGCTATAGGTCGACATTGAACAGGCAATGTGTGGGCGCATTTTAGTGGCAGAATTGAAGATTTTTGCAGACAAATTCCAGACAGGCCATCAGCTGATACGAGTTGGCCGTGATACGAGCATTTAGCTCACGCCCTCCTACATCTCAACTAAGTAGTCGACGATTTTGCGCTGAAAACAGCCATCGAATGACGAGGCCTACATCCACCTATATGGATATGCGAAATAGTTCTGGCTTCCGAATCTGAGGGACTGAAAAAATACAAGTAACTCATGAAGATCCATTACATCTACTCGAAGTCACTGCTGCTTACGCCGGTGGAGTTATTGATCCTCTTTTTTTTTGTGAACGGAGCGGGTCAAGCGATTTCTGTGGATGGTGAGCTTAACAGACTCATGATCAATGAATTTTTCATTCCTCAATTTAAACTGAAGGACAAGCATATGTCGACAGGACTGATTATTATCGACCTGCGTAAACAGCACCAGTCACAACCGACATTCTAAGGCAGGCGCATTTAACAATCGTCTGATATCGCGTTGTGGCAATTTACATTGAGTCTTCTTCTCCTCACTCCATCGTCACAAACTGGACCGAATATCACTCGAAGAATCTTTCTCTCAAAGCATCCCAGAAGGTTTTCATCCGCTTTTGACAGGGTCCATGCTTCTGCACCATACAGCAGGACCGGGATGATTAAGGTCTTATATAATATCTCTTTGGTTCTATCAGAGAGGGCTTTACTTCTTAGATGCCTTCTTAGCCCGAAGAAACAGCGATTGGCAAGAGTGATTCTTCGCTTGATCTCTGCGCTGATGTAATTTTGCGACAATGTCTTTAGCTACTTCGAAGTTGTATCTGTCCATCGTGACGTTCTTTCCAAGTCGCCGATGTTGAGAGTCCTTTCTCGTTGACAGAATACACTTCGTTTTGTCCTTATTAACAGCCAGACCCGTCTTCGCCGCCTCCGTTTCGATGCTTGCAAATGCGCCACTGACAGCTCGCCGCGTTCTTTGAAGTCGATAAATAGATGATGTGTATCGATCTGGAATTCCTGGGGTTTTTCCAAGATCTGTCGGGGTGTAAAAATTTGGTCGATGGTTGACTTTGCTGAGGTTCCATTTGTCGGGCATGTTTTCATCCGCACAAATTTTACAGATGAGTTGGTGCATGCTTCTTACCAAGCCATCTCCCGTTGCCATCGGCCGGGAGGCCATCCGCTCCAGCAGCTTTGTTGGACTTAACTTTAGATATGGCTGTAGGTCGGGTGAACGGAAATTTTGGCCATCATCATCCAAGCTGAGCAGATCATTCTGCTTGACAGCGGATTGTTGGCTGTCTCCGCCTTAGCATACCGACTGTAAATTTACTATTGTATTCCCTTGCTCATCTCTGCAGACGTCTGTCCGGGCCTTGTATCCTTGGGTGGATCGTTCTACCCTTTGGTAGAACTTTCGAACATTGCCTCTGCAGTAGCGTCCCTCTCGTTTCTCGTACTCTTTCTTTTTCTTTCTGAGAAGTCGGTGTTCCTCCCTTTGTTTTTTGCCCGTAGAGCTCACGGGCAGCTATCTCAACCGCTCTGGTTCTATGCAGAATGAAGTTTAAATTAATCAGTTTCATAATTTATTCAGAAGCTGCAGTAGGAAGAAGAATTAGAATCTTTGGAACTTCGCTTATGTCACTGCATCTCTTTTGCATGGGAGCCCGGATTTTCGGTAGCTTGATTATTGACGATATCGGAACCAGATTTAAAAAGATTCGTTAATACATCCGAATTGTTCTGTTAGTTTCATGCCCTGCCGTCGTGTATTATATAAATGGGTGAAAATTTCCCCACTTACCTAACCTAACTTTCACAGGTGCCGAGGATGTGGATAGAAATCTTCTGCAGACTATTAAATGGAAGAGACTGGCAACCAATCGCCTTATGATGAAAGTATGCCGCAAGAAGAGAAAGGAGACCATGGACTGCCCCAACTATAGAAGATGCTGAATGTCGCCTTCAACCTGATGAGTCCATATCAGCAAAATGTTGGGCCATGAAAGTCAGCCATCTGACAAATGTTGATACTTCACACAAGACAATTACCTAAAATTGTTGGTGGTAACTGAACTTGAAATGAACTCATTTCCATTCAAAACCAGGCAGTGTTAACCTTCCTGTTGACAAAATTTGCATATATACGACGTAATTGTTATTCACGGCCATGGATAGGTACGCGTTACAGAAACGGTATTAACTACAACCTGCCGGTGTTATCAGTCGTCTGGTTCATTGTCATTTTTAGTTTTCCGTTAGGGCTCTTGGAAGACTCATTTTCAGTTTAAAACATTGAGTTCACCTGCAACGGGAACAGTCAGAGTAGGTACTCAGGGTCTGCCATCCCCAACTTATACCTAGGGGGACTAGAACTATCTGCGAATGTGCTGAATGACCTATTTTAGCGATTTTAATGAAACCTACAGTCCCAATTGAGAGGGACATTCTTGCAACAGTAGCAATTAGCTTGAATAAAGACTGCGCCTTATCAATTATCAGAGCAATTTAAAAATTCCAATGTGTACGAAGACAAATCTACCTATCGCCGTCGCATGCGCCTCTCTGTTCACGTGCTATAGTATTTTCTCCTAAATCCGATTTAAATGACAAAATCCTTTTAAATTCCTCAACTTGTCCAACATGGGACACTTCCACAAATTTTTATTTAATTATTGTTTTTTAAATAGCTGTAGGTACCCCCCAACCCCACCCCTTATGGTCACTGTCATTAACTGGATTATCAATTTAATTGTGTGCATGATATAGCGGACAATGACGATGATGCGTGGTCGCGCGAAATGACGACGACGATGACAACAAGAACAACAGCAACTATACGATGTCTTATAATGATGATGATAACGATTATACCATAAATAGTGCCATAGTTATTCGCAGGACATTGTTCAGCAATTTTAATTGTCGCCAGGACACCACGAGTTCTTGGGCGTTCGCCGCCCTTGCCGTCTCCCCTATATATGTTGCTGCTGTGGTAAACTATCGTGTGAAGCAAGTCCGGTGCAGGTATGCGCTCCATTTTTGATGGAGCAACATTCCGTGGTACTCCGCCGCAGCCAGCCAGTGCACATCGAGCTATAAAACGATTCCATCGATGGTGGTGGTGAAGAATTCCTTTTGATTTTTGTTTTGCTTTTTTTTTTTTTTTTGTTTTTGGTTTTTCTTCGTTTGCCCGGTGAACTGTGGGCATTTTTGAATTTTTATTTTGTGTAATTTGAAGCCGGCCTTTTACAAGCTCTCGCCGTGTCGTTCGTCGCCGCCGCCGCCGCTCATCAGACAAAGATTAATGTGGTATGTGTATATAATGTGCACGTACTTGCACGTAGAGATTTGATGGGGAAGCTATTCTTTTTTTTTTGTGGCCTGTTAAGTGGCGGCGCGGCAGGATAATAAGGGTCCCCTATTCAATTTCACCGAAATGATTTGGAGCGAATTGATTCGGCGAAAATATAATGATCAAGATGACACGTGAAATTATTCGAAATACATTGGCAAGGCGGCTTCTGATGATGGAATCGCTCTGAAGATTTTTTGAATTTAAAATTTCGAATGCCAATTGTTACATTTGAGAGGTTAAATTGAGATGAATTTACCACTAGATAAATATTATGAGGAATGACAACGACTTCAATTGAGTACATATTTGCAAAGTTATGCTATGGCAATGCGAATCATTAGATTAGGTCTTGGGTGATGGTTGAAGTCAAGGCTGCGGAGGTTTAATCATAATATTTATTTCAAGATGGCTGGTAATGACACATACTTGGTCATTTTCCAGAACTCCTATGTGCCAGGTCGTCATTGTCTTTGAATTGTTGACTTCACTATCGAGTTCCTTGATGACACTCTAACCTTGCTCAAGTGTCGAAACGATGTAGGTTTTTGGCTTCAAAAACTTCGGGCTCACTATATTACGACCGCTACTGCAGTCTTTGACAAGTGAGTACCTACACGAGGCATTGCGGTCAGTAATGATTTTGGTTATAAAATAAAAAACACTATTATCGGCGCATATAAAGAAGTCCTGATTCATTAATTTTATTGTATTTTCTTCAGTGCCCTTTCGAAGAAAATAAAAATTGCTCTGCCGTATACTTGGGCGATTTGCAAGCATTTGATAAAGTGTGGGTGTGGCATGGTGGCATGAAGATGAAGGCCTTAAGAGTAAATTAAGACAAGTTTTCTTTGAACGGATAGATAAAATCGCATTTCGAGAATCTTTTGTGTAAAACACGGAAACGAATATTAAAATTTTTAAGGAAACGAGGGCAAGAGTGCCACAAAGAAGCAGCCTTGGATTGCTCTTGTATCTGTAATTTACACGTGAACTAAAAGGCAATGTTCACATTTGTATTATTTAATAGACTCAAAAACTACTCAACCGATTGTGCTAAACAATTAAAAGTGGAATGAAATCCGATAGGTGTCGCTATTGTTTTTACAGTGTCAGCAGTCTCGAGCATTTATCTGTATAACCGAGGGAATCTTTGAACGGATGGTGTTATGTTGCTTTTACGATGACCTAAACACTATGTCCTAAAAACGAGATTTAAAGTAAACAAAATAAAACTAATTTGAAGGTAGTCATAAAACGCTGTGACGTAGGGCTATGACTAAGTATTTGTAGAAAAATTAAACTCTTTCAGGTCCGGTAAGTTTGTTCGAGGAGACAAGCATAAACTAAAACACAAACGTATAAGCTTTCTATACCTTTTAAGAAGTGCGGTACTACTTAGTTGCATGGTTAGCGATTAGCGTGTTTTATTTGTTCATCAGCTCTAGAGGAAGAGAGGTTACAAAATAACCCGTCAGAATCGAGTCATGAATAGGGATACTCTTAATTGCATAAACATCGCCTACACGGAGGAATCAGTATCTTGAATGCCGTGTATACGATTTGTGTACGCGATACTGTGTAAGCAACTAATAAGTTGATCGATTCGAATTAGTAAGTTATTAGCCAGGGCCCAACGGAATTTGCACACACATTAAGATCCAATTTCGAAGCAGTTAAAAAAATTGTTCAGGATCTGCTGCCATGGCGCAGATGTCAAGTGAAAAATCCCTCTTGCCAATCGCTGTTTCCTTAGACCAATAAAGCGCTTTATCAAGCAAGAAGATAAATTACAGGACCCCACGCATCCCGGTCTAGATATATGGTATAGAATTATGAACTTTGTCTAAAGGGGATAACAAATCTTGGAATGTTTTGAGAGAAAGATTTTTTGCGTGATATTTAGTATGATCAATGGAGGAGAGTATTCAAAGACGAACATAAAAAGCTATACAGCGACATTGACCAAGTTAAAAGTCTTCAAATATATCAACTGAAATGCCTCAGTTACGTGAAGCTTTTGGATAACTACGCAACAGAAGAATATCCCATTTTAAGTAGAGACCTACCTTTATCAACTTGATGTGCGTAACGGGAGGAAAGGAAACTAGCTCCAGACCGAGTTGGCTGGATCTGGAGATACCACGGTTCATGCCGTGGGCCACCCCCTGATGGTAAGCACCATCTTAAGTGAAGTTACATGCTTACTATGCATTTTGTATGCATTTTCATTCTACAATTCTACAAGCGGATTTAGCTTATCCAATTTCACCATTGGGAAGTAAAATTAAAAAAAAAAAAAAAAAAAAAAAACGAATAATTAAAATTTCGAAACTTTATTTTTCTTGCCTTGTTTTGTTTAGACTTTGTGACAATATTCTGGGTGATCACAGAATCCGTCGTATTCGGAATTTTGCTACGAACCCAGAAAGAACTATCCAGAATCCGTAGTAGCGGACATTTTTGCTACGAATTAAATTCGTAGCAAACATTTCCACTACGACGGATTAGGTTAGGTTAGGTTAGGTAAGGTGGCTGTCCCGAAGGGGACACACTTAGACCAGAATTTTGGTCCATTGTGATACCACGAGAGGGGGAGGGGGGAGGAAGTGGCATAAACAGTTTCTTTGTGCCGGGCATTACCTTAGGAATTCTGTTGCAATTTGCGAGATGTGGGTATCCTACCTGAGAGGTAAACTTTTATAACTTTCTTTCCTGGTTACGGCTTAGTCTTCGGGTCAAGGTGGAGGGCGACCGTAACAGTCTGTCCCATGCCTATTTCCTTTGACGCGGCCTTCACTAGGGAGGGAGACTGGTGCTTCACAGAGGTGGCCGATTCCACCAGTCTGCCCATCTGCTTGACCAAAAGTCAGTGGATGCATTGTTTGTTGGAAAAAGGATGGGGGCAACCGTAGCAGTCTGCCTCCCTTTTATTTACCTTTGACAATCAGTCCACATGACAGATTGGTGCTGAGCAGAAAGGCCTGATTGAAATTCCAACCTGCTGCATGGCACCGAAAGTAGATGTCGCGATTTGTCTTTGGTAAGAAGGGGTGACCGTCTATAGCCTCTGACGGGGTCCTCTAATTTTCGAGTTGGGGTTGATTGGTGTATCGAGCTACTTCTGTTGGCGGTTAGTCTTCGGGGAGAGCAGAGGGGTGACCGAAACAGTCTAACCCCCCGCTGGTAGCCGCTGACAGTCCGTTAGTAAGAAGTGGGGCTTTTACGAATCAGCTAAGGAGACTGCGGTAGAAGAGATCGACGAAGGATGACCGAAACAGTCTAATCCCCGACGTTTTATTGTACGATTACGACGATTAAATTTGTAGCAAAAATTTCCACTACGACGGATTCTGTGATAACCCAGATTATGTCCACCACTTGAGTGCGTGCCCGATACATTAATTTTGAAGCAATTTTCGATGAATGCTCACATATTTCAGCTGGTATCTCATGACTGGTTTTTAAATTCGCAAGAGTGTAACCTGATCTCACACAAAAATTTTCATCACCGAATCTTGAAATTAAGCCGCCTGATGGATACTTTTAGCGCAATAAAACCAAAATTCGTTGGGTTTTATGGATCGTAGTGTCATCTTGGATCTTCAATTCGTAGAAAAAAAAAATAAAAAATTGGTGAAACATGTCAAGAGTCTGATAACGTCGAAAAATGGTCCAATTTGGATCTTTAGAAACTCTTACACTGACAGCAGCGATATATTCCAACGAGTGGTGACAAATTCTTAATTGACACTATATTCTAGAATCTCGTTGGCTGTGTTGGAAATTTTGCGCTCTGGAGGATGATTATGCCGACCGACCAGAAAACCTAAAAAAAACCTAACAAATTCATCACGTTTGTAGGTGCCATAAAATGTCAAAAATGTCTTCGCTGATGACTTGGTCAATGGTCATCCTTGGGTCCTCTCAGACTTAACTTCAGCGTGCACTCGAACGGTTTGAAGCCGTTTGCGTTGAAGCTGAGATGACGGTCAATACGGCATTGAGTAAAAGTCGTAAAAATTCCTAAGATTTAAAACTAAAGGAACATACCTTTTGTAACTGAAAACACTTCTTATTTTCGGACATTTAGCATAAAAGAGTGAATGACGAAAGGGGGTCACAAAAGTGTTCCTAAATCAATTTAAATATTTAAATTCTTATCTACAAATTATTTGGAATGAAATTCTGATTCCTTAAGATTGGAATTGAAGTTTTCTTTGTAAGATTTCCATTAAAATAAATAAATAGTTGCCCCACCCCAAGCCCAGCTTATCACAATTATTTGTTGGAAGGACCATACAGTTTAAGGCAGAGTCCGAACGGCTGAATTGAGAAGCTCTCCCAGAACATTTATAGTCTCGGATGTTTGTCCCGAGAGGTGGCGCAGTGGAAAAATTCCTATCGGTTTGTGTTGTCCGAAAATCGAACCTGAGACCCTCACCCCTCGCTCAGTAGTCCAGCACTAATGGTTTCCTATAGTTACACAAAATCACACATAGAAATTTTTAAACTTTTTGGAAAAAAATTATACAAACACGTTTTTTTTAACATTTAAAATACATTTATTTTTCTTTCGCTTTAACTTATCAATTCAAGTTTTTTGTTTTCACCCTTTGTGAGATTTTGTATTATTAACATTTTTTTTTTTATTATATTTAACTTTGTTAGTTTTGATGTTTTAATTATTATTCATCTTATTCACTATAAACTCTATTTCACTTAATTAATCTTTTGTTTTATTGTAAATTGTAGTTATTATTCGATCTTATTAAAATTATACCATAACTATAAAAAAAACTTTAAAAAAATCCACCATACTCTGACATTTTAATTCTTCATAGTTAGTTATCTTACTTAGTGTATTTTAGTTAACATTATGTATTATGTAATCATTTGCTTCATACAGCAGAGTTATAGGTGTATGTGTGTAATTTTGTGTTGGCGCGTGTGCACGAAAAGATCTGTACAAAACGGGAGGCAATTTGAAGTTTTTTTTTAACATACAAGATCCTTTCATGTAACAATGTTAGTAGTGTTAGTAAATTTTTGTTGGTTTTTCACTTATCACTAGATTTTATCTTCATAAACTATAATTATTATTTATTTTACAAATATAAAACAATTGATGTGAAAACATGTTTGCATTTTTTTAGTTTTATTTTTTTTATTTTCCTTGTACTTGGCTTTTAATTTATAACAACAGATTTGGATGCAATTATTTCCTTCTATTTATAAAACAATTTATTTGATATACGTTTTGAATTGGTTTTTTTTTTATATTTTTAACATTTTACTGCAGTTTTCATGTTCATGTATGTGTTATGTAAAAAAATATTTTTATTTTTTATATATTTTTTTTGGGGGAAAATCAATATAAATTTGTTCGCTTTTTCCTATAGTCAATTATGCAGCATGTGCGATGGGTTTCACTTAAAAACTATTCTTACAAATTTTTTGTTTGCATTTTCATTTTATGTGGAACTGCTTGTTTTTAAATATAATTAAATGAATGCGTTTTGCTTTTTAATAAGTTTTTCACTTTCCTGCACTATAACGTGCAGAAAATAAATTTTCTCTTTTTTTTTAGGTAAATATTTAATTGTGTATGTTAACTGGTGTAGAGGGTGAGTTGGTAAAAAAATTAAGAAAGGTGGGATATGAAATTTATTAATTTAGGAAAAGTATACAGATGTGGTAGGCTAAGACGTTGAGTGGGTTAAATGGCTATACTTTGAGTTGGGTGTGGGCAAGCACGAAATAGAGGGCATTCGAGGGGCAAGTGTTTCATGGAAGATATTTAATGGGCTTATTTTGTATAAGCTGTCAAATTGAATAATTTATAAATGCAGCTTGATAGCTTATTTATTACTATACCAATGGGTGTTGCAGTTACTCAGTTGCGATATATGCAAATTTATATTGCATACATAGACTCATGACTGCATTGTCTCGTATAAAGCTGATGTGGTGGGTGCTATGCCATAAGAGCGTTGAAGGAACTGCATAAGTAGATAGTCGACGAACTGACAAAAAAATGCACTGACCAGGTTTTTAGAGGCCCGGAACTTTTATTCGGTAATGCTTAGTGAGCAGTAGAAATAACAATTACAATTTTGTTAAAAAGTATGTCGCTCTGTTAGTCTCGCAAATTTCAGAGAAATCAGAAAACTAGCAAAATTGAAGATGTACGTACATCTATTCAGATTGCTGGTTATAGCTTCAACTTTACACTTCTGATTTTGGAGAATTTTACGTGGGATTTTCTACATATTTCAGTGAATTCACAAGAAACTCTTGACTGGATCAATGGAAAGCGTGGAGATGAAGCATCACAGATTTGTAGGACTATGTGTAGAACGACAGTCAGAAAATCATCTAACCTTGGAAAATCTTTGCCACTTTTTTAGCGAAAGTATTCCAATTTTCGAAGCAAACTTATTCACATGAAATACTGTAATACAGAAATGAACTTGGTTCATGCATTAGATGCAAAGCTTCTTACAGATCTGCCGACAAATTTCTGTTAGGTTGGTTTTTGCAAACTTTGTTTAATTTTTAACTTTACTCACAAAATGCTTGTGGCAAAATGAACCACTTTTGGGTTTTGTATGCCTGGCCTCTATCAACTTGTGAAGGGTGAAAATTGGTGGTTCAAATCTTCGCTACACAGTTTTGCCTTTTATGAAACATTCCATGGCTGTTTAACTAGCTATCCATTTAAAATTTTTTGGAGGAAGATGAAAAAACAAGCCCCTGTTGGTATTTAGACTTTTATCTTTATTTTAAGTCAGACAAAAAGCGGAGGTTGCATTTTGAGATAAGAGTCAACATAGAGCCGTTGAAATGAACCCACATATACTCCTCTTGCAATTTACCCCTCGAATGACTTCACAAATAAACATCATAAAGACCGAAAATCCATTATAGATTTTAAGGAATGCTGTACCATATCATATCATAAGAAAAGCTTCGACTGGACATAGGTAGGCATTTATTTACATGTTTTTTTTTCTCACTTAGTTTACTCTTCAACTCACGTTATTTTCTATAATCAGAGGATCAAAACTGTAGCCCCTATCATTATTATTCTTGTACAAATTCCTTTAGGCTTAATAAATATTTGCTTTCTGAATTAGAAACAAAAACAAGAACAAAAAAAAAAAAAAAACTATTACGTACGATAAAAACAATTTAATAACAATGCCTTAGGTACCTGTTTACTGGATTTTGTTTTTAAAATGCGCTCGTGTTATGGAAGGCTTTAATTTTGTTTTTATTTCATTTAATTAAATTTTTTTTTACAAACATTTTTCTCTTAATGTGTTTTATATTCGATTTTATTAATTTCTTATTTTGTTTTATTTTTAAATGAATTAATTTTTAATTTACCCTCACAAATATATATCGATTTATACTATATTGTCAAATTTTACAATTAAAATAATTGTAGTAATAATATTTTCTTATTTAATAATCGTATTCTTAATTTCTATATAATTTCCTTATATTTAAATTGTATACTTATATTACAAACAAGTTTTTATACAGAGTGATATTGTTGAGTAGGAGAAATAATCTAAGATACTGTTATATTCTTAGAGACAATCAATTTGTCACATTTTGAGTAATTCGCTTAAATTAAATCTAAATTAAAATGAAAATGCTTTTATTTTCATTGAGCCCCATTTTGATTTTTTAATTTAGATTTAATTTAAAATTGGTTAATAAAATAAATTATAACTAGTTTAAAGATTATGTACAAATGAAATTACTCAGAATATAAAAATATTGATTGAAATATTTTATATGATTGGCTTTTTTATAGACACGTCTTTTGAGTTTGAATTTATTTTAATGGAAGGTTTATTTTTTTCTAACTGCTGACAGTTCGTATTGTCATTGCAGTTGACAGTTGACTAGGCGGATTAAAAGAAAGATGATTATTTTTTTTGAAAATTAATAAAATCAATTATAAGAAGTAGTTGGTTGACATTTTTTTTAATGTACAAGCAACTGACAAATTGTGTGTTGGAATTTACTTTTCAACAGCAAATTTTCAAACATACAAGTCTTGGATATAGTGTAAATAAAGTGTTCGAAGAATCGACAAAAGGTGTACAAAGGGGTATTGCTAATGACTGCATCCTACGAATTGGTTTCCCCTTTCTGGATCTAACGATTAAGCAGACTGTAGAGTATAAACTTTCAGCAGCTCTCAACAGGCGTGGTTTTAGGTAGATAATATGGTAGAAGTATAATTTAGAGCTTTCTTACAGCAAGTCCTCTAAAGGTTTTTATAATCCGATCCAATTTTGAAAATGATGTGTTATTCTGTGGAAGCTAAGACTATGTTCTTAACAAAATATGTAGACAAAGTCCTTCATAGCTAGTCGCCCATACAAAGTTTTTGATACGCCCACTTTTAAGGGGCGTTTTCAGGTAATTCAAGTAATTAATTGTTGTGGTCCGATCCCGCATATTTTATTGCGGACAACAGCAAAAAAAAAAAACCTGAAGAAAGTAGTGTCTCTCATGAAAGATTTTAGACACGCCCACTTTTTGGGGGCTTTTTTTACGGAAATATTAAATTGTCGCCCAATTGGTTAGAGAACTTGCATGCAATTTTTATCAAACGGTCGAAGACAAAGTCATTTAATAGATTCCACGCCCACGAATAGAGTATAAAATAGTCTGCCAAAACGGAATTTAGTATAATAGGTCATAAGTAACGTATGCGATATTGCAATACATTTATTTAACCACTTTGAAAGTTGCTTCACAGATAACGTTCCAGCAAAAGTTGTGTAGCAGAGCTAGATCGAAGAAGATCAAGGGTTGACTTCGAGTCTTCGAATGATTCTCACTAATTTGCTTTACGTGTGTGTGTTTGGATTTTTCAATCACAAACAAAAAAATTCCAACGACAAGCGCTAAGCCCTACAAGTTCAACTATACATTTATTAATGTGGCAATCGAAAGCATAAAATGTTATCCATACACTTTGCAATAATAAAAAATGCATACAACTTGTAATAACAAAATTGTATTATAATCATAAATATTGAAAAAGTAGATCGACTTGGTATCACTAAAAAGTAATGCCCGGAGTTGTGGTAAGCCTTTGAATTGACTAGACGTTCGAGGTGTTATATCGTTCCGTTACGAACTAAAAGATTTTTTAATAAAAAATAGTTTTTGACTTTATCAATAAAAAAACAAATTTAACTAAAAATAAAAAAAAAACATATTTGATTTATTTATAGCAACACTAATGCAGTCTAAAAGTAAAACCTTCCATTAAAACTGTCAAATATGTCATTTAAATCACCTTATCATTCTTTCTAATTTTTTTAAAGAACTCTACATTGACAATGTCTGCAATTATATTATTTTTAGAATAAAAATCACAACGCTGTAAAATAAATCAAAAAACGTATATACATATTTTTCATATTTAATTCTTGGATATTATGAAAATAAAATAAAATATGGTTTTCTGTGCTCGTTTATAATCAGTCTTATTGCCAAACTTTGAATTGAAAACTAATAAAAGAAAAAAAGAAAATTTGTGGAAAACTTAAAAATATATAATTTAATTAAAAAAAAAATATTTCCATAAAGTTTAAATGCATTTGTTGTTTTGTTTCAATTTGTTCGTGTTGAAAATTATAAAATTTATAAAAGTCATCTTATTAATAATAATATTTACAAAATTTAATTTTTTCATAGTTTGGTATGTTTAGTTGTTAAGTTTGTAAGTTATACTTCTTTCTTCATTTGGATGGAGATATGTCTAAACTACTATTTGTTTTTTCTTGTTAATTTGCATCATAATAACTTTTGAAATATATCGGATGTTTATTAAATTGGTTTTACATTTAAAATTACAACCATGTACTATTTTTTTTGATTTTAGGTTTTTTTTAACTGTTTTTATTTACAAATTTGGTAAGTTTTTTTTTTTAACAAGCATCGACGAGTTATATTATATTTTTTTGTGTATGAGAAATGTTAAATTTATTCGCACGGAGGTTGTACGATTTTTGTTTATGTCGTGAAGTAGAAAACGTTTCGCTTGCAGTACTTTTGACGGGAGCAAAGGAATTTGTTGTAATTTTTTGTATCAACCAATAGTTTGAAGATATATAAAAAGTAAGGGATAAATAAAATTGTAAAAAAATATGTTAATTAATTAGAAGGAATGCAGTTTTTTTTTGTTAAGTGAAAAAATCTTAAACAAATTTTATTGAAGAACTAGGATTTTACAAAATTTGTTAAAATTTAAGGCTAAGAAAAAAAATGACTTTTTAAACAAGTCACACCTCAAAAGTAATAATTAAAATGCAATTAACTACATGATAGTCGGTTTTTAACTACAATAATACTTGAAGAAAGCTGTAAGAAAATAAGCAGCGGTAGAAAGTATCTGCGACTAGATGGAACACGACCCGACTTATTACTTTTACTGAGTTACAAGAGACTCTTACCTGTAGCGACATCATCCCTCAAAGGTGAACGTCATGAACGCGGTAGGTGATCCTACATCAGAAAAGGTACAAACAAAGAGAAACACGGCGATTTGGGAACCAGTGTTATTAAGTCGTGGAAAATGTACCTTTTCGTGGGAATTTCAATAGTACCTCATGGGAAAAAGGAAAAAAAAATATGCTACAGTGTAATTCAGAAGGAAATGTCATTAGATACTCAGAACACAAAGTTTCCTTCTATGTTTTTTTAAGGGCTATAGAATTCACGTTTTATATAATAAGGACAGTAAGAACAGTGTTTGAATAAAATATCCAAAATCATTACATTTAATTTAAGCATTTTGATCTAAAAACAATATTGTAAGATTGTAGCTTTCTCGACTTTTTGACTTTGCATATACAGTCCCAAAAAAAAAAAATTGAGTAGCGTAAGATCGCAAGATCTCGGTGTCAATCTGAATCTTTTAGCGAAAATCGCTTCCATATCTTAATTTAAAATTCGTAATTGGAAAACTCATTTTCAGTGACAAAACTCAGTTGACTGATGGGTGAGTGAGCAAGTAAAACTGCAGTTTCTAGAATGAGGCAAATGCACAAGAGCTCCATAAGACTTAATTATACCCACAAAAATGGACTTGGTGTGGTATTCACTCTGGTTTAGTATCATATCGGTCCATTCTTAAAATCAATTAATATTACAGTTTAAGTTTCCTAAGTTTCAGAACAAAGGAGTAAAACTGTCCCTACGATTCCTGTTTGAAAATCGTCTGTAGAAAACTTGGTTATCTTCAGTGGCTGGTGTTTAAAAATTATTTTTTTCTTCTAAAAAAAAACTTCTGGGAAAATTTGCACAATTTGCAAAGGGAAAAAATATAATTGTCCGAGGGAAAAACGATCCCCATCACATATTAACACTGTTTGGGATAAAAATATCGCCCAGTGTTGCTAGATATAAAAAAAACCCATTTAACTTATTGGAGTAGTCGTTCAAAAGATGAAGACTAGTCAGGATATGCACACCGTTTTGCCTGAGGAAAAAAGGAAAATTATTTAGCAAATAGAAGAATAAGCACTTAAGATACTACATACTACAATGTCACCGCAAAGTTAAGCGAGGATCATTACCCGAAACTCTTTACGGAGCGGATGTACGATGGAGTCTTTCTATCCACGCTACAAAAGAGAGTAAAAATAATTGAGTCTCCTGATGACATCCCTGTAAGCAACGTGACGAATCACAATAATGACAGGCATAACAATACAAGCGAAGCAAGACTCTGAATCTAAAGTTGGGTAGCAGGAGGTGGTCGGCTAGGCCCAGTGGTTAGTGTAGTGGACTAATGAACAAGTGATCTCAGGTTGAACCCCAGGAAAGAAACTTCCCCTTATTTCCGTTTAGCTCATTTTGAGGCTGAAATTTTCTACAATCTGGCAACTGATTGAGCCTCGCCTAGCATTTCGCGCTCGTATCTAAAATTCTTATCGACGCCACGGAAAAGTAAATAAAACACTGAGGCGATGATTGTTTCTGAAAATATTTCTTTAAACGTGCAAATGAAGACCTATAAAACTGCTCATTCCTTAAAATAGCCCATATGGTAACCAATCTGTGGCCAATTTGGGGAGGGGTATATAAGTCACCAACGTAAAGTTCGAATAATATTGTGAGCTATCAAAAAGTCTTTATTCCAATCGTAACGAAGTTCTTAATGCGACTCCGCGGAAAAGAACAAGTTTGTCTCATCATCTTGGCACTACAGTAAATGGCGGACAATTGGTGCTCCATACAAGCTTTTAAAATTTTATTGCCCAAAAATATATGTATTGACGAAATGAGTTCATTCTCTCCTCTGTAATCCATTTCCTACTCTAATAAGATTAATTCCAAGCCTCTAGGTCTAGGGCATAGAAAGCTGATATTTAAAACATTATGTAGGTAGACCTATAACAAAATGGTGCAGATGCAGAACTATTTTTACCTTTTATTATATTGCAATTCTCCTCTACGAAAAATCAACTGAGCATTGGCCAAAAGTATGCAATCTTATCTTATGCATGCACCAACATTTCATGGTAGTGGAAATTCACTCAATACAAGCACCAAGCTGGGTACTAAAATATGGGAAACCCGAGTTACGTCGGGTTGTTAATTTGTCAAAAAGAAACATTTAAGAACCGAAGCAAATAAGCTAGATTTTTCATCATCATTATTTCAACATTATTTTTAATATTAGAAAAATTATTTAAAAAAACAGAAGAAAAGCTAAAAACTGCTCCACTCCGTTACATATGGGAGGATTTTGTAAACAAATTCTTGCAGGAACCTTTGAACTAATTGATAGTACATATGTACCTATTATTTAAGAAACCTGTTCTTTGCGGCCCTAAGGTCGAAACCTCGCAAAGTATTATACGAGCGGAGCATTTTGGATATTTTTAAAAAGCACCCTTTAGAAGAAATTGTTTACTTCTAGCTAAGGACCTATGTACTGTTGATCTACAGCAAGTATTAATGACGAAACTGATGCGCTTAATAGGGACCAAAAGAGATATTGAAATAAATAGCCCATGAGTGCAAAAATATGCAATATCTACTCTACACATCTCTCTACTGGTCCTGTTTGAAATAATTAACCATTAACGTTGCATACTTTTAGGAAGTATTTGGAATTGACAACAACAAATATGGGTAGTCTAAAAAAAATACTTTTGTGAATGAGTTTATCTTTTGAAATAAAAATATTTCACTAATTTAAGTAAATAAAAAAATAAAAAAATAAATAACTAAAAAAATATATTCTGGAAATTATCAGAAAATCATCAGATTAGGCCGGTTAAGAAGTTTTAAATCTGTTGCAAGTCTGACTTAAAAAAAATTCAAGAACCATGAACTTTACGGTGTGATTTGCTTTTTTTCTGTGGTTGAACTTGAAATCCGTAGCTCAGTTATAGTCCATGACACTAAACACTGAGCTACTGAAAGACATAACCTAATAAAATTACAACAGTTCTCGCCTCGTCTGTTCCGCAGCAAATATTTTCTATTCACAAACTTACATTGCATTTAATATTTCTCATATGTTTTTGTTTTTTTTTTTGTTATGTATTTTGATATATTCCATTTTAACTTCTAAAATAGTTTTGTTTTTTTTTTTTTATCAAATCTCTTAATAATAAAATCAATCACTATTTCAATGTTTTGTTCTTGTATCACTTATATTCATAAAAATTTTGAAACTAACATTGATGTTGATTTTTAAAAAATATAATATTTCGAATGAAACAACTTAATTTCATTTCACTAACTTATACTAAGAAAATATAATTTTATTTAAATATTAGATCTTAAATAGTGTTTTTGGGTGTTGAGATGGTTTTCATGCTGAAGCCCTTTTTTTTTGTTTTTGGCACTAAAATTCACAGTAGTATTCAATTTGAAAATTTGTTCTTATTTATTTTAATTAATCTAAAATTGAATACATTTAGTTAAAGTAAAATAATAAAATAGAAAATAATACCTATACATTTATATTTAGAAAAAAAATTTATTTATTTATATTTACACATATTTACATAAAAAACGTAAAAAAAAATTCATCACAATTCACAATAGGTTTCTGCTTGATTTTTGTTTGCTATTTCAATTTAAATATTTTTTTTTTTATATTTTTAGGAATCAATATGGTTGTTCTGTATTTTTTTTGATTTGTGCAAAGTTGTTTCTTTATCTAACTGTCAATATTAGGGGGTGAGGAAATAATATTTTTCAAATGAAAATCATTTTACAAATTGCCTAAAGTTTTTGATTTTTTTTTTTGTACAAAAATACGTATATTAATTTTGCAAATTTTATCCGAAATACATTTTTATTTAATACAATTTTGTTTTCATGTAATTTTTTTTTTAATTTTTCATTAGTAAACAACCGTGCATTTTCTGAATTTTTTTTTATTATACAGGGGGTTTGTTTTTTTTCTATAGAGAAATACCAACTTTTTGTAAGAACTTCTTAAATATGAAAACTTATTTCTAATATTCGAATCAGCTCCCACTACGTTGAAATGAAAGTACAAAATTTTAAAAAAATATATATTGAAAATTAAAATGTTGAATTTATGTTATAGTAGAAAGTGGAATGTTTTTGTTATTCGATGGTGATGCCATTGGTGAGGGTGTTGCTGCAAAGAGACTAGACGAAGCCATTTCTGTTGTTAGGCTACGTTCCTCGTAGACTCGATCCTGCAAAAAGTATGAGAAGAAAGTTTTAAAAGTTGGAAACTTCGAGTTTGCATTAGAGTAACCCTTGTGAGATATAAAATTTTATACCGAAGAAGGCTGCCTTCTAACCTATAAGTGAATTCAATTCACTTAAAACTATGCGCTTCAGTGGCCTGATTCCGCTAGTGTGAACTTTTCGACTAAAATCAACCTCACAACTTTTTTGGGTACACTATTTCCAATTCGTGCTTCGGGTTTGTGTGCGCTAAATATAAAGATAGGTTTTTTTTCAAGTAAAGATTGGGAGTCAATATTGTACACATTTCTTCGCGAATACATGAATGAGAACCCACATGACAGTAAACAGAGGTTAAGGAACTCTGCGACGAATCAGACCTGGACGCATGGGGGATGGCTTCTACTACTTTGGTGAACACCACACCAGAAGGGAGATTAGCCAAGAACTCATCCTTGCAATCACTCCGACATAACTAAACGATGCAGGATGCAGGAAAATAGCCTACAGCAAAGAGCCCGGATACGATGGCATCCGGAATGTGGTACCCAGAGCAGCTGTTTGAAAAAGACCAGACTTTTTATTGCAACGATTCAAAAGTGCATTAAGGAGGGGGTTTTTCCTACGCCATGGAAACTCAAACATCTGGTTTTGTTAACAAAAAGAAAGAAGCCACCAGAAGAACCGGCCAATATGTTTGCTGGATAATAAATAAAAAAATAAATAAATAAATAAATAAATAGGTGGCGCAACAGGCAGGTGACACCCAAGGCCTAGCTTCTCGCAACCATTCGTTTTGTGTGAGTTTCAATTTTTGGGACGAATGGAAGGGACCTACAATTTTATGCCGAGTCCGAACGGGTGAATTGAGAAGCTTTTTCATGACAGTCATACTCTCGGATGTTTGTCAGACGTTCGCGAGAGGTGGCGCAGTAGAAAAAACTTTAAGATGTAATTTGTGTTTTTCCGGGGATCGAACCTGGGATCCCTCGCACAGTAGTCCAGCACACTAACCACTGCGCTACTTCGCCCACGTTTGCTGGATACAACGTGAAAAATCTTAGAACGTATCATATACGGCAGAATGCTCGAGCTCGAGGTGGCAGAAGTGAAAGTAGCTTTGTCAAACGACCAGGAATGGATTTAGAAAGTTGCGTTCTACCGACGATGCCAAGGCGGTAGTAGATATAGAAGCTGAAGTAAAACTGGGACAAAGTTGGAGAGGGGTGGTAAAGAAATACTACGCGGTCGTGGCGTTAAAAATGGCTTTAACTGGGTGAACTGGTCACGCATTAGGAGGTCGCTGATTAGAATCGAAGCGCTGTACTACCTGCGGAATATAGTTGCAAATTACTTTACCGATAGAAAGTTAAGGTATCAGACGGACAGGATATAAGTACTACAAAGATTTGTTCTTGGACCTCTACTGTGGAATGTATGACATGACGGAGTCCTGCGACTAAAGCTTCCTTAGGGATATAAGGTGATCGGTATTGCTGACGATATCGCTGTGATAACTGTGGCGACATAGATCCATGACATAAAGTCCCCTATAGATGAAGCAATTGCCTGAATCAAAGAATGACTATAGTCGGCTTAGAATTAGCTGACCAAAAGACCGATTCTGTCTTGATAACCTCCCGAAAGTCTGTGGAATTTGCAAATCTCCGGATTGGAAAAAAAATCATTAGATCTAAGGAGTCTCTAAAGTACCTACGTCTAATGATCGACAGCAGGCTAAGCTTTAATTAAAAGGCACATGGGTACACCGGCAGAAAAGGCTCACAGATGCAAGCAGCTCTTTCTACATCGGTAGACCTCGATATACCAGAAGAATTCTGCTATCCAGAGTAAGCTCGATATATTTCTATACGCTGCACACCGGTATGGGCGGAGGCTTTAAAAACAAAGGAAACTAGGGGAAAGATCTCGTCAGCATACACGCTCTGCGTAATAAGAACGATAAGTGGATTTCGAACAATCTCGGACAAAACAGCCTGCATTATGTCGGAAATGATCCCTATCGACATTCTTGCCAGCGAGATGCAAAGGCTCTACCTTAGGCAAACAGCCAATCGGCAAGAGGTCCCTAATAGAAGGGTAAAAGTAGAAGAGAGGCAAACATCTATTGCACTATGGCAAGCCACGTGGGATAACACGGCAACAAGCAGATAGACCCATAAACTGATCCTCACCATCGAGGTCTGGATAAAAAGAACAAACGGGGACTGCAACTGCCACCTTACGCAGTTCATATCAGAGCACGGCGGCTATCAAAAATACCTCACCGATTTGGTAACAATAGCTCACCTTTTTGTCGCGAATGCCCAGACTTAGAGAACATCCGAAACTCACAATATTCCATTGTAGGCTCTTTACAGGGGGAACATCGAACTTTATAAAGCCCCCAAATGTCTGATAAGCCATAAATGTTGAGGTCAGAAGATGACTGGTTATGGAGGTATGCTCCTTTATAACGAGCGTAGACAAAGAATTAAGAAGACTTAAAAGAGCCGACATGACAGACCCAGAGGATTTACCATGTGTTGCTAACCAGCCCCGCGAATTAATACCTAACGGCAGTCCCGCGGGGAGAGTAGTTGAAGGGCGTGGGTCTGTATTATTACATTTAGGCGCACTCCTGGCATCGATTATTCGGGTTTGCGAATCCAGCGGGCTACCGTCCTACCGTATCTTTAGAAGATTGCCACATGCATTGGAGCAACCAAAAAATAAAGGAAAAAAAAGAGGTACTGGCTCCACTGTTATGATGTACAGGGACCGGCTCTCCATATTGAATGTGATCAATGAACCTTGAACTATTTTTATCCTTCCACCTAACTACGAGTATATTGTATGTACGTGCCAATAGATAATTTTATGTGAAAAACTTCCGAATTTTGACTTCGTTTAGAATTTAAAGTTCACATTAAAATTGGTTGTAATGAAATCCTTCTACGCGACGGAACATATGAGCTATGTACCTATCGGAACACCTCTTGCTTGGTATAATTAAATTTCCTTCTCAACTCACCTGTGACTTTTCGTATTTGAATCGCTTCCAAATTGTCGTCTTCGGCTCCATGGGTGTTCCATCGACATTGTAATTTGGATTCGAGAACGTCAACACCGATCGACTGGATCCTCGCGAATGTCTCTTGGGTTTATTTTTCTTTGAGTTCAAGACCAGCACTGCAGAACCAAATTAATTTACATTAGAATAGACCTACCTACCATAGGTTTTGTAAGACCTACCTAGAATAGCTACAACGACCATTATCAGTAGCACAGAAACCACGCCGCTAGCGACGATCATAATCCGCTCCTGTGTTGTCTGTTCGTCAGCTGTGTACTCATTCTGTCCGTTATTTGTTCCCACTGTCACATCATCGGTATAGTCTGAGGGTTCATCTGGCGGTCGGGGCACAACGAACGCTGGTTTCAGCTTGCAAGTTCGCTGATCCGGTATATCGGGACAAGCACACACATAGTCATGGCCTCGGAACAAACAGAGATGAGAGCATCCACCATTATTCGATAGACACTGATTCCAATCGAATGGCTGCCGTTTAGCTGATACAGATCGAATGTCCAGAGCTCCGCTAAGCGAATGCCGGATTTCACCAATGTTCGTGTAGCCTCCACGTGGCGTTTTGCGAGCACGGTACACGGATTTGTTATACCAATCGGTCCAGTATATCGCTGAATCAAACTGAAGGAAGGAGCTAATGAAAAGGAACTTGAAACATAAATACTGAAGGCTTACCAAAGTGCAACCGAATGGATGCGTGGCAAACGGAATAATGGCTGTTCGTTTCTTCCCATAGAAGTCCACCTGTTCGATGCGATCTTGCAAAGCGTCGGCCCAATACAGACGGCGGGTTCTAAAAGAGAGAATAATTTATTCAATACTTAGTAATATATATTGTATGTCCTACTCAAAGTCAATAGCCAATCCCGTTGGGAATCCCAGGTCTGCGGTGACAATTGGAGTCCGATTAGTTCCGTCCAGAAGGCACCGTTCAATTCTTGCAGGAGAGCCCCAATCAGCCCAGAATAGGAAGCTGCATAGAAAATTTCAAATGAGGGCTCCTCAACAGATGTGCAAAGACAACTTACCCCTTCTTTGGATACACGATCAGAGCCCGTGGATCGTTTAGATCATCAGACAGAATTGCCTTTCTGGAACTGCCGTCCAAACGAGACACCTCAATGATCTTCCGGTCAGTATCGGACCAGTAAATATTGTCCGCTATCCAGTCGACAGCAATGCCATTTGGAGTTATGAGGTCGGTCTCCACGATGACCTTATTGTCGGTAAAGTTCAGCAGATTAACCCGACGAATAATATCCAAGTTGACATCGGCGAAGAACAGCAATGATTGCTTCTGATGGTAGTCCAGTACCACGCCACCGTGGACGCCCTTGATTGGCAACACAACGTCCATGTAGTCGGGCGTATTCAGCGAGATCATTCCGATACCAGATCTTAGTGCAATCAAAAGATAGTCCTGCGGAGGAATTTATTAACAAAAATGCCCTCAACCTCAGCATTCACTTGTACTTACGTCGGGCAACGTTTGACACTCAGTAATGCTATCCTCCTTCAGTTGCAACCCAATTGGACATTTACAGGCATAACCGGTTGGGTTCCGCAAACACAGGTGTGAACACCCGCCATTGTCCTTGCCGCACACATTCTCCTGAAGTGTTACATTTGTCTGCAGGGTGAAATCTCACATTAGACCTCATCTATCAGAGACTTCCCTGACACTTACCGTTATAATCTTAATATCCATTAAACCCTCGACATTCACAATGACATCAGACCTTATCGAGATATTCTTTCGTTCGGCCATATGAAGAGCCTTTGACTTCCAATCGGTCCAGTAGATATGCTTGTCAGTGACAGCCAGCGCGTACGGATGATGTAGTGATGCCATGATCAATTGTCGTTGATTGCCAGTGTAATCACACGAATCGATCGTCTTTAGCTGAGCATCAACCCAAAAGATGCGTTTCATCTCGAGGTCTACAGACAAACCATTTGGCCAGCCAAGATTGCTGGTGACAATTTTACTTCGTTCATCGCCGTCCATATTGGCTCTTTCGATCTTTCGGAAGTGACCCCAATCAGTCCAGAAAAGCAGACCGGCTTCGTAGTCATGAGTCAAGCCACGAGGTGATTCCAGATCCTGCCAAGCGATCAGGTGGCGGTTTTTACCATCCAGATTGGCCACTTCTACGGTATGACGATCAGCGTCTGTCCAGTATATCTGAAAGAGAGGACACAGACAGAGAGAGTGAAATTAATTTTGTTTCAAAGAAGATTGTCGCAGGAGGAGCTCTAGACAACCACTATGCTAATGATGTGATCTCACGATCACTGATAAGCCGATAATCCACACACGTTATTGCGGATGTACTTTCTCAGCTGCTCGAAAGTGATAAACAATTTGACTCCAAGATTGTGCTTCATGATCTGATGCAAGGTCTGAAGGTCACAGTCACAGAAATACTTTCATTCTCACTTTCCAACCAAAAAAAAAAAAAACAAAGCAAAATTCGAAATATCATTCCGAACGTCCAAAAAAAATGTCTGAATCATTTCAGTATCTCAATAAAAGTTGCTTTTAACAAACATATTCCTGCAGTATTTACAAAATATTTATCAATTGCAAATGGCCGAACAATTAACAGAAGAACAGATAGCCGAATTCAAAGAAGCATTTTCACTCTTCGACAAGGATGGTGATGGCACCATTACGACAAAGGAATTGGGAACTGTGATGCGTTCGTTAGGACAAAATCCAACCGAAGCTGAACTTCAGGACATGATAAATGAAGTCGATTCCGATGGCAGCGGAACAATTGACTTTCCCGAATTTCTGACAATGATGGCACGTAAAATGAAGGATACGGACAATGAAGAGGAAATTCGAGAAGCATTCAGGGTATTTGACAAGGACGGCAATGGTTTTATTTCGGCCGCAGAATTACGTCATGTGATGACAAATCTTGGTGAGAAACTAACCGATGAAGAAGTTGACGAAATGATACGCGAGGCTGATCTCGATGGGGATGGTCAGATTAATTATGAAGAGTTCGTAACTATGATGACATCGAAGTGAAGCTGGGTTAGGTTGCCTTAAGCGTTTCTATTGTTCTTGAAATATTGTAATGAGTTCCAGATAAATAAATAAAAAAAGAAAAGAAAAAATGTGCACGACTGGGTCGCACGTAAATTTCTCGTTTATTGCGAATCCCGCAGAATCTCAGAGTCATTTCAGCAAATTTTACGTTTAAAATCATACGCACTCAAGATGTACTCAGATAACTGAGCGCTTGTTAATTAACAACGTAATACATACTACATAAACATACGTACTAACTTCAACATTTACTTTTAAATTTCACCCCGAACTGACACGTGAATTTCGATGAATTTCGAATTATATTGCCACTGAAGTTTTGGGCTTTGCAAAAATATGCCGTGTGTGAATAAAGATCGGGATTTGGGTAGTAATTTTTGAGAAATATTCATAAAACGGCAATATTCGAGTTTTCTGAGAAAAACTAAGTACGTGATCATGTTTAGAATGCTTATGTTGTCTTAAATGTGTATTTTGATCAAAATCGTTAGAGCGGTTTTTTGTAAAATTATGCTGAGAAATGTTACAATTTGGATTTGAAAAGCACAGTTATTAAACTGTTTAGCTGAAAACTGAGTACGACGTATTCTTCAGGATATAAACATTAACTAGCAGTTACATTTTTAACCAAATCAAAAATGGCGTTTTCGAGATATGAGCAGTTTTTTAAAGTACTATTATTAGGGATTTGGATGGATATCAAAGGACGCAGTCTTTTTAGAGAAAAACTGAGTTTACTATCAAGTTAAGAATGCCAATAGTACCTCAGAAATATTTTTTTTTTTAAATAGTTTTTACCGTTTTCGAGAATAAGCCAATTTTCAAAACTGCCGTTGCTGGACTTTTTAGCGAAAAACTGGGTATACAGTCATGTTAAGCATGCTTATATTAACTCAACTGTCAATTTTGGTTCAAATCGTTAGAGCCGTTTTCGAAAAAATCTAAATTTAGGCATATTTCGTCATATTTCGTAAGATTTTTATATGGGAGGTACCGTTAATATTAGGGCTAGAATAAACAAAAAAAAACGTCCCGAGCGGGAAGCCTACAAACTTTAAATACGAAGTTTGAAGCAAATCCGTCCAAGCGTTTAGATTCCCCAGGGGTGGGACAGACAGACATACGGACGGACAGAATTGCGAGGCCCACTTTTTTTAGGTCCCCTATCATCGTAATATCTGAATTGATTAAAATCTCGAGTTCGAAATTTTGTACGAAAACAATATCTTTCTCTTACTACGTATATGAGAAAGTTAAAAAGAACGTATAATTTAGGTACAGGGATCGGATTATTAGATTCGTTTAAGAACTATTTTAGGGTTCTATGTAAGATTAAGCCATGTACACAAAGTGGCGCAAAAGTCAGTATGGGAGGCTATAGTTTGTGCAGTTGGCGGCGAATGTATATTCTACTTTGATATTTTTGAAATAAACAGACACAAACTACACGTCAACAAGATATGAACCGTTATACTTCCAAAAAAACGCGAAATTATTGGTTAAATTGTTTGCCCCGGAGTTCTGCTGACAGCAGAGTATCGACCAGACAACGTGCCACGCAATTTGGCATCAATCGACGGTCTTAACAGAGAATTTTGGTTAATGACTGTAAGATGTTCCCTTACAAAGTACAGACAGTGCATAAGCAGTTACCTGTTGGATCGAACTTCAGAGGTCGCCTTATCTCTCATTTTGGCGATTTGAACTGACCGGCTCTCTGTTTCTGGTATCCTAATAAACGACAAAGGGACAAAGAAACAAAAGTTTAAAACAATAATGGTAAACCACGAAGGTACTTTCTGTTAGGTCAAAATTTTGATGGCCCGAAAAAAGTTAATAAACTTTTTTATTAAAATCTTAATCAGCTGAACATCACGCAATCAGATTTAGATAAATCCAAGACAAGGCGCGTATCAAGGTGGTGTGGCAGTGAAGTGGTGCCCAAGAAAGACGAAAAAAAAAACCTAAAAAAAAAACCTGAACAAAAAAATATTAAATTTGCCAATAATTTGAAAATCGTATAGAGGCAGTGCAAAACTGTCTCGTTTATTTACCTAAAGTCTTCAAGAACATTATTTGAACTACGTGCAGTTTCACTGTTGGTGCGTTTTGTCCTGAAAAAAATTAACAACCTACAACTGATTTGATAGAATTTTCTCCGAAGTTTCGGCAAAATTGAACAAAGGGGCGTGGCACCTCGCATACAAAAAAAAAATTAAAAAACGTATATCTCGAAAACCACCGATACAATTGAGCTAGCTTTGAAGATTGGCCAAAATTGAGAGAAGGGGCGTGGCACCTCCCATACAAAAAAAATAAAAATCTTATATCTCGAACACCATCGATACGCTTCAACTAACATTTTCAGGCATTCTTAGGTATTGGCCAAAATTGAAGGGGCGCGGCAGCTCGCATACAAAAAAAAAATTATTGCAAATGCTATTTCTCAACACTCATGGGAGCTAAAGTTGTAAGATTGTAAACACTGATGTGCATTGTCCAAACAACTAACCTCGAGTATTGTGGGTGGTATTGGAAAAAGGGGCATGGAACGAAACATGCAACAAAGTTATTTAAAATACCGTATCTTCACCATAGCATTAGCTTCGAAATTTGGTAAATGGACATACATTTTTATCTACTTATATATAAAAACCAATTGGTGTGCGTTAGTTTGTCAAAAACTAAAGAATTGCTGGACCGATTTGGATAGATGATTATTCTTTTATTTTTCGAAACACCTGAAATAAAAAGTCGGAAAATCGAGAAAAAATATAAAGTTTTGTATAGGAATATACATTATACACTGTAGTGATCACTCAAATGAAATTACTCATAACAATTTAGAGCTTTAGACCATTACCACCAATCCTCTTTCATTCTTACTCATTCGTCGATTACCCATCTTGAGATTTTATGAATTGCCTACTAGTCGAGTCAGCTACCGAGTTAGTCTTCAACCAACTCGCACACGGCTCAGAGCAAGCTACAAATTATTATCATGAATTTTAAGTTTAGTTTTTAAGTTGTATAGTTATATAGTTGAATTAAAGATGTTTAGTACATAAAAATGAATAATGCATTTTCATTTGCATCAACACCACCAATAATAGCAAATTCCAAAAACCACCCCACCAAACCGATTGAGCTAAAATTTTGAGAAAAACATTTTTTTATTGGTCCAGAGGAGCTTCTATTAAGTTTTCTACCTGAGGATGAAGTCATTTAAAGTGTAGATTACTTTAATGATCTTGGTGTGATCTTCGACAGAAAGATCTACTCTAACCTCTACTTAGTATCAGCAAGGCAAGAAGCGGATTGAGACTTATACAACATTTTTCAAAGGAATTTAAAGACCTCAATGTGCAATGTGCCAAAATCCTTTACCATTCTCTCGTCCAACCTATTTTGGAATACTATATTCCTATTTGGTGTTCGACCTACAAATTTGGAAGCTCAAGAACTGAAATCTTTCAAAAGCAGTTTCTTCTATTCGCATTACGAGATTTATTTTAGGGACCTCGAAATATATCTTACCCCCTACTTAAATCGTTTAAAGCTGCGTAATTTTCAGTCATTGGAAAAACAAAGAGGGATATCAAATATTTTATTCTGTTTTGCGTTCTGACTGGTGACGTAAACTCCACATTCTTAATTCTGTCAACATCAATACGAGACCAAGGACAACAAGAACCAAGGACAGGAACCCCATTACTGCAATTAACGTACGAATATGTGCGGAAAGGATTCAAAAGTTGAAGGGACTAATCCATCGCGAGTCTTCAATTGTATTAATCACTGCAATGCCTACGTTTACGTTTCGCCAGTTTTATACAAAAGTGTTAGAAACCCTTTTAATCAAGAATGAAAGAAGACAATTTTGAGAATCAAATTCGAGCTTTTTGTCTGGAGGAAACGAAGGAATATCAAGCATCTTTCAAGTCGCCGAGCCCTTATTACATTTGCCGGGGACCAATATTGACCCATTAGTATTAGGATGGACCACGCGATCGCCCTCAATCCACCAGTCACAGAAATAGTTTTACAATGTCTTGATGCCATATCGTTGTCAAACGGTCTTTCTGCTGATCTCTATTAAGGTTCGAAGATCGGTCCACTTATAGCGATTAATTCAGTCAATGGTATTGCTATCTGAAGGTTTAATCTCCAAAATCTCTTTCACACAACACAGCCCAGTTAAGCGACCGGTTTAAAGTCGGATCTTGTAAGAAAGAGCTATGCATACTTACCCCTCAAGAGGTTTAGTCTTTACATCAGCATCTTATCTTTTTAACTTCCTCAAACAGTTCTACTGCACTTAAATTCGCATAATTCTACAAACAGTACTCACATTTCTTCCCACCGAATCAATAATCAGCCCGTCAGCGTTGTCCAGACTCTCGCCGATGACCTGCGTCACATGCAACCCATCCGCTGTCGAGCTCATTATAACATTCTCCACAGTGTCGGACCAGTAAATAAGGCCCGTCTGTTGATCCACATCCAAGGCGACAGCATTCGAAATCGGCGGTAGTGGCAGCACTACATCAATCATATGATCAAAGTCGAGGGAGATTTGTCGAATGTCCATGCGATGAGCAAAGAGAATGTAGCTGGATGGTCCATTATAGCAGGTCCTCATGTCCTCCTTTAAAAAAAAAACAATTCCAATCAATCTAAAACCGAAAAAAAAAACTTCAATTCAATCACCTACCGACAACTTAACCCCAATAGGACATGCACATGTGTACGCGGTCGGATTTAGGAGACACAAATGTGAACAGCCGCCATTGAAGCTGCCACAGGTGTTATGCATTCGCCTGCGAGAACGATGAAACACTCGTAGGTCCATCAGATCACTTGTGTTGGCAATAATTGTCTTGATGTTTTGTCCGGTCAACTTGTCGGCCACTCGAACTGATTTTGTTTCCCAATCGGTCCAGAAGATCTTGTTCTCGTTGATGTCAAGGCCGAAGGGATGCCCCAAACCGGTGCCTAAAATAAACCGGGTTCATATCGCGATTGCAAAAGAACAGCTACTTACCTATTATGATCCTTCGAGCAGTTCCGTCAAAGTTCATACTCTCGATGGTCTTAAAGCCGCCATCGACAAAGTAGATCTTCTGGTGATCGTAGTCCACTGCCAAGCCATTGGGGTACTTCAAGTTGTTTATGGTGACGACCACTCTGTTCTTGCCGTCCATTCCGGCTCTCTCAATCATCGGCTGTTCTCCCCAGTCGGTCCAAAACATCAGACCATCTAAAAGGAGGATTTGTGATCGAAGCTAAACATTTTAACAACAAAGCCCGTAAGTACCTATGGGGTTGACCACGATATCTCTCGGCTTGTCCAATTTCTCCCACAGCAAGATCGACCTCATGTTGCCATTGGTCATCGCGACTTCTATTCGATTGGTAGCCGGATCGGTCCAATAGATTTTATGCGTAATCCAGTCCAGGGCCAGTCCCGCTGGCGAAACCAAATTCGAGTGAATCAGCTTCTGTTGGTAGCTGCCATTGAGATGGGCTTTATTGATGGAAGACCGCTCCACGTCCGTCCAGTAGATAAAGTCCGTTTCACTGCACCAATCCAGGGCGACCGTGTGCTTCAAGTTGTCCAGCGGTACAATCATATCAATGTCGCCGGCAGCTGCGGGCTTGGAATTCAACTGACGCAATCGAATGTCTTTCCGCCGGGCGACCAGAATTAGCTTGTCGGGAGTGTTGTTGCAGGTTTTTCTACAAGGAAAGGTACTACTGCCTTTGAAAACTAGGAAACCTTTATAGAGGTACTTACAGATCTTCTTTGAGGGTAAGGCCGATTGGGCATGCGCACCGTCGAGAGTTCTTATTCGGCAGGCACATGTGAGTGCATCCACCTCGAAGTCCACGACGGTCCTTTTGGCAGCGGTCGGTGTATTCAGGTTGCCTGGCAGGGTGATAGGCATGCACATCCATGGGGAAGTGGAAGTTCTCGTGGACCGAACGAAAGCCCTTGCCAGAGATCTTATTAGCTGCAGAGACGGTCTTCGTGTTCCAATCGGTCCAGTACATGGTGTCCTCGAAAATTGTCAAAGCGAACGGGTGCGGCAAGTGACTACTGAGAATCTGCAATGCAAATAGAGTGCATACGGATAAAAAATCATTTTTTGATGAAAGACCATCTTCAAGACCTACCTTAACCCGGTCAGTTCCATCGAAATTAGAGCTCTCTATAGCGTGCTGCTTCGCATCGGCCCAGTACAGCTTTCGACTAGGATAGTCAATGGCCAAGCCATTCGGCCAGGTTACCCCTTTCGTGATGATGACCTGCCTGTGCGATCCGTCCATGTAAGCGCATTCAATTTTCGGATTGGGACCTGTGGAAACACAAACAGCTTAGTTGCTGTCGCATGTCTGACTTTTTCCCCAACTTACCCCAGTCTGACCAAAAGACCATAGCCTCGCCGGGATGAACAACAATCGCTCTCGGCTTATCCAAGTCGTTGGCCGCAATTACCGCGCGTAGATTTCCCTGAAAGTTCGACACCTCTACCCGTCGCGTTCCCGAATCGGTCCAGAAGAGTAAATCATGAATCCAGTCGACAGCAATACCACCCGGC
Source organism: Cheilosia soror (assembly GCA_949372485.1). Lineage (NCBI taxonomy): Eukaryota > Metazoa > Arthropoda > Insecta > Diptera > Syrphidae > Cheilosia > Cheilosia soror. The sequence goes on from OX443563.1 coordinate 87,990,258, forward strand.
GAGTCTAAGCCCCACTTGATGACATCGCGAACGCGCGTCCCGTTGACGTAAACCATTTTGATGACATCCGTCGAAACGTCTGACCAGAACATCAAGCCCTTCTTGTAGTGATAGTCGAGAGCTATGGCGTTGTGCAAGCCCTTAACCACGGCCGTGTAGCGATTGTTGCTCAGTGTGACTCGGCGAATATCCCACCGATTGGCGACGATAAGTTGCATAGCCCCACCCAATGCTTTGCAGGTTCGAAGATCTGGTCGCAGAATGTACCCACTCTCGCAAGAGCAGATGAAGCTTCCGTGAGTGTTTTGGCATTTCTGCGAGCAGACTGGGTTGGACAGGAATTGGCATTCATCGATGTCCGTACAGCTAAAAGCAGATGAAAAGTTAAACTTGCCTACCTTAGAGGACAACCTTTATACTTTTTCTTGTTGCCGTGCATTAGGAAGCCCAAGCGACAGGAACACTCGTCCCGACCTCGTGCTGTTGTTATGCAGAGCTGCTCGCACTGGGAATTCTTGTTGCAATCTTTTACCCGCGGACAGTTCATCTCATCTTCGCCCAAAGGGCAATCGTTTTGACCGTCGCAAACGTGCTTTTGGTGAACGCAGATTCTGAAAGCCGAAATACTTAGGACCGAGGGATTGTTCTACAACAAACTTACTTCAGATTCGTAATGTTCTTCTTTGCAGGACACAAGAACTGTCCAGGATCACACTGCAAATGGCATTCGACTTCGTCCTCGGCAGAGGAACAATCTGGGTAGCCATCACACAGCCATGTTGACTAAGGGAGGAAAACGATTTTAGGTAAAGCATTTAACACTATTAAAGGTCTTACCAGTATGCAGCGCCCATTGAGACAGGCGAACTCATCAGGGGCACATGTCGACGGATGACTGCTGTCCATGTTGCCACAGTCTTTCTCATCTTCGCCGCCATCGCAATCTTGTTCCTTGTCACATTTCCAGCGGTTCGGGATGCAGGTTCCGTCAGCGCATCTAAAATTTTGACTGCAGATCACACCCACATATACGCACCGCTCACCACTTACTTGTACTCATTCAATGTGCAGCTCGATGGTTTCTTTGGACAGTTCTCCTCGTCGCTCCAGTCACCGCAATCATTGTCACCGTCGCATCTGAATCGGCTTAGCACACATTGGCCGCCAGGACCACCGGCTCCACCCAGACCGCCGCGGCACTTGAACTCCCCCTCCGGGCAGCTGTTCATGACGGCCTGACAGTTGCGTTCATCAGACCCATCTGCACAGTCCTTCTCTCCATCGCACCTGAATGCCAGCGACACACAGTAGCCATCGTCGCAAGGAAAGTGCTCATTGGAACAGCTATAAAGGCATCAAGTTAGCTTAAAATAGTTTCCCCCTCCCACCCCCCAGTATACCCAACTTACGTTGTTCTCGAACAATTAGCCTCATCGGAAAAATCCTTACAGTCGTTCTCTCCGTCACATACCCAACTCTTCGGAACGCAGAACCCATTCGAGCACTCAAACTGATCGTCGGTGCAGTTGCTGCGATTGCCGCAGTGCGTTTCGTCCGAATAATCACCGCAATCGTCGTCACCGTCGCAGAGCCACTCCTTGTTGATACAGCGATATGTTTTCGGGCACATGGCGTGCTCTCCTGTGGCCTCACAAGTCATCTGTATCTTGCTGATCATGTCATCGTTGCCATCACAATCCTGCTCGTCGGAGCCATCATCACAGTTTTTCACCTTGTCGCAGCGTTCGTTCTTTGATATGCAAGAGCACGACATCGTACACGTCCATTGGGTGTCCTTGCAGTTGTTTGGACATTCGTGCACCGTTCCATCGTTTGGTGACATTATTCGTGTCTCGTCGCTCACCAGCGGTGCATGTGGCCGAAATATCCTATCCCTAGTGTTTAACATTCCAAGGAATCTTTCCGTACCACGTTGGGCTTCTGTCTTGCGATCGCCGAACTCCTTTACCCCATACAGGTCCGTTCTAATCAACGATTTTCGTGCACCAATGGCTCGGTATCGTGGATCCGATTTATCCAGACCACCTCCTGGCTGCAATGGCTCTGTGGTGTATATCTCATGTGCCAAATAATTCGGAATGTCGTGGCCAAAGTAATCATCATCGGGATGTGGCGGAAAGTCCGACGGATGTGGTTCATATTGATCTAGTAGGTCGTCTTCGTCCTCGTCATGACTGATCTGATGCTGCGGGTGTTGGGTCAAATCTTGTTCTGCATCACGTCTGTCACCTCGACGCGATTGTCTCGCCTGCTGACTATATCGAAGAGCTCGTAATGGTGACCGATCGTCGCGCACAAAACTCGATCCGAGGAATTGTCTCGCCGAGCCTTGTCGGACGCCGACTTTGTCTGTCGCGTCCGCCTGATCACTGCACGCGGCTATAATTAAAATAAGACAACATACATGATTTTTTTATTTACACTCAAGTGTGATCTTCGGAAGGTCCATCTATGGTTTGGGGAGGAGATGCTTAATTTAGTCGAGGACATTTTTTAGTATTGAGGTAAAGGTACTATTGCCAAGCCCCCTTCACGTTGGGATGAGAAACTGGCATTCACGGGGACAGCTCGATGGACGCCTTAAGAAGGAAAGGTAGTTCCCTACACAGGTGCTGTTTCAGGAAAATATCTTCCTACGATTAGAGAAGTTAGGGAACCTGAATTTTGACAACTATTAACATGGATGAAGACGAACCTCTAGATGGTTCAACCCAACAAGACCAGGAACCACAGAAATTGATAGGCTTAAATTTAAACTCTAAAACTCTCATCCGAAGCCTGATATCTGAGCTTTGTACTCAACTCCAAATTAAACGGGAAATGTAATACAGAGGAAATAACGAAGAAAGGACTAAATTATTTTTCCGGCTGCATAAAGGTTTTTGTTAAGAACTCAACCTATAATCCATTGAGCATCCTTAAAGAACTCAATTGCAATAAGGCAACTGGACCCGACGGAATCCCGGCTATAGTACTCAAGAATAGGGAAGATCGATCCAAGTTGTTGTAGTTGGTGTATCATCTAATTCGTTTGCTATAAATGCAAGAGTGCCACAAGGATCTATTCTTTTCCCAACTATATTTCTTCTCCACATCAACGATTTGCTTGGATCGACAAATAATAATATCTACAGCTTTTCTGATGACAGCACTCTCACATCGAATCTAACGGGTTTTTCAACAGGGATGCTACAAAAGTAGAGCGACAGGGACAGCAAACGACGCCGAATTTCTTGCCGCTCTTTTGACATTTCTCTTCAGTAAGGTTTGCCATTTCATGATGGAAAGATATGCGAGCCAACAACGAGTCGAAATTATTAAAATTTACTACCGAAATTCGGAGTCAGTGGCCTCAACGTTAAGAGCGCTACATCCAATTTATGGTCGTCATAATCGTCCTAGCAAATCAACAATTGAGCGTCTAGTGGAAAAATTTGAATCCACAGGCACAGTACAAAATGTTCCCGTGCCAGTGAGACAAAGAAGTGCCCGTAGTGTCGAGAATATTGCTGCCGCTGAGGCTTCAGTTGAAGAAAGCCCAAATGTGTCTCTCACACGTCGTTCTCAAGCGGTGGGCATCTCTCTGACGTCGTTGTGGCGAATTTTGCGAAAAAATCTTGGCCTACAATCCTTACAAGATTAAATTGACGCAAGAACTGAAGCCGCTTGACCACCAGAAGCCTCGTATGTTCGTGAATTGGACTGAGCAACAACTTGAAAAAGATTCGGATTTTCATCGAAAAATCATCTTCAGCAATGAGGCTCATTTCTGGCTAAATGGGTTCGTCAATAAACAAAATATGCGGTATTTGTCATGCAGCAATCCACACGTACTCCATGAGTCATCATTGCATCCCGAAAAAATTACGGTCTGGTGTGGTTTATGGGCCGGCGGCGTCATTGGGCCGTACTTCTTCCGTGATGATCAAGACCGGCACGTTACTGTGAATGGGAATCGCTACCGTTCAATGATAACCGAATATTTTTTGCCCCAATTAGATTATATGGACTTGGAGGACATGTGGTTCCAACAGGACGGCGCCACAAGCCACACAGCGAATGTCACAATCAATTTATTGGAAACCAAGTTTGGAGAACGTGTTATCTCACGAAATGGTCCAGTCGCTTGACCGACTCGGTCGTGCGATTTGACACCGTTAGACTATTTCCTGTGGGGCTAAGTCAAGTCTATGGTCTATGCCAACAAGCCAGCGACGATTGATGAACTTCGTACAAATATCGAACGTGAAATTGCAGCAGTATCGGCCGATTTATGCTTGAAAACCGTCGAAAATTGGGTTCAGCGTCTGGACTTCTGCAAGCGTGCCCGTGGTGGTCATGCAAAAGAAATCGAGTTCCATACATAATGGCATCGAACGTACTTTGACAGGAATAACGAATTTCATTGATATCCAAAACCGCTTTTGTTTTATTTAAAAAAACTTTTGTAGCGCTCTTATTGAAAACCCCGTTACAACCGTTGATGCACAGAAGACAAGTCGCTGACCTATGCTTGTTCTATAGTTACTTCCATGGTAGATGTTCCGAGGAACTCAAAGACATAATCCCTCGAAATGAAACTTTTTGGCCCCCACAAAACAGCCTACTAATGCTTATCGCCATACAGTACACTTGACAACCGCGAGGACATCAATTCTCCAAAACTCCTTCTGTTACAGGACAAGCAAACTTTGGAACTCGCTTCCTGGGGATGCTTTTCCAGAAGACTACAATTTGCAGCAATTTAAGTGCAGAACACTGACATACATCTGGAAGCATCTCGGGGCGCTCATGAAGCGTTATAGGTTCGGCTTTCCCGGGAGAAGTATTTAAAAAAAAGAGTGTATTCTACGCGTTGCTTAACTGCCCACATTTGGCCAAATATACAAGGGTATTAATGCGTGGATCAACTCGTTGGGCTTTGTCCATGATTTCTTTTCCAACAATCTGTTATCAACTAGACATACGAAGCTATACAGGGATTTAATGAATTAATCCATTGCGAACATTTATTTAACCCAAACATGCAACATTTTTAGTCTAATTGCCTTACTCGTCATGAGCAAAATGAATCTGTGCACGAGTATAAAATGCTTTAAATTATGGTTTCTAAAATTAAGGTGTAGAATGAACAATTGGTTGAAACAGACTGAACAACCACCAATTTTGCGCTTCTACTAGTTCACAGCAATTTTAAAATAAATCGCACTTATTCGACACAAAACCTCTCCCGAAAACCACCCCAAGTCCAGAGAAGTTAAACTACATCAAGATGATGTCCGACATAGCAGCGTGATAAATACATTTACCACTTCGAAAACTACACGCCTGGACTTTAAGTTGTTTCTTCTCAACCAAACAAACTATGAAGGATGATGTCCGTGACCAATTTGCATTCCAAAAATGCTAAGAATGTGAAAAGAACCCACTTTATCGACTCTATTTGAGCAGTCTTTTCCCTTTTTAAAAAAAGTACCCCAACTAAAATAAAAATTACTAAAAAATCTCCATCAACCCCCTTGAATAAGAGTAACTTTTCAATAAACACCTTTCTTAACCTGACATAAAAACCGAAAATCTTCTCCTTAATTACCACACCCAACATCTTTCTCCTTAAGCCTTAAGCCTTTGCCGTATAATGTCTCTGTCTCTGAATGAAATCTAAAACGTAAAATGTATTCGTGCTCAGTTTAGGAAAACGAAAGAAAATCTTAATGGCCGACATCAACCGTGGGCATGGTACAAACAAAAAGAAAATATCTCTTATTCCATGTACATACAAGAGTAAATCGAATCATCCAAGAAGCAAAAACAAAACAACTTTATTAGCCAACAGATCCTTCACTCAGTGCGAAGAGAAGACACGACACGACACGACAACTTTGACTGTTAAAATACATTTCTGCGAAACGCAATGGGCGATAATATTTTCCTTACAACTTTCCACGACACACACGGACACGGCCAGCAAACTTGGAAAATTTCCTCGTGGGGTAGGGCAAGATGTGATGACATCCTTGCTCTCGCCGCTCTTTCGGTATGTATCTCGTAGTTAAAATTGTCGGTATATATAGGTACGACGCTTTTGGGAAAATGTTGAGCGTGTCATGTTCATGCTAGTTCATGTACCGCCTTCCTTAATACGCTCAATGTCAATTTCTATTTCGTCTCTCATGTCCTTAACAAAAACAATTCTGTGTATCCACCTTATCTGGCTTGAGACACATTTGATGAATGAACACGAGCTTTCTGCAAAGGCATGCGCATAGACTGCGAAAATCGAAAATCGTCCACGCACCTACGATGAATTATCACATCCTAGCATCGCAGGGAGACGAGGACACAAAAGTAAGCTGTACACACGTATTCACATGCTGCTGCTGCTACTCCGCCATTAATTTCACTTTTTATCTGTATCTTTTGAAGTTGGTATTATTGTTGTTGTTGTTATTGTTGTTGCTGCTAATTTGCTATTTCATAGTGAAAGTCTCCAAAGAAAGCTCCCCGAAGGTACGAGTATACAAGTCTATCGTGAGATGGGGTCTATCGGTCGGGACTGATGTAAATTGTTTTCTGCTTATCCCATATACAGATGTGAGACTATTGTTGTTGTTGTCATTTAGAAAGGAACAAACATTCTCTACCCAAGTAAAATTTTTTTTCTGCTTACTTTATCCTCTTCGTTGTAGAGGATGAAAAGTTGTGCCTTCTTTGTCTTCAATGGAAACAATACGAGCTTATTCTCAATTTATCCTTTCGAATTGAATTTCTTAAATCGATTAATTGGCATTGTAGTCTATAATCCCTGTAGGTGGCCACGAATAGAAATATGATGAACAGGATTCTGCGAATTTAGGCCAACAAATAGAAAGGAGCTACGCAGATACGAGTAGGCGAGTAGGAGTCCACAGTCTGATTAAAGAAGTGTGAACATAAAAATAGAAAGCTAAATGCGTAATGCTGCTACCGGGAATTTGAAGTGGCACATGAAATGCAAGTTTATTCTTAGGATTGGTGGATATTCTTGGGCGAAAACCTACAAATACTCCTACCTGAGTTTGACTCATGTACACCCACTTGAGATTAGCCCAAGATAGGGTTTCATGATGAACGACTAATCAATGAAGGATGCTCCTCGTGTTAAATAACAGTGGGCTGAATTGCACATCCCTACTACTACGCTGGATCAATCTTAATGCAAGCAAACAAAAATATTTTTTTTGACCAGCTTTAATTTCCATTAAAACTGATTGGCGTTCATTATGTATACTGGCTTTATCTAGGGAAGCCAGAACTGTGACATTAGCCGTTTTTTATTATCAACTGTGATCCATATAGATCATCGATTTACATGCACTAACAACAACAACATGTGATCCTACTTTTCGTGGCGTTGTTTATTTCATTCACTAAATGTTGGTGTCCCTGTAAATTATAGCCATACAGTAATGTTGCCAGACCAAAATATGGAACAAAATTAACAACACATAAAACCATTAGCATTTTTCCAAATTCGAATAAGTCACTACTCCGACTTTCGAGATGTTTTGTTTCGCTATATAGCACAGAAATATAAATGGAAATATTATCAGTACAACACGGTTAATTATGATGCGTATTTGAACATAACATTTGAGCATATTTTTCCACAAAAAAATATTGAGTGCAAAATGTATGCAGATTTGTATTCATATGGTAACACCCCCGACACAACAGCGAAATGTCAAACTCAAATATGAGCAAGTGCAATGGAGAAATCATCGTGTTGTGACGTCACATTGTACCGTGTGGCTGCAATATGGCGGTGGCAATACAAAGTTTGTCATAATTGGTACTGGATTTTATATGTGAAAAACAACTGTTGCCACAACTTAAATATAAAATCCTTCAATGATCCAGTTTGTTTTATTTTCATGATCTGATCCGGATCAGATCACACTGATAATAAAAAACGGCTATTGGTTCTTGCAGTAAACGTCGAATGATACGTTATCTTATCTGTCAAAACAGATATCTTTGTTATCTTTGTATAAACAGTTCAAAATTCAAATCAACCCAAAGCTGCCCCTCTGCTCTACGATCAGCAAAAAAAGAATGGACAAAAAATATTTTCCAAGGAAATCTACACACCTATAGTAAAACTGCAGGAATTTTTTTGGCCGTTAAAAAATCGAAAACTACTGGATAGATTTTGATAAAACTTTTTTTAAAATGTTCCTTAAGACTGTGAGACTGCTATAGGCTATGTCGTTTATAGCCACGTCCTTATAAACAGTTTTTAGCCAAAATGTATTTTTTGAAGTGAAAATACATAGATACATACACATATACCTTGCTACAAATGGATGTTAATACTTTTGCGATCGTGCGACAGGACATTCGTTTGTGCCAAACTATTGGCTTCTTAATTATTTAAGCGTCGATGAAAAAAACCAAAAATTATTATTTGATTGCAAATATAGGTACTTATTTGTGGATCGGCATGGTAAAAACATAAAATTAAGTTTGCTTAACAGAAACATTCAATATCGACCGGTACCCGCAGGTGCTCCGAAGGTTTGCTTCTCGTTCATTTGCATACCAAAAAGAACCGAAACCTTTCACCAGCCATCACAACTCAAGTGCTTCACCCGTCGCGTCGCATCTTTAGCAATTGTTTGCATAGTGAACAAAATTTGTCAATCCACTAAATAAAAAAATACGCCAAAATTCACATATAAAAAATCCACTCAAGACGAGGGAAATCAAATGCCAAAAACAACGTCCCCATCGAAGAAAGGTGCCAAAAGCTACGAACCATAGATTCCGCCATATTCTTATGTGCGATATAAAATTAAGTCACTCGAGCAGCGCAATTGGCTATAGAATAGCCAATCTTTTCGACCACACCAGCCGCTACCAACAACAACCATATTGAGTGCATAAATTGCACCTAGCAACGTGGTAGACGCTAGTCAACGCTCCCGCACCCCTCAGTGCTCTCAAAGCATCATCATTGTTTGACTTCCATCTGAGACACAGTTTTTTCTGAAGCGACAGTTTTAAGCTGAGCAATTGACTCAGCAGTCTACGATCAGCCACTCACAAGGTCACAAGTGCTATTGTGTGAGCTGGGTCTGCGAGAGCGGGGGACGAAAAACCGTCCAGCTTCCAAATATTAGCCGCCCAACCCCCCCACAAACATCAGACATCGGCTTCACAATCAGCATCAGGAGCAGGTAGCTGCCCTAGACAGAAAATCGATCAAGACCCAACAACAACCATTAGTAAATCATCTTCGATTACCTAATCTCTTGTGATTTTTTTTATTATTTGCTCTCGAAATAGTTCAGTTGTTAAAGTGTCGACGTGTAAATGCGCGTGTGAAAAAAAAAAAAAAAAATGTAAGTATCGTAGAAAACATGTTAAGTTCGTTCCTTCCTTTTTAATCAATTTAGATAATCGTCATCACTCATCACCTTTTATGAATGCTGTACACAACATCCATGGGAACGTCATCAATGATTTGATTTTGAAGTTAACGTAACAGTAACATAAAGTACATTAATATGCAATTTTAAATATTGTTTGCACCCAACTGTATGCAAACCAAACTTTTAATAAATTTTTTTTGTAAGGACAAAAGTCATATAAATTAATTTAATCAATGAATCCATTGAATATGATCATTGAAGTTTAATGTGTGGAAGAGATAATGAAATCACACTAATAGTTAACTGTTATCTATCTTAATGCGATATCTAATGATAGTATCTAATATAAATTCGAATTTTTTTTATTAATATTTGAGAGCCATTTAATTTCATAAAAGAAAAAAAAATCATAGTAATCCATCGAAGAATTCTAGCAGGATCGATCAATTTTCTTGAATTTTAATTTATTTGATTGAATAGTATGTATAACTAGCAATGACCGCGGCTCCGCCCGCCGGTTTCTTTTCTTTTAAATACAATTTACATTTTTTTGAGTTGTCATTGTGCGTTTGTTTAAATTTTTTTTCCCTCTGTTTCCCATTCCCCTATCCTCTCGCTCTCCCTAAGTAACCTATACTGGATCCGGAGGATGTAACCAGTACAATGTTAAAACAATTTTTAAAATCGGGCAAATGGTTCCAGAGTTAGTCCCTACCACCCTTTAATTTTTCTATTTATGGAATATAAAACTACAACCCCTAAGCACAACTGCAATCGATGAAGCAATTTTGTTCGCAAAAATAATAAAATCAATTTTTTTTTTATTATTATATTTCCACCCTCTGGATGGCCCAAAAAGGTGAATGTTAGCTCAAAATACTCGGTGTAGTATTTACTATCAATTTAAAGCATATCTTGAATTGGTATACATAAATTTATGAGTATAATGGCAAGTTAAGCGTAAAAAGGGCGAAATAAAAAAGTGTGCTTGAAATCTTTTTCAACCCTTGTAGTACGAATTTTGAAAAATAATGAATGAGGCATGTAATAATTTGACTTATCTATCAACATACAAACTTTCACATTCATTCGGCTAATGGTTCTTGAGACCCCCCTTACTCCCCGCGAACCCTTTTTTCCTGAGTAATACTCACCCACCCTCACCCATAAATCTATAATTCACAAAAAAAAATCATGAAAATCGGACGAATGGTTCTCGAGTTATGGAGAAACGAATGGACGGACGTTGCATTTTATAAGTAGTATGGATGTATATGTTAGCAAGTTTTTGAACACCTACATATTTTAACTTTCTCGTATATGTAGTAAGAGAAAGATATTGTTTTCGTACAAAATTTCGAACTTGAGATTTTGATCAATTCTGATATTACGATGATAGGGGAACTCAAAAAAGTGGGTCTCGCAATTCTGTCCGTCCGTATGTTTGTCTGTCCCATCCCTGGGGAATCTTAACGCTTGGACGGATTTGTTTCAAACTTCGTATTTGGATTTTACGGGCTTTTTTTTTTTGTTTTATTCTAGTCATAATATTAACGGTACTTCCCATATAAAAATTTTACGAAATATTACACAATTTGGATTTTTTCGAAAACAGCTTTTGAACCAAAATTGATAGTTGAGTTAATTTAGGCATGCTTAACATGACTGCATATCCAGTTTTTCGTTAAAAAGTCTAGCAACGGTATTTTTGAAAATTTTTTCTCGAAAACGGTAAAAACGATTTTAACAAAAACGTACTTTTAAGATACTATCGTTATTCTTAACTTGATAGCAAACTAAGTTTTTCTCTAAAAAGACTGCGTCCTTTGATATCCACCCAAATCCCTATTAATAGTACTTTAAAAAAACTGCTCATATCTCAAAAACGCCATTTTCGATTTGGATGAAAATGTAACTGCTAGGTAATGTTTATATCCTGAAGAATACGTCGAACTCAGTTTTCAGCTAAACAGTTTAGTAACAGTGCTTTTCGAATCCAAATTTTCAACATTTGTCAACATAATTTTACAAAAAACCGCTCTAACGATTGCGATCAAAATACATATTTAAGACAACATAAGTATTCTGAACATGATCACGTTGTTGTAGTTAATATCTACGTTTGTCTATGTAGTATGTATTACTTTTTTTATTAAAAGGCTCTAAAAACTTTACAGTTTCTTCGACAAACAACGAAACTAGAATAAAAGCCAGGTGGCTTTCTGATAGTACAAGGGACCATTAGGTGTGTCTGACTGCCCCAATTTCGACAACCTTCGACAAACAAAAAAAGTTGTAAGATTTGTTAGCTTCCTGTCGCGTTTTTTGTTTAATCGGCGTTAAGAATTACTGCCTCAGAAGTCGTAAGAAGTTTCAATTTACAATTACAATTACAATTTCAATTTCATGTCGCTTTTTCGTTTCATCGGAGTACGGAACTACTACGCAACGAGCCATAAGAAGTTTCACAATACACACTAATATTATAAACTAATCGTAATGAAATTGGGCAAAGAGATAATGTGGGACCTGAGGAAAGACATTAGGTAAACAGGGCGTGGCACCTCCCATATAACAACGCTTATTTTAAACAAGAGACCATGACATTTATGGAAGCTTTATCCTTAAAACTTTGTTAATTTACATACATACTTGTAGGAAATATTTTACAAAATGTGAGGCGGTGGGATTGGACAGAGGACAATATGGTGTGGCACCTCCTAAACCAGACAAAAAAAAAAGAAACACTGTAAACGAACCGAAATCAAAGAGTTCTTCTAGTCGCAAACTATTCTGGGATGAGTAAAACTACGATTACACGGCCATTTTTTTGAGTTAGAAAAAATGTCGCATTAGAGCGACATTAAAGCTAAGATTCGTCATTGAAAAAATGGCGATCACACGAAATGACTATCATCGTCATTTGTGTCCCAAAATCAAATGACGGATACTGCGAGTCATTCAGAACTTTCCGTTGGGATGCCATTTAAATGACACAAAAGCCAAAAAGTTTAGTCATTTGTCCTAGGCGTCATTGAAGAGCGATCACACGGCCATTTTTTGCCGCCATTTAAATGGCACTTAATTCATATCATTTGGTGCGCCATTTTCCTAGTCATTTAACTGACGCTGCCAAAAATGTCGATCACACAGAGCGACATTTAGATGACTGCTATGTGACGGGATTTTTACGTCAGAGCGCCATTTAAATGACTCGAAAAAATGGCCGTGTAATCGTAGCTTTACAGCGTTGAACAAGACTGTCACTATAGACAACAATATATTCGTCAACCCTAGTAGGATAGCATAGATCTCCGCTTGAATAATAGAAGCATTCTTGCCGAATAAGTAACAAAGTCTAGTATTATCGGTACTGCAACCTTTGACTATTTTTGGAGATTCGACTATATACCAGTTCAGGCTCAGACTTTGGCTGAAGTCAGCCCTTAATACAAGGAAAATCGACTCTAAATTTACACAGCAGTCGCTGTCATTGATGTCATTGCATCAGGTGTCAGCAAATATGACTGGTGACTGATTGTTACCAGGGTCGTAAGAGAGATGCTGCGCAAAATCATAAAAACTCTAGTGCAGATTTTATCAGAAGCCACCCCTGACTCAACTACTGCAAACGCCTTTTTTTGACACTCATGGGGTCTAAAGTTGAAAAATTTTGAATCAATGTATTTTTTTGATGGACAAGGGCATATTTAAAAAATGGGCTCGGGCCAGGCCGCCCGTGTATGGGATTTATTCGAGTTCGATAATAAATTGAATTAAGTTTCGCAATTTGACAGCTTTAATTCAACCATAGGTAGGTAGGTAGGCAACCATATGTACTACATTGTCCTACTTAAGGTATTCTCTTCGAGTTTTTATGAGGTTCATACCTAACACAATGACCTAATTTCCCATATACTCCCCACTATATCGGTTTCAAAACTTTATTTTCTTAGAAACAATTTGTTATTAACTCTCTCAAAATTGCATACAAAAACCTATTACTCGGTTTCAATTAATCCAAGGGAATTGAGGTTTCCTCCTTTTGCTGGGAATTGAGGATAAGGCTGCATTTCTGAGAGCATCAGAAAATCCATCAACTCGAATAACAACCACAATTCCTTTGAATAAGCTTAGACGATGATTCTCACATTTGCTATTTTGATTCGAATTTAGTGTGAAATTCCAAGAAAACTCCGACTACTTTGCAAAGGTCAGGTGCACTATACAACTAATACTGAAACGCAACTTATCTTCAAGAGCTGATTTCGTAGTCTGTAATTTTCCTTAAATTTTACACCAAGTTGGAAAGTGCCAAAGTGCTCTTCACACAACACCCCTTCGTGTTGTACTATCGTCATTAGGTAGCGTTAGAATATACAACTTATAGATAAGCATCATTGCGTCTACTGACTTGCTCATTGTACTCTACTGTTGTCCTTCTAGAGCAAAAAAAAATCCAAGAGAAGAGTTAATTATGCTCAAGTAAGGTTTCGCGTGAAGAGCTTCACTTGAAAGTTTCTTATTTTTCTGGTCCGAGTACATGAAGCATTATAGTTTCGTATCGTAAATTAAAAAAAAAAAACACAAAAAGAAGCAGGGAATGGAATGCAATAAAGTAGAACCTCGACCCACATTGGCGGCAAAAAAAAAACAAAGACGAAAAACCTTCTTCTTTGGGGTGGTCTTCTTTGGATGCGTTTTCGAATGCCCTAAAGCAGTTTCCATTAAAAATGAACCCCTCTGTTGTATGTTCAAAATTTGTCTATACTTTAGTTTTGCACTGTGACTAAGAGGATTGTTTTTTGCTTCACTGCAGTATGTGATGAATGCTGTGACTTAAAATAGAAAAGATAGTGCCGCAAGGAGCCATATCTCAAATATCTGTTGAAAATAGTTTGACAAAGTCACTTTGGTATTCTGAATTTGAATGCTTCCTCAAACAAGCAATTTCTTTTTTAATTCAAAGGCGATTATGTCTTCAGATGGTAAAGTCCTTGAAGACGTTCTCACATATCATTGCACGGGTATACATTCCAAGCCCATGTTGTGAATAGAATCGTTTTTGACAAATTGTGAAATAAAGGTATTCGTTTTTGTTTGCGGATTAGAAAACACTCCAATGATGAACCATGTGACAACCGTTTCAGTGAACTACGAGGAATTAAATCCAGTAGTACCTCTTTTTCTGGAATTCGACTTTTAAAGAAACCCGAAAATGTACCTTCCACTATAAGGAGATTAAGATATCAACACGCACCTCATCAAAATTGAAGATCTGCCACCAAATCCTAGCAAATGCAGAAGAGTAACAAAGAAAGTGATGAGAAATATCGTTGCTTAAACCTAAAACTCACTATCCTGTCCGGCACTAGCTAGGGTCAGACGGCGATCTCTGGAAAAATCCTTCTTCGAATTCCTCGAGGAAGTTTTGAAGAGTAACAATAAAGAACTGATAATCTTTTTGAACTTCACAGGATAGATCTAAACTGACCACTTCGACAAACTTAAATAACCAGGTCAAATGAGTTGTGATAATAACCCAAACCCAAACTATTCACTTAAGTCTAAAACATTAAAATGCTTGTCAAAAGAAAAGTGTCCGTAAGAACGCCAAAAATTTGTTTTGAGAGACATCAAGAAGCCGCTGGATTGCTACAGAAGTTCGGCGTTTAGACAGTGCGCATCATGGAGAGCCATGCCATGCATAATAGTGTTCGTAAGAAACCCAATCCTAAATGGAAGCCCTGACCGAAAATTTAGGAAAACCCAACGCAGCTACAGGTACAAAGAAATCGTTTTGTTAATCTTGCTTAGCAATCTTATCCTGCAATCCCAGTGTTACCTAGATCCCTGACAGGAGTCAAAGAGTTATTGCATTCTCCAACTATTTTGGAATGGTTTAGAGGGTTAAGCAAGGCGCAGCCTATCTGTCGCTAGCGACAACAACATATTCGGCATTCGATTGAAAAACAGAGGCATGGTTGCCTAAAGAGAAATGAAGTCTAGTATTATCGGTTTGCACGAAGACACCAGGACTGAACACTTTGACCAGTTTTGGAGGTTCAAGGCAGTTCCTAATGATAGGAAAATCTACTGTAAAATTTCCACAGCAGCCGCTGTCATTTGTGTCATTGTATCAGACGTCATATCTATGGAACCAGGATCGTAGGACAGGAGTTGCGCAAGATCATCAAAATTCTAGTGCGGATTGTGCCAAAAGCCACCTCTACTTTAACTAGAAAAATGTAACCTCTCTACAACAAACAAAAGCCTATCGAATCCTACAAATTGTTGACTTTTCTCTTTGGTATTATCATCGGTCATTAAATGTTTAGCTGGTTTACCAAGAAAATGGGAAATCAGCTTTGGTCATTTCCCGTCAGCCTTTTGACCTAACTTCCATGATTTAACTTCAAAAGCTTAGAGATTAGGTACTAGAAGTTTTTTTTATTTTAACCCAGATGAACTGTGCAAAAGAAGAAGACTTCGCATTAGGTGGCGCCACACACAATGGGCCTTAATAACCTTATTGACTAGGTGACCAATATAACGTGTGCTTTTGAGGCTAGCTTAAAAAATGCATGTGCTTCTACATTTTCAATACATTTCTTAGCTTTAAAATTTTAAATTTCAGTGGAGACAAAAAGCTCTAATTTATTATTTTCAATACAGACTATTACTAACAAAAAACTAGGACTTGTAGCTAGGACTTAAAGCTATATACAAGGTTTAATAACACTTGAGTTAGCCTTCCGTAGATGGATTGGTAAATAGAAGAGAGGAGTCATCGTCTATGTCCTCGATTCTGGAAACATTTATGACTACGCTTAACTAACGAACTTAAGTAGGGGTCGAACAAAATTGGTGAAGAGAGATCTAATAACGTACGCGTAGGAGAATTCTTTAGTTCAACCCTTCGAAGCCAAGTGATGACCTTCAGAATTACAAAAATGCCACGGTCGAGAAGAGATTGAACGATTGAAATAGGTTGAATGTTGAGAAGTAGTCGGGAAAGGAACTTGTTGCACGTGATAAGCTAATGTATTGACTTTTGGAGATATTGAGCTCTTGGCAAGCAAGAGTTGAAGCCAGCAATAGTCTTTTCGTGACAAATTGGATTTGAAAGAGTTCATATCATCAACGTAGGTAATTTTAATCATCCTTTCAAGACAAATGTATAGTTAAGTTATATATAGGTAGAGGGGAGGGACACGATGTTTCCCTTGTGAAACAAAGTGGCCAAGAAAGAGGTCGATGGTATGGACCTGAAGTGAACACAAAGGAAACAGTTTTCCAGGTAAATGCAATTTCAATTCAATTCATTCTCGTTCCTATAACGAGACAATTTAAAAAAGGATTAATATAAGGAACATCCTATGAAAGCCTTATTTAAATCAATTGCAATGACATCAACATCTTTACCACTTTCTAAGGTTGGGAGTGCTGAAGGCACGACGAGGTCAGTGGTAGTTGTGGTAGTGGTAGTTGATTTAACTTTTGAAAACGCGTATTGGTTGGGCGAAATATAATACTTGCATTGAAAGCTTAAGGCTTTGTAAATACAAAATACTTTCGGCTGATATGGGTATATGAAAAAATTTACCTATGGGCGGTGATTAGTTGCATACCTCTATGTTTTGTGTGTTTGCATTATGAAAGAGACATCCATATCTGGAGAAATTTGGCTTTAGAATGAGACTATCTAAAGGGGTTGGTAAGATTTAGAAAACTCTTTTTAAGAAATGTGGCAGAAAGGCCTTTGGGTCAGGTGCATCATTAAGTTTTTTTCAACTTTTTGTGGATTTACATGAAAAGGTTTGAGAGAGATAGTGAGAGAGTAAGAGAGAGGGAGAGAGAGAGGCGGCCAGTGGAAAAGTTAAGCACGCAGTGCTGACTTCAAAGATTTTGAAAAAGTCGCAAAAAAAAGGGATTTGCGTAGAAAAAGGGGCAATACTAATTTGCCCACAAATGTCAGAAAAAAAACGAGGGAGTTCACTAAAGTTAAGTGGCTTACGCATATTTTCATCTCGTTCTATCTTATTGTTGCATTGAACATGGTTATAGCTAAATTGTTAATGCCTAAACTTATGACAATAGGACGTAAATAGCTAATAGCTTATACCTCTGGCTGATAGAAAAAGGACGCATTCAGATCCCAATTAATTGTGAAGTAGTTTCGTGAAGCATTTATTATGTCACATTTCGTATTTCATACAAAAGGGTGTTTTTTTTCCAAAATGGGAAGAACTATCCACGAAATACAGAAAAGGGGCAAATATGGACAATTTTGGAAAAGTCGTCTCATTGGGGATAGAAAGAAAAAAGGGGCAAAATGCAACTTTAGTCGCATAAAGTCAGCCCTGAGCAGGTATTTAAAATATAGGGGATCAGGTATGCAACGAGTAAATAAGAAAATAAGCTTCGGCAATCAACGTCCTGTGAATTAGCATTGCTTAAATCCACAACACCAATGTTTCATCTATACCGTGATGTCTGGCTGCATTGCACATGCTATCAAAGGTCCCATTATCAAAAGCACCCTCAATATCGACGAAAATACCCAACGCGTACTCCTTCCGATCAAGAGCACTTTCGATCCTACCAACGAGGTTCTGAAGCGCAGTTTCACAGGATTTTCCGCGTTGATAAGCATGTTGCGTCTCAGAAAGAGGATGCAATCGAAGAGCAACATTGCGCATGTGCAGCTCAACCAGTCTCTCCAAGCTTTTCAGCAAGAAGGAAGACAGACTTATGGGTCTGAAACTTTTGGCGAGAGTATAGTCAGTCTTACCGATTTTTGGTATGAACACGACTTTAACCATACGCCAAAGGGAAGGTATGTAGGCCAAGGCCAAGCTAGCGGTGAAAATTCTTTTCAACGTCGGCATCAGCTGACTAAAACCTTGTTTCAGCATAGCCATGTAAATTCCATCCGAACCAGGTGACTTGAAGCTGTCAAATGATGCAATTGCATATTTGATAGCGTCATCCGTCACCACTCTGGATGCAATATACCAGCTACGCCGCGTGGAGCTTGTCAGTTCCGTAGTGGCCACCGTTGCCGGTACCACTGAAGAACGCGTAGTGACCTGATTTCCCGGGAAGTGAGTCTCCAGCAAAAGACTAAAAGTCTCCGCCTTTCTCTCAGTGTAGGTGCCATCAGATTTTTGGAGCGATTCCAGTTTACTTGGTCCGTCCGTTTTGAGGACTTTAATAAGCCTACTGGTTGCACTTAGTGATTCGACCTCCTCACAAAATTTCCTAAAAGAGTCATTTTTCGATTTTCGAATTAGTCTCTTAAATTCTTTTTGTTTCGATCGATAGAGATTCCAGTCTTCCTCCAAGTTGGTTTTTAAAGACCGATTTAGAAGCTTCCTGTTTTCTCTACGAATACACTGTAGTTCGGTGTTCCACCAAGGTACCGGTTTTCTACAGGAGTTTTTTGTAACTGGATACGCTTGTTCAAAACAACGGATAAGGACGCTGTTCAGATCCTGAACAGACCTCTCTACCCTTTGTAATTGATCTTAATTTAAGTGGAGCTTTAACAAAGTTGCCAAGTTCCTCCCTAAACTGTGCCCAGTTCGTTTTTCTCGGATTTCTCCTCTCTTGCGAAGGCGAAACTTCACAGTATATTTGAAATTCGATGTATCGGTGATCTGACAGAGTGCTATCTGGCGATACCCTCCAATTATTGATAGACTTGGAATGCCTGTTGGACAGAGTAATATCGATTACTTGCTGTCTTCTGGCTGTAACAAAAGTAGGTCGACAACCCGATGGTGATGTCAGACCCTTTAGGCATAGTCATATTATAGATAGTCACAAAATTATATTTTTCGCCCTCAAAATGTGTGTGAAAGCAATGACATTCTCAACCTGTGCTGAATCTCTATAACCTCTGCTTTCAAATACATTTTAAAGCAGTTCTGTCTACATAGTAACCCATAAGTAAGCCAGGCCACGACAGCCAAAAATAAATCCTTTCGACAATAGTCTTTGAACCAAAGATTCGTCTTGAGCTATGATTTACAGTTGATTTGTTGATTGAAAAATCATAAATCTCGGTGAAAATCGAGCAAACAATGCATCTAGATCAGATGTGGTGGTCGTCTACTGATTAGTTCACCCACCTCGTCATAGAGGCCACTCAAATTGACAATTTGTGTTACACTCCACCAATAAATTCATTTCATGAATTTTTATGATTTGAAAAAAGCTTGATTATATTGACAATCCTTACATATAATAAAACTGTAGGCATTTTCTTTGTCAGCTAAAAACTCGAAAACTACTGGACAGATTTCGATGAAACTTTTTTTAAATGTTCCTTAAGACTGTGAGACTGCTATAGGCTATGTCGTTTATAGCCACGTCCTTAGGAACAGTTTTTAGCCAAAATGTATTTTTTGAAGTGAAAATATATACATACATATATACCTTGCTACGAATGGACGTTTATACTTTTGCGATCGTCAAACAAACACATTCGATAAGGGTTGATTTGTTTTCGCAGTGAGTGCTATGGTCAGTTGTATATTATGTAGGTATGTATATTATGATTGTATGTCCGATGAAGGATGGGGATGGGGTGAGTCGTGCGTGCTGCAGAATGGCATGGGGTATATTAATAATCTTCATAAGAGAAGAGACGTATAATACAAAACAGGTTTCATTTCAGAATTTCATTCGATATGTGGTATGGTAACTGTGTTGGGTTGGGGTAGGTAGTTGTTTGGATTCTATAGGAAGAGGGAAGCAAAGGAAAGGAAAGGAAATGCCAGTATATCTGTATATTAAACAAGTAGCAAGATCAATGAGAGGGAGGGCGATGCAGAGGGTGCACATTATATATCCAATTCATTACATCCATTATCGCATATCGCCACGCAACGCAGTAGGAATTTTATTCTGATATGACGTAACAGGGTAGGGTTGGGGTAGTTGTTTGGATTCCATAGCTCTACTTTGGGGTTGTTGTCGCACATCGAAAGCAATTTTTCTTGAACAGATAGGTACTGTGTATGAGTGACTTACTTCTGTCCATCCAGTTTGTGAAATATACATATATTATCATAGTAAAGACGAAAGCCGATTGTTAGATACATACTTGAATTGTTATTGATTTTAGAAGTTAAATTGAATACATAGATACCTATTGATTTCTGAATTTAAACTTCATCAGCAAGGTAAGTCCGAAAAAATTAAGCTCTGATTTAAAAAAAAAATTAGTTCAGACTATTCCTTCGCGAGATAAAAAACCGATTTTGCTGAAATTTTGTTGTGTTTGAGTGGGTCCTTGGATGGTTTAGATTCACAAATGGACCCGATAGGTGGCGCTGCAATTGGGTTCCAGGAAGTTTACTATTTTTTTTTCATCTAAATGTTTGGATTGATTTTGATTATATTGTTTGTGTGTGAACAAAACAAAACAAGTGAGACACATAAATGTACTATTTAAATATGTATATTGTTATTAGTTTAGGTGACTGAATTTATTTTGGTTGTTTTGCCGTAACAGGGTAGGGTTAGGGTAGTTGTTTGAATTCCATAGGAAAGAAAATGCAGTATTACAAACAAGTAGCAAGAGTACGGCGAGGGAGGGCGATGCAGAGGGTGCATATATCCAATACATTACATCCATTATCGATATCGCCACACAACGCAGTAGGAATTTCATTCTGATATGACGTATGCATTTTTTGAAGTGAAAATATATACATACACATATACCTTGCTACGAATGGATGTTTGTACTTTTGCGATCGTCAAACAAAAACAAAACAACACTAGCATACGGATACCTGTCATTCGAAAAGGGTTGATTTGTTTTCGCAGTGCTATCATGGTCAGTTGCACTTTTGTTGTAATTTTAAATGAACCAAATATAATTTTGTGCGAGCGGGCAAGGCGAGCACGGGTCCAGCTAGTTTAAATTAAAATTGTTGTTCCATGCAAACTTTAAAGGACAATAATCTCTCCACAGATTCAGACTTAAATCTCAAATCGACTTCGACCATATTGATTCAAATGAGAATTCCACCTCCACTACTAGTGTAATTGTAAAAAATTTCCCAACAAGAAAATGCAATTTTTAAAAATTTTCTAAACATACCAAAGTGTCCTTAAAATAATCCGTTTATACATTTACATCGAGAGCAGGAAAATTGAGAAAAATTGCGCACACCCTAAGATAATCGTCGCTGTCTACTCGTATCTGCTTTGGTACAAGTGCACTTTACACCAACTCATGCAACATTACAAAATAAATTTATTTTTGTGCACTCCCTGCCACCCTCTCTGGCACATATACATGTGAACAAATGGACACATTTATCAGAAAGCTCGAGCGCACATATCCAAAGGGAATATTCTTAAGGATGCTGCACGAACATTATAGAGCACACCAACCAAATAGACTATAGCATTGCATGGGCGTTACTGAGCTTTTATTGTATTGGTTCGATGAAGAAATAGACAATTACAATAACAACAACAAGATGAGAAATCTAATTTTTCCAATGACACCTACGTAAGACCTTTTTTTTTATTATCCCAATATTTCTGCTCAACTGATTTCAATTTTTTTGTTAAAAAAAACTTCATTAACCGAATTGAGAAAAATTCCGGCAGCCATGTTGTCTAACAGTCACAGAAAATATTACAGAAAGAAAAAAAAAAACAAGAGGAATTGAACGTCCTTGGATCTCTCTCCCCAAACAGGTGGTCTTGCTGGAAAATTTCGGAAAATTTCTTCAAACTTACCAAACTGCATCATAGGCATGATACAAGTCCAAAGGAACTTGATCCGAGTATATTTCATTTTTCCTGTTTTTTTTTTTTTGTTGTAAAAAATAATAATTTGTATCCAATTTTAGTGGAAAATATCCTTTGTACCGAAATGGAGGAATGTGGATTTTCCTCCGAGCAAATCACTGCGCAATTACTTTTTTGGGGTTTGGTTAGGATCTCGTTGTTGTTGTTTTAATTTTGGTATGGTAGATATCCTTTTTTTTGGAAAATAAAGTAGTTCGTTCTTTTTTTTTTAGAAAGTTATATGGTTTTTTTTTTTTGAACAAAAAAAGAAAAAAAGAAAAGAGATCAACGGGTTAGCCGAGGCAATATATCGGCGACGCCCCCCTTTCGTCTTCTTTTATATCCTCGTTTCATCGTATTCGAGAGTCCTTTGTTGAAAATTTCCTACCCTTTTGCATTTCTTTCTTTGAAAATAGGTTTTTTTTTTATAAATTTTTTTCACAATTCACTAGGACAATTATTTTTAAAAACAGGAACACACAATTTTTGGACACTTTTTCGTTGAATTATTTTGTTGGTTAGTTCTTTCAAACAACTGGGTGTGTATTGCGAAAAAGGACTTTTAATTCATTCCATCGCTCGCTATGTGTGTTGTTGGTGTTATTCTGTATTCTTTTAGAGGTGGCTGGGGGATACAGATAACTTTAGCTACAGCCCACAGGATGAGAGCAGCTGTTTGCCTTGGTTTTATGTAATTTTTTTTTTCTACTTCAGTTGGGAGAGGTAGACATTTTGTTTGATGATTAAAGAAAATCCATTTTTGTTTGTTAATTTATTGAAACACTAGGGATGCTCGATAAATTTTAGCAGTAAAAACTGTTAAGAATGTATTTTATTTATCACTGGATTACATTTTTAAGAAATTTTCACTTGCAAATGGATTTTCTTTTCACTGAATTACACTGTAAGGACTCGTATGAACGACTAAAGTTTTTCAATGTTATACAGGAAAATTTTCCGCTGTAGAGTATAGAGCTTTTGGCTTCGCATCTGCTGGATGCTGGATGTAGATGTGTTTCTCTGAATCTCTCCAAGGATATTTTTAAATTTTTGGTAGATATGTGTACCATTGATGATAATAATTTGGAGACGTTTGCGCAGGATTTGTGAGGTGTATCGCATCGGGTGTATAACACCTACGCGTTTTCGCCGCGTCTCTTGATGGTAAGAAATAGACAAAAAAAAAATCAGAATGTTATTCATCAGGATGGAGTCGCCTTTTATAAACGTTGGTAGTGGTGAGTTTTTGAAGACGACAAGGAGTCGAATGAACCAACATATCGAAATGTAAAAATACCCTGCGCCTCTATGCTTTTGACTTGGTTTAGGTTTTTTTTTTGCTGTTCTTAGTGCAGCTGACATTTGTGAATGCATACAGAGAAGGTGATGGTGATGGTACTTAAGTGTAGTTGGATAGGAACGATGATGGTAAAGGATAATGTGGATGGATACGATGACTGAAGGATGTCCTATTTGTTTTATTTTTAGACAAATTTATGTGAAAGTCGGATGAGGGGTAATTTCTTTTTATTGGAGGCTACATTTGAGAAGAGTGTTCTTCTTATATATATCGCATCGGTTGAATATGTTAGGATTAAGTGAAATAAGATGGTTAAATTCAGGCGAAAACTGATAAAATTATTTTAAAACCACCCGGTAATCCACGAGGTTACGGAGAGGAACTCACTAGAACAAAATGCAGAGCTAATTTTGTGGCAACATACATTTCAGCTGCCGATTTAAGAACGACTGAACGTTATATCTTCGCATTTTTCGAAAGACTCGCTAGCATGATGGTAAAGGGGACCTTTGAACAGGCAACGCTCAAATACCAAGATTTCAAGTACCTGTATAATAAAAGTCAATATGAGGATGGCACAAGATCACCATTGATCGATGTGACAATTAAGGGGCCATTTCGCGCACTATTTGCTAAAATTCAAAATCATAAGTGTGCTATATTATCGGCTGGAGCTAAAAGTATTGCCGAATGATCGGAGTGGATCGTTCTCTAAGAAGAAGCTGTCCATTGCAGTCATTCCGGCAGTAGAAAGGAAGGAGCACAAATATGAGTTGCAACGTTAAACCCTCCGTCTTTCCCGAAGACAAACTATCACCCCTTTCGACTTCAAGTAGCAGAGTATGGATTGCTCCAAAAACCTTTCTCCGATCAGCATCAGTGACCCTCCTTATAAGCAGACTGTCAGAAGATATAAGCGCGATTTAAACTGTTTCATTCGACATCCGCCTTCACAAAGACTAACCGGAGTTGACTACATTGGATGTTCGATGATTTTCACCTTGAATCATCGAACATCCAATGTAGTCAACTCCGGTTAGTCTTTGTGAAGGCGGATGTCGAATGAAACAGTTTAAATCGCGCTTATATCTTCTGACAATCCGCTTATAAGGAGGGTCACTGGTGCCGATCGTAGAAAGGTGTTTGGAGCAATCTACTCAGTCTATGGCAGAGGTTCATACTTCGTCTTTTCTCGAAGACAAGCCATTACCATTTTCGGCGTTCAGTAGTGGGGTAAATTGTTTTCAATTACCCGTTTCTGCTCCGCACCAGTCTCTCTCCTCAAAGACAATAAGCCGAGGTAGACTGTTGCGGTCGTATTCCGTCCTTTCCCGCCACGAGGATTTGCTAACTACATTAATTTTCACCAATGAACTGCTTCATTCACTATCAGGACTTCTTAACGAAGTAGGGCACACAGATATCTCTCTCAAAAGAAAGTCGCAGGTAGCAATAATTATCACAACTGTAATGTTCGACCCATAGTTCTCCTGGCCACAATCAACTTCTCTTGAGTTACCCTAAATTACGAACAAGTAGGTTTTCACTTTAGTCCCTCAACTTTTCCGGTATATACTTAACCATACCTCGGCACTCGTTTAACATCCGTAAGTTCCCGGCTAGATAACCAGATTCTATGCAGATTAGTTGCAGTCCTCACATCGATGGTGACATCTCTGACCTCAAAACATACCCTAGCGGGTTTGGAAGATTCACTCATTCCTTTGCGAAGTAACTGCTGTGGAACATTTTGTACTCCACGCTAATCTGGGTAGAATGGCAAACTCTTTGCTAAATCTGTAGGGGACAGGAACTGCGTAAGCTGTCAGTTGCAGTCCTCCTCGTGTTTCCAATATCCGCACCTCGATGGTAGCAATCAGTTGGTAAACTCATCTGCCCTTCGCTATATTATTCCACCTGAATTGTCACAATGTTTAAAGGGTATTGCCCTTTCTTTTGCTTTAAGTCTTCTAGTTACCATAATCTCTTGCACTAGAATTTCACTGGATCTAATGATTTGACAACTATTCGTTGAACCAGCAGGAGCTGAGAATGAAGCGTTGGAGGCAAGTTATGCTTCCATTAGCTAGTTCGCTGAGATTGTCGAAGAAGTATTCTCCGAGATATACTTTTCTACGAGTTGAGAGGGCTGGGCACATGCATAGGATGTGAAGAATAGTCTCTTCCTCCTCCTCGTCCATGTAGCTTCTACAGAAATCGTTAAAAGGGAGTCCCAGCCTGAGAGCATGTCTCCCAATAATACAGTGTCCCGTGATGACACCTACTAATGTGCTTATATTGGATCAGAGCAGAGAACTAAGTAAGTATCACTCATCAGTATACCAAAAATTTTCAAAGCCATCAGCCTCCCCAACTCATCTAACATCTTCTAGGTGGAAGTAGTGGCTCATTTTACGATTAGGACTGTCGATTCAACCACCACTATGTGGAGTTCTACAGAAAGATACTAACTTGAGTTGGAATAGGCACCTTTGGCCTAGCATCTCACAATTGATTCGTTTGTGTGAGTTTTTATTTTTTACGACGAATGAAAGGGACCTACAGTTTTTATGCCGAGTACGAAGGTCTGAAGTAAGTATCCTTTCCATGACATTTATACTCTCGGATATTTATCAGACTTTCTCGAGACGTAACGTAGTAGAAAACCCTTAAGATATAAATTGTGTTTTTCCAGAGATCGAAATTGAGACCCCTCGCAAAATAGTCCAGTACGCTAACCACAGAGCCACTGCGCCCATCCATCCACCTCTAGAATACACGAAGAAAGGAATCGTCCCTCACTTTACCTCAAAGGAACAAAGCTAAGTTGACGAGTTTGAAGAATTCTATAATTTTAAATAAATTTTGATAATCCCACAGAAAATCTGGAGCAACTGTCGCTAGACTGTGCTTAGTACTTGCAACTTGCCACTGGTCAATAGACACCACGCAGCCGAGTTTGGCGTAACCCATAATATCCACTCCCACTGCCGAAGCTGCGAATGAAATAATTTCTCGGATATTTCAGGCACAATGTCAATAACTGCACTTGTTTCTTTTATTCTACAGGTCTCATGTGTTGCATTATTAAAACGGCGCTTAAGCACTAGCTGCGTCCTAGCAGTATGCCCAGAATTGGCACCATAAACCATAACTCATTGAACTGGCCTTCGAACTCCGCATTGCATCCCCGTCGCAGTGTTACCAATGTTACATCCATATCTGCTAAGAGCAATGCTTTTCCAATATACACTATCTTGTGGGAGTACCTTCCCCCGATGCACTTGATCATTTCTTTATTTTTAAGATGTCCTTCAGAATCTAAATAGAAGACGCAGCAGTTGTACGCAGCTATTGTGCTATAGTTCTCCAAAGCAGACAGATAGATGGATGGAGTTGTAAGACGTACATTGATAAACCTTGCGAGGTGGAAACTTTTGTTAGACTGTTTCTTTAAATGTCGCCCTATTGACACATTTCCATCTACCCCATTTCCTCGCCTTGTGGCAAGCTTTAAATGGACGTATAGGGTACATTCGACTTGCATACAAATATAAGAGCCAAACTGGTGGTTGCTGCAAGCACGCACTTGTTAAATGCCTTCACAACAAAAACTCTTTTCACCCAATTCCTTACCTACACAACACTTCAACACAACTACTACCATCCTTCGGTACCTCAGAATTAATTTTATAATCGTCGATCTCATTTCTTTTCGCATCGTTCGCTGTTCTAATTATTTTACGAAATATGCATTCAAACAAATGCATAACCTCATTAAAGTCAACAACTATATTCATCAAAGAGTCGAGAAACACTATTCTGACCTACATCCCGCGGTAGTGTATCCTTTATTGTTCTCCTATGTTGCACACACCAAATGAAATTAAATTTAATTTCGTTTCTTCCTCTCGAATAACTATTTCGAAAACTTTGCTTTATGTTTCTTTTCCTTGTGGCGTACACACGCATGCCACACATCAACCCAAAACCAACTCATTCACATTCAACAAAAAGAGATTTTCTTCTTTTGAGTTTCATTCAGAGAAAACAGTAGAGAAAAGGATAAAGAATAAGAGCGAAAAGAAAACACTGCCAGCGCAACTAACGCGGAATGGAGAGTTTTTTTTTTTAAACGTTTTATGAAGAGCTCAAGCAATTCCTTCGTCACATTGTCGTCGTCGCCAACTGAGACTCATCCTACATCTTTCATTCATCGTATAACACGCGCAGGAAGAATGAAACTTCGTGGAAACTCCTCCATTGAAGCCAATGAGTATTAAAACACATTCGCTCACTCGGGCGTATACGTACTTTTTTTTTTGGTAGCATACACTGTGATGTGCTAATTGATTCATTAAAGACTTTCTTTCGCTGTATCGCCTGATTTCAAAGGCAAATCTGAGTCAGAGTCTTGTACGTTCCATCATCCATCACCATCCCTTCCCTACAAATGGGGTGGATACAGAGTGGGCGGCTGGTGAACATTTGCAAGTGGGCGATACACAATTTATTCAATTTTTTTTTTTTTGTTTTTTGTTCCTGCTTTGTACTGATCCTATTACCTTATGGATTATTTGTCTATTTTTGGGTGGAAAACTAAAGCGTATCCATCTGTTTTCAAGAAATTTGCTTTACTCTTTGCACACACTGTGGGTGTAGAGGGAGACAGAGAACCGGTATAGGTTGTTTGTTGTTTCCTTCCCACGTACAAACTTTGGATTGCACGCACGAAAGGAGTAGGTTGGCTCATTAGAAATGTCTGTAAAGGATGAAAGCTTTGTTCACGAGCGACTACTTGTGCAGATATCTAAAAAGAGAAACAGTGTGAGTTTTACAAAATTTGTGGATAATATGTAATTTGGTGACCACGGTATGATGATGATGGGCGGTGGGTATTGAATGAAGATGTTTGGATTTTGTGCCAATCAATAGTAATAACATTTTCGTTGTCAACAGGGATTTTTATCAATGAAAACGTATAGCAACGAGTGAGTAAGCAGATATCGGAGGATGTTACTGGTTTTAGTTGTTTTATGATGTTGGATTGAGTCACAGTTAGAAAGGTCCATAAATAGTTTTCTTTTTTTGTTGGATAGTTGTGATGATGTACACTCATGTAGTGGGTAAGAGAAGAGTTATTTTTGGCTGTGTTTGGTAACCAGTGAGTAATCGAAAAACATCAGAAGTAATGAGGTAGTAAGAGTAAATCTCGCATCGTTTTTTCACTATGAATGTTTGTGACTATTTTTGACGAACTTTTATATGTTTAAGCGATTTTTTCTTGGAAGCATTATAGACTACAATTTGTTGATAGATAACCACTAAGCATAAAGTTGTCTAAAATGTTTGGCATACGAGTGTGACTGAGTAAGATTGGTAATCATCAGAAAGCAATGATTCTTAAGAGTTATATCGATCGTAAATGCTGTTACATTTAACCGGTAGTTCTTCAAATAGACGACCATCACCAGTGGGTGGCACTAATTGGGGAGTGCGCTTGAAAATTGATTGCCAATCACATCCATATCCAAACTAGTTACATATATAAAAAGCAACGTCCATCTGTTCGTTTCTCCGTAACTCGAGAACCATTCGGCCGATTTTAATTTTTTATTCGATATGTGACGAGAGGCTGGGAGAGAATTGTTGAGGGGGCTTATTTCCAAATGCGCGGCGGATAGCTTTTCATGGCGGATTGGTATTTTTATATTTCCAAAAGCGATTCGATCCATTCAAAAGCGATAGCTATAGCTGGCAATAAATAAATCCGCCAGCAATCCGTCACCTGAATAGCTATCGCTTTTGACAGCTTTTGGAAATACAAAAATACCAATCCGCCATGAAAAGCGATCCGCCGCGCATTTGGGAATAAGCCCCCAGGAGTAAAGGGGTTGCGGTGAGTGAGGGGGTCTCACGAACCGTTAACCGTATGAACTTGAAAGTTTGTATGTTGATACATAAGTCAAAATTATTATATGCCTTGTTCATCGTTTTCGAAAATTCGTCCCATAAGAATTAAAAAAACAATTTCGAAATATTTCGAAATCTATGTCAATTCAAAAAATGCTTTTGATTGTTAGACAATATTTCACCGAGTATTTGAAGCTAACAGTCATATTTTATTTTGGTCCATCCAGAGCGTAAGATGTAATAAATAATTTATTTATTTTTACATTATCA
The DNA here is from genome assembly GCA_949372485.1 of Cheilosia soror. Taxonomy (NCBI): domain Eukaryota; kingdom Metazoa; phylum Arthropoda; class Insecta; order Diptera; family Syrphidae; genus Cheilosia; species Cheilosia soror. The sequence goes on from OX443563.1 coordinate 88,019,994, forward strand.
AAACCCTTTTTTTTTTAAATACAGTATTTTGAAAACAGAATTTTGATCATACAGTATTTCAACCACTATCCAGGCGGCACTCCGGTGAATCGACTAATTGCATTTTCTTTAGGTGATACCGTAAACCGTGCTGATAAAAGAGTAACAATTGAAGCCTTAGAGTGTGAGGCCCGCGAGGTTTAATTTTATTTTTCGATCGCATTCTAAATTCATCGGACATCATATTGTTCGAAAATGTTATTCTGATACATTTGCATATTTTGGGAGAATTCTACTACATATTCTACACAATTGGATCCGTCAGCTATCCCGAGAGTTTATTCGTCGATGACAGATATAAAATGTCTAACACAATTGGAGGCATCAATTTATCCTTAAAGAACTAAAATGCAAAAATTCAAAGCGATCGGACTCAAACACTGCTTTTCAATTGTCATTAACAACAATAGTCCCAGAAGTCTTTTACTTTTCGCTGGAAGATCGCAACGGTTTCACAAAAAAAAATCTTCTTACAAAACTACTTCTACCCAAGGTAGTGAACTAATGCAATAGATCTTGAAATGTCAATGAGGCCACCCATTAATTTGTGACCGCCTGTATGTTATACTATTTTATGGACGCAGCTTCGCCACCTAGGACTTTTCAAAGGCAAACTGGCCTTTTATGGTAAAGACTGACAAACCAGACAGGTAGGACATACATAGCTCCATACTATGTATCTCCTACCAAGGAATGCTTCTTCAACGTCCCTTGTAAAACGGTTGAAAGTTTGGGTGAATTTGACTTCGACACACCGTACGATGTAGTATAACCAGATAGGGAGGACTGGCAAAAGAATGTGGTTTCGAATGAAAATAAAGTTTTGATTTCTATGGATGGTTCCACCACTAATAAGGGTACAAGGTTGCGAACATATTCCAGTGATATAGACCTACATGTGGGATAAATATCCAACAAGAATATAGCTGTCTACATTGATAGTCAGTCTGCGCAAAAGGCGCTAGAGTTCTTCATCACCAAATCTAAACTAGTTAGGCGCTGCTGCCGCACAATGCTCGGAGCATTATGCTGCTCGTCCACTTAGTGGCCAACGCACCAACCAATTTTATTCAACAGTCTATTCAACTCTTCAGTTCAAGAAACAATTTTTTAGGCTCGTACACTAGTGCACAAACTCACGTTGTTCATGTTGAGCAACGTAATTCCAATTAAAGTTGAACATTTCTTTGTTGAACGCGTTGCGGGCTCCGTACACCTAGTTGACCAACTTATTCAATTGTTGAATGACCTCGTACATCTAGTTGATCAACATGTCTGATTTTGGCAAAAAAAAAAGTTCCTCGAGTTGGACAACAGCGTTTTCATTGTAGTTGCTCATAGAATTGAAGAACGCGTTGACTGAAAGCAATACATAGGTACTTCGTTTTATTTTCATTTTGCATCCTTTCCCTTTCTGAATTTTCCTCATGACTTTATTGCTTTATTAGGGGTGGATGCGTTGTCTAGAAATAGGGTAGACCAAAGATAGTAGAATATAGTAGGTCATAGGGGCTCTAAGGTTTTGTGGTCTAAGTTAGATCGGATAAAAATCTGTAGAATTATTAAAACTCAGCAGATCAAAGCTAGTCTCTACAAACGGCAATAGGGACACATCCCGGGCGCAGTCTAAGGAAGCACTCTAGGAAATTTGGTTAAATAAATACGGACACGCACATGTATTGCGAAGACTTACATGTCACGATACAGGAGGAAACACCTTCCAAGGTACTTCTTCGACAATTTAGGAAAATTAATTGCTTGGGCGATTTGGTTTTAGTTTTTGACCGTGCAGGATCCCCAGGGTTGACGATAGACCCAATATGATGCCTAGTCCACTGTAATGAACTCACATCCTATACAATCTAACCTGACCTAACCTAAAAGCTGTCAATACAAGCGGGCTGGTGATAATCAATTCAAACGACAAGCAATAATCGTGCGCTAATCTACTTCGGAAACTACAAACGGAGACCTTTAAAAAGACGGAGACTCTAAAGTAGAATATTTGTATCTTAATAAATCAATTGAAATTGAAGTACAAAGCCACTTCCATTAATAACGTGAAAAAATAGTTTAATTCTCACAAAGTAAATCGCGAAAAGGCTTCTAAGAATCGAAAAAGTGCCAGTCGAAAAAACGGGTGTTCAAGTGCTGCCTTATATGCTTCGATTTTGTGTAATAGACTGCAGAGTTATATGTAGGTTCGTCTTATCGAGAAATGTATTTAAAAAAATTCTGCTGGGCTTAAGAAATACCACTGAAATGTGAAGAGGTAAAAACTTTGACAAAGTAATTTAACCCAAGAACGCACATGTTTTACTTCTACTATAGACAACAATTGATGACCTAATGCTCATCGCTCAGTTCGGGCAAGTGGTAGTCTCTTGAACAATTAATCATGAATTTAAGTGCAGGTTCCATTTTGAGACAGCTTGGTCATTCTGTTATTAGGAGGACTGAACTTGGTGTCACAGCTAAGTTGTCTATTCCAACTCTCATGAGATTTAGGTAATGACTGAAAGAATAAAATCGCGGATACAAGCTGCCGAAATGAGATTCCTCCGTTGTATTTTTGGTGTGACCCGTAGAGCTAGAGATCACATTAGAAACACCAGGAAATGTAAAAAAAATTCAATGTCGAGCAGCTACTTCGGAGCGGTCCATGCTTCGGTGGTTTGGTTAAGTTAAAACGCATTTTCCCCAAGATGTGCTATGCTTACAAGGTAAGTGAAACTAGCAAGACATAGGATGAGATGGTTAGATCAAGTTCATAATCTCCCCATCTCCTCTTTCCTTACGCGGATTGCCCTTGATGCTTTAGAGTCGATGGGGGAGAATCATCAGGAGTGTTGAAGGGCCCTCTTGAGCAACCTACACCCGCTTATCCAACTTAATGGATAAGTGGGCCTTTGAAAATGAATGAAAGAATGAATGAATGAATGAAAAATATTAACAAACTACCTGACCCGTGCTCGCCTTGCCCGCTCGCACAAGATTATATTTGGTTCATTTAAAATTACACTTTGAGTCTTTCATTGAAATCTGTCCAGTATTTTTCGAGTTTTTAACGGCCAAAGAAAATTCCTATAGTTTTTTTTATATGTATATAGATTGTCAGCTAAAATGCAGACACTTTAAAATTTTCTAAAATTCAAGGTTTAATTATTTCGAAATATTATATTCTCTACAATAAAATAAATCAATGCAAGAGATGTTATTTTCGTATTTTTTAATTTTTTTTTTAATATTTATTTGTTTTTCCTAAAATCTTTCATCGTAACACGTCAATAAGATTTCAATTAAACTTAGTATCACTATCGCTAGGAAAAGAAAAATTCTCGTTTTATAAAAATGAGTCTTGAAACATTGGGAATTCATATTATCTAGAATAGGCATTCATAACATTTTTTATTTTATCTTTAAGTGTAACGCTCTCCAAAAAGTTGACTATAAGCAGATGTTTTTTTTTTTATTTCGAATTCGTCAATTCTTAAACTAAGTTTCGGAACCAATGGCTAAAAAATATTCAAGCAATTTGGAATTTATTTATTTTTTAAATGCATTATCTACCAATTCGATTCGTATTTAGTATAATTTTCTTTTTTATTTGTTTCTACAAAGTTTCCTATTTCGAATTATTATTTCCGTTTGTTAATAAACTTTTTATTTAATTCTTTTCATAGACTCTAACAGCAAGTTTAAACAATGTCTTAGTGGAGAGGAGTTCTCCTCTCCCATTAATCTAATTATTTATTTATTTGTTTTATACAAAATAGCACTAGTTAATTTTAAGAATTTAATTTTATTTCTAATTTTGGCTTCGTATTTTGACAAAGTTTTTTGATTTTTTTTTAATATTCATAATTTGTGTAGTAAAATTTTTGATTTAAATTTTGATGTTTGTTTTTATTTTTTGTTAATTTTTGTTTCAATGATATGGGATGTTTGTTTTTTTTTTTTTTTTAGTCATGTCAAAAGTTTTGTAATTTTTAAATTTGTTGCAAATTTTTATTTGTCAATCATTTTCGATTTAAATGCCATTTTGAATTTGGTTCTCGAATTTGTATACATTTTTTTTTTTTTTTTTTGTTGGTTCTACCCAATTTTGGGTTTGGTTCAAGTTCTCCTAAATACCTCTATTGGGGGAGGATTTTTGATTATTAGTCGAAAGGAATTTAACACTACACACCACTGAGCTATTTTGCGTGAAGTGTAGTCAACTGCTATCATTCCAAAATGTAAAAGAGCCAATATCCAAGATTAAAGGCCAGAAAGCTAATCGGGAACACCATACGGGAATATTTATCGATAATATTAACATCTTTGATTTTTGGTATTGATGCCTTGAGCGCTGAGGCACCCTTCTTCAGTGCGTGCAACATTCGGGGTCGTTGGTTGTTAGTTGCTGTAATAATAAATTTTAATCAATCGATTTTTTGTTTTATTGTACTTATTGAAAGTTTTAGATTGATCTTTAAAGATACATTTCGCAGTGTTTGGTAGTCGCTATATTAATATATATACAAGGGATACTTTGAGAACCTTTGTAGATTCAAATGTGTATGAATGTATCTACTGATCAGTCAAATGCCACCTGCATCAATTACTGAAGACCTATGACATGTCGTCATGTGTCGGGCTACATCACTAACCACTGGACATCTTGGTGTGATCAAGATTTTAAACCTTTTAACATTTTTGACAAAAAAATATCTAGTGCTAGACTTTGTTTCTCGATTCCAGACATCAATATCATTCAGGCAGAACTGGATAAAGGATGTTATTATAAAAAATACGGCCTTTACTTATCTGAAAAACTTTGGACAGTGTCGCTGGTAATGTTTTATTCAAAGTGTTTAATTTGGACATCCACTTTAGGTCGACTGAACGTTTTTACTGACAACTAGGATCTCATAGTGTGTATTATGGAAAGGAATCACAAAACTCGTTATTGAGAATGGATTACTTCCAGAAAAGAAGAATGGTGAAATCGTGATTTTCACAGATGGATGGCGAAGCGGGGGCCGTTATCTTCTCAGAAGATCTGAAATTAGCTCGTCACATTAGCCTCGGGAAACACACTTCAGTATACCAGGCTGAGATGATTGCCTTGTTGCATGCGTTGGACTATTTGCTTGAGAGTCAGATGGAAGGAAGAAATATCCTTACAGCGCTGGACAATCAGGCGGTGATTAGCTGCATGGAGCAGACAACCATCACAACATCATTGTCACCGGAATGTGTATTCAAGCACAATAAGTGCTCATCTAAAAATCAGGTAACACTGACTTGAGTACGAGGAGGAGGACACATATGGATCGACGGCAAAGAAAAGGCGGACTTCCTTGCAAAGCAGGGATCAAAAGTTGCTGGGACCAGAACCATTCTCTTCAATTGGTAGAACTACTGATTCACAAATGAATCCCGGCAAAACACCTGAGAAGCTGGTCAAGCGTGGAACAATGTAGACAAGCTAAAATGGCAATAAAATAGCCTACCAGCTCCACTCAAAGAAGGATTCTAATCATGAGTCGAGGATCACTGAAATGGGTGGTGGCGTTGACTGCAGGTCATGGTATTTTCAGCTGTTGACTCTCAGAATTCAAAAACTATTCAAACAATCACTTAAAAGGAGTCTGATGATGAATTAGTGGTTTAGTTCGAAATAGCTTTCATTCCAACCAAAGTGACTGTGTCTACGAGTTGTTGTTAATATAATTCTCTCAAACAATAATTCATAGACTGAAATAATTTCCCAACAGAAATTGTCAGGGTCAATCCCAAACAAGCGGGAATCGTTGTTACTCCTCGCTTCCCCACTCAGTAATTTTCGGCTATCATTTAAGGAATATGTGCCATAGAGAGGATGATACTTGTAAGCTATGCTTGGAAATCTCGAAATCTATAAAAAAATCTCATAGTGAGAGAAGCTCAAAAGCACCATTATGTCTTGTCTATCCTAAAAATATTCCACTCTACGCGGATAGGTGTTTATAGTGGATAGGTGGAAGAAATAAGGTACAGCTAAGGTACAATACCTCTAAGTACCCTTCATGCCCAAGAAATACAGCAGAAAAACATTCCCTCCCTGTCCTTTGAGACATGACTAGTAACTTCTATATACCTATTTATAATAGAAACTTTCGAGCATTCCATTAGACTAAATGAGAACCTGTCTATCAAAAAACGTCAGCATTGGCCATTGAAAGACTCCTTAACAAGATCGATAGAACCCTTTATGAGCAACACTCACTTTTCTGGATGCTCTAATACAACCAACTGTTTCCTGTGTAATCGATAGTTTATAGTGTTAAAAGATTTTCTTATGACCCAGAAGCATCTGGCTAATCTTTTACCCCCTAACAGCTTCCTATTGCTTAATAGCATCTCCAAGACCGGGAGCACAGTTCAAGTTGTATTTTTTCCGAAGTTTGGGAAGCGAGGTCATAAACTCAACATCCAACTCCGTTACCTCTTTTAAGTTTGCATCTTTAGAACGAATCCCTAATGTACCTACAAAGTACATACCAGCGATTCTGTAGAAAAAAAAATCTGTATCGAACTCTCAACACACTTATCTTAAGGCAAAGTCCAAAGAGACCGCACTGCATGAGCTTGTGAAGCTGATTGAGAAATATGCCCTAGCCATGCTCATTGAAAACTGTACAACTTAGCCAAAGCCAAAGTAAAGACTTATAAAAGAAAGTATAATCCAAACGAACCATCCTTTTATTATCCCATTGGTTTCCTCAGCACGATTGGTACAAGGACGTTACCAGTGGATTATTTACAATAAATTTCAGCCAGCAATTAATACGGCAGGAGACGTCTCGGAATACCAGTACGGTTTTCGTTAATCGGGATCCAATACAGACACAATCTACGCGACAATAACGAGAGTTCAGTAACGCATTTAAATATACCGCGCCCTTATAATCCTCGGCAATTTGGGAACGTACCATGGCCTCTTTTTACGGGACTTAAATACTTTACTACTTTCGTAGAATGAGCTTTTTTTTTGTTTCTTTGTCGGAGGTTGCTACTATCGGATGGAGCACTCAGACAGAACTACTGGTCCATTGTACTGCCAAACAGACACCTTACTTTATTGTACTTAGTTTTCCCGTATTTCGAAGAAAAATGAGAAGGAGCTTCAGTGATGAAGAGCTTAGATATTCGGCGCTCACCACGTCAACCCCAAGGATCCGCCACCTGATGCGAGCAAAGGCAGAACAAGTACAGAGGAAGTGTTCAGCTGTATCATCGTCCTCTCCACAAGCAGGACAGATGGTGGTGTCGCTCAAGGCCAATACATTAAGCTATTTGGCAAAAGCTTGGGTAGCCCGAAAGGACGCCCACAGGTAGTCTGCAGTCGATTCTCTTGAGAAGAAAGACGCCTTTTGCAGATGTTCGGACGCAGTCGTTTGGTCTGTCTACACCCAGCAGTCACGCCACCGACACTCGTGTTCACGTGAAACCCAAGTATCAATGGATGACCTAACCACAGATGCAGGCAGACCCAACGCAGGTTCAGGTCCTGAGAGAGCTTCTTCTGAGCCCAGCCTGGCAAGCCCATCCACGATCTCATTTCCTCGAATACCAGTGTGACCTGGGACCCAACAAGTTTGACCGTGTTCAGTCTACCAACCAAGTTCAGAGAAAGCTTGAGTTCGAGCACCAACTTGGACAAGGTAAGAGGGTTGAGCAGCGCTTTTAATGCAGCTTGGCTAATGAGCTACTTTGCAAATAGAATTATCATCTATGATTCTGATGAGGGAATAAAAGGGTACAAAGTAAGTGGCGGTGTGCCAGAAGGCTCGCTCCGAGGACCCTTTCTGTCCCTTTTTACAATGAAATTCTGTGCCTTCCGGTTCCAAGAGAAGCGTCAATTACATATTAGCTTTACAGACGACAGCAAGGCAGTTGCAACTGTACGTAAATGGATAGCGTAAGTTTGTAATTTGCAAATCAAAATGAAAGCAGTGCTTTTTATTATTTATTACCAGTAGAAAAGTTCGAGAAACGATAACGCTTAGAGTGGGAGACTATGAAGAAGTTTCGCAAACATTTATTAAGTACCTTGCTATGATTTATGGACGTTTAAGCTTCAAATCCCCAATAAGCTTCAAATATATAGTAAAATAGTTATCGAAAGCTTTAGTGCACTTTCAAGGTTGGTGTGTCACATTGAAGGAACGAAATAGAATAAAAAACTACTTCCTGCTAGAGTTGCTGGTTCAATACATATGTACGCAGTAGAAATAGGATCAAGCTGAAGCTAGGTCAAAAGTTGCAAAAAGATGCAAAAAGTTTCTTCAAACAATTCTAATAGTGATACTTATGCCGACCAGTGTATATCCAAATCATTTAACCTTCCCAACTTATCCAGCGTCTTCCAGGTATCAATTCTGGCAGATACTATTCAAATCGACATCCAACCAAAATTAGGTATCCTCGTAGGTAGCCAGGTCTCGACGAAAGCTCTCGATTCAGCCACGACTATGCCCAATCTCGTCGAGGGCTACAGGGGGACAATAACCAGGGCTCTTAGCTATCAGTTTAGTTCGTACAATTTTTAAAAAATAATAGTATCCTTCGATTTACCAACGACTCAACTCACCTCGATTACCCCTATATCGTAAATTATTACGATTTGTTCCGTAATTTCTAGCAATTCTAAAACTAGGTGGAAATTTAGCCAAATCTAATGTCTCAGATCCTATTGATCCCAGTGTATTATTGTAGTTGCCCTTCCTCAGCGAGGGTATAGGACTCATTCGAACATCTTGCAACTCGATGATATCCTCCGTAGTTGAACACGTTTCGGATTTATCGCTTTTAGCTAAAATAAAAAAAAATGTAATTTAGTGAAATTTAAAAATATCTTCTACGTTACCAGTTTTCTTGTCAGTTTCTTTCGTTTTTTTGCTTTTCTTCTTCGCCCGTTTACCCCAGTAGGTGTAGTTAACAGCTGCATATTCCAGCAATGCGGCGAATACGAACACAAAACACATCACCAAATAAATATCGATGGCTTTCACATAGGATATCCTTGGCAAGGAACTTCGCACACCCGTACTAATAGTGGTCATTGTAAGAACGGTTGTGATGCCTTTGAAAAAAAAAAGAAAATACATTATAAACGTTTTTTTTTTAAGCTTGTAACTCGGTTGTTTATACCTAAAGCAACTCTCGCACTAGTCGCCTCATGATTGATCCAAAATGATACCCAAGACAACATCACAATTAGTATGCTAGGCAGATATGTTTGGAACACAAAGTATCCAATGTTCCGTTGCAATTTAAAGGATAACGATAGTCGCTGGTAGATTCCAGTTGCTAACTTTTCCTTTCGATCGTTAGTTTCATATCCGATTATTGTGAATTGGGGCAGTTCGGCGTCTTCAACACCGCGTACCGGTGTAGGTTTCCAGTACATAACGACATCGGTTACTGTGTAACCATCTGAAAAAAAATTGGTAAAGTTTATAGTTACTATAAGAAAGGGAACTCAAGTAATAAGCACTGGAAGAGCTGGGAATTTTTTGGAACTTAGGAGTACAGACTACTCCATAAAACGTCAGAAGATCTATACAAACGCCAGCAACATTTGTGTGATGAACTAACGAGAAAGTAAAAAAAAAAATAAATAGGTGGCACAACAGGCGTGTAGACATCCTATCTTCTTGCAACCATTCGTTTTGTGTGAGTTTCTATTTTAGGGACGAATGGAAGGGACCTACAATTTTATGCGGAGTCCGAACAGCTGAATTGAGAAGCTTTTTCAGGACAGTCATACTCTCGGATGTATTGAATGACCCTTAGATCAAAATCATCAAATCCCTAGCACTCGAAGAAGTAATGCCTTTAACGTAACTGCAATTATTCCAGTACTCAATGAACTCACAGAAGTAGTAAACCGGGAACATGGAGGAATTTTAATGTTAAATTAATATCCAAGGCGGACAAAGCATGTTGTACTGCCACAGGAGACTTTAGGCTTGTTCCTCATCTCTTCTTCATAAAAAATTCGCAGGGCACCTATCCTTAGCTCAATATCCATACACAAGACGTTAAAAAAGCTAAAAGTTTGTAAAATCAACTGAACTGTTATTGTAGTAGACACATATTAACCGAACTTGTGGTTTTAAAGCCTAAAACGCAGGCCTCGAGAGGAACTCTTCCCAAATAATTTTTTTCGGCAGTTCGTATATGATGGCACTGTGTCTCTAGCACTGAGTAAACTCTCAAAACTTAGCGTACAAATGAACGAAACCCTTAGAGCCCCTGAAATTTTAACTAAAAACTTGTTACGTGCTTTTTATGTAAAGTATAAATCGCTGGATTCAGAGTCTTCCCAAATTCCAAATATTGGATAAGATTGCTATTAATATTCGTTTGACGAGCGTGATTCCGAGATGCCCCTACGACAGAGGCTGGTTCCTAGGAAAAGGTGATAGAAGGCTACACAACGACGAACGTGGTTCTAGGAGGGTACAGCTTATGGTGTCGAAAAGTAACAAAACTAAGAACTTCGTTCCGAGAGGTCCCAACGGAAAAGTGTTGTTCTGGGTGAGGGCGTCCAACAGCGAACGTGGATCCGAGTGTATGCCCAACCACAAATCATTATTGCTGGTACAGGATGTCTGAAAGCGGTCCAAGGACTATCGTGATTCCAAGAGAACACTGAGCTTCGTAATAGTCAGGGTAGGCCAACTTGACAATAATGTTCCAGCTAAAAGGATCTTCGAATTCTAGCCCCTATGTTCGAGAAGACAAGGAAGACCGAACGTCTGTTTCAAAGACCAAGTCATCACGGATGCCAAAGCGCTTGGTCTGGACAACTGGAAGCAGTGTGTAGCGATTAGTAAGTAAGTAGGCCAGCTTGACTAGCAACTGCGATATTTCGGAAGTCCGGAAAGCGGAAATCAGCTCTATGATAATAATGCCACTGACAGATGTCTCGGGTACATAAGACAAGATAGGTACAACTTTAGATCTCCCCCCAAACACGCGGTATACCCAAGCCAGTGGTATGCCATTGCCTGGTTTTCTGTATATGCGACACTTTTATGCAGCTGAGGCCTTGTAAGGTATGAAGAAAGGGAAAGTTTCATTAAAGACTGTGGTCTCTCGTCAGTCACCAGAAAACTGAACTGGATTGTCACATCTGAAGAAATACAGTACTAGTTTTTTTGTGTTGGGAATTCGCACGAAGAAATACTTATTGAAAGACATTGCAGAGCTAGTACGCGAAGGATGTTCCTACAATAGTGATGAACTTTAACTCTATCTAAAAAGACTCCCGGGGGACTGATATTCATCATCCCGAATGAGATTACATCTAGTCATAAAGCTATAAAAAAGCTTAAGAACACCAAGGCCGCAGGCTCTGATGGACTACCAGCGGAGCTCTTTAAATACGGTGGTGATGTTTTGGTAGGGAGCATGCACCGAATCATCAACCAAGTATGGGTGGAAGAAAACATGCCCGATGACTGGACTATCAGCTCCATATGCCCCATCCTCAAAAAAGGCGATCCTATGTCTTGCAAGAACTATCGAGGCATATCCCTGCTAAATGTCGCATACAAGATCCTATCCAACGTACTGTGTGAACGTCTAAAACCGTTCTGCAACACACTAATCGGCACGTACCAGTGTGGCTTCCGGCCCGGCAGATCGACTATAGACCAAATTTTCACACTGAGGCAAATCTTGGAAAAGACCAACGAATTTCAAGTCGAAACTCACCACCTATTCATCGACTTCAAAGCCGCGTATGATAGCATACATCGTCAGGAGCTCTATATGGCGATGGCCGAATTTGGAATCCCGGCAAAACTGATTCAGCTGTGTCGCGTTACGCTGGAAAACACGCGCTGCAACGTGCAGTTTGGAAGCAGCTCTTCCGAACTTTTTCAAACATGCACCGGATTTCGGCAAGGAGACGCTCTATCATGCGACTTTTTCAATCTCGTACTGGAGCAGATAGTGCGCAGGGCAGGTGTCAACACGGAAGGCACTATCTTCAACAGGTCCGCCCAGCTGCTTGGCTATGCGGACGATATTGACATCATCGGTCGCTCCCAGCGTGCCGTGATAGAAGCGTTCACGGCGATTGAAGAACAGGCGAAATCGTTGGGCTTGAAGTAAATGAGGACAAGACTAAGTACATGCTATCAACAAACAAACAAGCATCTGTCCACCGCCTAGGACAAAACGTCACTATTGATAGCAACAATTTCGAGGTAGTTAAGGAGTTCACCTACCTCGGAGTAAACGTAAACTCCACGAATGACACCCTAGTGGAGATCCGGCGAAGAATTACCCTCGGAAACCGTTGCTACTTCGGCTTGGCAAAACAACTGGGTTCAAAACTCCTAACTCGAAGGACGAAATGTGTGCTCTACAAAACCCCAGTTCTGCTTTATGGCGCCGAGTGCTGGACGATAAGCAAGAAGGGAGAGATGCTACTGGGCTCCTTCGAAAGAAAAATACTTCGGCGGATTTTTGGTCCTGTGTGCGAGGAGGGCGAATGGAGGAGAAGATACAACCGCGAACTCTATGAGCTGTACCAAGATGTGGATGTAGTCCAAAAAGCCAAAACACGTCGACTACATTGGCTCGGCCACATCGAGCGAATGGACAATAATGCTCCAGCCCAGGTTCGAGAAGACAAGGAAGACCGAACCTCCGTTTCAAAGACCAAGCCATCGCGGATGCCAGAGCGCTTGGTCTGGACAATTGGAAGCAGCGTGCCCGGGATCGTAGAGGATGGAAGACTGCAGTGTCTCAGCCAGAGACTATTCACGGGTCGGGAGCCCGATAAGTAAGTAATATGGTAAAGCTACGATTACACGGCCATTTTTTTTGAGTCATTTAAATGGCGCTGTGACGTCAGGAAAAAATGTCGCATTAGAGCGACATTTAAGCTCCGATTCGTCATTGAAAAAATGGCAATCACACGAAATGACTATCATCGTCATTTGTGTCCCAACATCAAATGACGGACACTGCGAAAATTTAGAATTTTCCGTTGGGATGCGTCATTGAAGAGCAATCACACTGCCATTTTTTTCCGCCATTTAAATTGCACTTAATTCATGTCATTTGGTGCGCCATTTTCCTAGTCATTTAAATGACGCTGCAAAAAATGGCGATCACACAGAGCAACATTTAAATGACTGCATTGTGACGGGATTTTTACGTCAGAAAGCCATTTAAATGACTCGGAAAAATGGCCGTGTAATCGTAGCTTTAGACTTATCAGCAATTTATAGTATACAGTACTAAATATCTCTATCTGGTGATTGACAAGAAACTCAACTGAAAAATGACGAACGTACCCAAAAAGAAACACTAACTTTCTACTCGTGATTTTTTGGGGAAAACCTGGGAATTATATCTCATAATTAAGCCTTAAATCTAGACGACTGTAGTAATGCCTATTATGTACTATACTGGCCTATGGCTGGCATGCACTCACCAAGAGAAGGAAGCTAGAAGGAGAATAGAATTTATAATTGTAGCCCTTAAATAGACTTCTCATCTTACGAAGACCATAGGCAAGTCAAGTACCTGACTATCAAAAGTCCTACTCAGTCTGAAAATGACACTGCGGACGCACACAGAAATATGCGACCATGCGACGACTATCGTGACCCGAGACCCCGAGCAATGTCATTACACAACCGACTATCATAAGGGCCAACAAATATATTATTGTCAAAAATGATTCCCATAACCTATACTTAAATACAAAAATTTGACAAATTTCCAAAAACACCCATACTTACAGCTCTCTATTTCCACTGTACAATTCTGCGAGTCCAACGGATAGTAATGCAAATCCATCATACACGCCAGTGTTGTTGTGAATCTCATTCCATATGTCACAGCACCATCACCACCCAGCCGCACAAGTTTGTTACGTTCCGTCACGTCGTGTAGGAAGCTATATGACGAAAAATTAATTCAACGAAAAACCAAACTCCAATTAATTCAAAATCTTCATTCAAATGAGCTATGTATATGTTATCTGGTGTATGACGAAACTCACCTGTTCTTGTCGTTGGCAAAGAACGTATCCGGAACCCAAATTTTCTCAGCGAAATCACCTGACAACGTCAACACATCGTTGACACCATCATCATCAGCGTCATCATCATAGTACGGGCCATAGGCGTTGAATGCTAAACGCTCATCCCTCCAGTATTGATTCAAGTACATTGTGATTGTGTAATCCTTTCGGGGTTTACAAGATGTATATATAGAAAGACACAGAACCAAAAAGCAGATTAATATACGAAGCTGTGGTTGTTGTTGCATTTAATTTTGCATCTTTCACCGTTCCACCCCAGCCAACCACCAGCACAACGGCACAGCCACCGACGGCGGCGGGTTGGGCTGGTTTCAAATAAAATGATTCAGGTGATTTTGTGATTCTGTGCCAAGGACAAAGACATTAACTCCTCTCGTTGTATAGTCCTTTGGCTTCCGGCTTTCACCCCTCGTTGCGCTTTGAAGTGCTGAGTTTTGTCGTGTCGTTGTTGATAAGAGTCTGTTCAAGTGGGGGGCACGATTCTATATACATTTTTTTTTTTTTTTGTATTTGTAATAACATTTTACATTGCAATATTCACCAGAGGTGGGGAAAGCTTGTATTTAAAGATGGTTGACCTGTTTTTCTGTTTTCGCAGGTGTATCTTTGAAGAAAGTGTGTCGGGCGCGTCATAAATGATTTTTGTTTCCCCTTTTGCATGTGACTTAGAATGGAAAAAGGATTTCCGGAAATTTATTTCAGTCAAGATGGCAGATTGGCAAATTATAGAAGTGCCACTTCGCCGCAGATAATGGTAGATAATTCAACTCGAAGGGATCTGACAGTGCTATGCAAATCTGCAAATCTGCAAATCACATTTTTAAAGTTTATGATGAATAACCACGAGCACTGCGGCGAGGATGCGATGTTTTTGGGTGCATGTCTCTCAAATCAGTCATGAATGTGCATACAAATGTGTTTCAAGCGAAATGTAAAGGAAATGTTTCTTTTTTTTGTCAACTTTAAGAGTGTCTACTGGGGTATGAAATTGGCTGCAAATTGATTGATTTTCCATCTCCACGCACAAGCAAATATTATTTTATGCAGACGCTGCTGACGCCCTAAGTATGTAGATAGGTACATTTGTGACGATATTCGTCAAAATATACTCATAGCTAAGATAGTATGAAGAGCAGACAGAGCGAATTGTTATCCTTATCAGTCAAATATATATGATGGTAGGAATTGTAATTTTGTCATACATTTTGTTCGACAAATAGAACAGAACGCCATAATAGAACTGCTGTAACTTTGAGGTAGTCATGAGCTTTGTCTATCTCGGTTTCGACTTAAAATTTGAAAATGCCCTAAAAAGACAAAGTAAGGCCCATTCCAGAAAGACTAAGGGAAAATTAGGCCCTTATCGTCCGAGTACAGTTTTATTACATAAGTAAGGACGTTATCTGAGGCTGGTAAATATATCCTTAGTCATTTCGATAAAACAATTCTTAGAGAGATTTTTGGTCTCGTTTGCAAAAATAAAAGCCTTGAAGTAGAAGATTAGGCAGCAAACTGTACGACCTGTGCAGCTACATAAACTGGCTTGGTAAAAAAAGACACGAATTAATAGCCTGAAGTGGCCAGCACGACCGATCCAACAGTAAAAGAATAACTCGTCTTAGATGATTTGCACAAATGGATTGGGGACATACATACATACATACATTTTCAATGGCCCGCTTATCCATTAAGTGGGTCGCGGGTGTAGGTTACTTAAGTGGACCTTCCATAGCTCTCGATCCTCCGCCATCGACTCCAAATCATCAAGGGCAATCCCCATACGGGTAGAGGAGAGATTATGAATTTGATCTAACCATCTCATCCTGGGTCTACCTAGGGGACGCCTGCCTGATGGTACGGATTCCATAGCGCGTCGTGGGATCCTGGTCGGGGACATACGTTTAACATGACCAAACCACCGAAGCATGCACCGCTCCGTCCGGAGAAGTAGCTGCTCGACATTGAGAAATCTCATTTCGGCGGCTTGTATCCGCGATCTTATTCTTTCAGTCATTACCCAAACCTCATGACCATAGGTAAGAGTTGGAACAAACACCGAATTAAAGACTGACAACTTAGCTTTGACACCAAGTTCAGTCCTCCTGATAACAGAATGACCAAGCTGTCTCAAAATCGATCCAGCCTGACCAATCCTACAGGAAACTCGGCATTGCACCTTCCATCACTCGTGAATAAGACCCCGAGATACTTAAACTTTTCCACCTGTTTCAATGGGACTCCACTAACATGCAGAGTGCATTGAACAGGCGTTATGGAGACGACCATCACTTCAGATTTGTTCACGTTTACCTTCATCTTAGCTTCAACACAAACGGCCACAAACCGATCGAGGTCAGTCTGAGAGGATCCAAGGATGACCAAGTCATCAGCGAAGAGCAAATGACTTATCCCCAGATCTCCCAATTCGAAACGTTCCTCGCCAAGACTGCGCTGTAACATCCAGTCCATATAAGTAATGAAAAGGAGAGCAGACAAGACGCACCCCTGACGAAGTCCAACGCCCACGGTGAAAGGTATTGATTTAACGCCGTTTACCCGAACACAGCTTTTACAGTTTGTGCAAAGAGATTGAATGGCTCTCAAGAGAGAACCATCAATTCCATACTCCTGTAATACACTCCAGAGTTTCCCTCGAGGGACTCGGTCATATGCTTTCTCCAAATCTACGAAGCAAGCGTAAACAGGTGTAGCATACTCCCAAGCCTTCTCAAGTACCATTCTGAGAGTGAATAACTGGTCGGTTGTGCTTGGGGACTTTAACCAATAATTTGGAGTGGCCAATTAGTGGCAGTTATCTATAAACCGCGTTCTAACTGAAGAGGCGTACTGGTTGAGGCTCAGTTCCACGGCAGACTGTAGCATTACCTAAGTATGCAAGTTTTGGCATTCTGAGTGGTTTTGTGCGTACTAATCTAATCAAAACGATTTCTGTTCAGACAGAAATTGGAACACAATTTTCAGCATACGAATGCATATCGTCTAATACTAGCTAAAAAGGTTTTCAAATAAGTGAAGAGGCGCAGGAACATAAGTTCCCGGGACATATCTGGTTCATGTAAATAAATATTTGGCCCTTTCTTATATAATATGTAGTTTCTCACAAAAAATTAAGCCACAATCAGATTCAGGACAAAAAGTTAGAAAAGTAAAAAAAAATAAAAAGCACACGCATATGTATGCGCCATCTATGGCGAAGAGGTTTTCATAAGAGCTCTTTCCTGACATCTCAAGAAATATGGTAGGCTTAACTTTTTCTGTAAATAAGTTTCAAATAATTTTGTTGAAAGTAGGTACGTGAAAATTTGTTTTCTAAAATGTTTTTCAATCGCAACTATAAAACTGATAGTTATTGTAATCACGTAAATATGAAATAAAACAAGTAAAAGTGTTATAATCGGCCTGGCCGATGCTTAGATACCCTCCACTGTATGTACTGTACAGGTACACGCATGTGTCCCATTCTGGTTTTGTATGAGACCGTAAAAATAAGACCTCTGACAAAATTTCAGTGACATAGACATGGGTCTAATACTGGTTTTGTATGGGAGGTACCAGAGCTACTTGACCGACATAGTCGATTTTCAATACCAACCTGATGACGGTAAAAAGAAGTCATCTCACAAAATTGCATTCACCTACGTGAAGTCGTTTGGACGCTATCGTGCTTTCAACAGACAGATAGACTTTATGGTGTCTCCGGTGACTCCTTCTTGGTGTTACAAATGTAATGGCAAAGTGAATTTACCTTCCTGTGGAGGGTATACAAATAAATGTCTGTGTACCAGGTGGACGAATTGAATAAATTACAAAGAATGGCAGAAAATATTTTAAAAATGTATAAAATAGTTGATGTCGTTGATAGTGGAACTAAAATTCAGCGCAGAGCAGATAGTGGGTTCGACAACTTGGTCCAAGAAATTAGGCAGTATGATGCTGACAATTTCGTTGCACAAGAATGGAAATACCGCATTTCGAATATGTACTAAGTTTGGTGAAACCCTATATAACTAAGCATAGCAATCGATAAGGCTTACCAGAAGCATTACGACTTTTCGTAACTTTGAGGTAATATTGGTTGAATTAGTAGGTACTAAAAGACCTTTTCCTTTCGAAGTTTTGAGAAAAAGCCTTTGCAATTTTTTATTTTGTCCAACTTTCACAAAAACACAAAATACCTTAGATGGTCTAAAAATTTGAAGTCGATCGGTTCGGTAGTTTTCGAGATAGACGATTTTAAATATGTAATTATGTAAAGGGAGTTAAAATGTTAGATTCAGGCGGTTTAGCACGTTATAAAATTCAGCTCTTCAGTGGGTGGGGTTGTTCTTTGCCCGACACACACACACTTTTTATTTGTATGTATATATAAAATCTATACATATAATAAAACTGTAGCAATTTTCGTTGTCAGCTAAAAACTCGAAAACTACTGGACAGATTTCAATGAAACTTTTTTTAAAATGTTCCTTAAGACTGTGAGACTGCTATAGGCTATGTCGTTTATAGCCACGTCCTTAGGAACAGTTTTTAGCCAAAATGTATTTTTTGAAGTGAAAATATATACATACACCTATACCTTGCTACAAATGGATGTTTATACTTTTGCGATCGTGCGACAGGACAAACAAAAACACAACTAACATACGTATACCTCTCATGCGAAAAGGGTTGATTTGTTTTCGCTGTGAGTGCTATAGTCAGTTGTATGAAGGCATGTATATTATGATCGTATGTCCGATGTAGGATGGGAATGGGGTGCGTGCTGTAGTATGGCATGGGGTATATTAATAATCTTCATTTTCATAAGAGAAGTGTTGTATGACATTGCACGAGTAATAAAAATGATCCCTTTACTCAGTCAACAACAGCCACTGAAATGGAAAAACTACCCTCTCGAATAAAGAGAGAGTGGCCAGCGATCGTGTGGTTGTAAGGAGAAGAGCAATTGAGTTAGTCTTCTGACAGTCATAAAAGGGTGCGTTCGCTGGTTTGCTCGTGGTAGTCCGTCGAATATAATTTCTGCCTTTTTAAAAGGGATGTATAATACAAAACAGGTTTCATTTCAGAATTTCATTCTCATAGTGTAGGTTTGGTTTAGGTAGTTGCTTGGAATCCATAGGAAGAGGGAAATAAAGGAAAGGAAATGCAGTATTACAAATAAGTAGCAATATCTAGAAGAGGGAGGAATTTTCTTTTCTCCTTAAAGCGCGAAAAATATTGGACAGCTTTCAATGAAACACTTAAAGTGTAATTTTAAATGAACCAAATATAATTTTTTGCGAGCACGGGTCCAGCTAGTAGATATGTATTTCAGATATCTTGCTACGGGAGATAGCTACAGTATCTTGGGTTTTTCAAATCACCCTGCAAATTCCTTTATGGATATACCTTGCAAGTCATGATTTTATCCAAACATTTCACTTTCATTCAATTTTTAGTACAAACATATTATATACAAACTTTTAATCATTAAATGGGGGAAAGCCAGAAGTTAAAACATTTTTCTCTTAAAGTGTGGAGCATCCAGTGAAGTTTTAAATATACCTAATACTTACCATATTCACTTCAGAAATTGCATCAAAACTTGCTATCGTAAGGTCCATTCCCACATGTAGTGGATCACCTATGATAACAAAAAAACGAGAAAGTTAAACAAAAAGTTAATCTACTCTAGGTAATTCCCCTTGTAAAATTTAAACTAACAATTGAAACATTTTATACAAATATAGAGGATAAATAAAATTCCTTTGATACTCACCACCAAAATTTGGTCGCAACCTTATGTCATAACCTTCGAGAATTTTTGAAATTGTTTGTGTAACATTTTCCAAACGTCCGGCTGGCATTTCTTTTCTCTTGCATCTATAACGAGGCATAGCATAAGCAAACAAGTTACATAATTTTATATCTACACAACAAAAAAAAAAAGAGGAAGAACTTCACTGAAACTCTTTTGCGGAAAATATTTAATAAATTATTTCTCATACAATTTACGAGAGCCTCTCCCCCTTTTGGAGGATATTCATTCAATGTTTCGCATAAATAATGGATGGATTTTCGGGGAGTATCCTTTCCGATATATTTAGAAGTATCTATATGTGCTAGAGATAAACACATAATATGAGGAGGACGAGTTGGCCATAAAAATACTCTTTTTTGTTATGGAAAATATTGCAAATAGTTTGAGATATTAGATTGCAGTTTACTCATCCATTTAAAAGTGTTTTGTTGTTGCCGTAAATAATCGAAATGGAAGCCACCAAAAAGGAAGGCAATTTCATTTGAGTGGGCACATGATACGGAATACGTTTGTTTTTTATCACGAAATATATATTTGGCAAGAGAATTATGTAGAGTCGAATACCAGTCATGAAACAAATAAGATTAAGTGATATTAAGAAGTTCAAAAGGAATGGAAATGGTGACGAAAATAGCTTATTTATCATGACTTGCGGTCATGGAAGGGGACCTCAACCTGCATAATTATCCTGACGACAGAAGGCAGCGAGCTGTCACTGGTGCTTTTGCAAGTATCAGTACAGAAACAAAATTTATGCTGTCAACAAAATGGAATACACAACATCGACGAATCGGACAGAAAGTCACGATCGACAGCTTTATCTTGAAGGTAGCTCGGGACTTTGTCTACTTCGGCTCCACTATTAACTCTGAAAATGGCATTACATCACAAATCAAATGAAGAATTACACTTGCCAACCGCGGTTACGTCGGCCTAAGAAGGCGATTCATTAGTAAGGACTTGTCGAGAAACACCAAGGAGACTCTATATAAGACCCTCATCATCCCAATCCTGCTTTATGGCGCAGAATCATGGACGGTGACAATGGCGGATGGTCGCTTCGAACGCAAAATTCTTCGAGTGATTTTGGGTTCCATTTGCTTTGACGGCCTTTGGAGGAGGAAATTTAACCCCGAACTCTACGAGCTGTACAGCGACATCGACCTGGTCAGAAAAGTACGCATCAGTCGTCTAAGATGGCTGGGATATGTAGAGCGAATTGACACCAACAACTCGGAGGGCCAACGTAGTAGCTGAAGACCTCGCCTTAGGTGGCCTGCGCACAAGTAGAAGGGGGCCTCAACCAACTTGAAGTGCGCAACTGGAGGCAGTTGCCAAAGATCGCGTTAACTGAATAGGCGTACTGCTTGTGGCACAAGTCCACCCCGGACTGTAGTGTCATACCTGAATAAGTAAGTAAGTAAGTAAGCTGTATGATAGGTGCCAGAGTTTTTTTTTATTAATTTTTGTACAGAAAGTGCCACGCCTCTTAGATCTAAAAGCATCTTATAGCGTTGACAATTTCCTCCAGAGACCCATGGAAGTATGAAATTCCATAGATCTGAGATCGGATAGAGTTTTTGGAAACGGATACCTAAAGGACAAAGGGATAAAGTAATCAAACGGATGAAGTAATTAAACTTTGCGAAATAGTAGTCTACACAGTAGCCATTGACTCGTCTACCATATCCTCCAAACTGGTGCAGGAGTGCCGGAACGAGCTTGCCTGTCTGAGCGAGCGCTTCAGGGTCACACTTCTCTGCATTCCTTCCAGGGCATAGTGATATAACAGGCAATGAGCGTGCGAATGAGCTGGCCAGGAAGGGCTAAGCCATACACGCTTCGCTCTCAACGAAGGTCCACATTCCGCTAGGAGTGGTAAAGGGACAAATACATTCGAATTTTTTGCAGAAAGCCAATTTCCGATGGTCGGGGTTGACAAACTCAAGAAAGATATGGCCTACCTGCATTTTAAACAGAACAAATAACCTATTAAACAGAACCCGCCCAGATATCGCCAGAATCACGGCAATAATCACGGGGCATTGGCCAATTGCAAACCATGCAGCCAAGCTAGGTATCCCATAAAACCCGCATTGCCGCAGTTGCGGTAATACAAATGAAAGAGAAAATCTCTCTCACTTCCTCTGCAAATGTCCAGCTCTAGCGAGAGCCAGACTACGTGCACTGAACTAACCATTATTTGACGACCTTAGCGACATCTCGGGCAAAGGGATACAGGATCTTATCCGTTTTCTCAATTCCACGGGTTGGCTATAGGCACCGACCGGACCACATCCTAAACAATCACCAAAAAATAGGTCACATGAGTCGTGGTAACAAAATGGCACATCTTAGTGCTAATTATGTTCAAGGTGAACCGCCACTGCTGGAATCTATTCCGTAGATCGAAATCTAAAAGTGTAAATACCACTACCGGATGCAAGCAGTGTCTTTCAATCAGAAGTTCTGGCTATTCTGAAAGCGGCAGAGCTTTAGATGAGATCTAAATCTGGCAGAAATATATTCATCTACATCGATAGCCAGGCCGCACTCAAGGCACTGGAACCTACGAACATCAATTCTGAAATGGTCAGGAACTGTCTCGCAATGCTTAAGGCATTATGCAGGCAGAACCGAGTGAGACTGTGTTGGGTACCAGGACAAAGCGGTATAGCTGGAAATTAGCAAGCTTGCGAGAAAAGCCGGGGGATTCTTAGATAGAGAGGAGGTGGATATTAAGCCACCTCCTTGCATCATAAAAGGCGATATTAGGATTAAAATAACGAAGGAAGCCGATCGGAGGTGGGCAGGCCTCACCGGTCAGGCAGTATCCAAAGAACTTTCGCCGCAATTCGCCCGTAAAAGATCTAGGGAACTTTTCAAACTAGGCAGGGAATATTATCAGGGCACTGTCTTCTTAGAAAACATACCAAAAGGAACGGGCTGGTTACCTCGGACACTTGCAGATTCTGCATTGACTTGCAAGCCGAAGAGGATATAACGCATATACTGTGTGAATGCGAGGCAATATGTCGCAGTAGAAGGAAATTTCTAGGCAGGTACTTCTTCCAACATTTAGAGGAGATAGAAAATACCAATATTAAAGGGCTACTTGGTTTTTGCAGGGAAATTGGGGTTTTCTCAAGGGCAAGTATTAATGTGTTTTTCCATTGTAGGTCACTGCAATTGGTGATCCCGTAGGGATCGCGATGGGCTCTGATGGTGTCTAGTACCGTATGAGACATCTCATACCCCCTTTTAACCTAACCTAACCTATACATAAAGGATACAAATTTGTTGACAATTTTTTATAGCAGAAGAAGATTTGCAAAGAAACTTTTGGGAAAATGTCTTCAGTTCTCAAGCCGAGTCTAAATTATTTCCACTACATCCTGCAGGCAAAAGATGTAGGTAACATAAATATTTGTTTTAGTACGTTTTGCAAATTTGGGAAATTAACCCAAAAACGTTTAACCTAAACTTTGCTAACCTAAAATAAAAAAATAAAAAACATCTGCCCAAAAACATTATGCAATTTGTTAAAAAAATAGAGTCAACTCACCTGACAAGTGGTGTGAACATCATTATAACTGTGCAAGCGAAGAACAGGCCCAGAACTCTTAACATATTGCAATGGCGAGATCGTCCTTCGAGAATCGTTAGTCATGGAAGTTGCTTTTTTGTTTGTTATTGTTACATGGAGCTTCAATCATTTTTCTAATCTAAAAGGACGACACAAAACAACAATTCAAATTAGCAATAATGCGCATCGAATGCTTACAAATACATTTATACAATCAACGCGCACGCACGCATACATCTGTCTAAGGATAAACTTTTTCATGTCCCACTGAGGCGTACCCTATTCAAATATAATTGCTGCGAATAAAAATGAATACAAATCATATCCCGCTCTGCTCATATGACTTTTGTCAGACAATCAATAATCAGACCAACAATTGCTGCTCGCCCTTGTTCCACATTTGCACAGAGCATCAGCTACCAGCTACAGCACTCAGCCCAGTTATTATTGAATCCAAGTGCTCTAGGTCTAGTTGTCCCCTTCAACGGCCTCATTCTCTCATTGGGGAGGATACCCAATGGGAAAACAGAATGCAATAATATTTCGTCCTAGATTTAGATAATTGACTAAATGACGCGGAAATTTGTTTACTAAAAATTACTACGCAACATCATCAAGGACATTTTTTTTATGTGGATTTAGTTGATGGTCAACAGCCAGAAGCGAACGCAGCGATTACGGAACTAAACTGAGGAAAGGGAAATTTTATAAAAACGTCAACTCATTGTTGGTCAACAGGGAGAGATGCGCTGAGGCTATTGTTTCATGCGTCCTAATTCCACAGCACACAATGTGCATAATAATAGTTTGATCAAACGGCCAGGCAAGACCGAGTGGGCTACGCTGAATAAAGAAGATTTTTCCCTCCCAGTTTGAAAGGAAATGCTTTTACACGACCACGGGATGGGATAAAAAAAAGCTGGTGCAGAAAACTGTGCAATTAATTCGTCGAATGTAAAATGTATAAGCGCGCCAGCTCGGGAAGTCACTTAGGATAATTACAGCAGCACCGAGCGCTAAGTGTAGAGTTTATGAAGAAATTATCCACTTGAAGGAAGGACGTTTTTATTATTTTCATCTTCCGCTGAGCGGAAGAAAATGATTTTGAGGTTTTTCCCTTTTGTTCGAATTTGAAAACTTTAGTAGAAAGTTAGGAAGTTTAATTGTTTGGGAAAAAATTAATTAAAGAAAAGGAGTATCGACGTTTGTGTCAGTCAGGTTAGTTGGAAGGTTTCTTCATGGTAAAACTGAATTTCCTTTTAAAAGTGCTACGTGGAAAGGGAACGACAACCACAAACTTAAACAAAGAAAATATATTTGGTTTGGAGCGAAAAACTCGAAATCCCAACTAATGAACTAGGCTGAGTTGCATACAGTTGAAGCTTGGATAATTCGCATAACCGCTGATGGAAGGGTCTTGTTTTGTAAGTCAGAACATTGAAAAACACTGGATGAATTTTTTCATATTTGATAAATTTTCCGAATATCAGTATTCCGAGTACCTTTTCCAAGGTTTTTTAATTGTGTACTAGGCTCTGAAATTACAGGACACTTATGATGTGAAGTTTGCTTAACAAATTACAAACGAAACGAAAGCAATAGAAACAACTGAAAATAAATTTATTTTGAAAGTTTTCAATTGAATTTTTTTCTTTTATTGCATTTCGACTAAGGGGGACAGTGGTTTGTATTACGACGGGGGACAAACAACATTTTGATATAAAAAAGGATGACTGTCCCCTATATCTCATCCAAAAGTTCGAAAAAAAGAGCGGTTTCCAGTAATGACGGGTAGATTTTGACAGTTTCAGGTGCATTGATCTGCTGTTATTTTTTCTGTTTTTGAAGCTATTCTTCTCTTGGAGCATTGAGGGTAAAACTATAATTGTTTCGGAAATCAAATTAAAATTTCTGCGGAAGTCTTGTTGCGAAAGGAGATTCACGTTGCTAATGTAAAATTTGTATTGTTAGGAAAATTAAAAAAAAATCATTTATAGGGTAGGGTGGGGTTAGTTGAGAAAGATTTGAGATTTATTACAAAAAAAGGCCCATTTCGTTATTAAAGATTTTGGTTTGTGGGAAATCGTGGATACCTCTTCCGCAATTTTTAAGGTGTGAAAAGAAAAAAAAATAAAACATGTAGACCAAGTAGTATTCCGAAAATTAAGTTTTGAAGAGCATAGAAACAGATACAATGTTATGGTCTAATGGAAGCATTCTCTGAAAGTTTACCCTGAACTTAGGGTTGCCTTTATATGTGTTAATTATAGTAGCGAATACGATTCTTAATTTATTATTCATTACAAGTTATAAGTGTTATATTTGTAACTAGCTGAACCCCCGCTAGCTTCGCCAAGCCTTTTGTTGCTTTTTTAATTTTTTTTTTATTTTATTTATTTTCGGGCGACAATGTTTTAATTTGTTTGCATTGGAGGTGCCACGCCCCTTTATTCAATTTTGGCAAATCTTCACAGGAGCACTCAACGACCAATACCTAAGATTATTTAAGTAAGTAATTTTGATCTCAATCGATTCTATGGTTTTCGAGATATACGATTTTGAATGTTTTTTTGTATGGGCGGTGCCACGCCCATTTGTCCGATTTTGAATTTGTTTAGCCTATTACCCAATCACCGTAATTACCGACATTTAAAAAAAAATCAACAAAATCAGTTTTTTTTCCACTTTGTTGTATATATATGTATAGAGATTTGTTATACGTTGTGATGTATTTTTTTTTTTTTATTGTTGTCTTTTTTTAATTCTGACTTGATAGTACATTTATAGTACGTTTACACCGCACCTAAATTCATTATTTCGGCTAAATTCAGCATTTCAGGCCAAATGTTCAGCATTTCGCCATATATTTTCCAACATTTCGAAATTTTGGATTTCAGCGAAATGTTGAATTTCATCGCTGCATTTGTAAATTTGTCAAATCGAACAAACCTCATTCTGTTGACTTTTGAGCTCACTGACAAAACCGCTGTGAAACTAGATTGTAAAAGCTAAAAAAGTAGGAATTAGGAAGTCGGAAAAATATGTCTGAATAGTGAATTATTACTTGTATTCATGTTTAGATTACTAAAAAATTTCTTCTGATTTCGAAACACAAAAAACATCAGTAGGTAATCAATTCTGATACTAGCTGTCATTTGAAATGTTGAAATTTCAGTGGGAACTCAAAATTTCGATTTCGAAATTTTGTCTGCTGAAATATTGAATTTAGGTGCGGTGTAAATGTACTATTAGACGAGTTTTTTTTTTTGTACACCACTTTTAATTTTCAAAGACATTTGATGTATTAATGAATAGTTTTATACAATTTTAATACCCCACTTAAGCTGTTCAACGTTACAACCGAAATGAAGCAATAGAAACAACTGAAAATAATTACATTTTGAAAGTTTTCAATTGAATTTTTTTCCTTTTTGACTCAATAAAGGGGACAGTATGGTTTCTAGTACGGGGAACAAACCACATTTTGGTATAAAAAAGGACGACTGCCCCCTATAAATTGAGAGTACATCCTCATATGCATTTATTTGCCTTTTGTAATTTAAAAGCCAGCTATCTGAGAGATATAGGCCTACACGTGGCTCTGAAGACTTCCGGAAACATGCAGTATACAGAGGGTCTTGTCGTACTCATTCTACACTGATAGTCAGCTGTAGTCTTACGCCACCAAATTTTTAACGAATGTGCCGAAGTACTGGCTTAAAATGGAGCAAACCCCCCACTAAATGAAATAATTGAAGGTACCAATAACCGCGTAAAAAATTAACCTTAAAAATTATAAGTTTGACCTACGATCAACATACTGATAGTGACCAGACGTCCCGCATTTTACATGGCTGTCCCGCATCATAAACTTGCAGGCAGTTTCGTCCCGCAATATTCCGCAAATTTATAAACATAAAAACGTCCGAAATGATAAGTGAATCCATTTAGCAAATTTTAAGAACTTTGGCGGCTTATCACGAAGGGGAAGCAACAATATTTTAAGTCGACTAAATAGAGAACTTAAGCAATCCATAATTGGTGTAGGTTGCTCGTCACATATTGATATTATTCACAATGCGGTTCAATTCAAACCACTACTAATTTGTTTCTGGTTGACATAGAAAGTATCATTGTGAGAAAATACCCTCATTTTGATATATCTGTAGACTACACTGTTAAGGAGCATTCACATGAGAGCGAATGAACGAATAGATGAAATACGAACAAACCACTACTGATGCATTTATCAAGAGAAAATTGCAAATTATCATTATCAAAATATATTAAGAAAATAAGTTTAAAAACAGTTTAAAGAGCCAAATTTGGAATTCCAAACTTCTTATCGTGAATTGCCAAAGTTTATTCACAATCCACATAATTAAACCGCATCCCACAAACTAGCGAATAAAACATTCGTTCGAACTTAACCTCAAATTAGAAATTGGTGATTTGGTGGTAAAAACTGATGGCTGAAATTCGCGAACTGCAGCGGCCATGAAAAGTGCTCATGTGAACGGACTATCAAAACTCGCGAATATTCGTTCGTTAATGTGTAATTGGTCGCTCTCATGTGAATCGTCCTTTAGAGAAGAAAAATTGAAAGAATTTTGCCGCGATGCGCAGGGTGAATATAATAGATTGCTCGGGTTCGGCAAGACCACATAGACCTGCTGCCCGTCATCGAACGTGTGTTGAAATTATTTGAGCCGTTAAAGTCCATATGTGTTACAAACATTTTTGAAGATCCAAAATCTGGGTTGCGTCCCGCATTATCCCTAAAAAATTATGGTCACTATAGTCATACTTAGAAAGTTGTTTCTTTACAGACAGTATGTTCTTTCTGTCGAATCTAATTTAAAAACTAATAGTAGACGCTTTTGGAGCTTTATTAATAGCAAAAAACAATCTAATGGTATTCCTAACTGTATGCGCCTTAATAGTGTATCCTCATCTGATCTGTCAACCATTTGTAACATGTTCGCTAACCACTTCCAATCTGTTTATTCTTGTGGTACAAACATACCTAGAGTCTCATGTAACTACTCAACGCCCTTTGAGTTTGTAAATATCGGCAACTTAGAGTGTTCGATCACTGAAGTCCAAATAGCTCTTTCTTCATTAAAACTTGAAAAAAATCCGGGTATGGATGGCATCCCGCCAATTTTACTTCAAAAGTGCTCATCCGCGTTTTCTGTACCTTTGTGGTTAATTTTTAATTTATCTCTGCAGTCTGGAATTTTTTTGAATGATTGGAAGAGGTCGTTTTTAACGCCCATATATAAATCTGGATCGAGGCATGATATTACTAACTATCGTCCAATCTGTAAAATTTCTTCTATCCCTAAGCTCTTTAAAAAACTAGTTTGTGACAAACTTACACCTCTCTTAAAAAGATTTATCTCTCCGTCTCAGCATGGCTTCGTTACAGGCAGATCCACTACTACAAATCTCTCAATTTTTTGTAATACTGCCTTGAATTACCTTGAGAATGGCATGCAATGTGATGTAATTTGTAATCTGTTATTGGAAAAACTTGCGTTTAAATCCGTTGGACGACGTTTAGCATAGGTCAGCAAATTGCTGAAACCCTATGCGACAGAGCATGACTGTTCTTTACCTTTGTGCCAATAGTGCACGTCTAGCTATCCCTGGCTAAGCTGCGGCTGGGGGGGTTCATGTATTGTCACGCAAGTAGCTCTATTTGATTAATGCCGTCTCGGTATTACAAATAAATTTTACGTGCACATGAAGTGAAGATCTTGTTTTCCTAGCTATACTATATCAACTCACCAATTGATGGCAAGACCCAGATGGAGTGGTCTGCTTGTCTCTACCCTACCCTACCATGGTTCTCGTTGATTCTATTGAGAACCCCAAGTGAATTCCTAGGAACCGAATACTTTACCCTTTTCTAGTTCAGGACATTTTCCGGAAAAATTAATAAGACTTTAAATGCATTGCATTGAATTTACAACAACATTTTATTGAAATTTAACGAGTTAATTCTAGAACTAATTTTATGTACTATAAATTAACGAACTAGGTGGTACGGGAAGCGTTTTTCCATAGCACAAATTCAAATTAAAATTTACGTTACTTCGTAGGATCTAATTTAAGGAAATAATCTTGCTAGAAAAACAAATGGCTGCTCTAAGCTTGTATTTATTACGTTATATGTTCTTATTATTATATTAAGGAAATGTAAGAATTGGTAAAAATAAATAATCAAAAGATATATATATATTTTATCAAGATGTTACTTACCAGAGTTTACTTCTCCAATGCATTGGCGATGAACTCCGAATGTCGGCGTGAATTAGATACGCTAGGCTAAACTAGGGAGAGGGTTATTTGTTTTTACCTATTTCAATTTCCTTATTTTTACAAAAACGCGAGAAAATTAGATTAAAAGAAATCCTTTTAATTCAATCTTTATTCAACTTATTTATTTTGGGAATTACACGATATCTTATAGCGAGATAATCCGCGGTGAGAAGAAAAAGAAAAAAAAATACTACTAGCAAAATTAGAAACCTTTTAACATGATATAATTATGGCAGTAATGCAATAATATTTAAAATCAATGGATAGATAAAGAGCGAATTTATTTATTCAACGAGAAATTCAAAGGAATCAAAATGAACCACCGTTCAACTAAATTAATTAGCAATGCAAAATTAAGCACTAGATTAGATAAAAAAAAAATCTGCAGGACACGCTGCTGGCTGGAACTCAGGATCTCTGGATCACAGGATACTGGTGTCACGTGGGAAATTCTTCACGTCAAGAATCCCAAATAATTAAACAAGTCTTTATGCCGATTTAGGCTACGTTAAAAATTATGTTTTGCCAAATTGGCCACTTAAAACTGGAGAGTACGGCGGAGGAAAACTGCTCGACGCCAAACCAATGTGGTTTTTGAAACGTTCAGAAACACTGAATTTGAAAGTACAAGATAGTTCGTCTTATGGCGGTCACGACTTACAGCGATTAAAAAAACTGGGCACATTGCCGAAATTAAAGATTAGGTTGAGGCACTTGCCTTATCAATTATTTATACGAGGCACTTTGCCTTAACGGAAAATTAATAAAATTGACCGAGACACTTCCTTATTAAATTAATTTGCACGAGGCACATCGCCTTATTGAATTAAAGTTACGAGGCACTTCGCCATGTGATTAATAAAATTTAATTTAATTTATACGAGGCACATCGCCTTATTAAATCAACGTTACGAGGCACATCGCCTTATTAATTAAAGTTACGAGGCACTTCGCCATATGATTAATAAAAAAAATTGTCCGAGGCACTTCGCCAACGATAAACAAAATTGTCCAACCAGGAACTGACCGAAGAAAAGTGACTGAATCCGTGTAAAGTAAGTGACTGATTCTTCCACGCGCAAAAATTTCACCCCCTTATATACCCACTCAATATCAACAAAAAAAAATATACCCCACCCAAGCCAACATCAACATACGATGCGGCAATTCTCTCTCCTCCATGATCATGCTATACCCCACATAGCTATAGTCATACCTACCTCGCCATGAACAAGTTCTCCATATGCTTTTACACGTGTTTGTGTGTCAGCCGTACGATGTGCAGTCAACCACGTATTTTGCGTTGCCTGTGGTTGAGCGAGTTGGCTACAAAAAAAATGCATGGGGGGTGCGGTGCAAGAGTAACTATGTGTGTTACATTGTTCTCGCTGCGGTATGGAATTTTCCTACGCAGTGCATGGTATTCTGGGTATAGAGAAAAAAATGTGCGCGGCTGTACCTTGTTGTAGTAAATAAGATACCGCTGCGTATATGATAATTACTGTTGGGACAATGAATTTGTCGCAGTGGAATGATTAAAAGGGGTATGGTGGTAATTTTCCACTGTTGTACTCGACTGCAATTTTTCGCGTAGTACAGTCGGGTATGGAAAAAGTGGACATGTATGAACAAAAAAAATTCGTTTCAGATTTTAGTGTTTTCTTTTTTTTTTTTTTTTTTTTTTTCTTTTCTTTTCAGCAACCAGTACAAAGCAGGTGTTGTGGCACGGTCATCAAAAGCTGAAAAAGGTTGCTTCATTGGCGGATATCCTTAGCATGGAACGTACCAATCTTACGTCCCTTGAGGTCTTCCAATTCATAATAACTGTTTCCTATCATTCGTGTCACCCTAGCTTTTAAAAACTTATGTGAAAGCTTGGCATTAAAACACTGACTTGCCTTGCTTTGGGCAAAATTACGTCGGAAAACTTCCTGACCTGGTACGAACTTCGGAACAGAACTACGGGTATTATATCTTTTAGCGTAAGTATCGAAAGCCTTCTTTAAATTTTTCTGAACATTATCGCGAACAAGCTGAACTTTATCTTGGGAACTAAGGTGTTGTTCTCCCTCCTCTAAAAGATTGAGTTTACGTATGAGCTCATAAGTTGACGCGTGGTTAACCATTTGTTGACCGAAAAGAACGAAATACGGTGAGTATCCAGTCGCTTGGTGGTGAGAACTACGAAGTGAAGATGTGATATGATGTATGTTCGCATCCCAATTCCGTTGGTCTTTGTCTAGGTATGCTCTTACACCCGCTAAAATTGAACGATTCACACGCTCCGAAGCATTCGACTGAGGGGAATAAAATGCGGTAAAGTCATGCCTGACACCATATTGTGCGAAAAGATTTTTAAGCTGTACTGATTTAAATTGCGAACCGTTATCGGTAAGAACACTCTCAGGAACTCCGAAAATACTAAAGACGTTTTCTTCTAAGTACTGACAGATGATTTGAGTCGAAAACTTCTTCATCGGCTTAAGCAAGGGAAATTTGGTCACATGATCTACAATGATCAAGAGACCTATATGTCCCGACTTGGACCTAGGATATGGGCCAAGTAGATCCATATACAATCTCTGAAAGGGACGTTGTGCTGTGAAACGAGATACCATCGGAGGACGCAAAACCTGATTCGGGGCTTTTGTAGCCTTGCAAATCTCACAAGACTTGACATAGTCTGTGACATCTCGACACATATGTGGCCAGAAGAAATTACGGCGAAGCCTCTCCAAGGTCTTCCCGATTCCACCGTGACTACACACAGGCGGTTCATGTGCTTTAGCGATCGTCTCCTTTACTAAACCGGATGGTATCCAGAGTTTCCAATCGTACGACTCTTTAGTCATGTCTCCACTTGCATAAGCAGTGCGTTTATAAACGAAATTATCAACTATCTGTAAGTCCGGGAGTTGATTCTGGTTAGCTGAAATGCGTGTTCTTAATTCTTCATACTCCGCTGAGTTGAAGTGTTCTGAATCTAAGTTAATTTCTGTATCTAAATCAGTGAAAGCCGCGACTTCGTCGGTGTTTACACGCGAAAGTGCGTCTGGTACTATATTTTGTGTACCTCTTCGATGTTCAATTGTAAACGTAAAACTTTGTATTTTCAGAGCCCACCTCGCTAATCTACCTGACAAATCTTTTTGACGCATCAGCCATTGCAGACTGGCGTGATCGGTCACTATCTTGAAGGTTTGACCTTCTACGTACGCTCGAAATTTCTTCAGGCTCAACATCGCCGCTAAACATTCTTGCTCAGTCACAGAATAATTCCGCTGAGCTTTATTAAGCTTCTGTGACATGTAAGCTATAGGTACCTCGACACCTTCATCATTTAATTGAGCGAGTACACCACCAATACCGGTTTGGCATGCATCACACTGGATGATGAATGGGCGACTGAAATCTGGGTTAGCTAGTACCGGCGCGGATGACAACTTGTGCTTCAGTTGCGAAAATGCTTCTTCGGCCTCTGCGTTCCATGCGAACGATTTCGCCTTCTTCAACAAATCTGTTAAAGGATTAGCCAAAGTAGCAAAGTTGCTAATGAAGCGACGGTACCAACCCGCCATACCTAAAAATCGACGGAGTTGTCGTACGGTGGATGGTGTTGGATAGTCGGTGATTGATGAAATTTTATCAGGATCGACTCGAAGTATACCGTTCCCAACCAAATATCCTAAGTACTTGACTTCTTTTAAACAGAATTTACTTTTTTCGACATTAATTGTCAGTCCTGCTCGACGAATTACTTGAGCAGTTTCGATCAGAAGGTCGACATGACTTTCGAAATCCTCTGAAATCAACAGCAAATCGTCAAGATAAACAAAAACTCGATTTCTCAGATGCGGAGGTATCACTCGGTCCATCAGGCGACACATAGTTTGTGGAGCGTTACAAAGCCCGAAAGGCATGACCTTGTAGTGGTATAATGGACGGTTCGGCACAGTGAACGCTGTCTTCTCTCTGCTCGACATATTGAGTGGTATCTGCCAAAAGGCATCTTTTAAATCTAAAGCTGATATGAATTCAGCCTTCGGCAGACGGCTAAGAATTCCCTCAATATGTGGCAGAGGATAAGCATCACGTACAGTGACACTGTTCAACTTACGTGCATCCATACAGAGTCTGACTTTCCCTGGTTTTCTTACCAAGACTACAGGACTACTCCATGAACTATGAGACTCCTCTATGACCCCGAGTGACAACATCCGATCGATCTCCGCATGCAGATCTCTCTCAACGGCAGGCGAAATCGGAAAGTATCTTTGTTTTATGGGACGAACACCGGTTTCGATTTCGATTTCGTGTTCCAACAAAGAGGTACGTCCTAAGCCTTCCTTACGAAATGACGGAAAGAGACTGATAGCGGTAGTTAATCTTGATTGTTGTTTGTCGTTTAGACAATGCGAATTGCTGTGATCAGAAGTGACTCGATCATCTGACGAAATCTCAGAAAGCAAATTCGGAGCGATATTGAACTCTCGCCAAAAGTTAATACCTAGGTATACATTTTGACTCAAGCTGGGTACGATAAGAAATTTAATTGGTTTAACCATATCACGAAAAGTAACTAAAGTTTCGAATTCTCCATGAACACATTGGCCGGATCCATCAGCTGTTTTGACGGAAAATCTCACCTTTTTGCAGTCGGGATGTTCTTGTAGCCAATCCTTAGCTGCTTGAGCACCTAGACAAGATACCGAGGCACCACTGTCTAAGAGACCCAAATGCTTTTTCCCGGAAATGGAAATTTCCGCATAAGGACGTAAGTCATTACCTAACTTAGCTAAGGAAGAAAGAGTTTGAACGAACGTTTTCCGATTGCCCTTTATGTTTTCCCAAAAGTTACGCATTCTCAGTACAGAACGGCGTCTTTTCGGACTGCGTGTGAGAGATAACGAACTTAGAATTGGTGACGACAAAGGTTCACGAAAAATTCTTGCTTTAGTACGGTGATAAGTATCTAATCGTTCATGATATGGGCGGAAGAGATAAGGTGTTGGATGTTCGATACTAACACAAGGAGTATCTACTTGTCTCGCTAAAAGTGTGACAGTTGGTATGTCATGAGAAGAAGTGTTAATTACTTCTGATGATGAAGATGGAACTCCAGGTGACGTTATAGTGGTATTGCTAGAACAAGAGGTGGTAGTATCAGATGATGGAGAAGTTGCGGGTTCTACTTGCGATGTGAGTGTAGAAGGCTGTTGGTTCCTACACTCATCCGTCCGTTTCCCGGCGGATTACATTTGGGGCACTTAGGTTTATAAGTGTTTTCGGCCCCACACCCGTAACAAAAGATTGTGCGTTCTTCCACGCAATCTTGAAAATAGTGGCCATCTTTTCTACAATTCCAGCAAATTGGAATGTTGTTTTTCTCAACCTCAGAAACCTCGTTATTGAAATCCTCGTATGTTTCTGCAAACGGTTGATCGGCTATGACTTCGCTTACTATTGGTTTAAAGTTCGCGTATCTAGTTTTGTTTACAGCATACGATCGATTGAGATCAGCCATTAAGCTTTCTCTTTTTAAACATAAGTTCCTAAGTTGAGACATGGAGAAAATTTGCAGATGAAAAATCTGCTGACGAATCTCTGGGCGTAAATTACGTTGAACGATTTCAACCAACTCGCGCTCAGCTAAAGGTGTTTGCAGTCTATCAGTAAGCTTCAGAATCGAATGATAAAATTCCTCGAAAGGTTCTCTCTCTCTTTGCTTCCTATCACGAATCATTTCTCGAACATCAGTATCAGTGCAGTGATCTTGGTAGTGTTCACGCAAGGAATAGCACAAAGATTCCCAAGTGACTCTTTCTACTTCCTTACGATAGCGCCAATACCATGATTTCGCATCGTCGGTAAAAAGCACTTGAATGTGATCACAAACAAGCTGAAAGTTACCTCCGAGGCAATCTTCAGTAAGAGCACTTACTTGGTATATAAAGTTTTCGACAGAGATACCGGTTCGCGATCCATTGAACTTGATGTTCCAGCCCTGTATAAGACTGGCAATTTTCCCTGCGTTCGCCAAAGAATATTCGGGGAACGAAGAGATCCTATTGGGGTAATTTCGTTGAAAAGATTGAGAATTACGATGGTAAGTATCTGAAGGACGATTCTGATACGACTGTGGTGGCTGCGAGTTCGCAGACCTACGGTAAAATGAAGGTTGTGGAACAAACGACTGTCTTGGTGGGAACTGTGAAGATCGGGAATTCCGATTAAAATCTTCTTGTTGCTCAAAAGGCATATCGCTTGGCCACTGTGGTTCTTGTGGTTGTTGAACCAAAGAAGGACGAGATTGGGATCGATTTTGAGTGTCACCCAATCGTAAATTTGCAATTGACGATTCCAATTGCCGACTAATCTGGTTAAAGCTAGACTCAATCCTCGAATCAAAGATTCTTGAGATTTGACTATTTAGATTTTCTAATGAAGCCATATGTCTGGTGTTGACAATGTCGTTAACGATATTTCTCAAGTGATCTTCAGATAACGAAAGATTTCTGTCTGGATGGTTTTGTCTAAGGTTAGTGTTAATGGAAGTGTTCCTAATAGTATCTATAGGAGTGGGATTTACATCAGAAACGGTTACAGTATTCGAGGTTTGTGTAGCCGAAGCTGTGTCTAGATTTCCTTGACTTCCACTTGTGGATAATATAGGTAAATTAGATTGTGTTTGAGTGAGAGATGCATTGCATCGAGGTACAACAGAAGCACTGTCATTCATTGACCAATCTAAAGGGTTTTGTGTCATAGCTAAGGTCTTTGCACGTGTTTGCATAATTGATGGTTTGGGAATAGCACCGGAAAGAGCTGTAGAGTTCGTAACGGAGCTAGATCCACTTGACGAATTCTTAGATAAAGGTATATCATGTACGTCACTTCGAGAACATTTTGCGCGACAGTGAGGACATGCACTTGAGTTTTTAAGCCATTGAAAAATGCATCTTTTATGAAAGATATGTTTGCATTTAGAGAGCATTCTCTCTTGGTCTTCTCGTAAATTATCTCTGCATATCACGCAGATACCTGACGTTAGTGGAGTTGGTAAATTGTCTCCGCCATGTCGAACCGACATGATTAGCAAAATCAAGATAACGATAAAGATAATTATTGTCAAAAAAAAATATTATGAAATTGAAACGATAAATGTCATTAATGAAAATGTCCTGATACAAAAAAAAATTTGTAAAAGGTTCCAACAAAAAAAAAGTTTGGTGAGATGATGTTAGCAAAATTATACTTAATTACTGTATTGACTACTATGATTGCTCCGTGGAAAAGTTCTCATCAGTTGGTCAGCGATCAAAGCACTAGGCCTGTAGAAAAGCTGCAGTTCCTAACTTGATAAGTCCAAATACGAAACGTTCATATGGTGGTAAAATATAGTTGTTCTGAATTAAATTTTCACAAGATGGTCAGCAATTCCGAACACAAGGCTCGCAAGAATGCTGTAATTCCGAAACTCATTAGATTAAACCAGAAACAACAGTGTCTAATAATTACTAATTAATGCAACTAGCTAAGAAAATTATATGGTTTGGTTTCCAAAAGAGAACAGAAGTATTCCAACCGGTAGAGTTACCTCAAACAAGAACCGAAGTCAACTAAAAATTCCATGAAGGTCTACAAAAGTTTCTTTGGAAAAATCCAAGATGTCAAAAGTTTGTGAGGATCGAAATGTAACTTAAGAAAGTATTCTTCTCGTTTGCCCCACGTTGGGCGCCAAAATTTGTAATCAATTTTGGAACGACCAAGCGTGGTATAGATGTTATGTTACGTTAGCTACCCATTTCGGTTTGCCCCACGTTGGGCGCCAAAATTTGTAATCTGTTATTGGAAAAACTTGCGTTTAAATCCGTTGGACGACGTTTAGCATAGGTCAGCAAATTGCTGAAACCCTATGCGACAGAGCATGACTGTTCTTTACCTTTGTGCCAATAGTGCACGTCTAGCTATCCCTGGCTAAGCTGCGGCTGGGGGGGTTCATGTATTGTCACGCAAGTAGCTCTATTTGATTAATGCCGTCTCGGTATTACAAATAAATTTTACGTGCACATGAAGTGAAGATCTTGTTTTCCTAGCTATACTATATCAACTCACCAATTGATGGCAAGACCCAGATGGAGTGGTCTGCTTGTCTCTACCCTACCCTACCATGGTTCTCGTTGATTCTATTGAGAACCCCAAGTGAATTCCTAGGAACCGAATACTTTACCCTTTTCTAGTTCAGGACATTTTCCGGAAAAATTAATAAGACTTTAAATGCATTGCATTGAATTTACAACAACATTTTATTGAAATTTAACGAGTTAATTCTAGAACTAATTTTATGTACTATAAATTAACGAACTAGGTGGTACGGGAAGCGTTTTTCCATAGCACAAATTCAAATTAAAATTTACGTTACTTCGTAGGATCTAATTTAAGGAAATAATCTTGCTAGAAAAACAAATGGCTGCTCTAAGCTTGTATTTATTACGTTATATGTTCTTATTATTATATTAAGGAAATGTAAGAATTGGTAAAAATAAATAATCAAAAGATATATATATATTTTATCAAGATGTTACTTACCAGAGTTTACTTCTCCAATGCATTGGCGATGAACTCCGAATGTCGGCGTGAATTAGATACGCTAGGCTAAACTAGGGAGAGGGTTATTTGTTTTTACCTATTTCAATTTCCTTATTTTTACAAAAACGCGAGAAAATTAGATTAAAAGAAATCCTTTTAATTCAATCTTTATTCAACTTATTTATTTTGGGAATTACACGATATCTTATAGCGAGATAATCCGCGGTGAGAAGAAAAAGAAAAAAAAATACTACTAGCAAAATTAGAAACCTTTTAACATGATATAATTATGGCAGTAATGCAATAATATTTAAAATCAATGGATAGATAAAGAGCGAATTTATTTATTCAACGAGAAATTCAAAGGAATCAAAATGAACCACCGTTCAACTAAATTAATTAGCAATGCAAAATTAAGCACTAGATTAGATAAAAAAAAAATCTGCAGGACACGCTGCTGGCTGGAACTCAGGATCTCTGGATCACAGGATACTGGTGTCACGTGGGAAATTCTTCACGTCAAGAATCCCAAATAATTAAACAAGTCTTTATGCCGATTTAGGCTACGTTAAAAATTATGTTTTGCCAAATTGGCCACTTAAAACTGGAGAGTACGGCGGAGGAAAACTGCTCGACGCCAAACCAATGTGGTTTTTGAAACGTTCAGAAACACTGAATTTGAAAGTACAAGATAGTTCGTCTTATGGCGGTCACGACTTACAGCGATTAAAAAAACTGGGCACATTGCCGAAATTAAAGATTAGGTTGAGGCACTTGCCTTATCAATTATTTATACGAGGCACTTTGCCTTAACGGAAAATTAATAAAATTGACCGAGACACTTCCTTATTAAATTAATTTGCACGAGGCACATCGCCTTATTGAATTAAAGTTACGAGGCACTTCGCCATGTGATTAATAAAATTTAATTTAATTTATACGAGGCACATCGCCTTATTAAATCAACGTTACGAGGCACATCGCCTTATTAATTAAAGTTACGAGGCACTTCGCCATATGATTAATAAAAAAAATTGTCCGAGGCACTTCGCCAACGATAAACAAAATTGTCCAACCAGGAACTGACCGAAGAAAAGTGACTGAATCCGTGTAAAGTAAGTGACTGATTCTTCCACGCGCAAAAATTTCACCCCCTTATATACCCACTCAATATCAACAAAAAAAAATATACCCCACCCAAGCCAACATCAACATACGATGCGGCAATTCTCTCTCCTCCATGATCATGCTATACCCCACATAGCTATAGTCATACCTACCTCGCCATGAACAAGTTCTCCATATGCTTTTACACGTGTTTGTGTGTCAGCCGTACGATGTGCAGTCAACCACGTATTTTGCGTTGCCTGTGGTTGAGCGAGTTGGCTACAAAAAAAATGCATGGGGGGTGCGGTGCAAGAGTAACTATGTGTGTTACATTGTTCTCGCTGCGGTATGGAATTTTCCTACGCAGTGCATGGTATTCTGGGTATAGAGAAAAAAATGTGCGCGGCTGTACCTTGTTGTAGTAAATAAGATACCGCTGCGTATATGATAATTACTGTTGGGACAATGAATTTGTCGCAGTGGAATGATTAAAAGGGGTATGGTGGTAATTTTCCACTGTTGTACTCGACTGCAATTTTTCGCGTAGTACAGTCGGGTATGGAAAAAGTGGACATGTATGAACAAAAAAAATTCGTTTCAGATTTTAGTGTTTTCTTTTTTTTTTTTTTTTTTTTTTCTTTTCTTTTCAGCAACCAGTACAAATTTATACAGATTTTGCAAAGGCATTCGATCGCGTCAATCACAGTACACTAATTTCCAAACTGACTACCTTAGGATTTCACTCCAATATCCTAAAGTGGATTCATTCCTACTTAACCGATCGTATCCAGTATGTTCGCATAAACGAAATGCTCTCTTCACCAATTTATGTTACGTCAAGGTAGTCATCTGGGCCCTCTGCTCTTCCTTTTGTTTATTAATGACATTCCTGACTTGTTTTTGAGTTCCCAGTGTCTTATGTTTGCTGACGATTTGAAGATATTCCGAGCAATACATTCAGTTCAAGATTGTCTTCTTCTACAAGAAGACCTTAAACGTCTTTCTGTGTGGTGTAATAACAATGACCTTCATCTCAATGTCTCTAAATGTCAAAGCCTTTCTTTTTATCGTCACCTCTCTCCAATTCCCTTTACGTATGTAATCGATAATACCCCATTGTCCACTATCTGCTCCAAAAAAGATCTTGGAGTTATTTTTGACATTAAACTTAGCTTTTGCAAGCACATTGAGTTTGTGGTTGCCAAAGGTAATCAGATGCTAGGTTTCTTATTGAGGAATTCGAAAGACTTTCAAGATCCGCATACTCTGAAATGTTTATTTTTTGCATTTGTCAGATCACATCTCGAATACTGTAGTATAGTATGGAATCCATTTTACGAAGTACATTCTTTTAGAATTGAGAAGATCCAAAAGCGTCTGACTAGAGTAGCTGTTCGTAGACTACGATGGAATATTGAAATGCCATCTTACGAGACCAGATGCAAATTATTTGGTATCTTACCTCTTTTCAGACGGAGGCAATATTTCTCCATTATATTTATTTGCGATTTGATAGATGGTCATATCGATTGCCCTTTTCTATTATCATTAGTTGGATTTTATGCTCCTGCGAGAGTTCTAAGAAATCGCTTTTTATTTCATATACCCTATCATAGGGTTAACTATGGTTACAATGAACCAATTTCTAGATGCCTTAGAGAATCGAATAAATATTGTGATGTTATTGATTTTCATTTTAGTAGAGATTCATTTAGGAATAAATTACTCCTGTTGTTAGGCTTTGGTGGTAATTTTTAATTATAATTTTTGTATTAAGTATCTAATCTAGCGAGAACAGTAGATGTACTCATTTGATTGAAATAAATAAATAAATAAAAAAATAAATAAATAAATAAAGTTGCAGGATTTCAGATTTGTTGTGGCCTGTGTTAAATTCGAAAAAAAATCTGGTGACGTTATGAAACTCGGAAGATCAAAGTTAATAACAGCGACGTGGATACTCTCTGATGGGTATTGCTTTCTAAAAAAGTACGCCATGAGATTAAGTTTAACGAATATTATGATGATTATGATAACCTACCTATCGCGAAGAATGCAACCGATAAAGCCTCTGCTCGCAGTAGAAGGAAACACCTCAAAAGTTACTTCTTCAACATTTAGAAGGTGCGTTTCTTAAACAAAATTATGACCATTATTTATGTTCTGTGCGGAAATTAAGTATATGATGAAATTGGTTCAGGTTCGACTATAAAAGTTTCTTAAAGGATATCTACTGGTACTGGCCCGCTATGGTGCCTGCCTAGTAGGTATGTATTGTGACTCAAAATTGCACGACTTTGTATCAATTATCCTATTACCCCATTCCTTAGTTCATGTCAAATAATCGCTACAGCTGTAGATAGTTCTCTGGTGTCGGACTAGCGGATGCGAAGTAGCAGCAGATTTGGATGCCTTTTATCATATCGGTTACAAATAAGTAAGTAGTACTATATGGTAACATTTTCTTTCATTAAGGCTAGAAGTTCCTAAAGGTTGCATTTGCGGGTCTCTATTGTTCACCTTATTAAATCTAGTTTCACTAGGTAATATTTTCTATACCATTTACGCCAACAAGTATTACTTGGCTCAACATAGCTTAAGGTTTATCTGGATTAGTGTCTTCTTGAATACCAGGCCTTTGATACTACCACTTACCTCCCAACATTTTCTGGCTTATGTTTTTCACATCGGATATATGCTTGCTGAGTTCTTTATTTCTTTCTATATAACCTCCTGGGCCACATCTTTTACACTGCTTGGATCCATCATTCTCGCTCTTACAACAAATGCATGGACGTTATACAAAATCGGGCATCGCGTATCGCTCTGTGGGTTACAGAAATCACTCAGCGACGTGGCTATATAAAAAATATAAAAAAGTTTTCTGCGACATAGTCGAATATTAGACTTCTTGAAAATTATTATTTATCCCCAATAGTAGGTAATACTTCCTGTTGGGGATACGAAATTTTATTTATAAAGAAATATTTGCTAACATCATAGTACATCCGCTAGTAATCGACAATAACAAACATGTAAGCATTTCTGGAACCGACAATTGGAATGCAAACAAAAAGCCTCAAACCACCGGTAAAAGTCCTTAAACAGTGACAACACAAGTAAAGATAAAAGGAAATTCAGTCATGCACACAAAACCTTATCAAATAAATAAAAAATAAATAAATAGGTGGCGCAACAGGCGTGTCTTAGGCCTAGCTTCTCGCAACCATTCGTTTTGTGTGAGTTTCTATTTTTGGGACGAATGGAAGGGACCTACAATTTTATGCCGAGTCCGAACGGCTGAATTGAAAAGCTTTTTCAGGGCAGTCATACTCTCGGAAGTTTGTTAGACGTTCGCGAGAGGTGGCGCAATAGAAAAAACCTTAAGATGTAATTTGTGTTTTTCCGGGGAAAACCACTGCGCTACTGTGCCCACAAACCTTAACCTTATCAAAGGACATTCTAAATATGTGGTGGTATTCTAAATATTCGTAGGTAGAACAAAATTTGAATCACATTTGCCCGTTAAGTATAAAGTTTAGTTTCCCAAATGCATCATCAAATTCTATTGTCAAGCTTTAAAATGATTCCTTAATGCATCCTTTTCATAATCAATTGACCCACATGCCACAAATATCATCACATAAATACCCTGCAGTCAATCTTTGACTCAATAGTAAATTAAAATCTAATTATAACCCACAAACCACCCACATCCGTTCATTCAAATTAAAACTTTCGATAAAACTCACCAACTAAATTCCACTCACCTCTGAACAAGCTCATGAATCTGATTCATCCTAGGTTGCCATTCCAAATATATCAGCTTCAGCGCCCGAAAAAAATATGCAAATGGCCTTAAATCCGCAAGGATACACATCAATTTAATTGCAATTCCACATTCATCAACAAACACACACGAAGACAGAATGACGAAATGAAACTCACGTAGACTTGAACACCTCCCCCCCACCCGAAATGGGGAATAGGCCCGACCGAAATACGAGTTAGAAATGACGTATCACTCGACACACATTATAAACATTTTCTATAATAAAAAAAAAAAAGATATTCCCACCACCCACACTCTGTTCGTCTATCGTCTTTCGTTTTTCTCCGTTTTGATGATTATAAAAAAAAATTTGATCGAACAGAGAAATGAACCAGAACTACCACCATTACACTCTCGACAAGACTACTTTTCATTCGTCTTTGTTGTCTTCGTCCTTTTAAAAAAAATGGGTTTTCTCAACTTTATTTAACTCTCAACGGATGGCCCAAAGTTGCTACTTGAATCAGTCCACTCGATGGAATCCTTGATCGACATGTAGATTATAATGCATACAAACAAAAAAAACAACCCCCCCTATGTACGTGGGAGGCCACTTGATGCCAGCGAATTTATCGTCGTCGTTATCCTTAATCGTAACCGATGCTCTAGTACTAGTAATTGTAACTCATCACTAAAACACATCACACTAACTGAAATATAAATTGACCCATTTTTTTGTTTTCTTCTTTGCCGCAGCAACAGTAAATTAAGGAAACGCTCTCTGTATAGAGCCGACACTGCACACGACAACGATCAATCACTAAAGAGCGGCGGCGACATCTCCGTGTATGCATATACGAGAGTACACACACACAAAATTAAGGACAATTAGGTAATTTTCTTCTTTAACCCCAGAAAATCGGTTTTTTTTTTATTTTATTTTAGACACACAACATTTTCATTGAGTAACAGCAGTGTTCTCATCTTTTCATCGTTTGCACACATCCAGTCGTATCCTTGAAGAGTTGATGAGAAAATTCTTGCAGTAAATTCACTTTAAAGTGTGCATTATGCACTACAGTATAGTGGGTGTTTTACATAATTTTTTGTTATTTTTTTTTTTTTTGTCTGCACTTTAAATTTCCCTTCAGCACAT
Organism: Cheilosia soror; assembly: GCA_949372485.1. Taxonomy (NCBI): domain Eukaryota; kingdom Metazoa; phylum Arthropoda; class Insecta; order Diptera; family Syrphidae; genus Cheilosia; species Cheilosia soror. The sequence continues at coordinate 88,064,495 of OX443563.1, forward strand.
TATGTGACCCGTTTTCACTTTTCTTTTCGAGTGTGTGCTTTTTTTTTTTTGTAACCGTGACACCTTTTCCCGATAGGACGACGACACACACAAAATTTTTATTCAGCAAAAAGGATGTTTCAAAATGTGAAGTCTTGCGAATACAAGTCATGCGACAATGGGATGAAAAATGATGAGAAGGACTCAGTTAGAGGGATAATGAAATGATGGATATGAGCTGAGCATGTATACTTCTTTGTTTGTTCGGGTTTTTGTTGTTTTTTTTTTTTTTGTTCGCACGCACTGAGTAGATATTTAGAAGAAAAAACAAAAAAAAAACCGCACTAGAGAGGAGAGTTACTTTTATTGTACGCGCGGATGAGTGAGTGAGAACTTATTCATTCTACGGGATGTCGGATGCTGTGGAGAATTTTGTTATGAAGTTAAATACATGAAAGAGCTTTTCGTTGAAGATTGTGCGCATGAAGAAGAGAGTAAGGTAGAGCTTTGTGAACGGGTGCGCGACATCTAGCTTTGAGATTTAATATAATAAAGGTTTTTCTTTTGAATGAAAAGACCGTTGGAATGGAATTTGTACTGCTAAGGTAAAAAAAAAAAATATATGAATTTCTTAAGAAAAATGTTACGTATACGCCACCGATTTTTTATTTCCCCATTTAAGTTAAGTACGCAGCTAAAGTGAAACTAATGTCGTTTTCGGTTGGTCGTCCAGAACCGTCCGGAAGCAATCGGAACGCACTCAATTGACAGTTTTTCTACTGAAAAGAAGAGAAATTTGCTTCTGGATTTGAATTCAGAATCGCGAAGAGTTTTTCCGGACGGTTCTGGACGACCAACCGAAAACGACATAAATTTTAGCTGCTCTTCATTTTTTCTCTCCACACATCAGCTAAAATCGTAGCTAAATTTTGACATAGACTGAGTTGTGGATAAGTGTCTTTGTTCCTTGAAAATAACTTTACTTCAAAAATTCATCGACGCTAAAAAGTGATTTATTTTCATTGCGCTTTCTTTATTTCCTTGTTTGCTTTAAGGACTTTTCCTTGCCTATCATATTTTTTTAAATGCAAGCTATTCCTCGTCGGGGTTTATCAGTGAAACAATTATCCTTATTTGCTCTTCTCAAAAAAACACGACATAAAAGACACCAAAATTTAGCTTGAGATAATATACCGACCCATTATTGGGCGCGCTAAATTTTGACAGATAGGAGCCGCGTGGCATTCGGCTAAAGTGAATCAGCCAAATTTTAGAGAGCATTTATTCCTCTTCTTCTTTCTTATTGTTCGGCGAGGTTATGGTCAGGATTTTAGGTTTCATAACCCTCCCACTTTGCTGCATCCCTACTGGATCGCCTGTGGGGATCATCGATTCAACCTAGGTTTCTGCAGATTTTGGATCACTTCGTCACTGATTTCAATCAAATGCTGCTGTTTTTGCATTTATGTCATCCAGGCTTGTTTTAGGCTTGCCTCGCTTCCGCGCATGTAAAGAAACGTTGATTGAAATTGCCTTTTTGACAGGGTTCGTAGGATTCCTCCCTTGGTCATTTCATCATTACCTCTAACAATACCAACTGAGCCGGTCTTGATCTATTTTTTTAAGATTGGTTCCTGGACTGGCTTCCTCAGTTCTTCCGACTTCTAATTCCATCAATCAGATATGACTTTGATCTGGTTAAGGGACTTTGTCTGTCTAGGCTCCGCTATAAACTCAGGCAATTACACCAGCGCTAAGATTAAACGAAGAATAACTCTTGCCAATCATTGTTTTTTTTTGGCTAAAAAAGCAGGTGAGTAGCAAAGCACTATTTTAAATAACTAAAGCGACCCTTTAAAAGACCCTAATCATTCCAGTCCTTCTTTATGGTGCAGAGGTGTGCACTCTATCAAAGGCGGATGAAGTCACTCTTGGTTGCTTCGAGAGGAAAATTCATCGAGTACTTTTCGGTGCTGTCTGCATAGGCTGTTAATGCAGGAAGGAATACAACAACGAACTGTACTGTCTGTAAAGCGACATTGACATAGCCAAAAGAGTGAAAGTCCAACGACTGAGGTGGCTACGTTATGTAGAGCGAATGGATGCGAATGCTCCGGCCCGGAAGATCTTCGAATCCACACCTGAGAGACGACGCAGTAGAGGAAGGAGCACGCAAGTGGAAGGTAACCTTAACCAACTCAGCGTGCGAAACTGAAGACAGCTGGCCAAAGATCATAGTGGCTGGAGATGCTTGTTGATTGAGGCCCAGGTCAACCCCGGACTGTAGCGCCACCTTAAGTAAGTAATTCCATCAAGCTTTGTTACTTCTGCTGTCATGTTAAGCATCTTTAATTTAGCATTGTCGAGCATTGCGAATCGTATCTGAGCGCCGTTTTTTCAGTTTAGGAGGAATTTTTTGGTCACAAAAGATAGCATTGTATTCCTAACACTTTATCAACCCCACGCTTACGCGATGACTGGCGTCGTCATCAATAGTTCCTTGGGAAACATTTTTCCGTCCAAATAAATGTCTGGTCTAGGAGGAGTGGGTCAGAAAATGGGCAGTACAGATATTCTGTCTTTTTTTTTGACAATTTCGATACTCCTTTCCCTCAAAAACACACACTTATATATCAAGTGCACGTTGCAAGAACGTTTGTTCTTTACTTTTGATGGCTCCATCGTCCGCAAAGAGTAGCTGATGCAGTTTATAATCTGTCACTTTTCCTTGAAGCAGATAATTTACGGCTGCAATAAATAGCACAGGACTTAAGACGCTTCCCTAATGTACACCGACTTTAATTGCGAATTCTTCGGTGACTCCAAAGGGACATCTTACTCTTGTTTTTTGCTCCTTCATGCATGTCCATGATCATCTGTATGTTTTGAAACTCCTCGATGTCTTAGTTTGGCTTTGCTTTTCGGCGATGTTCTTCCATTATGATCCTCATACTTTGGATTGCATCTGTGGATGGTTTGCCCGCTACAAATTAGTCGTCAGATCGTCATATTATTTGCCGTAATCGGCCGTCTGTAACACGTTCCTCAAGGACATCAGCTAGAACGATAATTATCACAGTTTCCCGCATCACCCTTTCTTTTGTGCCAAGGAAGAAGATAACTTTCCCTCCACTGACTAGGCATTGGATCAGAATCATGAGCCATCTAGACCCGATGTCTCCTATCTGTTTCCAAAAAGGTTGCTCTTCCGTCCCAACTGCTTTTCACTTTTTTGAGGATTTGACCGCTTGCCCAACTACATTTACTGTTAGGTCAGGTACTTCTTTATAGTTAAGACCGGCTCTTGGAAAGAATAGCTGGAGAAAATTTGTCTTTAAAAGTTCCTCACAATACTGTCGTCACCTTTGTGGACTACCGTCTACAAAAAGTTGGCCTTGAGCGTTGCTAATGAACTTCGGCGAACGAATCTTTAGAGAGAATTTTGTATGAGAGCTAATTCAGCTTATTAGGTTTAAACTAACGTTGAAGTTTTTATGCAAAGAGAAGTCATCTTGGCACAAATAATATTTCAGAAGTACCTCAATAGGTGGCGCACATATTTATGTTACTACATTTTAATTGGTCTTTTCGATTTTTAACTTTGGTGAGGTGCTTCTGATACGATTCCTCCAGGTACAACTTGTGAGAAACTAGGCCTTTGGTAATACATGGCCCTTTACACCTTCAAATTCCCTAAATTTTAATTTCGAAAGGCAGTTAAACAATTTTCTTCTATTTATAAACAGCAGGTACAATTACAGTCATTGCAGTGGCAATAACCCGACCTAGACTCCACTTCTTTGGTGCTGTGTAGTGTGGTTGCTTGTAACCCTATAGATGGATATTTAAAGCAGGAAACAGTTACAAGCTATAAAGGAAAATGTGCAATATCAAAGACTGTCCAACCAACTATACCAAAAGATTCATTCATCCACCCTCAGGATGTCAACAGGTTTACCAGTTGGTAAAGTTTTCCAGATTCATTTTATCGGTATTATTCGCTCCAAACATTTGCTGAAAGTTAAATCTCTAAATAATGTCTCTTCAATCACAACCAACTTTCATTAGTTCCCCCTTTAGTCCACCGCCAACAAACAAAATATATCTCCTCAGATCATTTGCTATATCGTCTCCTTAACTAAAAATCTCTCAATGGTCCCCTCCCCATCAGCGATTTTGCTATTTGCACGAACACCACATGTCCTGTTGGAGTATGGGGTGCGACAACTTTTAAAAGGTCCTTCTGAGTGCTTTACAGAACGCGCATCAAATACATTTCACTATAGAGGAGATGGTGCTCCGATGATATTACACCCTAAGGACATGCAATAAAATGGGCAAAATGGAAAATACTTTCAACTACTTACGCACTATTTTTCTCGCTTATCCTTTTTCCTTGCAGTTGGGGTATACTCTTTTTTATTAAGTGTAAGTCTTGTGTTTACTTTTCTCTGGAATCTTATTTTAGATTTTTTTTTTTTGTTTATTACGATACATAAGTGGCAACACATATTGGTATAGCGCTCACGCTCCTTGCCTTGGTATCCTTGTGCAGATGGCATTGAAACTGTGAAAGCATTTCTTAGCACAAATAAAATCTGTTGGACAAATAATGTGATTTGATGTCTTTCACCTCCTTCGACTGCATTTTTATTGTATGAATTGTTTTTTGATAGACAATTGAATTTTTTTTCTACAAGCTGTAAGCTAATTCCAATTTAAAGGGTTTTGTTTGTGTTTGTCTCGTTTTTGGGCAAATATTTGGAGGAATGTCTTGTGCCCTTATGAGAAAATATTTGAGCTTTAAATTTAGTTTCCAACTGAGTGGTTCGGTGATTTGTTGTTAAAACAAATTTACATAATCAAATGTTGTAACATTAGCATTACAGGGGAAACTTTTTTTATGGTGATTCCGTGGAAAGTTTGCATGTTGCAAAAACTTTTGCGAAGGGTATTTTATTTTATTTACAGAAAATTAACGGTGTGTTAAAAAAAATTTATGCGATATGAAATATTTTTGAATTGCATTTTAGTAATTTTTGGTATATAGCCATTTAACACTTGCTAAGTTACAGTTTGGGAGCTCTCAGGCTGGACCTTCCTTCCAATGATTTCTGTAGAAGCTGCATAGACGAGGAGGAAGACGAGACAATTCTTCACCTCCTGTGCACGTGCGTAGCCCTCTCAGCTCGTAGAAAATTATATCTCGGAGAATACTTCTTCGACAATCTCGGCGAACTCGCTAATGCAAGCATAAGTTACCGCCAACGCTTCATTCTCAGCTCCTGCTGGTTCAACTGGTAGTTGTGAGATCATTCGACCCTGTGGTATTACAATGAGCCTCCTCTGGCCTAAGTGAGGCTGCGCGTACTGCGGCCTGCCACCGTAACCTAACCTAACCATTTCAGTTAACAGTTGGGAAGTTGCGTTTAATGTGATCCAACCATGGTGTCATGACCACACTATTTAGTGAAGACCTGTACGTCACATCACTTATCCTCTGCGAGTGATCTCGGAGTGATTAATGAAATTCTGAGACCTTAGCATACATAGCTAAGGTCTCTGAATTCCATAGTTTGCTTTAAGTGAGATGCACTATTGTGTCTTAAAAGTGTTACATTGATCCGGATGAGTCCATCTTAAGTTTATCATCTTCAATCTGCTTCCGCTGGACATCTTTATGCAACTATCAGCCGGAATTAGTGCCGCATGAGAATCAGGCAATCAGTAAACTGGAAATTGTACGAAATGGGTAATTCGATGATGTTACGGTAATACTTTCACCTGTCACGGATCACACCACTCCATACCTAGAGTTTACAACCTTTCCAAGCAGAGAGGAATGGAGGATAGACTCGTACCTAGCCGTATTTATAGAGGGATCTAAAATGGACACGGGGTAGGAGCAGGTGTCTTCTCAGAGTCGCCATAGTAGTGTCTTTCAAGCAAAGGTCCAGATAGTGACAACAGCAGCCCATGCGTCTGCAGTAAGAGCAATACCACCTGGAGGTCTTACATTCTTTATCGACAGTCAAGCGGAAATAAAAGTCACAACTCTACCAGAAATAAAATAAAAACTTGTGGAATGCTGTCGCTAAGAACTCAAGGTTCTAAGTACAACAGCTAACAGCTTATATACTGTCTGCACTTTGTAAGGGAACATCTTACAGTCTTTCATCAAAATTCTTTGTATAGATCGCCGATTGATGCCCAATTACGTGACACGTCAGTTCCTCTGCTATCAGTTTCTATGCCAATGACAGAACCTTTGATAAAAGGAGCTGCCATATCATATCTACAGCCTTCCGGATACCGTCGATGGAACTACTTGCTATACGCGATGCAAGTAACATAACCCGAAAGCAAAAGATAGACGTGCTTATTGACGGCTAAACTGCCACCGAGTGACCAAGGTCATCGCCTAAATCAACACAGAATCAGTTCACATCAGAATTCCTAGTGAAGGAGAAGACTAAGGAACACACTCTATTGCCGCAGTCGACAGGTAATACGAATTTCGGAGCCGTCGTTCCACTGGAGACCTACGTAATGCACTTATGTACGCAAGAGATTGAACAACACGGCGAATCCAGAGCCGTAGCCTTGGCATTTGACCGAATCTGGTAATTAGCCCTATTAGGTAAGTTAGCGTCTTATGGATTAACCCAACAACTCTGCAGATGAATGCAAAATGTTCTTCTGTGAAGATCGATCCAAGTTGTTGTAGATGGTGTATCATCTAATTCGTTTGCTATAAATGCAGGAGTGCCCCAAGGATCTATTCTTTCCCCAACTCTATTTCTTCTCCACATCAACGATTTGCTTGGATCGACAAATAATAATATCTACAGCTTTGCTGATGACAGAACTCTTATATCCATCTATCTCGAACAGTGGGCCTGTGAGTGCGGCTACATGACACAGTCAAAGATGTGAACAAACTAGTTCTCTAAATGATGATCTGGACAAAATCTTGAAGTGGGAACTGGTCACAACATTTTCTAGGAAAAATGCGTCATCAGTTCCTCAGATCCAAATGGATGACCATCCAGTCCATCACAAAGGCTCAATGCACCTTCTAGGAGTCACTGTCAATTCAGGAATTACATGGCGGGACCACATATCCTACTATATCGCAAGATCGGCGTCCGCTAAGTTGAGCTACCTATTTAGAGCAAAGAGGTACTTTAGCCTCAAGCAACTTCTCCTTCTCTACAAAGCACAGGCTAGACCAGGCCTGTAATATTGGTCCCATATATGGAGCTCGGCCCGAAAACATTCACTTAACCTACTTGACAGAATACAGAGACGAGAGTTCGACTTATTAGAGAGTCTACCTCTACACTCGCATCGAATCTACAACCGTTGGTGCACAGAAGACAGGTCGATGACCTTTGCTTGCTCTATAGGTACTTCCAAAGTAGATGTTCCGAGGAACTCAAAGATATTATCCCTCGAAATGCAACTTTTTGGCCCCCCACAAGACAGGCAGCTAATGCTTATCGCCATACAGTACACTTGACAACCGCGAGGACATCAATTCTCCAAAACTCCTTCTGTTACAGGACAAGCAAACTTTGGAACTCGCTTCCTGGGGATGCATTTCCAGAAGACTACAATTTGCAAGCGTAATTCTTCGAATGAGTAATTGCTGACTTTCGGTCCGGGTTGAAAAGTACAGCTCCAACCACCAAGACCCTCCAGCGGTCAATATTCAGCTGCATCCAGTTTCGCACAACCATTTGGTTGAGGTGACCCTTCAATTGTGTCACATAAGCTGGCATCACAATTAAAAAACAGACTTTTAAGTGTCCCATATACTCTCAGACATCTCTGCAAAATTACATTCAATCGTCTGTCTTGCCAATCACCATCCAGACGCCAAATCCATTCATCTCAATCGCTTTACATCCGACGTGACGTGGCCAATTAAAACTACTACCAACTGTACAACTTTGTTAAAATTTCTTTTATTTTAAGCACTCATTTAACAAAAAAGCAAAAGTAAACAAATCACCGTTAAAACAACGAAAAATCACGTTGATTCCTTGGACTAAATGCATTCGATCTGCAACAACAATAGTTCAGAAAATTTTTTAATTGTTCACTGATTTTTCATTGACGACCATGAAAAGTCCTTTTTGTACATTCCATATGCCAGCCAATACAATAAGTTGAACAATCCAAACGATACTGGAAATGCTATACGTGAAACTTGGTCAATAAGCGAGACGCTGTTCACATGTCGACCTAGAGAGAGAGAGTGGACATCAAAATCAAATTATATACTACTCCTTCAATGAACAGCCGTTGTATAGGTACATACCCTTGACTGTAGCATCGCGTTCGCGTTGTTTTCGAAATTTGTCATCCCCAATGAAACACAACCAAATCTGTTTGCATTTCGATGTAACCGGTGGTTCGGTTTGGGTTGTTCGTTCCATTGTCGAGGTACGGGATGAGGGCGCTTGAAATATAAGTGTTGGGTCCTGGGAAAACAAAACTTAATTAAAACCGAGTGTGCACCATTTTGGTTTTGGGGGGGATGATTTAAATTACATTGTATATTGGACATATCATTGCGTTGCGTTTACGAAATGTTCCGGAAACAGATTGTGGTGATTCCCTCACCGATTCGCTACTCTTGTGCTCAGATGATTGGATGCCATCGGATTCTTCGGCCATTTCGTCGACTTCTTCCCATTCGTCTTCGCTGACGAAAATCTCTCCACTACCTGTCTGAGGAGTATACACATTCAAAGTGCTTGTTTAAGGAATTTATGGATAGAAAAAAATTTGCACTCACCTTAGTGAAGTAATGGACTCCAGCGAACTCCAGCAGTGTGGCTATGCAGTACAGGAAGCTCATCAGGAGAAACCAGTCCAATGCTGTGGCATACTTTACTTTTGGAAGATCTGTTCTAGAGTCCAAGCTGATGGTCGAAAGTGTAAGAACGGCTGTGATGCATAGACCAACTCGGTCGCTTGTCGCCTCACGATGAATCCAAAATGACACCCACGAGAGAACCACGATCAGAATGCACGGTACATAGACCTGGCAAGACATTCATCTAAAGGAACAGTTTGCAAGAAATATTTTTCTTTGTTACCTGAATGAGGAAGTATCCCGTGTGTCTCTTCAAATTGAAGGCAACAAGTAGAACGGAAAATTCGCCTTCCCTCCTCTCGTAGGTGGAGTTTCGGTGCTTCATGCTAATCAAGTCAAACTGATTCAGAGTCATTCCGGGCACAAAGTTCACCGGATCGTCGTTATACCACTCGTAAACTAGCTGACGGGACGTATAGCCATCTGTAAGAAAATAAAAAGATGTTTCCTATGCAATGTGTGTATGTGTGAATAGATTGCCAATACTGTCATTAAGTTTAGCATGAACAAACAACAGAAGCATGGACATCTTGGTCCGGGAAAGAAGCTGCTTGACATTGAGTTCCACACGTTTTCTGGTATTTCTTATAAGATCACTGCATGCCACACCAGCAATACAACGGAGGCATCTCATTTAGACAGCTTGTATCTACAATCTTATTATTTTGGTCATTACTCAAACCTTATGACCATAGCTAAGAGTTGGAACAAACACCGAATTAAAGACTTACAACTTAGCTTTAACACCTAGTTAAATTAATCCTAATAACAGAATGACCAATCTGTCTCAAAATTGACGGATAATGATCAATTCTCTACAGGAAAACTTAGCATCCCTCCTTCCATCACTAGTGAATAAGACCCTTAAACTTCTCTACCTGTTTCAATGGGACTCCACTAATATACATTAATGTATAGAAAGGGTAGAACAATAATACTGCCCATGCAAGGACGTGTTAATAGTTTTATTGATTTTATTGTACGATCATAGAACGCGATGGGAACGCGAAAAAATAATTTCGTGTGAAGTTCGCCTTAAGTCTTAGTACTGTATGGCTTTTAAGATAAAAGATGATATGAATGTTGCGCATTCACTACCAAAATGTCGAGTCGGGTTCGTTCGATGCACAAGAAGTATAAGCATTTTGCAGACTTCTACTTGGCGAATTTTGCGTCGAGACTTGGGCGTATACCCGTTCTAGATCCCACTGACCCAGGAGCTCAAAGTTAATGATAATGTAATGACCATAGAAAAATCATCTTTAGCGACGGGCCGCATTCTTGGATGAATGGCCAAATTGTCATATATGGGATGACGCCAACCAACACGAGGTGGCAATGCATCCATAAAAATATTTTGTTTGGTGCGCATTTTAGACTGGCGGTGGCGCCATTGCTCCGTACTTTTTCATGACGTTGGTAAGGCCAATACCATCAACGGCGAGTACTACAGAACGATGCTGCTAACATGTGGTTCCAGCAAGAGGTGGCTTTGTGTCACTCAGCTGCAGGGTATGGTTATCTGATCTCTATCAGTGGTGGCGTAAATTGGCCACCAAAATCGTGCGGTCTAACCTCGCTAAATTTGTCTTGTGGCGTTGCCTGAAGTCGCAACTCAATGCTCAAACTAAGCCGGATCTATGCGGCAGATTGAACCACTCGGATCCGTGACAACGTGAGAAGCTGCGGCGGACATTTGGGCCTGGTGTTATATTCCATACAATAATGACATACATGGGATTCGTTAATACCTTGCACACAGATTGCTGTATTCCATTTTAATGTCGACCAATCCTCATTGAAAACCTCTTTAGTGAATCTTCAGTAAGCTCAGCTTGTATTCACATATCTGTGCTTTGTTCCGTTGTGTGCTTTTAAAAGGGCGTCGCAAAAATATTATAACCTGTATAGGGAGTCGCAGTATGGAAAAGTTTGGGAACCCCTGATTTAAGCTATACAATTAAGCGAAATAGGATTAGAGAGCAAGTATCATGAGAAGAAATGTCAAAATACCGAAAATAGGGGCTGTTTCTTGGACATTATAGCAAAGCTTAGAAAGTGTTCTACCAGGTTATGGAACAGGATAAGAACGAAATCGATATCAGAGGCAATTTGCAGTATATGCAATTTTCACCCAGAAACCATTAATCCCATTTTGATTACCCTTTTGTAGTACATGATAGGACATTCATATAACAAAACCATTCGGATCCGTTGATGAATCTTTTTAAATCTGATAGAGGTATAGTTGCTAGATCTTCCAAGCCGTCGAAGAACCGTGCTCCGATACAAGAGTAGCGGCGTTCTTGGAGGGCTGGGCAATGACACAGGAGATGTTCCACAGATTCTATTTCCTCTTCATCTCTGCAACTTCTGCAGAAGTCATTTGTGAAGATACCTAGTCTTTTGGCCATGTTCCCAATGATGCAGTGGTGCGGTTGTTACCCCGACGAGCACTCGGATTTAGTTTCTATCAAAAGATGTTACGATCTTTAACTTTTTGTGTCATTTGCGGGCGAAAAGCCACGAGTTGTAGTACAATCGGGAGTGTTGTTTCATCGTTTCCTAGCCAAGTGTGATGTGACATTTTCAATGAAGCCCTTAGCTGCATTGAAAGCTAGTAATACTTCTCTATCAGCTAATAGTACGTTCATTTCAGAGCCGCATCTGGCCAGTCTATCTGCTCCCTCGTTCCCTTCTACCCCAACATGTCCGGGAACCCAGCACAGCATTACTGTGTGATTGTTTAATGCTCTCAATGCCGAGAGGCACTGGCTTACGGATTTGGAGTTTACTAGATTCGAGTTAATCGCTTTAAGTGATGCTTGGTTGTCCACACAGAAAATAATTTCCATTGCTAGTAGTTCCCTCGCTAAGACAGCCTGAGCTGCTTTCTTAACCGCGTAGGTTATCGAGTTATAACGTCATCAAGTTTCGAGCGGTGCCACGCCCTTTTGTTGTTTTTTTGTTGATTCCCTTTCAATAGCACGTTCCTCTTCCGTTCGACGTGCTACGATATTTCTGTGTCGCGTTGCATTCTGAGTTCGCCGGCTACTGTTACCATCTCTTTTTGGCATCGTAACAAATATAGAACGGTAAATGATCATCAGCATCAGTTTGTATAAATCGCATATACAATTTTCACTTTCAATAATTTACCTTTGAAATAGCCAGTGAAGAAAGTTAACGAACGAAAAAGATACAATTGAAATTTGAGAAACAAAACAAATCGATTACTTTTTCGTTTTTTTTTTTCCTAAACCCGAAGCAATTACGAAGAAACCCGAAAAACCAATTTGGTCGCGCCATGTCCCTTTGTCCAATTTTGGCCAATGACCACTCCCTGGCCAATAACTTTGATTGTCTGCAAATTCGAACTGAATTGATTCGGTGGTTTTCGAGATATAATACTTTGAATGTTTTTTTTGTTTGTATGGGCGGTAACACGCCCTTTGTCCAATTTTGACCAATCTTCAGAGGAGCACTCCTGGGCCAATACCTAGGATTGTCTGTAAGTTTCCCCTCGATCGATTCAGTGGTTTTCGAGATTTTTTTGTATGGGCTGTGCCACGCCCTTTGTCTAATTTTGACCAATCTTCAGTGGAGAACTCCTGGGCCAATACCTAAGATTATCTGTGAAGTTGAGCTTAATCGATTCGGCAGTTTTCGAGCTATACGATTTTGAGTGCCACGTCCCTTTGTCCAATTTTGACCAATCTCCTTCAGTGCATTCCTGGGCTAATACCTAAGATTATCTGCTAATATGGGCACAATAGAGTCAGTGGTTTTCAAATTATACGTATCCGAACACATTTTAGAACTCATTTTTATATATAAAGATTTAAATTTAAATTTAATTTTATTATAAATTCGAAATCCCTGCAAATTATTTAAAAGGATTATTTCAATGAAGATACTTACAACTTCCTATGATCAACGGACACGATTGTCGGTCCATGGGAAAGTTTTTCAATTCCATTGGGCATGTGGCCTTTATCGTCAATCTTCAAGTGGAAGAATGCATTTAGCTAAATGGACTCAATTTTCATATGCACATGTGTGTACCAGTACCAACCTCATTGAATATAAAATATCCCCATCCTGACTGAGTCTCAGCAACTTATTCGGTACCGTAATTGTGTGGATATGTGAATGCTTTCCATTAAAAAAATACGTATCCGGCCTCCAGATTTTATCAAGCATCTGCAAAAAAAAGAAAAATATACCAAAGTAAGGTAATTATCTAACCACCCTACGCGCACCGCCCAAGGATAACCACCTTTATGCTCAGGGACAAACTCTTAATGGGTCCCTTGAAACTCAGCCTTTTGTCTCGCCAATATTGCCGGAAATAACAGTCCATTGAGTAGTCCATGTCAAGTTCAGACACAGGACCCATGCTTCGAATCAATATGTTTGTCCTGACTATTGTTGGAATACCTGAAATGAAATAAAAAGGAAACCCCAAGGATTGATGCAAATCCCGTATCTCCTTGTGTCACACTTACCCTTTCCGTGGGTGGGCAATTGTGATTGCTCGTAGCTCTTCAAAAGGTTCTCCAAAATGATTGAAATGTTCTTGCTGAGGTAATCATTGGATGCGGTCCGTTTGCGCATCAATGACGTTCCATTAGAGCCCGTTTGATGTATACGTTGGGTAGTCGTTCTAAATGGCTCATCATCGCTATCGGTGGGTGTTGTGGTGCGAAAGGACTCGTAAATACGAGATGCGGTTAAATTCTGTGAGATAATTGGTGTTGCGGATCTCCTTGCTGGGAACGTCACTTTCGAAGGACTATGCAAAAGGTACATGTTGACGCGATTGTGGTTACAACTTAAGGCTAATTCTTACCCATCCACCATCAGGTCTAGTGTCACATTTCTTGGAAAGATAATCGTCGTAGTTGTATCTGCTGATGATGATGATGACTCTGTTGTCGGAGGTGGTTGGGCAACCGTGTCATTGTTGTCAGGTGCCTTTTGTGTTGTCGGAATTCCATTGCAAAGAAATGTAACCAAACTTATTGCGACAATCAGTCTGCGGAACGAGGACGAAAGGAGAATGTTGCATCACAATGCGATGAACGGCACAGCAATATATGGGAAGAAGGAAATGAAAAATTAGAAACGAGTTCTCGATGGCAAATTATATAGAGGAAATTTCTGTCATCCTTTGTTGGTCCAACTGAAAAGGCGAATAGAAAATGTGCCTTTTCAAATGGAAATTGGAAAATGCAGATAATTGGTAGGCAAATAAGTGTCTACTGAATCAGGCAGATTAGTCTAGACACAATGGACGAACGAATAAGTATTTATTTTTCGAATTTGTATTATTTAGTTGCAGTGGAACTTAGTATATATTATGGCAGACGTTTGAGTGTGTAATTTGCCATATTGATGGCTCAAAACGTATGTATATATGTTCAACAAAAGAACCCAAAAGTCACAGGTTAAAATGATCTACTGTCACGTATAAAATATATAACGCCAAGGTTAAAAATAAAGTCCACAGGTGGACTGGTAAAGACAGTGAGGTTAGCTATTATTGACAGACAAAATTTGTGTTTGATTGACATTTTTAGGCCACAACTTATCTTACCTGGAACGCAGTAGCGCATTAGTATTGTGCTGGAGTACTGTGCGAGGGATCCCAGGTTCGGTCCATGAAAAAACACAAATTACATCTTAAGGTTTTTTCTACTGCGCGACCTCTCGCGAACGTCTGACAAACATCCGAGAGTATGACTGTCCTGGAAAAGCTTTTCAATTCAGCCGTTCGGACTCGGCATAAAATTGTAGGTCCCTTCCATTCGTCCCAAATATAGAAACCTACACAAAATAGAAACCTACCTAGACGAGGAAGCTAGGTCTAGGGTGTCGTCTACCCGACTGTTGCGCCACCTATTTATTTATTTTTAACTTACCTAACCTGGTGGTCGACGCATGCTCAATTGAATAATTCAGATCCACCCTGTGAATTTAAGAAATTTAATAATGACCCGAACTTTGAGTAAAGAAGGCTTCGCCTAGTTTGAGATGAATAGTCTTGGGCTTGGTGTCAAATAAAGTTTCATTTTTATATTTGCAACCATGGAGGGTATGTGTTAAATGGAATTCCTAACTTGGAATGGGCGCAATGGCTTGCGCTATACCATCTTGTCCGTCTCAGTACAGGTTCCAATAATCAGGTAGCTGTTTTTCCTATATGAGTGAGTCAAATGTTTCCTGGAGAGAGAGGCGTGTTGGTTGAGACCCAGGTTCACCCCAGTCTGTAGCTCCATCTAAGTAAGTCAGATGTTCCCAGTAACTCGCTCGAAAAGTCCTGAAAAGTTAACTGCCTCTTTAAAAAAAACCTCAAGGATAGAACAACATTGTGCAGGAGGCTCCTAAGCCTTCTCGGCATGGACCTTAAAAAACCGAACAATATATCAAATAGTATAACAAGTGACCGGTGGATCTAAAATTAACTCCGGAGTAGGAGCAAAGTTCAAAGTTTCTAACAGCCTTATTCATTAGAATCATTTAATCTGTTAATTATTAGTGTCTCAGCAAACTCACGTCAAACTTGAAAATGTCATTTTAATTAAGACTTAAAAAATCTTCATTCATAAAGAAATTTTGCTCGTATACCAGCTAATCGATGAATTAAGGCAATGCGCCTAAAATTATACCAGCATTTCGGATGAAATTATCCATTTGGTAGAAATATTTGATAAATTCTGACATTTTTCTCTGGAATGTTGTGTGCATGAGATAAGAACGCCATTATGATTTTTTTGCCGGAAATTTGTTATTTAAATTTTGAAAATACTGATTTTTGTTGTGCTAATGCACAAATCAATTATTATAAACGATATTTAGCAACTAAATAATAACATAACAATTGTATATGCCTTGATTTGGTTCATTGAAGAATTTAATTCAGAGTTAATTTGCACCTGAATGCCAATGGCGTTTTCTGCAATTAAACCAAAGTTAGCACTAATTTAGATTTAATTAAGTGTTATGAATAAGGCTGTCAATGTATAAGTTCATCGGGAAAATGTCCAGCTTCTGTCAAGCTGAACTTTACACTATGTAAGAAGGTAAAAGGTGACCCATCTATTTATCCACGGGCATTAAAACATCAATTAGTCTCTTCACAATAAATTAAGAGAATCCCTAAACTTGAATATGGCTTATATCAGTTGGTGAGTAGGTTTCGTGATGGGTCCACTGTCTGCTTCGATATATCACTTAGAACTTAGGCCAAACGTAGTCTCTGCATGGAAGACGTGTGCGTGTATACTCTGTAAGTGCATGATCCTATTCCATTACTTTTCAGAGATACCTTGCGTCCTATAGAATTACAAAAAAAACTCCACCGCGGAGAGATTATAAAATGTATGAAGAGGATTGACAATCTTCTGGTCTCGTGGTCTGACTGGTGGCAGTGCATTCCTTTAGTTTTACCTAAGTATAGGCAGCTGCACAGATTTCAAAAAACAACAGAAAAATGGCTCAAGAATACTTTTAGCACTTAGGCCCATAGCTCCCTGCAACCCTTCGTTTGTGTGATTTTATTTTCTTATTTTTGGAAAGAAAGGAGCGACCTACAATTTTCTTTCTTTTTCAATACAAGGTGTTTTCGTTTTTCCTGGCATTAAATTCGAGACATCTTGCTCAGAAGTTCGGCACATTAGCCACTGAGCCAATGCCAGATCATATAGGACTACTAAATTACCAAAAAACATCCTTGAGGCTTCTGCCCAATAAGCTATTTTCACAGGTCCACTTGGGAATAAAGTTATTTAAATAATTCGTCTCCACTTGCCGGTTTATCCTAAAAAAAAATGGCTAGAAACTCGGTTTACTTCAAGTCTAAATCACACCACTTTACCGCCTACTCTATCCCTTAAGGAGCCTCTCTATTAGTATGATAGCACGTACACTGGACTAATGTTCACCTATGATGATCCTTGTCTTGGTTCATTTTGTTCGTCTCCTTCTTAAATTTGTTGACCAGGCAAACAAAGTGCACTCTAATGGTCAAGGAACTTAGACTTGGTATGTGCTTCAGAATATTCCGCAGCCAGTAATAAGAAACTCAAAGGAGACGTCGCATTGGGACCATAAAAGCCAAAGTGCTGATAAAATTCACTCAACGTGCTCTCATTAGTTCTAATAATGGTCAACACGATATCATTTGGGGAAAATCCTTGCAACAAATCAGCTATGGATATGCATTCCTTAGGGGAAAAAACCGTATACTATAATAATCACAAGGAGTTTGTCCTCGTGGGAATAGGGAGCTGAGTTGAGGCGCATTAAATCGTCTGTATTCGTTATTTTTTTTTATTGGTTGACTAGATGTAGATGACCACCACATGTCTTGCAGGGATGAACGTACAACCTTTGAGTACCATAGACTAAATTCATTTTCTGTTTTTTCTGTTTCATAGGAATTTTGTGTGTATCAAGTTAACGTGGTAGTAAATTTGTATTTTGCATATTTTAATGCGGTGATCACGTGGTATCCCTTAAGTGGGAATTATAGATGCACAAACATGGACTTGACGATGCAAATATGGTTGATTGTGGACCTTAATGAGATGGATGCTTCAGTAAAGATGGCAACGGACCAAAAGAAAATGTTTGTGTAGGCGGTTTTGTATTTAGGCAGGTGAGAGCAAAATTTCGACTCATAAATATTTTATAGAGAACGGATTTTACTCGTAGTTTATACATAATCAGGTAAGGGTGAGAAGGCTTACAGCCAGATGTTAACTGCTGATTTTTTAGTGAATTTTTGCAGATGCTTTTTCTATTCAGGGTTGATGCAAAATTGAAATTTCTTTCAAAAATTGTCACTTACGCAATGTGGGAAGTTTTCTTAATTTTTTTTTTAATTTCAAAATAGCACCAGTGGTTTTAGCTCTTCGCCGGTTGAATAGATTGTTCAAAACCCTGGGTGATTTCTTGAAGATAATTTTTTTCACACGTACTCTTTCGTGATTAACGTTCATACAATGTTTAAAAAATCAAGTAGGTACATTTAATGGGGAATTTTTAAAGCCATAAGGAAATTATTTTTTTAACACATCTCGCAGAAAAGTTAAGACTATAACGGTCCAAGTGCAGCCCGAAATTCTGACACAAATGTCCCAAGAGGTGTCATTCTTACTTACTTAAGGTGGCGCTACAGTTCGGCTACCTCGGCCTCAACCAGCGCGATCTCCAGCCAGCACGATTTTTGGCCAGCTGTCTCCAATAGCCCTCCATTCACCGTCTATGCAGACGGGACCGCGACAATTACTCGAAGAATTTTCCTCTCAAAACAATCAAGAGTAACCTCATCCTCTTTTGTTGGAATGCATGCCTTTGCAACCTAGAGAAGGACTGGGATGATTAGGGTCTTATAAAGGGTCAATTTAGTTGTTCGGGAGAGAGCTTTCCAACTGAATTGCTTTCTTAGCCCAAAGAAACAGCGATTGGCAAGAGTTATTCTTCGTCTAATCTCAGCGCTGGTGTCGTTGCCTAAGAGTTCATAGCGGATCCCAGGTAGACAAAGTCCTTCAGCACCTCAAAGTTATATCTGTCCATAGTGACATTCTGTCCAAGACGTAGGTGTTGAGTGTCCTTTCTTGATGACAGCATATACTTTGTCTTGCCCTCATTGACCGCCAAACCCATCTTCGCCGCCTCCGTCTCAATACCCACGAACGCGCCTGTGACATCACGCTGCGTTCCCCCGATTATGTCGATGTCGTCGGCATAGGCGAGTAGTAGATGGAGGGAATTTTGAAAGATAGTGCCTCTGGTGTTAGCTTTTCAGTTCTGCACTATTCTTTCAAGAACGATGTTGAAGAAGTCACATGACAGCGACCGACCTTGATAGAGCAGCGTGCATTCTCCATTGTCATCCTGCACAAACGGACGAATTTGGCAGGGATGCCAAAACTAGACATTGGCCCCGTTCAATGTGCTTAGGCACCTAAATATTAAGGTGACAGTTTTTCATACAATTAGGCAGAAAATCTTGCCTAACACACGAAACTTGCCTAGTTTTGCAGTCAAATCGACCAATCAGAGGTAGGCAAAAGCGTATTGAACGCGGCCATTGCTTTGTATAGCCCGTCTCAATAAATGCTGTCATAGGTGGCCTTAAAATCGATGCAAAGATGGTGGGTATCGATTTGGAGTTCGTGAGTTTTCTCCAAAATCTGCCGCAGTGTGAATATTTGATCAATAGTGGACTTTCCAGGCCTGAAGCCACACTGATAGGGACCAATCAGGTTATTGAGGAAATGATTCACACAACACGGCAGATAAAATCTTGTAGGCGATGTTAAGAGAACTAATTTCTCTGTAGTTGACACAGTTCAGAGGGTCTTCTTTCTTGAGGACCGGGCAAACAATGCTGAGGTTCCGTTTATCGGGCATACTTTCCTCCGACCATATTTTACAGTTGTCATTCACCAACTGTCAAAGAAAAGTCCTACTCTAGATGTACCTAGTTCATGATAAATATTTTAAAGATTTTTAGAAATAAATCAGACCGCACTTCGGTCACTCCCTTGCGCCTTAATTTAATCCAAATCTAACCACCTTTCAATTAACATCTATAGTTCCGCTAATTGTAAAAACTATCCATCATTGCCACCGAGGAGTAAATATTTTTTACCTCCAATACAACCGGCTGCATGAAATGCCCTCTTTAGTATTTTTGTCCGCCTCAATATTCACGGTAACCAACAAATTGCTAAAAGGATAACTTCACCCATCTCATATGGGAATTTTTAATTTTTTCAGACTCAGTCTCAGCACTCATTCATCCTTGTCCTCATAAAGACGTACTCGAATCTGTTTAGAGCCCATCGAACGAAATTATACATCGCCCGAGCCATCCACCCACTCACCCACTCCCACACGCACATGATGTCGTATATGCTGCTGTCAAGTCAAACACTGAAGTAACTGCATTCATGCAATTTTCCAACCAAAAGAACGAGAGCAGTTGGCTGTGTATACCTATTGTATATGCACTATACAAATTCAAATGTAAGGGTGTATGTGCTCCTTGGTGACCCTTAAGAAACTATTTTTGAAATACGCTTAGGACTTGACTCACTTCCTCAAGAGGGCAGTTTAATGAATAGTTTGAATGGCTTAATTGCCGCAAAAAAGGTTATCATACCCTTAAGAGTACATTCTGAGAGAGGAATCACGACCACAAAGCCGCTATTGTGTGTGTGTTTTGTGTACACCGTGCCAGTGAAACAATGTGTCAAATGTGAGATTCTTTTAGTTGTTGACAAACGAAATAACTTTTTCAAAATACCAAAAGAAGTGGAAGGTCTGAGGATCGACGTGAAACTGTTCCTTTGCAGTTGAAATCCGGTAAAATAATTGTTGTAGTCCTTTGCAATTAAGTTTTAATGGGGAAATTTTATTTGCCCGACACAATGGCATCATTTCAAGAACTCGCGATGCAATTTTAAACAAACAGCTAGGAACTGAGTGTGTGTTGTGTACGCGTGGTGGGTGGTGGGTGGTGGGTGGTGGGTGGTGGGTGGTGGGTGGAGTTCGTGTGAAATCGCGCGTTATACCATTTCGTAGATGATGATGTCTCGTTTGGCAGTTTAGTTTAGTCTAGAAAACAATGTTTACAAATCAGCTTCATTACATTAGAAATTTGTATCTCACGGTATCCAATGCAAACGAAAGTCAACGAAGGTATATGATTAGGGTTGCCAAGTGCAATCGTTTTAAATATAAAAAAAAAATTTAAAAATAAATTAATTACTAGAAACAAAAGCGGTTATATAAGGACACAATAATATTTCAGTTGCTTCCTAGTAAACGTCATATCGATGGTCACTTCCGAACAAAGTTTTATAACCGTCTTATAAAACATTTGACTTTGAATATGACTTTATATCGAACTTGAAGAAGTTCTCAAAATAAATTCAGGTGTAACAAAAGACTCCACAGCCAGCGTCTCATACATCATTAAGGAAAATGATGCATAAGGGATGCATAAGGGAGAAAATACCGAACGAATGTTCGTATATTTGGTTGGACCTACATTCCATAAATAAGATACAATTGCAAAGATCAGTTTCACGTCAATATAATAGGTTCAGAATTTTCACAACAAGTGCTTAACAAAAAGCATTCAAGCTGCACATTCTTCAAAAGGAAACATTTTAGACAAACAGTCGAAATGAGGTCTTCCTCACATGCTCTTAACAGTTAAGAGCCGGTGCACACTTGCGTTTTTTTACCGCGCGGGCCCGCAGCGGATCCGCAGTGACACCGCTGTATTTCTATGCACACGTGCGGGCTTTTCCCGCTCGAAACAATCTGTAGTATACATTTAGCTCCCAGCAATTGAATTATAACAAGAAACGACTTATTTTCTTATATAGGTACATGAGGTACAAAAACTACGTTTTAAGAATAAAACGACGTTATTGGGTACATCCTTTTACCTATCATCAGCTTACAAAAGGAGTATTCTATATTTCATTGTCCATACCTTCACTTGAATTTTGCGGAAAAATAACGCACGTTT
The DNA here is from genome assembly GCA_949372485.1 of Cheilosia soror. Taxonomy (NCBI): domain Eukaryota; kingdom Metazoa; phylum Arthropoda; class Insecta; order Diptera; family Syrphidae; genus Cheilosia; species Cheilosia soror. The sequence continues at coordinate 88,085,917 of OX443563.1, forward strand.
GCATTGGTCAATTGCAAACAATGTATTGTAGGTCGCAAGTGCGGGCGCGGGCCCGCAGCGGAGCCTTAGGGAACTGCGGGTGTTATAACCCGCAAGTATGACGCGTGGGTCCGTAGCGTTTCCGCCCGCTTGTGTGCACCACTCAATTTAGATGTGAGTACTGTAACACGCAAACGCGGACCCGCTGCGGGCCCGCGCGGTAAAAAACGCATGTGTGCACCGGGCCTATCTGTTAATTGGATTCAAAAACTCTTCCAGCTGATGTATTATGGTTAAACACCTCCCCTGCAAATGCTGCTTCCAGTTACGTACACCAAGTTGACTGAGGTCGCTCTCCAATTGTGCGCGCCATCTGAGGTGACGTCTTCCTATGCTTCGTTGTCCCCAGAGGTAGAACCAAAGACTCGTCGGGCTGGTGTATACGCTCCACGAGACCCAGCCATCGCAGTCGCTACATTTTGAGCTTTTTGACTATGTCATCGTCGCTATAATAGCCCGTAAAGTTCGTCGCTGAATTCCCTCCTTCACACTCTGTCGATACAAACTGGACCGAAAATTACTCGAAGAATATTTCTCTAAAAGCGTGCCAAGTGGTTTTCATCAGCTTTCGATAAGGTTCTCCTTTGATAGGTCATTTTAAAAAGGGAATTCTTAATCAAGGAGCACTCAAACTCAAAAACTGGTCAATTGTACTACTAAGCAGATAGAACCTTACGTATAAGTCGTTTTTCAGGTCGCACGGAAAGGACGATTTGCGAGTATGTTTACCAATACTAAAAGCTAAGGCCTTCACTACCTCGAAATCTTTACATTTTCTCGGCATTGCTTTAAGTTGCTGGGTTAATGCATATATTTCGTGTTATCCTCTTTTATAACCAAATGCTTTCTCTTTCGTATTCCCTAAAATGCGAGGGACTGCTGTCGCAGTATTGTTTATTAAATAGTTGTCGCAATATGGCACCAATGGAAGTACATTGAGTATTGTCGCGTATTGCTTTTCTTTGGCAATGGAAAGAAAGGAAATGGCAAGATTTTCAACAAAAAACCATATTGAATACTATTTCCGCAGTCTCTTTCTTTCTCGTATTGTTTGTTATGGAGAAGTTTTGGTGCAGGGCCTTACGGTGTCAACTATTCGAACGAAGTCCAAATAACTTCTAAAATCACGATCGAATAAATCGTTTTTTAACTATGCAGGAAACAAGGAAATAAAAGAACGTTGCCTATTATAAAGTATTAGAGGATTTGCTTGCGAATTTTTGAAAATCAGCCGAGTAGTTTCAAAAGTAGGCTCTTGTATAGCCCCCCCCCCCCCTCACTTTACCTTAAGTAGGTAATCCATAGTATTACCATTACAACGCTGAATAAAGTTGTAAAATCTTTTTAGGCACCATTTTTTGTAAACAATGAAAAAACTAGAAATGTTGCGAAAAGTCGCTTTCCCTCAATCTCGCACTCATTCCAAATCCTACAGAGACCTACCCCCCCCCTCCCCATACAATTGCGGTCTTTTGTTTTACGGGCTTTTGTAAAACAAGCTTTTGGAAACACTCTTTTGGATTGCAGGCAACCATACCCTACCCTTATTATAAATTTGATCACAGGGAATTAGATGAGAGTACCAATAAAGCTATACCTATATCTACCTATATAATTTTCAAAATTAAAGCTGTCATTTTATGCAGAAAATAATGGCAGACCCTTAAAGCTATGACCCCTATTGTGAGTGTCGATAATTAATCGTTGATCGACAACTGTCGATCGATCGAGAACTGTGATTGTCGATTGCGATCGATATTTGTCGATTTGACAGTCGCTTGTAGTTGATTACAAATGTCTGATCGATGCTTTCTCTTGGAAGTGAAAAGAATTTTGTGCGTACGAATAGCTAAAATCAATCGACGCAATCGACAATTGTCGTGACGATCGCTGATCGACAATCACAATAAGGGCCTATATCTGCCTCTACGGTCCAATGTCTATCATACAAGTGGGCATGTGGCAACCCTAGACTGATGGTAAGCTGAACTCACGATTGTTATATGAGCCACACGTAGAATGTCGAAGATACTAAATGAACACCCTAAGGTACCGTTGAACCAAATGTGGTGCCACGGTTTTTTTTTTTTCGCTTTCATGTTAAGGAAGGAACGAGATTTGTTGCCCTAGAGGTGTTGACACATGCAGGGATGCAAAATGCAAAACGAGATGGTAAAATGGTTGTTTGTTGATGTTAGCTACCTATCTCTTGTTCTATACGGGTGCAACTTGCAAGGACGACAAATGGATGTCATTTTTTTTTTGTAATAGTCAAATGGTTGGAGAAAAAAAAGCAACCGTGAATGTGCAAATTCGGTGGCTGCTTGGGGGAATCATTTTTTTTTATGAATAGTTGTCCCCTTCTGTGGATATGGGCAACGTCCGATTTTAAAGATAACCCGTGGCCTAGTTGCATTATTGATGAAGAAGTGGTAAAGGATGTCAAGGATGTTAATTTTTCTTATAGAATTATTTGAAAGGAATGAGCAACAGGTTAGCAGAAGTGCTGAAAGATGTTAAGATTTCAAAGGGCAATGCTTTAGTGGTTGGCCATGAAATGGCTTGTTGAAGGGTATGTAACTAAGAGAAGATGTTTATAACGTATCAGCATTTTCGTGACCTTAGACCGAATGGATGCAAGTGCTAAAAAAGGTAGGAAAAGAGGTAGATGGCGTTGCTATTGATTAGAGCATCAAGTCTTCTGACAAAAACAATATACTTCCCGACTCCGAAAATCACAATTGCAGTCCAAAGTCTACTGAAGTATAAGCAAACCATCTCAATAGGCCCTACAATTTAGTAAAACTTGAAATATTTTTTTACAATAACCCTCTTTAAAGTCCAAGGTCAACAATTTGCTTTTTGTATGCCATTCAAGTTGTTACTTCCTTCTTTCTTCCGCCCACTCATATTAGGTGACAAAGGAATATTCTTTTCCCCTAATTAAATTCGCAACCAATTCTCTTCATTTTTTTCCTCTTTCACTGCGACTCTTATCCGATTAAGTATCCTTTTCGTTGCGATAGTTTCTACCAAATGAGGGTCCACTTCATAAAAATTCATTTTTCATTCATCGACTTCTTTGGGATTTTTTAATACTGCGAAGAGAACACTTGACAAAAAAAAAGTATAATCCCTTCAGCCGTGCATTCTAGTCGTATTTAATGTTTGAATTAAAATTCACCTGAGGGAAGAAAGTTATGATTTTGAGGATCCGGACCGGCACACAAAATTCAAAAAGCCTCCAGAAAATACAAAAGGCACTAAATCATTCTTTCACAATTATTTGTGTGGCGGCAGCCAGCCTCTTTTATCCAATTTTCGGTTCACCGTGGTTTTGGAAGGAATGAAAGGATAACAGTGGGTCATGTTGGATGTATTTACATTCAATTAGAAATCCTTTAAAAGAATATAATTCTATTTAATTCAAGAACAACATTTGCTGAATAAAACGTGAGTCCTGAGGTTCGGCGAATGCAATTTGTCACTGTATTTGGAAGGACGACGTATGCGAGGAAAAATATACTCGACTTACTAAATTGAAATTCCTGTAGACAAATTCCTTGGCGTTTAACCCATTCACATTTGTTTAGTAGTGAGGGAGATGAGGGTCCTTATATAGGTACCTACACGTTTGTGAGTGTGTTAAGTTTTTCCATTCGAATCACCAAATTGAGGTAAACTGCTACTGTTTTTATTTGCTCGAGTGTATATGATAAATTGTGGTGTAAATTACACGTATCTACTAATGATGTGGTTGCAAATTTCAGGATAGACTACAGCCTCGAATTTTCTATATTCAGCTGACATCAAGCCGACAAGTACTATAGCTTCATGTAGTGGAATTCATTTAGCATAACGCTAGGCGTATGAGCCCTGATAATTATGAGCTACAATCTACTGAATGGTTGAACTGGAGGCATATTTGCTTGGGATTTACTCACATCTACTCGTTATAAATGCGGCGGATATTGTAAATCATGAGGGTTAAGTGGTTGAAGGCAACGGCAAGTCACAAGTGGATATTACTTACAATGAACGTACTTATTTGCAGTCATCAATTTAAATAGCAATGTGATAACTGAAGTAAATCCTGGCGTGGAATTGAAAGTGTAGCATCCCCTTTAGGTATAAGGTAATTGTGATAGATAGCTTTCAGCTGCTATAATGGAGGTCGCAAATCAGACAAGCTGCTTTCGTGGTATGCATTATGCTGGCTCGTGTATCCTTCTGGGATGATTTCAGCGAAATAGTGTCATCATTCCCATCATTCCCAGGTGGTGACAACTATTAGTATAGCTACCGCTGTTTTTTTTATTGATCGATGAACGTGTATTGAGTTTGACTACAAAAATGTGCTCAGTTGGAAAAACTTCGGAAGACATTTAACATATGAGGCGAGGTATAAGTATTTGCTTGTCAGACGCCCTAAGTATGTCTACGGATAAAGCCGTAAACTAGTGCCCTCTAGGGCGCAGTAGCGGTTAGTGTGCTGGACTACTGTGCGAGGGATCCCAAGTTCGATCCCCGGAAAAACGCAAAACCAGCACGAGGTGGCAATGCATCCATAAAAAGCTGTTTGGTGCGCATTTTAGACTGGCGGTGGCGTCATTGCTCTGTACTTTTTCATGACGTTGGTAAGGCCAATACCATCAACGTACTAAAGTACTACAGAACGATGTTGCTAACATGTGGTTCCAGTAAGAGGTGGATATGTATCACTCAGCTGCAGGGTATGGTTATCTAATCTCTATCAGAGGTGTCATGAATTGGCCACCAAGATCGTGCGATTTAACCTTGTGGCGTTGCCTGAAGTCGCAGCTCAATGCGAATAAACCGCAATCGACCGATGTCCTTAAACCCAACATAACCAATGCCATCGCTCAAATTAAGCCGGATCTATGCGGCAGATTGGACCACTCGGATCCGTGACAACGTGAGAAGCTGCGGCGGACATTTGGGCCTGATGTTATGTATATTCCAATAAATAATGGCATACCTACATGGGATTCATTAATACCTTGCACACAGCTTGCTGTATTCCATTTCAATGTCAACCAAACCTCATTGAAAACACCTTTAGTGAATCTTCAGTACGCTTAGCTTATATTCACATATCAGTGCTTTGTTCCGTTGTGTGCTTTTAGAAGGGCGTCGCGAAATTATTATAACCTTTATAGGGAGTCGCAGTATGGAAAAGTTTGGGAACCCCTGCCCTATATAATATGCACTTATAACTCGACGAAATAAGGATAAAGACGATTGTTTTATACGAGTTTCTAAAGAAAACATAAGATCAGTGTCCTACGTACGACACTTAAATCGTGCTTTCCAGTACGCGATTGCGTCTTCTAAAGAGGGTGTCCCATAATTCACGCTTGAAAATACAGATTTTTTATTAGAAAGCTTAATTGTTTTATTGATTCATAGAGTAGGTATATACATTGGGGCTATGTATGAAATAGCACATAGGATAAATGGCCGCCACGGCTTTACTGTCAAGTACGTACTCTTTTATTAAAATTTTCTATGACCGTTTCGCATAAATGTTGCTGAATTTCATTAGTACACCCAATTTCCTCTTTCTAGGCGTTTGGTGGTCGTGGGCTTTGCACAGACCTTGACTTCAAAAAAAACCCAAAAGAAAAGGGTGTTAAATCGAAAGATCTGGATGGCCAATTCTGATCGCAAAAATGGCCGATTATACGATTAGGAAATGACTCATGTATTAATTTAATTGTTTCTCTGGCTGTATAGTATGTTGCAGCGTCTTGTTGAAACCGCATGTTGGTCACATCCATATCTTGAAATTTAGGCACTAAAAACTGGGTTATCATGTCACGATAACGAACACCATTAATTGTTACTGCCTGACCAGCCGCATTTTCAAAGAAGAATGGTCCCATAACGCCTTCAGCCCAAAATTCGCACCAAACAGTTACACGTTGTAGATGCATTTGTTTCTCAACAATTACTCGTGGGTTTTTTGAACCCGAAATTCGAAAATTTTGACGATTAACGAAGCCATCAAGATGAACCATATTTTGTTCGAAAATTACGGACTGTAGCTTACAAACCTTAATTATTTTTAAAATATTGCTCAACAATGAAAATGCGTTGTTCTTTTGTATAGCGCTCCGTTTTTACTAACCCCGAACTGTCAGTTGTCACATTGTTATCTTTTTTTACGTTGGCATCACTGTACTATTAAAAGGCTCAAAATTCAAATTTTGCGTGAATTGTGGGACACTCTTTGTAAGCGTATTTTGTAGGACAGATAAAAATAAAACAATCATTTTAAAGATATGGTAGTCATTTAGTTAAAGATTTCCAAACTGCTTGTATTCAGCCTTCACCTTTCATACCCACTAAAGGACCGTCTTTTCTAGACTACTGCTACTACTAACAACATTTTGCAACATAAAAGTCTCGACGATCTGTTATTCCAAAGTTCGACCTTGTGGCCATATTAATCGCCTCTATTTTGACACTTCTCATCAGACTAAGTAACTGACATTGTGAAACTACTCGTACATTACATATCTTTAGAATGCACATAGCGCATCTCATTACTGGCAAACACATTCCAACTGACATTGACTGCAAATGCATCTGTTTACGTTTGAGCGCAGCCTTCTCTCAGATTTAAGTATTCCTCCCAGCATCTTTGAGTACGAGATGACATTGGAATCCGCAGAATAAAAAATAAAAGAACAACAATATGCACTAAACAATAGACAAATCTGCGCGAAACAATTGCAGCAAAAAAAGCCAACTTAATCGCCTATTCTATTCGCGCATTCTGCATGAGGGTTTAAAACAAAAACACCGTAAGCATCATTATCCTTTCATAGGCAACAACCAGCACAAGACCAACGCATTTCGCTGATAAGGATAAGCGAAGGATATGTACTGTACGACTATGTAGTATGTAAACGATGTACGACGGTTGTTGGTAATCTGAGGATAGAGTGAAGGACAATTCATTGGGTCGAAGTTAAAAGTTTAGGATTTCAGTTATTCACTGCCGATAATTGAATTTGACAAAAATGCAATAAATTAAAAACACCCAAACAACGAAAGCGAACAAGCAAATCCCTTCGTTTTTTTGCAGAGGTTCTCAAAGAACATAGAACTCAATTATCCAGTGCCAATGCTGCCAATGTCACTATCAAAGAAATGTAGTGAGTTTTTTTTTTTATTTTGTTAATTAAATCAGAAGCGCTTTTTCCATGTTTTCCTTTTTTTTGCATATAAGCACTTTATATATTGAAAGGACACTGCAGAAGTGTACAGTATGTCTATGTTGTACCCTTGTGTTTGATTGGTATCTTTGTGTATTTATTTTTTTTTTCACTCTTTAGATCCTGTAGACTCTTTGTTGTCAATAGCCTTACTAAAAATAGAAAGAAAAACTTTTTAATGAGCGATAAGATTATGGTGAACTAAAAGAAATAAGAGAAATAGTTGGGTTTATGGTGAACCCATTAGCGATTGAAACTAAGTTTGGTTTAACTGATGGCCCGAGAAACAAAATTGCAAAGGTACTAGATTTTATGATATGCGCAACTTTTCCGATGAAACGTATGACTATACTTTAAAATCATCGGAGGAGATGACATTGATCCACATCTAACGAGTAGAAGAAACGTGTTTTTGGTTTCAATTCAATAGAAGTTGCATACCCAATACAGCTTTAACTTATCTTCTTCTCACTAAGCTTGGCAAGGTTTTGTTTGATGTAGCACATTAATGATGATAGACTATAATTCCTTTAATAGCCATATAAAGTGTGTCCCATAATTCGCCCAAATTTTTAATTTTGCGCCTTTTAATAGTACGGTGATGCCAAAGGATAAAAAGATAACAATGTGACAGCTGACAGTTCGGGGTTAGTAAAAACGGAGCGCTATACAAAAGAACAACGCATTTTCATTGTTGAGCAATATTTTAAAAATAATTAAGGTTTGTAAGCTACAGGCCGTAATTTTCGAACAAAATATGGCTCATCTTGATGGCTTCGTTAATCGTCAAAATTATCGCATTTCGGGTTCAGAAAACCTACGAGTAATTGTTGTGAAACAAACGCATCCACAACGTGTAACTGTTTGGTGCGAATTTTGGGCTGGAGGCGTTATGGGACCATTCTTCTTTGAAAATGCAGCTAATTTTTTTTTTTTAATTTAAGTGTCTATTATTTTTTTAAATTGCTATCCCGCCTAAATGAAGTCAGATAGACCCCCCTTCCATAGTAAAAAATGCTCGTATTTTTTAACCCCTCTACAAAATACCGTTATCAAATTTTGGTGCCGTGAGCAAGTTAAGCGCGATCCAATCATGCACATTTTTCACTTTCCCGTATGCGTTGTAAGAGAAAGATATCTATTGTTGTTCGTGGAAAATTTCAATAAATTCTGATATTACGATGATGGGGAAACTGAAAAAGTGACATTTCCGTTTGTCTATCCGCCTACCTACCTGTCTGTTCGCCTGCTTCTGATGCATACAGCTTAAGCGGCTGGACGTCGCTTATCGTAGGATCCTGGTCGGGGACATGCGTTTAACATGACCAAATCACCCACGCGTGGATCGCTCCGTCCGGAGAAGTAGCTGCTCGACATTGAGGTCCTCACGTATTCTGGTATTTCTAATGCATTAAATTTTTTTTATGAATGAAAGACGTTAGTTCTGCTTTGGGGTTATGTTTACTTAGTGTCTTTAATTTTTTCCATTAAATCGAGAAAATATTATCGGGCGCCTTCAGAATTTATGATCTGACCATTCAGCCCCGATCTATGACATTTTTCATCACTTTTGTCTGAACTTCCGAATGATAGGTCCTCATATTGTTGACGGATATTCTCTTTGAGGGCTTTAAGAGTCTGACGTTTGTTGACATAGCCTCGTGGCTTCAAAAAAGCCCCACAGAAAAGGGCTGGAACGATTAAATCACGCGATCTTGCCGACCAGTACAAATTGATAAAACGAGATATAAGGCGATCCGGAAATGCAGCCTCTAGAATTTCAGTTGTGGATCGTGCTGATGATAATGGCTGTACTTTGTAAGGAAACAAATTACAGTCTTTTAAAAAATAAATAAATAGGTGGCGCAACAGGCGGGTTACACCCAAGGCCTAGCTTCTCGCAACCATTCGTTTTGTGTGAGTTTCTATTTTTGGGACGAATGGAGCCTTTTACCAAAATTTTATTTAAAGATCGCCGATTGATGTCCATACTGATCGATCTGTGATATCTTCATCCACAAGTGCGATATTCTCAGTAGATAGGCTGCTCCTTGGCTTGCCAGATCTGACTACATCCCGTGTTGTCCCGTACTTTTCTAGGCGAGCGACTAAACGGCATAGTGTTTGCCCAGGCGTTAGGCAATAACGCCCAAGGAAATAACGCCCAAATAACACCCTAAAAAAACTTGCACAAACTTGTTGTTGAAAAATTGTTCGTCATTTTGGGTGTTATTTCCCTTCTAGGGTTAGTTTTTTTTTTGGCAAGCAGTAAAGTCCAAAATATTAAGTGGAAATGCATAAACAGTGAAATAAGTACGGGGGGGCATGCTGCCCCCCTGCAACCCCCCTGCTTGGGTTTTCTGTTGGATTTTGGAGTAGGTGGGAGTTTGTACTGCAAAAAAAAACCTTCAATACATCCAATTTCGTACTCCAAATATGACAGTAACCCCAAGCAGGGGGGTTGCATACTGCAAAATATGTTTGGGCTTTATTTCCATCTTGTTGTTTATTTTTGGGCGTTATTTCAAAATACAAATCAAGCATAGTGCATGTCGGACAGCGGGAAAATCTACGCCGAAATTCACGATGCGTCAACACAAACACAAAAACAAAAAGACGAAACAATAACTCCGCGTTCTTTAGGAGTATAGTGATTCATGTCTTGTTGACGAATATTTTGTACGTGGTTACTTCATAATGTCATTTCTACACATTAGCCGTCATTTGCAAAAATTATAGCACTTTACGATAGGGTGATGATGATGACTTTTGGGTCTTATAAATATACTGTGTTTTAATAAGTAAATATGTAATGCAAAAATGGCTTATAACTAACCGAAAAAGATCTCGAGAATTTCATGTTATCGGTAATAAAAATGTTCTTAAACCAAAAATCAATTGGTAACTAATACGTGAGCGTCAAAAGAAAGTGAATTCCTATGCTATTTTCATGTTTGGAAGCAATTTTTATTTTTAAATACAGTAAAACCTGTCAAGTTGTCCGCCCTTGTAAGTTGGGCAGTATAATAGCGCCAAGAAAATTGCATACAAATATTCCCCCAAACACCTCCGTATATTGGCCACCTGTCTATCTTGGAGCTTGGCCACACATTTATATATTTTTCGTACACGACTGGGTCGCACGTAACTTTCTCGTTTATTGCGAATCTCGCAGAATCTCAGAGTCATTTTAGCAAATTTTACGTTTAAAATCATACCCACTCAAGGTGTAATTAATACCGTAAATACATACTACATAAACATAAACCTACGTATTAACTAGAACACTTTATTACTTTTAAATTTCACCCCGAACTGACACTTGAAGGAGGCAAGTAGGCGATGAATTTCAAATTATATTGCTATGTACTGAAGTTTTGGACTTTACAAAAATATACCGCGTGTGAATACAGATCGGGATTTGGGTAGTCATTTTTGAGAAATATTCATAAAACGGCAATATTAGAGTTTTCTGAGAAAAACTAAGTACGTGATCATGTTAAGAATGCTTATGTTGTCTTAAATATGTATTTTGATCAAAATCGTTAGAGCGGTTTTTTGTAAAATTATGCTGACAAATGTTACAATTTGAATTCGAAAAGCACTGTTATTAAACTGTTTTGCTGAAAACTGAGTTCGACATATTCTTCAGGATGTAAACATTACCTAGCAGATATATTTTCATCCAAATCTAAAATGGCGTTTTCGAGATATGAGCAGTTTTTAAAGTACCGTTTTTAGCGATTGGGAAGGACGCATTCATGGTTCAAAAAACACTATTTTTCAACTGTTTAGCTCAAAACTGAGCCAGTGGTATTACTATGGAATTAAGCATTACCTGAAAGTAACATTTTTATCATAATCGAAAATGGTGTTTTTGAGATATGAGCAGTTTTTTAAAGTACTTTTATTAGGGATTTGGGTGGATATCAAAGGACGCAGTCTTTTTAAGGAAAAACTGAGTTTGCTATTAAGTTAAAAATGACAATAGTACCTTAAAATTTTTTTTTTTTTAAATCGTTTTTACCGTTTTCGAGAAAAAGCCAATTTTCAAAACTGCCGTTGCTGGACTTTTCACCGAAAAACTGGGTATGCAGTCATGTTAAGCGTGCCTACATTAACTCAACGATTAATTTTGGTTGAAATCGTTAGAGCCGTTTTCGAAAAAATCTAAATTTAGGCATATTTCGTCATATTTCGTAAAATTTTTATATGGGAGGTACCGTTAATATTAGGGCTAGCATAAAAAAAAAAAACGTCCCGAGCGGGAAGCCCACAAACTCTAAATACGAAGTTTGAAGCAAATCCGTCCAAGCGTTTAGATTCCCCAGGGGTGGGACAGACAGACATACGGACGGACAGAATTTCGAGACCCACTTTTTTGAGTTCCCCTATCATCGTAATATCAGAATTGATCAAAATCTCGAGTTCGAAATTTTGTACGAAAACAATATCTTTCTCTTAGATACTACGTATACGAGAAAGTTAAAAATAGGTACCTACCTACCCTTATAAGTTGGCCAAAAATGTCTGCACCATAGGTGGCCAACTTACGCAGGTTTCACTGTATCTGTAAAAAATGTTGCTGTCGTAATGAAATATGTTTTATTATTGTTATTTCTTATAAAGCTTAGTACATATTGTTGATTTTCTGGACCTGTTTTAAGACTCTAATGAACTGAAAAGAGCATCGGTGTTCACTCACTTTTGACGCTCACTGTACCTTTGAACCTACTCCCATTTCAAATGAATTATTTACAGTCAAGCGTGTACTTTCTTTAATACTAATCTTATATTTCATGTTCCGTTTATGTTATGGCGTATCGCTTCTAAACTTTTAGTTACCAACTTACGATAAATTTTCGTGCGACTCAGCAGTGTATAGGTACTAGGTACATTGTTTCTTTCGCGGCGAGATTCCTAGTGTTACACAAGGGCGTATGCTCTGGAAACATTGTGCTTTGTATTTTCAGCTGCTTTAAAATTGTCAATGTCAATCAGTCCTTTCATTCTCAGTCGAGTCATTAAATTTTACAAACAATTTGTTGCCAGTTTTGTTGCGGTTGTCATACAAACAGATATTGAATTTCATCTCTTTTGTGGTCACACAAATGGACGTTCAGTTCAATCAGTGGGTATAGGCTCAATGAATGTAACTACCCCATAATAGTTTGTCTGTGATAATATCTGTGGGAATGAGTAGCTGTTTTCTTCAGGTTGAATGTGTCTTCTTTTTAAGCTCAGAATCTGACTGTAATTAAGAAATGTCAACAAATGTCCTCCTGTGGCCAATATAGTTGTGTGATTTTGACCACCTAGAACTTGGTAAAGTTGCTTCCCTTACAATTTCTATGTGAATTCAGGGGTTGATCCTACTTTACCTTAGTTTTTGGTCCCTTCCAAATGTGAGGGGGTGGACATTTGTATTGAATTATGACCAATAGGCATGTGGTATCATGACGAGAATGTCATTTTTGAATTGCAACCACATTTGAAATATATGACATGAACATGTATCTAAATTGGTTTAAAAAAAAAAAACACACATCTCAGCAATTCAACAACAAAAACTGGAGGCTATCCACAAAATGCTCACCACTAAACAAACAAAAACTGGAAATACGTAGTTGTGGTTAACCTGCTGTACATTTAGTTTCATTTAAATATTACTATACTCATGTGTATTCACTGATTTGTTAGATCAAAGGGCTACTCCCTCTGCAAACCCCAAAAACTGAGAAAAACAAACACAAATATTTGAAAATCCATTTTTTAAGTATAGTTTCTGTCCCACCCATTTTTGAATGCGGTTAAAAAAACTATTCCCCATACAAAAATAATTATTTACTCAATTTAAAGACAAAATAATGTTTACAAATAAAATTTAAATTCAAGCTCCTGCGTACGATTAACAAAAGAGAAAAACAGTATAATCCATCACTGAACGATGGACATAATTTAAGAATAAAGTGGACCCCTTTAATGAGAGTCATTTATTACAAGGAAAAAAATATTTAACGAATCGTGATTATCGTATTTACGAAATGTGGACATTATTAAAAACAGAAGAGGAATAAACGAGCTACAAGGGAGGCGTATTGGGTATATTGTGAGGGGAGTCCTTATTTGACCAATTAAAGTTTTTTTTTTATCAGAAATCGAATCATTACAAGGTCTTTAAAAATTGGTAAATATAATATATATTTTAATAATGGTCGCGTAGACATTCGGAGAACCACTCTCCTACGCGTGAGGATATTTTATTTTATTTTTCCGGTAGGGAGGGCGAAAAATATGTTATGCATCCTCAAAATATCGTTACACATACCTGGTCACGGTTTTTACTGTGTTTTTTTTTTTTCGTCAACCATCACCGATATCAGTCAGCCACATCATATTGGATTATTACGCATCGTTGTTTTTCCGGCACAATAACCATTGGTCGTGGGTCACAATTCCACAATATACTCCCCTATACGCCATGTCACTGTTTTGTGCATAAAGCACCATACTTCCTGATCGCCGCAACCGATGTTGTCCTTATTTATAAAAACTTGAAAACACCTTTACGGCTTAGCTACAGTTTTTCTACAAAAAATAGGGCGGAAATGGAAATAAAGGGGGGTTTTTTTAGAGGTTCGGTTTTTAAACTGGCAACACTGTTTTTACAGATTGTCAATTTGACAGTTGAAAGTTGATTTGTAGTTAGTACGTTTTAAAATAATTTCACATTTATTATGAAATGATTCTGCTAGGCATCCGGCTAAATAAACCCTATACGGTGTTTGTCTTCGACCGAAGACACGTTTAGGTTTATGGTTCACAGTCAGTTTTGGCTGTCAAACACATGATAGTCTCGGTGAACATCGAGTAAAATGTGCGTCTAGGCAGATGTTGGTTCGTCTACTGATGAGCCCACCCACCACATCGGGGCGAAACGCATTTTGGAGCATTATGCCACACATTATTATTATTATAAGTTAGTACGTTTTGTCATTTTAATATGAAAAGATGAACGCCAGAACAATGCGTGCAAATTGTGGAAACTTATTTTGAAAACCATGGTTCGGTTGACCAAACTTATCGTCCATTTTACGGCCAACAGAATCGTCCATCTGAGCAAGTTATTCGGAACACGATGAATCCTTTTCGCACGACGTACACTCTAGTGGAAAGTACGCATCCCCAAAGACGATAAACAGTGCGAACAGAAGAAGTTATTGCCGTTGTTAAGGGCAGTGTTGAGGAGAATCCGTCCGAATGAGTCGATTTGCCATCGTGCATAGCAATTGGAGCTACTGCCATCCACTTTGTGGAAGATTTTACGGAAAGATTTTGGTTTAAAAGCTTTCTCAGTTATATGGCATTAACGTGACAAAGCTTTGATTTCAACAAGATGGCGCAGCATGTCGCGCGACACCATCAATTTATTGCGGGAAACATTTACTGAGCGCATAATTTAGCGTATTGGACCTGTGAACTGGCCTCCACGATCCTGTGATCTCACACCTTTAGATTACTTTCTTTGGGGGTCATTTGAAGTCTCTGAAGATAAACCAGAAACTTTGGACGATTTGGAAGTCAACATTTGCCATGTTATTGCTGAGATACAGATCTCTGATCACCTGCCTGCCACGCATAGACCAGATTTAGGTCCCAGATCGACGTAGATCTCTGCTGATCTGATACTTAAACAAGTAAAAGTGTTAGCATCGGCCTGTCCGTCCCTCCGTACTGCATAGGTACGCCCATGTGTCTTATATTAGTTTTGTATAAAAGGTACCAGAACTACTTGACCGAAATGGACCATTTTTAATACCAACCTGACGACGGTAAAATGAAAAATTTCATTTGCCTAGATCAATTCGTTTGGACGCTATCGTGCTTTCAACAGACAGACAGACGAACAGCTAAATCGATTCAGAATGTGATCCTGTTTCAGAATATATGTATATACTTTATAGGGTTTCCGGTGAATTCTTCTTGGTATTACAAATTTGTAATGATAAAGTGAATATACCTTCCTGTGGATGGTATAAAAACGCGGGACGGAAGCCATGCATTAGACGTAGATATATCAGCAATCTTGTTAGTTATAATCCGTAAGTCTATAAGCTTCTCGAATAAACGGTACAAAACCTGTGTTTCTTTGAAAGTAACCCCAGATCCAACCGAAGAACAAAATGGGAACATTTAGATAGGAAACATATTTGAATGCATACGGGAATGCCTTGGGAACGATATAGAATTTGACGTAGCACGCGGTAAGCTTGGCGAAGTGAACCTCGATTTTCGATATAAACTTGCAAGAGTTGTTCTGGCATTATTGGTGAAAATGAAAACATAACTTATCTTTCAGCTGTCAAATTGACTGTCACTAGAAACAGTGTTGATAATTTATAAAAAAAAACCACTGTGTAATCGGTCTCAACTCTTCGAAGCAAACTCTTCTGCCAGCTTGAAAATGTTTTCGGCTAAATAGATCCATAACTGTCAATCGTATAAAAAAAATAAAAAATAAATAAATAGGTGGCGCAACAGGCGGGTAGACACCCAAGGCCTAGCTTCTCACAACCATTCGTTTGTGTGTGAGTTTCATTTTTGGGATGAACGGAAGAGAGCTACAATTTTATGCCGAGTCCGAACGGCTGAATTGAAAAGCTTTTTCAGGACAGTCATACTCTCGGATGTTTGTCAGACGTTCGGGTCCCTCGCACAGTAGTTCAGCACACTAAGCTAAATAAAGCAGTAGCGCAGTTACTGCTTCCACTGTCAATCGTATACTTACATATTTATTCTGAGATCTGTCAGAATTATACTTGTCTTGGTTTTTTATTTGCCTATGTTGGCGTTTACGGAAGATTAACTGACGAATTTATACCAGAATTTCTTAACTGGGTATTCAGTTGACCTTGAGTTATGTAAGCCCAGATGATTTGTCACTTTTCTAAAGCATTCCAATTCGAAAAAACCTTATAAATTCAGGCTTTTACTACAGAAGCGGTGCCGCAATGCTATGAAAATATTTTTATTTTAGTTAAAAATTAAATCGTGAATATCCAAGTCCAGAATAACTAAATAGAAATTTAGTCGCGCGTTTCTATAGACAATCGTATAGTCAAGACAAGTCTAGTCAACTTAAGACGACCAGACTTTCATAGATATGACTAGCCAAATGTTGCCTTAAAAGCCAACTGCCATTGACCAGAGTACACGTGATCAATATGTCAATGGGTCAATTGAAATTATTTCGAACTTTTGTAAAAGTCTACTTTTTGATTTTTTTCCAAAAGGTTATGGCATTCCAATATAAACCAACGCAGCGCTGCCAGAAATGTATTTTCGTATTCAGTAGTCATCACGAACTAAGCTCACAAAGTTACAGCCTTTGCTAAAATGACTTGAGAAAAAACGTTGCTAGCTCGTACTCTACTATATTAGAAATATTTGAAGAAACTTTTTGCATCAAAAGATCGAGGAAAAAAGTCAAAAAAGTAGACTTTTACAAAAGTTCGAAATTTTCAATGAGTACTTAGGTAATGGGTTAAGGAAAGTTTTGTATCATTCAAACGGAATTTAAAACCTTTCCATTGATGCCAAAATTGACATGAAGTAAATTCAAATTATGAGTAGCATTAACTTCAGTTTTGACAAAATACTTATGGCCACCATTGTATAAAGCAGCAAAAGAAAATAACTCAACGAAGTGAAGCTCACGACAACCTCTGCGTTTCGATCCTGGTCTGAGGATTAGTTGTTCGATAGGCAAATGCCTAGGATATGCACAACACACGAACTTACAGGACATGGGCTTTCTCTTGCATAATCATTGACACTTAAACCTTTGTTCCATATAATTCACAGTTGCTTAATGCTTCAGATGTACCTACATTTCAATCAAATCCCTGTTCGCCACGCGCTGTCAGAATCTAAACCCACAGCCGGACATTTTATATTTATAAAGTCGAATCCTACTTCCTTACATTCTCCAATGCCAATAAATTAAACAGCCTTCCTCTAAAGGACACTTCATTAAATTTGCATAACTTTTGGTAATACTATCTACCATCACTGTTATTAATTTCTATAAATCCGGACTGGTTCACTTCCATTCTCACACACAATAGATACCAAATCCCCAAATCTCCGATGACACATTGGCAACCAAAAGCGCTTAGTTTCCGAAATTCCCTAATGTCTTCGTCGTCATGCAGGATTAAGTCACAGAAACGCATACTTATCACTTCAGTCTCATTGATAGATTCAATGGATCCACAAACAAAGTAAACCACTTTACAGCTTTTAAAACTTTGCCTATCCAGTGGTATCTCTCTCAAAAATTCAAACACTTTTTCGAAATCCCTATGATATACGTCAAGGATTTTAATACTCATATTTCATATGCATCCGTCTTTCTTACAAAAGAAACAAAAAGTGTTTCCTTCGTTTTTTTTTTTAATTTACTTAAGTAAAACCGAATGTCTCTGGAGAGGACTTTAAACGGCACATATTCATCTATGGGATTACCAAACAATAGGACTGTCCATTTGTCAGTGTCAGAATAATTTCTGTAAATTAATTTATAAAAAGTCAGAGCTTACCCCCAGAAACAGGAGAATTTCCAAAACACTACCATTTCCACTGAAATATCCTTTTTCACTTTGGAAAAACGTTAAAGAACATTAAAACTATGCTCTAAATAAAATTAGCTGAGTTTCACTAATATCCGAAAATATCTGTAAACAAAAATTCGAATTTCAAACAACGCGACGACAGTTACGCGACGTACTCGTACGCACTCATTCCAAATTGTTCGTAAAAACGTGTACGCGCCAAAGCAACCAAAAGGACACACAAGCTGTTTCAGCGGCAACGGTCCAAAATGCAACTGATGGAGCACGTTGGATTTTCATACACAAAAGCATGCACTAGCATTTAATCCACGAGGATTCGGCTAAAGGATAAGAAAACGAACAACAAAATCTGATTCCTCGGGTAAACAGGACATGCGCACTTTTGCGCTCGAGTAAAATGTAAACACAAATCGAAGAGCCAACGATTTCATTCATCCCGATGGTGACGCGGCGTGTGAATGGAATCAAAGGACTGACACAACATTGAGTGGGTGGGTAATGAGGTTGATGTGGAGTATTATCCTTGTGGCACAGATAATAGTTAAAGCAGCAACACGTCATCAATATCGCGCGCGTATGGTTATGATCGACTATACTCGTAAAGTCAGTACAAATTGTGTGATACGAAATTGCCTGACAAAATGAGTGGCTGACGATAAGTATAGCTTTTCTTCTTAACCTGAGGACGGTGTCTCTATGTAGTGGAATCTATTACTAGTTCTTTGTATAGAGACAATAAAATCACACCCGCCGATGTGCAATAAGTGGAAATATATTAATTTGTGGACAGGTGTTCCATCGCACGATTGACTTGATTCGCCTTCGTCCCTGTCTTCTTTTGTGTGTTCTTATGAATTTTAATTATGTCCTGTCAATAGCAGTGAGGATTTTCGATGGGAGGTCTTAACTTAATAAGAGGATTGGCGCTTAGTTTGCACTTTTTCTTCAAGTGGTATAGACCGTAATAGGGTTGGATGCGAGGCGATAGTTAGAGCGAAAGTGTGATGGGTTACTTGAGAAAAATCTTTCAGGGAATAATTTATTTTGAAGTGAACGCAGTTTCACAAACTTTTTAACAAAATTGGATTGTAGGCAAGTTAAAGAAGACGATGACAGTAATTTTTTTTATTTTGAATCTCTATGCAGAGTAATTAAGTTGGCAACTCGTCTGTCTATCTGTCTTTTATACGTTTCCAGAACCTTTCCGGCCTACGAATTGTCAAACATCCGTGGCTCTTTAGAAAGTGTTTCTAGCATTATGATGGGTCTCCGATTAAGAGGCGTGGCACCATATAACTGACCCTAATGTTGGTACAAAAAAAAACAGTAACGATATATTTTGGCAACATATAGGCCTGTTGGCAACATTTCACGAAATGTGAGCGGCACATGTTAAACGCTTTATGTGACACTCTGCAGCTTTTGATGCCTCCATCTGCATTATAAGTAAGTAGAAGCTCAGGGTATGGCACGGCTCTTCATATGTAGTAATTATTTGGGGAGAGTCCACTATGATGACTGGTTTTTTAAACCCGAGTTGGAAAAAAAATTATTTCCTTAGAACTAATTTACCAGTTGCAGAAGGATGAACCTTTCATAAACGTATCTTTCTAAGGACGAGGATACCCTGAACCCAACATTGTATACAGATACTTTGCCTCTTTCAAAAGAAAAGGGAAAGGATTTAAATAGCCTTAAAATTGGGAACTCTGATGCAAGTTCGCTTCCACTCAAATCACTTCATGCAATTCTTCCAGTTTTTGCGGCTTGTGCTCGTAAACACATGCCGTGGGGTCAGTCTTTCCGAACGATAATATTTGTCAAGTTGGGGAGATCGACGCGGACTGCGCAGAAAGGCTTGTCGAACACGTGCGACATTTTCAGAGGCTCCAGAATTGTTCGAAGTTCGTGAAGCCCTTGTTCTTTAAAACACCTCATGTACGCAGAACTTCACACCAACGAAGATTGGCATTTCGCGCGGGAATGGCTCGATTTCTGTGACTGACTCATTATTTCGAACGAAACTATCATAAGCAAAAACGCGGTGCTCTACCATCCACGGCTTAAAGTGGTAAAAATATGTTAAGATCTAACAAAGGCAAACCTAACAGTGCCTTTCGTACAGTTCTTGTCCCAATAGAGCGTTAGTATTAGCCGTTTCAAAAATGTCCGATCTTACTGGATGTACTCCTTCTATCGACCACCTTGAAAGTAATATTATAAGACTACTTCCTGCGAACAGCCGCAAAATAAAAATAAATTCCAATTTTCCCTTTGCAAATATTGTAACATTTTTATACTTGTTTTTTTATTATATATGTACGTTAAAGCACATAACATAATTCTGCAGCACCCCACTGTGTTTTAGGCCTCACTGTATGCTTAGATCATAATTTAGAATAATGGCACTAATGTCGTTTTCCATTGGGCAAAAAGAAGCGTCCGGGAGCGTCCGGTCCGGAATCAAGAAAATCACTTCTGAACAGCGTTGCCGAAGTGGCACAATTGTGCCATTTTGGCACCCTACAGTCCGATTGGCACCTTGGCACCTTCAGTTCTCATTTGGCACCTTATGGGCTTGATACATTTTAATACATAATATTTAAAAAAAAGCATTTCTGAAAATGTTTAAAATTGATTGAGAGTGCAAGTCATTTTCTCTTTTATCTGCGAACACTTATTTCATATTCACTGAACTGAATCATTTTTAACAACATAGAACGCAGCCCTTGTGTATGAAATCTATAGCATTCTCGAAAACGAGGTAAGATGTCAGAGCTTCAGTCAGCGGCTGGCCACCTTACTCTTATAGCCAATTCACAATGCTGCTTTGCTGCGTGCGTGCGTTGACAGATAGAGTAGAACCAATGCTTTCATATGGTGCAAGCCAAAATGCGGCTTCATGCTTCGGGTCGCGTTTAGATGAAACATACATATCGTGTGTGTGTGTGTACGAATTCATACACAAATAATCGTAATGATACTAATGCGAAATTATATGTTTCTTGTGTTTTTAAATATCTGTCTGTCGTTGAAGGGCTGATGGCACCCAGTTGGCACCTTTGGTTACCGTCAATGGCACCTAAGAAAATTTTTTTGCGGCAACGCTGCTTCTGAAACCGTTCTATTGGCGCAAAAAATACTCTTCTGTTGATTCTGAGAAGAGAATTTCGCTTCTCGATTTCAAGTCAGAATCCACTCAAGAAGCACTAATACAAGCGCATTTAATGTATTTTATACAAGCCAGCTGGAAGCAGCCAATCAGCCATACAATAATTTTTGACGTTTCACCAATGCGTAAGTGCAGTCACCCAGAAGCAGTTTTCTTGTTCCATTGGATTTCCGAATGAGTGAATACCCTACAAGTGAAACCAATGGAAAACGAAATAACTCACGCTGATATTGAGTGAAAATCTATGAGAGCTCGGATCGTCAGTCCATCTTGGAGAGCCGCCGCGAAGTATTAATGCGCCACAGAATTCGTGGAAATTAGTTTTTAGGTAGGATGTTTTCTATTCTCTATTATGTATATACCTACAGTAAGAAGTCAACAAAAATGCCTAATGATCTGTCAAAAATTGCAAATTCAATGTTTTGAACGCACTCTTTTTGAGCCATCAGATGGGAAAGTGGGATGTTATTTGGCAGTTTTTTGGATCTTAAAAAGTGACTTAACTTTCCTCCACCTACGTTCAAAACATATTGACATTATTGTTAATTTTCTATATTTTCATTCCATAGTCTGAATACGTAGATATATATTAATGTTGTGCAAAAAGAAGCGTCCGGGAGCATTCGCAATCAAGAATATCATTTCTGAAACTTTTCAAATGGCGCAAAAAATGTTCTTCTTCTCGATTTTAAGTCAGAATCCACTCAAGAAGCACTTACACAAGTGCAATTTATGTATTTTATACGAGCCAGCTGGCATCCAGAAGTTATACAATAATTTTTGACGGTTCACCAGTTTTCTTGTTCCATTGGATTTCAAAATAAGTGAATCCCCTAGTGAAACCAATAAAAACCGACCTAAATAATCTTGATGTCAAATTACACACTTGAAAGCTAAAACCGCAGTTACACTACGGATCATAATTTTTATTTCATTACATACTTAGTAACATTTATTAACGATAACTAACAACAACCTTAAATCTACACAATACAACAGTTAACTGCTCAAAGATAGCAAAAATCGTAGCCACTCCAAGCCCGCCACCCAATACTAACCAAGCAAATTGAAAATGCTCCATTGTCAATGGCGGTCCTGGCTTAGCGTTCGATTTCAAAACTTCCAAAACGCCCGCCTTTATCCCATTCAAATACATGTCATTCCACCATTTAAATATCAAACCCGCTGAATTGATCCTCAATATGAATCGATTCAATATAACCTCAAAGGGCGAATGCCTTGCCATTAGAAATCCCATCGGTATGGTTGAGACGGTCTCCTCAACGACTTTGTAGAGAGGTCTCTTTAGATGCACCTGCTGGATGAGTAAAAAGACGGCCTCATCATCGGTTGTGGTGTAGGCAAAACTTTGATTCCTCAACGCCCATCGACGTGGTACTTGCGCTAGATTTGAGGCCGTAATAGGAACTAATAGACGTTCAAAACCGCTGGGTAGGCCCCTGTTCCGAAGGACCAGCGGGATTTCAAAGTCCCTTATCAGAATGCTTATATTATTCGTAACCAATTCCTCGAGTGTTTCTATTTGCGGTTTGAAGATAATTTTCGCCAGAAAGCTCGTCAAATAGGCGAGATATAAATTGGTCAACATGAAACCCAACATGAAGACTAGCATTCTGCGGAACGCCCTTCTCGGTGCAAATGGCCTCGTGTCGCTGGTCGGCAAGCACAACATGAAACAGAATACCTCACAAAATGACCGTCCAAAATCGTACTTCATTCCGCGACAACACTCCTCCATGGTCACATAAAATGCAATACAGAAGACGGTCAGAGAGCAGCTAAGCCAAAGATATAATTGAAAGGGTCGGATAAAATACCAGTAACCCTGGATTTCCCCCCTAAATGGTACCATGATGCACCATTGCATCATTCGCACGGGATAACTAGAACGGATTCCATCCAACTCCATGAAAGTATGTATGCTGATGTCGACGAATCCTTGACGTATAAGCCTTAACACCGCGGGTAGGTCGTAGTCGGTTGAGTTATTCACCCGCACGACTTGCATAGTGGCGTTGTGTCTCTTCAAGAAGGCTATGAATAGCTCTGCACAGTACCCAGTCACACGATGGATGCCCAACGAATCGGTGTACTCAAAAACTCTTGGCGGGTCATTCTGCAGCGGAGTCCTTATAGGATAGCCCATCAAATTGCTAAATCTATCGGGGAAAATCTGCTCCTCTGGTGTGTAGCGAATGATCCTCATCTCCGGAAATCTGGTATACGAAAATGTCTCATTGGTCACAGTGAAGACAACAAGGACACTCACAAATCCCTTTGCCCAGCACCATTCAAAGTGGTCAGCAAGATAGCGCATATTTTTATATTCATTTTCAGTTATCAGGTAGACACTTTTTGACGCTGCATGCATGCCACGAAAGGCCATATCAATGCGATTCAACATTGACCTTTGTCATAGATTAATGCTGGCAACAATAAGGATGTTCTTGTTAAAGCTGCCACTCAAGTAAAGATCTCCATAGGATTCGGTGTAAACCATTCGGGGAATATTTGCGTCTGCCTCGAGGAGGACGGATTCCAATTTGAAGATGTCCCCGAAAAATGCTATCGTGTGGATTTGCCTTCCTTTTGATGTTTTTTCAATAATATCCTTTACTTGGAGTGAAATCGAATTGGCCCGGAACATTAATATGGCGTAGAGTAAAAATCGAATTCGATGTGGCGGCGAAAACATCTTGAAGAAGACTGAAGTCGGAAACTCATAATGCAGCTATAACTAGGCATGAGTAATCAGCATAATGGATTTGCAATTCAATAAAATTAACGTGAAAGGATTGAGAAAGTTATTTGCATTTGCAAGGAAGGGTGGTAGATACCTACTTAAGGGCGTATAAGAACTCGAAAGTGTGATTGAAATATTTTCGTTTATTGCTTGCACAGTCGATGAATGGAATTTTTGAGCTGAAAGGGGCCTTAATCTGCTTTTTTATGGGATTCAGATTTAACCGGTTAGCAATAGTCAAGGGATATGGATATCTTTCAAATTGACACAAAGGCAAATTAATTATAAAGCCACTCTTACACACGTGTCTAAAATCGTCTAAATTTTTGACATGCTAACGACAGATTTTGTCTGCACACTACTTTAGGACAGAATCAAAAGTCATATTGACGTCAGCATGACAAAATGTTTGACATGTGCAATAGTGGCTTAATATTACTTACTTACTTAAAGTGGCGCTACAGTCCGGGGTGGACCTGGGCCTCAACCAACAAGCGTCTCCAGCCAGCACGATCTTTGGCCAGCTGTCTCCAGTTTCGCACGCTAAGTTGGTTAAGGTCCCTTTCCACTTGCGTGCGCCACCTGAGTCGCGGTCTTCCTCTACTGCGCCGTCCCTCCGGTGTGGATTCGAAGATCTTCCGGGCCGGAGCATTCACGTCCATTCGCTCTACATGACCCAGCCACCGCAGTCGTTGGACCTTAACTCTTCTGGCTAAGTCAATGTCGCTGAACAGCCCGTACAGTTCGTCGTTGTATCTCCTCCTCCATTCACCGTCTATGCAGACGGGACCGAAAATTACTCGAAGAATTTTCCTCTCGAAGTAACCAAGAGTAAGCTCATCCGCTTTTGATAGAGTACATGCCTCTGCACCATAAAGTAGGACTGGGATGATTAGGGTCTAATAAAGGTTCAATTTAGTTGTTCGGGAGAGAGCTTTCCAACTAAATCGCTTTCTTAGCCCAAAGAAACAGCGATTGGCAAGAGTTATTCTTCGTCTAATCTCAGCGGTGGTGTCGTTGCCTAAGAGTTCATAGCGGATCCCAGGTAGACAAAGTCCTTCACCACCTCAAAGTTATATCTGTCTATAGTGACATTCTGTCCAAGACGTCGGTGTTGGGTGTCTTTTCTTGATGACAGCATATACTTTGTCTTGCCCTCATTGACCGCCAAACCCATCTTCGCCGCCTCCGTATCAATGCCCACGAAAGCGCCAGTGACATCACGCTGCGTTCTCCCGATTATGTCGATGTCGTCGGCGTAGGCGAGTAGATGGACGGACTTTTGAAAGATAGTGCCTCTGGTGTTGGCGTTTGAGTTTTGTACTATTCTTTCAAGAACGATGTTGAAAAAGTCACATGACAGCGCATCGCCTTGTCTAAATCCTTTTTTGACATCGAAGGTCTCGGTGAGTTCTTTACCGACCTTGATGGAGCAGCGTGCATTCTCCATTGTCATCCTACATAAACGAACGAGTTTGGCAGGGATGCCAAGACTAGACATTGCTCTGTATAGCTCGTCTCTATAAATGCTGTCGTAGGCGGCCTTAAAATCGATGAAAAGATGGTGGGTATCGATTTGAACTTCCTGGGTTTTCTCCAAGATCTGCCGCAGTGTGAATATTTGGTCGATGGTAGACTTTCCTGGCCTGAAGCCACACTGATAGGGACCAACCAGGTTGTTGACGAAAGGCTTCAGGTGTTCGCACAACACGGCAGATAAGATCTTGTAGGCGATGTTAAGAAGAGAAGAAGCTGGCGCAGTTCAGAGGGTCTCCTTTCTTGAGGATCGGGCAAACAATGCTAAGGTTCCATTCATCGGGCATACTTTCCTCCGACCATATTTTACAGATGAGTTGGTGCATGCTCCTAACCAAGTCATCGCCTGCTGCTTTGAATAGCTCGGCGGTTAGGCCATCTGCCCCAGCGGCTTTGTTGGACTTTAGCTTAGATATCGCTATCTTCACTTCGTCCAGGTCGGGTGGACGGAATTGTTGGTCTTCATCGTCCAGGTTGAATGGTTCATTCTGCCTGACAGCGGGATTTAGTTCGTCATCGCCGTTAAACAGTCTGCAGAAGTAGTTCTTCCATATCCTCAGCATCGACTGCGATTCTACTACGATGTTCCCTTGTTCGTCCTTGCAGGCTTCGGTTCGGGCTCTTTAGCCTTGGCAGGTTCTTTTTACCCTTTGGTAAAACTTCCGAACCTCATTCCTGCTGTAGCATCTCTCTATTTCCTCGATCGCGCGCTTCTCGTGCTCTTTCTTTTTTCTCCTGAGAAGCCGGTGTTCGTCTCTTCTTTTCTGCGCGTAGAGCTCACGAGCAGCTCTAGTTCTTCTTTGCAGCGCCGCTTTGTATGCCTCTTGTTTCGCTGCATGTGCTTGCCGGCACTCGTCGTCGAACCAGGGGTTTCGTTGTGGTGGTCGAGTGAAACCAAGCACATCAGAGGCGGCGTCTCTGATGGCTTTTTGGCAATGTTGCCACTGGTCTTCAATACTTGATGCTGGCTGCATAGAACCTCTTGAAAGATTGAGAGAGACTTGATCGGAGAAGGATCTGGTGATCTCTTGCGATTTTAGCCGTCCGACGTCAAACTTCCTCACAGTATTTACTTTTCTTGGCGGTGTTCGGGATATCGGAAGGCGTACCTTGGCTACAACAAGGTAGTGGTCCGAGTCAATGTTGGCCCCTCGGAACGTTCGGACATCCATAATACTGGAGGAGTGCCTTGCGTCGATCGCAATGTGGTCAATCTGGTTGACGGTTGATTGATCGGGAGATCTCCAAGTGCCTTTATGAATATCGAGATGCGGGAACCGCGTACTTGATATGACAACATTTCGCCCCGCCGCGAAGTCGATCAGCCTAAATCCGTTATCGGAGGTGGTGTCGTGTAGGCTGTACCTCCCGACAGTACTACCAAAGATGCCCTCTCTTCCTATCTTTGCATTAAAATCACCTAGGACAATTTTAATGTCATAGTTAGGGCACTGCTCGTATGTCTTGTCCAAGAGCTCGTAGAACCTCTCTTTGGTATCGTCGTCTTTCTCCTCCGTGGGGGCTTAATATAGTGGGCCAAATAAAAACTATTCTCATTATGCACTCGTAAGTATTGGAAAATTTTGGTAAAACTTAAATTCCGTATACAAAAAATTGGCCAAACAAAAATTTAATTTCATCACGAATATTTTATTTAAGTTACTCAAGCGTTTCTGGTTTGTTTGCATAAACCTTGCTTTTCAGATATCTCCACAAAAACGAAGTCCGGAGCAGTCAAATCAGGCAACCGTGGAGGCCAATCAACATCACCATTTCTTGAAATAACTTGTTGTGGAAAGAGGTCTCGCAGCAATTCCATTGTAATCCTGACTTTCTCATCGGCACAGTAATCAATGATTGATTTTGATAAAAATGTTTTAACGATTAAAACACGTTGGTTTATCGAATATTTTTCCATAATAAATTTGCCACGTGTATGTGTCTACTTCAGGACTGCCAAATATGAACTGTCAAGACTAATGTTTACCAAAATGGCGGCAAAACAAAGTAGTATACCTTCCCGGCGGACACCCTGTAGTTTCCTAAGTGGGCCTTTGTATTAGCAAGGGCAGGGTAACTGCAAAGAAATTGAGTGACGGATGGTATCCTTACACAAATCCCGTCAACGAAAAACACTCGAAAAAATATTACGTTCAAAGCGACACGAAGGATACCTTCATCCACCTTCATTAAAGTCCATATTGTCAACAAAATCTGCAATTGTTTAGGTAACTCTGTCAATAACTGTCATTGACTGAATACACTCAGATAAAGTGTTTTTAAGTTTAAGCAATGGCAATGCCACTGCACAGTTCTTGACTATATTTACAGAACATAAGCACAACTATTATGGTCCTTTGAATGCATGTGCTGGTTTTAAATATTAAAATTAACAATTTAAAAAGTTCTTCGCACTGAAGCCAATCATTTCAGAAATAAGAGAGGCTACACTTTTTATAGCATACAAAGCACTATGAATAGTATGAATATCACAAGCCTATATTGCCTTTCTAAAAATTCCTACACACACAACCCCCGAAGAAACAAGATGAAAACAAATCTTTGAACTCGAAAAGTTAAATCCATCGTCAAAGGCACAAGGACTATATTTTTACAAAGCGAATAAGAAGAAGAACATTTCTACTGTCACCACATCCCCCGCAAACATGCGGCATGCATATTGGGCAAATTTTAAAACTTGTCATCAGAGAGTCTTAACATGTATGCCCTACCTACCCTACCGTTAGGGAAGAACTTAACCTCTTAAGGCTGTCAACAGCTCTTGAATTGTCTGACACACATTTGACAACATACTGCAATCGCAATTGATAATATTATTACATTATCGAATTGATTGACACAATTTTTTGTGGGGTGGCAAAGGAGAAAGTGCTAAAGCTTATATATAAGCACTATTGGCTGGTGGGGATTAATCTTAATCGATTCTAGGCTAACATCAATGCAGCTGACTAGTCAGCGCATATAGCATAACCGGTGCCGTAGTACCTACACTACACTATATTGAATTGGAAAACTTTTTCATAAATATCGGTCAACAAGTTTTTCCAAATCACATAGCATAGCAAATGAATCTCCATTGAGTGGTGGACAGATTTTAGATTCATTTTTTCGCAGATAGCCATACAAGCACTCATGCTATTCATGAGTTCTTATTGTGTTGAGCTGGATGTCATGAATCGATATTCGCCTTTTGGCTAAAAGAGTGCCTTGCTTTAAAAAAAAAAATAATGGGAGGAGGTACTTGATCATATGATGGGAAAAATTAAATTTATTTTCTTTGTCAGGTTGTCCAATTGTCGGAGGAAGTTTGTCTCCCATTTATGTGATAAGGATGTTTGGTTTTATAAAATTGAAAACAGGGATGACATCAAGTGAAAGCCGAAGTGGGTTGAGAGAGTGCACTGAGTGAGACTGCACTGCGCAGCAATCTTGGAGTAGGAACGTTATAATGACCGCAGGTTAATTTATCTGTCATACGACAAAAAGACAGATAATAATCAGAAAACCCACCAAACCAAGTGGTTTGCATTTTGCTTGATTCAAGTTCATTTGAAGAAGATTTTGTTCGCTGGCGAGTTTAACTGGGAATCCCTGGCGATAATGTACCTATCGCGGGATAGGTTTCACGTCGCCGGTGAATGCCGATGGAAGAATCGGTGGCGATTTGTTACCCACGCTGAAGAACCAAATGCGAACGTCTGCGCCTAGAAGAAGTTTGTCCGAATTCACAAACCATTTTCAAATTTCCTGGGATGCCAAACCGAAAAAGATAAACACATTTTGACAGTTACACCACAAACACCAACAAAAAATAGTTCAGTCTACTTTTAATGTTCGATTGGACACACGAAATCTGCAATCTGAGAACAGAATCTAATTTAGATCGAATACCACACTAAGAAGGGGTGTGGTAAGCTGAGAAAAATAATGCTTTCACTTTCTTTGTAAAATGTAACGAAACACATCGCGAGTTCTGTGGCGAATTGCTTCCGATTCTTCTATAGGCTCTGGCATTTTCGGCTATGCCCACTATTGTACCTCTGCTGTACCGCCAATGTACTGTACCTATTTATCACGTTTGGGATTGCACCGAAAAAGTTATGCGAAGTTTAATTTTAACCAGAATAAAGTTATGTCTTCCCTGTACTTATTCTATTCATAGTAGGACGTGAAAATTGTTTTTATACTAATTGCTGAAAAAGACAGTAAATGATCTTGTTTTCGGATGTACCTACGTATATAAATTTGACAGCCAGCGCACAGATAGCGTACTTTTCCGAGCCAGACACTAAAAATACAATTTTTAAAATCCTAAAAGAGCCGAAAATGTACAAGGCGTTATAATTAAATTTCGCAATCCGGATAATTTAATTCGCGTTCCACAAACTAGAAACTGATGGCTGAAATTCGCAGACTGCCGCGACCTAGAAAAGTGTTCATGTGAACGGACTGTCAAAATTTGCGAATACTCGCCCGTTTGTAGGTAGGTAATTGGTCGCTCTCATAATGAATGGTCCTTAACAACCTACACTTGCGAATTTCGGCAAGTTACTCGTTTGTTACACCTCTGCTCGACCTTTTTTAAGGTTCCGTTCCCATAGGGACCAAACGGAACCTTATTGTTTTTCTTTGTAGATGATGATTTGTTTTATTTTACTATTTATACCGATGCGATGTGAAAAATGAGACCGAATCGACTTATTTCTAACGAGCAATATAAAAATCAAATTAATGTTTTGTTGGAATAAATCTGTTTCTTTTATTCTACCCTTACTGTTTCACATAACACTGAACTCACCCATTTGTATAAAACAAAATAAACATCAGTTCAGTGTCCTCCTAATGTCACACGCGGCCAGTCAACTGTCAAACGCTTTGTTGTCATTTTACTTTCTTTCAACCAGTTTCCAATTTGCATTTGCATAGTACTCGTACCTATCGTCATCGAATCGAACGAGGTAAAGAAATATTATTAATGAATTCGGTAATACCTGAGCTTTGCAATAAAATCAAGTGCTGCCCATAATTGATATTTACTCAGTGCAATTCAAATTATCTCTAAAATGAGTCTTATCTTCCCACAATTAACCCAATAAAATGGAATTTCCAACCTTGACTATATCACCTTCGGTAAAAATATGTCTTGTACTAAAAGATTATTACTTAACGAGTAAAAGTAATAAAAGCCAAATAAACCAAAATAATTCTGCGCTACAGAATAGTTCAATTGTCGCGCAATCAAGTGTGAAGTGTACTGCCAAAAATTATTTCTATTTATAAGAATAAAACTAAAAATTTCTTTTTTTTTTGTTGTTTACCCAAACAATACAGTGGTCCCTTGAAAGTTATATAACTTCCGATTCCGATACAACTAAACGACGATACGGTGGGCAACAGTTCATCACAAGCTCATCATCTCGATCTCGTGATTGTTCTTTGTCCATGGTCATCGTGTCAGAGACAAAAGAGCTATGCCCAGCTGAGGACAGATGTAAATTGGAATTTTTTTCTTTTTAGTTTCTTGCGTTTCTACTTGACTTTTAATTTTTGAGGTGAGAACGAATTATATTTGCTGAGAAGCACGCAAAGTAACATATTAAACCACTTCTAGATAATGCCACGTCCACTACAGGAAGCTATGACTGTAGTCACGGCGAATAAAGATCCACCCCTGGTGGCATATCGGTTTGTGGATTCTGTCGCCTGTACGTACATGGTCTCTGTGGTGGCGGCTTCAATAGCTGAACTTGTCACCTACCCATTGGATTTGACTAAGACACGCCTACAAATCCAGGGAGAGGCAGCCACAGCAGCGTCAATACAGGGAAAGGTAAATGGAATGCCGGACGAGTTTCGTTCGCATGCCAAACAAAAAAAAAAGACAAAGTTTTGAATGCAAATCCACGCTAATTAGTTCCAAACAATTCCCGACAGTTACAGTACCGTGGAATGATGGCGACGGCTTTAGGAATAGCCCGCGAGGAAGGAGCCTTGAAGCTTTGGCAGGGAATTACTCCAGCGTTATACAGACATGTTGTCTACAGGTAAGTCTATTGATGCATTGTAGAGGTCTTCCTACCTCTGACAGTATTTTCTTAGTGGCGTTCGAATAACAACCTATGACTATCTGCGCAAAGAGATGGCCAAGGGCTATGCACAGGAGGTGGTGCCCATATGGAAGTCGGCACTTTGCGGCATATTTGCCGGCTGTCTAGCACAATGGCTGGCATCACCAGCCGATCTAGTCAAAGTACAAATTCAAATGGAGGGCAAGCGTCGCTTAATGGGCGAAAAGCCACGAGTGAAAGGCGCCGCAGACGCCTTCATGCAGATTGTTAGGCGTGGCGGTGTCACCGGACTATGGAAGGGCAGTGTGCCCAATATACAACGTGCTGCGTTAGTTAATTTAGGTGGGTCATGCATTCCCTTTGTGTAGTCTCACGGTGAACGTGCGTTCCATTTAAGGTGATCTCACGGCATACGATACTATAAAGCAAACGCTTATGAAGAAGCTGAATATGCCAGACAGTCGGCCAGTGCATGTAATGTCGTCCTTTGGTGCTGGACTAGTGGCGGCAATTATGGGCACACCCGCCGATGTGATAAAGACGAGAATAATGAACCAGCCCACTGATGACAAAGGAAGGTAAGAAAACAATCGACAACTAACTTCAATTTCATTTTTTATTGGTGGCATGTGATAAAGCCGTATCGGTTGAGATTAGCATTCGTAAATTAATTTAGAAAATATGACTGATAATGGGACGGGTGCCGCAAAGTCAGAATAGCAACCAAACGATAACAAATTCCTTACCAATCGATCTCTGAACATAGTTAGCACCTAATAGATTGTATTTGTGGCAGGCGCATGCTAACTTGATTCATAATTAGCGTGCAAATACTTTTGTTTCATTGTTTTTCCGTCATCTGTCAGACAGTGCTTCCTACTGTTAATTCGTTCATGATCGAGGTTAGTCAATGGTATTGGTCCTCTACTACATTAAAGTCTTTGACCTTGTTTTCATTCGATATCGAGTTCAAAACGATTTTTCCAACTATCTGCTGGTAGCCGGTGCATGTCCTATTCAAGGAATACATCGAATCACATGACGCCACATCACTTCCCTGAAATTAAAGACCTTGGTGTAAATAAACTTCTTATTTAGGTTCGTTGTTGTTTACTCCAAGGCGACCAGCTTCGCTTACTCTTATTTCATTGTAGCATTCATATATGAACTTGTTGCGCTAACTATTTATTCATTTTAACGATGTGAGGACTGATGAATGGGAATTGTGTTCATCAGAGTAGAAAACCGTCAGCCTCCATCAGGCCCACGACGAGCAACCAGAAAGCGTATGAACTAGCTGATTACTAGGCCCCTAGCAAACGACTCATTTATTTTGATTTGGAAGGACCAACTAAAATATGGCTTAGAAAATGCTCTACAGTTTTGAATGTTACTTTCGCCTTCCTGTCACAGTGAGGTAAATAAAAATAGGATGCCTGAAGTTTACTTAGTCGGCTCTCACATTGAGGCAACAATCAATAAGCAACTGGCAATAGGAAACACGCAAAATTATCGCTCACAATTATTTTACTTTGAATTAAATTAGACGTCTCAGGTCTCACATTAAAGCAACTAAATATCGCTCGAACGAAAAATGTTGCTTATTGTTTATTGGCAGTTGCTATAGTAACTATAGTTGCTTATTGCTTGTTGCCTCAATCTGAGAGCCGCCTTAAATTCAACTAGCTTATGTTTAAGTGTGAGTTCCTATTCTTTAAACTCTCCAGTGAAAAATTGTTTCACTTAAGGCACTCGTAAGTTGATTCAAATTGCAAATCTGATTATGCATCGGTTAATGAATGATTCCTTAGCGCTCTTCCACGGTTTTCGATTTTTCTTATGTTACTTTTTTTGTTCACAACATTTGCTTGCTTTATTTCATTTTTAATCTCTGTCGGTGATGGTACAAGAAAATAGTACTCGTTAATTGGTTTTCGTTTCATTTGTTATAAATTCCCGAAATGGTCCAGACAATGGGTAGCTTTGTACAGCAAAAGGTTAGACCTCACACCTCGGCACAAAGAGCTCTCAAAAAAAAAACACATCCAATCTCCTCAACCTCACCTTTTGCTCAGCGCATTTAGCTATATCTATAACCCAATGACTGGACTAAGATGGAAACTTAAGAACCAATTTAAAAACAAAACTTATTTTCCAGAGGACTCCTCTACAAAGGACCCGTTGATTGTTTTAAACAAACAGTCAAAATGGAAGGTTTCGCCGCGCTCTACAAAGGATTATTACCGTGCTGGATGCGAATGGCGCCATGGTCATTATCGTTTTGGTTATCGTTCGAACAAATGCGTAAAGTTCTCGGCGCATCTATGTACTAGAGTAGACTCATCCGAATGTGTATAACCACCACGACCAACCTAACAACACATCCTCGTTTAATAAGCATAAGCAATGATTGTACAAATATACAAAGTTATTTTTTTATTGTAATTATCAGATTAGATTATGTAATATATTTTGGACTAGTTATAACTGCTGCTGCTTTCAAAGCGTTACTCATATTTGAATGGAAATTAATCGAATAGGATTTAAGTAAAAGACTCCGAATGGAGTAGGTACTGAGAAGATGTAAGTGTGTTGTTTTTTTTTTTTTCTTTGTTTTGTAATAATGTTAGCATTGGGAGTGAATGATTTCACATGATCGCATGACTAGTACAACATATTTGTGAATGTTCGATTATATGTTACTGTGTTTTGTTACATTTTCATTACGCATGCTTTCGATATCTGTGTTGCAATCATCAGCGTCCTCTAAATTAAGTTAAGTATTTAGTGCAAAGAGGTTCTTCAGCTCGAAACAACCAAGCCTCGTTCATTGATGCCATATATAAAGCTCCACCTCATAACATTCACTTAACCTTGAGAGGAAACAGAGACGAGCAGTTCGGCTAATAGGAGATTCTATAGTAACATCAAAACTACAGCCCACAGACTAGTCGCTGACCTATGCCATTTACTCCTCGAAATATTACATACGAGTGCCCTACAAGACAGACAAACAAAGGACATTGGCGGTCGCCCTTTACACACGTGAAAATATCTTCGTTCTTAATTGAAAAAGCTCGAGTTGAGAAAGGGCTCTGTACCTTCCTTCTGACTGTAAGTAATAGAGTCTATTTGCATGTTTGTTAGAATCATGTCTCATGAATTCAGTCCCTCCAGTCCATCATAGATTCTGGTTTGTTTGTCATTTATCGGCATGCCCCGTTCAGTATTTACTGAATTCGAATCCGGTTGTTTATTGTAGATTTTATATTCGCGGAGAGTATGGCACGTTGTCTGCTCACTTTTGCCTACAGCACGCATTACTAAATCATCTACTATTTAAGTAATGGAGACTTTGCTTTGTGGCAAACCTGGGTAGGACCTTAAATCAACTTACATTGTTTCATAGATTGCATTTCTGCTGTCATTCGTTGCACCATCATTTATAGGATCGTTCTTATTTGCAGATATCTGACAAATTCCTCAATATGCGTCCTTAACTGTCCTAAACCCAACAACTAACGATTAACAAGTACCTACCTGTTCGAAAAAATCTTGCTCTATGTTTGTGATTTTTCTTTTCCAGAGGATTGCTCTACAAAGGTTCTATCGATTGTTTTATAAAAACAGTGAAAATGGAAGGTATGTTTTCACTCTACAAGGGCTTCTTGCCGTGCTGGATAAGAATGGCGCCTTGGTCGCTATCATTTTGGGTATCTTTTGAACAAATGCGCGCATTAATGGGAACTGCCGCCTTTTAGATTTAATCAACTTGTTTGTTTTATTTTACAAAATATTTAGTCTCAGTTTACTGTTTTGCATTCTTTTAAATGTTAATAGCCCCGTGAGTAAGTAATAACCAAGAAGTAATAATTGTAAACAATAAAATGTTATAAACATGGAACAACGATATACAAATAAACCCTAGGTTTTATACACATACGGAAAGTATTTTGTTTGTTCATTAACGGAGCTGCAACATGCTC
This sequence comes from Cheilosia soror, assembly GCA_949372485.1. Classification (NCBI taxonomy): domain Eukaryota; kingdom Metazoa; phylum Arthropoda; class Insecta; order Diptera; family Syrphidae; genus Cheilosia; species Cheilosia soror. Next base: position 88,121,381 of record OX443563.1, read on the forward strand.
ATATTTTCTATAAGTAAAACTCCTCTTACTCCTTATTTTCTTTATTTTGTTTTGTAATTTCGTTTAGGACCTCCTCATGGCGATTTCTGGCTCGTTTTTCAATATAGGTCGTCTTTTTGTTTCGTGGTTCACGTTTACCAGCTTTCTGCATCATCTTATTCAATTTGTTTGCAATATCAATTGATTCGGGAATTTGTATTTGTCGTATACATCTATTTCTGACAATGAATTCATCGAATTCATACTGCTGACCATGACGATCAATAAAAACAGCATAAACCAAGTGAATATTCATGAAGCCATCGGCGTTTAGAATTCTTCCAGCGACTGATGTTTCATTTCTTAAATCAATCAAAACGGATTTTCCTACTAATAACGTTGGAATACAGGCAAGTGTATTAAATATTAAAAACTTTTCTTTTGAACTAATATCTTTATCCATTGGATAAATATCAAAATTATCTAATTTTCTTGAAGCAAAATAACAAGTGGGCAGTAATAAACAAAAAAGGTAAATAACAAGTGACAGCTGTAAGTAAAACATCCAGGCGCGAAAATTGTTACCGAAAGGTGTGTCCAACAAAGGAAATCTTTTACAGCACTATCGGGAATAATATTTCCACCGAAATATTTCCCATTCAGCAACATTTATATTGCTGACAATAGGCCTGTTTTATTGGCAATCCATTTCAGTGAAGTGAAGCAAAGTAGAATTTTTAACACGCAATTACAACAACTACATAGAGTCTTGAAAGTGTCAAACAGTTTGTAGTTGTAGTTGCGTGTTAAAAATTCTACTTTACTTTACTTCACTGAAATGGATTGCCAATAAAACAGACCTAATGGAAACATTTCCATCGGAATTTATTCACGATACCCCTTATTGACCGACATGAATGACATAAAATCAAAGGTAAGACATTTATGAAGTGGAAAAAGTAAAAACTTGTAGCCTATTCACACCGCACTTAAAACTGGGGCCAGATCGCGTAAAATAAAAACGATCGAACGACATCGTTTTCACTAAAGCTGTCTCTATCATATCAGTGACAATAGACAGAGACTGCTAGTATCGAAACGACGTCGTTCGATCGTTTTCATTTTACGTGATCTGGGCCCTGAGTTTTCGACAAAAAGTTTACGAAAACTCGTCAATGCATTCACACAAAACACCTGTTCGTTTTCGTTTGACGTTTCTAAACTCCGTTCCTATTGACATAATATACAAACATTTTCGTGGAAAACGACTTCAAACAACTCGTTTTGAAAACTGCAATATGTAAATCATTGTTTAATAATAGGTCCGCTTTCTAAATGGCCATTTTGGTCAATGAGCGTTTACATATTTATGCAGCCTTTAAGGACCATTCACATGAGAGCGAACGAACGAATTGATGAAATGCGAACAAACCACTTTTTATGGATTTATAAACAGAAAATTGCACATTTTATTACTCCAAGAGAAGGATTATTAATTATCCCATCAAAATATATTACGAAAACAAGTTAATAAACAGTTTAAATAACAAAATTTCTATTTCCAAACTTTTTGCCGCGAACGAATGCATATTGTAGGTTTCAAAACGAGTTGTTTGAGATCGTTTTCCATGAAAACGTCACGAAAACGAGTACAATCGTTGGGTTGTTGAAGCAGACACCAATTTTGCAACATTCAGCGAGCTCAGCAAAACTGCTGACAGGATGTGAGAGACTAATTCCTGATTTCGATTCGCCAAAAAAAAAAAAACCCTTTCTTGCCCGAGATCACTTTTTTCGTTCGTTTGGTAGAAAAAAAAAAATAAAACAATCTTTTTCAGAGTCGAGAGCACTTTTACGAATCTAGATTTTTTCTGAGAGTTGCTCGAGATTTACCGATACACTTACATATGTTTTGACATTTGGTTATTTTGTTAACGTTTTATGAAAGTCGGTCGAAAAAGTTAGAGGTAAACAACATTTGGCAGCTACATCACCAACACCAACAAATTATTCGATTGACCAGACGAAATCTAAACAAATCTGAGAGAAAAATCTAGATTCGCAAAAGTGCTCTCGACTCTGAAAAAGTTTGTTATTTTTTTGTACCAAACGAACGAAAAAAGTGATCTCGGGCAAGAAAAAGAGTTTTTTTTTTTTTTTTTTTGCGAATCGAAATCAGCATGAGAATTGCCAATCGAAATCAGCATATATGAGTTTTAGGGGTGCTGAACGCACTTAGCTGTTGACAGATGTTGTCTCTCCCTGCTGAATTCCTATGTTATTTGTTTAAAAAAAATAGAAATCCACCTTGGAAACATGTTTTTATTTATTTCAACACACAGTAGTCATAGAAATTTGTGAATTTTATCAATAATCAGTAGTCCTTCACATAGAACAATATCATATAACGCCACTACACCTCCAAGATGCCCGAATTCAGTGAGAAAATCTGGGATAATCTCCAAAGTACCGACCGGCGAACCCGGCTAAACGCTCTGAAAGATCTACAAAGCTTCTGTGATACCACTAAAGATCTACGTAAGATCATAACAACATTTGACGAATGTTATCTACACTTACTGAATTGTTATGCCGACAAATACGAAAGCTGTCGTGAGCAATCCACCATTACCGTAGCCTCATTCATGCGAATTCTCCCAGTAAACGACTTTTATTTGCAAAATGTTGTTGTTAGCATGGCAGCTCGTATGGGAAAAGCAGAGACGATCGAAGAAAGCGAAGAGATACGATTGCTGCACATCAGCCAGCTGAGTGAGCTCATCGATAGATACAAGAAAACCAATAACAGTGACTACCTAAGTCAATCCTATGACGATATCATCAATATATTGTTCAAAGCTTTATCGGATTCATATCCAGCAGTTCAAAAGGAGTCGTGTTCATGTGTCGTTAAGTTGTCAAGAGCTACATCGGTGTTTCATCAGCGTGCTGAACACCTGGCCAAACCGCTGTTCTTAATGCTCAATCATAAGCATTCGCAGAATCGTATTGCCGCTATTGAAGCTTGCTATGCACTGGCTTTGCACATAAATCCCAATTCCGAGATGCTGGTGAGAATTTTCTGTGAAACATCTCCTCTGTTGATGGACTCTATGCCGCTGGTGAGAAGAGAATGCGGAAGGATGGGATGTCTGATGCTAATGGAATTAAGGGATCGTTATTCATTCTTTGACCGAATTATTCCGCTGGTGTTATGCTGGTAAGCCGATGGTCCTGTTCAGTTATAGGTTTAAGTTAAATCTTTTCATAGCTTGAAGGACGACTCACCGGATGTGCGGGAGTTCATCGCTGTCCGATGGAAGGAATGCGGTAAGCTCTACTACGACGAGAACGAAGCAGAGCTTAGTAAGATTGAGATTGGAGAAAAGATTCCAGACAACTATCCCAGCTGGGAAGTGCGTCCAACAATCGGCTGTAGGGCGTTGGTCCAACGAAGCTTAAGACTCATCCTCCCTATCATGCGTGAGTCCTACGATTGGAAGGAGAATGTGCGAGTGCATGCACTGAGGTTGCTTTATCAGTTTGTACTTCATGCTGAAGCTGCCATGACTGCTAAATTCTTCGAGATATACCCCGACCTGGCCAAAGCATGTGCTGATGCTGAGGCAGCTGTTGCCAATGAGGTGAGAATGGTAGGTGTCTTTGATGATTAAGTCCTTGTTTGTCGTCGATTGCAGGCAATAAAAGTGGCAGATCTGATGGGACGTCTGCTATCCTATAGCGACTGGAAAGACCACGCGATCGAAGGTCTTGAGAGAAACCCTCGGCTAGGGTATATAAGGTGCTTCTTCCATCTTTTCGTTGCCACCAATGAGTCAAATGCGGACGATGAGCTGCGAATCTCTAACATTCTTGTCGGGAAGGAGTTCTCTCACAGTCTGAAGGTTATTTTCTGTAATGTGTTTACAGTGATGCCTAATGATTCTCTTTAGTCCGAGTTTCAGGTATACGCACTCCGTTTGGTGGAGGAATTATGTGGCAAGAACGGGTTACAATCAACAGCTGATGGAATAGCTCTTTTGACCATGGACAACACGAACAGTTTTGAGAGAAACCTCTACACTGTGACTATTCGCGTTATGGCGCTATCTTTTGGAGAAGACAATGAGCAGAACCACGTCGTTCGTGGGCAGGAAATCCTCCGCAAAATTGCACAAGCAAACAACTCGACTGTTGATCAAATGCATACGAAGCACTTGGCTTATGTTCTCGAGCAAATGGATGACTTGGACGCGTTCCTCGACAGCCTAACCGAACCGATTATTCTTCTCTGCGGAATAATCCAAATTTGTGGGTTCCGTACGTCCTCATTGGATGTTTTGAAGCGCAACATCCGCACTGTTTGGGAAAATGCGGCAGATGATGCAAAAATCAAGGTCTTCTCATCCATTTCCATTGCTATGTTAAAGTGGAACGAAACAATCGATCTTTCTGCAGAACGTAGTGAGGAGGAACTTCAGAAATTTGTCGAAGAACTGCTTGAAGAGCACCTAGAGTGGAAGGTTGGAGCTGCAGCCGAGTCTATGCGCTCTCTGGCCACGGCCACTCTATGTTCGATGACACAAGGTGCTCCACAGCAAGCCTCTCAGACTCTACCCAAAATGGTTAAATACTTTACGAATCTGCTCGAAGATAATGCCCTTTCCACCAGAATCTACGCTTTAAAGTGCCTGCTAAACCTTGGCGAAGTGGAGGTGGATCAACTGAGACCGATCGGTTTTGGTAGCTCATTTTATTTTGTAGTTTCATTATACTCTTCTAAGGTATGCCGTTACAGGTGTTCTTCAACGTTTGGACGATCCTCATAGCGGCACTCGAGAGCTAGCTGCAATGGTGATACCCAGTTTGAAGCCAATTTGCCAGAGTAAACACGACACCACCGTTTGGAATGCATTCATCAAGAAGGCTGCGTCCACACTTTTTCTCTACTTTGATGGACCAGAAATCAAACTCAGAGAGATCATAAAGGGTAAGACTTGAAACTTTGGTACCTTCTACCGCCACTACTAGTTAACTTCCACAGATGCTCTCATACAACTCGGAACGATGAATCCTAGTGTCTTTGAGGAGCCACTCTACTGTGCACTGGCCACCAGCTTCCAAAAGAAGGCTGTTGAAGAAATTAAACTAGCTGTTTACAAGACATAAACCCAAGCTTTGTATAAATCGAGTTTTTATTTCGTTATTCCTTTTGTTTACCACATTGCACGTTGCACACCAGACAGTTTATTATAATCGGCCAAGTGTCGCCACACGATACGACTTAGTCGGAAGCGATGTACAACTCCACGAGGGCGTGATGTAAACGCGCATCGCTCACGACAACGTACCAAGGAAGAGTCTCGGGGGAAGGCGGCAATTTGAACATCGGCCATTTCTCTAAGCTCCGCAGGAAGGATATCATTTTTGCGCAAAGCATTCACACGGAGCCGATCAACAGCATGATGAGCGACACACTTGCGGCGCTTAACATCCTTGATCATCCTCCAATCGGTGTATTTTGTTCTTACTTGTTGGAGCTGTTGAAAAATTCAATAAACACATTATGGGTTTATTTGGAATAAAGTCATACGTACACCGGTTGCTGGCATTTGGATGGATTTAAGGAAAAAACTGCTAATAGTTTTAATGCATGACAGTGAAGCCATTGCGAGTTTTTTTTTCTAATTGTTTGTAGATTTTTATATTGAAAAACACCAAAGAAATAAATTTCGTAATTTTTTAGTGGTTAGGAGAATTGACAATTTTGACAGTGGAACACCAGTGTTCAGGGGGTGGGTTAACTTATATAATAATTTAATAATTGGTATAACTTTTGAATCGTCGTAGATCTGTTCGCTAAGAACTATGACACGGATGCGACAAAACAAACAGTTCATATTATGGGCTCTTCACATGCGAGTGACCAACTACTTACCTACGAATGAAGGAATATTCGCAAGTTTTGACAGTATGTTTACATGAAGACTTTTCTTGATTGCGGCAGTTCGCGAATTTCAGTCCTCAGTTTCTACCATCAATTTCTAATTTGAGGTTAACTTCGTATTAATGTTTTATTCGATAATTAATGATGTGGATTACAAATAAACTTTGACCATTCGTGGCAAAACGTTTGAAATTCCAAATTTCGTTATTAAAGCTTTTTAAACTTGTTTTCTTAATACCTACATATTGATGGGATATTAAATTATCCTACTCTTGGAATAATAAAAAAAAAAATAAATAAATAGGTGGCGCAACAGGCGGGTGACACCCAAGGCCTAGCTTCTCGCAACCATTCGTTTTGTGTGAGTTTCTATTTTTGGGACGAATGGAAGGGACCTACAATTTTATGCCGAGTCCGAACGGCTGAATTGAGAAGCTTTTTCATGACAGTCATACTCTCGGATGTTTGTCAGACGATCGCGAGAGGTGGTGCAGTAGAAACAACTTTAAGATGTAATTTGTGTTTTTCCGGGGATCGAACCTGGGATCCCTCGCACAGTAGTCCAGCACACTAACCACTGCGCTACTGCGCCCACTGGAATAATAAAATGTGCAATTTTCTGTTTTTAAATTCATAAAAAGAGGTTTGTTCGCATTTGATCAATTCGTTATCAATTCATTTACAACGTGCAGAGGCAAGTAGCTCGACAGCAGTTTTGAGAGGACAACCGCAAGCAGGGCTGCACATGAATCTTCACATCCTTCCCCTGGACCTGTTCATTAAAGAATTATTTCAGAAAACGAGCTCTTAGATTGGGACATACGGCGATTTGAAATAGGAAATCTATACATCAATCTTTAAAACATCAATCATTTTAGAAGCCTGTGGTGCTTTCCAAGTTCGGCAATACACATAAATGAAAATGACAGTCGTGTATTTATAATCATAGTTTACAGTCACAGCCCCGAAATCGGTTAAATCTACGACAATTAAATCAAATGCGCTTTCGCAGGTCATTATTCGGTTAAACTCTGTTGGGTAATTGGGTTACGGGACATATTAATATAGAAAGTAACGAAAACTCGAATGCTTTGACAAGAATAATTTCGGTAATGAATATCAGCGAAGCACCCCCGATTTTAAAAAGATTTTAGCTCATCCTGGTTATCAAGGAAGGCACGACTGCGCCAAATGGCTGAAACTATAGAAAAAGACAACATAGCAAATTCTGGCACTAAATAGACCATCTATCTGCAAATAGACCTGCTATTGCATTTATTTTCCGTAAATGGGGAATAGAGTTCAATGCGATCTATACAGAAGTTACGGGTATGAGGAGAAGCTGCTCTCAATCCAACATCTATTGCGCTACTGCCCCGGTATACAAGAAGGACATGGAACATTATTAAAGGAGTCAAATCCAAAGATGGTATACTTCTTTCTAATGAGGAGGACATCTTGCGCAGATGGAGCGAGCACTTTTCTGAATTGCGTAATCGAATTTAGGGCATTGAGGATGTCCGATTCACCACCTTGAACAGGGCGGAAAATAGTCCCACGATAGTGGAAGTCACTTTTGCGATCAAATCGTTAAAAACTGGCAAATCTGCCGAAGTGGATGAAATCCGGCCAGAAATGTTTAAGGCCTTAGGTGAAGAGGGGGTTAAATGGCTCTCTCTGGAGTGTATTACAGGAGTATGGAGTTGACAGTTCTCTCTTGTAAAGATGGGTCGTTCCGGACCTGTATAGTTCCAGGAACTATGTCCTCTGATGGAAACATTTTTTATCTTTCCGAAAACTGCATATAAACATGTCCACGCATATACCATATAGTTCCGAATCCAACACAGAGAAGAGATAAATGAAACTGAACGTCAACGAACGAAAGACAAGAAAAATATTTGTATGTAAAAAGATACAGAAAAAACACCTCGCATACTGCATACAGCGTACTTGTACTACCTATAAACAAATGGCGAAATTCGCGCCTTAATGGGCAAGAAAAGTGTGTGTGTAGCGGAATTGGAATAGAACTATACATCCATGCCCATGATACAACATATTGTATCATGATTCATGCCCATGTCCATATCCTTACGTACCATCACCATCATCATGTTCACAGTTCTCTCGTTGTTCTAGTTCCATCATATAACTTTTGTTCGAAGTTCCAGTTCGTTCAGAAAATGTCAGTGGAACAGAAACTATATAGTTCCTCGGACATGTTTCCAGGAACTAGTTCCATCATTGGAACTGTTTAGCGCAACTCTAATCTCTTGAGAGTCATTGAATGTCTTTATACAAACTGTAAAAGCTGTGTTCGGGTAAACGGCGTTAAATCAATACCTTTCACAGTAGGCGTTGGACTTCGCCAGGGGTGGATCTTGTCTCCTCTGTTACAGCGCAGTCTTGGTGAAGAACGTTTCGAATTGGGAGATTTTAGGATGTCATTTGCTCTTAGAAATACCCAGAATACGCGAGGAACTCAATGGAACTCAAAATCGAGCTACTTCTCCGGACGGAACGATCGATGCTTCGTTGGTTTGGTCATGTCAAACGCATGTCCCCGACCAGGATTCCACGACGTGCTATGAATGCCGTACCATCAGGCAGGCGTCCTCTAATTAGACCAAGGGTGAGATGGTTGGATCAAGTCCATAATCTCTCCTATACCCGTATGGGGATTGCCCTTGATGATTTAAAGTCGATGGCGGAGATCGGAGAGATATGGAGGGTCCACTTGAGCAACCTGCACCCGCGACCCACTTAATGGACAAGCGAACCATTGAAAATCATCATCATCATCATTGAAAATTAATTGAAAAAAATGATAATTGTCAATTGGTTTGATGTCAACATTTTAAAATATTCCTCTACTATGCTCAAAACAAACAATCTTATTATACTAATTGAATTGGTCTAACTTTTATGTTACAGTTCAGTGTACTGTCACAAATGACATAACAACTATTCGTCTTCTTATGTGTGTGTGCGTGCTGTTCTTTTGTAGAAAAGGGAAACCTCGATTTGCTCGTGGTTAGTTCCCCACAAAATAAAATAAAAAATTTAGCAAAAAAAAGGCAACCGAAGAAAAAACCTTTTGTATTTTTCACCTCCCCCAGACAAATAATTCCGAATTGCGGAAATTGTGTGATCCAGTGCCCGTTTCGTACCCGCCGGATAGAACTAGGATACGCCAGCTAAAACAGCACTAGCAGTAGCAGCAACTCGCCAAGATGCCTTCCAGCGATCCATTGCCGCCAAAGGAGAGTGCTCTCTTCAGAAAACTTTTGGTAATGACATGCGGCCTGTTTTGGCCGATTATTTCAATAATCCATAATAATTGCCCACCGTGTGCTATCGTTTGACCGGTCACAGTTTGTCTTTTCATTTTGGTAAAGAATAATTTTTTTTTAAGCCGCGAGTTGCTAACCAAATATTTCCGAGTCGAAGAAGAAAATGTGCAACGAAAAAATCAGTTCCCTACTACAAGTTTAGTGATTGCAAATCCAAATCTGATCTGGCTGCCCACTTCCATTTACGGTCATGTGTGTGATTTTTTTCCCCCGATTGCCTGCGAAAATCTATTCAGCAGCGATTTGTATGGAAACCTAACCTCAATCAAACAAAATTTTATATTTTTTTCTCTCCTTTCCATTAGAACGAGTGAAAAGTAATTTTTTTTTTTGTCAAAGAGGAGGGGGAGTGCTAGGGCCAATTGGAACGAGGGAATGCTATAATTGCTCTACATCAAAAGTCACTGCACAGATTGAAGGTTGGAGTCCGCATTGGGTGCTGCTGTGTCTAAAATGTATTCTTGGTGTTGGGCGTGGGGTGTATCTGTCTTTTTTTTTCAACAAAATTGGTCAGTAGATCTGCTAGATTTGCAAGTCTCCGCAGACCAAGTCCAAAAAATATCGATTTATAGCCATTTAGGCATTCATTTTCTTACATCTGGATTGTGTGCACATTTGTTTTCTCTTCTTTTCAAACCGGCAAATAAATACACTCGGCAAATAGATTAACCTTTTGACTTACACATGCTTTAGAATCATCACATTGGTAGGTAGTGGTTAATGATTTCTTGTTTATTAAGCGTAACTTTTCCCTTATTCGCGCTAAACCGATCAGCATTTTCTAATACATGCAAATTTTCTTTTTATTTTCATTTTTTTCCGATCAGAAATGCTACGAAATGAAACAATACAAAAATGGCCTGAAGCTGGCCAAACAGATTCTTTCGAATCCCAAATATACGGAACATGGCGAAACGCTTGCTATGAAGGGTCTAACTTTGAACGGTTTGGGTCGGCGCGATGAAGCATACAAATATGTGCGACAAGGCCTGCGTAACGATTTGAAATCTCATGTCTGTTGGCACGTTTACGGTTTGCTACAGAGATCGGATAAAAAATACGATGAGGCGATCAAGTGCTATAGGAATGCGCTGAAATGGGAAAAGGACAACTTGCAGATTTTGAAGGATTTATCACTATTGCAGATTCAGATGAGAGATCTGGAAGGCTACAAGGAAACCCGCCATCATTTGTTCAAATTGCGTCCATCGCAACATGCATCGTGGATTGGGTTTGCGATGAGCTACCATTTGTTGGGTGACTTTGAGATGGCCAATAGCATTTTGGAGACCTTCAGGCAGTCGCAGGCGTTGATTGTAAGTATGGAAATAACAGATTTGTTTATTTTTTTTCTAAATGTTTATTTTAGTTTGTTGTGGTAGCTACTTGAGTGTTAGTATGGTTCAGATCAGACTCTTATTTAAATCATAACGTTGACTGTAAGCATTTCTGGCTGTTTGTGCTGATGTTCACACATCGTCAACCACATCTCGCAGTCTAATCATTTACGCGTTTTTAAAGGCATTGATTAGCTTATTATGCGTTGGACGTTAGAAGGTCCCCTTCACTTATGTGCGCAACCAAAGTCTAGGTCTTCCTGTGCTGCGTTGTCCTTCCAAATTAGAATTTAAACTTTTCGAGCCGGATTGTTAATCTCCTTTAGCCTTACATGCCGAAAACGACTGCTTAACGACTGCTGAGCAGTTCTTCTACTAACGCCCGTCAACGCACGCAGGACCTCAAGTCACTCGGAGAATTTTCCGTTCAAATCGATATTTTCAATCGGCTTCTGCGCCAAGAGTATTATGTATAAAGATTCGTTGTAGTGCGTCAATTTAAGGACCGATTTGCTACACAGTTTTTTATTGCTGGTTGTTTGGGTAATGTTATTTATCCATCACTGCAAAAGAGTCTGATTGGCCTTACATTAAATATAAAAATTCCCCTCATTGCCAAAGTTTTTTGCCCCTTTGTCTTTTTAATTTCAAATTGAATGCTTTCTATTTTTCTATAGGAAACTCACGACTATCGTCACAGTGAGCTGCTTCTGTACCAGAATCAAATCCTCATCGAATCTGGCAATCTGGAGAAAGCCCTTAATCATTTGACCAAGTTTGAGAGTCAAATTGTCGACAAGCTAGCCGTCAAAGAGACAATGGGCGAACTCTACATCAAACTGGGTCAGCATAGCTCTGCTGTGCCCATTTATGAGCATCTAATCAAGCGCAATCCGGAGAACACATTGTATTTCCTAAAGTTCTTCGATGCTAAAGAGATCAGCGACGACAAGGAAAAACTTGATATTTACAAGAAATTCCAAGAGGAATACCCGCGCGCCATGTGTCCCAAACGTCTTCCGTTAGATGTCGCATCAGGCGACAGTTTTCGAGTGGTTATCGATGAGTATTTGCGTCGTGGCCTACGTAAGGGGGTACCACCGTTGTTTGTCAATATTCGTTCCTTGTACAAGTGTCCCGAGAAGGTGAAAGCTATCGAAAGCCTGGTGCTGGAATACTATGAGCATCTTCGAAGTACGGGACACTTCTCGAAGGCGGACGGCGAGCAGAAACTGCCCAGTGAACCGGCATCTGCATTGCTGTGGACAACGTTGTTCCTTGCGCAGCACTATGACTTTATGCGCGAGACTGAGAAGGCGCTCGAGTTTATTAACATTGCCATCGATCATACGCCCACTCTGATAGAGTTGTTCGTCACCAAAGGACGGATATACAAGCATGCTGGTAGTCCAATCGAGGCATACATGTGGCTGGATGAGGCACAAAGCTTGGACACTGCCGATAGGTAAGTAAATGATGAGATGAATCCTCTATACTTGATGCTAATGACGTTGTGCAGGTATATCAATTCGAAATGCGCCAAGTACATGTTGCGGGCAAACATGGTCAAGGAGGCGGAAGAGATATGTGCAAAGTTCACCCGCGAAGGCGTGTCAGCAATGGAAAACCTCAACGAAATGCAATGCATGTGGTTCCAAACGGAGTGTGCACTCGCCTATCAGCGTCTGGGGAAATGGGGTGATTCGTTGAAGAAGTGTCACGAGGTCGATCGTCATTTTGCGGAAATTATCGAGGATCAGTTCGATTTTCACACATATTGCATGCGAAAGATGACGCTTCGTGCGTACGTTGGGCTCTTACGACTGGAAAATGTCCTAAGAAAGCATCCGTTTTATTACAAGGCCGCTAGGTGTGCTATTGAGGTAAGCAAATCGTGCCGTTTCACAGTACTGCCCTTGTTAATCTCTGTTGTTTTAGGTGTACATTCGATTGTATGACAGGCCACTAAAATCGGAAGAAACTGTTGAGGAAATCGACACCGGTAAGTGGGCTCCCAAATCTATGCATAGGTTAAGTTGTATAACTTGTAACTTTTGTAGAGAATCTGCCGCCCTCCGAGTTGAAGAAACTACGCAACAAACAGCGCAAAGCCAAAAAGAAAGCCGAACTGGAAAGCGCTCAAGCCGCCCAAGCTGCCGTCAAACGTGAACAACATCAAAAGTCGAAACAGCAAAACGCCCAGGACGCCGATCCCGAGGCACCGCAACTAGACGAACTAATCCCAGAGAAGTTGGAACGCCCCGATGATCCACTGGAGAAGGCAATCGATTTCCTCACACCCCTTCAACTGTTAGCCAAAGATCGCATCGAAACCCATTTCCTAGCATTCGAGATCTACTCGAGAAAGAACAAGCTTCTACTGATGATTCAGAGCATAAAGCGGGCACGTGCTTTGGACGCCAAGCATCCTCTTGTCCATGCGTGTTGTATGAAACTGACAAAATCCCTGCAACTCATGACAGCCGAACTGAATCCGAGCGTCAAGCTGGTCGTCGAGAAGGCCCGCGAAGAGTTGATCGGCAGTGGCAAAACGTCGCAGCAGATCAACGATGAATTTATAGCGAACAATCGCGATTCTATTTCGCATTTAGTCGAGGCGGCCAAGATCATGTACCTCCTCGATAATAGTAAAAAGGACAAAGCCATTCAACTGATTACCTCATTCGATTTAAACAAGACGACTCTCGAGGTGGGTTTTGCATGCAAATCATCCTTAACACTGTTTCATTTGTGTTTTCTGTTCTTTTAGGAAGCGACGAAGGTGTATGAAACGCTGCGCGACGGACTCGTCCCCTGCAGTGAAGACATTACAAAAGCCTATCTAGACCGCTGCCAGCTGCGTTACAAGCATGCACGCGTATTTAAAGAGCTCACTCCACAAGCCGAGAATCATGTTAACGAATCGAAAGCTGATGCGGTCGCAAACGCTGCAGATTTGTAGGGAAAGCCGCGCAAAACAAAAATTAACACTTTCATCAATCAAACAGCAATCGCAACAACAAAACAATGAAAACAAAACCGAAAATAGCTAAAGATAGATAGAGAGGAAATGCAATTCAATTCAACAAAACAAATATCAGCACTTTTGTTGCGTCAAGACGTAAACACACTTAGTCGTTAACTATCGTTATTATCGCGAATAATAATGTGTTTCTTAAATTATGTTCTTTAACCCTTCTTTTCATTTCATTCTCCTCCTCAGCCGCTTCCTCGTGTTGCTCGCCCATCGGGCACTGCGTGGAATCCTTCTTTTAATTTTCCAATTAACAAACCTACACAACAGGAGACAGATCCTTGTCCAGCAATTTTTATTTACATATGTTTTTGCGTGTATATTACAACATATAATATATAGTATGTATATGTATACACAAATTGAGAGCGGGGGTTATTAGAGTTGTAAAGAAAATTCATAAATACACACACACAAAACAGAAACAAACATGAAAATGCAAATAATAATAACAAAAAAAAAATTTAGATTTTTTGTTTTTAAGTTTACTTTAATAGAATTCGTTTTTATTAACAAAAAAGGAAACAAAAACATACGCTAAACTTATAACGATGAAAATGAGAGATATAAGAGAATTTTATTAAAGCCATCAAACGAACAGAAAATTGGACTTGTTTTTATAAAGGGTTTTTCAATCAAGACGGGTTGATGTTGAAATGGAATAAAACAAGCTGCGTGCGAGGTATTAAAGGCATTTTTTTTATTTGAAAGGCCCATGTATGGAATATAGTTCAAATGTCCGCCGTGGCTTCTTACGGTGGCACGGATCACAGATCCGGCTGAATTTGAGCGATGGCATTTGTTATTTGAGCGATTGCGGCTTATTGGCATAAACCTGCGACTTCAGGAGACCCCACAAGAAAAATTCCAGCGGGGTCAGTTCGCACGATCTATCCGATGCATCGTGCCATTAGTTGTGTGCACGTAGCATCATGCTGTCATCCATATCATTCAATTTGGCACAACAAAAGGAGAAAAAAAAACGGTTAGCATCCTTCTACATGGCCGCCGTTGATGGTGAATCCTTCACCAACCTAATTTTCAAAAAAGTACGGACCAATGACGGCGCCGGCCTAAAATCCGCCCTTAAACAAACGTTTTGTGGATGCCACCTGGTTAATTGTGGTCCTCTTCCAATCGCTCAGAAGACCAGTCAGCGAACAAACGGCGTTGTCAATGGTCATTAACTTTGAGTTCCTCGCTCTGTTGGATCTTGTACCAACCTTTTAAAGTTACGCTCTGAAACAGATTGAATAAATTTATTTAGTTAGCTGTGCACAGTGCACATCATCTGATAAACAAATTCATACTTCCGTTGATTCGAAAGTAGATAGAATTTTTCGTGTACACTCCTGCGGAATTGGCCCTCAATTTAGATCATCGCGACATTAGCGGCAAAGCAGAATACTGATACGAAAACGAAACGTGGCATCACTGGTAAATGCGAATAGCGAATTATTACTGACAGTGACAGCACAGTTTTTTTTTTTTTGGTTTTGTTGTGACAAAAAAAAAGAAAACAAAAGTGAGATTATTATGTACAATGTCCAAAGATCGTATTTATTCGATTTATTTAATTATCTTGTGTGCAAACCAACCAATAGAATAACTTATCGTGGTATTGCTCGTGGTACATTTTTGTTAATACAATTTTAATTATTTCTCTGTGGTTTAAACGACGACAATTCGTGTCGTAGGAATAATCAAGTACATATTTCCAATAACAATTTACTTCTTCCAGTAAAACTGCATAACTAAAAGATGACCAAGTTAGTATTCTTCGTCGAAATGAGATAAGCCAATGTTGATTTCATTATTGTAATAGAAAACTAGCTGGTAAAACTCTTTTCATCACCGGTGCGTCGAGAGGAATAGGACTGGCAATAGCTTTAAGAGCAGCCCGAGATGGTGCCAACATTGTTATAGCAGCTAAAACTGCAGAACCTCATCCAAAACTTCCGGGAACTATTTACACAGCAGCCGCAGAAAGTGAGTTGTTCAATGTAGCTTGTAAAGATAACTAGTAGTTATATTTAGGCAATCTCAGTCCAACATAAAAATTAAATATTTTGACGATAAGATTCGTTGATTGTTAGGTTTGTTGTTTATAGATGGCAAATCTATAATGATTATACACAAATAACGTACGTCTGCTTTTGCCAATGTGTAGGCAAGAGCCGGTGGCGTAGAATTGAATGCAGGTACGTAATCTTAAAAGTCGATGTCGGTTGAAAGTGGCCATTCCCAAGTCCAAACTAACAACAGCTTTTCGGCATGATTCCCAAAATAAGATACGAAATATTAAGAATGAGAAATAAATGAATAGTTGGCGCAACAGGTCCGTATATGCTTCCCACAGCCATCCGTTTGTGTTTTTATTTTTTTGGACGAATGGAAAAGGCATGCAATTTCATGCCGAGTCCGAACGGCTGAATTGAGAAGCTTTTCATGACAATTCTACTCTCAGATGTTTGTCAGACGTATGGTGTAATTTGTGTTTTTCAGGGGATCAAACCTTATACCCCTCGCACAGTAGTCCAGCACAATAACCATTGATTCATTGCTTTTACCACGAAATATAATAAATTATTCACAACTTGGTATCTGAAACTTGTAAAATGAATTTACCATTCATTATAAAAATTTCCATTTTCAGTTGAAAAAGCCGGAGGAAAAGCCCTGCCATGCATAGTCGATGTTCGTGATGAAGCCCAAGTTAAAAATGCCGTCAAACTGGCAGTCGAAAAGTTCGGTGGCATCGATATCCTTATTAATAACGCCAGTGCTATTTCAGTGACACCAACTGCTGATACCGATATGAAGCGTTACGACCTTATGCATCAAATTAACACTCGAGGAACATTTTTGGTGTAAGTTATCCAAACAAATAACCATACTGATTTCTCAACGAAAATACAAATTTCAGAACTAAAACATGTCTGCCATATTTGGAGAAGAGCAAACACGCACATATTTTGAACCTATCACCACCTCTGAATATGAACCCATTTTGGTTTAAAAATCACGTTGCATACACTATGGCAAAGTATGGCATGTCTATGTGTGTCCTTGGAATGGCTGAAGAGTTTAGAGACAAATCAATTGGCGTCAATGCACTTTGGCCACGAACTGGTATTGACACAGCAGCTATGAACATGCTTGGCGGAACGGAGAGTACTAGATTTTTAAGGAAACCAGAGATTATGGCCGATGCTGCTTATGCCGTGCTGACTCGTAATCCAGAGACTTGTACTGGAAATTTTTTCATTGATGACGATGTTCTCAAAGAGGAGGGAGTAACAGATTTCTTGCAATACGCTTGTGATCCAGCATATGCTGATCGTCTTCTTCCAGACGTTTTCTTAGATATTGTAGACATGGATAGCGTGAAAGCAAAATTGTAAATTATTTATTAGAACCTCTCGATATTTTTTGCAAAAAACAATAGAGAAACCTAAAACTAAATGAAATAAATAAACAGAACAATTTGTATCTAAAATGTTCTATTGCATTATTGTACGGGAACAGGGCCCGTTTTCATTATCTTAACCTAGGAACCGTTCGCTATAAGTGAAGGCAGTTTATCGAGTTCCAATATTAAATCTCACAGTTCCCATCACAGTAGATGGTTCACTGACTTATTTTTTTGTTAGAAATGTTGTTATAAATCGCCACTGGCCTGCAAAACCGATTCTTAATGGTTATATTGGAACTATTTTCCACGCAGTTTTTGTATAAAATTGGCAGTTCAAATCCTATTTGAAGTACGGAAGTAGGTTTGGGAAAGCCATATTGGTTCTGCATGTGCATGTGGCAATGCGGTTTGTTTGCAACGATTTCGAAAAATTTTCGGTTACATGCAAGGCCTAGTGCCCTACATGACCTGTTGCGGCAACTATCTTTTTATACCCTCCACAGGAAGGTATATTCACTTTGCCATTACGTTTGTAACGCCAAGAAGGATTCACCGGAGACCCTATAAAGTATATATATTCTGAATCAGGATCACATTCTGAATCGATTTAGCCATGTCCGTCTGTCTGTCTGTCTGTCTGTCTGTCTGTCTGTCTGTCTGTCTGTCTGTCTGTCTGTCTGTCTGTCTGTCTGTCTGTCCGTCTGTCTGTCTGTCTGTTGAAAGCACGATAGCGTCCAAAGGAATTGACCTAGGTGAATGAAATTTTGTGAGACGATTTCTTTTTACCGTCGCCAGGTTGGTATTGAAAATGGGCTATGTCGGTCAAGTAGTTCTGGTACCTCCCATACAAAAGCACTATTAGACTCACGTCTCTCTCTGTCTGTTGAAATCACGATAGCGTCCGAACGAATCGACTTAGGCAACTGAAATTTTATGAGAGGTCTTATATTTATGGCCTTCAAGTTTGTATTAAAAATGGTCCTTGTCGGTCAAGTAGTTCTGTTACCTCCCATACAAAGCCAATATTTGACCCATATATCTCTGTCTGTTGAAAGCACGATAGCGTCCAAACGAATCGGCTTAGGTGAATGAAATTTTGTGAGAGGACTTTTTTTAACCGTCGTCAGGTTGGTATTGAAAATTGTCTATGTCGGTAAAGTAGTTCTGCTACCTCCCATACAAAACTAATATTAGAAACGCTCGCATGGCAAACATTTTTCATGACTTTTATGCAGTGGAGGGTATCAAAGCATCGGCCAGGCCGATGATAACACTTTTACTTGTTTTCTTATAATTTTATGCCGAACGACTGAATTGAGAAGCTTTCTTGGGACAGGTTATGATCTCAGATGCTTGTCAGACATTCGCAAGAAACCTTGATTATGTAACTTGTTCATGGGTGTTGAACCTGAGACTTCTCATGCTGGATTTTGGATCAAACTGTTTTGATAATATATAACTTTGTCTGGAGTTAGGTACATACCTACCAACAAGTTTTGATTTGAAGTTTAACTTGATCTCAAACAGTGCAGTCCAATGACATTAAAATATGTTTGCAGTCAGTTCTAGTTGCTCTTTGAACATCGAAATAGAACCATCGTTGTTTTTAGTTTCTTGATCTAGTTTGTGCTTGGGAGTTGTTAAAAGTAGCTGCCAAGTGTATAGCCTCTGTAAGTCTCACTATATTAAATTTAGCAGAATTCGTTTACTTTTTTGGCTTGCGAAAGCACCGGACCACGCTAGATACCTACTTAAAATAAATACAGTTTAGTACTTATTAACTTACAGAGTACTTTTTCACTTCCCCCAAATTGGCATCACTGTGTAAACAGCTGTTTGAATTGGCTGACAGCGTTTATTGAGTCGACTTTCCCTTTAAAAAACGTATTTTGGTTCCTGACGAGCGAGTCAAAAGAAAAGAAACTTGGGTCCAAAGTTCGAATCAATTTTTTACTTTAAATTATCTTCCACTTCCACACAAATGACAAACATCTAATCTGTGTATATGTTCACTATTATTCCCTCAGTTTCAACAAGTTCATATTCACATTTCTCCAGTTGATAATTAAGGCCCAGCGTAACAGCCAGACAGTACTTATTAGATTGTAAAATTAACTTTTCACAAATATAATAATGAATACCGGGTGAGTACATGAATAAATGAATACATTCTTCACTCGAAGACAGTCTAATGGTTGACCTAAATACTTAAATAGAAAACTTGCGGGGCGAACTCTTTTCATCACCGGAGCGTCAAGAGGAATTGGTAAAGCGATAGCTGTAAAAGCCGCCCGAGATGGTGCCAACATTGTTATTGCAGCTAAAACTGCTGACCCTCACCCGAAACTTCCAGGAACGATTTACACTGCAGCTGAAGAAAGTGAGTATCTGTTTACATTTCAATAGGGGAAACGGTTTTAACGAACCAACCGAGTGTCAATCAAAAAAAAAGAGGCTAATTTTTGTTAACTAGATAATGCAAGTACGAAAAAGGGTTACATGAAGATGAGTACACATGTATATCTCTGAAGTGGACTATGAACCTGTTGGTGCAAGGGGTTTGTCTACTTGAGACGCCTCCCTCACCCCTTGATTATCGTGCGAAATTAATCAACATGAAGCATCCTTGTGATGAGAAGTGTAATACAAATACGTACCTAAAGTGTAGCCATAAAAAAAGCAATATCATTTGTGAAAGTCATTATGTTGATCGAGATTGAGTTCCAAAGTCCAGATGTTCTGTAGACCTGATTTTTCAATTGAAACAATAATTTAGCGCATAAATAATCTCGCCGGTAGATAAAGTATATTCTAATCAACGAGTTGCCTCTAAAAATAATCAGTTGCTGTCTATGAAATACCGGTATCGTAGAAGATGTTTTTGCTTAATTGTTGCTTACTTTGTACATTGATTTAGGCGGCATTAACTCTTAGTTGCGTACAATAATTGATCAATTGAGCATCTTATAAATTGTACCTATTTGCTCGACCAGTGACATGAGCATGTCAGTTGGAGCTTCTTAAATTAATTTTGTTCACTGGCCTTTGCACGGATTGCATACTTTGGCTCACCTCTCGTTGCTGCAGTGTTTATTCATCATTTCAGTTAAAGCTATCATTATGTCCGAGTCAACAACACCCTCTAATAAAATAAACCCATGTTTAAGGCATACCAATGACCTTCGTTGTTTGGAGGCAATGAACTCCTCTTTCTTAACCTCCCCAACTTTGTTTGATTGGACGTACATGTAGAGAAGGTACAAAAGATGGTTACCACATCTTCGCTTCATCTCTCTCATATCTTCAAGAAACAAAAAATTTGCCATGCGAACCCATACAGGGTGTTCGTTTAGTACATAGTTCACATTCCACATCGATCAGCATTTATATTTTCTAGCAAGTAGCACTTGCCTAAAAACGTTTATGTATGTATTTTCAGTTGAGAAAGCCGGTGGTAAAGCTCTACCCTGCGTAGTTGATGTTCGTGATGAAGGCCAAATTAAGAGTGCTGTCCAATTGGCAGTCGAAAAGTTCGGAGGCATCGATATTCTCATCAATAACGCCAGTGCCATCTCGCTAACGCCTACACTCCAAACCGATATGAAGCGGTACGACCTCATGCACAGCATCAACACCCGCGGAACATTCTTGGTGTAAGTTAGGTCGTCCAATTTTTAATTGTGCACTCCTAAAACCACATTTCTCTTTCAGTTCTAAAACGTGTCTGCCATTTCTGGAGAAGAGCAATCACGCACACATTATGAACATCTCGCCTCCACTGAATATGTCACCGTTTTGGTTCAAAAATCACGTTGCCTATACAATGGCCAAATACGGCATGTCGATGTGTGTCCTCGGCATGGCCGAAGAGTTCAAAGATAGACAAATCGCTGTCAACGCACTTTGGCCACGTACTGGTATTCAAACAGCAGCAATGGACATGTTGAGTGGACCTGACAGCAATGAATTCTTACGAAAACCCGATATTGTGGCTGATGCTGCCTATGTCGTGCTAAGTCGTGAACCAAAGGTCTGCACTGGCAACTTTTTCATTGACGATGATGTGCTCAAATCCGAAGGAGCAACAGACGCAGATTTGGTTAAATATGCTTGTGTTCCTGCAAATGCCGACAAGTTGATGGGTGACTTTTTCTTGGACACCACAGACATGGAGAAGGAAGCACAGAAAATTATACCGACATCTGATGGTAAAGCTGGGTTAAAAATTCCAGAACTGTTTAAAAAAATGGAAAGCATTTTAAGTGAAGAAATTGTTGGTAAAACCAAAGCAATTTATCAGTTCAATGTTGAGGGCGAGGAGAAGGGAGTTTGGTTTTTGGACTTGAAGAATGGAGCTGGCAAGTGCGGCCAAGGTACTCCACCAGCCAGTGCAGATGCAACTCTAACGATGACATCAAGTAACTTTCACGATATGTTCTCAGGTTAGTAGACGATCTTATTTTTACTCGACAACAAAAATTGGATGACTGTTTTTTTTTCGTTTTTATTATTAGGAAAACTTCAAGCGGCCAACGCATTCATGTCGGGAAAGTTGAAAATTTCAGGAGATATTCAAAAAGCCATGAAGCTGTCGAAACTTATGGGTAGCTTCAAAAATAAGTTGTAAAGTCTGATGATCTAGCTGTATCGTTTTTAATTTTTTTTGTATTTAGATAGAATTGCCTTTTGAAAAGATAAAATATACCTATATATTTTTTATGTAATACTTATGTGGTTTTCCATTGGGACATAAGATCAATCTTTTTTTTGATCCGGATCACTTTTTGCAGATCTCGATAATTTTCGAGATTTGCACACACTCTCACTAATACCAATATACCTTGCACAGCTGTTTTACGTCATTCGGAATTTGTGTTCAAAACAAAATTACGAAAAGTCTCGTGAAAAGCAATTATTCAGAACAAAAACGTAAATAATGGGCATGGACTTAATTTTGGAGCAGTTACTATCATCTTCGTCTTCTTCCTCGTCATCTGTGGTTCTGTGGATTTCGGTTCTTCGTCGATATGATTTCCCACATTAAATTCGTATGTTTTCATCGGCAAACGAGAAAAAATTTGCACAGCTGATGTACTGTCAAATAACGCACTAATACATTTACAAAAGCAGATCAATCTGCCTATCGTGTTCCATTCGCCACGAAAAATCTGAGATCTGAAATAAAAATCGGATGGTCCCAATGGAAAAAGACATTAGTTGAGTGTCTATTTGATTAGCATTAATGCTAAAATTGACAGGTGACAGGTCTCAACTTCGATCCCGGAAAAACAAATTGAATAGTTTTTTTCTTTGCGCCACCCGTAAACACTTCTCGTAAACTTCTGAAAAACATCAGAGAGTGTAACCATTGGTATAACATAACTCTCTTTAGAAGACTTCTTTGGCCCTACTCTGTATTTCGTTCCGAAAGTAAAATTTTCCAAAACCGAATATTTGGTACTCTCTATTTCGAAAGCGCAATGAAATCTCCCAATGTCAAAGATTGATATACGAAAAATCGAAAGTATTACATATGTTCGAATTCAAAGCCGAACGAATAGCAGTTTCGAATAGGATTGACTTTCGGAACGAAATAGACAGTACCTAAAGCCCCTGAATTGAAAAATTGTAGGTCCCTCCCATTGACATATTATAATATGGACTGCTAGCAGACGTTTTCGCGTTGGTTCCAACATAACCACTAGCCCTCATGGTTCGCAGCGGAATAATTTGGAAATTTACACCATTTTTGAAGTGGCATCTATTGTTAACAATGACGCAACAATTTGAATTTCAACCTATTTACTTGCCAATTTCACTAACGGCCAATAGGTGCCTCTAGCATTCTATGGAGAAATCCAAGATGGTTCGTCATTTTGTTTCACTTATTTTTCGCTCCGAACCAAGAGCGCTAGTTTATGTTGGCGTCATTTTCTGGGAAAAATTTGTATGAACTGACATTTCACTAGCAGTCCATACATAATAAGTTAATGGTCCCTCCATTATGGTCAAAAAATAAAACTGGGTTTTATTGCTTATTTCACCAAAGGCCGTTTGTTGATTTACGACTGATGACGATTTAAGTTCTACATAAGCGCTTATGTCACAAACCAGTAAGAATAGACCGTCGACTTCCCGTACACCTACCCGATTCCCCCCGGAAAAAAATTACCCTGTCTGTGAATACGTGTAAATGTCAAAATTAATGGCAGAAATGATTTTCCATGCTATACCATGGGCCTAGGATTTTTCAAGTATGCGTGCGTTAATGGCGCTCCTTTGATTTTGTACAGCACCAATACATGAAAACTCTTGGGCCCGCCGGTAGCTTGTAGGCAAAGTCCGTTATGTGGGAGGAGTCGACGGTCTATTCTTACTGGTTTGTGGCTTATGTGGCACTATCTGTGAGACATAAACTGTAACATAAAAGAGTTTATGGGGTACCTTAATTGTCTTATCAGCAAAATTACCCTAAAACGTTGTTTAAAAAGCTGGCACTATCTCTGGCTAGCTGGGTGAATTTAATAACACATTGTAGACGGTGTTCGGATGAATCGAGTGGTAATAATTCTATCGCCATTGATTCTCATATGGAAACTTCTTCAGATTACGTCTGAAAATCCTTTGTATAATAAAGATCTAAAGGTGTCCAATTGAATATAACATCGGCAAGTGAAGACAGATGAGCAGAGTTGATTCGTTATCCATACACGATAAAGCCTCTGCAGCTTTTTCGTTGTAAATGATCTCCGCGCTCCGGCGCCCCCAAGGCCCCAAATAGTACATACTCAGTTATCTCTCTGATTAAATGTTTGTCTACTTTACTCATTCTCTTCATTGAAAAACTGCTGCAGGGATTGTTGAAGAGGTTCCTCGTGAAAGAAATGTTCAATAAAATGTTTGCCTGTTTAGATGGTTAGGTTAGGTTAGTTTAGGTTGAATAGGGTGTGAGTTCATCACACTAGGCACCATATTGGGCCCATCGTCATCCCTGGGGAACCTTAATGGTCAAAAACCTAAACCAATTCGTCCAAGCAATTAATTTCCCTAGAAAACCTAAAAATAGTTTAAATTTTGCTTGTGAGGCCAATCACCTTCAAATTTTTGAAGAAGTGCCTTCCAAGGAGTTTCCTCCTGTACCAAGCAATAGCTTGAGATTCACAGTGCAGAGTAATATCCTCTGCGACATGTAAGCCCTCGCAATACCTACATGTGTGTCCGTATCTGTTAAACATAATCTCATAGCGTGCTTCCTTAGAAGACAGAGTCCGTATAGTATCCCGAATGGTAGTATCTACGAATGGCAAAAGCTTTGACCTGTTAAGCTTTAATAATTTTGCAGTTTTTTTTCCGATCCAGCTTAGGCCACAGAGCCTTTGAGACCCTGTGATCTACTATATCCGATCATCTTTGGTCTGCCCTATTTTGAATTTTCTCGAGAATATTTCCCTTGGCCACTGCTTTTGGTGGTCTTATGCCCTCATAATAGTTCCGATTTGTGGAAGTTCTGCTCCATTTTTGGCCAAAACGTCAAGCCGTTTCGTTACCCTCAATATTACCGAGTTCGGGTACCCAAAACAATCTGACTTGGTTCTGAGCGCATAATGCTCTGAGCCTGTTTAGATACTGTAACTTGTTCATACTTTCTATTTTTTTTTTCATTCATCGAGTTGTGTATATTTTTAAAGTCACCTAAGTTATTATTATGCAAACACAAAGATTACATTTAGGTAGTACCTATTATACTACTTATAAAAATACTAAATTCATTCAATAAATTCAACACGTAGAAGAAACATTCATAAACACAGGCACTATAAAGTTCAAACATAGTTAACGAGTTAAATAAGTCCCACCCGGTCTTTTACCCTTCACAGTTTAAACCCATCTGATTCAACAAACTGCGACATCTCTTAACATAAATCCTGCATTTTATATGTCAATTTCCTCAAGCCCTAAAAATATACTCGTAAGCTCTCTCCGAAACATCCTCTTATCGCATCCGGTCCCAACCGGCCCCAAAACACTAAACTCATTTGTATCTGTGCTCCTTTTTTTTTTCTGCGATGACACAAATTCAATTTCCTTTCTGCGGAAAATCGTCCTCAACATTTTTACATTCACTCTCCACTCCATCATCATATAACGCAACACGTTGTGAATAAAATAAAAAGGACAACACGGAACTCAGTCAGAGTCCTCGCAGTAGTCTTCGAATTTATGGAAGCGTCTTTACAAGACAAAAAAAAAATGTAAACCCTCCCACCGATAAGAGCCAACTATTCCCGGCACATTAACTCCATTTAGCTGCGGGGTTACGGCGTGCGGGCACTGGTCCTCGATATAGAAAATAGCTTTCACCAAGCTCGTCTATGCTATTGGGGCTGTGCCGATGTTGCCTCTGGTATTGGCGATATTGCTTCTTCGCCAAAGGAGTTCCCTGCTAGTATAATGGGCTTCCCGTATTTTAAACTGGCTTTAAAATTGAGTCGTAAAAATTTAGTGCATTCGGTTATCTACATAATAAAAGGATCATAAAATTCCAGATACTTTTTCTTGTTCTCATTTTCCAGCTTCGATTTGTGTATGTTTCTTTTGCACTTTTGGTATGGTATCGTACTTTACGATGTTTTATTCCCATTTGGAGTAATTCCGATTCAAGGAGTTGACAACGACAACATGGTACATATATATATGTGTGTGATTTTGGTCCATGTTTGTGGTGCGGTGTGACACAACTTGGCTAAAGGCAAACAACGAATCTGGAACATAACATTGTAAATGTGGAGAATAACATTTTGTCATTAAATTAGATGTAGCGACATCTATTGTGCTGGGATGCCCAAAAGGGGAAAAACTGAAGAAGTGGAATTTCAAGGATTTTGAGTGAATTTTTTTTTTAAAGTGTTGAGCACGTAGGTATCTTATATTATTCCCTGGGGGTGGCATAAGATGTGTAACCAGACATTGTATGCGTATTTATGATTAGGTTCTTGTACTACAGGGCCTATCACCGACGAAATCTCGTTGCCAAATTAGCGGGACTAAAAAGGGGAGACAGTAAACCATCAATCTTTTCAAAATTTTAAACAAGACCTTTTCTGGCATAATCGTGTAAGGCATTGCCAAACGGCGGTGGCTCTTCTTGGAGATTATAGAGACTGTGGTTTGAAACAATGTCGAAAGATTTAAAACCTACCTATACCTACCATGTCTCCGTCTTTCTTTTGCCCTATTCAGGCAGTATTCGAAATTGAACGAAATCTTAGCTTCTTTTTGCGTTAGATACTCTCAACGCCGCAGTATAATGGATAGGTAAATTCTAGTAACAAACTGGGCTTTGCGGATGTAGATCAGATGGATCACAGAGTTAAACACAATAGAGGAAGACCTCCGCGATTATCCTTTGATGGCGATGGGTGCCTAGTCCAATATGATGAACTCACACCCTATTCAAGACCTCGCCTTAAGTATAGGCGCACAAGTAGGAGGGAATTATGGGACTGATCGCAGGAGATTCAACAGCAAACTCTACAACTTGTAGGTACAGCGACATCGATCTGGTCAGAAAAATGCGAATTAGTCCTTTAAAATAGCTAGCACGCATCTTTAGAGTTAATGGACACAATCGCATCTGCCCGAAGAGTCTTACACTTAAGCCAAAAAAGACACCACATTAGAAAAAGACCTCAGCCAACTTGGAGTGCACAACTGAAGCTATAGATCGAGCTAACTGAAGATGCGTATTGATTGAGCCCTACCCTAGTCCTCCACCAGTAATGTAGCGTCACAAATGTAAGTTAGCCGCATATGTAAGGGAGCTAGTATACTAATACCCTATATTTTCTCCGCTGTAAAAACTGATTTTTTGTATTTGCAAAGATGTTCGAAGGCTACATCAAAATCAGACGTTTTCTTATAGATATTTTCAAGTTTTCAAGCGCAAGGGTAATGTTTTTAAAGCAAATTAACGTTTCAGAAGGCGCCCATTCACCTGACAGGATATAGCTGTAATAAAGTGTTTTGCTGTCTTCGCAAATTTATTTAAAATCCGAATTGCGAGATTCTTTCAAATATAGGTGTATTTTTTTGGGAAGTGAGTATAACAAAACCAAAAGTAAGTACATATAACAATTTTGCATGTAAAACCAAAAGTGAGTATAACAAAATCAAAATTGAGTATAAAAGTTTGGCATGTAAAAGTAATAGTGAGCTAGTTATAGATTCCCAAAAAAATACGCCTTATGTTGTTTCCCAATCTACTTTACACTCTGAAAGTAAATCGGCTTACCGTGAAGTGTACAATTACAAGTTCCACGACTCATGACAGGAGTCCATTGTCCCTTCCATATAAATTCAAATGAAATTCCAAACGATTCACTTGTTGGAAATAAAATATCTCGCACCACTGAACACACCCACTGTGGTTCATGTGAAATGCGAAAACAAGAAGTGTAGGTAGACACTAAAATCTTTATCACAGCAAAATAGAAATCGATTTAGGTACGATTTTGTTTTCTTGGTTTTGTGCTATTTCTCAGGAGATTTGTAAAATTAAATTTTTACAAGAAACGTAGGTACCTACCTACCATCGACGTTGCTAGATTGAAAATATACTGAGTGCTTTTGTGCCGCCATGACGGTAGCCATTTTGATAGGAATCCGTTTCGTGGTTTGGTGAATGACAAATCTACCACCAACATAGTTTGGTATTTTAGCAGAATGAAAATGTTATGTCGTTTTCGGTTGGTCGTCCAGAACCGTCCGGAAGAACTCTCCGCGATTTTAAATTCAAATCCAGAAGCAAATTTCTCTTCTTTTCAGTAGAAGAACTGTCAGTTGGTTGCCAATCGAACGGTTTCAGAAGCGTTCTGATTGCTTCCGGACAGTTCTGGACGACTAACTGAAAACGACATTAGGTACTCCTTAAAAAGTGTCCTTCCACCAATTGACAATAATTGACAATTTGAATGCCAATTAAACAGAATGTATATGCAATGCTGGGGGATGATTGTCCATTTCATCTTTATGATTAGGATTTTTTCTTATTCTGGCAATAAATTTAAGTTGTCGCCAAATGCCGAGACCCAAGCACATTTTAAACGACATTGTCTGCGATTTCCCTATTAGAAATTCCTTTGAACAAGGACGACCGAATTGAGCCATTAATATTTATTCACTCCGAAGACGTTGTATAATCAATTTATCTGCAGAGTGCCATTGATTCTATTGGCACTTATAATAAATTTAATTTAACGAAGCAGACGAAGGAGATACTATGCACGGTCCAATTGATGGAGAAAGATCTTTCGTTCCTCTTAGACGATTCGATGGATTCAGATCCGCTTTTGAGATACAATGTTAGTGGGTGGTATATTTTAGTTTAATTTTGTTCTTTTATTTGTTGCGAACGAAAATGAAGGAATGCCATTAATTACTGGAGAACAGGTGACTGTCTATAAATATTCCTAAAATATGTTTTATAACTAGAAATGGGAATGGGGTGACGGGCGAGACGCTGCTTGAAGGATTACAAAGTAATTCTATTATGAAAATCGGTAACGTGGGATGGGACGTTTAAGGGCCAAGCTATACTACCATGAGGTAGGATTATAGCAAATGATTTGCAGATGCCAAGGTGAGTTGATGGCTTGATGGTGGTTTATATAGGTATTAATAACTAATTAGGTCATTATCTTCTATACATAAAAGAAAAACAAATGTCAGTGCTTTAGGGCATCTAAATTGGGGTAGGCACTTCGAATTAATACCTCCTTGTTTTATCCAAGCAAAGTGAAAATTTAAGTCGAAATAAATTACTAAAATCGAGTCGCTATGGACCTAGAGGAAGGGAAGCTGTTTAATAACTTTAGGGGGAGTTTGCTTTTTAGCTAAATATGGCTATTATGTAATGTGTATTGCTATAACACTTATTTTGACAATACACACTGTGTTAGTAGGTAGGTAGGTAGGTACTACATGAGAGACGAGTGAGTAGTGTATTTGAATATAAGGTTCATTTGACGTGATCAGCCTAGCCCTAGTGCTCACTGAAAAATCAATATTCAATAGTTCATAAGAATAACTGTTCACCCAAATGACATCAGCAAAATCCAGCCCTGAACTCTTGCCCTAACTAAATAGGTACCTAACTTATATTTAGAGTCAGTTCAGTGCGGAACTATGGCGCCCCAGTACTCACCATAAACACACGTTTTCATTGTCAGTGCGAACTCAACTCAGTGCTCAATCGTAGGTGATAAGGCTAACCCTACGCGCCCTAGGGCTAGGGTACTACGTCAAACAAACCTATAGATGCAAGTTATTAAATCTGTATTTAAATTTAAAGTGTACCTTTCATTGAAACCGCTTTCACCAATACATTATATCTTTTAAACAATTTATGTTAAGGCCCGATCGTCACAATAACATTCTTGCATTTTGATGTGCGAACATAACCGAGGGGTTATTCCCAAATGCGCGGCGAATCGCTTTTCATGGCGGTTTGGTATTTTTGTGTTTCCAAAATCTGTCAAAAGCGATAGCTATTCAGGATCGAATCGCTTTTGGAAATATAAAAACACCAATCCGCCATGAAAAGCGATCTGCCGCGCATCCCAAATGCGAATTTGTATTTCCTCCATTCAAAAGCGATAGGTAGCTGTTTAGGTGACAGATTGCTGGCGGATTGTTTGTGAATGAAAACCAAAGTAAATTCCTGTCACGGGAAATATGAAATTGGAAGGCAGAATGGGAAAAGCACTGGAAAAATCATTTTCACCTCGTTCGCATTTGAGAATAATCAAAAGCGAAGACGGACGAAAATAGGTATCGTTTTCAATACGATCCGCCGAGCATTTGCGAATAACCCCCCAGGGTTTAGTAGAATTTCGTAAGATTTTGTAAAATTCAGTTCATCCAAAATGCCTAATGAAACGTGATCATTTTTGTCCCAATGGAAAACCACATTCCACATTAGAAACGTATCACAATGAATCGTCTCATGACAGATGCGAACTGTGTACTGTATCATGAGACATGCAGTTGACCCCATTCAAGCGGGCAACTTATTCTCTAGATTCATCCAGATATTTCTTTTAAAAAATACACCCTGACAAGACGATATTGCCTATATAGCCTGTCAAAATAGGGCGTGTATCTTCGTTAAGAGCAGGGGTTCCCAATCTTTTCTATACAGCGACCCCCCTTATACACTACAGGTTATAGGTACTAGTTTTGCGACGCCTCTCATAAAAGTACACAACGGAACAAAGCACATAGATATGTGAACTGAACCTAAGCTTACTGAAAACTTACTATAGGGTTTATCAATAAGGATGGGTCGACTCTGCAATGCAATAAAACAAGATCTGTTCGAATTAATGTCCGCCGCAGTTTCTCATCATGGCACGAATCCGAGTGGTCTAATTTGCCGCATAGATCCGGCTGAATTTAAGCGATGGCATTGGCTATGTTGGGTTTAAGGACATCGGTCGATTGCGGTTTATTCGCATTGAGCTGCGACTTCAGGCAACCCCACAAGAAAAATTTAGCGAGGTTATCTTGGTGGCCAATTCACGTCACCTCTGCTACAGATAACCATACCCTCCATGACGTTTGCTATGTCGTCTTGCTGAAACCACATGTCATCTACCTGCATATCGTTCAATTTCGGCCAAAATAAATCGGTTAGCATCGTTCTGTAGCGCTCGCCTTGATAATAATAGCTTTGGCAACGTCATTTTCAAGACAAAGTATGCAGCAATGACACCGCGCGCGGCCGCTCTAAAATCCACACCAAACAACTTTTTATGGATGAATTGCTGCCTTATGTGTGTTGGTGTTGTCCCATATAATACGGCAATTTGGCTTGTTAACATTGCCATTCATCCAAAAATGCGAGTTGTCGCTAAACATGATTTTTCGGCATTCGGCTCGGAGCCATGTTAGCGAAAAAACGGTGTCTATGGTCTATGGTCATTTCATTGTCATTAACTCGCTCGTGGGTCCTGCTCACGGACTGCGGCAATGTTCTTGGCCGATCTGGCGTGCCTTTGTAGTACGGCTTGATTGCTTACCGAATTTGGCCACAAAACGTTTGAAGAGCCACCGCGTCTGCCGTAAAAATGCGCAACGTTTGCACTGACCAACACTCATTTTAAAACGTGCAACTTGCCAGTGTTTTAGCATCACTGAACAGTAATCCCACAGAAGGTTGTGTCCGTACCGGCTTGCGCACAGTTATAGGGAATCCCTGGTTTAGAGGAAAACACCCAGAGCTCGTTGGGGAGGTTGTTAAATTATGTGGACTTTGCAGTGAAATGCATCTCATGGGGTGACAAGGCGATGGGTTCCTATCTACCAGCAGAACATGCCTTAATGAAAATGAGTGTTTTAATCTTCGAGGGGTGCATATGGCAGTTGAATAAATTTTCGCAACCAAAAGCAAGGTGTTCTTATATCTACATTGGATTGAATAAGGTACCTTTAGAATCCTTTTCTATGCCTGCTCTATGTTCTGTCTGCGAATCTAGTCCCGATTTAATTCTACTTATTTTTTCGTTTGGTTTTGAACTTTTGAAACTACTATTTCCAGGATGCTTCAGTACCCTAATGCTGCCACAGAGTCTTATAAAGGGATTTACATATATTACAGCAGAGTTTTGTTTTCTTAAAAACACTTTTCTAGTTGTGCCAAATTCATATGCTGTTATATAAAAAAAAAGGATTTTCTTATTTCGAAGACCTCCTTGGCAATTTTAATGAGGGACGCGTCTTAAAATGTCTATTTCTATTCCATCTTTCCAGTGAATTAGTTGCTTAAATTTCAACTCATCGTAAAGTGGATTGTCCTGCTTTTTCGGCCGAAATGTCCATTTTAAATAGGGGACATTTTCCATTCCTTACCACAAGATTAGAATGCTCTTCTGCACTCTTAATCCGCTAATAATTTAGATATGCAACAAATATTTAAACAACCTTGTGTGATATACTGATATTGATATCACTGTGGTAAAGCACTCTGTGTGGTAAAGGTAAGCCTTTCCTATTTGGAAAAGCATCTTCACATCCCCAACAACATGCAAATAATTATTATTCTCCCATCAACTGGCACTCTAGCTCAAATTCTCTGGAAACAAATTGAATAGTTTTCCTCAAGCCACCAATCATCGTCATCGTTAAACAAACAATTTGCCTCCGTCCAAGAGTTGTCATCCTCCCTATACATATCCCAGCATAATTGAATCTGACGCATATTCTCCAATTAACATTCGAAGCACTACCGGCAAATGTACTGTACATCCTCATCCTCTGCACCATCTTAACCAATTCCACATTAAGATTGCCACATGGATAATCCTTTCTCTGACACCGAAAAGCTCTCCAGTCTTCGTTCTCTGTTTAATCTAGGATAACCTAATTCCTTGTCCCAGTCGCAGGGAGAAAGTAAAAGGATCTCAGAGTCGGAGTCAGAATCAGAACCAAACAATGTGTCGATTGTCATATGGTGCACAGGCACACACACTCAAAACAACGCAACCGTAGAAAACGCTTTAAGAAATCCAAACGCAAGTCCTGTATGCTAGCTTCACCAGGATATATGTACCTAACCTACAGCTCATTGCTGGTAGAGGGAAGATGTCATTTGTCGTCTGCCATATTCCCCCCAATTTATCTGCTGCATATAGCAGTCTTTATGAAACTGTCGGAACATGTTTCCCTTTTCGGCACGTGTCCGGATTTCAAGATTCCCATGCTTTTCACATTGAGAAATACATAAATCATGGCGAGGATATAAGTAAAGAGTGTTCCTTATGTTCTGCCATAGCTCTTTCGAAAGTCCTTATTCTCGTATGAATGTGAATAAAAAAAATATAGCCGACATCGACACGTTCCTTATAGGCTGCTCCTACTCCTTCCTGCTAACGATTGGTATACTTGTGTTGGCTCTGCGTTCTGTTGCGGTTCACAAATGTCATCGGCTGTTCGTTCGAGTGCGTGTTGCTCGCATCTCACTATATGTACACATCCCTATCAAAGGAAGGAAAAATGATAAGCCGCACGTCGTGGTATATGATAACAAGAATGTATACACGAAATGGTAGAACGCACCAAATTGAACTGTTAAAATAAATTCGAATAACAAATGGAATCCTCTCGATGCGGAATTTATGTGTGCCTGGTTTTTAAGCCTTAAATACGTTGTTATACCGTATTTGTTTGTGTCTCCTCCGGCTCATCCAATGCCCTTAATAATATGCGCTAGCGCTTGTTGAACGAAAGGATCCTGGTATAGTTGTTGTAGCATCTGTGACAAATTGTTCGATTCTATTGCAGAGAACAAGATGGCAATTCTTTAAGGATATTCATTGCGAAAAAGACCAACATTACATATGGATGCGTGATGTAGAATCGAATGTCAAATTTAAATTTAGGAGGGCAGTTCAATATTTCAAAATAGCATTTAGATGTTTCACATGTCTTCAATAAAGTGAAATTGAAAACGAATGATACATCCGAGTCGTCATTGCAGAGACACATACATATAGACTGATCGATGTACGACTTTAGGATTTATGGGGAATCATTAGGAGTAACATATCGTTTGCCATAAATTGGGTGTGGTGTAAAAAACTTGGAAAGGGTAGGTGGTAGTAAAATGGTGGCGGAAAGTAAATAAACAAATTTACGAAAGTCCACATCACACAGATGCGAGTATTATGTGTGTGTTGCTTGATTGCAGGATGTAAAGGATATTGTATAGGAATAATGTCGCCACCATACGTACTACCTGGAAGTTTACATTCATGGGTCCGTTTTTAAAGATAAGAATGGAAGCTGAATGGCTTCAAACAATTGCAAAAGTTTGTTGTAAGGGTGCTTCCTTCCGAATGACTGCTCTTTAAAAAAGGCCAGCATTTTTTTGTTACCTAAAAGCGCGAAAACGACTGGACTGATTTAAATGAAAGTTGTTTTGAAATGTTTCTTAAGACTCCGAGATGGTTTTAGGCTATGCCGTTCGTTGTACATTGACCAAAATGTAATTATTTTTTACTGCCCTGTCGGGCTTAAGAAAGGCCGGCCCACTTAGGTTAGGTTAGGTTAACGGGATGGTGAAGCTGAGTAGCCTCCTCTTCACCCCACTTAGGTCCTTGTGGACCCATTGTGTTGTGATACACTTCGAAGGGGTTAGCCGTGTTGTACTTTATTTCATCCTTCCCGTGGTTACTCGACTTTGTCCAACCATCTCGCTGCCCTCAGAAACCTGTAAAGATTGGATATTGAGATGTTAGAGAGTTCTTGGATATCCTGGAAGCGGTAACTTCCAAGTGTTCTATTCCTCAAGTGACAGAGACTCGGGCAGTGACAGAGAAAGTGAGGGGTGTCCTCGTGGGCCTCTTCATCACCGCACTCTCTACAAATGTCGTCGTTCTTAAGATTTAGTTTCATTGTATGGCTTCTTGAAGGTTGTGACCAGTGAGGGCGCCAACAATCTTAGACAGCGATACTCTATCGTATCGCAGAAGTTTGTTGGTCCTGCTTTTGTTGTACTCTGGCCACATCTTCGGTGATATGTCACAGGTGGTTAGTGTTTTCAACCTGATGTTGGCTTTCATTCGGATCTTGTATTCCACTCGTTCTCTGAGACTGCAGATTGGTGGTTTGATCGACTGAAGTGCCTGGTCTAGGTCCATTGCATAACCTTTTCTTGCCAGTTCGTCAGCCCTCTCATTGCCGGTTATGTCCCTGTGTCCAGGAACCCAGCAGAGATTCGAACTATGCTGCGAGTCAAGAGCCTTGAGCTTTTCGCGACTGCGGCGAACTAGCGTGGATTTTATCTCATTATTAGAGATTGCCTTGATAGCCGCCTGGCTGTCAATAAATATGGTAATATCATTCCGTGGTACTGCCATTATTGACACCATGCTTGCCTCACCGCCAGTACCTCAGCTTGGAAAACACTACAGTAGTCCGGAAGCCTGATTGAACTATGTATGTTGAGTTCCTCTGAGAATAGTCCGGCGCCAGTTCCACATTCCATCTTTGATCCATCAGTGTAGATGGCTATCGATGTCGTTTCCGTGGGTTTGTTCCTGTCCCATTCTTCCCTGCTCGGAAACTGGCAAGAGAATGGTTTATCGAAGTCTAAGTAAGGTGACATGTAATCAGAGTTTATGTCACTCCCTACGTGTTCCTTGAGGATTCGCGCATGTCCAAATAAACTGGGGATCCAGCATTTTGTCTGGCTTATCCTCAACGCACTTTTGGAAGCCGATTCTTGCATGTATGGATCTATAGGTAGCATGTTGAGAAGCGTTTCCAACCCAGCAGTCGGTGTTGTTCTCAACGCACTAGTTGTTCCTATACATGCCAGTCTTTGTATTTTTGTTATTGCCTTTAGATTGGTTACCTTGTTTGTGGCTTGCCACCAAACTATATTGCCATATGTGAGGCCCACTTAGGAAACTATTTTCTTAATGATCCATGTGATCTAGGCTATACCAGCGCCGAGGGTATTCTTAGCTTTATAAACGGCAACAAATGGTTTCCATGAATCGAGTAGCCAGTAGAAGAATAACTCACCAAATCCCAGTATGGTATGTATATGCACAATGGACCTACTAACGGTCTTATTTCTTCTCTCACTGAGAGCCACTTTAAACAAACTAACTATAAATAAGCTTCATTAAGGACCATTCACATGAAAGTGACCAACTACCTACGAACAAACGAATATTCGCAAGTTTTGACAGTCTGTTCACATGAACACTTTTCTAGGTCGCAGCAGTTCGCGAATTGAAGCCATCAGTTTCTACCCGCAATGTCTAGTTTGAGGTTAAGTTCAAACGAATGTTTTATTCGCTAGCTTGTGGAATGCGAATTAAATGATGTCGATTGCGAATAAACTTTGATAATTCGCGCCAAAGGTGTTTTCGTTCGCGGCATAAAGTTTGTAATTCGAAATTTCATCATTTAAACTGTTTATAAACTTGTTTTCTTAATACACTTTGATGGGCTGATTAATTATCTTCCTCTTGGAATAATTTAATGTGCAATTTAATGTTTCTAAATTTAGAAAAATTGGTTTATTCGCAGTTCATCAATTCGTTCGTTCGCTCCCATTTGAATGGTCCTTTACTGACTGTTAAGGTCTACTTCGAGAAGTTGTGAAAAATCTAAAAAGCGATCCCGACGGATAACGACATGTCATTCTATGACATAGATGACGCTGTAGAAAATCTTACATTCGGGATGACATGTTGTCGAAAAAACTCGTTAATCAAGTCCAAATTGCAATGGGTGCTGTGAAATAACGCCGAGCGAAATAAGGCCGAATTTCGAAATTCTAATTTCTAAATTCAGCTTTATTTCCCATTGTGAAAGCGACATAATGCTTTTTTTAAAAGTGAAATAAGGCCGAATCATATTTACAATTTGGCGTTATTTCGCTTTCATAATGGGAAATAAAGTCGAATTTAGAAATTCGGCCTTATTTCGCTCGGCGTTATTTCACGGCACCATTGCAATGATGCGCGATCCAAATCAGTCACCTGAATGACACAAAAATCGTGTCCGATGACAGGCGATCACACAGGATTCCTCTTTAGGACATAATTCGGACATCAGTATGTCATCTAAATAAACGATTGTGTACTATAGAAATATTAAATACCATCGGGACAATGCAAAAACTTTTGTGCGTTTTTGTTTAATAAAAAACTATGTTTTACATGACAGTTCACTAGCATGACAGTTCACCAGCCGCACTTAATATTGAACATCAAATGGAGATGATTCTCAAATATTATTAAACATTTAACTGGCCTCAACTCCAAAAGCCCAAATGCGTTTCGCCCCGATGATGATTCTCAAATACACTCATAGATTAACGTATATTTTTTTTATAATTAAGAATGCATTTAGATATCTAAAGCTAAGGAAAAAAAAACAATCAAAAAATGTGTATTCCGTGTAACACGCCAACCCCTTTAAAGTATGCAGTTTGACTATCTTTCGCAATTTATTTCACTTGCGAAACACACAAATACTCCAAAGGATATATATCTCGACCCTGCAAAATCCTTGTATAACCTCTTACCGCATTAAGCCATATACACACGGAATTTGCAATCTAAAATGAAAGTAAACAATTTCTTCCGGGTAAGTGTTAATAAATCTGGATTAAAACGAACACAAGGCAGGTGCTGCTGTTTTAATTTTCAACGGTTAGTTCCGCCCACTATCCTTCTTTCCTGTTTTTTTCTTTTTTTTTGTTGTTTTTGGCGAAAGCGCACATGCAACAAAAACCTTCGAAACAGAATTTCTTGAATTTCTTTTGCGCATTGTTTGCATTAATTAAATACATATTTTTATTGCTGCAGTTTTCCCAGCGTGGAAGCAGCTTAACAGTGATTTCTGAACTCACCCCAATGGCTGGGTGGAGTGCGGATGACCGTGTTTACATTCTGTTTGCGGGTATGCTCCTTTGACTTTATGATCCCGGTAAATCTGTTATTTTATTACTTTGCTATACTTTTTACATTTTACCAGGTATAAGCATACAGCTCGATAAAGTTGTAGGATATCGCCTGTGGAAGTGGAAGCGCGTCAAAAGCCTGTTGGCGAAAATTAAGTTACTCTGAAATGTATTTTGTTTGCATCGCCATCTTTACAGAGTATAATTCCTCAAAAGTCCTTAAAAATCTCGTCTTTTAACTTTTCAGTGTGTGGACTGAAGCAAATAAGATTTTTATTACTGACACCCTCAAAAGTGTTGTGCATTTTTTTTTCTGGGTGATGGGAGAGGGAGTAGGATTCTCATTCATCCATAAACGTCCACTGTGTCCGTCCATCGACTTTGGTTTGTCAGTACCCACCTACCTACTGACTTGTCTGTTTTTTACGAAGCATTTTAACAATAAGCTCTTAAGAAGGAAATAAAATTTACGTCCACTCTGGCTCAAGGATATACGTCATATTCTCATGCGCAAGGATACACAATTCGTGCTTCATAGCCAGGGACACGGAGAAAATACCATTAAAGAATTTTCATTGTCAGTTCTTACGAAGAGGGAGAGAGGGTATGCGAGATTCCATCTACTAATAAATCGTTTTATGTTGAACATCATTATTATAACAGGAAATTATAGCAAATTTGATGGTTAAGCTTATAAACACTTTTAATTTCCTCTTTGCTTGTATACCTACTTCCTACTACGATGAATGGACAAATTGCAAGAATGAACAGTACAATGTCTATGGCTGTAACGGGAATGCCAGATAAGGGGTACTTGTCAGTTTAAAAACGGTTCTGTGCATTAACCCCTTATAAGCTTGAGGAAATTGTTTTTCAAATTTCCATTAAGGATGCTTAGCGGGAGGGTCTGATGATTGTTTTGCATTGATGCGATTAATCGAAAATGTGTGTCAATATATGGAATGACTAGACTGTTATTAACATCAATAGAACAGTATGTATTGAGTTAAAAAATGCATGTTTTTTATAATCTCTTGTTGGAACTGATTTGACAGAACATTTTGTAAATTAAAGTTCGGCTTCGGCCATGTGGTTCTGGTTTTAATCTTCTCTGATCTAACTGCTGTACCAGACAGGAGTCCGTGGCATTGGGGAAGTTCAAGTATCTAGTTTATTAAGTCTGACAGCTGACTGACTTGATGTTTCTGAGTTCTTATTGGCTGGGATTCGTCACGT
The DNA here is from genome assembly GCA_949372485.1 of Cheilosia soror. Lineage (NCBI taxonomy): Eukaryota > Metazoa > Arthropoda > Insecta > Diptera > Syrphidae > Cheilosia > Cheilosia soror. Next base: position 88,160,164 of record OX443563.1, read on the forward strand.
GAGCAGCTTTCTCTGTTTATGGAGGGGTAGCCGACAAATCTAGTCACGAATTTCGTGACTGAGTACTAAGTTGACATTTCTATATGTCATCCGCGGAGAATTTGACATTTAAAATTTGCCTTGAGAGAGCACAAAGCTAGTGGATATACCTAACCAAAACAAACAAAACCAAAATAATGAGGTAATAAAAGTGACGATTTGTAGACTGGAACACTCTTTTGATGCTCCCTCCGTCAAGATCTGACGTTCACGACCAATTAAGTTAGTTTTTGCGTTCAGGTTACACTTAGTCCAGACAAATCTAGGCTGCGTTCCAGGTTTGACTATTTTAACTACAGCGTTGACAAGCTGTGACAGTTCGAAGGAGGGGAAGTTAACTAAATTAACTAGAGGCAAAAGTGTGGTTCATTTCACTCATACTACAACATGTCATTAGTAACAATAGCTGTCCCAGATTCCAAAAAGTAAATAAATAAACAATCGCTGTTAATTTAGTTAAAATAGTCAAACCTGGAATGCAGCCCTAGTCGACTTAAGTCAACCAGATACTTGAATGTGCCCATTGTGTCACGTAGAGCTGTCAAATTGAAATATATGCATCCAAAACAAAGGTGTTGCTATTCGGTCGTTGTTCGGAATACGACTATGTAACGAAATGTCAAAGTTGAAGTTGAGGTATATCATGTGACTCGCTTCGCTCGCGGCAATGACTTTAAGCACCAGTATAATCATTTTCGGACATTATCTTTATAAACAGTTTTTAATGAAAATATAACTACGTTGCGTTGATTACGTAGCCGTGTCCCGCACATCGGTAAATGTCAGTCAGTAGCAAATAGACGGCCGAATAGACACTTCGCCAAAGCAAACAGTGTATAATTATTTCAATTTGACAGAATGACTAGGGCCGGAACTATTGCGCTTAGCTAGCGTGGTGGGTTGGTCAATAGTGAGACGTTAGCGACATGCCAATGTAAGTTATGTGGTTAGAGCCATTATTGTATCGCAATGTATATTGCCGAGTGGCTCACGTGTTTGTGAAAGGAAGTAGACACAATTAATGGAAAGAAGAACATTCGCATTTTTTTTTTACGTGTGAAAATGTAGATGTCTGTCCGCTTATCACAAAGGTTCATCCAATTGAAATGAAACTTTTTCAGAACGATTGTCAAAAATGTACAATAGATGGCGTGAATACATAGAATCCTTACAAGCGGACTGTCAGAGAATACCAGCCCGGGGGTTAGACTGATTCGGTCACTCCTTCGCCATCGCCAAAGACTAACTGCCACCTGAAGAAGCTGACTACATCAGTCAACTTCGTTTCGACATTTTTAAATATCATCGTCAGAGGCAATAGATGGGGGCTTAGACTGTTTCGGCCACCCTTCGTCTTTGTTTCCCTGAAACCGTACTGAGACTCAATCCTTTGGGAAGTTACGATTAAAGTCTTTGGAGTATAAACCACTGCGGGTAATCCTTCGAGAGTTTTCATAAAAACCGTCGGCAATGAAATTTGGCAAGTATTTAAATACTGCACTAATTTGGGGTATCGTATTAGCCCATACCCAAAATGCTTCTTCAAGTAGACCAGGCAATTAGCAAAGTTTTTATACGAAGGTTCGGTAAGGTTAGTGGGTTGGCAAGACAGGAGAAACCTGTACGTGCCACACTTAGATCAATGAAGTTCCGTTGTGATGCCCTAGGGGTTTATGAGCCCCTACACACTGGAAACCTGTAAGAAAAACCTACCCGTTTTATTTACAAATTTAAGTAGGTCATTAATGGACCTGTCTGAGAGTTCTTCTGAATCCTCGAAGAAGTATAAATACCAAGGATTTTATTTCTTATGTGGCACAGCTTTGGGCAGTGACAAAGGAAGTGTGGGGTGTCCTCATGCACCTCCTCATTACCGCATTCTCTGCACAGGTCATTTGTACTGATTCCAATTTTCTTGGTATGGTATTTCAGCATGTTCTGTCCGCTGGTAATACCCAATTCAATTGTACGATTTTTTCAGTTTTATTTTTGTTGTAGATTGGCCACATTTTCCTGGTTATGCCACAGGAGTCCATCTCCATGCTCCGCCATTGGTATTTTGTTCCCAATCGTCTGTCTAAGATTATAGGGGGGAATCATTACTGTGATCTCGGCCTGGTTTAGTTCAAGGGCGGACCCTTTTCTTGCCAGCTCATCGGCTTTTTTATTTCCAGACACAACTCTCTGCCCGGAAACCCAGCATATCCTTCCTTACGTTGTGCTGCGCGTCAGGAACGTGTAGCTCTTCGCGACAGCGACTTACAAGCTTTGATTTTAACCCCACGGCAGAGATCGACTTTATTGCAGCTTGACTGTCAATGAACAAGGTAATATCTGCATGAGGTATTGCCATCATTGCAACCTGTTTAGCAGGTGTTATCACTGCCGGTACATCAGCTTGGAATACGCTGCCATAATCAGGAAGCCTGATTGAATTGGATAGTCCGATACCTTCCGAGTAGAAAACCGCGCCAACGCTCCCGAATATTCTAGAATGCCATCATTGCCTTTTTTGTTCTTTCGTTAATGTTGAGATTCCAGTTTAATTTTCGATCTACGATAAATCCCAGGTATTTGGCACTATCGAAAATTATTAGCTTCAATTGTTGGCAGGCTAAATTCCAGAATTGCTTTTTTTTTTGGTAAATATTCCGTTTTATATGGGTTTGCACTGTCAGTATCAGTCAGCATATGCAAATCCTCTAACTCCACTAAATTCTAGTTCAATAAAGATCTCGTTTACCACAATAACCCAGAGTAGGGGTGAGGAGTGCCTCTTGATTCAGATACCTTCGTTTGTACATCTCCTAGTTCTGAGATAATTAGTCTATTTTTAAGCATACACGATACACATTATCCATTTGATGATAACGCCATAGAGGTATTCACTTTAAGGTTTATAAGAACTCTTTGAACTGCGTCTGTTTCGACATTGTTGAACGCTTCTTCAATGCACAGAAAGGCTGTCAGAGTGTATCCTTTAACTTTTAGTGTTTTCTCGAGTGCTGTTTCAACAATTTTGCCCTTTGTATAGGAATGTTGGGCCAGCGAAACTATAGTGGTTTCACGAAGTGGCTACATTTTTTTTTTCATCTAACACCAAAAACAGCAAAACGATTTCCTACTTAAAAAATACGGTCCACGATCCATGGCATAATAATAATTTTATTAAAAATCACTGCAACACTATTCGACCATTCAAACTGTCAAATAATTCATGAACTTTTTCTATCTTTCGACCAATAATCATAAATTCTCTTGTCGCCATTTTTTTTTCTTCTCAGACCATAAATCTATACTATTGGCCCTTCTCCCAATACCGGTGGTTCAATGATCGGTTTGTGGACGCTCTGTCAGTCAACCAGGTAAACCCGGGAATTTTATAAAAAAGAAACAACTAACATCCATAAAAATGGATAACGGTTATTATAACGATTTTTCCATTCACTTCACATTCACACTAACACCACTCCAAATACCCTAAAAGAGCATAGTGTCGGAAGAATTGCCCTCGTTATTGACAATATTCCATTGAAGCTGTTTTTTTTTATATATTCGAGCTGCATTTTTCATCAAATGTCCCTTGCGATGGTATTCCCATGAATTTAGTTGTCACCTTGATTTTTATTTTATCATACAGAGAACTATGAAGTTAGAGCAGTTTTTATAGGATGCCACATATACACGTATATACGCTTTACGAATAGATCCATTTGGTATTTATTTATTCATAAATCGCAATGGTGCCATCTACATCTAGGACACCTTTATGTGTCATAATGAAATTCAGAACATTGGATACAAACAAAAAAAGGATACACTGAGCAACGGTGTAGATATGAACGTGTGCGTTCCAAGATTGATTGTGTCCAGGAAAATGAATCAAAATATAGAGAAAAAAAAAAAACGAAATAAACTCCTGGCAGTTAGACAGTTGCCGGTCCTTTGTCGAAATGAAACCACACACAGTAAACTATTTGGCAGGTCATAAATCTATCCAGGACACTCCGCCCCATGTCCGAGTCATGATGATATGTATACCGGATAAGAGTCAACTTGGGCAATTGGAAAAATTGAAAACTTTCAGACAACGGTGCAGTCAAAAAGGAAGCAAAGGGGGTGACGGAACAAGCAAAAAGTGAAAAACCAAATAAAACCCCTCACACACGACGTCTTTCATGATTTCAACTAAAGGACGTGTTTGTTCGAGGTTTATGGTTCTTTTTGAAGATTAGATAAACAGTGAGCCATAAAAGTTATGAGACGACAATAATTGGTGACCAGTACATTTATAACGTATTCTGTGTCATGAGAAGGATAATCATGAGACTTCTAAGGTGCAAGAATCTGAGACACAAAAAGTAGACACACTAACTACTACTACACCGAGTCCTAGTAAAAAAATATTTCTCTTGCAGCTTTTCAGGCAAAAAATTATTAAGGAAGTTAAACTTCATCAGAAGCGTGGGAGACATCAAAGAAAACATTTTTGTTTTTTTTAAATCTAATACAAATTCTAGAGCCAAGTTGAAGTTTTTTCAGTTAGTATAAAGATTATCTATTTTAAAAAATAAAATAAATAAATAGTTTGGACTAATAGCGCCCTAAGCCTAGCTTCTAACAAGTTAACAGCCATTCGTTTATGTGAATTATTTTTGAATCGAATTGGCCTATAAATTTATGCTGAATCCAAAGCTTTCTCAGGAGAATTATACTCTCGGATGTTTGACAGGCGTTCCCGAGAGATGGCGCAGTGGAAAAAACCTGATGGTGTAATTCGTGTTTGTGGTCCAATTGGTGGCGGGACAGCTTCTTCGTATCCAAACCGGATTGCCGCTAGATGGACTAAGCTGCAAAGCTGCAAGGTCTCCAGTGCTGTGCTAGGGGATGAGAGTTAATTTTAACGATTAGTTTAGCGAAGATGCAAGATGTATCTTTACCATAACTCTCTGCTTAGTAGAGGGTATATCAGGCTACCCAGATACCAGCCATGGTTCCTGGATTAGAGCAATGTCACGTCTGTCCGGACGAGGCCGACTATCATCATTAAATGGATACTAATTTCGATTGGTGGAGATTAATCTGCATTGGCGGCATTGCTGTCTGATACAGATTTCTCCACGGTATGGAAGCGTCAAGATCCTCTGATGGCAAGTCCGGTGTCTGCCGAGGATGATGCTGTGAAGCCGGAACTCATGTCTCTTAAACAGCTTCATCGTGCTCTCTAGTTACTCGTATTTGCTTTTTCTACTGCCAACGCTAGTCAATAAATATTATGGTTTATGCTGTATTTTCATTTCGAATTCGAATTCGATTTTTGGTCTTTTCGAAATGTCATTAGATGCAGGCTTATTGCTTTATAGAAGAAGTATCAAACGTTTTTTCATAATTAACTCTCAAACGAAGTTCCGAGTTTAAACTTCGAAAATTAAATCGATTTCGAACATGAGTTTTTAGTGAAACTAGGGCGGAGTTATATTTAAAATAAAAGTCCTTGAGCCATATTTTATAATGTTATCCACTGTCCTGTTTTTCTTTTAAACATTTTTGCATTCAGAACTACATTTTCGAATTTTGCTTTCCTTTTCGAATTTTCTAAATTTTTTGATTCGAAAGTGTTATTTTTTCGAACTTTCATTTTTCAATGTGTGAATTAGAATGCTAATTATTTCAACCCTTAATCCCCATGAGAAAATAATTTAAAATATCCTACTGTCTCGTTTAGTTACTTTTCTACCAAACTGTGCGCCTGCCAATGAAAGTTTGGTTAAATGTATGTAGTTACCTATATGCCGTTCTTCACCCAGTGGACTTCGTTTCCTTTGCAGTTCTCACTCTCGGATATCCTTTCTTGAAAACATCAGATATTTTGGCACGAACAACACACCAAAATGAGAGTGCACTACATTAAGGAGACAACAAGACGACGACGACAACGACGACGAAGCCGCCGACCGCCCGCCACCCAACCGCAGCGGAACGAACCACTGTGTGCAAGCAACCTGCCAAAAAGTATTATCCTGCTGAGAGACGGCAAAAACTCAGTGAGATTTCATGAAAGGATTTGTATTAGGTTTTGTCTCATTCGAAGGATAACCACTCGTACGCCCAAGGACATAATTTATGACTCGATTTGATGTTGTTTTTTTTTTTCATTTATGTGTTAACTCGGTCAGGCGAAATTCAGAGCATACGTTGTTGGACGAGGTGACTCTGTGGATACCAAGGCAAACACCAAACACATTCTCACCAAGTATAGTCCGTATAACCATCCAATTGGTGTTGAGTAGTGAGTACTGGTACATCTACTGCACTTGTATACCTAATTGTCAACCACTCATTTATTTTGAAGTGATTCACTGACAGGATAAAGGATTTGTTGCTAGGTTTGCGTTTTTTATTATTTTTTTCTTCCGGTTGTGGCTCCAGACAGTCCAATTTCTCATTTAGAGAAGATGTAGTACATAAGTATCTTCGGAAAGAATAAATGCGGAAGGATTGAGTGTGCCACTTGGAAATTAGGAGCAAATTCATTAGAATGAATGATTCGTACCGTATAATGCAATGGCGACGATAGTTGTGTCTTGACGGTCGGTGGTGGAAGGATGCCAGTTTAACTTGTCGGTTTGACGCAATGGAATGTTGGCTTGAGATGGATGTTGGTGATTTCGGTGAGTTGTCTTTTGAGTTTATGAATGCAGTTAAAATGAAAACCGTGCGCTGGTGGTGTTTGATGATAGCAACTAGAGTGCAGGTAGTATTTGTGAGAGCTCTTGGATTGGCAGTTGGTTTCATTGGGCGATTTCATATTAGACATAGTCTTTAGGTCACAAAAATAAGAAAAAAAACCCTCACAAATGAAAAGTTGTGAAGAAAGAACTGCAAGTGCAATGGTAGGTGGGTAAATGGGTGCTCTTTGAACGGTTGCCACAGCTTAACTTAGACCATAAGTTGGGTCCTTTTTAGATATAGGAGAACCGAATACGTCAGTAGAGGCACACCCCAAGGAGGTGTTATTTTACCATAGTAAAAAACAAAATACTAAAAAGTTGAGAGATAGAATGAATTAAGGTGGTCGTCTATGCGGACGGCATGGTTATATTGGTATTAGAAATGTTTCCTCCCGGACTTAAGATAAGATAATAAGACCAAAATGGCCGACTTTAGACATCCTCGCCTAAATGGCCAACCGCTCTCCTTATCGTCCAGTGCTAGGTATCTGGGAGTGTTCTTGAATCCCAAGCTCAACTGGAAACTCAACATCGAACAAAGGGTTAAGAAAGCATGTAAAACTTTCTATGCTTGCAGCAGAACATTTGGCAAAAGATGGGGTTGGCAACCAAAACTGACCCTTTGATGTACACAGTCGTGGTACGACTAATCCTCATTTATGGGTCAATATTCCGGTGGCCGGCTCTAAGAAAGGCTTACAACGTAACCAAACTGAACAAAGTCCAAAGAATGGCATGCATAGGCATCACAGGTGCTCTTCGGTCAACACCGTCAAGGTCCGGGGTGGTGGTATGTGAAACCCTGCGGCCATAGCAAAATTTTGCTTTATCTATCACGAGAACTAGTACCACCCTCAATGAATTTTATTACTCCTAAAATGCTTATTAAAAAACATTCTGAAGTCGAATTTTCTTCAAGATCAAAATGGCAAGACAGAAGGTTTAGCAGGGACTCAAATTTAATTGCGAGTGTATTTTCCGAGTCTCAGAGCAAAAATATAGACATATTCATTGATAGTTAAGCTGCCATCAAGGCTATCGTCTCAATAAATCGTATAACCTAAAAAATAGTTTTATAATGTCGAGTTTTTTTCTACTGCGCCACCTCTCGCGAACGTCTGACAAACATCCGAGAGTATAACTGTCCTGAAAAAGCTTCTCAATTCAGCCGTTCGGACTCGCCATAAAATTGTAGGTCCCTTCCATTCGTCCCAAAAATAGAAACTCACACAAAACGAATGGTTGCGAGAAGCTAGGCCTAGGGTGTCTACCGCCTGTTGCGCCAGCTATTTAATTATTTATTTTTATGTCGAGACGAGCTGGCCTCATTTGATCGGTTCAAGGTTACCCTGATTTGGGTTTCAGGTCTTAGCAAAGTTTATGGAAACGAACAAGCTGACGAGCTAGCCAGGCAAAGGCAAGGTTCAGCTCCGTTCACGGAATCAGTCCGAAACTACCGAACTTTAACATATCCAGAAGGATGTGACGAACCTACAGTTCGGAAAAAACAAACTACCTTCTAGGTAAGACACGAAGACGTATCGCCAGAATAGCAGCAATCACTAAAGGCCTATAAAGGACCATATGTGATTTTGATCAAATTAAGCATCCCGCATAATACACACTGTCGCAGTTGCAATGACGCAGTCGAAAAAGAAACTCTTACTCACTACCTATGGGCCTGTTCCTCGGCCTGCACAGCACTAGCTAGAACCAGACAGCGATCTCTGGGAAAACCATTCTTTGACTCCCTTGAAGACCTCCTCAAGAGTTGAGAACTGACAAGCTTTCTGAATTCCATAGATCTAAATCCCCCCGTCTTCGACAGACTTACAACAACCAAGCCAAAAGAGTTTGTGGGAAAAAAACGGCACATATAGTGCTAACTTGTGTTTTCTCAACCGCCACACCTACCTACCTACTTGGGTCTCTTGCGGAAACCTGTTGGAGACAGAATTTAATCCCTGTTCCACATAGAATGTACAAAAATCTTAGGAGTTCTGGACCTCTGTTATTTCCAGATTCTCCGATTCCTCCCAGAAGTTTCTAACTGAAGAGATAAAGTCTATTGGAACCACCCAGATTTAAGAATGAATCTTTAGAGTTCTTTAAGATCTTTCAGTTCATCAAAGAAGTAATTTTTGAGAAGAGAATCCTCAATCTGTTCGTTTTAAGGGCATTCGCAAAATAGGTGACGAACAGACTCAGTTTTTTCATCGTGCGATTTTTTTTGGAAGCTGTGGCATTAATTCCACATTTTTCATCGAAAATGAAGATGGAAACAAAGATACGGTTACCAAGACAGCTACAAAGATATGAAAAGCTTGTACCAAGTGGAGGTACGGGAAGAGAGCTTACCAATTCAATCAATTTTCACCTTCAAACGCGGAACTTTCGGACTCCGTCAGAGGCAATAGGGGAGGCCTGTTACGGTCACCCCTCGCTTTTTTTTTTACGGAAGATAAATCGCGACATCTACTGTCGGTGCCATATGCAGCAGGTTGTAGTTTCAATCAGGCCTTTCTGCTCAGTACCAATCTGCCATGTGGACGATTGTCCAAGGTAAATAAAAGGGAGGCAGACTGCTACTGTTGCCCCCATCCTTTTTCCAACAGACAATCAATCCACTGGCTTTTGCTCAAGCAGCAAAGCGGACTGGTTGAATCAGCGACCTCTGCTACGCACCAGTCTCCCTCCCTAGTGAAGGCCGCGTCGGAGGCAATAGGCATAGGACAGACTGTTACGGTCGCAATCCACCTTGACCCGAAGACTAAGCCGCAACCAGGGGAAGAAACTTATAAAAGTTTCTCAGGTAGGATACCCAAATTCGCAAATTCCAACAGAATTCCTAAGGTAACACCCGGCACAAAGAACTGTTTAGGCCACTTCCCCCTCCACCCTCTCGTGGTATCTCAATGGACCAAAATTATGGTCTAAGTGTGTCCCCTTCGGGACAGCCACCTTTCCTAACCTAACCTAAGTGGAGGTACCCTTCAATAAGACTTACTGAAGCATCTTCTCCTCTTTTCGAATAACAGCAAAGAGATAGATAGTGCAAGGGACCCTTTTTTGAGTCTGTGTTATGTTCAGGCACATCTGTCCACAGAAACAGAACAGTTCAGTTGGCCACTATCACATTTTTTTTTAAAGATATAAGACGTGTAGTAGATCTTGAGTTGATACTAAAAAAATTCGCAATTCTTAAATAAAAAATAATCCGGCTCCATAAAATTAGGCCCCAATGAAAAAAGCCCCAAAAAAATGAAAAAAGCGCCAAAATTATATATAGGTAGAAAGCAACAAGGCCTTTTTGTAGTAGGATTGGGGGTGATTTTTCATTTATTTTTGGGGCCTTTTTTCCTTGGGGTATAAATTCATGGAGCCAAATAATCCATCTAAGACACCTTCGTCGCCGTAGCCGTATGAAATTAACCCAGCCTTTACTCTAACCAGATGAGTGCCTCAAGCTATCACCCCAAATTCAGATAAAGGACGTCACGGACAACAAATCTATTTATATCTTGCTCCGATAGCTAAACTTCCCGTTCCCTCTACCACCCGCCGCCGGTCATTTGATTGCATTCGAATACATCAAAATTTAGTTCGCATTTTGAGTACCTATCTCTATTTGTGTACAGCGTTACATTTTGTATTGCCCTCACCGAAGAATGATGTAACCTTTTACCAGAACACGATTGATATGTTAAACAATGTTTCGGCCCCAAAACCCGGCGGAGCACTTCAACAATTTCCTCAACCATAATAAACATTAACAAGGGCAACATCTGTTTTCAATTAACCACAATTACAATCGATGGCTTAACATGTACATCCAAAATGATGTTATTAAAATTGCAATTGTATGCATTAATTAATTCCCATAATGTTGCAACCAATGAAGAATGTCACATAGCGGCTTCATTTTCAGTCAGCGATTTATTGTACTTACACTCTGCTGCAGGTCCAGTCTACCGCGCGACAAATTGCTGGGCATTACTGACCGAGATTTCACATTCGATTAGGTTACGCCATATTGGTTACGCCACCTTTTCATATGTGTGTCGTGTGTGACTGTGTAGTATAGTGTAGCATTTTGCATCCTCCCACTAGCGCGACGCAAATGAACTAATATTCGCTAAATCGAAATTAATTCGCCTTTATGACAGCAACACGAACCGCAGGCTTCACAAATGATGTACGCAATTTTGCTTGCATACACTATCCTCCACCTGGATGCACAGTGTTGGTATGGTAGTCCAACATGATGATGTTGGTCAGAGATGGTATAAGGCCAGAGGCCAATTTTCTATTTCAAAACAGTTTTACGCACAGTTATGAGGAGCGAAGGACGACAAAATGCGTTTCTGGTTTGGCCATGGCCATTTGACAGACTGACATAAATCCATTGACCGTGTATCAGAATGGCTATATAGGCAGGACGATACACACGAATGGAAGGTATCGGATGAAGAGTATACGTTTCCGGTTGAAAGAGTCCTTTGATAGGTAGGTGTTTGGTGGGTGTGTCATGCGGAAAGAGTGATATGATGTTTTAATTGTAAAGAGCTTACCATAAAATGTGCGCTTATTTTGAATGATTTTTGCGTATGGTGTCCAATTGGCATTGGCGTTGGCAGAAGCGTGATAGCATTTGAGAATTTAATTGCTCTGTGGGATGGCCATTATAATATGATATGACGATGCGGTACTCTAAATTGGATTTAGATTAATTGCGGCCAATGTTTCGGGCTTGAGCATTCCTATTATGCTAATCGAGCACAAATAGATTTTTGAATGTTTCGGTATACTATGTAAGAGCGGTATAGTTATTAATTTATGTACTTATAGCTATTTATGTATTTAATATTTTAGATGAATATGGACTGGTTAAAAGTGGAAAATAATGTGTTTGCTTTGCGCTACTATAGATAGAGGGTACAAGGCTTCATTCAGTGAAATGTACAATGCGTTTAAAGATATAGATATATTTACCACAGAAGTTGATCCTTATTTTACAACTATATTTGGTTGGGGTTACATCTATGCATTTTTGCATTACGCGCAGCCTTATCGCATTCTGAGATAAGTTTGAAAAAATCGCATCACCACATCTCCGCTGTGTACAACGATGAACGTGTACAGACAACAATCAGGTCCCTATTTCATAAAAATTGACAATTGTATGTAAGTGGCAATTTGTAGACCGACAACTGGAAAATTTTCAAACTTTTGTTTCATAAATAATTAGACAATTGTAAAGTTTTGGTTTAATAAAAAAATTTTCATGAATTTTCCAAAAATTGTCATGAATTTTCTAACAAATTTGTACGGACAGTTTTTTATGGAAGAGACAAAATTTTACAATTTACAGTTTTGTTAGTATTTCCCATAATTCAAGCAAAATTTGAATTTTGCGCCATTTAATACTACAGTGACGCCAACGGAAAAAAGAAGATAACAATGTGACAGCTGACAGTTCGGGGTTAGTAAAAACGGAGCGCTATACAAAAGAACAACGCATTTTCATTGTTGAGCAATATTTTAAAAATAAGGTTTGTAAGCTACAGTCCGTAATTTTCGAACAAAATATGCTTCATCTTGATGGCTTCGTTAATCGTCAAAATTGTCGCATTTGGGGTTCAGAAAACCCACAAGTAATTGTTGAGAAACAAATGCATCCACAACGCGTGACTGTTTGGTGGCGATTTTGTATTCCATTATGTGATTTAAAACTTAAGGAAAAATAACATGTCCGTGTAGAGACCCAATATTTCATAGTCGATTGCTTTATATTTCTCTATCAATTGACTTCTATTTTCCGTATTTTTATTTTATAAGTGCGACTTTATTTTCATTGTTTTACATTTTATATAGGCAAGTGTTGGCATCGCTCAGTACCGATACTACAGTCCGGAAAACAGCAAACAGTTAAAAAATTGTGGTGGACATCTAAAGCATCTCGCAAAGTACTCTCTTATCAGCAATAGACAAGTTTGTCAAAACATCTATATCTAACTGTGTCAAAAATATGACAATGATAAAATAGTCATGAAAAATTTGTCGTTGTATTTAACTGACTATTTTGTCACCTGTCAACATTTTATGAAATGAAAATTTGCCAGACAAGTGCGACAAATTTGTAGAATTGTCACCTGTCAATGTCTATGAAATAGGGCATAGATCAGTGAAAGCTCACCTGGGTGAACTTCAGAAGTTGTGTAACAACTCCAAAGTGCCTAAGCGCTGCTGTGAATTCAGCCGTAAACGATACCTGCGGTGAATAGAAAGACAATCGTTAACGTCACCGCATCTAATGTGTATAATTCACAAATAATATTTGTAAAATAGGTAAAAAGAGCCACTACACGCCACCACATTCAGGAACAAACAAAGGCTAATCAAGGATAGGAATATAATACCTATGTATTCGCCCGTTCCATCATTTCCCACATCTCGACAAACACAAGCAAAAATTACCGTCCGCTGGACGAAACACGGTCAGCAGAGTGTTGTTCGCATTCCAATTGACAGAAGGAGTGCCTTCAGTATTTTCGACGTTCGCACACTCAGAAGTACCAACATCCACTCTGCCAACTACATATTAGCTGCCAAGGTACGGATTACGGATAACTCGACCAGTTTAGTAATGATAAAAAACTGTGGGAAAACTCTACGTCTCTCTCGAGCGACGGATCAAGCTGATTGAATTTGGACATGCAAAGTAAATGCAAAAAAAAAATGAACACGGTTCGTCCTGAACTGCAGCGCCATCGAAAAAAGTAAATAATTTGTAAATCATGCCCTTTGAATAGTTTGGAAACTGTGTTTACATTTTATGAACAATTCAATGACAACTCAAAATTTAATGATTGTTCAAAGCTTTTGTCACTTTGACATTCACTTGTTCGACAACATGCACTATTTTGCTTAATTTTGCCTATCATATTGTGAATCCGTATTTTGTTATAAACAAACTTTATCTAGAGAATTTTTCTATCAAAAGCTTACATTTTTATATAAGTCGGCTCTCACATTGAGGCAACATTCAATAAGCAACTGGCAATAGGAAACACGCAATATTATCGCTTACAATTATTTTACTTTGAATTAAATTAGAGTTCTCACATCAAAGCAACTAAATATCGCTCGAACGAAAAATGTTGCTGATTGCTATTGGCAGGGCTGACTTCGAAGATTTTGAAAAAGTCGCAAAAAAAAGGGGATTTGCGTACAAAAAGGGGCAATACTAATCTACCCAAAAATGGCACAAAAATAAACCCAAAACGAGTGAGTTCACTAAAGTTAAGTGGCTTACGCATATTTTCATCTCGTTCTATCTTATTGTTGCATTGAACATGGTTATAGCTAAATTGTTAATGCCTAAACTTATGACAATAGGACGTAAATAGCTAATAGCTGATACCTCTGATCCCAATTAATTGTGAAGTAGTTTCGTGAAGCATTTATTATGTCACATTTCGTATTTCATACAAAAGGGTGTTTTTTTTTTTTTAAATGGGAAGAACTATCAACGAAATACAGAAAAGGGGCAAATATGGACAATTTTGGAAAAGTGGTCTCATTGGGGATAGAAAGAAAAAAATGGGAAAAATGCAACTTTAGTCGCATAAAGTCAGCCCTGCTTATTGGCAGTTGCTAGTTGCTTACTGCTTGTTGCCTCAATCTGAGAGCCGCCTAAAGCAAACAAATTTAACGACAAAAATGTTACGTATACGCCACAGTTATCGATATATTTGAAAATATGGGATTTGATTACCTGATATCCGTAAGCCAAAATCTTACATTTTTTTTATTTATTTTCTAGATCGTTGTTATATATAGCCTTCATCTCTATAAGTTTTTATTAGCCACGTGTTTTACAATTTCACAATTGATGTCCTACCAATGCCTTCTATGTGCGACTTGAAATTGAAACAACTAGTACAATTTCCTCTTCGCTCATAGATCGCACAACCAAACCACCACTACCTTCACTACGTTTGTAGTCATCAGCTATATAAAGTGGTTCATTTTGAAAGTTGAACTATCCTCATAAAACTAAAATAGTTATTTATTCACACACAACTTATTATAAAGAGTATATAATACGACTTCAGGTTTGCTATCTCCTTTCAAATACAAAACCGTCATTCAGTTGACGGCACAGCTATCGCAGACTAAAACCCTTCTCTCATTTTTAAAGTACTTCTTAAATGTAATCCCCACCCACTCACAAAGTGCCAATTTGTAAAGCTTTCTGTTTGAGTAAGATCTAGTAATTACATTATGCGAACTGCAGTTATCCTTATACAAGAGCTGCCCTCCTTTAAGGACTTAATATAATAACATCCCCTGAGTATTTTATATGTAAATCGCTATACTTCAGTCGTCCAGGGATCTTATGAAACATGAAGTATGTCACCTAAACTATAACTACTTCAGAGCTATATGACATACATTGTATATGTATATCTCTCCTGGTATGGTCCTTTTTCATTTTCCACTGCATTCTATTCCGCACTCATTTTTGCACTGACGCCCATCATATCTCATATTTCACGCCTTCCGCCCCCACATATGCAATGAAGTATTATAACCTGAGCTAGACTCATCCCCCGTGTAACACCGTCCGCGACGCGACGCTCTTATAACCACTAGAAGCTTTTATTAAATTAATTTGAGGTTATGCACCAGTTGGGTGCAGTTGCTACCGTTGGTGTTGGTCTCTAGTGTGAAATTTGCATTTTCATAAAAGTTCAGAAGAAAAAAAAGAAACTGAAAACAGGAAGAGCCTTTCTTCTACACACAGTTTCCTTCCCGTTTGTAATCGTAAATTACAATGCAATGCGTTGGGCATTGCAGAATGAGTTGCAATTCTTACGCCACGCCGCAGTACTACCGTTAGAAAGGAGATCATTAAGTGGCACTACTGCTAAACTCTGTATTTCATGCAAAGGACGTGTCGGTCGGTCGCGAGTGAATATTTTTATTTGTGTTACTCATAAAACTCCTTATCGATCTAATAAAAGGGGTTGTCGAGTCGTGTCATCTTGCAGTCGAGTTGCATATTGTCGCCTTTTTCGAATCCTTGGCACGCAATGTATGTGAAAACAAAAAAAGGGCGGATAGGTCCCCTCAAATTTATGTAAATGGAATGGAGAATTCCGTGCTTGTAACAATTAGTTGAATGTCATGTTGATTTAGGTTGCAGTAGGTGCCATGATTTAGCGTTTCATAGTAGTACACCGTTAAGATAATGTAAGCCTTACCCAGACAATCTCTTCTGAGTATTTTATTTGTGAATTGTATTTTGTCGCCAATTAAAGTTGCCGCAGATTAAAGGGCGATTTACATGCACTCGAAAATAGAGGGTGCTATTTTTTTAGAATCGAAATCTAAGAATCGCTACATGACGGCCGAAATTATATGTGAATCCTTAACAAAAACTGTCAGTTTGAATACACAATACGTTGCATATAAATGAGCACGTTCAAGACTCAAGTCGTTTTAATTTGACTAGATTTGCCTGGATTAGATTTACCATGAATATAAAAACCAGATTTGTCGGGAACGTTAGTTTTTATACGTCAGTCACACAATATAAATGGCAACTAAGGCGGCTCCCACATTTAGGCAACATTATTGCCAGAAATTCTTAGCTATCATGTCATTATTAACTGGAAATTTTACTTCTAGGCTTCGATTGCTTTCCAAGGACATTCCTTCTGCTCTTTTCTAGTAAAATCGTAATCGTAAATACAATTTCCCGCAATTTCTACGAATTTTGCCTTGAAAAATAAATTTTAAATTGCTACTTCGAAGCATTTTCTATATGCGCTGTGTATCGCCAGCGATAAATATTTCCACAATTAGCAACATTTTTCGTTCGACAGATGAGTTACTGATGACCTCTCTCTAATTTAATTCAAAGTAAAATAATTGTGAGCAGGGTACCCAGGTTTTAAGAAAAGAAATCCCCTTGTTTTAATAGCTTTATTAAATGTCAAAATAATGAATGCATTCAGAAACCAAACAAAAAATTAAGTGGGTATTGCATGGGCGCATTTCTTGAGCATGGTTGTTTTTTGTAGGTTTGTAAACATTTATTTATTCTAAAATTTCTTACAAACTGTTTTTGATAGGATTTTAAGATTTTCCCCTTTTTGGATATTTCCCCGTTTTTATCCCTTTCCCCGTTTTTTCCCTTTCGTCTTAAAAAATCGGCAAAAATGGTGATTTTCCCCTCAACCTGGGAACACTGTAGTGAGCGATAATATTGTGTGTTTTTTATTGTAAGTTGCTTGTTGGTTATTGCCTCAGTGTGAGAGCCGGCTTAGTACTCCATCGATAAAATCTTAAGTTGATTTCTCAGCTACCCCTCCATAAACGTCAACTTAAAGAATACATTTCATTTTCCAACTGAAAGAAAACTTTTCAGTTGACCAGTCTAGCCCTAAAAAACCTCAAATGCAAGATGTTAATCAGCTGTCAGACTTAGTTAGCTAAAGTTTTGAACACCCCCAACAAAACAAGGTTGTGAAGGGAGATTTATTTTTAGGATATTATGATTTTTCAATGGAAACAACAAAATGGAAAATAAGCTGTCAATAGTGAGGCCGTATATTCACATTTTAAGCATCAACAAATGACAATTTTATTTGCCAAACGCATAGAACTTCTTCTTTAGGTGGTGCATACAGTTCTGGGTGGACCACGACTTTAACTAATTGGTTTCAGGCACCTCGGTCGGCAGCCAGATGCCACAATGTTAGGTAGGTATGCAACAAAGTTGTCTGAGGTCGCTCTCAAATTTTTATTTTTTTTTTTAAATAGTTTTCCCGGGAAAGGCTAACCTATAACGCTTCATCAGCGGCCTGAAATGCTTGCAGATGTATGTTAGTTCTGCACTTAAATTGCTGCAAACTGTAGTCTTCTGGAAATATATGCCCAGGAAGCGAGTTCCAAAGTCTGTTTGTCCTGTAACAGAAGGAGTTTTGGAAAATTGATGTCCTCGCGGTTGTCAAGTGTACTGTATGGTCAGGTCATGATCATGAGCATTAGCTGTCTGTCTTATAAGGGCGCTCAAAAGTTGCATTTCGAGGGCTAATGTCTTTGAATTTCTCGGAATATCTACCATGGAAGTACCTATAGAACAAGCAAAGGTCAGCGACTTCTGTGGACCAACGGTTGTAAATTTGATGTGAGTGTAGGGTTTCCAATAAGTCAAACTGCTCGTCTCTGTATGCTGTCAAGTAGGTTAAGTAAATGTTTTGGGGCCGAACTCCATATATGGGAAAAATATTCCAGGCCTGGTATAATTTGTGCTTTGTATAGAAGGAGAAGTTGCTTGGGGCTAAAATACCTCTTTGCTCTAAATAGGTAGCTCAGCTTAGCGGACGCCGATCTTGCGATATAGTAGGATATGTGGTCCTCACATGTGATTCCTGAATTGACTGGCTCCTAAAAGGTGCATTGAGTCCTTGGGATGGATTGGATGGTCGTCCATTTGGATCTGAGGAACTGTTGATGCATTTTTCCTGGAAAATGTTGTGAGCTGTGTCTTGTTTGCATTAAATACAATCAAGTTGTCTTTTCCTCACTTCAGGATTTTTTTCTACATCATCATTTAGAGAACTAATTTGTTCACATCTCTGACTGTGTGATGTAGCCGCATTCACAGGCCTACTGTTGATGGAGATGGAGGATATAAGAGTGTTGTCATCAGTAAACTGTTGATATTATTATTATTTGTCGATCCAAGCAAATCGTTGATGTGGAGAAGAAATAGTTGTGCGCCCCTTTTCGATTCTGGCCTAAAAGTCGAAAAGAACAATCTTGACGACGCAGTTTCGGCACTTGTCGCACGCCTTCTCGAGAAGATTACATCCTTGAATGTGGCATCCTTTTCTCTGTAGATCAGCGTGATCACTCATGACTAGCTGAGGGCTTATATTAGGGAAAATTTAAGGCGTCTTGCCTAAATCTTCTTTTAATCTGACCTTGGATGACTGTAACATCAGCTTTATATACCTGTCCAGGCTCACTACTAATTGCTTGGCTGTGATATGTTCAAGTTCCGGGCATTGCACGTGCTTCAAACTGCAGCTTCTACATTCCCATGGGAATTCGCAGCACCCAACTTCGATCGATGCATCGTTTTTACGGATCTTCTTATTAGTCAGCACCGGTTATGGCATCGTTGCGACTTGTGAGCGCATTCAAAAACTTCAGATGATGCCAATTCCCAACTCTATTATATCGTTTACTGTTTAAAAACATATTTATACTGCAGGATAACATACAACAGTACACTTTCGGTAATAGGTAACTGGCAACTTACCAAATTCAGTTGCACTGTTCGTTTCCAGGAAGTTGGAGCTTTCTCTCTTAGAAACATTGTATATCATGGTTAACTGCATGGAAACCATTTCGAATGCAACAGATAAATTACAAAGTTACCCCTAAGTAACAGAAAATAAATTCCCATTCACTGTAATTATCCGATAAAAACCCTTCTCGATATCCGCAACTTAATTGTCGTTAAATTCACTCAATTCTGCGCTACCTTCGATGTAAATTTAAAATCACTAGAAAATCCCACCTAACGACTGTCGCCACCCAAGTTACACGTTTCGAATGTTGTAATTACCGTTAAATAAGGCATCCCATTGCCTGTCATTAGTAGAGGGGGTGTATGTGTTTTGCATATGTAATAGACAATTAAAATGTGCTCTAGAACACACTTGGCTTTGCAAAACATAAATGACATCGCCACCACTTGAAAGCGGTCGCGACCGCCGCCGCCGAGCCACCACCCCCGAAGGAAGTTAGTAATTTTCTTGCTTCATTCTAATAATAATTACGTATAGTGTTGCGGTTTGGGCTTAAACCATAATTAGTGCGCACCAATGTAAAATGAAGGACATTTTGCAGAAGTAAATACAAAAAAATAAAATGGCTGGAGGTAAATAAAATGGAACGTGACTTTTGATGTTTTTTATTGTTCGAATTTGACCTGGCACAACCATTGTCATAATGGCTGTCCTTGAGCTATACATTTGCATATCCTTAAGTGCGAGCTGACCTCCATCTAGCATTAAAAGCAGTTTTTTTTTATGCACCAGGAATATGTTAAATTGATTGTTGCGAATTTAACTAACTGAGAGAATTGCTGAACTTTAGAAAATAAAAAAAATGTGTGGGGGGTCGCATGTAGGTGTGATCAGTTATGTGAGAACAGCCCAGAGAACATCCAGCAGAAATAAATGAAGGAAATATAAGATTACGACATCTGGCTCACATTGACTTCGCATATATGTAACAAGAACCATACACAAAAGAGAAAACATGTAAATGACGTTTTCTTGTATTAACTATTCCGCCACCGGTGCTTTACATGTTCTTTTATTCTGCGCTGATACGTCACGATGCTGTCAAAATTTACAAAAAAAAAACTGGAGTTCGTGCGAATGTCATATTAATCATTCAATTTTGTTTTTAAAATACTTTTTTTCTAAATAAAAAAAATGATTTTGAGTGATGGAAATCTTTATATGGACCTTTACAATTTTTTTCTTTTAAGTCGAAAAGATGATATCCGTCAAGTGGCTGCCGTCAGTGTTTTACACATTTGTGCCAGTTTTATCGCTTTTTCTGTTCGCATTCTTCTCCAATATTCTGCTTAAGGGCTGCGATTATCTAAGGCTTGTTGGCATTAACCCGCGACTTCAACCAGAGTCTAAGTGTAACCAGTAACCCCAAAGAAAGAAGTCTGGGATGGTCTAATCGGGCGATCTTGATGGCCAGGCCATGCCAAATCGGCAAAACGGGAAACAATATTCATTGTGGCTCGTGCTCATCAGTAAGTAGTCGTTTATCATGGCCCTGCAGCGTTCGCCAGTAACAGTGATCGTATTGCCGATGGCGTCCTAAAAAAAAAATCCGGTCCAGTCACTCCTCCCGCGTGAACGCCGCACCACACAGTGGCTTCAATGGCTCTTCGTGCATCACACGCGGACTTTCAGTGCTCGCCCCAGAAACAAAGAGTTTGCTCATTACCGCTTAAGTGGAAATGCACCTCGTCGCTCATGATGATTGGGTGGCCCGTTGTCTGGTTGATAATCCTTCGTTCTCAGCGACATGGGCAGCCACAATAGCGATATTCTCGGCCAAACGACCAGTCCGGTGGCGGCCAGGCACTGCATGGTCTCGTGTGGTTCCAGTCTGTTCGAGTCGAGTGCCGGAATGCACAGTTGGCGGGACACGATTAGGAAATTGACATCAAAATTCACGCTGCGCTAACACCACCGACCGATTTATTAGTCAAATAAGGCCCGAAACACACATGCGATTTCAATCGCACGACTGTTTAGTCGCAAAAAATGAAACTTACATATTTCAATGTGAATGCGCGCATATAATTTTGGATTTTATGTGCGCGCATTGAAATGTGTGTGTTTTATTTTTGCGACTAAACAGTCGCGCGATTGAAATCACATGTGTGTTTCGGGCCTAAATCGACACAATCATTCCACGCTCTTGCGGAGTATAGCGCTCCATTGCTTGTCTTGTATGCATTGCTTATATACTGCAGCTACACAAGGTATATGAATAGAAGGTAATATATTGCGCATCCCGCAATGGCGGCCAATTGTGACTGTGCAATAATCGTATAGAAATAATATGCGCGCGCATGAGATATGGCGGACAATTGTGACTATTCGTATGGAAAAGCATGCCTTTTTGACAGATGCGCAGAGCGAAACGAAAATGAGTGCTCGGAATATATTACCTTCTATTCATATACCTTGGCAGCTACATACATAGTTCACAAATGTCAAATATGATTGACGTACGACGCCATTTGCAAAATTATAACATCTTCCGATAGGGTGATTAATTTTGCGCCACCTTGTATTTGCGCATATTTCTTTCATTCATGGGTAGCCGATGCGACGTGACGTGACAGTTCTAAGACTCGTTTTCAGATACGACATTCCAAATTTTTCTATTCGTCCCTAAAGTAAGACACTTGCAATCGAAGACCTGGGGCTCTAAATGGACTTGTGTCGCATTTAGAGACTTTGATTTACTAATTCTGATTAATTGACTTTGGTTTTGATATAATGATTTCTCCATTTACTTCTTTCTTCTCTGATAGAGGCATCGTCTTAAATGTCTCTGACGCAAGTGAGCTTAAGGACTTTTTGATAGTTTTTTGCTCCAGAAGCTTGAAATACATAAAAAGTAAAACTGTTGCGACTCAAGAGGGAGTACAGTTGCGGTGTACTTCTACAACTCGGCTGGGGTGTCAGTATGTAACTTGATACAATCGAGTTCAGTCGATACAATCGAGCTCTGGCAGCACCTAATTTGTCTCAGTCGAGGGTAAAAAGTCGAGGATAATCGATTGATACAAATTAGGTGCTGCCAGAGCTCGATTGTATCGACTGAACTCGATAGTATCACGTTACGTGCTGACACCCCTGAATTTCATATTGAGCACGTGTCAAATAGCAATAATGTCAGTAAGGTGTCCTTAGCCGATTCATTCTTGCGCCTCGGTTCATAAGCAAAGGCTAGTACTGCTTAGTGAGGTGGGGATTAGCAGGTGCTTTCTTAGCTTTATAGGGTAAATCTTTTACTTCTACCTGGGGGATCCATAGCTATATACAGAATTCTCTGAATTCGCAGCATCTACGTCGTCTAAAGGAGACCTTTTTCAATTGTACTTATTATTGACCGCTATCTCAAAGTATTCATACTCTTGCCTTTTTCAGACCAATCCGGCTTCGCTGTCTTTTCAAGCATTTTTGGTGAGTTGGACTACGCCGTGATTGAACTCGGTCAAAGGTGCATTGTATGCTGACTTATTCTTAAGCTGGCAGTACCTACTCATCTGACAAGCTTCTTTATCTTTTTCTTCTTCAATTTGGAGTGCGATAAGTGTTTGTTTTGTAAAGCGATGTAGGTCTCATCAGTTCCTTCGGAATGGTTGGTCAATTCGCAGCACATCTATATAACAATAGCCTGTATCAACTCCATTTGACGGGTATCAACTCCATTTGCAACTGAGCTCTTTGTTGGCACTAATTTGATTATCATCACGGCTTATGACCTGTAACATCCCATGGGTGAGGCTGCAATTCAGGACTCCAGCCTTCACAACTCGTCCCATTCATCGTAAAGATATCTCAATTTAAAGTTCAATGTTACAAAGGAAATACTCCTCATAAATACCCAACAACCAAAACAATAACCTTCCGCATAAAATTCTATAACAATTCCATGGAGACAACAAAGCTTAGTATTTAAATGCAGACAACTTCACCCCTTTGATTGGGAGGATGCCTTGAATAAAAAAAATATAAAATTTCCATATTCACGGTCCCAATGTGTCTAGCTGCATCCAACAGGATATAAACTTTTATGGTGCGAATATTCGAAACCAGCAATTCTAACCTCAATAGAATTATAAAACAGTTCAGAGCATTTTTTTTTTGCTCCCTCAACGAACTGTATGTTTACTTTTATTTCTATTTTTTGTTTGTCTGGAGTTTAACTTTTTTTTTCTCAATTCCATTATATGAAGGCCATGTTATCCTGATACCGCAATACTAATGCATCCAGCCATATGCATGCACTCTCAATGGTTCAGTTATTTTTGAGGTATACATGGGAGACTTTTATGGAATATGTTTGAACGTTTGCACAATATATTCGCTAGAGACTGACTCGATAAAAAAAAATAATAAACAATTTTGTCTGTGCCAGATATTGTTCTAAAAAAAAAAATCAGATATTTTATTATTTCATTTTTGTTACGCACCATATTCTAGCGAACACATTTTTGAGCCCCCTTTAGCGATATGGCTGAATAAAATCCTGCAATCGCTACATGCATGAAATCAATTGAAACGTTTTCAATTCTGTGCACTATGCACAGTGCACCCCTCCAAACGAACAGCAGAAAGGAGGATTTGTTATCCTCATGTCCTGTGGGATTCTTGCTGGTTCTCTGAAATTAATACGAAATTTAGAATTTCTGCTGCTATTTCAGTAAAATGGAGTAAAATAAAGTTTCTATTGGCGGTTTTAATTTAATTTTTGTGCATTTTTTTGACAGATAAATTTATGAGAAATTGGCTAAACGTGGTATATTGTGGAACTTTGTGAACTAAAATCTGTCAAAAACTGGTATGGGATGGGAGGTTCTGAATACTAAATGTACGAAAGGATATTTTACAAGACTTGAAATTTTCTGTAGAAGGTTTTACATGTTTTCGAAAATCAAATAATGAGTCGTTTCATGGTTTTTGCCCTACATTTGCAACTTGCAAGCTATGTCTGTTTGAGAAATCAGTTTGTGTGTTGGTATAGTAGGTACCTTATTCTATACGACAGTTACTGGCTCTGTTAATTTTTTCGATATAGAAGTAGAATTAGAATTTAGGTGTCCGTTTGTGAGCATTTTTTTTCTATAAGCTTTAGTAACACTGACCTTTTGCCCCAGAGTCTAAGTGTTAGACTAAGCGAAGTCTCTGATACTACATATAGCCTCTCAAATAACTTCTTAGGTAGTAATAAATCCTTAACAAATGTAGAGTTTGCATCGGCAAAAATTATCTTTGCGAGAAGAACCATCTCAAACTTTTGACAGAGTACAAGGGAAATCTATATCTATATATATAATAAAACTGCAGGAATTTTCTTTGGCCGTTAAAAACTCGAAAACTACTGGACAGATTTCGATGAAACTTTTTTAAAATGTTCTTTAAGACTGTGAGACTGCTATAGGCTATGTCGTTTATAGCCACATCCTTAGGAACAGTTTTTAGCCAAAATGTATATCCGTACAAGAAGATAGCGATTGAATAAATTCAGATATGCTATGTACTCCAGGCGTAATATGTACAGAAGGCTTGGTACTAGGTCAAGAGGGCCTTCCTATTCAACAAAATCATTCTCTTCAGAAACCTGTTGGGAGGATGAAGGAAATACTGAAAAAATAAAAACGGTTTTTCAGACGTTCGCGAGAGGTGGCGCAGTAGAAAACACTTTAAGAGGGAAATAGTGAGAAATATTAAAAAAAACTTACGCTGACGTATTCAAAATAAAGTGAGGATACCATTGTGCAAGCTAAAGATCAACGAGATTTTTGGGTCTAACGTATATAAATAACCCAATCAGCTTTTTAAAACGGGTAGAGATGACTTCGTGGGGACCTTGCATTAACTCAAATCCAAGATTTCGTCACAATATGAAAACTCAACATCAGCTGCCCGGTGCATATGAAACGGAACCACCTTTATAAAGGCACCAATCTCTTTAACGTCGGCTACAATATCATAAAGCTAAACTTAAAAGCATTTGTGAATAACCAAATTGAACCCATCAGACCATTATCAAAGTTTTTTCATCAATTTCAAAGCCGCTTATGGCAGCAGAGACAAGGTATCTAAAGACAAGGTATTGCTCCATTAAGAAGGGTAACGACTGGACTGATACCTTTAATACCAAAAATCGTCTTAGACAAGGCGACGCGCTGTCATGCGACTTTTATAACATCATACAAAAGAAAATAACATTTTAACAAGGCGCGGGGTTTTAAGTGGACCGCAGTAATGACACTTCTTATCTATGGTTTTAAGCATGTATTCCCTAACTATCGGCCTAACTTGAGAGCTTTGTTGGTTGCTTACTTAGATGGCGCTACAGTCCGGGGTGGACCTGGGTCTCAACCAACACGCCTCTCCAGTTATCACGATCTTTGGCTAACTGCCTCCAGCTGCGCACTCCAAGTTGGTTGAGGTCCCCTTCCACTTGTGCGGGCTACCTAATGCGCTTTGTTGGTTGAGACATTTAGCGCCACTTACGGTTTATCAAATTTGTTTGAAGTCTCACTTAACAGTGCGCAGTGGTGGCTCAGTGTTTACTGTGTTGGACTACTGTGCGAATTGTTTTCCACTGCGCCACATTTCGCAAACGTCTGATAAACATCCAAGAGTATAACTGTCCTGAAAAGGCTTCTCAATTGAGCCATTCGGACTCGGCATAAAATTATAGGGCCCTTCCATTCGACCCAAAAAATAAAAAAAAAATTCGCACCACCTGAGTAACAGAGTTGCAGTTAATATTTCTGCGTAGTCCTAAAGCTGAGCAATGCTCAAAACAAATCGTCAAATCAGTGCAGAGACAGACCACAGGCAAGCTCGTACCCATTCACCAGGCATGCTCTAAGGCAATTTCTTGTCAACTTTCACCTCCATTTGTGCCGAATTTGAGCAAAAAAAATATTTCGATCTCATTAGCTAAACAGAATGAATTAAGGGAAAGGAGTAGGATTAGGATGCACCCCATTCGAGTACATACTATATGTACGATGTACCACTTCAAATGAAATTTCCTGCTGCCATCTTTTCATAAATCCGCGAATGTATGTCCTCAAATTATAATCAATACCATCGAACCCATACAGCAATGTGAATATTTCATGCATATGCAAACCAGTAGCAACACCCTCTTCATTACATCCGACCACACATGTCCGGCGCTAAGTGGTATCTGGCTCTAGAATCAATATATCCTCTGGCATCGTTCACACTCTTGTGTGTTAGACATTGCAGCTCCGCAAAATTCCGCTTAGCTAGTTTTGGAAACATTAAATATTCAAATACCGCCCACTCTGCTGAAATATGCAAGAGTTGAGCACATACCCAGATCCAGATCCCATTGTGCAGTGTATCATACATGCGGGGATCTGGGATGAAAATGCGTCAGCGGATGTCGAGAGTGCGCCTTTTAAAGGCACTTGCATACGCAATCACAGGAAGCGATTTAGGAAATCGCGTGGTCTGGTCAGCGGGTAATGCATTATTGTTGTCGCTGCAGAACTTTGGTACATCCGCTATGGGAGGGAGAGAGAGAGAGAGGGAGGCGAGTGACAATGGGAATATTGAAATTAATATGGAAGCGCATTTATGCAGATGGCAAGGGACATGCAGCATCCGCATATCTAGGAATAGGAGATAGTAATAAATTTGGAGTTTTCAACAAATTTAAAGTTGTCCCAGATGTCGCGTTGCCATAAGAACCGAACCGCATATATGCTTGTTTAAATGAAGGCTTACATTGGGTGTCATTTCACTAGATGAGTGTAGAGTGGTTTTTAGAATTAATGTCAGTTTTCTGTGGTTTTTAGAATTAATTTCAGTTTTATATTTCCGTTCAATGTGAAAAATTAAATCAATGAAACTATACATTTTAAGGTCTATTTAGTTTAACACTTATCTCAGCAAAATAAAGTAAAGTAGACAATGAAGGCGTTCAAAATTCTAGTTTAGTAAGTCTGACAGGTCTATCTATATCTTCATGTTTTCATTGGGCTAAATAGCTCGTGGGCGCAGTAGCGCAGTGGTTAGTGTGCTGGACTACTGTGCGAGGGATCCCAGGTTCGATCCCTGGAAAAACACAAATTACATCTTAAAGTTTTTTCTACTGTGCCAACTCTCGCGAACGTATGACAAACATCCGAGAGTATGATTGTCATGAAAAAGCTTCTCAATTCAGCCGTTCGGACTCGGCATAAAATTGTAGATCCCTTCCATTCATCCCAAAAATAGAAACTCACACAAAACGAATGGTTGCGAGAAGCTAGGCTTGGGACAAAGTCTAGGCTTTTTAGACAGGTCGAGTGAACAGTTTTCTCAGTTGACGTCTATGTCCGCAACACGGACAAATCAAGTCAAGAATTTCTCGATTTACTACTAAGTTGACATCTATTTGTTCCAACATTGCTTACGGAGAACTCAGTTTTGACATTTCTATTGGGTTTATCGAAGAGCATGAGAGAGCGCAGTTTGAACTCAAAAACTCAGAACTCAGGAGAACAAAAAATACAATTGTCAATAAGTGACATACCGACAATTCAAGTTAATTTTCGCGTTCAGGTAAATCTGAACACAGACAATCCAAGTCGACTTACGAACGATGACTAGATTCTTGAATGCGGCCAATAAAACTGTCGCAAGTCACTTTTTTTTAAAACAGGGACAACCAGCCTTAACGACACGGCAAGCATTTGTGATACAATATTTGTACGAAGAGAACACCCCTCAATTCACAGGTTTTATGATGATTCAATAGAGATTCACTTGGGGTTCTTCTCCACATTGATGTATCAAAGTGACCAATCAAATACCGATACATCTTCTTCTCTACCTTCGCAATTTTTTTGCAGGGTCAGGTCACACCTGATATCCCGGTTTCATCAACAAAATGAATAACATCGATAAACAGTTATGAAACAATTTACTCCGTTCGAACTAAATTTCTCTTCAGACGAATAGAAAACAGACAGCTAGTTCACCTGACAGTAGAATTATTCATGAGGCGAAATCATTATGACAGTTGAAGAGCAATAATCGCAAATCAGTTACTGACAATCGATCCCAATCATCATCATCATGCAAACCCATTTGTCTTGTTGTTGACAATACTTTTTTGTTGATTTTCCCATATTAAAACCAAAAACAGAAGCATCTACACCTTGAACAGAGGATTCTATTTTGAAATGACATACAGACAAATGACAAGCAATCCACCACCGCTCTCGCATTTCATCGAAATATAGTTTCATCGCTGTGGTAATCCATTCCCGTTTGTTTGGCTGAACTAAATTCCGAAAACAAAAAACTTACGCACACACTGATTTGACAGATATCCCGAAATTGACATTTAATTGATCATTATCTTCTGTTTTGACATTGACAGATGAGTTCAATAAAACATCGACAGGTGCGCTACTACGTAGAAGAGGGTTTGTTTCTCTTTCTGATTTGTGTGCCAAGGTCCACAGCGCAATCAATTACCCAAACTTTTCTATGTCTATGTCATAAATCCCAGTTACAAATTTGACTAGCAATCAATAAATCCACTAGGAGTCATTAGAGAATTATATATCTTGAGAACAGACTTGAAAATTAAATCATTTATGACCATCGCTGGTCCGAAAGGAATTCAATTCTTATTATCATCATCATCATAAACCGCAATCTGGGCGGGATTTCCTTTCCAAAGTGCTACAAATATCCCTTAGATGGTAGGATAAAAAGTTTTTAACATTTTTCTGTGTTTTTTTTTTGTCGGTGATGTCGTGAAAGCATACTTGAGCTATGTACTCTTGGTACGCATACATTTCTTTGTCTTTCCGCTTTCTCTCTGCTGGTGCCTTTTGGGATTCCATCAATTCAAAACATGCACTCCGTTAAAATTCAGGAGTATTTTGCCACACAGTGGAGAATGGAGATGGAGATGCTGTTATCCTTGAGGATAAGGAAACATGATTTTGAATAAGTTGCTTCAATTCTATTAAACACAACATCAAGTGACATTAGACGCATCCGTTAACCGTGCAGCCGTGTTGGTAAAACGTTCTCCATCCACTCTGTATCTATATTACTCATGTTGAGGAACGTAAATAGGAATCCTGTTTGAGTGATCTTAAGTGGATCTCATTCAGGATTAAAGAAATTATGGCATGCTGTGCATACATTACGTGCAGAGAAGAGTAATGCTCAAACGGGTGCCGAAACACGAAAATGACCCATAAAACGAAAGACAAAAAATCCATTAAGCTGTCCGCAAATTCTGAAGCAATTAGCGACATCTGTGGGTAAATGGTGATTAGCAGGGGGATTGGCCCGATTTGGAGGGAAGATAATTCTTTAAATAGAAATTCGTTGCGTGTAATTGTTTTGAAATAGAATATTTTCGAAGGGGACGATAGTGGACCATGGAACTTTGTGGCAGGCGTCGCGTCAGTACACTCAGCGGGGAGTGATTAAATTGAAATTTGCAAGTTTGAAATTTCTATTTCAGGATTATATACCTAATGTAACTTGCTTTAATGACACTTTGATGCTTAAAATGAAGTGGGTTAATATTTTAATTAAAATATTGACGCACAGGGTATGATGAGGCCTTGGGTGTGAATATAATTAGGACTTGTTCGATGAGGAACACGTCAAAGGGGGAGTTTTTCTTTTGTAAATGTAAATAGGTACTTAAAGCAAAGAGGTCATTTAAACTGATATTTTTAGTGCGGTCTGCGGCAAAACAAAAGGCCACTGAACGTGGACGCTTCTGGTATATGAGTCAAATGCAAGGATATTATAAAAACCGAAAGAAAGCAATAATTGTGGGCGCAGTAGCGCAGTGGTTAGTGTGCTGGAATACAGTGCGAGGAGTTCCAGGATCGATCCCCGGAAAACACACAAATTACATCTTAGGTTTTTTTTCTATTGCCCCACCTCTCGCAAAAGTCTGACAAACATCCGAGAGTATGACTGACTTGAAAAAGCTTCGCAATTGAGCTGTTCGGACTCGTCATCAAATTTTAGGTCCCTTCCATTGGTGCCAAAAATAGAAACTTACACAAAAGAATGGTTGCGAGAAGCTAGGCCTAGGGTGTCTATTCGCCTATTGCGCCCCCTATTTATTTATTAATGAAAGCAATCACAGTTGTTTTGGGCAAACAAAATGTTGTACAAGGTGTCGTAAGAGTTGTCATCCGATGTTTTTTGGCTGTAACTTTTTATGAATGGACAACTTTGGTTCTGCTTTTGGATAATGCTTATTTGATGTTGTTTTTCGATTAGGTAAGTTGAGAAAATGATATCGGCTAAGTCCGCCGCCAGAATTAATGACCATTCGGTCCTGATTTATAAACTTACCACAAAAAGAAGCCCGAAATAGTTAAATTAGGCAATCTTGCTGGCCAGTGCAAATGGACAAAACGAGATATTAAAGATTACACCCGCTGGGCGGTCAACAGCTAACAGCTGATGCACTGTCTGCACTTTGTAAGGTAACATCTTACAGTCTTTCAGCAACATTCTTTGCGTCATTTTCAGCCATAGCTGTGGTATTCTCTGTAGAGCGGCTGCTCCGTGCCCGGCCAGACCTGGCAGCATTTCATGTAGGCGAGCGGCTAAACGTCGTAGTGTTTGTCTAGTAGGTGTCGGACGATCGGGAAATCTGCGACGAAAGACACGCTGCGACAACACCACCGACGCACGAATTATTACGCAAAAACTTACTTCAGAAATGTCAAGTTAAAATTTACATTTGCCGCCATTTGCAAAATTTATAGCATCTTCCGATTGGGTGATCATTTTTGGACCACTTTGTATACCTTCGCTCCACACACAACTTGACCTACAAAATTGTTTAACTTTTAAAAGCAGTAAGCTACACACTGAGCTGGCTGAAAAGACATTTCATTGAGAGCACTCGTCCAGCTTTTGGGTTTTTAAATGTAAAGTGTGATTTTTTTCTGTTTGGTTTTTCAGCCTGATTTTGACAGTTCACGCGTGATTTTTGAATTTTATTACCAAAAATCGTTGTCAGTAAAAAATGTGTTAAGATGGTCGTCGTAATTGTCATACTGAGGAGGCTACGTTAATACTCAAAATTGCCGTATATCGTCTGAGCACTGAGCCACCAGAAGCATTGCAAGAACTGCCATTGCATCCACAAAAATGTATCGCTTGGTATGGTTTATGGGCCGGCCGGTGGCATCATTGGGCCGTATTTCTTCAAAGATGACAATCGCCCCTATTGTCGTTGTCGTTTACGACTCTAAAAAAAAACGACTGTTTGGTATTAGCGACTAAAAATAAACGACGACGATCGACAAATGGCGTCTGAAATGTTCAAAAATGTGGATTGTATTTTGCGACGACGGTCGGTATTGCGTGGGGCGATTTGTGACGACATTTGTCGTGGAAATGATACATTTTTGTCGTCGACTATTTTGCGGACGACGGACAACAAATAAAGGCTCCGTCAAACAGAGAGCGTTTTAACGCCGCGTTCCACCGCCGCGTTGTAATATAGGTATTGCAATACATATACCCTGTCACACAGAGCGCGTTTTCAACAAGGCGTTGAACTTACCGCAGCGTTTAAACGCGGCGGTGAAACGTGCCTTTGTGAAAAATTACAGATTATTTCTCTGACGCGGAGCGTTGAGAGTCATTAATTCAGTGCCAAATGGTGATATGGGTAATGAAATATATAAAAACTGTTTTAAAGGGTGAGATATGGGAGATAATTGTAAAAGAATTAAATGAGAACTGTGTTCTCCGACTTTTCTCTCGTTTTATTTAGCGTATGCACCAATTTTTTTTTTTTATTTTCCAAAAATTTCGTAGCACGGCAAATAAATTCAATAATTTGTCATCCAAGCTGCTTGACATTTTGAGAGATTTTGATGATAACTAGGTATCTGTTTGACGTCGTCTATCGTGGCGTTAAGAACGTCGCGTCAAAATAATCTTAACGCCGCGTAACCTCACCGTGGCGTTAATAACGCGTTCAGTTTGACGACACCTTTAAAGACAGTTTCTACATTTAGTGAACGAAATGCAGAAAAATATTCCTTTGGCAAAATCATTCACGAAGGCTTAACAAAAGTAATGGTAATCGGCAATGGAGCGACATAGCATTATCTCTGAATTGTCTTGGACCACCTTCGACTTCGATAGTCTAAAATACATATTAAATCTGAAAATAATTATTGTTATTAATGCTTGCAATTTAAATTATTTCTATCACTCACCTAACGTCGGGCAAGTCCAATGGATTGGATTTGGTTAGAATTTCCTTAACTTTACCAGCTCTTTTTGTGTTTTTTTTCTTCGTCACTGCTTTCAAAAAACATCTCAACACTTCATTTTTGATTTGTTTTATTAAATAATTAACCAAGTCACAAACAAAACACCAGACCAAATATAAATTCGTTGACTGAAATGTCAAACCACATGTGTCATAGTTTGTGGAATATATGTCGAGTCGAGTCGTTTCAGTTCCGCAATACCAAATTCCAAACGACGCGACACGACAAATGTCGCCACGTCAGTCGTTTGCGACAGACTACGACGACGACGACGACGACAATAGGGTTGACGCGACGGCGCGAAATGCCACACAACAGACGAATCTATCGACATATTGCGAGGCGAATTTGGTGAGCAATTAATCGCACGTTTTGTACCTGTGAATTGGCCGTCTAGATCGTGCGATTTGACGCGGCTGGACTATTTTTTGTGGTGATATGTGAAGTCTCTCGTCTATACGGATAAGTCAGCAACTATTGCCACTTTGGAAGACAACATAACTCGTGTTATTGGTGAGATACCAGTCGATATGTTGAATCTTCATCTCTGTCAATGCAAACGCGACCAAATATCTTAGGAAGGAATTTTAGGTCAAAAATGCTTCAGTTGCATAGTGCAGGGCTAGGACTATTAATGTCTTATATAATGTCTCCTTAGTTTTTCATTTTCAGGAGAGCAATTTACTACAAAGATGCTTTGTCACCCCAAAGAAGCTGCGATTGTCACCGAGTTATTTTGATTTTTGATGATATGCTATTTTTGGATGTAATATTGGAGCCAAGTTAGACGGAGATTATTACAACCTTCAACTTTAAAGTTTTTTTCTGTCTAGTGCTCGGTTTAGTGTCTAATATTGTTCTGTTCGATTCATCGATGTTGGGTTTCCCCTCTTCTTGTTATGACACATTAATCTGTATCACTCGTTAACATCGAACCCATTTTATATGCTTCGGGGTCTATAATCGCAATCGCACCGGTTGGTAACTATTTTCAAATCCATATCATTGGCATATGCAAGTAATTGAAAGCTCTCTTTGTTGGCTTGTGAGTTTCACACAATTCTTTCAAAGATGATAGAGAAAGAAGTGACATGACATGGCGTCGATTAGTTTAAGTCTCTTTTTGCCTCAAAGGTCTTACTTAAGTCGTTACCGAGTTTGATGCAGTAGAAAGCATCGTTATCCTATACAGACTGATGAGGTTGGCAGATATGGGGAAATTTGGCATGACTCTATAAAACTCATCTCTCTAATTGCTGTTACATCAGGCCTTCAAAATCGATGCCTCTAGACTTTTTGGTCATAATAACTGCTTAGGACACAACCCCCAATCTAGATTAATAGTTCCATCAAGTTACCGGTACTAGGAAACCATTTTTACTGCCCCCTGGTTACTAAATCCCGGAGTTGAGTTGAAATAAGAGTCACCCTAGAATATTTGTCAGATGAGACAGCAAGGCAAAACAATTTTGCACACATTTTCTGGGCCTTTGCTCACTAGTAAAGTTATGAATAAAATTACAACAGACACATAAATAGATAAAATCCGATGTGATTTGAACACATTTCTAATAATTAATACCCACACAGCCCTGGGCAACTAAAATGAAACTCGAAAGCATGTATCCTATTCCCCATAGAATGTGGTCACTTCGGCACGATGGAACAGACAGTATCATTCATTTACCAACTATTTCAAATATTGAGTTGTGTGGTGGCCAATCCCCACGTGAGTGCATACATCACGCCTAATTAATCACGCAATAAGCTCTAGGGCAAAAATGTGATTCAAATCAGCCGGCTGGCTGTCGGAAATGCGTTTCATTATTCCAATCAAATTGAATTCGAAATGATTGTGGTCCGCGCCAGCAAATGAATCGCAACAAATCTGAAACCAATACAATTTCAGTTTTGCAATTCCAAATCGAACATTTTTATTAACACCATCCATTAGGGATGGGCATTATTTTTTGGCGTCTCAATAAAAATCAATTGCGCCGAAAAAATTAGACGCCTTCATCTGGAAATGACAACACAACCGGCGGCAGATAGCAACAGAATGATCTAATATTTAGTCCTTTTATTGATTTGATACATAGATAGAGTTGAGGAGTTTTTCTCCGATTTTATTAGCACCCCCTTCGCAAAGGATAACCCCATTTTTATGAGCAATAACGAATGAGTCAGTAAAAGGACGTATATGATGGACAAACAAATAAAAATGATATCCCGCTGACGGTAACTTCGGTGGAATATGTTTGTTTTTAAGATTTCGTCCATTTTATTGTGCAACGCCTTCGCATATTGACAGATTACCTTGGTTCTCTTTTATTTGTTGTTGCATATACATATCTGCTGCCTATACTGTGTGAGTGGGCTCGAAGGACCAAAACTATTGACTTATTATGTTGGTCGTAAATTCAGCGAATCTATATGTATATGTGTACAAAGTAGATGAGAAAATATTTATTCAGCAGATACTCGCGTATCCGTATCATTGGGTTTAGTCATTTTCTATGTCACAAAAGAGTACCATATGCTCGTTGGTTGGAGTACTATAAGCAAATCCGTATTTATGTCTTATTATACAGAAACGCGTAAAGAAAATTTACGTACCTCCGTGCTATGGCTTTGGATTTGGTGTGTCGGAAGGAACAGAGAAAAATTGTCCAATAACAATAACTCGTAGTAAAAAACCACAGGGATTGACGAAGGATGTAAACTGTTGCAAGGAAAAGAGACTTGTGGTTTACGATGGAGCACATCAGAGGGCGGATAGGTTATAGATTTATTATTTTTCTTTCTTGTCAGCCTGTAGAGTTAACATTAAGGATTGGTAGTGTCATTTCAAGGGTAAATATTGTGTTATTAACATTAAAACCTTCTTCAGTTGTGTGTTGAGGTACGAAGTGAGCTCACAACTTTGATCCACTAGCTAGACTGATTACCGAATATCCCTATTTTATATATTCATATATTTAACTAAAAATATGTGGCACCCTAGCTTCTCGCAACCATTCGTTTGTGTGAGTTTCTATTTTTGGGACGAATGGAAGGAACCTACAATTTTATGCCGAGTCAGAACAGAATGGCTGAATTGAGAAGCTTTAGTCAGACGTCTGTCGTCATATATTTAACTAATAAACATTAAAATCGTAATTAATCAATTAGTATACACAGTTAAAGAAAACGTTATTTTTAAAATCACTCGTCTGGTCATTAATATGGTCATTATTTCCGTAGGTGCATCGAGGTGTCATTTGGTACGAAAAAAAAGTTTCCGTGTTGTCCTCGTTCTGGTATTGATGTTTATAGAACAACGAATATAGGTGGAGTTGACTTTAACAGTCATGTAGCATCGCAATTAAGCAATTTCAATCGACTTGTGTGGGTTGGAAGTCGCCAGTCGGGAACGCAAAGTACACCACGTAATGCGAAAAGAAGAAACTGATATTGAGTGCTGTCAATCCTTGAGATGATTCAAACACAACTATCTACAGTATTCGGAAATATGCTAGAGGAGAGAACAGAGGGGGACTAGTTCCAAGGGGGACTAGTTAAAAGTGACAAATAAGGCCTTGTCAAGAAACTCTAAGGAGACTCTATATTAGACCCTCATCATCACAGTTCTGTTCTATGGAGCTGAAAAATGGGCGCTAGCAAAGGCGGATAAAGATCTCCTTGGTCGTTTCGAACGCAAAATTCTTCGAGTGATTTTTGGTCCCGTTTGCGTTGACGGGCTTTGGAGGAAGAGATTTAACAGCGAACTCTACGAGCTGTACAGCGACATCAACCTAGTCAGAAAATTACATAATCAGTCGCCTAAAATGTCTGGGACATGTAGAGCGAATGGACACCATTCCATATGCTATACGAATTTTCGGCCGCTTCACCTAACACTCTGCTAAGTGCATACCTTCAAAACATTAATTAGGGCCATCAAACACTCTTACTATTCTGAGAGCTTTTTTTGTAGATCCAAATGACAGGTTATACCTAAATCTAGTGCAACTGATCTGGTCCTTGTGAGAAGACACTTGCTCCAGCTCTATCATCCATCACGGATCCAAACGTGAAGATGGTATTTTCTCTCAGACCTCTGAATGGAACCGATCCATCTTCAATTAGCGATCGGTGTTAGCTCCCAAAATCGCTTTCGAACCTAAAATTTGCATATTGGGTACAGCACGTTAACATGTTAATCACTGTACCCCATCCAAATACTGTTTAAGGTTCTGTAACCAAAGGAAAAAAAGTCCTTAATATGTGATACACAAACACAACCTCTATACCTGCTGAAAATGCCCCTTAAAATCTTGATGTTCCTAACTGAATATTTATAACCCTATTTTCCAACATGTAAGCCCGGATCAACACCGGACTGTAGTTAAGTAAGTTTCTCCACATGTAATCCACCCTTCAAGTAGGTTAACATTGCAATGTTCCAGACAAGTTTCAAGAGTTTCAAGACCCTCAGAGCATAATTTTAAAACACATTTAATGATCGTTATTGCGGTTATTGCGATGTCATCGGCTTTAAACAAATCGTTTGCAACGTGTACAAAGTTAGCGCTGTCTCCGTTGACGTACCCTATAAGCATGCTGTCTATACTATTAAGAGGATAATTGGTTATTGTCGTATATTCAAGAAGTTCCGCCACAATCCTTTCCATTGCCTTTAATAGAAATGACACTAAGCTGACCCACTGAAATTACTTTTCAATTTTACTCAGCACAGTCTTTCTTAGGCTCATTTTTGGTAGCAATATGACTATATGAGCCTAGTATCTCTCCATGCGCCCCATTGTATCAATAGGAAATGTACCACCGTTTCCGGCGATTTTAAAAACAAAATTGGTGCAACCGCACTCTTCAAATCTTAAAAAGTCGCTAGGTTTAGGTTAGGTTAGGTTTAGGTCCTTGTGGACCCATTGTGATGCCCTCTTATGGGGGTTAACCATTCGTGTTCCTCCTTTTTGTATTAGGCCGACGCCGTTCAGCCATCCTGATATCCTCAAATACCTGTAAAGATAGGAAAGAGAGTCATCAGAAGAAAGTCATCGAAGTAATGACTTAAAATTGTTCTGACAGAGACTCGGACAGTGACAGAGGAAGTGAGGTGTGCCCTCATGGACGTCTTCGTCTTCGCAGCCTCTACATATATGCTATCTCCATCTTTGAGATATACGGCCCTAGCGAAGTATCCGTCGGAACGGAATTTTCTCCGCAACGCATACTCGGTCGGAGACTCAAATTACATTCGAGGTATCCGTCTTCGGAAAGAATAATTAAAATGCGACGACGCATTGATTTGACATGATGTCGTTTCGTGGTACATCGGGGTTTTCCTATTTAATGCTTGTTTTTGCTCTGGAAACACAAATTGAAGCAACAAATACAACCAATTACTTTGCTAAAAGTTTTTTTTCTTTATTGCTTTCATTTGTCAACACTTCACTGCAAATCGTAAACAAATTCCGCAACAAATTCCTGTCGGAGCACATCGGAAGAAAATTTGTATGAAACTGTCAAAAATATCAGTAAAAACGCACTTGATCGCACTGAAACGCAAAACGCCAGTGTGCGTTGCATATTTGTCGGAAAGAAGTTCCGAAAAGCTGTTCCGAAGTATACCTCGAAGCAAAAATCCTCCGATTCGTATGAAATCGGAGAATTTTCCGTTCCGATGGATACCTCGCTAGGGCCGATAGTTTCATTGTATGGTTTCTTAGGAAGTTATGACCCGTTAGAGCCCCTAACAGGTTAGACTGCGATGACCTGTCAAATTATAGAATATGTTAAACTGTATGGTTCAGCCTCTGCCATATTCTCACCAAAGCTTCCATGATACTTCACACTTCACAGGTCGTTAGTTCTTTCCACCTGTTTTTAATTTTCATACGAATCGTTTTCTCCACTCGTTCCCTGAGACTACAGAGTGGAGGCTTGATCGAATGTGTAGTGCTCTATCAAGATAAAAAGTCATTAACTTTTCACTTCCGCTGTATCCACCCTATAAGCACCATAGTGTCCTCGGATACCAGGACCGTAGTTTCCCTTTTGTCTGTTCCCTAGTTCAAGCATTTTTTTTTTGTTAGACCACGGGACTTACCGATTACACCGATTTTTGAGCTGTCGAGCCGGAATGGCTGAAGCCGAACTGAAAAACTCTCTCAGAACAGTTATACTCTCGGATGTTTGTCAAACGATCGCGATCGCGATCGCGATTGCATAAATGAAGGGAATAAAGAAAGACCTGGGCCCAGATTCTGTAAAATGAAAACGATCGAACGATATCGTTTCGACAATAGCAGTTCTCTGTCTATTGCCACAGATATGATAGAGCCAGGTTTAGTGAAAACGATATCGTTCGATCGTTTTCATTTTACAGAATCTGGGCCCAGGTCTTTCTTTATTCCCTTCATCTATGCAAGACTGCCTTTCACATGACAATGACAATACGTTTTCACTCCCTACCGCAGATTTGCAAACTTCTATCAAATTATAGAACAATAATTCCTGAAAAGTAAGCCACTCCCAAATAAAGACACAATTTTTGTTGTTCTTTTAAATATTTTAATTTTTATATAAAAAAAATTATATTTAATAGTAATAATAATAATACATTGTATATAATTCTTTCGTTTCTTGTTTTTCATTATACTAATTCTCATTCTCAATTTTTTTAAAAAAATAATCCTAAAAAATAAACATGATTTTTTTTTACACAATTAAATTTCGTAATTAACTTATTCTTAACAAATTTATTTAAAATAAGGAAATCTTAGAAGCTAACAGAAATACATGTATAATTTGTCCACTTAAATGATCTACGAAAAAAAATTTTTTTTCTTTTACATCAAAATAAATAAATTAAAATTTAAAATTTTCCTTGCACATTTTCGAAAGAAAATAAAATAAAATAAAAAAACTAAAATACTC
This sequence comes from Cheilosia soror, assembly GCA_949372485.1. Lineage (NCBI taxonomy): Eukaryota > Metazoa > Arthropoda > Insecta > Diptera > Syrphidae > Cheilosia > Cheilosia soror. The sequence goes on from OX443563.1 coordinate 88,199,554, forward strand.
AAAATGCGTAGAGTAAAATAAGGATTACGTAAGTATTAAGGGGTGTGAAACTAAAAACTCATTTCAAATATATTAACATGTGTGTAGAAAATAAAACATTAGTATCTAAGAAAAAAGTGCGCTTACGTCCTGAAAAATAAAATTAAGAAGGAAACTTATATGGTTTATAAATAAAGAAAAAAAAAATATATATATATACTCCTATATCTCTTTCTTTTTCTCTTTCCCTCTCGCTTAACATACAACTCATTCTTAATATATATTCAATAATTATATATCGTTCTTAATTAATTACAGGTAATAATAAAAATATTCTTTTTTTTTTTTGTTGTTTTGTTTACTTCATAATTATCCTTTTCTTTATAATATTTAACAGTCAATACTATTTAATTTTGTTGTTTGTTTGAATCTTAAATTTATTTTAAATTATATTCTCTTAAAGATCTCTCTCTGGGTTTTTTTTTATTTTGTTTGTGAATTGGAATTTTTAGAAAACACTGATTTTTTAGTTTTTACAAGGTAATGGTAAATTTTTTTTTGTTTTTTTTGTCTTATCCTTAAAAGAGAAAACGAAGGATGAAATTAAAATAGCGGTATGTATATAAAAAAAAACGTTTACATATATTCCTAACTAAGCCTAGATTCGAAAAGAAAGAACGGAACAATTTAGGAATTGGAGTGTAAAGGTGAGGAAAATCGTATTCAACTATCTACGAACGGAAAAAGAGAAAAGGACGACGATAAAGAGGGAGGAAAATGGGTTCTAGAATCATATTAACAGTTTTTTTTTTTCTTTTTATATTCTAAATTTCAGTCGATTGGCACACAAGTCACTAAATTCGAGTCCCGCAATATGTTCGTTTTCGTTTTATTCTCAAGCCGATGTAGGTAGGTCCAACCATCCAATCATTACACAAATTCCCCTTGGAAAGCTGTAGTAGTAGTGGTGGTGGAGGCGGTAGAAAAGTAGGAAAAGATCGATGGACTTACTGTAGTATGCTGCTGCGGCGAAGGAGGGCTATGGATGTATTGCGCGACGATGACAGACGGAGTCGCCTCCAAGATGCACTAAACTTCGGTGCCATCCTCTCCTTCGTCGTCGAAGAGTTGACTCGTGCTACCCTGACCTTTCGATGTGACCGACATTTTCTTCTTCGGCTTCGGCGGTGGGCGTGGTGGAACTTTTGTGGGCTTGTCACCCGTTGAGCTAGTGCTGGGCCCATTGCCAATGACCATGCTGGGCACTATTGTCACACCGCTGTGATGTCGTGCCGTACCATAGAGAGGTTCGGTGTCGGAAGTCGTTGTAAGGTTGTTCACTAGTTCTTGGATTGGTTCGTAGATTTTCGCCGCTTGAGCGGCCACAGCTGCTTGTTGGGCTGCTGCTGCCGCCGCTTGCTGTTGCAATTGCTGCTGTATATGTTGTTGCTGCTGCTGTTGTTGGTGTTGTTGTTGCTGCATCTGTAATTGTTGCTGGTGTCCCTGACTTGTGCTCGGTGTGGCAGGAAGCGGCCGATCTTTCATCGTATATCGGACTGGTTCTTGATTGATTTTGTGCAGATTTAGAATCGAATTGCCACCGGCAGTTGTGCGTAGGCCCAGATTATCGTAAACCGGTTCAATGGGCTCGGTGAGGGATGTCCCCGTTTCGCTGGGATTCGGCGATGTTGGCGATTGGAATTCCGACAGCTGTGAGCTGTTCGTTGGTGCCCAACTTGGTACGCGCGGTTTGCGTGGAATAGTCATGTAACCTTGTTTCATGACAACTGGGGAATAGACTACCGGGGCGGGTATGAAAGGCGATTGATTGCGAGAGTTCGTTGCCGCAACTAAGGCTAGATTGCGATTCTTCGGATGTTGGAGTGTCATGAAACCAGAGGGCGCTATCGCCGAACCATAGATACCGTGCGGGTGGACATGTTGGTAGACCGGGCTGGCTAATGGTGATTTACCGTAGAACATTTCTTGTGGGATGTTCGACGTCGAACTCTGGATAGAGGGTGAGCCGGCGACACGGGCTGGGAATGCCAGTAGATCGGGTGGAAGATTGGTACCGTAGCCGTCGTCGACGAAAGTTTGTCGTGATCGTGGTATAGAGTCCGAGAGGGCAATGGAGTGGGTTTCTTCGTCACGATTTCCTGAAAAGAAATAGAGATAGGGATATTGAATTAGGGCGTTGAAATGGAATGTAAAATAACCAATATATCAGATGTCTAGTATCAAAGAGTGTAACTGTCTCTAGAAAGCTTTTAAATTCCCATTCGGCTTACGGCAGACATTTGTAGGTGTCTTACATTTTTCCCGAAAAAAACAAAAAATAGGCTGTAAATCAAAAGGAAGGTATGTATGTACAAAAGGGCTGACAAAAGGAAACAGACGTGAATGGGCTACAAAAAAAAAAAAAATTGTACCACAAACGTATCTCGGGAGTATTTTCACAATGACTACGTGAGTCCACTTATTTCGTTATGATTGAAGATTCGGAAAAACTGGAGACCGGTCTCATTGACATACTCGTGGATCTGGGATTGGAATCCTCACTTACATTGTCAATTTGATTCAAGTCATGAAGATAGAAAAAACGCTCTTAGAAGACCTTTGTGCTTTCTAAAGCTTTTATGTTCCCTTCAAAAATTAAGGCTCCACATCCACAATATTATGTGCTAAATCAGGACTGCTAGAGCACACAGAAATATTGTTTCGAAAAACCAACACCGTTTTGTAACTATGAAGAGATTTTGTTTTTCTCCAATTAAGGTCCAAAGATGTCTTTTAAAAACAAACCCTCTAAACCTACAAACTATACGTAATGTTATCTGGCTCGAAGGACCATATTTTCATTATTTTTTTACCCAACGAGAAAAAACGAAGCATAGCAAAGTAAATCCGTTCAGTGGAACAATGGGCCTATAATACTTCAGAACTGTAATAATTTTGTAAAAGAGGACGCCCTTTCAGATATGCTTTACAATTGTGTGCAAACCGAAAGGGATAACTTATTCAATTAGTTAGATAGATACGGAAAGGCAGTACTGAAACTTCTCAAGAAAATGATGCACGATGCGATTCCATCCAGATAATCGACTATGAACAAAGTTTCCCCTGAAACAAGCTTCATGTCAACAACGTTCCGGAAACACCGTTTTGTTCCGTTCCCAAACTTTTAATGAAGTCCAAACATTGAATCGAAAAACTGATCTCTTGTTGTTTACGGTTGACACTTGTGCCGTACGTCATGCCATCAGATGTCAATTTAACTTAGTTAGAAAGTTATATTGCCGCACTACCACGTCACCCCACTAAGGACCATCATAGTCTCCTCAGTTTCTTTGTTTGTCGATCTTCAATTAGAATTTCTAAAATTAATTAATGGCTTTCCGAACTCTTGTTGCGACTCCTATTATATCTAAGGATGATTTAATGGTAGAGGACAATATTTGCGGAACAATTTTCACCCACAGCCGACACGGATGCAAGCTATTCGCACACACGCATTGGCACTAGTGTAAAGTAACAGAAGGAGCACAAATGGAACATGCTGAGTAGTAAGGAAATATTGATGACATACAGTGCTTGCACTTGGGATGGCATGACCTCATCGGGATATTCGTACCATATACAACACAGTGTCTGTCTGTCTCTATGCTAGACTATGGAATTTACATTTTTCTAAAGCGTTTCTATATGGACAGGCACCGGGACACACTCTCGACTGATTGAAGATGAAGTTCTTAGTTGAAGTTGATAGAGTATACGGACGAGGACTGACTGGTGTTTGCATGTGGCGTCGGTCGTCTCACTACAAATGAGAAATGTGCAAATAATCATGTGGAATGTTTTATATCCGTTATCCATCGGGGGGCCAACCGGAGTGACGACGACGGTGCATAGACGTGAGGAAATTCACTTATTTGCATGGCTTTGTGGGTGTGCGCTGCAAAGGCGGATGTAATTTCAATTGGGAAACTGTTGCAGTTCCTTTGTTGGGCGGAAAATTTAATTTAATGATGGTGGCGATTTTTTAAAAGACTTTCTTTCATTATATTGTTTGTTGAAATCTAGTTTTCCATTGGGCTAAGGTGGCTGTATAAAGGACTCCATTTGAATTTAGATACCTGAAATTGAGATGCGACAGTAGGTATGCATTAGAAGTCTATGCAGATTCGGTTTGAATTTTGTGATTGACTTCATCCAATTAAACACTGGTGTGGTGACAGCGGCTGTCAATAGAAAGAGAGTGTGGCCAGCCAAAAAAAGCAGTGTGTATTATATGTTAATTGCACAAATGAAAATGTAATGTAAACCACCTCATGCGTAAAATTGCAAATTACTGTTGGCACCAGATCAAGTGGTTAGGTAAGCATTGAAGTTGTCCACTAATATTGACGTAGGTACCGATTATTTATTGACTCTGTGTCATTGATTTAGGTTTAGAGCTTTTAAGGACCATTCACATGAGAACGAACGAACGAATTAATGAAATGCGAACAAACCTCTTTTGATGTATTTATGAACTGAAAATTCCACATTTTACTATTCTAAGCGTAGGATATTTAATTATCCAATCAAAATGTGTTAAGAAAACAAGTTTATAAATAGTTTAAATAACGAAATTCCGAATTCCAAACTTTTTGCCGCGAACATAAGCACACTGGCGCGAATTGTCAGTCTATTCGCAATCCACATCATTTAAATCGCGTTCCACAAAGTAGCGAATAAAAAATTCGTTCGAACTTAACCTTACTCCAAGAGGAGGATTATCTTGGAATAATAAAATGTGTAATTTTCTGTTTATAAATGCATAAAAAGTGGTTTATTCGCATTTCATCAATTCGTTCGTTCGCCCCCATGTGAATGGTCTTTTAGCACTGATTGCGCGGCGATAAATTCGGCTCTGAGCTTAAGGTACATGTTCGTATACAAAAGCTTTTGCGCAAATCCTAAATGCTGAACTTTTTCTAAACTCACTGTCCTTTTTCTTATGTTCCGATATTTTTTTTATGGTCAAACTTGATTTTTAAGTTTCCAAAATCTATGTTTCTTTAACAAAAAGCTTTATCGAATAAGCAAAAATTGAAACCTTCTTGCAGAGCTCTAGAACTCAATGTATCGACAGGAAGTAGATGTCAGATGCGCTCTATAAGCCAAAAGCTAACCCAATAGTTGTCGGTACTGCTTTGTCAATTGCGCACATTTTTATTAGAAAATCTTATAAATGTTTTTAGCCCATTTTTAAATTCGATAATTTTTGAAAAAGCTCTGAAAGCTTACCAAATTCAAGTAGGTACCGCCGACCCATCGAAATTATTTGTTTGCCAATTGCCAATCGACCACGGGAACGATCTTTGCAAGCTTTCGCTATATAAACTTTTTTATTTCATGAAAGCTTTTGCCACAAAAAAAAGCTTTTTTTATTTTAAGCTACGATTACACGGCCATTTTTTTGAGTCATTTAAATGGCGCTGTGACGTCAGGAAAAAATGTCGCATTAGGACGATATTCAAGCGAAACGATTCGTCATTGGCGCCATTGGAAAAATGGAGATCACACGAACTTACTATCATCGTCAGTTCTAACCAAAATCGGACGGACGGACACTGCGAGTCATTTAGAATTTTCCGTTGGGATGCCATTTAAATGTCGAGCGAAAAAATGGCGATCACATGGCAATGACTTGCCTCATCAAAATGGCAAATGTTTGTTGCTATTTCGATTACCCGTCATTTATCTGTTTTGCGATCAGACGGTAATGTCCTATAAGAAAAATATACCTACTGTCATTTAGTATTGTTCTCTCGGCGAAGACGCATACGTGCAACAAAAGAAGTGGTTGAGCCGTCTCGAGAAGAGTGGATTTGGTTCTGGATTACTGCTCGAATTGCGCGAAGAAGAACCTGAATATATATCGCAATGTCCTTTGTATGTGAGCCAATAAATTCGATTATTTGTTGACCCTGACCCGAAGACTAGGTAAGCCGCAACCAGGTGATGTAAACTTATATAAGAATTGACTGCCTCAGTCACCACCAAAAACCTCTCAACGAGGTAGGACACCGCTAGCAGCAATATAATTCCCAAGGTAATGCCCGGCACAAAGAATGGCCAATTCCCCCCTAGTCTGGTATACAGACGGATCCAAGATGGAGGAGCATTTATGGAGAATCGCCTCAAGCGAACTTTTCAGTCAGCCTAGGCAAATACTCGTCCATATTCCCCACATGTCATTTGTCATTTGCGTAGAATAATGGCATGGCAAGAATTTCAAGCCTTGCCATTTTTTGGAGGCTGCCATTTAAATGACGCAACAGCCAAAAAGTTTAATCATTTGTCCTAGGCGTCATTGAAGAGCGATCACACGGCCATATTTTTCAGCCATTTTAATGGCACTAAATTCATGTCATTTGGTCCGCCATTTTCCTAGTCATTTAAATGACGCCCAAAATGTTATGACTGCTTTGTGACGCGATTTTTACGTTAGAGCGTCATTTAAATGACTCGAAAAAATGGCCGGGTAATCGTAGCTTTATACAATATCTTTACACATACTGTTATGTGATAACGACTGAAGAGATTTCGACTCCAACCCAGAGGAACAACGCAGTAGTCTAGTCTGACAATGAAACAGCGTTTTTGAGACAAGCCAAAAAAAGAGCTGTTAATTCGACCAAGATAATGCACTATCTAGCATTCACTCTGGCTCTGTGAGTTTCGTGCGATCGGTGATAGTTCATTCGAGGGATTCAAGGGATTATGAATCAAAGCAATGATGAGTGCCATCTATTGGAAGAAAATTAAAGAAAAAACTTCAAAGTTTCGAATCGTTTTAGTAAATACATTCTTCACTTGTTTTCCGTTAAAAATAGGAAGCTGACGCACTAAGGCTGAACCACATGGAGTACGCTGAAGAATTTTGTGAGTTTAAGGCAGTTTCTTGTGGAGCTGAAAAGGGTTATTTAATCCCAATCATAAACTGCTACATAAATCAAAAACATAGCAGCCCGACCGATGCCAGATTCCGCTTGTATCCAGCTACCACTATGTTTGGGACAACGAAACTTACGCCCGAATTTGTAATGATGAAGATATTGAAAATCTTGAATACCATAACTCTCGATCTTTAGCCACCATATGAAAATCATCAGGGGCGAGCTGTCAGTGTCGGACTTGATCCAAAAATCTCAAGGTGGCGCCTGCATATTCCTAATCTCCTTTCAAAAGTTAAGTGAGTTCAATTCAACAGCCAACAGAATTTGTATTATAGTTCCATTTGTGTCAGTACAGCAATTTGTCTCTTACACGTTTTGCATCTAAGAACGTCTCCTAAGGGGCTTATTGACCCACTTAGTCACTCATTTACATGCAAATGACAATTTAAATCCAAACAAGGACATACACAATACATCCATCCGACACAGAGATCTTTAGCTCAAACCTGCGGTAGAACTATACTGCCGGCAACATATAATCTCCTTAAACATTTCAAACTCAGTGCCAAAACAACCAGAATTGCATCTGTAGCTGTCTGCAACAGATATTCAAATTTTAAAACTTCCTAATCCTCAAAGAAGTGTCACACTCTATACTGGCAATGCAATTGGGTACATTCAAATTAGAATTAAGCTACAAAACACTCAACAGCAACCATCTTCTCTGGTCTTAGGTGTGTTCACGTATACATTTAAGGGGATCATCTCGATTTCACTTGCCATTGACCACACGGACACGAGTCACCCACCAGCAAATTATACTCGTCTCCTAAGGTGGATTAGAATCGGGTGCTGGTAGGGGCGCTGTCATCGAGTTGACATGGTTAACCGAGTTAATGTATGATTTGAATTGTGGGCCACAGAGGACAAGAATGATCGGATCTCGTATTGGGTTAGATGGAATTAGGTCCATGATGGTACTCCTGGCCATCATGAACTGCATGATTATTATCGCTGAGTAACCGTAACAGTGCTTGACATAGCCAAGCGAATTGATTACTTTCGTGACCGTATCTGTGTCAATGTTTATTGAATTGCAACATAGGGTGAGTAGGGGAACGAGGAATCGATTGCTGGGTACTAATAAATTTAACTAAGGGCGTCGAAAATGACAGCTGCATTGTTCTCTCACAAGTTGTCGGGCAAAGTATAAGAAGATGATAACAAGGCATTTGCAGGACATCGTCTATTGTAATCAATTCAAATTGACTGCCGTTTTGAGGTTGAAGTGTGCGTTTTCAATTTACAAGTCATTTGCACTCTGTACTCTGTAGCATAAGCTTCGGGGGGAATGGTCTGCATCGTATATGACTTGTTTAGTGGTTAGAACTTTATCTCTAGCAAGAGGTTCAATTTGGGGAAAGAAGTGTCTATCATGACAGAGGAAATTTGTTGGCTATTTCTGAAGAACAGGCCCAGGTCCACCGCGGACTGTCTACGATTTGGGGATACTTTTGATTTAATATGATTTCAATTAAGGCTTAGGAACTCAAGCTGATCGCTAAATTCAGACACACGCTTTGCGCACATAAATTAGTGCGCTGGTTTGTTGCGCACTCCAAATAAAAACAACTCGTGGATTTTGTAGACGTCTTCAAACAGAGGTTGAGAAGCAAATGAATTTAATTGAGTGTAAAATATTTTGGCACACGAAAGAATACATTTTCACATTGGTAGAAAGATCTTCTAACTTCTCTGGCAACATAATAAATGGGATAATCAAATGCGCACACGTATAAGTGAGATAATTTTATATCGCACATATGTATATGCGTCAAGGTAACGCTCAGAAAATGTAAATAATGCACATCAGTGGAAAGATATTCTCGGAAACACCATACGAAATGATAAAGTCCCATGCGCACACGTTTTAGTGAGATAATTTTATGTCGAACAAAAATGTGTGCGTCGATCTTATTGCAAAAAAAAGATTTAAATTTCCACATCAGTGGAATGCTATTCTACCTTATTAAGTCGCTCGGCTAATATGAGACGAAAAACTCGAATGCGCACATTTTCGAATTATTAGTAAGATCATTTTATATCGCACATGTGTGCGTTTTCAATTTGTAGTCAAAATACGGCAATGATGTTGAAACTATAATAACGGCTATATGTATATAGAACAACAAACTCTCATGCTTATAAGTGAACATTTAAGATCACACCTCAATGTGCGTTACCGGATATTGTACCAAATATTCAAGAGAGACTGAAACTAAAATCCTTAATAACCACACAGTCAGTCAAAATCGTCACATACCCAAATCCCTCTTATCAACCGCTTTAAAAGGGCGTACACACCGAAAAATAAAACATTTTACTTTGAAATTTATTTAACTCACTCCCATTATCCCAAGTGCTGTGGCATCTGTAAAATTTGCAGCAAAAAGGTCCCTTGCCGCCTTCCAACACGACGCATTCAGGAGAGAGTGCGAACCGAATTTCGCGGTAATTAACACTAATTTAGAAAGTGCAACGAAAATTTCTTACATCCTCTAAAACAGCACAACTTTATTGCGAAACTCTGCACACAATTGAGTCACAAAGGAAGCCACATCATTGTGTTGACAGTAACTCGAGCGCGTGTTGCCGCAGCAGCGCTAAAGTGTGCTGAAGTGTAATTTGCTGCCAGAATGCGTTCTGCATTTAAATTGCATTAAAGAGCAGGCGAACTACCATGCATTTAACGTTAAATTTAAATCTTTGAATGGAGCTGTTAGTAGGATTTGAACATAATTTTTGAATGAGCAGAGTTCAACCGTTACGGTCAACACTATATCGTTAAGTTGACCGTAATTTTATTTTAAAAATTTGCTGCATGAATAATTTTTGTTGACGGTTTGTTTTAAACATTTTTTTTTTGAAACGACTTAAGTGCCTTAATGTGTTTGGTCTTAATTTTAAATAATATGTAATTATACGAAGTTGAGTGCTAAAGAGGCAATTCCGGCTAAGGGTTGGTTCAGACGACGGTACAGTTGCCATACCTGTATGAATTTGAAATTTTGTATTACCTATAAGTGGGGTATCGTTGTTGAATAGCACAGAACAGAAGTGGCCCTATTACAGAACCTTGAGGAACACCTAAATGAATACAGTAAGTTTTGGATTTGACACAAAAAGGTAAAACAGGTCCGTATAGGTACCCTAAGCCTAGCTCCTCACAAACATTCGTGTGTGCGAGTTTTTATTTTTTGGGACCTACAATTTTATGCCGAATCCGAACGGCTGAATTGAGAAGTTTCCCATGACAAAATCCTTTCAAAAACATAGTCAGACCAATATGTAGCCTAGTAGAGTTGACAGTCAGGTAGTCCTGATAAAATAAAGTTTGATCTTGTGAATGTGATACCAAAACTCAAGGGACCTGTAGATGTTCACTTAGAACTTAGACGATGTGAAGTGCCAATGGAGGGACCTTTAATGATGGATTGATTCTTAGGTTATTTTTACCCAGGATAGTAAGAAAATAGGATTTGCTGGAGGAAAATGTTGGGAAGAATTGTTTGGTGCAGTTCTGCTTGGGTGTTTTAAGCCAGACTTCATTAGATTCGATTAGAGCTAAGTTCTTGATGTGCTTCCTGAAACATCTCTTACTGACACCGCAAAAGGGTTCAGGTCCAACAAGTGGCATTGTCGCACCGACTTTGGCCAGTGAGTCTGTTGTTTCGTTTCCAGCAAAGCCACTGCAGGCTGGACTCCAGTGTAGTATGACTAGGTTTTTCTTTGCAAGTTTGAAGATGGCCATGTACGTTTCCAGGACCAGCTTAGATTTTATGACAGATGAGTCGAGAGCTTTAAGACCAGCTTGCTGTCTGAGAAGATAAATATACTTTTACCACGTGTATTAGAACTTAAGTTTATTTTAGCGCAATGATTAATGACAAGGACCCGGACGAGTATTTGCCTAGGCTGACTGAAAAGTTCGCTTGAGGCGATTCTCCATAAATGCCAGAACCAGTCCGTGTATCCATCTTGGTCCCGTCTGTATACCAGACTAGGTCAAGTCGCGATGGAATAGGTTTGTATTTTTCCCAGTTTTCCCTTGGGGATATGATGATAGAGAGGTTTTTATGGAAGCCATATTTCGGTAGCATGTTGTCTAGAAACATGCTAAATCCTTTTTCAGACTTTATAACGTCGAGTAGGGACAGGTGACTTCCGTGGTGGGAATAGGGGTCGATGTTTTTCGAATGGAATAGACGATGATCCTATCTAGAAACATATTTGGATATTTCGAAATTTGTCGCATTTTCTTTAACTTTTAAAAGTAAAGCTATTGGACAGCCGGGAACAGCAAAAAGCTGTTTAATGTTGGAATGTCCAGTGAAAGTTGGGGCGAAAGTATATTGCTAGCTCATTGCATCTATGATCCAACATTTGACACTTTTTATGTACCCAATACCAGGCAAACTTTCTGTAGTCTATATTTAACTTAAACACAAATATTGAGCACAAAGTTCCGTTAAGGTTTAAATTAGTTTTCATGAGTTTTACTTGTTTAGTTGACTTGTTTTTAATTGGCATTTTGTTCAAAGAACCTTATCGATTTGCCGTACCGATTATTAGAGCCCCTTCTTAGTTTAATTATTCTCCACCCAAAAAAAAAAAATTTCCAATCAAACTTGGTGGTCGGTTTTAAAATTATTAAATTACACACAAAAACTTCAAAGTCCGACCGCAATCAAAGACCACACAAATTTAATGACATGACAGCGTTGTTTAATTGCAATCTGTAGGCTCCTAAAACCTGCCTTCCGACTTCCACATTTTTTTTATGATTTTGCTTTCACAGTGGTCACGTGTATTGCTTTATGACGTTCCATGATTTAAAAGTATACGGCACCTTCAAAGGGTTATTATTCTTGGCTATAAAAGAACACCTGCTATAAAATTTATAGGTTCTCCCATGGAGATATTTTTTTTCCGTTGAGTTACGAGTGCAGTTGAAATGTTTGGGGTTGGGGGGTAACGTATACAAAAATCGTCCGTTAAGGGAGTAAGTATTATGTGCACTTTGTTTAAAGAAATTGTCGGCCGTGTTCATTTATTTTTAGTTTTTTTTGGAAGAATGGTTTTGTTTCTTTAGTTTACTCTTGTGTAATTTACTTATACACCGTATGACGTTGTTCTATGACCATTTGTGGAATTTGTCTTCCGATGACTAGCATTGCTTTTGAGTGTAATGCAAAAGAGGATTTTAATGTTTTAAAGTTGTCGGTAATGCTGTTTACACGACATCGCATAATGTATTCACACGACATCGCATAATGTATTCGTCCCTCACAACAGATGCCAGCGAAATGTACCTTGAACAGTTCCGTTTATGGACTCTTTCAACGCAATTTAAAAATCTGTATTTCGCTGACTGACTTTTATACAGAGTTATGGACATCTGCCAAATGAGAGCAGATGTGGCGGGGGAGACAAAAATATCGCTGGGTTGAGGTCAACTTTGCCAAAATAAAGATCCATCAAACTCGGTTCTAGCTCATCATCTTAAGTAAGGGTTGATGGACACCACGTACAGAGACTATAGAGTGCTTTCAATACCTGGGCAGTATTGACTCGACTGAAGTCGGAACCGCATCAGATGTAGTCAGCACAATCGGCAAAGCAATGTCTGGCATTTGGAATGTTGTTCAAGATTTGCTGATGCAGTGCATTTTAGCCTGAACACAAAGCCACGTCTGTACAAAATCAAATCGAAAACAGTAAAGGGTTGTCGCGCAATGCTTATACGACGTATAGAAGTACCAAGTCGGCTTATGCTGGGTCTCAGGTCACTGCGACAAAAGGAAGAAGAAATGACCAGAACTCAAAAAGTTGACGTCAACTCAACCTTGAGCACCTTTAAGGAAATCATCAAAAGAAACATACAAGAACAAACGGCCCGAAGAAGATGGGTTAACACGAACGCTCGTCGAGTATCTAAGATTCTAAAGCCATGTGGTTAAAAATGGAATTATATTCTAAAGAACTAAGCAAGACAAATCTGAGAATAGCAATAAGAATCTTGTCTGACCACTGTCTTCTTAGGAAGCATGCCAAAAGGCTAGGACTTTCAGAAATGTATCTATGTAGATTCTGTAATGACATAGGCGTTGCGTCGAGGAAGACATTTCACACATACTGTGAGAATGTAATCGTATACAAGCACCCGAAAAAAATGTGTGCCAAGCTACGCGTCTTCAATATCATAAAACAGATAAGGCTTTTCGAACAAGCAAAGATGAAGAGGGAAATAAAATGCTTTAGGAAAGGAGTGTAGGTTAATTAAGTTTCCCCCAGCGATCGCGAAGGGCCCACTAAGATGCATAGTTTTCCTAAAAATCCAGCGTTTAAGCTAACCTTACCGTCTGTTCTCTTTTAATGCCGTATCGGGTGTAATTTTGAAAATCACTGTCACTCTGCCACTGTTATGAAAAGCTGCCGCGAAATTTACTAAGAATTTGCTAGCCTAATCGCATTTCTAGAGCGCAGCTCCATGATAAAACGGGTCGGGAACCAATAGATGCGAAGCATTTTCATCTGAACGGGTTTGTGAACAAGGAAAATGGCACATTTTGGGGCATACAGAATCCCAAAAATCTGCACTAAGACCTCCCTTACCCTCACTTCATGTTACGGTTTGGGGTGGCATAACCTCACCTTTCTTTCGAATCCCTCATGGCCGGGAACCCACCCTAATTTGTTTATACTTCTCGAGCTATAAGACTTTGAAGGGTGTTGAAACAGGATTTGGAATCAGTGACTGTCCGTGAATATATGGATTTGAACGCCTTTGATGCCAGTTTTTTCAATGTGATTGGCGCATTCTTGACTAGGGTGGTGCTCTGCCTGGAATACACGAGGGCATTTCCCCGTAGGTATTGAGACTTTGTGGTTTGGGCCCTAAATGCCAGCTGCCACCCGCGATTCCATTTTCGAATTATCCGTGTATCACTTTAGGACGTTTTGGCAGTTTGCTATAGGCAGTTGCTTACCTATGCTTCTCTACTTGGGATCTCCGTAGAGAACCGTTTCTCGAAGCATAATGTTGTTAATATGCGATCTGAGACCGCAAAGATCATTTCAAGGTCTGGGAGTTCAGATAACTTTTCGGTTGGTCCCTAAGACAAATCTCTTTCGCTAGTACTTAACTTGCTGAATATGGTCTAACTGCTCACTGTATTCGATTTCGATTTCATCAAATTTCTAAAACAGTCCTCTAACCTAACCTTACTTAATCTATAAATGTTACGGTCGATGGGTATTGCTACAAAATAATACTTCAGGACTTCCTTTTTCCACACGTTCAAGCGGACAGCAATGTTGCGAACAGATGCCCACTCCGCTCGTGAGGCAATAAACTTTTTGCGTGAACAATTTCCAAACTATCCCATTTCAAAAAGAGGACAAACTGTCTACCTGATTGGTGGGATCCGGGATTTTTAAAAATTCATGCGGATGTGGGACATTGCGAAAAAACACTCGGAGATGGTTTTCTTTTCTTTACCCAAAAACTAACAAAACACGACCGCGAAAGTCTGTTAGCTGGTTTCGCGGAAGCTTCTTTAAGAACTCTTGTTTAACCTATAAAAAAAAATATGGCGCACCTAACAAACAACGATTAATTGTGAAAAAAAACTACACCCAAACCACCCAATTACTAAACAAATCCTACGACAAATAATCATAATGAACTTGTCATCGCTCCATTGTCGATGTAAATACATACAATGTTTGACTTATTCATGAGCCTAAACTTTGTCGAACAAAAAAACGCTATTTAGCCTCTACATCGGCTCAAGGATACAACAACCATTAGCTTGTTTTTTTTTTATACACGAAAAGTTGTTACACACAATTACTCCTTTCCCTGACAGGCACATAACTATACCGGCGGTTAACTTCACCATCATAATTGTGTGTAATTTGTGTATGCGTATATGTTTTCGACAAACCCCCAAAAGGACTGAAATAAAATTCACATTAAAATCTCATTAACTGTGCAGGCATTTACTGTGTACATGTGATTTCTACGTTTCGTTTTATGGGCTTATTAACTTGCGTGCACTTGCCGTTAATAACAATATGCATTGTTACACACTGACAGCTTCTCTGGATCTGGAACTGGCATCAATCCAATTTCACAATTAAACTCTTGAGGTAAACATTTTAATTAACCAATTAACAGCAGATGCACTCAGAAGCGCGCTGCACATCCACGTGACGGTGACGCATTGAGCCTGGTTCTTATCGATTTTAATTGAGTCGCTGAAGGACCCATTTATCTGAACGCGCGCTTGACCAACAAATGATTTGCTAGAGGGTGGCCGTTTTTTTTTTTTATATAGCACAAGTCTCGCGGATGTTCATCCTCATAGAGAGGATAATTGGGGAAACTTAAACAAAAAAAAAAACTGCTCTTCAGCTTTGTTAATCGTTGGTCAGAGCGGCGAAAAAAAAAAAAATTAATGACATCCAATTTGCAGTGTATATTGCTGGTGTTGTTCTCATTATTGTTATTTTCTTTTATAGGTAGAATTAATTATATTTATGTGAGAGTGTGGAGGTTTATTGATTTTATGTTCACTATTTGTGAATAATTGACAACACTTGGGGCGAGAGCAGAGAGCACCGCAGGCATGAAACAAGAGTTGCGTAAAAGTCAGGATATTAACAAGTTGTGCAAACAAGGATTGCCATTTGGTGACTTTGTAACAGTTTGGCTATACACATTTATCAGTGCATAGTGCAGAGTTGGAGTGTTTTTGCTTTTGTTGGAAATTTACACTAGAGCGACCACTTAGCACAATCTTGGATGAGATTTTGTAAAACTTTCAATCGTTTTCATTTGCACAAACGTTTTGCATCATTTAACTTCGAAAACGAAAGGAATTTTCGTTTTTGCGAAAGAGAACAAAAAAATGAAAGCTGTTTTATTCACTTTTGACACTTAAACGTTTGCGAAAAGAAAGAAAGAAAAAAACGACAGAAGTAACATGAAGCAATTTTCGCTTTCGTATGATTTCTTTCGTTTTTTGAAAAGCGAAAGAGGTTTTCGTTTCGTTTTTTTTATAGATTCATACCCCTGTTTCCATATGTAAAGGGTCCGCCACCTAACGTTTTTTTTTTTTTTCAACTAGTGCTTATTTCGCGAATGGTAACACTTAGCTCATGTCTGATTTGACAGGTAATTAGTTTTATCCTTCCGCTGAACGAATATGGTTGTGTATACCCTTGAACAACGCTGGGAAATATTGCGACATTACTTTGAAAATCATGATAATGTTGCAGAATGTGTGCGAAAATTGCGTACGGATTTTGGAAGAAGAGAAGTACCGTCAGCTCCGTATGTTCGTTATCTTGTGAAAAAAGTGAAAGAAACTGGCATCCTCATCGATAAACCAAAGCGTGAAAAGCCAAAAACAGTGCGTACACCCGAGAAAATTGCTGCTGTGGCAGAAAGTGTGCGGATTTTGGTCCAGAGGCATAATTGGGCCATTTTTCTTCGAAAATGAGCAAGGAGTGGCCGTTACAATCAATGGCGATCGTTATCGGGCCATGTTGAACGAATTTTTGTTCACAAGAATTGAAGAGGAGGATATTGGCAACATTTGGTTTCAACAGGACGGCGCTACGTGCCACACAGCCGAAGCTACACACGATGTTTTGCGCCCTGTTTTTGAAGATCACGCATTATCAGCCGCAGAGCTGATGTCGTTTGGCCACCGCGGAGCTGCGATTTGACACCGTTGGACTATTATTTGTGGGGTGCCGTAAAAGATAAGTGTTATGCCGACATGCCAGAGACAATTGACGCTTTAAAGGACAATATTCGTGAAGCCATTGGTGAAATACAGCTGCACACAATCGATAATGTGCTTAAAAATTGGACCGATCGTGTAGGCTACTGCATGGCCAGCCGACGCAGCCATTTGAATGAAATTATTTTCCATTATTAACCGGAAGGATTGTACTTTCAAATAAAAAAAGAAATTTGAGAAAATATTCAGTAGTTTTTTTTTATGCATTTTCAAAAAAAAAAAGTTATTTGGCGGACCCTTTATTTCGACGAATAGAGAAATCATTGAATCACTGATACACTCATTTGATTTTTGACTACAAACAAATACAAACAGTACCGGGCCATATTTTTTAACCGAAGCTACAAATTTCGATATTTTCCCTTTAGAGGTCGATGGCATAGAATTCTTACCAACATTTTTAGTTCTGATTTTCTATTCAAAAAACAAGAGGTACGTATATCAAGAGAAGAAAATAAAATTTCGACCAACAAAGCAAACTCTTTTTTAATAAATTCAAAAAAGTGTTAAGCGTTAAGTGCTTTTACTTTTCGAGGTTTGCAGTCTAAACATGCTCGAATGGTGTCCTGGACGTCCGAGCTTTTTAAGGCAGAAGGAGATGACTTGGTGGAGAGCATACACTAACTCGTCTCCAAGATTGGGTCAGAGCAAAGTATGCCCGATGAATGGAACCTCAGCATCGTTTGCCTGATGCACAAGAAAGAAGGCCCTCTAAAGTGCGTCAACTATAGACATATAAGATCCTAACTGCTGTATTGTGTGAAAACCTAAAATCACTCGTCAACCAATTGATTGCTTCCTACCAGTGCCAGTGTGGTTTTCTATACACTAAGAAAACGTTAACAAAGGTGGATGCAGATCTTTTTGGTCGTTTCGAATACAAAATTCTTGGAGCTAACGACCTTTGGAGGAGGAGATTTAGCAACGAACTCTAAAACATACTTTTAGCCATGGCCCACTCTAGAGGTTTTTTTTAGGTGTCCGAGGAAATACTATCCTAAGCTGTATTGATTCCTCTTATCCCCAATCAACCCCACTCGCAACTGGTCACCTTCAAACAATATAACCTAAAAAAAAAAGAAAGGAAAACCATATATAGGTACTCACCAAATTGCGTTTCGTCCAGTAGAGTCTTCTTGATTTCATGTCCATCGTCCATGTCGACATTCTCGATGTCTATCCTTCGCGGTGGCTTCTCCACCGGATTAACCTCTGTCAGCAGGCTCTTTTGCATTTCCATTATCACAGAGCCCTCCAGCACCGACGTATTGTGTGACTTTTCCATCTTGGATGCAATCAAACCATTCTCACTCATCGTTGCGTCCTTCTGATAGGTCTTTATCCGACGGCAATACCAACAAATCACCAACACTATGACAATCAACAGTAGCAGCAAAGTGGTCGCAACCAAACAGATTATCAGCAAAATATTTGACGAGGAATCAAAGCCATTGTCAGTACCACCGATTCCGTCAAGAATGGCACCGCCACCATAACGTTCCATATCGATGACCACTTGCATATTGCTTTCATCCTTTCCGCCGCGATTTTCTGCTACACAGGTGTAGGAGCCCCTGTCCGCAGGCCGTACGCCGAAGATAATCAACTCCGATGTCAGCACGTTGGAGTTCTCGATGCGATTCTGCTCGACAGAGTTCCGAACCAGAAACCGATGGTCGTTCACATTAATCGGCCGCTTGTTGTAGATCCAAAGGATGTCTGGCCGTGGGGCGCCCTCCACCCGGCAGGACAGTGTTATATTTTCACTGTTCGCCTCGATGTAGTGACCCGGCCGGGGATAAACAATACGCGGACGACACGCAAAGTGATCCGCTGGTATCTCTGACCATAGTTTGCCAGATAATTGTTTTGGTTCGTGACATGCCGTCGGCGGTGTGTAGAGCCGACGGAAGATGGCAAAATCTCGAAATTCCTGCAGTTCACAGGTACAATTCCAAGGATTCTGAGCCAATGACAGGTACAGCAGTTTGGGGGCGTTGGCAAAGGTTTCCTTGCGTAGTACCGTCAGTTGGTTGGAATCCAGATATACTGCAGACAAGATGGGCAGATGGTCGAATGAATGTATTTCGACACGTTTCAGGCGATTGTGCTTGAATTCGACACGCGACAGGAATTTCAATTCGATGAAGAGGCTGTTCTCGAGCACCTCGATTTGATTGTTATTCATCACGAGGGTGCGCAGTTTCACCAGCCCGGAGAAGATGCTGGGATGCAGCACGCGTATGTAGTTGTGGGACATGTCCAATTCAATTAGAATGGCGAGTCCCTTGAGGGCGTCCCGATTGAGCTCTTGCAGTGTGCAATTTCGCATGAAGATTTTGTGCAAATTTTGTAGGTTCGCATCGAGGAAGTGGTCCCGCTTCAGCTCGGCTATATAGTTGTTGGATAAATCGATGACTTGCAGCTCATTGCTCAGGTCTGTGGGGATGGTGCTGAGGGACTTGTTCTTGCAGTCGGCGGTCTTTTTGCCCGAATTCCAATTACAGTGGCAGGTGCCGCAGTTCTGCAGGAAATCCGAGTTCCCACTAGCACCTACGAAGAGCAGCAGCACCAGCAGTTGAACGATGAGAAGTTGTACTGGGTTTTGGTGGTGGTGGCGGTGTGGAATGGTGTGACTTGTTCTTGGCTTGGAATTCATTGTGAGTGTGTGCGAAATCCTCGTCTCGATTGTGGGAATGGGCGGGGAGCTGTTGTGCTCTTCTACTTCTTTTGCTTCGTCTTCGGTTGTGGGTTATCTTCTTGTTATCCTTGAGGGTCACTTTGATTAATTATCATGTCCTTTGCGTACTGCATTTGTGGCTGGTGGTGGTACTTGTTGTTGGGGTGGATTTACAACTTGTAATTAGCATAAAACTGTAACTGTAACGAGAAGAAAGAGAATGAAAAATGTTTTGATTAATGACTCCTGTTGTTGGTTGAGAAGAGTTTGTGTATGTGTAGATACAAAGTTGCAGGCACTCATGCAGATGTAAAAAAGAAAATTTATTTAAGTGGCTATTACTTCCACAGTCAGAGTTGAAATATGATTGAAAAGTCAAGAGCAACGAACAGCGAATAACAAAGGAACTGGTAAATTTGCATTCTTCTTTGCCTGGCAGTTGATTTTCTCACATCCAAACTGAACCAATGCGAACGAAACATGACCATTGAATGACCAGTGTGGATGGAACGATGGAGGAGATATGTAAATCACTTCAGGTTTTGTGGTCGAGTACAACAAATCTAGAGAAATTGCCCTGCGATCTGAAATTGAATGAGAGACGGACGTCATTGCCATGGACTATAAAAACTGATTAAATGACCATAAGTCAGTCAGCGGAATACATAAAACTGAAAGAGTTGCGGTATCCCAGAAAAAAGAAACTGCAATCAAAGTAAAAACTGATTAAAGGATGTCTAAACTCAGAAATGTCAAGGAGCAGCATCAAGTGGTTTTCGATTTTGTTCAAGTGGATCAAACACACTGAAAGAACGCCAATTGATTTGGATTGTGTTTGGTTGCAACAGATATACATTTGGAGGGCAGATTTTTTTTTTAATATATAACTTCACTTATTGTTTTTTGTTCACCCATTTTGCCGTTGTCGTCCACGGCTCTAAAAAAAAAAAAACAACGTGACTGTTGGTATTGGCGGGCGACGAAAACTAACCGACTTCTGTCGCAATCGACAAATAATGTCGTCTGAAATGTCAAAGAATGTGGATTGCATTTTGCGACGATAATCGTCTGTATTTCGTGAGACGTTTTATGACGCAGTTTTTCGTGAAAATGACACATTGTTTTACTTTTCTCTTCTTTTCTAATCTTTTATTTTTTAGATAATGTATCTAAGAAAATTAAATTTTATTTTAACTTAATTTTATTCAAATTGCTATTAAATTCATAAATCTAAATCAATATATCAACGCTTGAAATTGCTTTTAGGCAAAATTTCTTCGAGTATTTTGAGCTATCATTCATTCTTCTGTTCGGTTCAGAGGCTGAGCTATAATAAATTCAAAACAGATTATATTTGATCACATTTGAAACTATTGCTTTAGACTCTAGCTCTGCTTTGGAGTAGTGGGAGTGGCCGCACATCGAAAGCAATACAATCGGAGTGTTTTCTGCTGCGGTTGCCATATCACCTGTTGGCCGTCGAAGCAAACGAGACGAGCGTAGAAAGTGAACCTTCACTTTCGTTCAAGTGACTACCACTAAGGCCCAATTGAATTTCCTGATCAAAGTGTAATGGATTGCTTCATAAATTCATTAACCAAATTGCGTACTTTTCGTAAAGAGTGTGCTTATACTAAGTCATTTCAAAGAAATTGTAGCTCAGAAGTCGTTCAGAGTTTATTTCCAATTAAGTAAAGGTTTTATTTAAAACTACTACAATTTTTTACAGCAGACCCAGCGGCACCAGTGGTTAGTGTGCTGGGTCACTAAACGAGCGGTTTCGAGTTCGATCCCTAGAAAACACACAAATTATATCTGAAATATTATCACGAAACCTCTCGCACAGGGTTATTCTTTTGTTGAAATTTTGAATAAAGTTTTCGCATAAATGGGGCTGTATTTTACCAATTCCTCTTGCAGAAGTCCAGACGCTGAACCCAATTTTCAGCACATGTCCTCCAAGTCCATATCATCCAATTGGGGCCAAAAATATTCGGTTATCATTGAACGGTAGCGATTCTCATTCACAGTAACGTGCCGGTCTTGATCATCACGGAAGAAGTACGGTCAATGACGCCGCCGGCCCATAAACCACACCAAACCGTAATTTTTTCGGGATGCAATGATGACTCATGGAGTAGGTGTGGATTGCTGCCTGACCAATACCGCATATTTTGTTTATTGACGAAGCCATTCAGCCAGAAATGAGCCTCATCGCTGAAGATGATTTTTCGATGAAAATCCGAATCATTTTCAAGTTGTTGCTCAGCCCAATTCACGAACATACGACGCTTCTGGTGGTCAAGCGGCTTCAGTTCTTGCGTCAATTAAATCTTGTAAGGATGTAGGCCAAGATCTTTTCGCAAAATTCGCCACAACGACGTCACAGAGATGCCCAACGCTTGCGAACGACGTGTGAGAGACACATTTCGGCTTTCTTCAACTGAAGCCTCAGCGGCAGCAATATTCTCGACACTACGGGCACTTCTTTGTCTCACTGGCACGGGAACATTTTGTACTGTGCCTGTGGATTCAAATTTTTCCACTAGACGCTCAATTGTTGATCTGCTAGGACGATTATGACGACCATAAATTGGACGTAGCGCTCTTAACGTTGAGGCCACTGACTCCGAATTTCGGTAGTAAATTTTAACAATTTCGACTCGTTGTTGGCTCGTATATCTTTCCCTCATGAAATGGCAAACCTTACTGAAGAGAAATGTCAAAAGAGCGGCAAGAAATTCGGCGTCGTTTGCTGTCCCTGTCGCTCTACTTTTGTAGCGTCCCTATTGAAAACCCCTTTATTAACAAAATGGCGGCAAATTTAAATCCGGTGCTCTTTTTGGGATACCCTTTATAAATTGTTTTAATTTTAATTTCGTACTAAATGCTTAAATACCATAAAAATAATATAGCACGCACTTTTGTTAATATTCCGCTTTAAAGTCATTCAATTGGGAAAAATAAAAATAATTATACAATTTCTATCTGCCGTGCTGAAATTTTAAAAAATTTGCCAACACATAAACTGTCTATTTCTATTTAACCAAGAAGTTTCTTTAGCCGACCGACGGTCAAATTATGTTAACCTTTTAAATAAGGCATAGAACCGCGTACATTTTTAGTGTAGCCAGCAACCATGAATATTCGTTTGCAAACAGTGAAATGAAAATTCCTTATGTACCATTATTACCTATAGTCTATATGTAACAAACATGACGCACTACTGCACAGAAAACCAAATAAATCTGATTCGTGGTGCCCATAAAATGTTGAAAACCACAAAGGAAATTATCATGCGTGGTTAAATTTTTGTTTAAAATCTGAAAACAAATTTCCAGATGTTTTTTTTTTTTTTTTTGATTATGAACATACCACAAACTTTTGTTCACTAAAATACACTTATTTCTGAAAGTGAGCATTTAATATATATTTCTCGTAAACAAGTTTTTTTTTTGCAGTAAATATGCTCTAGCTCTAGCAAGTGCCGAGTAATGTTGTTTTTGTCATGCTATTTTTGACTTGACCAAATGTTTACCACTTTTTATTGTTTATAAAAAAAAAAGATATATATCTTAGCCCAAAAGAATTTTTGAAAATTGTAGGTGCTTTTGCTTTTTAATGCAAAAATACTTCAATACTTTCACTTTTTAACTGAGCGTACTTTTTGTATACACAGCTTTTTTATAGACCCTAAGCAAGCACACATATTTTTAAGTCACAATAGAGGTTGGGCCTTTACCAACTTGGAAACCTGTACAAGTACTTTTCTACCAAATATAATAATTGCAAATTATTGGTTTCACCCTAAATTTTGTAATACCGGATGGGACACTTTTTCTACAAAAATTGTGGAAAATACTTGGAAATATATACAAACATGTAAGGACTGTTCGAGATCCAACTAGTCCTGACAATTTCTAATGCTGAAACGGATTAGGCTTACATTTTTTTTGAACTACTATTTCTACACTAACCGCCTTATTTATAAACTTTATACACTCTAATATATATTAGATTTTTGCATTTAGAGTTATTATAGAGAGTGTATAAAGTTTATAAATAAGGCTGCAACTATATATTAGGCCGCGATAAATAATTATCTTCGGCTAATTTTCTGACTCTTATGAAGTGTTGAAAGAGAAATTCACCAAACTCCAAACTGAAAACAGAGATTTATCGAATGTCTCGGTATTTATTTAAATTCAGTGTTTTATTTTCTCTTGAATATTTTAGCAAAACTCAAAGAAAAAAAAATGTCAAAAATTAGCTTATAGGATAATTTATTATCTTGCTAACGAAGCAGGATAAATTTTTGACAGCTGCAAAATTCGTTTTTCACCACGATAGGAAATTATCCGAAGATATGTATATCCATCCCACTTAACACACGGCCTTAAGATCAAATAATTTAAATTTGTTTATTTATTTATAATGACTATGGTTGTTAAAGTGCTTGACCAATTTGATGTATGTGATAATGGGTGGTATGCATAAAAGACAGTAAATGCTTTTACTGGGGATTTTCTAAGTAAATACTAATTTTGCTATGCATAAAATGCAGTAAATACTTAAGATTAGGTGCATTATTGACTTCAAGTAAAAGCAATTACTTTTTTCGCATGCATTTTTCTAGTAAATACTTTTTTGGAAAGCATAAATACTAGTATGTGCTTGTTTTCTGCAGTAAATACTGGAAATTTTTCAAGTTGCTATCGACCAACTTGAAAATTTCATAGTAACTACTTAAAAAAAAAGTATTTACTATGATATCCGACGAATTTTAAGTACCATTTACTTGAATGAACTCAGTATTTACTTAAAGTATTTGCAATCAAGTAAAAACTTTTTTGTTTTAAGCAAACGCAACGAAGTAAATACTGAAAATCGGAGCTTCTACTTCAACTTCTACTACTACTTCCACTTCTACTTTTTAGTATTTACTTAAACCTTTTACTTAAAGTAAATACTTTTTTTTATGCATACCACCCAATGTTTGGAATATATTTCCGTCGGCTTTTTTGGTCATAAGTAGGTGACCATACCATCCAAGCGAACCACAACCCGGACTTCGACAACGCAACTGTGCTTCAGACGGAGAGACATACCTCAAAACGGTATATGCTCGAGACGCTACACATCATCAACAACAGGAATAACATGAATAGAAAACAGGACATCCAAAATATATCTGCTATATATAGCTCGTTTGTTGGTCTCCAAAAATAAGTTATAGACTAAACTTCTATTGAAGTGTTTCATATCTTACATTAATCAGTTTTGTTTCATTTTCCATATAATTATGTTATAGTCAAGGTTCATTGTTTTTGCTCGTTAATTAATTTTTGTAAGTTTAATGTTCTTTTTCCATATTTATATTGTTATTAACTAATGTTTCCCAATAAAGAACCCCTGAAGAAGGCAGCAACTCCTGCCGAAACCTCGGGAAATCAAATGAAATAATCAAGTTTCATTCACCTACTTATGACCAAAAAAGCCGACGGAAATATATTCCAAACATTACCTCCACAGAACCTGGAGGTACTTCCCTCGATGAAAATACTAAACTTCGCTTGTAGATTTAACAACCGCAAGTGCTATTGGTCTAGAACTACGTTCGCACTTTTTAGGTCTTCATAAAAAAGCTCTTAAAAAAAGTAATATAATTGCTATTGAATTAACTACGAAGTAAGTGACACGTTAAACAGCTGCATTTGAAATAACACCAAAAGCACTAGCATTAGAATTTTTTCGAGAACCATTATCCTACAAGATTTCAAGCCCGGGTTTTGAAGACAGACCTATGATTCTGCAACGATTAGGTTAGGTTAGAGGGGCAGTTTGCATTATATGCAATTTTCACCCAGAAGCCCAGTGTGGCCGATTGTGATTACCCTTTAATCGTTGCTAGATTTTCCAAGCCGTCAAGTAACCTTGCTCCCATACAAAAGTATCGACGTTCTTGCAGAGCAGGGTAGTGACACAGGAGATGTTTTAAAGATTCTATATCCTCTCATCCCTGCAATTTCTGCAGAAGTTATTTGTAAAGATATTTTCAATGATGCAGTGTCTTATCAAAAGATGTTAGGATCTTTGACTTTTTAGTGTCAATTGCGAGTCACAAGTTGCGAGTTATGGTACAACCGGAAGTGTTTTTCCATCGTTCTTTAGCAACGTTTGATGTGACATTGATAATGAAGCTCTTAGTTGCGCTAA
Organism: Cheilosia soror; assembly: GCA_949372485.1. NCBI lineage: Eukaryota > Metazoa > Arthropoda > Insecta > Diptera > Syrphidae > Cheilosia > Cheilosia soror. Next base: position 88,225,251 of record OX443563.1, read on the forward strand.
AAGCTGGTAGTAGATACATGTCTGTCAGCTAATAGTATATTCATTTCCGAGTCGCATCTGGCCAGTTTATCTGTAATCTGTTGCATCATTTCCTTTCACACCAACATGTCCAGGAACCCGGCACAGCAGTACTGTGTGATTGTGATGGTTTAATGCTCTCAATCGTGAGAGGCACTGGCCGCGTTCAATACGCTTTTGCGTAGCTAGTCAACAGCCTGTAATTGGTCGATTTGCCAATCTAGTCAAGTTTCGTGTGTTAGGCAAGATTTTCTGCTTAAGTTCTATATGAAAAACTGTCACATGAATATTTAGGTTCCTAAGCACATTGAACGTAGCCAGTGACTTACGGATTTGGAGTTTACCAGATTCGAGTTAATCGCTTTAAGTTTTGTTTGGCTGTCCACACAAAAGGTAATTTCCATTTTGTAAGTAGTTCTCTCGTTAAGAGAATTTAAGCTGCTTTTTTAATCGTGTAGATCTCTGCCTGGAAAACGCTCCACTGATTTGCCAGTCGGTATGAATGGTTGATCCTTAGTTTTTCTGAGAAGATTCCTGCTCCAGTTCTTTTCTCCGTCTTTGAGCCATCTGTGAAGATGGGTATACCTTTTATGACTCGGTACTCGGGGAGAGCTAGTCCGGGCTGTCCGGTATACACACTTTAAATTTCTTATCAAAGTCACACCTTAGTTTCTTGTAGTCCGTAATTGGCATAAGTCGGCTCTGTTCAAAGATGTGAAGGCTCTCAAACTGTGTTCTCTCTTAGGCTGAGAGTTTCTTTGGCTGCAACGGTCTTAGGGTAATCGGTTGTATGTTCAGCAACGTTTCAAGGCTTAGTTGAGGTGTAGATTTTAGTGAACCCGTTATAACAATGCAAGCAATTCCCTGTACCTTGTTCAGATTCTTGAGGTAGGACTTAGTGTTAATAGCATCCCACCAAACATCCGAGCCATATGCCAGAATTGGTCTTCCAATCGCGGTGTACATCCAGAGCACTATGTGCGGTTGTAAGTCCCACTTCTTCCCGAAAGCATTTAGTCTTTTCTTCAGTCTTTACTTCGTACTCCGTTTCCAGTCATATTTGGAGTTAAGCACGATAACCAGGTATATTTGAATTCGGGTGAGAAATTACGACGAATGCCTCTCAATTTTGGTACCTTGCTTACATCTTCTGGTGAACAGGATGAGTTCGGTCTTGTTGGGGTGGTTCTCTGTCCACTTTCATAGTTCTGATAACGCAGGTCGCAGATTCCATAACTTACTTCTGCGACGTTTACTAAAACCCGAATTCAAAGCCCAGTTAAATTTTTTTGGCGAAATAATAGCCTTTAAGACTTCAAGAACATGTATGCTTTCGACGGCAAAACTACTCGTATTATTTCGCAAATGAACACTGATTCTAAAACACGAACTCGAAGTGCAGCCCAATTAGACTTGTAACCGTTTAATAAACTTTAACCTATTGAAGAATGGAGTATGTTAAAAGCAATACCAACTTCATTAAAAAGTTTACATTAAGTTTCTCACTAAGTGAAGACTGATTCAATTGACGCGATATAGTCGGATTTATGCACATTAAGTTTGTTGAGTACAAATGAACTAAATTTGCTCCTTTACAGTTGGGAAAATGCAGCAAACTTTCTGAAAATCCACCCACCAGCATGACACAACATTTCGACAGTGGTGAGAAAAAGTTTTCAATGAAGGGTTTTCGTTAAAATTCCAAGATAAGTTGTTCCATCTCTTTTTACTGCAAAATAGTTTTCTCAATTTCAATTGACAGCATCCAACAGAAGAGCCTTTAATGTTCCATATATTTAATTCAACTTTGAAATAACATGAGTGGTTCAAACATTTTTCACCACACTGTACTACTGTTCCATTCATAGGAAAACGGAAAACCCATATCTTAGCCATATTCGGTTTATTAATATTTTCTCTCAAGGTCGAACTTTTAATACAAAAATCATCAGAAACTCATTGAAGTTTCTTGCTCCTGACATATACCCAGCCCCAAGGGTAAACTTTAACAAAACGTTGACTCAAAATGTCGTCAAAGTGAACACAACGCAAAGTTATGAACAATTTTCGAATAGAAATCCGTAAACGAGTTGTCGAGTATTTTCTCTCAAAAGTGTCAGTTATTTTAATTAAAAACAAAATTGGTTGCTTGTTTATGGGAGTTTATTTTGAACTTTAAATGGAAAAGTTGCATTTTGTCGGATATGGGGGATACCATTGAAAACAGATACAAGTTGAAATTTTAGTCAAAAATTGCTCTCCTGACTGATGAATGGGGGAAATCGGTAATAAAAATCTAAACAACATTGTTCAGTTTGTTAAAACTTGTTTTGAGGTTGATAGGGTTTAAACATGAAATTTAATTAAAAACGCAGGTGGTTCTGCAAAAGGTCAGTAAGTGATTTTCTCGAAGTAAATTAATGTGCGTTGGTTTGGCTACTGTCATTTGTGATAACCTTTCAGGTGCAGGATTTGACGCAAATAAACTTCAAACTTTACTTTAGTGTTGTCTTCGAGGGCATTCATAACTGTCGGACAGTCTGTAAAAAACTTGATTGGAACGGGAGAAGTATGGAATGGACAGTTCTATCCTGACAGAAATTCGAAATCAATCGCTTTAAATAAACTGCCCAAGAAGACCCTTGAAAATGAACTTCGCCAGGAGTACGCTTGAGCTCCACTGAAACATAAGTTTTGCGTAGTTTATTTACTTAAACAACTGAGTAATTTCAGTAAGTATAATAGCCCTTTTTCGATCCGCTTCAACAGTGAAAACGACGCACTATGTTTGTTTAGGTAAATGTGGCTTCAACGTTGATTATGCCAGATTTTGGTCTGTAGCTCAGCTTCTGAATGAAAAAAGCTGATTAGTTTCTTAAAATATATAAGGAAGTATTGGCTCCATAAGGAATTATCTTTTTTGTATTGATTAATAATTATTTGAGTAATGACAATCGAACGACATAGTATTAAGCCAGTAGCTTCCGTGTCAACTAAGAACAGACATAACCACCTACACTTTTATATAACTAGAATACCCGTCCTAGTACATATTTTGACACTTAATTTGTTAAGATTGTTTAAGTGTGATAACCGCAAAGGGAAGAGAGCTAAGTGAACACTTAGAAGCGATTTAGGAAAATTCGAACTTCAAAAAGGGGCTCCACATTTGTAATGGGAAAATTCAAATTTTTTATCCGATTGACTTCAAACTCGGTTTGTGTATTTTATAGATGAAGTAGAGAAAACGAATTTCTCCGATTTTGGAAATTTAGCTTGGAGTCCGAGTTATTAACATTTTTTTCAGCCTATCGAACGTGCAGATATGGACGAAGAACGTTTTGAATTGGGAGACCTAAGCTCTTCGCTGACGACTGTCGTGAAAGGTTTGTAGACAACTTGGCTAATCTGTTATCAGGAAAACCGAGCTTGGTGTCAAAGTTACGGGTAAGTTGTCCGTCTTTCATCCAGAGTTTATTTCAACTTTACCTAAGACAATGAAATTTGGGTTCTGACCGAAAGACTAAGATCGTAAATACGAACTGTTGAGATTCCTTTGTTATTTTGCCTTCGGGTTCTACAGAAATCGGAAAGACAGATATAGGCTGGCTATATAGATACAGCAGACACCATGTAAGCCATAGTCCCGCACGTATTCTTGTGTTCCTTATACGATTTCTGCTAGTAACAGCAGGAAGGAATCATGAAGGAATCTCATTTCGGCAGCTTGTAACCGCGATCCGGACAAGATACATATGTAAATAATTTTGTCGTAGGCGTCCTCAAGGTAGAAAGAGATGGTTGCCTCAAGTCTGAGCTGTCTCCTCTATCCGTACGGGTATTGCTTGTGATCCGGGGCATTGAAAATTATTATTTTGCTGACCTTTTTAACCTAGTTTACTGAAAGATTCGTGAGCGGCTTCAGCTTCACCAACCATATGGGATTTTCTTCCCTGTTGATTTTATTATACATGAACAACGCAAGATTTCATGTGCACCCACCACCACAAAGCAGAACCACGATCAAGAACAACCCTTAATTTTTTTTCTATTGAAAAAGTAGGTATATTTAAGAATAGGGAGGAAAAAAATATACATTTTAGTTAAAAACTGTTCCAAAGGATTTGGCTATGAACGACATAGCCTAAAACCTTCTCATAGTCTTAAGAAATATTTAAAAAAAGTTTCATTGAAATCTGTCGAGTAGTTTTCCTGCTTTGAGGTAACAGAGAAAAATTCCTATATTTTTATATGTATAATAAAAATAGGTTCTCACAACCATTCGTTTGTGCGAGTTTCTATTTTTTTTTTTTGACGAATGAAAGGGACCTACAATTTTATGCCGAGTCCAAACGGCTGAATTGAGAAGCTTTTTAGGGACAGTCATACTCTCGGATGTTTCTCAGACGTTCGCGAGAGGTGGCGCAGTAAAAAAAACCTTAAGATGTAATTTGTGTTTTTCCGTGGATCGAACCTGGGATCCCTCTCACAGTAGTCCAGCACACTAACCACTACGCTCACAGTTTTATATATACAATAATAGTAAAGACCAAAATGCGTTCTAGGCTTTCGAGGACAAAGCAAACACTTGTCCAATGTTTGTATACTTCCTCTACAGCTTTGTCTGTCAATGCCCTCCGACATACAAAAGCCTAATGAACATAATTCACCCCGCCCCGTTCGCATTGCTTCAATAAATCAAAGCTACATCATTATTAAACATACTCACGACATAATAATTGTAAATCTAAGTCCCTCGTACAAACCAATCCCCTAAAGATAAAAATTTGTGGCTTTTTTGTACATTTATCAGCCATCCACCGCACAAATTTACCATCCCCTATCATATTGATTATTGCTTAGGTTAGAATCTATCTCTCTCAAATAGCTTTATTATGATGACCCAAAAAAAATGGAAAAACTATTCCCATTTATATGTGTACAAGTTCTTATCGCAATAATCGATACGACCAGACCACATTCAGTTTACTTAGTCCATGAAAAATGACACCCTAATAAATATTTGAGCGCACCCGCCCCCCAGGCAAAAGTAAAGCTTTACTAATGAAGTATTTAAAAGTTGTCCCCCTATATCCACACTCCGTTTTGTTGGCAAAATTATAAATGTTACATAACTCTGTAAACAGAGAAAAAAGGACCATCAGGAGTACACAATCATATGGCCATGGTGACACGCTACACATGGAAATGCGCAACGACACTGTGATTGATTACACCCCCGTTTTTGGGAGAACGTGAGAAAAGGGCGAAAGTCAACTTTGAAACAACTTTCTGTTAGCCTCATCAATTACTCCGAATACTATAGTAGAGATTTTTGAATACCGCAACTTGCGAATCGATTTGCTTTCTAGGAGTGAGAGAATTTGAACAAGAACTAGAAGTTTCTTGAGGCTTGCTTTTTTTTGTGATGGCACTTTGACAAATTGATTGCGGAAATTTTGGAAAATATTCCCACTTCGAGGGCAATTTCGAAAATGTCAATCGATTTGGGGGAGAAGTTTTTGTTTTGTTCTGCTGCGAATATGGCCTTATATCGAGGCAATCAGATTGAAATGACGATATGGTCGCAATCGTATAGTTTTGTCGATGGGCTTCACGGACTCAGTAATGAAATCGATTACTCGAAAAATGGTCATTTAGAACGAAGGGCGCTACACACGGTTGAGATAGCGATAGCCTTGATAAGATAAACTCTCTGGGGCTTCGAGTATTCGACATAACAGATTCATCTTCTCTAAATAAATGAAAAACAAGTCCGACTATTATAACTATTGCTACTGCAAAAAAATGCGATGGTTCGACATCAATTCTTTCTGACAATGATAGACGGAAAAGTGTTTAATGAACTAACTACCTATACCTAACACTAAACAGTATCATATCCAATTTGCAAAAAGGATACAAAATCCAATCAGAATTTGGAATTTCACCATTACACCCAAGAAAAAGATGAAGTTCCTTTTATAACTATAGATTATGTGCTATATCAAGACGATGGGACCATCGACAAGAGGGAAGCCGAAAAAAGAAACAAAAAGTAATTTACGGAACAATTTGGGTTAATTTATTGATACCCCAAAACTAGGAAAAAACTGCGTCAATTATAGAGGCATTAGTCTTCTTAACATCGCATATAAGATCCTATCTGCTGTACTGTGTGAACGCCTGAAACCATTCGTCAACGAACTGATTGGTCCCTTTCAGTGGGGTTTAAGGTCCACAACCAAATATTCACACTACGGCAGATCCTGGAGAAAACCTAAGAAGTGCAGTGCAAATCGATACTCACCATCTACTTATCGATTTTAAGGCTGCGTATGGCAGCACTTATAGAGACGAGCTATACAGAGTCATTCCTAGTTTTGGCATCGCTGCAAAATGTATCAGATTGTGCAGAATTACGATGGAAAACGCTCGCTGCTCCATAAAGGTCGGAAACAATCTCACTGACACATTTGATGTCTTTGGCCTAAGAAGGCAACTGACTAGTAAGGCCTTGTCAGTAAACACTAAGGAGACTCTATATACGATCATCATATGGGGCAAAAACATGGACGTTAACAAAGGCGGATGAAGGTCTTCTTACTACTGCTTAATTATCGGGCTCCCGACCCGTGAAGAGTCTCTGCCTGAGACACTGCAGCCTTCCATCCTTTACGATCCCGGGCACGCTGCTTCCAATTGTCCAGACCAAGCGCTCTGGCATCCACGATGGCTTGGTCTTTAAAACGGAGGTTCGGTTTTCCTTGTCTTCTCGAACCTGGGCGCTGGGTTTCGAAGATCCTCTTAGCTGGAGCATTATTGTCCATTCGCTCGATGTGGCCGAGCCAATGTAGTCGACGTGTTTTGGCTTTTTGGATTACATCCACATCTTGGTACAGCTTATAGAGTTCGCGGTTGTATCTTCTCCTCCATTCGCCCTTCTCGCACACAGGACCAAAAATCCGCCGAAATATTTTTCTTTCGAAGGAGCCCCGTATCAGCTCTCCCTTCTTGCTTATCGTCCAGCACTCGGCGCCATAAAGCAGAACTGGCAGGATAAGGGTTTTGTAGAGCACACATTTCGTCCTTCGAGCTAGGAGTTTTGAACCCAGTTGTTTTGCCAAACCGAAGTAGCAACGGTTTCCTAGGGTAATTCTTCGTCGGATCTCCACTAGGGTGTCATTCGTGGAGTTTACGTTTACTCCGAGGTAGGTGAACTCCTTAAAAAAAAAAAAAAAATAAATAGGTGGCGCAACAGGCGGGTGACACCCAAGGCCTAGCTTCTCGCAACCATTCGTTTTGTGTGAGTTTCTATTTTTGGGACGAATGGAAGGGACCTACAATTTTATGCCGAGTCCGAACGGCTGAATTGAGAAGCTTTTTCATGACAGTCATACTCTCGGATGTTTGTCAGACGATCGCGAGAGGTGAACTCCTTAACTACCTCGAAATTGTTGCTATCAATAGTGACGTTTTGTCCTAGGCGGTGGACAGATGCTTTTTTGTTTGTTGATAGCATGTACTTAGTCTTGTCCTCATTTACTTCAAGCCCAACGGATTTCGCCTGTTCTTCAATCGCCGTGAACGCTTCCTTCACAGCACGCTGGGAGCGACCGATGAAGTCAATATCGTCCGCATAGCCAAGCAGCTGGACGGACCTGTTGAAGATAGTGCCTTCCGTGTTGACACCTGCCCTGCGCACTATCTGCTCCAGTACGAGATTGAAGAAGTCGCATGATAGAGCTTCTCCTTGCCTAAATCCGGTGCATGTTTGAAATAGTTCCAAAGAGTTGCTTCCAAACTGCACATTACAGCGCGTGTTTTCCAGCGTCACGCGACACAGCTGAATCAGATCTTCTTGGTCATCTCAAAATTCTTCGAGCGATTTTTGGACCTGTTAGCATTGACGGGCTTCGGATCAAGAGATTTAACAGCGTACTCTACGAGCTGTACAGCGACATCGACTTGGTCAGAAAAGTACGTATCAGTCGACTAAGATGGCTAGGCCTAAAACCATCTGGCAGTCTTAAGAAACATTTCAAAAAAGTTTCATTGAAATACGTCAAGTAGTTTTTATGCTTGAAGGTAACAAAGTCAATTTTTTTGAACTCTTCTCTACCCAAGTCTATTGATTAGATGAAAGAACTAGTAAAGAAAACTATAGAGTAAATTGTAAATTCTGGAAATTTGTATAGTTAACCCCCTAGTAGGTTAACTTTTTTCACACGTAACTTTGTCCTAAAGTTGTTCGCTTGTGATGATTAAAATAATAAAAACTGCGATTTTATTAAGGTACCTACTGAATTCATTCATTGCATGGAACGTTTAGTTTTCTGTTAGATGTTCATTGCGCGACGAAAATTAAAATAAATATCCCTTCAGGTATCGTATATAAAAAAAAGCCATTTCCATTCTAATAATATAGCGCTTAACGTTTCACAGTCACATAATAATCACATAATTGTCACCCCAAAACATGAATTGTCTGTTCGTTAATTTTTAGGGTTTGCTCGTGCCATTTGAGCAGCATAGAAAAATCAATATTAACATTTTCTAGCCGCGAGCATAAATTTTCTACCCCTCGCTATTTCAAAATATGAAATTAGGGTGAATACACACAAATTTTTAGTTGACACAAATTATTCCGCACGCGATATGTATCTTTTGCCGCAAAATTTCAAAATCACCTGAATACGGTGTCAGGGTGGCACCTTCCAGCTGCGTTTATGGTTTAGAAATGAAATTCCACTAAAAAAAAACTCGACAACATGGAGGTTATCTATGGTGTTCCAAGCTTATTATTTCAGTTTCCAAAGGTGACAGGGCCCGCCAGTATTATGAATATTTATATTAATTTTTTTTTTTTATCAGCAACTTGCGTCGCACACAGATAGGGATAACTGTGTGGCAAATTCCCTACCTTTTGGCTGTTGTATAGATAAATACACGATATTACCACAGGGAAGTGCAAAATTTGTGCAAATATTGAATGAGTTAACAGCGCGCACGTATATGAAAATATGTATGAATTTCAGCAAATTAAATTGCAAAATATTGCACAAAGGTTGTAAATATTTGCAATGTGGGTTGACATAGCGGCGCTGGGCGTTGCGTTTGGGGTTGGAGACCCTTGACGCAGCGCAGCAGTGTGCTTATTAATCTATTCCATTGGGGGAATGTTGAAAATTGTATACGCTCTTTTTTTTATGAGATTACACTGTTTGACAAATAATGACTCTCGATAAGGCAACCCATGTAATGTATGCGTTCATTTATTTTTCGCATGAAAGGGAATAACTTATCTATAGTTTTGAGGTGATAAAGTCGTATAAAGTATATCAGTTCGAAGAAAACTGCGATTGGGATAAGTGGGGATCACATAGATAAGCAGCTTCAAAGGAACTGTCGTTCCGCGTCTTAATTGACGGTATAAATATGACTTCACCCGGTAGGTTCATGACCCGCTGAACTTCATAGCACCTAAAATTGATTCACTTGCCATTCTTCATAAGCGATTATGAAAAATCCCAATCAACCCTTCAGTTCATTGAGATCCGCAATATTGACAGCACTGTGTACGGTTTAAGTTTTGTTTGGTGATAAAATCAAACTTCTTCGTAATATTTAAATTTTGAACAAATTTTCATAGGATTCCCGGGCCAATACTTAAGATTACCTGAAAATTTGAACATAACAGGATTGGTGGTTTTCGAGATATAAGATTTCCAATTTTTTTTTTGTATCTGAGGTGCCACGCCCCTTTGTCAAATATTGACCAAACTTTCCAGAAACACCTTTAAAAATAAATAAATAGGTGGCGCAACAGGCGGGTGACACCCAAGGCCTAGCTTCTCGCAACCATTCGTTTTGTGTGAGTTTCTATTTTTGGGACGAATGGAAGGGACCTACAATTTTATGCCGAGTCCGAACGGCTCAATTGAGAAGCTTTTTCATGACAGTCACACTCTCGGATGTTTGTCAGACGTTCGCGAGAGGTCACCTTTAGGCCAATATAAAAGATGTTCTCAAAATTTGAGCTCCATTAGTGGTTTCGGGTGTATATTCCCTTCCCATACAAAATGGTAATTTACATTTTTTCGATTTCCGACTTTTTATTTCGGGTTTTCCGAATTATCTTTTCTGTTAAACTACCCTGATTCAAGACGAAAAAAGTAAAAGAAAAATCATGGAAATGGGTCTAGCCGTTCTACAATTTTAAGGCGAGTCTGAATGTGAATTGAAAGCCTTCTCCATGATAGCTTCTCCATTTCGGATTTTTGTCATACCTTCGCGAGAAGTTGCGCAATGGAAAAAAACCTTAAGCAAGTCGATATCTACAATTGCAACCATGGCTGAAGATCAAGTCAACATCATACTGGAACGATTTCAGGACATTTCGTGATTCTTAATTTTGTATGCTTATGGTGAGGCGAAAAGTAAAGGCTTGGAAGGTATAATACTCGTAAAATTTCCGTGACAGGTCTAAGCTTAAAGCTTGAAATGGGACACTTTCATTGTATGTTAAGAAGGAAGGTGTAGTTGTCCAAACATGGTACATTGCGTAATAGTGCGGATTGGTGCAGAATCCGAAGACACCCTAAAAGTTGGTCCCTTCTTTAAGTGTTAAATATACTGGGTTGCTTGACAGTCCTGCAATCTAAATGTGCGCAAATTTACGAACGCGGAACATGTGGAATTTGTTGCTTGATGACATTTTTGATGTTTTTTATAAAATTTGCTTTTAGATTTTGGACTAAATTTTAATACTTTGCAACAATTTTAACTTCTACTTATCTCTAACCCCGATAAAAGCAGAAGACGAACAAAGAGCGGGCCGACCGAAAAATATATATCACAGAACAGTTAAGGAAGAGTGACTCTGACTACCGAGTTCGACAGAGCAGGCTTATTGTCGAAAATCACACGGTGCCCAAAATGGATCAACTTTTCAATTGGCATTCACACACGGCTCATGTGATTATGCACGTTTGTTAACAACAAATACATAAGATGGCGGCGGACAAATTCTATCTTTATGGTCCACATCGATTAAAAAACAGTATCTCAGGAGCCTTAATGTCCCGAATTATATATTTTACTTAATACGTCCAGAATCAAACGTATGGCTGACGTATGCTCTATATTAGTTGGATTTGGCTCAAAATCGATGACGGTTTATTTATATTTAGTTCAAAATTTAGAAATTAAAAATTTTGACCAAATCGTCGCTGTTTAAGAAAATTGGCATAACATAAAAAAACTCGATTTTTGAGTTAAGTATACCAATATATGTACTAAGAAAGAAAATTATTTTTCTTTCTGTAAAACCGGCATAACTATAGTGCTTCAGAATACCGCCAGATGGATAATGTGCCAATTTTTACTTTACCTCATTTCTGTGTACGTTTACGCATAATTTGTGTTGTGCGCAAAAAAGTAAACAAAAGTTTCTTGAAAAACGGGCTATTTGTTGTTGTGCCAACTTTTACAATATAGTAAGTACAGTTCCACACCTTTTCCTACGTATTAAAACAAATTGTGCCAATTTTTTCCAAAAAACTCTTTTTTGAAGTGACACTTTTATGATTTATGTCATTTTTCCTAAAAATACTCTCTCACAAATCTTTAAAAAAATTCGGCTTTAGCTATAGGTAATTTTGAATATTATAAGTAAAATATTTTTCATAAATTATTAAACTTGCAATACATTTTTTTAAAGAACATATTTTTAATCATTTTCATTTCCTAACAGCAATATTATTCATTCATTCATTCATTTTCAATGGTCCGCTTGTCCATTAAGTGGGTCGCGGGTGTAGGTTGCTCAAGTGGACCCTCCATAGCTCTCGATCCTCCGCCATCGACTCTAAATCATCAAGGGCAATCCCCATACGGGTATTGGAGAGATTATGGACTTGATCTAACCATCTCATCCTTGGTCTACCTAGAGGACGCCTACCCGATGGTACGGATTCCATAGCAGGTCGTGGAATCCTGGTCGGGGACATGCGTTTAACATGACCAAACCACCGAAGCATGGATCGCTCCGTCCGGAGTTCCTATATTATTTTAACGTTATTATTTTTTCAACATCCATGGTGAACTAACTTTAAAATGATAAAAAGGTTATCTTAATATGATGAATTTTTTCGAGAAAAGTGACTTAACTTGGAAGTCGCCAGAAAATACCTAAAAATTTAAAAATTATTTATTTTTTTTTTATCCTTTTTATTTTTGATTAGATAAAATATGGAACTATGCAAATCAAATACACATTTCCGAAGAAACAAATTTTAAACGTTTAAAAAAATTAGATTTATGTAAAATTTTCTGACTCAAAAACTTTAAACCGCTCTCCTGAAAAATCGTGTTTTTTTGAGTTATGCCGGTTTTCTTATACAGCGACGAAATATGACAAAATATTATCATTTTGAAGCTTTTAGGATCGTTGATGAAAAGGTTTTGGTCCAAAATTATTAATTCGAAACTGCTGCGACGCTAATTTTCGTCACTGATAGTCTAATTCGTCAAGTCGTACATTATAAGTCTTTGGCTAAATTTATAAAAAAAAATCGTAATGGTGTCTTCAAGATGGCGGACAAATTGAATCACTAATGCCCCGAAACGACTCAGAATAATCAGTTTGCCGTTTTCGTGGTCGCAGATAAATAAGGTTATGGTCAAAATTTAGAAATTCAAAGCGACGGAACGAGTTATGGTGTATTTCGACTTAAATTCGATACCTGGGATCTTTTGGCAACAGAAAATATAAGTAGGTACATGTTGTAGCATCATTGAAATACTGTATACATTTTCAGAATTTTAGTGTATGCTAACACTGCATAAAATTTCAGATTTAATAAAATAAAACCCATTTTATACGAGACTATAGAACCAGACGGATGTCTTTTGTAGAGGATACAACACATATTTGGTGAAAATATAAAAAAAATCAAAATGATGACTGGAAGATGGCGGACAAATTTTGTGATTTGACGACACAAAATCAGTCTTTGGGGTCGCAGATACTGAAGATTTGGTCAAAATTTCGAAATTATAGCCTTTAGAATTTGCTGATACGACTCAGAACGTTTTAAGTTCTACTTAAATTCTTATAAGGTATACTTTTTCTATGGAAACAATATACATAAGAGTTTATGGAACTTACATTTTTATGAGTCGTGTCAGGAAACGTCCCTAAGTGTTTTATTTATTTTCTAAAGTACCGAAAAGACGCAAAATCTTTTTTTTTTTTTGAGTTTTCAGATTATAAGATCTTGATCTAAATTCCGAAATGCTGATGACTCCAAGATGGTTGACAAATTATGCCCCTCATATACAAAAACGACTCAAAGTCTATTTATAGTTTAAAGGGATGCTGATAAAGATTTGTTTGGCAAAAATAGAGAAATGGGAAAATGTTATAAAGCTTATTTTAATTTTAAATCAAATTCGACTTAAAATCGTCAATATCTGTAAGTTTTAAATGTTTTTAGTCGTCATGTCAGAATATTCCCTCAACTTCATTCATATTCTTACTTTCTTACATAAAACTATGAACTCAATGAAATGCATTTGTTCAATGGAAAAAAATAAAAAAAGCAAGCTCTCAGCTCTATATATAAAATGTAAATTGAAAAAAGCAAATAAATAATAAATCGTCTTTTCTTCATCATCCTCCAATATACGTGGTATATCACAATTCGTGTTCCAATTACTTCCGTATGCTTCGTGGAATCCTCTTCTTCGCTGAGATAGAAATGATGGGTATTCTAGTCGTACCGTCTCGTCACGTCAGCCCATCGGGATATAAAAAATTAAAAACGAATCCCTGTACCCCATTGTGAAAGCATTTAGCAAATAACCAGACTTATCGCCGCACACCCCCTATTCCCTGTGGGGATGATATCAATCGATTTACCGTTTCAACAGGAAATTTTATTACGAAAAACCCCCCTACCCTGCCTGCACACAAATTTTTCAATATGATAGCGGCGGTATACACCCTCTCTGTATCTGTATCTATCGCCTTTATAATTTAACTGCGGCTATACGGATTACACCGGCATTAATGATTGAACGATCTGTGTGTTGTCTGCAAGGATACACATGAATTCAGAAAAAAAAAGAGACGGAGAGAGAGGGAAGGAATCTTTGTTTCCAATTTTTGCAAACACCTCCAAGTGAGCATTAAGTTAATGACAACAGTAATAGTCCTTATTGAGGGGGCGAAAAATGTGATTACTTTCCTTCCTTCAGTTTTAGTTGAACTGGGATACGGCAAACGGATGATGACGACAGAGAGGTGAATCATTCGGAAAACATTGAGGACGTTCGTTACATATACGATTACATCAGTTCGATTGTACAAAATGGACTCTATCTTTTCGAAATTAATTCTTTAGGGTAATCAAGGAACATGGACCGTTTTAAATGGACTCCATTGTTTTCGTCGATTAGCTTTTAATTTTCAGTAATTCTAGAACAATGGACGATTGTCAGGTGTTTGAGAAGGGATGTCGGATTTATTAGCTCTCTCTGACAATTAGGAGGAATCAATTGTCCAAAATTGCTTCGATAAAATTCATTGTGCAGGACTTTGTAGATGGTCACTATGGATTGATACCTGTTGTGGTAGAATTTGGTATATTGCTCGCGTCGATTTAAGCTCTATATAATCTCAAGTTAAGACTTTAACGTTCTGTATAGTATGGTTAAGGATCAGACTCCTCCCGGACTGCAGCGGCATCAAAAGCAAAATATGTTATGTTCTAGTTCTAGTAGTACATACAATTAACCTTTATTCGGGGAATGAATTCCATATTCTCGCTCAAATCCGTATCTATCTACCTAGTTTTACAAAATTTCAAGTCAAAAGGGTCAGGCACCATGAGACACGCTCGCTTTTGTAGGCGATTAACCTATCCCCATAGGCTAGGCGGGCACGTATGTTTTATATCGTACGTCCTTTCAGCGTTCACATTGAAATGTGCAGGGTGGGCCAAATACAAGTTTCTTTCTAAAAATGCAATAAAATGAACAAAATTAATTTTTTTCCATTTATTATGGCTTTATTAGTAAGAGCAAATATTCCCATTAATTATGGAACAGAACGTCGTTCAAGTGGCTTCCTCGGCTGGCTTCGCAGTAGCGGATTCTGTCACTCCAATTTTCCAAGACCTTGTTGATGGTTTCGGGATCACGGATTGCTTGGATGATATTGGCCTTAATTGCTTGAATCGTTTCCGGATTGTTGGCATAACATCGGTCCTTCACGGTTCCCCACAAAAAAAAGTCCAAAGGGGTCAAATCGCAATTAAGAGGCGGCCAATTGACATCGCCAAGACAGCTGATAACACGATTTGGGAATTTGGTACGCAAAAGATCGATCGCGCCATCCTGCATGAACCAGAGGTTGTGCAAATCCATGTCTTCAATATCAGTAAAAAAAAGTCGGTTAACATGGCTCTGTAACGCTGTTCCCAGCCCAGTGATGCCACCACCAGAGTAGCCACATTCTCGTAAGGCGCGTACGATGACGGGGACCATGAGTGTTGTCTACAAGCACACCAGTCTTACGAACTTTTTGCACAAGTTTGCTTAAAGTGCGGTGGCCGGTGGGTGCTTCATTTCGGCTAAAACTTATTTTCAAAAAACGCACTGTTTGTGCTACACACACAGCACTCACTTTGGAAATAAGTTTTCAATATTTCCCAACGTTGTTCGAGCGTAAAGCGACTCATTTCGTACCGCGGAGGTATGATACTGACTTTCTGTCAAGATTTGCCAGCGGGAAACAGCTGTCAGTTTCAACATAACCTATGATTTAAAAAGAAACCACTAGATGGACCACACTTTATATTC
The DNA here is from genome assembly GCA_949372485.1 of Cheilosia soror. Taxonomy (NCBI): domain Eukaryota; kingdom Metazoa; phylum Arthropoda; class Insecta; order Diptera; family Syrphidae; genus Cheilosia; species Cheilosia soror. The sequence continues at coordinate 88,241,136 of OX443563.1, forward strand.
TGAATCGATTTAGCCATGTCCGATTGTCTGCCTGTTGAAAACACGATTGCGTCAAATCGAATCGACCTAAGCGAATGAAATTTTGTGAGAAGGCTGCTTTTTATCGTCGGCAAGTTGATATTTAAAATGAGCTATGTCTCTCTAGTATTTCTGGTACCTCCCTGTACGTACTATCTCACATGCCTAACATTTTGCATGACAGGGGCAAGGCATGGGTCGTAAGTGCATCAGATGTTGTAAATTTTTCTCAGTGCCTCTCATTCAATAGCTAAAGGGTATTAGCCGTCATGCCAATATGCCTCGACAGGGCGACAATATTTAAAAAGCGTATCGTAGGAGAAAAGATCAGAAGAATGTGGTCACACATAAGCACGATTTAGAAATAGAGTTAAATAAGGTATGACATGCAATTTATTGCTCAGAAAACTGTGGCCAAGACCTGGTGCAGCTCACTTAAGATACGACGCTTTATAGAGCCTTCTCTAACAATGATGGTAAAGAAGTAAAGTTCAAATTAGTTTTGGAAGTAAGGCTTATGGAGTAGATGGTGGCACACCGACATTATTAGAGTTGAGGATGATGGAAAATAGTGCTTACTAAGTATCAGGTTACTGACATAATTGAAACTAGTCCCAATTCCCAACTAGTCAGACAAATCCCGTCTGACGTACAATAATTCTCGTCGTCGTTGGCTACAATTCTTCAACGTCGCTCATCTTTTCCAGTTTAATTTAACAATTTCATTCGATTTCTATAAAGACGTCTAAAAAAGGTATAACTTTTAAGACTGAAGGTCTGTCTCATGCAACATTATTTTAGGCTTGAAGTTGAAGTTAGCTTATGGTAGAAAAGTTGCACTCGACGTAAGTTACAAATTTATGAAATTGTAGATCTGGGACGAGTCCCGCAATGGTTGCAAATGCCCATTCCACCATTTAAGTCTCAAGACACAAACCTGTCTATTTATTTGTCCGATTATGACGAAGCCAGCCTCATTTACTAGTTCCCGGTATCACAACCTCATTCATTGTAGTCAACTATAACAAAAGTGACAAATCAGCTCTTCAAAAAGAGCATTATTTTTTTGTACAGAATACTCGTACGCGGATGTGTGAAATATGAACTCCTGTAGCAGTTATCATGTATTTCTCCATCTCCGAGATTTTTTTTGGTTATACATGTGGGATTTTGTGTGAGAAAAGACTAACATCAATTGACGAAATACAATAAAGTTTTATTTAAATAGACGGTAAAAATATAGTTTTAAAAGAAAGTGAGCTAGCTATCAGGTTGGCGGACACTCAGCAACTGACGACTGATAGTCTAGTTCTTTAGTTCGTGGTGAAAGCTGGTAATGGAAAAGTTCTTCTTCGTCTTTGACTAGGGAGATCACAGGGTGATCCTACATAAATAACTTTCAAAAACTTACCTTTATTCTGTAAGTTGTTGTTAGCACCCTTGTCCTTATGTTGAAATTGTTTCTTCTCTCTGTAAAGATAAATAAAAATGGTTTCACTTTAAATTCTTCCTTAAACAAATTATTTCTCTATCAATCGTCTATAAAAGTACAAAAAAAATATCACCCCCTTACAAGTCAATTTCTTCCCCATTATCAACAGCAAACTTCATAAATGAAGTAACAAAACGGAAAACCAAATAAAAAGAAAGAAGAAAAAATAAAACACTTTTAATATTCGAAACCAAATACTGATTGCCGCCTTCCAACTTTCAAATACCCAACAACCATCTACTTCGAGTCCGTAACGTATACCCTACGACGCACGACGACTTGAACTAGTCCCCGTTGATATAGTTCGCTGTTGTAACTATCTTCACCCTCATCGAAGATCTCGGATACGATTATCACAGACTCTTGAATAATTTATCGGATTTGCATAGATACTGTTGCTGTCGGTATTTCCCCCCAGATCCAGAGAATAAGGGGCGCATTCATGCAAAACGAATTCAACCAAAGTATCACTTTGCCAAGCAGTGTTCCATTCAATGGTGGTTGAGTACTATGACAATAAGGGGGTGGGGGGCCAGGGGCAGGTTTCTCGTTACTCTTGGTTGCTTGACCTTATAGTCGATTGCATGCAGAAGAACTTTGTGCAAAATGCGGTTCGAATTTTATACTGCAGTTGCTCAATCGTTGGTAATCGATACATATTTATGAACGCGGTTGTCGATGTCGATGTCGATTTTCGGTCGGTAGATAGTGGTTTCGGTGGTTAGATATTATTTTACCAAAAGCTCTATGGTAACGAGATGAAAACACATTTACTATAGATACAATCTGGAAGGCAACTGTGATGGTGCATCAATATATGAGAGATGTACTTGGGGGTATTTTTTTTTTCCTCATAATGAGGAGAATATAGTTTTTGCCATTTGAAATCGATATGCAATTGGGTTACGTGTTTTTTTAACAGACAGTTTGACAGAGAAAACTGTTGGCCTTCGTGAAATGCTTTTGAATTGAACGATGATGGGTGTTTCAATGATGTAACAAGTTCAAATAAAATAGGAAGGACGTAATGTTTATATGGGTCTTATTAATAATCGTTTTTTTTACCTTGACCTTTCAAAAAATCGCCAGTTAAAATCGCAGACACCTTACATAGTTATCTTGATAGAAGGCTGCCATCTATTGGTGAGACGAAGCGATTTGCTGTGTATCTGGGGGGTCGTTTATTGACAAGATTTTCCACGTACATACCTATTCAATACTTTTCTGTCAGCCACATTAATAGTCCCCTGGTATTCCTTTTGCGCCATCTATTAGATGTAATGGGAAACATCGATTTGGTGCGTGTCTCGGATACAGAATTATTTTGCGACCGCAGATCTGATTTAAAAGGCACATAAGGAGCGGCCTTTTGCTTGCGTTGATGGATTTGTGGAAGCACAAAGAAACGAATGTTTATCAAAGTGAGCCGCGCTCAATTTAAAAGGGATATCTGCATCTAACGGTGGGTATCTTGGATATAGGAAATTGAAACATTCGGCCATATAGACACCCAATTATTATGATATGCGACTGCAGTGAGGACGATATTCGGAGTTTTTTTTTTGCGACTGCTGGCAGGCACATAGGTTTTTGATGAGGGATCGAAGTGAGTAGGTAAGAAAATGACTACCAGATGGGAAACGCCAACACACTTAGACCAGCATAGGTCCATTGTGATACCTCGAAGAACGGATCATTGGAGAACGTTTGTCTCTCCCTACTCGTTGAACTTCTTCGAGCTACTTATGAAGCGTAAGAGGCTTTTAATGTCTGTCAACGATGTGAGTAGGTTCGAAATCAATATTTTGTTACAAGTGAGAACATGGCAACAGCCGACCTCTCAAAAGTCTATACAGAGATTGGTGCCTTCTGGTGAGTGTCTTGGATAAAAGGAAATATATCTCAGCGCATCATGAGCAGCAGATGGCTTAAGAGCTCCAAATAGGACTAAAAACAGGGCCTAAACATTCGTGGATGTTTTCATTTTTAGGAGAAATGGAAGGGACTTAGAAGAGAAGGGTAAAGAAGGACACTAAACAGTCAGTTGTTACAACAAGTGGTTGGTGTCTTGGATATGCGATTTTTCAACCGAGTCATTGAAAGTCATTGAACGCACCCTCTTCTTTCAAAATTCACTAATAAAGTTCAGCAGACATGAGTCAAAATGTGTGCAGCGGCTAAAAGGAACTTTTAAGTCGACAACAACAATCTACTATATAGATTCAAACAAAATATTCCTTTCAAAGGACGAAACGATACCCAAATCACAAGCGGAAACACTTTAAAAAGAAATACTACCACCCCACAACCATGTATGGTATGGTTCCTTGAACCCCTCATCAAGTTAATAGCTTATCCCACCCCTATCCTGTGAATGCATTCGTTACAAACAATTTCGTAATAGTCGGTATTCATTACTGATTATGCACGTGCACCACCCTTACGAGTTGTAGATACATTTCATACACATACGGTAACCCATAGCAACGCCTGCAAAATATTACACCACAAGACCAATTAAATGTTAATTGCGAACAATTTTCACATAAATAACGAGGTCAAAACAGTTGGACTGCAATTAGCATCTATATAAACGAGCATTGGGTGTACTTGTATCTATGGTCAATTTATTGTGCTGAATTGATATTTTCTCATTTATTTGCCTATTACCACATGCAAATCTGCGATACAAAAGTGCAAAAAACGATCCATTTAATTGAGTCCTCCCCAGGGCATTGCACTCATATTCACATAAAACATTTTCGCCCTGTGAAAACTAAAACTATCCTTCCCCTCAGCTGCAGTTAGTCATCATCATCATCATCATCATATCCTCTCACCTAATTGCATACAGAAATTTATATGTTTTTTTTTACCTCTAAATACCATCTCGTCTCAGAGAACCACATCCTCTGTCAGAATAATTCTAAATACAGATCTCAGTCAGGATGCAGTCATTCTCCAGAGATGGTAAGAATAGAAGTAGAAGACAGAAGGAGTTGAGCGAATCCAGGAAGTGAAGCCACTTTGCAATGAAGCTTAATTCGTTGCACTGTCGGTGGCTCTCTCTCTCTCGCACTCTGCGTCGGTAAAAGTGTGATTTCGAAGTCGACGGTGGCCATTGTTTGTTCCATAATAGCGTATGCGCTTTCCGCTTGGTTTTTCCTTCGAAAAAGGTTTTTGGCAAAAGTTTCGTATTTTCGCTGGGAGTGGTGCCACTAAGTAGGAGATACGATGAGTTGGCTGAGTATCTACGAGTGGATTACGAGTTGTGGACAACTTGTATACCACTCCCCCTCCCAGTTGGATATTTAGTCTTCTATTGTTGGCAACAATGGGACGTATTTAGTAAAACTACTCTTAGTTGGATGAGATTAAAGTGGTTAGAGATGAAGACAAGAGTTGACGACCAGGATAGCTTATTACATCCGAAATGATAGTTATTTGAGTGAATAGAGAGAGCTTAACGGAGAGGTACGAATGAGTAGCTCTATTCAGGTGAATGAAATTGTTTATAGTTTGCAAGTGCTGGCAAATGAGCATTTGTAGTTAACAAAGTTCATAGTGGCTCGTGAAGGACTTTTCTTTAACAATTTCGAAGAATTAAGGTCAAGTGACTTGATGGGTGACAGGTGGCGTTTCTGTTAAATTGGAAACATATATACGGGCTATGAATTAAGTTGACAGTTTAATTGGATTTCACAATCGGACAACCTTTCTATGGTTCCAGAGCACAAATCAAATGGCAATAGGACAAGCAAATTTTGGAACACATTTCTAGAGGATTACAAGCCTTTTACAACTTACAAAGGTTAGAAACACCATTTATCTGGACTGGAGGCATATCGGAACGCTGTTGAAGCGTTTTATGGTCGCCTTTCCTGAAGAAAAGTATTTAAAATAAAAAAAGGCAAAGACAAATGTCATCAAATCATCTACGAACGTGGACATTTTATCCACAGTACATTGTTGCAAATGCAGTATGGTTTTGAGAGTTCAAAGACCAATAAGATAATGGTCTGCGATGAAATGTTCGTAGAAGAAATGTGATGAGTGCAGACGACTTTGCCACTAAGTATGTCCATATGCAAACAGCATTACATTGACATAGTATCTATTCAGTTGGTCACACTCGATGGTAAAAAAGTCGTAAACCCTCCCTCCAGGGTTTGAACAAAAACGTGCTTCTGAAGAATGATGGTGCAAGACAGGATACCTTATCAAACTGCGGTGAATTTCGAAAAAAGAGTATTCCATCAAGACGCCTATATTTGTGTAAGAAGATGCTGTATATCGCATACGTTATGGAGTTCCACAACGGTCGGCGTTCGGACCTATTTTGTTTTTGAAAACTATGTAATTGGAAATTTGTTTTGATATCGAATTTGGTAGAAACTAGAATTGCCCTTGATGATTTGGAGTCGATGGCGGAGGATCGAGAGCTATGGAGGGTCCACTTGAGCAACCTACACCCGCGACCCACTTAATGGTTAATCGGGCCATTGAACATGAATGAAAGTTTTCTATAAGACTAGCAGTATGACAATTTAGGGGGAGCTAACAAAAGTATGTGATTCTAGGCTTGAGAAAGGGCACTTTTTGGTAACAAGAAAAAAAAAAATACATTCTTTGGGAGGAATAGAAAGAAAATAACAGACATACGAGAGGCAGTTTAAGCCTGTAGGTAGTAGGAGGATAAACCTACAACCTAACTAAACCATTGAGAAGCTTTCACAACTTGCATTGGCTATAAAGCTGTGCATATTTAGAAATGAGTTCTGTAGAACTTGCAGGAATGAATACCACATAGAATCTGTGAATTTCTATAGCCGAATTATTCCCTTTTTTTTAGTCGCATGGCCTACCATACTACAATGGCAATCACAATAGGCCTCCGTGGCTTCTGCGTGAAAATTGCACGCGGTGCATACAACCCTACCGAACTAAACTTGCCATTCGTAGATAATGTGGAACAAGACATGACAATAATAACTAAGCAATGCTACAATTTTTATGACAAACCGACACCTCAAAGGAGTACCTATCTGGACCTATGAATAATCTTTGTTTTAGTAATTGTACGGCCAATATCAAGATCCAGGTTGGCAGACATTTAGGGTCATTAAAACTAAAGGACCTCCGAACGCTCTTATGAAAAGATATGACAGAATGCTTGGCTGACCAAAGATGAATTTAACAGGGCGCATAACAACAACCAAATAGGGAAGAATGCGCACCTCACCCATTTTGGAAAAAAAAATCCGGCTCGAAGGACCAACATCAAGCTTTCAAATGCATTTATTTCTCCAAATGTAGTCCGTCCAAGCGATAAGCTATTTTAAAGGTGATTTCGCTTCAATATCCGATTTTATTATCCTTATGCCAACTGGACTGGATACCAAAAATAACCTCAGCACTATGTTCTGATTTTCGAAAGATAATCGTTTAGATATCAATTACTGAATGTTACATCGACGACTATGATGAGGGTCATCGATATTTTGTGGATATTTTCGTGTCTTATGACGTATCTTTGGTTCACTATTTGGCTATAACCAATCTATACAAACCCTTAGGACAACATTGATACCGGAGGGTTGAGTGGACTTCTGACCAAACCAATACCGCTCACTTAAAGATATATATGAGTAAAGGTATTCAATCAATTACATGAAGCCCTACATTTATTGATGCTCTAAAAACACACCCAAGTCCCCCGACGACAAATTAAATTATCTCGTAGAACCCAAAACTTTATTATTTAAAGATCTCCCAGTGGAACACCCCCAAGCACTGTCTTCCATTCTATTGCTTTAAATTGAAAACCTACAACACCCACCGCCTACGCCCTCCCCCAGCCAGCGAATCAATAAGACGATAATAAAAACATGAAACTTTATATGCCATCAAGTGCAGTCGATTTCCAATCAAACCGCACAGAGTGCATCTCGGAAGAAAATACTTCGCTCCAGGACTACCTCCCCCCTCGCCTATATGGCGCATATGGCGCATATGGAGCATTCATTCCCTTCTTTCCCTGTGGAAATTCCAGCAAGTGCAGCAGATGTGCGGTGGTTGGAATTCATTTACAATCCCCCTCCGACCAAGCATAACCAACACGACGACATTGAATGTCATCCAAAAGCAACGAACCAGCCAACTAAGCGTCCACACAATAATCTTGAAAACTTCACGATCCGCTCGGGATGTCCTTGTATTTTATATTCCCTTCGGTGGGTGGGTTACTTGCGACATGCAGCTTATTCAATGCTCCTTCTCTCTCTCCTCATGCAATTCCTTTGAGAGATAAACAAACTCAACACTAAGTGACACTGGTATAAATTCCATGACATTATCATCTCCTTCAGACGCGACGTGGAATAAAGCTGTAAGCAACGGGCATGTTGTTGCGTTACAGCGAACGATAATGTGGTGATGCAACTTTCAGTCTATTCGGGGAGCTATTTTTACACAACAGGCAAACAACATAAGTCAGACAACTTGAAAACGGAAGGAGCCCAGGATAAATTTATCAGATTGCAGGTGTTAACCATTTCCGTGGCAAATTGTGTGCGTGGTGGTCGGAACACGGAGTGACTATATACCACGAGCTATCAGGTATCAACTATCCAGAAGGATGATGCTCGTGCGGATTTTGTATTCACAAACGCACCACTGGTGTGTAGATAAAGAGATTGAGGTTGATGCTGATGACTGGGGTTTTGCGGGTGAGTGAACAACAGAATTGCGTCGTCGTCGTCGTCAGTACGAACCGGACCAATGAGGGTTTGTGCGGTAGCGCGCATATTGCAATGTGGTTGACCGGGACATTATTTGGAAAACGCACCAACAGCTTACATCAGTTGGTGTGTGTAATGTGTGCTTGGACGCTATACGCATTCGACTTTGTTGGAGCGAAAGATATGATATGGTAATAGTGGCGCCAATAAATGTGTGTGTGAAGCGAAATGCTACACCGGCCCTTGCAGAAACTCTGAAATACTCCTGAGTGCAGTCCTTGACTGGATCTGCTTTACAAATGGACGACTGGGCAAAGACATTCACATTAGTCGAGTCAATGCTTTTCTAGGAAACTGGTTCACTCCCAGTGAGGGTGCATTATTAAACAATTTTCGCCTTTAAGCGCTGTAGGGTATAGTTTTCTAGAAGTAGATTTTGTTAGACGCTAGGAAACCGCTGATACTTCGATTTGGCAAAACAATTGGGTTCAAAACTCCTAACGAAATGTATATGCTCTACAAAACCCTTATCCTGTCAGTTCTGCTTTATGGCGCCGAGTCCTGGACGATAAGCAAGAAGGGAAGAGCTGATACTGACCTCCTTCGAAAGAAAAATACTTCGACGGATTTTTGGTCCTGTGTGCGAGGAGGGCGAATGGAAGAGGAGATACAACCGCGAACTGTATGAGCTGTACCAAGATGTGGATGTAGTCCAAAAAGCCAAAACATTACTTTATGGGCTCGGCCACATCGATCAAATGAACAAAATGAATACTCCATCTAAGAGGATCTTCGAATCGAAGCGGCCAGAAAGATTCTATGTGCCGGGCATTTCAGTGGGAGTACCGTTGCTATTTGCGAAAATTGGGTAGATTATCTCGAAGAGAGGTTTTTGGTGGTAGCTACTTAATTCTCCTACTTAGTCTTCGGGTCAAGGTGGAGGGTGACCGAAGCAGTCTAACCCCCGCTGGTAACTTCTGACAGTCTGTTGGTGAGGAGGATGGCTGATACAGATAAGATGAGAAAGACTACGGCAGGAGAGAGCGACGGAGAGTGACCGTAACAGTCTAATCGCCCGCCTATCCCTTCTGACGGAATCTGAAAGTTCTACGTTTGAAGGTGAAAATAACTGACGTGTTCAGGTCAGCCCCACCCGTTGGCGGTTTGTCTTCAGAAAAACAGACAGAGGGTAACCGAAGCAGTCTAACCCCCCGCCTATCCCTTCTGACAGTCCGTTAGTGAGGGGGGTGGCTGGTACAGATCAGACAGGGAGACTGCGGCGGGAGAGAGCGACAGAGAGAAACCGCAACAGTCTAACCACCGCCTACCCCCTCTGACGGAGTCTGAAAGTTCTACGTGTGGAGGAGAAATTGACTGACGTGTTCAGCCAATCCCGTTGGCGGTTAGTCTTCAGAAAAATAGACAGAGGGTGACCGAAGCAGTCTAACCCCCCGCCTATCCCCTTTAAAAGTTCGACGTGTGAAGGTAAAATTGACTGACATAGTCAGCTCTTCCCGTTGGTGGTTTAATCTTCAGAAGCAGACAAAAATGGGTGAGTTGCGTGTTTATATTTCAGTGAAGCCAATTCGACTTTTCTTTGAGGTCATCGGAGTTTCTTCCAATGAAGTTGTCCTTGGTCTTTTGGACGTGAAGTCCTTCTTGGCAGCTGTCACAGAGGGTCCTCCCGTACCAGTAGGACTTCTCTGCTTGCTACGAACGGTCTGTGCTCCTGTAGCAGGTGCACACGTCGTCGGTTTGGTCGTCGGGTCAGTTTTGTTGAAAGAAGGCCGTTGTCGTTGTGTGTTGTCCGACGGTTAGTTGCGACCTCTGGTAGAGGAAGGAAGTCCTCCCGCATCAGGTTGACTATCCTCCTCATTCAGTATCGCGCCCGCCCACCGGATGGTGTCCCTATCCTTTTCGTCCCATGAACTGTCCGGCTTCGACAGGACTACCGCCAATTTGTGCCTAGCTGCGCGTAGCCGTTTGGATTTGTTGGCACTGGGGGTGAACTTTTTTCCCCGTCTAGCCGATTTGGCTTTAGTTCCAAATTCCGCGTCCGAAGCAGAGCTTCGATGGATTTGGAATCCGAATCCGATGGGAGCACAGATTCGTTGTCGTCATTGTCCTATAGTTCGTCGTGTCAGTCGGTACGTTGTCCTTTTCGTCGTCTATGTGTCCTGATTTTTGAAGTGTTTTGTTGTTTTTGTTTGATTTTGTTTGAAAGTCCAGCCCGACAAGGAAATAAGCAAGAATTTGTTTGACACTCGGGCCTTCATGGACTGTCAGAAAATTCATTTCCACACACTTCTAACAAAACTCACTTTTCAAACTCACACTTCTACACTTCTACACGAGTTTATCTACAAAAACGCCGGCATAAACGCCTCTCTGTAAAAAAATCCTTAAAAAAATAATATCTACCCATAAACATGACAGAATCATGCTCCTGTCATTAAGTTCGATTACTCGATGTAACATTAATGTATCAAAATTAATCAACTCCAACTCACGCGGACAGAGCCCACATACAAAAAAAAAAAAAAAACCAATCAATCAACCTGAAAGATATTGAGGCGTTGAAATACATTAATTATTCGATTTCGTGTTGACAATTGCTTATCAAAGGCAATAAGTAAATCGGAACCACCCATATTCACTGATAATGGGTGTAACCCCCATCAGCGGTAAAAAAAGGAGTCATTATGTTAAATTAAGTATTCTACGAGTGCTTTGCTGTGTTTTGTTTTTGAAGTGTATATTGAGGAGTGTTCCTCGTTATGAACCTGCCTAATGTTAATAATTTTAAGGACTTGCGTGATAATTGGACACGTGTAACGTCTCGAAAATTGACAGTTTTTCTGAACATAAAAATGGTAAAACAAATTGGCAAAGGATTTTCCAACCATTTCTCTAATACACATGAGACTCTTGACAGTGCATATACCGCTTATAAGTTGCAACCCGTATCTCATGCTTCACACACCTCAATCTACTAAATCTGCATAGTTCTAAATTGTCTACCATACCACTCATCACAACGTCTGTGTTGTTCGCTCCATTTGTCATGTGTTTTGGCCAAGTGTCATCATCCAGCTCTCAGGATTCGTCTATATCACACTTGTGCACTCCATTTCCTCTTCAAAGCGAAGCGCACTTATTCCGACGCGCGCATATCCAAAAGAAGCAGACCAAAAGCCAAACCAACTATTTTGTCTAATTAGACAAAATACTCTGTCCTTTGACAGAGCCAAGTGTGGTGTGTCTCCCACTCATATCCATCCATCAAAAGAAGGGCGCCAAATAGATGTATACAGTAACCAACATGATCCAACATTAAACCGCAAAAAATTAAAAAAAAAAAATCATGCATCTTCCCTAAAAGAAGAAACGTGCACCCGTACGTTGTTTAGCTTGGCAAAAAAAGAAAACCAAGAACCATCTTCTCCGTATGGAACGCAATTAAAAGTGCCAAGTCTTCTTCTGGGAGGGATATTCATCAGAGAACCCTACTGGATGTGTGTTTGTGCATTATTTGCCCTCATTAAGGAGGCGATGAACTCAGCAGATCCAAGACTTTTTCTGGAGTAGACGCGTATACCAAGTCATCTCCTCATATATGGAGTGCGGCAGGTCGGAATGATGCAGTTTTTAATGCAAACGGATAGAAGTTCGTCGTTCGTCGCCGGAAGCAACGAAAATAGACCAAAGTGAGAGTTTTTAGTGCGAAGGGAAAGAGTTCCCTTCAGTTAATTGGTTTTTTGTTATATTTCTGTTGCGGAAGGAGAGTGTGGGATTTGGCATGGTTCCCATGTAAACAGAAGGACGTTTCGTGATTTGATTTGGTGTATCCTGTGGATTTAGAGAGGGAACCGAATAAAAACAGGCAGAGGAGTTTGATTGGAATACATGGTTGTGACAACGGATTGGATAGTTTAGGAACACTATCCACCAGATATCCAACTGAAAACGGCATCTGATCAATAAATTCACGGCTACTCGGTGTATTTTTTAAAACTAAATATGCAAATGAGTATGGCGGCCATGGTGTAGTGGTTGTAGTGTTTTCCTTGTGTATGGGCGGCCTTAAACTGCACTGGTAGGAATCAATCATTTCGTTGATAACTGGTTTTAGACAATCACACAGTACGGCAGACGGGATTTTGTTTGCAATGTTAAGGAGACTGACGGTTCTATTGTTTGACACAGTTTAGAGGGTCTTCTTTCTTGGTAGACAGGGTAAAAGATGCTGAGATTCCATTCATCGGACATCATTTCTTCCGACCAAATCTCGGCGTTAAGTTGGTGTGTGATCTCTACCAAGTCGCCTTCCGCTGCAGTCTGGTCCAGAAGTCTTATTTGACTTAAGTTTGGATATTGCTATCCTCACTTAATTTGGCCAAGTAGACAAAAATCGGGGCCTTTATCGATTGAATGGGTCGTTCTGACTGACACCGCATCGTTCGTTCGTCTTAGCCGTTGAACAGTCTGCAGGAGTGATTTTTTTTTTGGCATCGTTAGATAATACCGACTGTGACTCTACTACAAGGTTTCCTTGCTCATCTTTACAGGTCTCTGAACGGGCCTTGTTGTCTTGTTACCTTTTTGCTTAGGCAACATCTCCGCACTACTTCCTCCATCGCAGGATTGTCGTGCTCTTTTTTTTCTTCTAATAAGTCGATGTTCTTGCCTCCTCTTTTCAACGTAGAGCTTATGAACTGCTCTTGTCTTTCTCTACAGCGCCGCTTTATATGGAAGTTTCTTTGCTGCGTGGACTTGGCGACACTTTTTATCAAACTTAGAGTTTCCTGGCGGTGGTCGAGTGAGTGAGAGCTAGCGTCTCTGATGGCATTTTGAATCGACACCATTGGTCTTCGGTACTTGATGATGGCAACATAGGGCTTATCGATAGCTTGAGGGGTACACGATTGGTAAAGGTTCTGGCATTTTTTTGCGATTGTAGCCTTTTAACGTCAAATTTCCTCAAAGTATTTCTTATGGTTGAATTGTTTGAGGTGTATCCGCATTTGTACCTTTGCAATACATCAAGGTATTGGTTCGAGTTTATGTTGGCAACTCGGAAAATTCGGACATCCAGAAAATGCAGGAGTGCCCTACGTCGATTGCACCATGATCAATTGATCGATGGTTTTATGATCTGGTAAAAGCCACGTTTCCTTATGAATAATAATGTGAGGAGACTGTCAGCAAAGTTAATTAGCCCAAGTTCGTCTTAAGACGTGCTGTTCTTCAGGATATGCTTCCCGGTTTGATGCAGATAAATGGCACAGTTGTCCATTCGCTTTTTGTCCATCTCATTACCACCGAACTTTATGGATCTTTCGTGGAGATTCGAATGTCGCTGTCCATTATTCTGCTGGATATCGTGGTGCCGGTAAGCCGGTGCACTTCTAGGATTTGAGGACAGCAGATCGTCCAAAAGGGTCTTATGGATTACCACAACAACTCTGCGGATGAATGCAAAATATTCCTGGAATATTGCTCCCATATATGGAGCTCGGCCCCAAAATATTCACTTAACCTACTTGACAGCATACAGAGACGAGTAGTTCGACTTATTGGAGACCCTACACTCACATCGAATCTGCAACCGTTGGTGCACAGAAGACAAGTCGCTGACCTATGCTTGTTCTATAGGTACTTCCATGGTAGATGTTCCGAGGAACTCAAGGACATTATCCCTCGAAATGCAACTTTTGGGCGCCCCACAAGACAGGATGCAACCCAGGAAATCTAATCCATCAAATGAACAAAGCAATAGAACAGTACCTCGACAAGTAGACCGGAACCTCAGCCGAAGAGCAGTCTGGAAAGGAAAGACTTATTGGATAGGGTCCAAGTCCGCCCCCGATTGTAGCGCACCGTAAGTAAATCTGAGAAACTATCTTCGACGTATAACATTCATGCAGTTTGAAATATCGGAGTCTGAAGGGTTGAAAAAATTCATATCAACAATTTTTCTTGTCGATGGAGTTATTTACAAAACACCAACTGAAGCAGAAGTTTAGGGTTATACCCAAAATCGTGTTGGCTTCTAGGAGCATATCTTTTTAAGTGGCAGTATTTGGATGTGTTGGGTAGGTATGGTGGCTGTGTACAAAACTGACACCGGTCCTTTGTGCTATGGAGGAAACGTGAAGATGGTTGAAGCTTAGGTCCGTCCACCCGGATTCTACCATCGTATAATAAAGTATACAAGTACATAAGATATAAATCGGGATAAGCAGAATGACCCAGGTTCTATAAAGTTTAAGCTCGTACCATCGGCTGGAAAGATAATGGCTAAAGTGTTTCGCGTCTAAATATTTTTCAGCCTCTTGAAACTTGATACTGTTCCAACGTTTACCGCAGACTGACCTCGACAATAAGTGCAGTCGATTGAATGGTATAATTAAATAACTTTTCTGCATATTCCATGAAGTACTAGGAAGATGGCGTTTTTACAGCTCATCTGACAGTCGTTTGCCACAGGGTAGACCTCTACACACTGAACGTGGTGGAATATCTCTCCGGCGGGCCATAAACTACGAGATATGGTGTTCAGGTTATTTATGCTCTTTAAATGAACTAAATTCTAAGAAATTTGCGTAAGTACCCTCCGGTAGTAAACTTGTTCATAAATTCCAATTCCTCCCGGCATATCTCATTTTGCATTAGAAATCTCCCAAATTTAATATACGGTTTTGTTTTTTTTCTTGTCCCGCTTTCATGCATTTCACATCAAAAGGCCAGCGAAAACTCAAATTGGATGGCAATTTCATTTATCCTTAACTTTAATGTCAACATTAACCAAAGACTTCTCCATCTCTCTCTGCCATGGCGAATATTTGCATTCAAATGACAGAAATCTGTCGTCCTGACAATAAAATAACTTTCTCCAGTAACTCCCCAGCTGTCATGCTTAAGGGGGTGTTTGCTTAATTTAACAAATCTACACTGTAACTTGTATCTTACAGTATACACAGAGTATATCCCACGCTCATTTAGACATATTTATCTTTCACTCGAAAACAACAACGAAAAGAAGAGCTACAACAAAAAATTCCCAAAAAAAAAACCAACATAACATTTGTCGTGCAGAAAGACAACCAAGTCTTGAAATTGTCCTTCCCGCATCAAGATGTCAAGTATCTATATGCGCAGCACTCATTCTACTGTGACAAATCCATAGACACATAGATACCCAGAGACACAATCCAAAATGTAACCTACACATGAAGTTGATGATTGTCGTAATTTACACGCAGTTGAGATTGTCAACTTTATGGTTTCGCTGATTTTGGCGGAATTTGCATGCAGATTTGTGTCTTATATTTAGTTGAGACATTCTCAACGGTATTGCTTTGGTTTTTTTTGTTTGTTTGCGCTTTTCATCGCCTGAGGAATGTTATGAGTTTTCTTTTAGCGAATATTTGTTTTGCCAACTGTCAGATGGATTGAAGTTTATTGTGACAACTGTTGGGGGGAAATTTAAGAAAATTGCTCAACTTTTAGTGTCAATTACTTGAGTGTACATGGGCGAGTTTGTATTTTTATTTTCTTTGGTCTATTTAATGCTATTTAAAATGTGTGAATCCTAGCGAGCGGCATGTTGCACCGATATAGTCGACGCCATGTCAACCCACTTTGCTGACGACTTGGGTTAAGGGGTGACATTGGAGGTTTTTCAAGGGAAATTTATATGACAGAACATTCTGTGGTTAATAGTGGTTATGGGTGTACATTTTTACTTACAGAATTTCTATCCCAAACAGATGATATCTTATTAAATGGCAAAGGCAATAAGGAATTCCAAATTTAATAAAGGAACACGGACCGCTAGCATCAACACTTAAAGAAAATATTTTCGGAAAATTCTACTCTAGAATTTACATTTTAAATTTTTTTCTACTGCGCCATCTCTCGCGAACGTTTGACAAACATCCGAAAGTATGACTGTCATGAAAAAGCTTCTCAATTTAGCCGGTCGGACTCGGCATAAAATTGTAGGTCCCTTCCATTCGTCCCAAAAATAGAAACTCACACAAAAACGAATGGTTGCGAGAAGCAACCGCCTGTTGCGCCACCTAATTATTTATTTTTGTCTAAAATCTGTTTAGAGAGTGGATTCATTTATGACGGAAGTAAAATTTAAAGTGTGACCAATTTAACACAGAGCTGGACGGAATTCCAGCAATAGTACTCAAACCCTGTGCAGCAGAACCTGCACCTAAAGGTAGGTACTTATATACGTTGTTCAAGATGTCGTGCCTACTCCCAAAAGACCTCTCCTTCTTTTCCTGGAAAACCGTTCGCAATGAAACCCTAAAAAAGGAGAGAAATGCTTGCAGCCGCAAAACTAGAGTCTAATATCAAAGATTCGGACGAAAGAGTAAAAATATATAGCTAAAGCTTTGAGGTAGTAAAGGTAAGTAAGGGACTTGACAATAACACTTCTGAAGTAATTAGAGGGAAGATAACTCTTGGCAGTCGCTGTTTCTTTGGGCTGAAAAGCCAAATTTTTTAGTAGAGCCCTATCCCGAACAACCAAGGAAATTCTGTATAAGACCCTGATATTCCAGTCTTGCTTTAAAATGCTGAAGCATGGGCTCTATCTAAAGCGGATGAACATATTCTCAGTTTCGAGAAAAAGATCTATACACAAAATAAAACTGTAGGAATTTGCTTTGGCCGTTAAAAACTCGAAAACTACTGGACAGATTTCGATGAAACTTTTTTAAAATGTTCCTTAGGACTGTGAGACTGCTATAGGCTATAGCCACGTTTATAGTCACGTCCTTAGGAACATTTTGTTGCCAAAATGTATTTTTTGAAGTGAAAATAATATACATACACATATACCTTGCTACAAATGGATGTTTATACTTTTGCGATCGTGCGACAGGATACACAAAAATAACACAAGACTAGCATACGTATATCTCTCATTCGAGGGTTGTATTGTTTTCGCAGTTAGTGCTATATGGTCAGTGTTTATGTAGGTATGTATATTATGATCGTATGTCCGATGCTGGATGGTGATGTGGTGCGTGTTGGAGTATGGCAAGGGGTATATTAATAATGTTCATAAGAGAAGAGATAATAATATAAAACAGGTTTCATTTCAGAATTTCATTCTATATGCGGTATGGAACAGTGTAGGGTTGGGGTAGGTAGTTGTTTGGATTCCATAGGAAGAGGGAAACAAAGGAAAGGAAATGCAGTATTACAAAGAGGTAGCGAGATCTAGGAGAGGGAGGAATTTTCTTTTTGTCCTAAAAGCGCGAATATTACTGAATAGATTTCAATTAAACACTCAGAGTAATTTTAAATGAACCAAACCTTGCAAAGGCAAGGCGAGCACGGGTGCAGCTAGTCCTTTTTAAAATGTTTGGTCCCGTTTGGGTTGTCGTGCTTTGGAGGAGAAGATTCAACGAAGAACTCAGCGACATCGAGCGGGTAAAAAAATTGCGCATCAGTCGTCTAAGATGACTAGGACATGTAGAGCGGATGAAAAGGCCGTAGTCTTCGAATCTAATCTAACAGTGAAGGCAGACCTCGCATTAAGTGGCGCGCGCAAGTAGAAGGCGATTTCACAATCAACTTCCAGTGCGCAACTGGAGGGAGTTGGCTAATGAACGGGCTAACTGGAGAGGGCTTATTAGTTGTGGCCTAAGTAAGTAAGTAATTGCTTTGCTTTCTATGCTATCGAAGCTAATTGATGCTATCGATGGTAAAGGACGACGTATTCATATATCCCACCAATAATAATGAATTTCCTACCGTACGTCGTTCTACTTACTGGATACCTGTTGAGCTATGTAACCCATTTATGGACGCAATTATATAAACCAACATGGCGAATCCAGAGCCGTAGCTTTGGACATATCAAAGACATAGAGCAAATTGTCCTCTTACGCGATTAACACAACAACTCTGGGGGTGGATGCAAGCCAATACAAGTTGTATCATCGAATTTCTTTCCTATAAACGCAGAAGTGTCCCAGGGATCTATACTTTCGCTATCGATGACTTGCTTGGGTCGACAAATAATAATGCTTTCCTGATGCTTTCCTCTTATATATACTGGCTTATCGAACACTGTACCTGCAAAAGTGAATTCTTGACACCGTCAAAGGTGTTTTCTTATTGAAGTTATGAAGAAAGTCTTAAGGTAGAGTAAAAAAAAACTTAAATAGGTAAATAAATAAATAGTTGGCGCAACCCTAGGCCTATCTTCTCACAACCATTCGTTTGTGTGAGTTTTTTTTTTTATTTTTGGGACGAATGGAAGGGACCTATAATTTTATGCGGCGACCGAACGGCTGAATTGAGAAGCTTTTTCAGGACAGTTATACTCTCGGATGTTTGTCAGATGTAATTTGTGTTTTTCCGGGAATCGAGCCTGGGACCCCTCGCACAGTAGTCCAGCACACTAACCCCTGCCCCTGCGCCACAGTAAAAAAAAAAACTTGGTTGCATTTAATTCACCAGATGTCAAAGCCTCACCATTGTCACAAAGAATTATTTATCAAGTGTATACCGCAGATTGAAATATGAACCACCAAACCCATCTATCCCGACGAATCTAAGCACCTACTTCGAGTCACAGTCAATTCGAGAATATAATGACAGGACCCTGTATCCAATATCGCAAGACCAACGTCCTCAATGTTAGGTTACCTATTTAGAGCAAAGAGGTACTTCAGCCGGAAACAACTCCTCTTCTTTTGAAAGGACAGGTTAGCCCAGGCCTCGCATATTGCTCCCGTATATGGAGTTTATTAAACTGTCACTTAACCTATAATACTTGACAGCATACGGGCGCCAGAAATTCGACTAATCAAAGATCCTACATTAACATCACCAGGGAGTAGATTTTGACAGTTAATGACGGCCATTTTGTTTTATCTGTCGTTAATGTTGCTGTTTTTTTTATTTCTCATCAGAGTTCAGAGGAACTTAATGAAATGTTTTCTCGAAAAGCGACATATTTTTGGTGTTTTTGCAATATCGAATCTGCTTTAAATTTGTATCGCTGCAAACCTCAATGTTCTTTGTTTTCTTTTTAACACAAATCGCACCTGTAAAGCCTGTTAAAAAAATAGCGCGGCAATTTTTATTCAATCAAGAACGTTTCACTAAAACTTTAACAAGTGTCAAGTAGCTCGATAGTAGTCACAGGGCGACCTCTATTAATTTTGTAAATTCTAAAATCCAAACTTTCCATATTCACAAAAACATCCCAAAATGCATACTGCATTAAAAGAGAAAAAGCTCACACACAAACGTCCCACATTTCAATTAAAGACTTTAGGGTCGAAAGTCATCACGGACCTTTCTCAATCTGCAATAATTTATGACACACAATTGTGAACTTTCTCCCCATGCATAAATGAATTGCTTTGCTATTCTTCTCTCTCTCTCTCTACCAGACACGTCAAGATGTAATCTTTCTCACAAATGACATCTGTAACCCGGCGGCAGAGCCTTAATTAATAAAGAACATTCCATTCAGCTCGACACCATCTGCACGTACATCTGTTTTGTTAAAAAATTCATTTCGACGGCATGCTCGTAAGGTGTCCAAATGAGGAAGTCTATACCATTCGAAGGCCCGCCACGCCATGCCGACAATGAACATGCCATCTTCGAAATTCCACAAAAGAGGCAAAAATAAAATAAAATCAATATGCAGTGCGATAGAGTTGAATCTATTCTTAGTCAACCAAAGAATAAAGGAATTGGTATCCAGTTCCATACCCCGGACAGCCAGACACATAAGTTCCAGTTCCAGAAGAAGGAGTTGCGCCATGCAGTTACTATATATAGTGGAATTTTAAAGTAAAGCACGTACGTTCGAGTTGGTTTAATTTATGAATGGAAATAACCCCAACGCAAATAAACCGAAAAGATTTAAGATACACATTTGATTTTATCATTCGATTATTATTCTCGAACTAATTTGGTGAACTCCAGCACAATGTGGTTGGTGTTGGTGTGCTCGCCGGTGGTGGTTGTGGGGTAGACGAGAACCAAAAGTATTGATTTCTCCTCTGGGGCAGTTTAAGAAGTCGTTAAAAATTCTATATTGGCTCAGTCCCAGACAATTGGGAATTTTGTTCCACGGACAAAGAAACTCAAAAATGGGTTATACAATAATTGAGTTTTCTACGATGAGATTAGAAACTATGGGGTAGCAATATGCAACTGATGAGAAATTATCAGTCTCTTTGTGATGCTTATCTGAAATGATATGTAGATGAATGATAAAGAAAAAATATGTGTGGACCTTCATAGATACTTTAGATTAGACAATTAGAAATGACATGTCTGATTTGACATTAAAAATGAGCTGCGAAACGGCACTAAGTCTAGTACTATGGCAACATTATTTTTTAAAGTTGAATCCGGTTACTCCTTGTATGACCGTCATAGATGTCATAAGGCCAATGTCATAAGACCTGATTTTTCCGCGCTTCGATTTGGACGCGCGCCATGATTCTACAGAAAACATGGGCGCCCACGAATAAAAAGGCGTGTCGGAGGTGTTTGCCACTTTTATTGGCTCTCTGGTAGACTCATGGCGCGCGTCCAAATTGAAGCGCGAAATAAGAAGTGACATTGAACTTAGATTTGGATAGATATATCCATTAATGAATTGCATCCATTATTCGTAAATAAAAAAAGGCTTTAAATTGGTCTTTCTATTTATGAATCGGCATTTGGTCTTACAGTTTTATTTTATAAGTCAATTGCTCTAAGTGTAGTTTGAGCAAACTTCTTCAAAGTTCATATCACTACGGTACGTCTTAATCGCTTTTCTTCCCAGGGACACACAACATCGAGGAATCGGACAGATTGTCACGATAGACAGCTACAACTTTGAGGTGATTAGGGACTTTGTCTACCTCATCTCCGCTACAAACTCTAACAAAGACAATACAGCAAAAATCGAAGGAAGTTTTCCGCTGTTTTTTTTGTCCTTTTGGCGATTAAAGAGGTCCTGTCGTGGCTACGGTATAATCTAATATCCGCTAGGGATATCGTGATTTTTACCGATAGTCAGGCCGCGATTAAATCCCTGGATTCGGTCATCTTCAAGTCCAAAACCGCCCTCAATTGTCGCATGTCTCTTAACGAGATGGCGGAACAATTCAACATTCACCTTATATGGGTGCCGGGCCACAGGGACATACCGGGGAATTGCAGGGCCGACGAACTCGCTAGGCATGGCACAACCTTGTCGATTCTACCGGAAAAGGAAAATCTCTATATGCCTCTCGCTACGTGTAAACTTTTTATTAAACAAAATGCGATAAGCGCCACTAATCGAAGGTGGTCAAATTGCGTCACGTGCTCCATCACGAAACAGATCTGGCCCATGCTGGATTTTAAGCGCTCCAACGATCTTGTAAAACAAAAAAGATCCAACATAAGCACATTAGAAGGTGTCATCACCGGACACTGCATTATTGGGAGACATGCTCTTAGGATGGGCCTCCCCTCCAATGATTTCTGTAGAAGCTGTATGGACGAGGAGGAGGAAGAGACAATTCTTCACCTTCTATGCACGTGTCCAGCTCTTTCAGCTCGTAGAAAAGTATATCTCGGAGAATACTTCTTCGACAACCTTGGTGAACTTGCTAATACAAGCATAAGCTGCCTCCATTGCTTCATTCTCAGCTCCTCTTGGTTCAACGGGTAGTTGTGAGATCATTGGATCCTGTGGTAACACAATGGGCCTACTCTGGCCTAAGTGAGGCTGCACTCAATGCGGCCTGCCACTCTAACCTAACCTTTTGTCCTAAGAAGGTCACTGACTAGTAAGACCTTGGGCCCTACTCTGTAATTCGTTCCGAAAGTGAAATTTTTCGAAACTGAATATTTAGAATAAAATTTCTAAATGTCAAAACCATTGATATACGGAAACCATTGATATACGGAAAGTCGAATATATTACAGAGTACGAAATCAAAAGCGGAACGAAAAGCAATTTCGAATAGGATTGACTTTCGCAACAAAATAGAGAGTGATTGTCAAGAAACACTAAGGAGACTCTATATAAGACCCTCATCATCCCAGTCCTGCTCTACGGCGCTGAAGCATGGGGCTAACGCAGTAGAGTAAGACCTTGCTTTAGGTGGCGTGCAGAAATGGAAGGGTACCTCAACCAACTTGGAGTGTGCAACTGGAGACGCTTAGCCAAAGATCGCACTAACTGAAAAGGCGTGTTGGTTTGATGATCAGGTCCACCACGGCCTGTAGCCCCCTTCATCTTTAAAAAAATTGACTGGGTTGCATGTACGTTTTTTCGCACATTGTGAACTTGGATTGGCAACGCCAACCGATCAATTTGTTGATTTAAAAAAAAATGTTCAAATCTATAGGTATTCGATAAGTATTACCGAATGTAGCAAGGTCGTAAAAATATGTTCCTAACCTACAGTTATGTCTAAAAAAAACTAAGAAGAAGGAGTTCATGGATGTGGGTGATTACAACTACAAGCGATCAAATTAACGTGTTTCGAACATTTTTAAAATCATGAGTATCGAACATAAATATGATTGCGAAAGGGGCAGAGTGATATTAATCGAGACCCACTATACAAATTTGGGTAGACTTTGGCGGTCACCTGGTTTTTTTGAGATAAAAGATAAAATATCCAGACCGATCTTTGTGATTTTTTTTAAACTCTCGGGAAAAAAAACAATTTTCATTTTAAGGTTTTAGAAACCTCACATGAATGTCTGTCAAATATTAAATATGAAGGCCATACGGTCAGTATAGCAGCTACCAATGGGCATATCCCACAGTTCCGAGGCAAAGTCACTAGTACACCTAGTCCTTGGTTGTAGCGCGCGTTGTTCTTGTCAACCGCTTGGTATCGATTACTCGCAGCTGAGCAAAAACGAAAACATGCAGCGTAATAAGTTAAGCCCAAACACACAGAGGTCATAAGGTGTGATGCTACACCTACACTTGGTATCCCCGCCTCAATCAAAAGTTGCTTCCGCAGATAGGGACTTTTCACACGACCATAAAATCCACGCGGTTGGAGAAAAATCCCGACTATTGCTACTGCCTGCATTGTATTAACATTGTTTAATTTTTAAGGGGCCGAAGTTTAATAATACTCCTCTCGAAGTACTCTGCTCACTTAAGAAACACGTATAGATGTAGGGGTGTACTCAAGCAAGAGCTCAGCGAACGCAAAAAACCCAATCAGACAGAGGGCTCTGATGCCAAAGTAAGAACTACGCAAAAACAAAGGTATCTGCTACAGAACTACGAATAGACGTGGGCCTGAGCTCAGACGAGAACAACGCAAAGACGTTCTTATCTGTTAGAATAGCGCAGCGACGTAACTCTTCGATCATTCGGTAGCCACTTATAGGTCCATACTTAGACGTTATCCACCCACGTTATCCACCCATTGACGTTTGAACAGCTCGCTTTTTCGCCCGTAGAGGTCACCATATGCCATTCAAAATGGAATGGGCCTTTGTGTTTGACACTTCAGATGAGTAAAAACTAAGTATGTTACACAAGTTTCACACTGACGCAGTAGTGCCAACAAATTTAGCTAAAAACTTTATGGCTACTAATAAGTGATGTTTTAAACAATTGAGTTTAAAAAAAAAAAAAAAACCGAAAATTTACAAAACTTTGTGAAATTTTTATTAGAATCGATAAATCAATTCTTGCCATTAACTTTTTGAATATTATTTCGTGTAAATGTTGACCGCGACTAGGCTTCAAGTGGTCCATCCGGAATGTTCAATTTTGGCATATTTTTTCCAACTGGTATTATCTCACCAATAACACGAGTTATATTGCTTTTCAAGGCGGCAGTAGTTGCTGGCTTATTTGTGTAGACGAGAAACTTCACATATCCCCACAAAAATTAGCCCGGCGGAGTCAAATCGCACGATCTAGGCGGCCAATTCACAGGCCCAAAACTTGACATGAATTGCAGACCAAATTCGCCTCACAATATGTCCCTGGATTCGCGACACATTTTTTACTGAGCACGAATTTTGGTAATAAAATTCAACAATTTACAAACGTTGTTCGGGCGTAAGTCTATCAATGGTAAATTGTCAAATGCATTTTTTACCACGAATCACGCGTGACCTGTCAAAAACATCAGACTGAAAAACCAAACGGCGTTAGGTCTTATCGCCCAAAACCATAACGCCCAAATTGAAAAATTGTCATAACGCCCAAAACATTGCCAGGCAATTTGTTGTTGTAAAATTTACGTAAATTTGGGTGAAGTGACATTGATTTTGGGCATAATGGCATTAACCAAACCAAATAGCTAAAAAATCACCCTTTATTACAGATGTCAAAAAATCGTGTCAGTTTACGTCAAAATTGGGTTGAATTTTATCCAAAGATTGTGTGTAGACGAAATGGGACATTTTTTTGACGTCAGCATGTCAAAATTTAACACTTTTCACTAATTGATTTGCGGGAGTACTACTACCCGAAAAGGTTTAACGTAAACCAGCAGCAAATATTCAGGAGATTAACGTCAATATCGCCGAAGGAAGGACATCATTTTTAACAACTGGTGTAAAATAATTAGATGCCTTATAAAGGGTCCGCCATCTAACGTTTTTTTTTTCAACTAGTCCTTATTTCGCGAATGATAACACTTAGCTCATGTCTGATTTGACAGATTATTATTTTTATCCTTCCGCTGAACGAATATGGTTGTGTATACGCTTGAACAACGCTGGGAAATATTGCGACATTACTTTGAAAATCATGATAATGTTGCCGAATGTGTGCGA
The DNA here is from genome assembly GCA_949372485.1 of Cheilosia soror. Taxonomy (NCBI): domain Eukaryota; kingdom Metazoa; phylum Arthropoda; class Insecta; order Diptera; family Syrphidae; genus Cheilosia; species Cheilosia soror. The sequence continues at coordinate 88,266,186 of OX443563.1, forward strand.
AAATTGCGTACGGATTTTGGAAGAAGAGGAGCACCGTCAGCTCCGTATGTTCGTTATCTTGTGAAAAAAGTGAAAAAAACTGGCATCCTCATCGATAAACCAAAGCGTGAAAAGCCAAAAACAGCCGATATACCCAAAACGAGTCACTGTTTGGTGCGGATTTTGGTCCAGAGGCATAATTGGGCCATTTTGCTTCGAAAATGAGCAAGGAGTAGCCGTTACAGTCAATGGCGATCGTTATCGGGCCATGTTGAACGAATTTTTGTTCACAAAAATTGAAGAGGAGGATATTGGGAACATTTGGTTTCAACAGGACGGCGCTACGTGCCACACAGCCGAAGCTACACTCGATGTTTTGCGCCCTGTTTTTGAAGATCGCATTATCAGCCGCAGAGCTGATGTCGTCTGGCCACCGCGGAGCTGCGATATGACACCGTTGGACTATTATTTGTGGGGTGCAGTAAAAGATAAGTGTTACGCCGACATGCCAGAGACAATTGACGCTTTAAAGGACAATATTCGTGAAGCCATTGGTGAAATACAGCTGCACACAATCGATAAAGTGCTTAAAAATTGGACCGATCGTGTAGGCTACTGCATGGCCAGCCGAGGCAGCCATTTGAATGAAATTATTTTCCATTATTAACCGAAAGGATTGTACTTTCAAATAAAAAAAGAAATTTGAGAAAATATTCAGCAGTTTTTTTGATAGCATTTAAAAAAAAAAAAAAGTTATTTGGCAGAAAGAAAATCTCTGAATTTATTACTCCAATATAATAATAATTAATAATTTCCACATTCAGTTCTGCATTCGCATCGTTGGCATATCTATTTAGATAATAAATTCAATCAAATGATCATGCCAACTTGATTTGACCTGCATTCAAATATGTCAATATGCCAACAATGTGCATTCAACTTTTATCCTTATTGGCAGAGTTAGCTTACTTTGCAACAAAATATATATACAAAAACAAAACTGTTTCCCTAAGCTGACATATCAAAGACAATATTCGAACTGTCTGCAAAGAGAATAAACGTCATTCAGTTGGAAGATTTTCAAACTGAGTGGATACAAAACGAAGCACCATTAGAGAGATACCAATCACCAAAAGGACATTATTCCTTGGTTTTGATATTTTTTTCCTTCCTTCATCGACATCTATGTCAACAAAGTAGACATATCACAAAGCTAAAGAGGAAGGACACAAATAAAGATTATCCCACACGCCCATCCATTGGTTAGACATTTTGAAATCAAATACTTTTCAAGTTGTTTGTCAAATTTTTCAACAAAAGATGTTGATTTACCTTTCAGTGAATAGGTTTTTCGTTTTCGATTTTCAACTCCATTGTTCGGCGCAATAAATGGGAGAAAAGCAATTTGTATCTGCCGCACTGTATACTTGAGAAGAAAGAGTGAGATACATACCATTACGTAACAATCTAAACAAATTAGGGAACAATAAGTTGGTACGCGGTTTGTTGAGGTACATCATCATGGCGATGATTCAAAGCGAAGAATTGCCGCAAATAAGCGGCCTAATTTCTGCGATTAATGGTAATTAGAGGAAAATTGTGAGAGAATATTAGCCTGTTGGAGGAGAGGCGAAATTATGATAATTACATATTTTATGTTCGACGTAACGTTGTAAGGCGTTTCATCTCGGTCAGTGTTTTGTGAAAGCTATAAGTGTTTGGTTGTGTGAAAGCTTTCGACTAATGACTTGTGCAAGTGACGCACTCTGAAGTCATTAGTCGGCAGCACTGGATGGATCATTGCAAAATTTCAAACAAATTTGATCTTTTCCACACAAGTCTGACAAGAGATTTTTGATGAAAATGACACCCGTGAATGACACTGCACGATTTAGTTCCATTAACACTTCTTTCCCCATAGTCGTTGTTGTAACTGAGAATGGCCGCTCTTTTGATTCTCCAACGAAACAGAAATGTGTTGTGAAAATATAACGTGCCAGCAGTACGTATAAAGTACAATCGTGTCATTGTGTCACGCTGTCACTCACTCGCTATCAAGTCAAACGTTGGCACTTTTCATGACATGTTTAATCATAGTTTTAGTCTCTAGTGTAGTCTACTCGGAGGAAGATTCAGTCACTTTAGCGGACAATCAAGCAGGAAGCTATTTTTGAATCGAATGACCTATACTTTCTACACCAGCTTATGAATGACACTGCACGATTTTCCATAGTTCCATTAACACTTCTTTCCCCATAGTCGTTGTTGTAACTGAGAATGTCCGCTCTTTTGATTTTCCAACGAAACAGAAATGTGTTGTGAAAATATAACGTGCCAGCAGTACGTATAAAGTACAATCGTGTCATTGTGTCACGCTGTCACTCACTCGCTATCAAGTCAAACGTTGGCACTTTTCATGACATGTTTAATCATAGTTTTAGTCTCTAAGATGCGTATCTATAGGCATTCTGTCGCTGCGGAGGCAGTTTAAGTCAACTTAGCGGAGCAACACTGTGGCTGTCCGTGTCCATTCCTAGCGACTTATTTCAGTACTCGTTTATTTTAATTAACTTCATCCCAGATGATCCTATTCCAAAGCAATCATTATCAAAACTTGCTCATCCACAGAACAGAGTGTGCCTACATTCGACCTATCGAACAGCTAATCAACTAAAGATGTAGCCCATTGCTGCATTGTTGTTGCTGGGTTCATCCGGTTTTAACGAATTCCATCTGACAGGGCAATTTCCTAAAGACCGGTCGAGCATCCCTTCAAACTATCTCCCTTACATAGAGCTTAGTCTAAACGAGGAGTTGATGCCATAAGCAGGATAAAAAGTGAATAAAAATCGTCCTATAGGTACCTATACTCGAACCTTTTACCAACCATTGCCGCTATATCATGTCTCATACAAAAAAAAAGACTCTAACAACATTGAAGCTTATCCTTTTTGGGGTTTTTAATAATAGCCATGGCAAGGATAATCGAAATTTCCTACTTCATTCATTCATTCCCCGACCGAAAGGAGGCACATTTACAAGAGGGAATAAGTCACGTATAGCGAGTTATTCAAATCCCACCTCTATTACGACAACAGCCCTGAGAAGATGGTGATCCCTTGATCCTGGGAAATCTATAATTTGTTTATGTTAGCGACGACTAATTGCCATTCGACCATGTAATTTCCTTTATGGCCTTTCAATTCCCTTTCGCCTGAATTCCTTGTGATCTAGGTTGCCGTTCTCGTTGATGGGAAAATAATTCAATTTCAGTCGAAGGATATTACTTTGTACTTGCATCAACCGGGGTGATGACATAGCGCAAGGAATTGACTCGATGATAGTGGGGTTCGATTTAACGATTGAAGTTTAGATGATTATACGTATAGGCAATAGCTCACAGGCATGCATCTATTAATTTTCAATTTACCCTCACTGTACGATGTGTAAAGGAGGAGTCTTGTTGAGGTGCCAATGCCAATAGCCCCGAAAGCGTTGGGCATAGAGTGTTGTTAGCGAGTGAACTTAATTGAGAACGTAAGTCATTAGAAACAAATTAGGCTCTCTTATCAAATTGTAGTTGCGGGATGATGCGACGACGACGGTGGGGGTGTCGGTGTATACATATGTACCACCTAGATGACAGGGGGGGATGATAATAAAATGTTTTATTTTAATGAGTTTGGCTTGGTTTTGGCCCCCAACGAGGATGAGCAAGCATGTGGAACTTGCTTAATTACATCACATTCGTAAGGATTTAATTGTAATCCCCCGTGAGACAACTAATCGGGGGCAATATTTCAAAAAGGATTTCCGTGTTGAGGTAACCGCGCATTAGCTGGAAGGTTATTAGGAATGAAGTTTTTTTTTTATTATTCTATCGTAGGTCTCTTCGAATGAGCATTAGGCCTACTGTCCTATGCAAGCTGCAATCAAGGGAACAAAAAGCTGCAAATGACAAAAGCGTGCGTATGAAGTGCAACTACGTGGACAGTAGGCCCTTAAAGTGAGCGCGAATTTAAATGAATTTTGTGAACTTTAGGTGCAAATCTATCTGTCGTTAAAAACAGAAAAAAAAATTATGAAAATTATTGCGCTACTAGAGGCAAAAACAATTGTGTTGATTGGCGAAGTGACGGAGTTCAAAATGGCGACCGTAAAATTGCAGCCAAATATTTAGTTAGGCATCGACTGTTTGTCCATTCTACATCTCGAGAATCTTCATATGATCCTGCATCTATGGACGGTTGTACATCGGGGAGTGTTCAGATGATGTCATAAGTGCTATTCGAAGGGTTTCTGTCGGACCGTGGCACCTCATTAGCACAAAAGAGAACAAATTTTAAAAGCTAAACATGACACTTATTGTACCTTAATAAAATAAATTAGTAGATGGCGCAACAGGGACCTGTATAGGCACCGTAGGCCTTGCTTCTCACAACCATTCATTTGTTTGTGTAAGTTTTTTTTTGGGACGAATGGAACGGACCTACAATTTTATACCGAGCCCAAAAGGGTGACTTGATAAGCTTTTTCATGACATTCATACTCTCAGATGTTTGTCACAGTCAGGCAGTCGCGTGAGTTGGCGCAGTGGAAAAAAAAACGTTAAGATGTAATTTTTGTTTTTCCGGGGATCGAACATGAGACTCCTTGCACGGTCCGGCATAATGACCACTGATCCCACTTATTGCAGCTATAGTTGCGAAATTTGTTTAATGAATATGTATATATTTTATGTGTACCAGGAGCATGGCAAATCAGCAAAGCGTGCGATTCAGCTATGTCTCGAAGAGTATCTAGTAAAAGGGACTCCACGATCCTTGTTATAGCTGGAACAAAGAAGTTAAGATCGCTCAAAGCAACATGCCAACCCGTGCGATCCATCAGGGGAAGGTCAGAGGTTCAAGAACATCAAGCTACTTTCCGGTAAACAAGGTACGATCAGGAAAAGCCCATAAAAAAGAACAATGTAAAATCCTTTCAACCTGCGATGGAGCAGTTGGTGATAAAAAAGGTAAAGTAAAGTCCCTAAAAATATTCTAACCGAAGATTTTAACGACAATAGTAGACCAGCTTTCCCACGTAGACCATTTACTTTGTACACTATCACAAGGGAGATGAGTTTGGAATATATTCCTGCAATAACGACACAGGAACTAGGCATACCAATCAACATAGAGACAGGATTCGATGTCATCTCGAATATGGCATTTAAAGTGGTCATTGCAAACAAACCGGGGACCTTTTTATTTAAACAATATGCAAAGGTGGCTTCAAGAGGGTGCCTTCCTTGAGCCACGAAAACTCCAACTCCAACATCCAATTTTGCTAATAAAAGGAAAAATGCCACCAGAGGAGCTATCTTCGTATTGGTCAACATGTCTGCTAGATAAAATGGGAAAAATCCTAGAACGCATCATATAGGATAGATTGATCGAGGTGACAGAGAGGATAAAGGAGGTTTATCTAATGATTAATCTGAATTCAGGAAATCTCGCTCTACTGTCGATGTCATAAAGGCGGTAGTAGACACAGCAGCTAAAAATAAAATTGTGGAAAAGATGCATTGACTCGCTCCAGCGAAATGCAAAGGATCTACCAGCAAGAGGTCATTGTTGACAGATGGATAAAAGAAGAAGAAAGGACAACAGCTGTTACTTTGTCGTAATCCAGGTGGGATAGCACAGCATAAGGCAGATGGACGAACAAATTCGGAGCGTATCTACCTAACACAGTTCGCCCACGATAGCTCGCCTTCCAGCATCAAATGTGCAGATTAAGAAAAAAACATGGAGAATGCAATGTTCCTATGTATGCAGAAGGAAGAGAACCTAGAAGGCGTTGCCATTGTAAAGAAGTCTGAGCTTGACAAAAAATTCATAGTGGGCAGCAATTTAGGCCTTTTTTCGGCTGTCTAATGTCACATCAGTGGTTTTACTGGTAAAGACCGATAACGTGATGTGTTGCCCGTTCTAAGTTGAGTAAAAACGAAGGAAAGGATATCAAATCGAATATTGAAACAAAATTCTGAAAAATTAGTATTATTTAAAAGAAACGTCTTAAGCTACGATTACACGGCCATTTTTTCGAGTCATTTAAATGGCGCTCTGACGTAAAAATCGCGTCACAAAGCAGCCATTTAAATGCCGTTCTGTGTGATCGCCATTTTTGGGATAACATTTTCGGCGTCATTTAAATGACTAGGAAAATGTCGGACCAAATGACATGTATTTAGTGTCATTTAAATGGCGGAAAAAAATGGCCGTGTGATCGCTCTTCAATGACGCCTAGGACAATGGCATCCCAACGGAAAATTCTAAATGACTCGCAGTGTCCGTCATTTGATTTTGGGACACAAATGACGATGATAGTCATTTCGTGTGATCGCCATTTTTCCAATGACGAATCGTAGCTTAAATGTTGCTCTACTGCGACATTTTTTCCTGACGTCACAGCGACATTTAAATGTCTCAAAAAAATGGCCGTGTAATCATAGCTTAAGTAAAACCAGCATCAGCAGTTCCTTTGTAAGACTCCAACTTTTTTAAATTTAACAACAAGTCAGTGATACCAGCATCTAAAAAGGTAGTGAGCTTTCTGTGCCAAATTTTAAAGATCCGACTGCTGGCGGTGAGCAATATCGACCTAAGGGACTGTATTATAGAATGGATTGCCGTTTTCTATCTAGTGCTTCAATGAAGCACATCTTTCAAGCTATTTATGAATCGAATGACCTATACTTTCTACATCAGCCAACCTTATTTTTACCATGTTTCAAGTGCTGTCGGCAGACCATTCCTCTTATTCTCAATCAATCAGTTTATCCAGAGTCTGATCACTTTCAAAAGTACCCAAGAACCACCTTCCACCTATACAATACTTGATTGATTTTTTTATGAACGCCAAAGCATCCATTGCACGCCAAAGTATCGACTGCCAAAGGCTATCCTTTGCTACAACTAACTATACCATGGTTGATCAATTTAAAAGCAGAAAAACGGGACATTTGCATCGTTACGAACAGAGAACACTTTTAAATGAAACAGGCGCACACTCTGCAGTCCGCACTCAATCTATTTCTTCCATCTGGAGTAGGCGGCCTAGACTCAGCCACTCGTTACAATAACAAGAGTAACATACAAAAAAAACCAGTAAACAATGCACTCTTTTATGTTGCGAGTATACACAAAACATTCTCGAAAGTAGGAGGCAAAGGGGGCCGGATGAAAAATTTATTGACCCTAATTGCCCCCGGGCCTGTCGGCTGCCAAGTACTACTGGCGCACTTCAATGAAAGGCGAACTTTAGAGGGACGTTCGTTGAATACCCGTCATCATTTCAGCCATTTCACTCTGCCTGGCAGCAGCAGCATCATTACCATCTGGCAGCAATCGAAAAAGATATCAAAACAAAAAAAAGAAAAACAACATTTTTTGTTTTTGTTTGGATTTTCCAATTTTTTTCCCAATCGTTGCTCCACCACCAACTCCTCTAGACGTTCTTTTGATTATTTTTTTTTTTTCTTAGCTATCGCTCCAATAATAGCTCATTTGGTATCTGGAGCATGGAAGAGTGTTACTTGTACTTCCTCATCGTCGTTGTTCTGCTCAAGACAATCCACTCCGATAGAGAGACGACTTCACCGACACCGACACCGAAAAGTCAATTTTCACACTGACTGTATATACAACGGCGTTATAATGTAAACATCGAATTCATTAATTGTTCGAGTATCTCTATACAGAAGTATCTACCGCATCTGTGAGCGGTGGTATTTGTCTATATTATCTACTATTTCTCAATTAAGATGAACGAGGGAGTTTCAAGTCTATAAAGATACACGTACAAGTTGGTATATGTATTTGAAACGAACGCCCGCCGCCATGCAGTCGTATATAGTATCTCGTTTTTATGAAAGCAGATACTTTTGTAATCAAGATGCTGGAGATTAATTTAACGCTACACCAAGTGATGTGCCATATGATAGAGTTCGCTGGAAATGAAGTTAAATCGACGAGGGTGTATCCAGTTGCGGATATCTTTGGTTTAGGAAATACGTATCTACTATGTTGGTGGCTCATTGTTTGCGTGTGGGAAAGAACTGGTTTATGTTTCGGCTACATTTATTGTGACACACTTGAGTGAGAATTGTATATAGTTTCGAATGGATCACTGCATTTGTTAATTGGCTTTGGCTCTAGTTGACAAATTGTATTTGATTAATGGAATGTCACAAATGTATAGATGCGAGAAGCAAGTTGCTTTTAGTTATATAAATCACACAATTAACCTGATGATCGATTGAAAATGAACATCTAAACAACGCCATCTAGATGCGATCTTCGAAGTAAATGAAAAAAAAATTCACAAAAGTGAGTGGGCAACTAAACGTTTAATCGGTGAAAGCTCGAAGATTCAATGTGATCTTCAAAAACCTCAGAACGGTAGTGATTTTACGAGTGAACTATTACCGAAAGTGATCGTTGATCATGTGCATTGATCTTCACCCAATTGATCGTAAAGTGACCTTGGACCAAATCAATTTCAAGATTGTTTATGGGAAGCAATTGTCATGTGTCAGAGATCTTATTGCATGTGGACAGTTTTGTACCACCAAATAAGTAACAGGTGATCGACACAAAATCTGACCATCTAGTATATGATCATATAACGTTAACTCATGCAGAAACGTGAACTTTGAACTATTGACTCGTACCGGATCATAAGTGCATACTCCTCTGGCTACTTATCTTGAGGTGAATTGATCCTCTTATCGTAGCTAAAACTTACTATTTTGAAAAACAAACTGGACGTCGTGATTGTGAGAACATTTTTGTAACACAGATGGAATCATTATTTACGAGTAGTGATCTTAGAGTGATCTCCAAGCCCCGCACGTGTACAAATCATAAGAGCGAAAAAAAAAAAACGATTTTCATTTTCAGATACATATTAGAGTGATAGTTTTGAAAAGCTTTATTCAATTGATCTTCAGTTGAATAGCTACCCTTTTTTCGAACCAATTCATTGAAAACATTATGATTAAGCGTTGTCGTCTTGAAAAACATGATCACGAAGATCATAGAGTAATATGAACTTCAAATATTCAGTAGAAGTCATCTTTGACCCATTCACGATTAGTGGAAGTCATCTTTAAGACGTTAATAGCCATCGTTTATGGAAACACAACTGAAATAATAAAATAGCTATTTTCGAATACACAATGAACAAATTAATAGTATGTACTTTGCCAATCGAAGCAAGTGACCTTCAATGATCATACATAAAAATGATCTTAAAGGCAATTAATGTAATCAAAGTCACGCGCAGATACATAATTTTTAGGATTTAAAGAACTGATCATAAAATTATGTACTACCATTTGACAAGAGAATTTGTAAATAGTTTTAAAGAGTCCTCAAAAGTCAATCGAACGAATAAAGTGATCGGCGAATTGAAAAAATACACTACAAACGTTTTAAAACAATGTTCAAACTGTAGTATTACCATAAAAGGTCTTTATAGCCAAAAACCAATAGATTTTCAGAAAAATTTAAAAATTCCATACGTTCATTTGTTTATGTTATCAAATTGGGGATCCACTAGCGGACGTCTGTCAGTTGTCCTGCCCGAACGTTGGCTTGCCAATATCGAAACACAGCGAACTAAAATGCGAAATTTAAAAAAAAAATTTATTTTAAAAAAAATATAGGGGGTGGTGGAGGCTAAACACAGAACAAACTGTTCTGATTGGTTCTAAAAGTTATAAAATTTTGTGTCATCCTCTCTGTTCTTTTCAACAGTTGGCCGCATTATGCTCATCGCTTAATTTGCGTGATTGGTAGGCGCTTCGACAATTGACCGTGAAGTATGTGGTTCATTTCCTGGCAAACGCAAACTTTCTTGCCCTAAAAACTGAATGCCAGAGGTCAAATTTCAAGTTTGACTATGAATTAGTGATGCAGTTTGAAAATAACAATTTTAGTTGAAATGAAATGACATAAATGACAATAATAATTCAATAATGACCTAGCTTTTTACAACCATTCGGTAGTGCGAGTAATTTTTGGGACGAATGAAAGATACCTGGGTAATCTTGAAACTAAAACCATAAAAGACACCACCTTGAGTTACTCCAATAAAGTCAAATTCCTCGGAATTATCTTAGATAAGAAAGCTTAACTAAAACTCACACGTCAAGTCTGCCACCGAACGTGCCACTAGAGACTAAAGCTATGAGGGCAATAGGCGTTTGTACGGCATAACTTGGGGTCCAAGTCCCAGAATTATACATTGGTTGTATGTACATGTATATCATGATGGTAAGACCCATTATCACGTACGCGGCAATTGCCTGGTGGCCAAATGTACTTGAACATTTAACGGCAAATAAGCTCCAAAAGCTATATCGTATTGTCTGTCTCGGTGTCACAGGGGCGTTGCGCACCTGCTCAACAACAGCATTAGAGGCTATAATTGGGCCATTATCACCATTACATATCTCCATTAGGAAGGTGGCAGCTACAAGCTATTAAGCTGCAGCCAGAATACAATTCCAAACATAGACTGTGTCCTCCCTGACATAATGGTGAGGGAGTACAATTTTAGGAAATTATTTGAGTTAGAAATACTGGATCGTACAAAACGGGCCAATAGTGTTCCGACACTGGACCCAAAAACTATGGAATCAAAGGCGTATACAGCATACAAATTGTCTCGGATAGTCAAGCGGCATTACAAGCCCTATCGTCCAATTCAAAGGACACAAAAACCAGTAAAGTGCTGTTTCGATGCATTGTAAGCCCTATCCAAACACAAAAAGGCCAATCTTGGATGGGTACCTATGGCCATCAAAGTATTGCGGGCGGTAATCGGCGGATTAACTAGCTAGGGCTGGATCGAAGTCCGCGTTCTACGGGCAAGAACCTCATTGCAGAGCTATTAGGGCTAATTAACGATTGGGAACAAGAACTTTGTCTAAACCATTGGGAAAATGTCCCTGATTTAAGACAATCCAAATGATTAATAAAGCCAACATGAAACGATTCGTATGGACCCTTTAAACTTCGCTATAAGTTGCGCTGTATATGCCACACATTATCAATAACCATACTCGAGAACCATTCGTCCGATTTTCATGATTTTTTTTTCTGATTTATAGATGTGCGGCCAAAGGGGTTGAGGGGAGTAAGGGGGGTCTCACGAACCGTTAGCCGTATGATCTTGAAAGTTTGTAATATTTATTACGTTGGCTTTGTTAAAGGATTGTGATTTACCACGTAACTAGCTGAATTCGCGTCATGTAGATGAACCATTTATTTAGCTTAGCCTGCTCTAAAATCGTTGTCAATTTACATTCTTACAATTTACACAACCCATTTATGTATTTAATGTAGTCTAATCCAAAAACGATGTCAATTTGTTTGGGCATTTATTTAAACTCTCAGCACGTGCACAAATCGCTTATTTCTTAAGCACAACTTATATCCATTTAAGAGGTGTTTGACTCAAGAGGCCAAAATAGATAGTGCCGTTTTTCCTAAAACCCACTATACAGTCCTATTCACTATTCAAGCACTCAGAAGCTGCTTCCCTAAAAAGATGCACACTGCAATTCCCACTTGCAGATACAAAAAAAATGTTTACCTCTCCTGCAAGATGATGTAACTACATAGTATCCACTTTATCTCAAATCCATCCCATAGGCATATCCCTGCGCTACTTGAAAACAACATTTCAAACATTTTTACTATTCAAATCCCTGTGAAGTAGTTTCGTAAAAATCCCAAGAAACCTATTATAAGCATGCATAAATGTTTCCCAAAAAAAGGACGAATGTAAATCAGATGCAATTTAGGATTTCTTTTCCTCTGCGTTTCTCCTTAAATTTGTTCCTGTTTACACTTCGCCCCACCCCCAAAATACGCAGCCAGAGAGACAAACGCCATATTATAAGCAGCAAAGTTGTCCCTCGGTGCAAATAACACTGACCCAGTTCGAAAGTAGTTTTACGTTTCATTTTTGGAATGCAGAGCAAACCAATTTGCACCATTTTAAGTGTAAAAGTTTTTCGGCTCTCAACACTATGACGACTAGAACCAGTGTGGTGTGCTTGCCTATTTGCGTTCTATCCTAAAGCTATAAACACATCACGAGCAGCTGTGCCATGGCACAACAACGCAGTCGAAACAGGCAAACTTATATTTTCTTTCAATTGCATGTTTAGTGGTGAATTGCTTTTGCTGTCAAAAAAATATATATATAAATTTTTTTGCGTGATGAAGTTGGCAACAACAAAGTGAAAAAAAATAAATATCAGCCAAATGAAAGTTTTCCTCGTTTAGCTGATTTGCATAGTTGAAAAAAATACAAAATAAAACAGAAAAGTTGCAAATTCTCAAATTACTTACCACGATTGAATATCCTTTCCAATTAACATGGGAATTCTGAAAGAGAGAGAGAGAGGAAAAAAATTTGCTTTGATTAGCTTGAAGGCTTTCAGACTTGTATTTTTAAATCTTGCTTTGAGCTTTTGAATTCACAATGAAGTATCGTTGTGATGGTACGAAAGGTAAAGTTACCTTTGGCAAATGTTTTAGACAGCCTTTTGAATGTATAAACGGTTGGTCTGTACTTTGGTAATAGGTTTCAATGTTTTATGATTTACATTTTAAATTTTAATTCAAAGTTTCTCATTATTAATTAAAAACAAAAACAAAAAAAACTAGATTAAACGTCAGAAAGTATTCGTTTCTATTCTTTTTTACGTAGTCTACAAGTTAATGACGAACCCTTGAATTTACAAGCTTCTTCTGGATAGTAACATATGCCCTTGGATGTTTGTCAGACGTTCATTTGAGGTAGTCCACCAGAAAACCACTAGTGGGTGCAATTTGTATTTTTGGGGGCTCAACCCGAAACCACAACGCATTTTTGAAACCTTTGTTTTTGAGTTAAATTTTTTTTTTATCATTTTATTATTTTAGCAAAACCATAGCCGGTTTTACACTGCGAGTTTAAACTCAGGTTTAGTTAAATCGCAAGCAAGTTTAAACCTAGTACTTGAACCGTGAGTGTATTACAGTGAAATTTGTACGAACGTTTAGTTAAACTTCGGTTTAATTTTTTTCGTCTGTTTTGTACGCCACTGTAAACGTAGAACTGATGTGTATTTGAAATTTCCATCAGTTTTGTTTATTGTGTCAGTTTGGCAATTTAAAAAAAGTGACTGTCAGGTAAGACAACATAAAGCCCGTTTATAGTATTACATGATCTGACCGTTACCATTTAGTTGCCAAATGTGTTACCCTGCGACGACCCTGACGACAGTCCAAAGAATCTGCTGCTGTGAGGTAGGTATAGAGGCTGGATTTCTATAGGACCTCAAGTCGATAAGCATAAATCGAGAAGAGCGAAGTGGTACCATGATCAACCTGGGACCAATTCAAGCCAAACTAACTGCCACGCCTTACTGGGAGTGATGCCAAAGCCCGTTCAACAAGTGTGTGTTTGTGCACTTTTAAATTAATTTGCAGCTTCCAGCAGCTCTGCCTGTGGTTATTTCGACTCTGGAGCCCCACTAGGTACGGTGGTACGTCCACGTTACAAATTACTTCGAAGATCAATAGAGAAGGTGTAATCAATCGGATTGGCAAGGGCAGTTTTGATATAGCTGCGTCAATTATCTCACGTGTGATGAATGTTTTCGCCAATATTTTCGGATGGCCAACACGTAGCTAAGCTTGCTAATACTGCGCGCTGCATTTAGTATAATACTAGCTGGACCCGTGCTCGCCTTGCCCGCTCGCACAAAATTATATTTGGTTATGTGTATCGTGTATTTATATATTTTCACTTCAAAAAATACATTTTGGCTAAAAATTGTTCCTTAGGACGTGGCTATAAACGACATAGCCTATAGCAGTCTCACAGTCTTAAGGAACGTTTAAAAAAAGTTTCATCGAAATCTGTCCAGTAGTTTTCGAGTTTTTAGCTGACAAAGAAAATGCCTACAGTTTTATTATATGTAAGGATAAGGATTTATCGCTAAGCCAATTTTGTTTCTGACGGTTTCCGAAGCTTGCTAAGAAAGTGACATAAGTCATTGCACTTGTGTAACAGAAATGCCGCATTTTGTGTTGTAATTTTTGATTACACCTCAAAGTTGACGAGTACCGGCTCTATTGTATTTGATGGTGTACAAGTATTTCTAGAAACAGTGGCGAGTACAATCAAAGATAAAGGTTGCACTTTCGAACTAATTGGCTGCATAAAAACAACAATGATATAATGTTGCTTTGTCATAAACCGGGACGTTTACGAAATTTCGGAAAATAAACTCAGTTAAACCCCCATACATGGCCGGTTAAGTTAAACTCGGTTTAAACTCTCGATTAAGTTTAAACTAGCACATTTTTGTGTTAAACGTTGGTTTAAACCTGATATCTGGTTAAACGGAGTTTAAACTCGCACTGTAAAATTGGCTTTAGTGTTTTAACGAATACTTCAGTTGGAAATATACAGGGTGCGGCAAAATTCGCCATAGGGGTCGTAGCAGGGAAATAGTGGTCTCATTCGACAGACGTGGTTATACGTTTTTTTTTTTTGTTGTTCCGTCTTTCTCTTTCTCGGACCCGAAATCTATTGTTACAACCAACGTTCAGACAAGACGAAGAAATGAAGTCCCTTGGGCTTTGAAATTATATGGGAAAATTGAGGCAGCGAGAGGTTGAACCTTGGAATCTCCAAACATGTATCTGCCCTTGGAATTATTTTTTTCTACGACTTAATGAATTGGTAAGGGTGTTGACATTGGAGACGCCAGAAATCGGCTTATTCAGTGTATGGGTAATGGGTCCGTATGTGCCTCACCTACATAAGCACTCTACTGGTGAAATTTCACAACAGTTGTTTTGTTTTGTTTTGCTTTGTTTTGACCCATTTAAATACACACACACACACACAAAATTTCAGCAAAATCGATCCAGGCGTTAAGCAGAAAAATAAGTGTTTCACTGTAGTTTCCGTTTCATTTTTATTTGCGTTTCAATTTGATTTGCGTTTTATTTTGATTTGCGTTTTATTTTTCCGGACTTACACCTCGCTAAAGAAGTTTTACTTCGAAAAATTCCGATACATAGAATGGGTTTTTGAGAAGTCTCAAAATTGTTCCAGCCTGGCCAATCATATACAAGAAAACTTAGCACTGCTGCCTTCATCGCTCGTTAATAAGAGGTGAGTTTGAAAACATGACGCATTCAAGAATAGCTAAGCCATCTTGTTGGACCTACAGGGAACATGGAACATTATATTTATTCTCAAAATTTCAATGATACCAAACAGATCTGCCATTTCAGATTGGGTGGTTGTAGCTTAGCGGTAGTCACTTCAATTTTTAGAGTGAATCTTAGGAACAATGTCGGTCAAGAAAAATTATTGTTTTTTTCTTCCCTTAAAGACTAAAACGGTAAAAATTGTCCATCCAGAAGCATTGTAAATCAACATTACCCTTGAATTAAATGAGATTTTCTAGATTTTGTTGAAAAATGTTCGCATGCGATTAGGCTCCTATGACGTAATTGCCTTAAAGCCCAAGTGGCGCAATCTTTTATAGGGGATTACGTCACTAGTATATTTTATTTTTGTTTTCTAGTTTATTTTGTATGTCCTGCTACATGGATACATGCACTAAATGTTAGACTAACATTTTAATAAAATAGATTAGTTAAAATATTTAAACACGCAGTATTCGTTTTAGACCAGGTCCTACAACGATGAGCTTCACCATCGAGCATAATCCCCTAATCCCAACTGAGTAAAATGTCACATTTTTTCGAGTGCCGTTCTAATACCGGAAGACATGAAACCGATTTCAAAACCAATCTATTTCTGTTGACTGTTGTCCATTAATCAATCGATAAAACAGTCAATTTCAAAGCCGTTCATGTGCGACCAGGATAAATCTTTCCCATCTGTTCATAAATCGTTGGCACTTCTAAGACCTTCATTAGTTAGATACTAATCACAATTCCATTTCGTTTTATGAGCTTACACAAACTTCTGACCCCAAAAGTCTATTATCATTATTGAATCATATCACTTTCTTTCAAAGCCCTACCCCCTCCTACACCATCCATACAAATGGCCATTATCTCATCAGCATTGCCGAACCGAGTGCGATTATAATAAATGTTCCAAGGCCCGTTCGCCTAAGGGACGTTTTTTTTCAGTCTCATAACTTCTGAAATATGTGGCATTATTGGTACTTACGCTGCTAATTTTTGACACATTGCTTCCAATAAACACAAGACCACTTCCGAGAATCTTCATCTTGGCTCTTATATATACGCAATACTCGTATTTTAACCTTGATTCGTTATTATGTAACATCTCCCCCCCAACGACACCCACAGGGGAATTGTATCCCGGTTGCGGTCGTTTTATTGCGATAAAAAGAAGCAAAAAATATGATAAATGCTTTTCGATTTATGCGCGCAGTAGCATTAGAGTCTTGTAACATTTTACTGGTAGCGGACAACAAGTCAAGATAAAAATAAAGATGTTAACATGGTCTCTTATAGCAGTCAAGTCGTAAAAATAAGAACAAACTCCAGCCATATAGACGAAGATAATATGATGTTCGATTTGGAGAAGGCACACGAAGAAAAATTGAGGGTCGACTTTAGCCTATAGGCGAACAAAAATCTCATAAAATTTAACAAGTACCACAGTAGAAAAAAAAGTATCTATTGACATCGTTTCTATGAAAATGAAAATTTTGACTAACCTATATTGGACTTGAAAGATTTTCCAAGACATAGACCATAAAAAGATGCATGAGATTTGTGATAAAAAAAAACTACTACTTGACAAATTCATAGGCGTTTTAAAGGTTGCTGGTTTTGAGGCAAAATACGACAGTGGTTTTGTATTTTTTTTGATAGATATTTGTTGTGAAAAGACAAGTACTTATTGTTGTTATGGGGAGGTTTAAAAAAACATCAGACGAGCTACTGAAGATCTATACTGTTTTTAAAGCTGAAAAATCGATTGCGATATCAAAGATAAAGATGCATCTTAGGTGTGCCAAATATTCGTTAAATCTAATGTGTTGTCAAAAAAAAAAAAATATTTGAGCCTCAAGTTTAGTGTCAAGTTCTCTCAAATAGAGTTGACAAAAACCCGCATTACACTCCTAACTTAAGTCACACATTTGCTGTACTTTGCACATCTTTACACAACACTTAATACATTTGACTATGGATTCTTCGCCCACTTCATGACCAAGCGGCTACCACTTGTGACAATTGATGAGCGCTTGGCTAACAAATATTTTGACAAATGGGAGGTAGGTACCTAAAATTTTATCCGAAATGTTTCTCGAGACAGTCATACTGTCGCATATTTGTCGAACATGGTGGCCAGTGGTCGACTTCATAATGTGTGATTTATGTTGTTCCCGGGGGGATAAATTGTGGCCTTTCGTTCAGTAGTCCAGCACACTGACCACTAAACCTACTAAGTTCTCCTAACTGGACCCGTGTAAATCGTTCGGCTTAGGCCTAAAATATGGTAACAGGAACTTTTGGGGACGATTTTACAAAGAAGAAATTGAAAATTAACCTGCAGCGTTTTATACAAAGACCGTTTTGCGAAATTGTGTAAAATGTCATTTTAGAAATATAGAAGAAAAATTGTCAACAGATGTTCTTTGGCGGGAATTTTTGGTATAAATGATTTGGATTATGATTATCCGCAAATTGGCCGCCACGGATTTATAGAAATTTCCATAACTTTTGCCAGATATTCCGGCGATAATTCTTCGCATTGTTGACGGATATTCTATTTGAGGGCTTAAAAAAAAAAAACCTGAAACGGTTAAATCAGGAGATCCTACCAGCCAGTGCAAAGCGCCAAAACGAGTTAGAATTTCGGTTGTAGCTCGTGCAATGTGCGCCGTTGTTACATCCAATTGGAACCACATGTTCTGCAGTCCCTAATCCCTATTCATCCAATTAAAGAAGGAGAAAATCGTTAAGCATGTAGCACTCGCCATCCACAGTAGTCGTCTCGCAGTGTTTTCGAAAAATAAGGCCCGATGACGCCTTGTGTAAACAGAACACAGTGCACTCGTGGTCATTTGAGTCGGTGTAATGGCTCTTCGTGGTTTATATGCGGATTTTCGGTGCCCCAGGTACCCAGCTACTGCCAGGGCGCAGTAGCGCAGTGGTAAGTGTGCTGGACTACTGTGCGAGGGATCCTAGGTTCGATCCCCGGAAAAACACAAATTACATCTTAAAGTTTTTTCTACTGCGCCACCTCTCGCTATCGTCTGACAAACATCCGAGAGTATGACTGTTATGAAAAAGCTTCTCAATTCAGCCGTTCGGACTCGGCATAAAATTGTAGGTCCCTTCCATTCGTCCCAAAAATAGAAACTCACACAAAACGAATGGTTGCGAGAAGCTAGGCCTTGGGTGTCACCCGCCTGTTGCGCCACCTATTTATTTATTTTTTATTTTTTTTTAGAACCGATAATTTTGCTTATTTACATATACGCAGAGATGGAAATGGGTGTCGTCACGCATGATGATTTTCGATGAAAAGTCGCCCCTCTCTTGGTCGAGATTCAGGATGGCTTGGGCGGAGGTTATGGATCAACAGCTAACATCAGATGCACTATCTGCATTCTGTAAGGCAACATCTTACAGTGTTTTATCAGCAGAACGGCTGCTCCGGGTCTGGCCAGACCTGGCAGCATTTCGTGTTGGCCCATACTCTTCTAGGAGAGCGACTGCACGTTGTAGTGTTTGCCGAGTTGGTATCGGACGACTGGGAAATCTGCGACGAAATTCACGCTGCGACAAAAACACCGACAAATTATTTCGCAAACAAAAATTGAAATAATTATTTCGCTTAGGACTATAGCGGTTCATGTCTGGTTGACTTGTGTTTTGTATCTGTATAGTAGAATTGACATTCGCCGGCAATTGCTAACATTATACCATCCTCCGATAGGGTGATAACTTTTTTTTTTGTAGAAAAGGCAAACAACTAAACCAGAAACCAAGCTATGGTTACAAATGATATTACAATTGTATGGCTCAAGAGCACTTCAATTGAGCCCTGTATTTGGATTATATTGATATGAGTTTTCTCTGTTTCAGAGCTACGCGCAAATTCGCTTTATTTTTTAGATAGCCACGAAACCTCACCCAGTCCAGGGCGATCTAAGGAGAACCTAATTTTTTGGTATCCACAAAAAACGTTCCTTATTGGAAACAGCCTCTAGGAAAATGCTTATGATCTTGCTATACACGGTTTAAGTCAATGGTTTCAATCATAGACTAAAAATCTAAAAATCGTTTCTAATCTCTACAAGGTGGGCGAAAAGAAGTCATCCGATGTTGTTTGGCTCTCATTTTTTTCGAAATGAAAAACTTCGATTCTGTTTTTTGATTATGTTTATTTGAACCTTTAGAATTTTATTGGTCAAGTCGAGAAGATGATATCGGCCAAATGGGCGCCGTCAAAATTGATTGCCATACGGGCTCGTTTTATAACAATTTTCATCACTTTGGCGAGAACTTCGGACCTTTGTCCTTGAGGGCTTCTAAGGTCTCGGGCTTGTTCACGTAAACACGGGACTTCCAAAAACCCCACAAAAAAAAGTCTGGAACGGTTAAATCGGGCGCCAAAACGAGAGATGAGGCGACCCGGAAACGCCGCCTTCAGAATATCGGTTGTGGCTCGCACAGTGTGTGCCGTTGCTCCGTCCTGTTGGAACCACATCCTAATTCATCCAATTGCGGCAGAAAAAACTCGGTTAATATGGCCGTATAAAGCGCACCGTCCACTGTTGTCGTTTGACCAGCGGCGTTCTCGAAAAAATGGCCCGATAACTCCTCCACCGTGAACAGCGCACCATGCAGTAACTTTGAGCGGGTTCAATGGCTCTGTGCACCAGAAGCGATAGATTTGCTTGTTCACGTACCCGCTGAGGTGGAAATGAGCCTGATCGCTCATTATGATTTTGGTCGAACAATCGTCCACTCCGTCCTCGATATTGAGGATGGCTTGGGCGTAGGTTGCACGCGTTTGGCGGTCGACAGGCAGCAGCTGATGCACGGACTGGACTTTGTACGGGAACATGCGCAAGTCTTTGACCAAAATTCGTCTTAGGGACGACCGGCTGATGGCTAATTGCGAGGCACGGCGTCTGGTCGATGTTTCCGGCGACAGCTCGACATCCTCGGCAACAGCGGCGATATTCTCGGCACAACGGGCGCCCTGGGGCCGGCCACTCTTGGCAACGTCTCGTGCCCTCCCATACTCTTCATGGTTGGTGGCCAAATGGCGCAGTGTTTGCGCAGTCGGTGTCGGACGGCCGGGGAATCGGCGACGGAATTCGCGCTGCGCCAATACTACAGACGAATTGTTACGGAGTGTATCGCTTCATGGCTTGTTCACTTGTATTCTACATCTGTCTAGTCCACAAACATAGTGGAAACATAGTAGGAGCCCAATTTTATCAGGTTCAGGCTCGTAGCCTAATGACATAATGACGGGTGCTTCTGCTGCATTTAAATATACTATGCACATCAACACATTTTTCAGTCGCATTCACTACGATTCCTCCAATTCTTGCGGTGGCAACAACATACCACCATCCAAGGTTAGCCCACCTAATTTATTTAATAGCCTATTAAAACCTCAAACATACCAGACTGTGAAATCGCGGCTTCGTGTACCTTAATACGGCTTAAATGCCTTGTAACACATTGCTTGTTGGTCTGGTGCGATTTGCACCACCCTTAGCCAATCGACAGAACAACCGCAACATGAATCCACAAGACCACCCCCCACCGCCCAAACCAACACCCCTCTGACTGTCTCCATTATTGTGGAATATATATAGAATTTGTTGAGGTTGTAGTTTTTTTTTTCTATTTTCCCACATACTTCTAGGGATCCAATAAATTTCTGTTCACCTCGTGTATCCCCGGTCCAAATACAAATTGTTATGTCATGTGGAATAAATGTCACTACGATCGAAGATATATTGCTTTCATTCGCTGGTATAGCGCAAACCTCCAGCATAGAGATGCCGCCAATGTATTGCATTCCATTAGATTCCATGGGAATTCGAAATGTGGCACCTTCAGAGAACCCCGCATTAGAGATCTAAAAGCTATAACGAGAGGTGGATGATTGTACTATACCGTATATGAAATTGTTAAAGCGACCGAATTTAATGTGCGCGCTCTTTGACTTCTTCTCCCTCCCCTGCTTCAGCAG
This sequence comes from Cheilosia soror, assembly GCA_949372485.1. Lineage (NCBI taxonomy): Eukaryota > Metazoa > Arthropoda > Insecta > Diptera > Syrphidae > Cheilosia > Cheilosia soror. Next base: position 88,287,465 of record OX443563.1, read on the forward strand.
AGTACCTAGATGACATATAAGAACAATACAATACACTATATACGTTCTTGCTACGAAGTCAGCCAAGGACGAGGACATCATAATTTTGAGGAGTTGCCGATACGGTGTGCTGCTCGTGATGCCATTATTGCCCGCGGAGCTGTGTGTACGCCGCTGAGAGGCAATTCCATGAATCATAGCAAATATTTTTGTACTTTTTCTATAGGTACCTCATTTTTTTTTATACTTTATATACCACCCACTACATGCTGAAGGAATAAATGTATAGTAATCCTTGCGCTTGCCACCTGCAAAATAAAAGAATTCCAGCTATTCATACCTCTGGGGCATTATGATTTATATTCCGCTCTGTAAAAAACGCACAACGAATCGGCATTAAGTGCTTTTTTTACTTTCCAAGGAAATATATTTCATACTAGATATGCCTGCATCAGGGGGGGTAGGCGATGGTGTCCTTTTTTTTTTTGATTTTGGTAGAATATTTTTTTTTTTTTGTAGATTGTAATTTGTTTCCAGAAATTTGTGGCGTGTGTAAGATCTCGCCTCTGTGGAAATAATTCTTTTTAATAATTATTTTGTAGGCCTTGTTAGTGAAAGTGGTTAAAAAAATTTATTTTTTATGAGTGCGTGTGATAAGGGCGCACTTGGGGGTGAAACTCATTCGTGCATGCTTTTGATTTAAGACATCGGAAATGACATTCGCTGATGGTGAAAAAAGGTCTGTAGGTTTTAATGACTTTTTTTTTTTGTGTTAAGGTAGAATAGTAGTCACGGTTGATTTACATATTATTTGGTTAGCAATATCAGCGAAATGTACGAGCTTATTATTCGTATACCGATAAGAGGAGTTACGCAGTGTTTCAAATCGTTATTGTACTCCTTGTAGGGATAGGGAGCAGGGAGGATTTGCAGGGTTGCATTGCAATAACTTCTGTCAACTGTGTTATTGGCTAAGGATTGAACTGATTACAGTGGTATTGTGGCTAAATCCGCCCTGGAATGACATATTCAGTGGATCATAATGAATGACTAATGACACTTTTTTTTAAATAACTCTTATATTCTATAGATGGAACCGCACGGCTTTACCCATCATGAGTTGTATTATCGGAACAATACATTTTTCAACTTAAGTTCCCAAGGGTGTCGAGAAATAGCGTTCGCAATGTTTTTTTGTTGTATGGGAAATGTCAAGCCCCTTTGTCCGAACAAGTCCAGTTTTTTTGTAAATGCTTTTGGCAGACAGTAAACGTCTATTTACTAAATTTCAAGTACAAAGCTGCTATTAATGTCAAAAATATAGTGTAATTTTGAAAGTAAGACACGGAGCAACTGAAAAAAAAAAACTAAACCGGTTGACAACTCGGGTTACAGAGCATTTACGGACTCAGCGGTGACTTTACTCCATACACTCATCAGTCATCACACCAATAAAAATCTCTATCTGCTAGGTTCCACATTTCACTTTCACTCGAAATGAAATCGGAAATGAATTTTTGTGTTCTACATTTCGCTGTATTCGATTTCAATTTTAAAATTTTCGGAATTGAGACAAAGTGAAACTCTGATTTCGAAAAAATTTCAGAGTTTCCGAATCGCTCGAAAGAACACTGAAAACGAGTTTGCAATTTCGATTTCACTCGATTTCTGGAACCTATAGCTGTATTTCTTTCAGTGTCGTCACGTTTTTCAACCTTCCCAACCAGGTTAGGTAGTCTGTAGTTCGATCATCTTCGACAAACTGGAAACTGAAATCAATAGGCAACTCGACATACAAATCAACAGAGGACTGGTTACAAATTGGTTTTCGTAAATCGCAAACCAGTTTCCAACCAGTTGCGTCGTCCCATTTGATTACACAGGCTATGACGCAAAGCAAACTAGTTGCCAATTCGGATCAGTGATCGTTTTTTTTCCCAGTTGCTCCGTGTGCATTGGGTCTTAAGCATTCAGTGACATCTAACTTGAAGTCTTTTGAGTTACGTGCACTTTTTACTTGATAGCAGTCGACAAACTGCTTTTCAAAGAGTTTGCAATGCTTTTTTTGTTATGGGAGCGGGAGGTGCCACGCCTCTTTGTCCACTTTTGACCAATCTTCACAAGAAAACTCGCAGGGCTATATCTTAGATTGTCTGAAATTTTTAGCTCAAAAGGTTCTTTGGTTTTCGATTTCGAGATATACAATCGATTTTGAATGTTTTTCTTGTATAGAAGATGCCACGCCCCTTTGTCGAATTTTAACTGGAATTAACAGAAACACTCCCGGGTCAATACTTAAAATTCCCTGAAAATTTAAGCTCAATCGGTTGGGTGGACGGAGCGGAAAGAAGAATGATAGCTAAAAGTACCAACTTGGAAAAATGTGTCCTAAAAACGGTGTCAAGTCGTTTTGTTTAGATTTATGAATATAGTGACAAGTTGAATGACGCAAAGAAAAAATAATAAAGGTTTGCAGTCCCCTTTTTACTCTCTAAGGCAGAATTTTTAAAAATCTCTTCTTTTCGAGCGCCAATGATCCTCCATGCCAAATTTGAAGCTTCTAGTTCCAAGGGTATAGGCGGGGAATTGCCTCTAAAACTGACTTTTGCGCTAGGATTAAAATCTTTTTAACTACGTGTCACAATTATTTTCTATTCGCAATTACCCTGTAAAATTGCACAAGATGTGGCAATTAGTAAAGAAGCTATAGCCCTCAAAGAAAATATTTTTTTTTGTTAATATGTTCCCCATCAAAAAGACGCCCCATTTGAAAAGCGTCGAAACACCCTTATTTCAATTGTGCTTCAATATTAACGTATTAAGTTTCAAGTTAATATGACCAACTGTTCGTATGAGCTATGAAAAAGTTCCGCTCTTACTGTGCGAATTGGGGAACACACACTCAAAATTTTAGGACTACGGTCAGCGGCTTGGACTGTGCATTATCTGTCAGTCACGGAACTGTTTTAAATAATACATAGTTGCCACTATTTTTCAAAAATAAATTTCCCTGACTTTCCCTGATTTTCCCTGACCAATTTTCAAGTTTTCCCTGACTCAAATTTATACATTTATCAAAAAAAAAAAAATTGTCAGTTAATATCTTTTTTATAAGAAAAAGGATATTAGAATTTATACAGGGTGTTTCAGTTAGGCGGTATAATCCTTTCAGGGTATAGATTCCTGGAAGTTTCGCCGAAAATGAAATTGTATGGTCTATTCTCACCCTATTCCCCGTTATAGCCCATCAAAGTAGGTGATTTGGAGTTGTTACCGCTTAAAAGGGTATAACTTTTAAACTTATCTATAGGTACAAGCATTTCGTACATTTTGAAAAGAAAATTTAGTAACGCATATAGTTAAGTCTTAAGCACTTCGGGTACATCTGTGTAGATACAAAAAAGTTATGGCTTCTTAAACTCAAAATTATGAAAATTTGTTGTTTAATTTTTTTACTTAAAATGTTTTTTTTTTCAAAATGTTTACTTTATAAATTGTTTTATTTTTTTTTATGAAATTTTGATCCTTGAGATATTTCCTAAAAACTATTGCAACTTTTTTTACGTACGATCAACAGAAGTTGTAGTAGAAGAAATTGTTTGTCATTCAAAACTGGTCAAAAAGAGACTCGATATTTCTCTAAACTAAACTTTTTCTTTCATAGCACCCCAGGGGTGTTAGATCAGGAGATCTGGTTGGCCAAGTGTTGGGGCCAAATCAACCAGTCGTTAAAAGGTCGGGCTTATATTGAAGCCCATCTCTTTCACAGATGGGCAATTTTTTTTTTGTTCAGCCTTCAAAAAACCTTGTAGGATAACAATATAGCGACTTTGTATGGCCAGAGCAGTCCCTTTTTTGAGAGATAGGAGAATTAGCTACTCAAATAGAGAATGTGCCACTTTTGGGAAGAATAGAAGAAAAGTACTATTTTATGCCAAATTCGATAGCTGAATTGAGAAGCTAACTCAGGACAGTTGTTCTGTCGGGTGTTTGTAAGACGTTTAAAAAATTAAGTGCAGCAGAAAATACCTTAAGTTTATACCTTGCGTTCAATCTTCCCCAAAAATAAAAAAAACTCACACAAACGAACGTTTGTGAGAAGCTAGGCCTAGGGTGCGATGGACGTGTTGCACCAACTATCTATGTATGTATTTGTTTATTTAAATTGTTTTTTTCCGAGGGTTGAACCTACGACCCTTGTTCAATAGTTCAGCGCACTAAGTACTGAAATACTGCGCCCACATGATGTCGAAGTCGTTGATCTGGGTGTTTATTGGCTTTGACGCAGACAAAGGGGTCACCGACAATTCTAGTCAAGGACTAATCCACTAAGTACACGACTGAAATTTAGTTGAAATGTTTCAAACCACATGATTGCAACTTCAAATATGAACTAATTTGCAGAATTTCACTTACGCCGTGTGATATTAAATTTATAAGAAAGTTTTGCTTTTGTGACATATTTATCATAATAATTATGAAGAGAATTAAAAAACAAATCCGTGCGCAGTTTTTTTTTATTTTGTTTTTCCATTCGATTCGACGAGTTTAACGAGCCAAATGAACGCAAATAAGTGTTTCCAGAGTTTAGGGCCTTCCTCAGAGTTAGATACATTCTAAGGTTCAAATATTTTGAAAGTACTTTTCGAATTGAACTTGAATTAGCATTTATCACTTTTGAAATAAATAAAAGCTAAAATCTAATTTCACACTTTAGGCCTTTCGTTTCGATATTAGCGCGATTGTTCGGATACCAACACAAAATTGGTGAAGACCTTCACATTTCAACAGCAAAGAAGGATTAGTCAAGTTGAATTGTAGATAATGCCATCGAAAGTATAATGTTCCGAAAAACAGTTTTATTTGTACACAGACACACAATTTACCAAAATTTTAAATTATCTACTTTTTTTTCGCTGGTATTTTTTTAACAAAATTTTGGTAAAATATAAAATAAATGAAACAAATTTTCCCTGACTGCTTTCAAAATTCCTAAAAATTCCCTGACATTCCCTGACCAAATTGCGTTCCCTGACTTTCCCTGACATTCCCTGACTTTCCAGTCGAGTGGCAACCATGAATAGAAAAATGGTCGTGAAGGCTAGGCCCTAGGCGTGATGCGATGTACCTACGTTTCAGACATATTGCAGCAGTTGCTTCTTTCTTATTTAAATAAAAAATCTCAATAACCGTCTATTCGATTGTACAGTACTTGCAATGAATCAGAGCAGTTATTGAAATTATGTCGGATTGGTTTATTATACCTTTCTTTGAGCGGAATAAACTGCTCCTTGTAAACACCGGATTGTTAGGGTGCTGCAACCTCTTAAACGCGTCCAAAAATACTGGGTAATCTATTTCGTGGGTCGGAAAACATAGCTCTTTAATTTTGACAGCTGTCAAACTTGAATGTCCTTCAATATGTGATTTTTCCAGTTCGATGTTTGCCATTTTGTAATATGCAATAAGCAAAATTTCCGTATTCAAGTGTCTGAAAACCCACAAGTGATTGTGGAGAAGGCATTTAACTTCCAAGTAATGTAAAAGGGAAGTCAACATTTGTATTTTTTTCCTATCAATCAGAAACCGAGATTTTCTGCATAAAGAAAATCGATTTTTCCGATTTTGGATATTTTGGCTGAGGCCCGAGTTATTAGCGACGGGAAAAGCAGGATTCAGTATGTATGGGGCACATTTTTTTTCATCCCATCCATCTCGTAGCAAAGTGGATAGCTAGTTGAAAAATACGTTTTCGAAAACAGAAGAAGTGACTGCTACCATTCATTCTCATCGTTACAGCCGTATGGTCACCAAATTTGTTTGCCCATTAAGTAAAGATTTCGATCTGAGTGATATGTGGTTCCGTCGGGCGCCACAAGCCACACAACACGACTTTGACCTTATTACGCGAAAAGTTCCCAGACAGCTTAATTTCAAGATTTGCTGATGTTAATTGGCCGCCGAGATCTTAAGATTTGACTTGTGTTTACGCCGACAATTCTCAAACTCTTGACCATGAGCAGTTAACAACAAACATTCGCGGGAAAAAAATGACAATTTGTCTACCACTTGTTTCGACTGCCAGTTAATGACGCAGGCATGAATTTATTGACTAAATTTAAAGCTTTGAAAAAGTCAACTGAAAAAATGGTGGGCTAATTAATTTAGGTCGATCAATAGAGTGGCAACTTCTGTCAACAGTCCGACTGAGTAAACTATAGATTTAAACGTATGCAGTCAGTCATTTGACTTTACTATCCCAAAAATAGATTAAATACTTTTTAAACAAGTTCATGTTTATTTGGATGGCAGGTATTCACCTCTTCACTACAATATCCCAAACTGTAATTTTAAACGATGTCAAATGAATACAAAAATCCAATTGATTCAAAACTTTTTCAAATGTCAATACAAAATAAACTGAATTTCAGCCACCACAGGTTGTCATCCACATAAAGCAGAGGGATATAGAGCATTTCTATTAGAATTGAAAAGTATTAGAAACGATTACCTCAAAGAGCCTTATTTCAATCACACTCTATTAAAAGTTAAAAGAAAATCCTTTACCAGAAAGGTAGACAGCTATACAAAATAAAGAACACCCAACTTCAACCCCAACTCATGTAACCTAAAGCCTTCTTAAATACCGTAAAATCCAGAATCGTCACCTTTTGTTGATACGTTTATGTAGCTCTCGTAAACCATCTCATACCACAGAACTGAAAATAAACGAACATTCCATTGCCAGCCCCCCACCCCCAAAAAAGGACGATCAAATAACAAAAGGAAAGTATGCCATCACCTCTTAATGGATTCAAAAGTTTCATGCACAACGATGAAGATGAGAGAAATAAGAAGAAATAAGAAAACTGGCGAATATATCCTCTGCTCCTTGGAATTTAGTTACTTTCAGGTGAACACTTAGAAACAGTGAACGATTTAACCCAGTTCCTTCGTCTTTATACAACCATTGTTGAGCGTAGTTTCATTCATAAAAGAAAAAGAACCACCAGTTCTTAAGAAATCGTAGCAAGTCTCTAGGAGCTACACATCCTCGATACGAAATATATGCACTTCTCTTCTTGTTTACGAGGAATACCTTTCAACATTTTTTATTTTTTTTTAAAGGGCGTAGAGCTTTTAGGGATGCACTCTGAACACGCTTTAATGTTTGTGTTTACTTGAGGTAGCCAAGCGAAATGTATTCTAGAAACTAGAAAGTTTGTCCTGGATTTTCCTTCTATATATTTTTTTTTCTTCTCTTAAGGGTTGTTAATATTTGTGCGAGTTTTGTATATACGATGTTGTCAGCTATACGCAACGGATTTCATTGGCGTCTCAGGAGACGACCTTTATATGCAACGGAGATATACACGAGTATCCAGCTAGGACAAGGACCGATGGGAGGTTGGTGATGTCGAGTAAATTTAAAACAACTCGACGGCTACTACTTTTTGTAATAATGTTCAAGAAGTAGATGCGAAGAAGACGTTTAAATGCATTTTGCTTCCTTGAAAAATGTAGACGAGTGGGATGACCGGAAGATCGATGCTATTAGTCTGAAGTGGTTTTAAGTTTAATGGTGAGTAATGGATAGCGTGAAGGTCTTTAAAAGGAGCAAACAAGGCTGAGATCGGCTGCTGGTCATAATCTGATAAGATTTATGGACTGTAATGCCGTGGAAGTTTTACATTTTTGCAAAATCAAAATATAGGTAATATTACCCTATTAATATGCAATGAAAATTTAAAAATTGTCCCCCAAGAGTATGCAATGATAATAATTTTATATAAACCTTAAGCATTGTATCTTAAGGCCATAAATTAAGCTTTCTATGTTAAAAGACGCCGACCTCTTGCAGATGTCCGGACGCATTCGTTTGGTCTGTCTACACCCAGCACAGTCAAGCCAACGACACTCGTGTTCACGAGAAACCCAAGTATCAATGGATGACCTAACCACAGATGCAGGCAAACCCAACGCAGGTTTAGGCCCTAAGAAATCTTCTTCTCGTTTCCCTGGATACCAGTGTGACCTGGAACCCAAACAAGCTTGACCGTGTTTAGCCTACCGACCAAGTTCAGAGAAAGCTTGAGTTCGAGCACTAACTTGGATGAGGTATAAGAGGGTTGAGCAGAGCCTTTAGTGCAGCTTGACTATCACTGCAAACGCATATGCTTCTAGCCCTCCACCTGTTTGTCACAATATAGCGCATAGCCATAAGGATAGCGAAAATCTCCGCCTGGAAGACAGTCGCATGGTTACCCAAGGGGTAGTGTAGTCTAATGTTCTCGCTTTCCACGAAGACTCCAGAGTCAGACCCCTGTCCGGTTTTAGAGCCATCCGTAAATACACGATGGCATTCCTTCCCTGGCTCCGAGTCTGGCCGAAGCCATTCTGTTGCCTGAGGAAAGTTGACGTGGTAGTTTTGTCGCAGTAGGATTTCGGGTGTCATTGCGTCAGACGGAATCGCATATCCATAAGACAGGGTTGAAAGGATAATTCTCGCACAAGTTCTTCAAAATTCCAATGCGCGTGGTACCAAAAGCCGCCTCTCTTTAACCGGGAGATGGTTTTCAGTGTACACCCCATGATAAAAGTTCATCAAAGCATCTAGAGCAGAGCCCGGAGTGCTAGGGAAGACCCCTGTGCAGTGTGCAGCCAAGGCAAACCGTTCTTTGGAGTTTGGCGAAAGAGGCCATAAAACTTTTCCGGGAAAGCCTGTTCCACCACACAACCGATGCATATGAGAGAAATGGTCCTAGGCAGGGTAATCAATTCTATTTTGAGAATAATTAAGAAAACAGGCTTGACTATAAAAAAAATAAGAGGACGTTTTAAAGAGCTTATATCAGAATTCTTTTCGAGCTACAGGGACTAGATACAACAACTGTCGGTTGAAGTTTTTTTTTTTGCTATTTTTTTTATCTAAAGATTCTTACAACTAGGTTAGGTACTCCCTTGAGCAATAATATTTTTGATATAAATGGAAGGGCCTACTAGAATTATTTCATTCACCAGGCAGTAAAATTTCAGTATTTTTACCCCACTCTATAATCTAAGGACATAACCACTTATACCAAAATCAGCTCTGAGCTTAAAATACATGTTCATATCGTCCTCGGTAGGTTGAAAATATCTCTCTTCAACATTATCTATAATATAGATGTGAAGTGTATCAACAAAAACAAATATTATCCTAATAATATGCAATGAAAATTCAAATCTATCCCCCAAGAGTATGCAATGATAATAATTTTATATTAACCTTCAGCTACAATATGGCTATTAATTAAGCTTTACTCTAGCCCCCCCCCCATATATAGCCATATTAAATTTGTATCCACAACAAGTTTGTTCAGAAAAACACGTCCCACATTGACACTAATAGAACATCCCTTCGCAACACGTGTAATGCCGAAAGATATACATTTTATATCCTAAACTTATCCAATAATGCCAATTTAGTTGCACATCCCTGTAGGAAAAATCTGACCATCTACCGCTTCCACTCATAGGAGAGTCCCTTTAAGTAACCTTTCACATTATAATGCTGGGACAAAATTTATTATCTCCGCAAGACATCGTCGACTTCGAATACGTGCCTATTTTTAGGGACGACTATGGGTACCTATACCCCAAAAATAACCACGCTAACCTCAAATTAGAAAATCAAAATAATGTGAAAAACACAAACACATCGACGCAGATTCCGCAACAAAAAAAAAAAAATATGCGTCTTTATCCCTGTGGACAATAAAGGATTTTCTCTGTCGTATTTTGGAGTGTGAGAGAAATTGTTTCAGCGTTGTGTACCTGTACGAGCTGCCGCAGGGGAACCATCAGGCCTTTACTCGTACCCTGCAACATCGTGTCCTGTTTTTTTCTTCTCTTCTTTGTTGTGAAAGATTTTGCATGCACCAACGAAAATCAAAATGTGGAATGAAAGCCGTTTTATAGTCGAAATAAGAGTCCTATATACCTTTTAGGTATATTGGGACGCACAACGGTATAGAAAAGACAGCAGAAGAACGACACTTTTAAGTGTCTTCCACGTGACACTCTCTGGGGACCCATAGAACACAAAGTCATACACACATTCTATAGAGAAGATACTCTGAATAATGGCTACCAGTCGGATGTGACACGATGTGATGACGCAAACAGAATAGACTGCACTGTATGAATGAAGGCGGCACACACAGTCAAATTAAACTGACGAATGGGTTCCAGTTTGAACGAGGAAAATCTCTTAGGAAGTTCTAAATTTACGTTGATCCTTTTTGGATAAAGTAGTAGCAGTTGGATGGATTCTGATGACAGCTTTGGGGTGAAGTATTATTGCAAAGGAAAAGGAAGACAAAGAAATAGCTATATAAAACACATGTGGATGCACATGGTCGTTGGATTTGGATGTGTGAAAGAGGAAATGATGTGTGTGACTTGTAAAGGGAAATACTGAGTATAGACGACGTCGACGTGTAGCCGTGAGGGCAAGGAAAGAGCACGTAAATTGATTTAATTGAAGAGTGGGGATTTATTTGTCCTAAATGCCCGTCCATATGAGCTGAATTCTATGACTTTGACAGTTTGATGAATGAGTTGGTATGTAGTTATATGGTTGCGTCGGGGGATGGGGGAATTTTATTGTGAAAAGAGGTCACTAAGGCAACAAGTCAGGAAGGAGCCAGATGACAATAAGGGGCTTTGTAGTTTTCAAGGCAGCTATTACAAGGTGCGACTAGGGGATTGGGCGTAGTTTTCTTTGATCATTTGAGGACATCTTCGTGGAATTTTTTAATCAACTGGTAACTGAAAATTGATGAATTTTCGTTTTTGTTGGAATGATTAGACCTTTTTTTTTGGTTGACCAAGGAAATTGTTATGAAATAGAATACTAATGCAAGAACTCAAAAGAGAAAGCAGTCGATCTACCAGATAAACAGAGACCTCTAAGGGGTGCCAAACTGAAAAAGAGAGTGATTTCTGTAGGACGACTCTATTGGACCTTTTGGTCTCAATTTCGGAATTGCAATTGCAACAATAAGCTAATGAAACTGATGTCGGTTTAGCAATATAAAAAAAGCTCAAGAACCTACTTTCAAATGTCTCTGCGACTAGAAGGGACTTTTGCTTTTAAGTCACCACAGGGTGGCGTTTTATCACCGCTCATATTATAGCTCGTGAAAGTTTTTTCTACTGCGCCACCTCTCGCGAACGTCTGACAAACATCCGAGAGTAATGACTGTCATGAAAAAGCTTCTCAATTCAGCCGTTCCGACTCGGCATAAAATTGTAGGTCCCTTCCATTCGTCCCAAAAATAAAAACTCACACAAAACGAATGGTTGCGAGAAGCTAGGCCTTGGGTGTCACCCGCCTGTTGCGCCACCTATTTATTTATTTATTTATGAACGTGATAGTTGATGAGTTGTTACAGATACTGGACTAGGAATACTTCATTCCGATCACTACTCAGCGAGTGACTTATCCATGCACTGCTGGGTTGCGGATCGAGGAGAAAGATGACCGTCACTGTACATAAATGATGAAGGAAATCATATGTAGAACCACAATCAGTGATGAGAATATAGGAAAGCTATTTCTGCGAACTATATAAGGGCGAAGAAGACCAGAAATTCGCTGTTAAGCAGAACGCACCATCTAATATGGACGAAAACAAACCAGCTTGGTCTAATAGTTTACAAGACAAGCTTTCTAGAGCAGCTGTTGGCTGCATCAACTCGTTAGCAAAACTTGGTCAGATGAATGCATAGCATACCTAAAGAAAGGAACCTTGCTACTAATAGCTCATTTTCGAGTACAGAGGACTTTCGGTTAAAGAGGACAAAACCAAGTCACAAGATGAACGGGTTGAAATTTGGATACCTACTCTAAAGACAATCGCTTTATACCCAACTTAACTTTACGAGTCTTTAAATTTTCGATTTCAGGAGCAGAAAAACGGAAGACATTGCATAAATCAGAAATGCCGAAAATGGAAGTTTCTTGTAACGATGGTTCTTGAAATAGGTGGCCATTATCTTTCATTTTCAGGTAGTATGTTGAAAGCATAAGCTAAAAAGTTACACGACATTTTTTAGAAGACAAAGCCAGACAGTCGAAAAGCTTATGGAAGATTATTATGGTCAAAAAAAATGCTGGCGACAAAGATCGATTCATTCGATTCCACAGACGCACATATGTATATGACTGTCTTTTGGGGCAAAAAGAAACATAATGACATCAATGACACAGTCGACTGACTGGCTAAAGTCGGCGCTACAATGCCATTTATCGGACCTGAACCATTCTGTGGCGTCAGTAAAAAACATTTTAGGAACCACATCAAAAGCCTAGCTCAAACCAAATCCAACGAAGTCTGGCTTAAAACACCTGGGCAAAACTGCACCAGATTATTCCTCCCAAAATTCTCCTCCGGAAAATTCCATTACCTTATTAATCTGGACAAAAATAATCTGAGAATTATGACAGGTAGCATAATTAGCGGCCATGGCTTCATGAAAAAACATCTTCACCGAATTGAAGTCGAATCGGACCTTACATGCAGACTATGTCCAGAGAGTGACGAATCCTCTCTTTACATACGCATGGAGTTTCCGGCCCTCTTTCACCTCAGAAAGACTATCCTTGACGAGGAAATCGTCACTTCAACTTCAACAAATCTTGCTGACATACCTCCAGAGAAGATCATTGTCTTCCTGACCGTCACCGAAAACGATGGCTCTAAGACCTCACCAGGTACAATACGCTGCTTTTTAAAGAGACCGCAGTGCCAGAGCCCCATGAAGGTTATCCCGAATCATAATCTATCTATGTACAACATCATGCCTATAAACATGCAACGCCATCTTTCTTTCTATTCTATACCAATGTGAAATCAAATGAAGAAAGCAATCTCCTTACCTTCGGTTTCTTTGCACGTTGAGAAGGCTTCTTTGTTGTGAGACCCTCTCCGAAACGACAAAGACCTTTATTATCCCTGAGTCTTGATCTATGGATCTAAAACATGTACCCCTTCAAAAGCGGATTAAGAGTATTCTTGGGCGTTTCAAGAGGAAGGCAGTTCTTCGTAGGATATTTAGTCCCCTTTGCGTTGACATTTTGTTTGCAGAGACAAAATGAATGTTATTAAAAATTAAATAATTTTTAAGAAATATCAATTGAAAACTTAAAATTTCCTATTGTAACAATATTAAATTGTGAGTTAAGACACTTGACCTAAATCGATTTCGCCATTCAGACATCTTTCTTGCACATATTCATACATAAGAAAACCGTTCTTCTTCGTTTTTTACTCATTAAATTCATTAGGTAGAATAATTCTAGTACATATTGACTTACCAGAACCATAAATCAATTAAGTGCACGAATTTCAAAAGAAAATTCTCCTCATGGAAACAACCTGCAACGAGAATAAGAAAACAATAAAAATAAACCAAAAGGAATAAAAGGCTAAAACAAATGTCGGTATAGCGGTACTGTATGTCAAAGTTTACTTAAATCAAATATGCATTACTCAAAATGACACGATATACTTGTTCAGCCGGCCGGCGATGGCGGCGGGTATGTTCATTGAACAGGTGTTCCTATTTGTTTTCTAACAGCCATAGCAGTTCTAAGTCTAGCATGCGATCGGGTTTCCAATGAAAAATTTCGTCTCAAAAGGAAATTACTTAAATTGAAAGAAGACTGAAGGAAAATTAGGACAAATCACGACAGCACGAAATCGCGTCATGTTTTTTTTTTTTTTATTGTTTGGCGATGAAAGGAAGGTTGATTTTCGAAGGGTGACTGGATCCCATATGAATAATGGCACGAAGGCAGAAGAAACGGGATTTCGTTGTTTGACATTACAATGGGACTTTGGGGCTTTACTTTTTTGTTAGAACCTTTTTATAGAACAACTATAGATACAGAGTTCGATTCATAAGCTTGTAAGAATGAAATGCAGGAGCATGAGGTCTGACATTTTGAAACGGCAACACAAATGTTTCATCGAAAACATCCCATTTTACGTGTAATGGGGACGGTCAGAAAGATATTTTGATCCTCGTCGATGTATACCAGGCAATATTACTTCAATAGGTTAAGTTAAGTAAGGCATAGGTACAGTCAAGACACATATAGGACCTATAGGTCGCTTGCTGCCTCTGCAATCAACGACATGTTTGAGAGGCTGCGATTCATCAGCGACTCAAAAAACTGACAATCACTATGAATATTTTTATTTCAAATGGTCAAATTGGTTGTAAAAACACATTCTCGTCGCTCTCAAAACACAGTCGATTTAAGAGAGCTTATCTCCTGTAAGCCACCAGCAGGGGCGTAGCGAGGGTTCGAGCCGTGGAGGGTGACTTTCATTGAAATCCCGACTTATTTTAGGAACTTGCCGACTGTATAGAAATCATTAAAATTGTCCCAGCGGTTATCGAGTTATAAAGTCATTGAATTTCACACCATAGAGGATGTTTTTGTATAGGAGGTGCCTTTTGACTAATCTTAACAGGAACACCCCTGGGCCAATACCTAAGACCACCTGTAAATTTGAACTCAATCGAGTCGGTGGTCTTCGAGATGTAAGATTTTCAATTTAAATATTTAATTTTAAAATTTACATTTTTTTGTAATATATTTTCAAAGGCGACCGGGTTTGCACTGCGAAGTAACTGAATGAGAAAAAAAGGTTACTAGAGTATCTCAAGGACTATTCACATGAGAGCGACCAATTATCTAAGAACGAACGAATATTTTTGACAGTTCGCGAATTTCAGCCATCAGTTTCTATCAGCAATTTATAATTTGAGGTTAAGTTCGAACGAATGAATGAATATTCGCTAGTTTGTTGAACGCGGTTGGATCGTGTGGATTGCGGATAAACTTTTACAATTCGCGGCAAGAGCGTTTTCGTTCGCGGCAAAAAGTTTAGAATTCGAAATCGAAACTCGCTAAATTTTAAGGTGTAAAGGTGCCTGTCCATTTGCGAGTAAAAATGCTGCGAGCAGCTCTCAAGCAGCTCTTGAGAGCAAACTCGCAAGTGGAGATTTAACTTTTTACTCTCGAGATATACCCGTATTTCTTTTTTTATTCTTCTTTCTTTTTAAGAACAGTGCCAATAATTGAAGCAGCTGCAACCTTTTCATGTTCCCACCAAGGTGATTAAGCCGAAGTGATTTATAAATATGTATATAAATTGTCGTTTCGTGAAAGGTAACAGTTTTGAAAATGCCGACTTGTATACATGTACAAGTTTGAAAACCTATACCTAATGAAAATTCAAACTGACTTCTTATTTTTTAACATTTTGTTCCGAGCTAATTTTTGAAAATTACTCGTTTTTGTGGATTTTTTTTAAGTTGCTCAAGTTAATAAATGTAGCTTTCTTGAATTGCCAACTCTTGAAAAGCCCCTCGCTACGCCCCTGGTCACTAGCTGTTATGTGTCGTACCTTCTCATTCGCTTGATAGAACCTTAAGCCGTGGGTCATATCTGTTCAAACGGGGTAATGGCTGTTAAAACGCTGTAGTTTGTTGAAGCAATCTTTACGTCATTACATGTAAAAGATACAAGATGATCCAATTACAGGCAACATCCAAGTGGATCAATATTAATCTTTTGAATTGATGGACCTGTCTCATCTTACATGGGCCTAATTCCCACTTAAATAAATATAAAGGGTCCGCCATCTAACGTTTTTTTTTTTTTGAATTAGTGCTTATTTCGCGAATGGTAACACTTAGCTCATGTCTGATTTGACAGATAATTAGTTTTATCCTTCCGCTGAACGAATATGGTTGTGTATACGCTTGAACAACGCTGGGAAATATTGCGACATTACTTTGAAAATCATGGTAATGTTGCAGAATGTGTGCGAAAATTGCGTACGGATTTTGGAAGAAGAGGAGCACCGTCAGCTCCGTATGTTCGTTATCTTGTGAAAAAAGTGAAAAAAACTGGCATCCTCATCGATAAACCAAAGCGTGAAAAGCCAAAAACAGCCGATTTACCCAAAACGAGTCACTGTTTGGTGCGGATTTTGGTCCAGAGGCATAATTGGGCCATTTTTCTTCGAAAATGAGCAAGGAGTGGCCGTTACAATCAATGGCGATTGCTATCGGGCCATGTTGAACGAATTTTTGTTCACAAAAATTGAAGAGGAGGATATTGGCAACATTTGGTTTCAACAGGACGGCGCTACGTGCTACACAGCCGAAGCTACACTCGATGTTTTGCGCCCTGTTTTTGAAGATCGCATTATCAGCCGCAGAGCTCATATCGTTTGGCCACCGCGGAGCTGCGATTTGACACCGTTGGACTATTATTTGTGGGGTGCCGTAAAAGATAAGTGTTACGCCGACATGCCAGAGACAATTGACGCTTTAAAGGACAATATTCGTGAAGCCATTGGTGAAATACAGCTGCACACAATCGATAATGTGCTTAAAAATTGGACCGATCGTGTAGGCTACTGCATGGCCAGCCGAGGCAGCCATTTGAATGAAATTATTTTCCATTATTAACCGGAAGGATTGTACTTTCAAATAAAAAAAGAAATTTGAGAAAATATTCAGCAGTTTTTTTGATAGCATTTTCAAAAAAAAAAAAGTTATTTGGCGGACCCTTTACTATGTCTTTTGGAAGATCTTGTAATGGAGTTTTGATGTCAGCCGTGCATTTTCTTACGGCCTCTGCTTAATGGATATGCCTTCTGATACCATGACACCGAAATTTCGACTGCGACGGAACTTTAAAGTCCAGTTCTTCCATTAATGGATGTAATCGTATTTTAGCGGGTAGTGGGTATGGGATTAGGTGTTCGTAGTTTCGTGGAAGTTCTGACCTGATTACTTGTAATGCAAGTTTGCTTCAGTGCTTAAAAAACAAAAGTTGAAGCTACTTTGAGAAAAGACCCAATGGTATAAAAATATTCCTACAAATATTACAAATTAAAAATTTAACAAAAGCTTAGCAAAAGGTAAACGTTAAAAAAATAAATAAATAAATAGGTGGCGCAACAGGCGAGTAGACACCCTAGGCCTAGCTTCTCGCAACCACTCGTTTTGTGTGAGTTTCTATTTTTGGGACGAATGGAAGGGACCTACAATTATTTTATGCCGAGTCCGAACGGCTGAATTGAGAAGCTTTTTCATGACACTCATACTCTCGGATGTTTGTCAGACGTTCGCGAAAGGTGGCGCAGTAGAAAAAAACTTTAAGATGCAATTTGTATTTTTCCGGGAATCGAACCTGGGATCCCTCGCACAGTAGTCCAGCACACTTACCACTGCGCCATCAAGGTGAACGTTTACTTTGGGAAAAAAAATTCTGGAAATTACAAAAAACATTTGTGCAAACAGAAAATCTACCGCAAGAACCTTTAACCAATATTTTTACCTTTTGATGGGTCATGCTTGGTAATAATTCAGTAACAAGGAAAAAGACACTGCCTATCTGTAGGCGCAAGCTGAATCTGAGACTGAGACGCACTTTCAGATTCAGAATACTACTCGTATGTGTGTATTGGAGAAAAAAGAAAGATAGAGGAAAGAACTATGTATTCCTGCTCTATCTAAGCATCTAGGATAGCGCGGCAACTCAAGAATTCTCTAAATTCCGTAAGACGGCCGGATTCATTTACAGTAGGCAGGTAGACAAAAGAAACCAAATCTAAATCTTGTTAAAACTTTCTCTATTCTTCAGTTTTTCTATTTCGAGGGGCATGGAGTTCCCATGGATAGAGGCATAAACATAAAATTGCTACTTTGAGTAACTAGTTCTAGCATTACGTTCTATTACACAGCCATGAGCTCTTATAGTTATAACGACCAACATTAAAGAAGTCATATTCTTTGAATCTTTGAATTTTCTTTTGTATTAAATCTCGGAAAAAACCAAGCCCCAAATTGGCTATTCAGAAATTCACAAAAAAACCCCTTTACTGTACTCCAAAATATGGTCAAACTTGTGAACGGAAAATGTGAGTCTTCAAAAGGCTAAAATTTAAAGAAACAGTATTTGATTAAATTAAAAATGTTTACCTTAAGAGTTTATTTAAATTTTTTTTATTTTCTAGTTTTTAGTTTCTTGGTATATCTTAACGTATAAAGTCCTCATCCTCAATTTCCCACAATCTAGCTCCTCAATACACGGCCCTTGTAAATACCTTACGCGACTCAATGCCTGATCCTCCTCAGAGAGTCGGGAGCCTAAATACGGTTAAGGTAGTTGTAATTATCAAACTATATATTGCACTCGCATTAAGACTAAATTCGCATCGGAATCGGTTTAATAGAAGTTGTCGAAAAATCGACTGCAAGATTTGAAACAAAACGTTGGAAAACGGAGTGAATCCAAATAAACCCCCTTAAAACTCTTGTCAATAAATGGATGTAAAATATGCGATTTCTTGTTGGGGTTGCTTTCTTCGTGAGAATAGCTAAAGCAAAATCAGCTTGAAGGACATAATAGAACTATATAAGAAAATGAAGCCATAATTGCCATGATAGAAATACCCTTTATGCAAATCCCCCTCATTCAGGTAATTCAAATTAATTTCCAAATACACACACAAAAGGTTCATATTTTATTTCATAAAAAAAAAATTCCTTTCCATAATTTCTAGTGCAAGCTTGCTCTTCCCGCGCTTGTGTTTGTTTTTCGTTTCGACAAAATATCCCTCCAGGTGGTTGTAATCACTATCCGAGCAGAATCCCCTTTTCAATCGAATTTCTATCGATAAAACCGAAACCCCAGCCAGCACGGTATCCTTAAAGCCAGTATATTGTTCTGTATTATATACCAATCCCAACACACGCCATTGTTCTGCGCTCCAGTCAACACAAGGGTTCGCTCTCATTTCGATGAACATCTCTCCCTAATAACCATACTACGCACAATGGAATTTTTCAATCAACCTCAAAATTTGTTAATAAATTGAAAAGGTTATCGTCAGTAGCTCCGTGGTACGTTTACGTTATTTACCTCAACTGTGTGTTGGTGTATTAACCATAACAATAAGAACGTCACCCTCCCGAGGACAATCAGTCGAAATTAGACATGCGGCTTTTAATTTTGCGCTCTCAGGATCTCGGGCATTAATTCACTTTTGGTGTTGTTATGGTGTTGTTCCCTCCATCCCAGCCTAACTGACATGAGTAGTATGTTAGTGACTTTGGTGTAGTTGTTCGAGCTTAGTTTGTAATAAATCATAAGTCTCTGGACGATGCTAGAAAACTCATGCGGAAATATTTATGCTTTGGAAAAATTGTTTATCCCTGTGGACTAGACCGTGTGCCAATGTCCGAGGGGCGCTTGACACCTTTTTCGTGCACCCAAATATATATAATGTACATGTGTGTGGTGTGTACAAACACACACAGGCAAACGCTAAAGGAGCAGCAATTCCTTCGTGCGGAGATTCAGCAAAATGTTGTCGGATAAATTCTGAAGTAATAATTCATATGGGCTGTGTTCATGTTCATGGGTGTGTGCATCAGCAGTACAAAGGCGGTGAGCTTGCATGAAAATGCAAAGCTGCAGATGATACTCGTGATGGGTATTTCCTTTCAACCGGAAGTCGTATATTTTCCCATGTTGAATTGTATTAGGCTTGATTTTTGCTGCAGAGTTGCAATATCACACACACGCACACATGTGCATGGGTGAGTAAGCATGTGAAAGGGCGTCCGCCGGGATAAAGATATTTATTGCGAAGGTATGCTTTCTGAATTCATTTGCCAGCCGGGGTGATGGTGGGTGTTTGTTATGATGTGTTTCTGGGAGCTATGCTGTCGGATTGAATTGTTTCTAGCTTTATGCCCGCAAAATGATAAATGGAGTTTCATTTCACAATCCTATAGCTGAATTTAAAGCCGATTTAGGGATATAACAAAAGGGTTCATCGGCTTTTTCGTTTCAGCCAATTTCCTCATGACCAAGCGCAAGCACCCATCAAAGTTTTGGTTTTTTTTCTAAGGCTGAGTGAATGGTTTTGAAACAGTGCAAGACTGAGTCATTCATTCATTCATTTTCAATGGGCCGCTTATCCATTAAGTGGGTCGCGGGTGTAGGTTGCTCAAGTGGACCCTCCATAGCTCTCGATCCTCCGCCATCGACTCCAAATCATCAAGGGCAATCCCGATATGAGTAGAGGAGAGATTATAAACATGATCTAACCATCTCATCCTGGGTCTACTTAGAGGACGCCTGCCCGATATGGTACAGATTCCATAGCACAAAAAGTCGATGATGGAGAATTTATTTTTAGACTTATTGGGTTATTGTAGACTTACATTCCTGTCCTAAAAGCGCACAGATTATTGATAGGGGTCAATGGTGATAAAATGTTTATGTGGTATTCATTTTGATGAGCTGCTCCCCATGGCTTACTTACTTACTTATGCGGATCTATAATTCGTGGTTAACCTATGCCTCAACTAACAAGCTCACCAGTTAGCCAGATCGTTAGTTAACTGCTTCCAATTGCGCAATCCGAGTCGGTTGAGGCCGCCTTCTATTGGTTTTTCCAATAGGGATTTACGAACTTTGACAGGTGATTGCGGCCACATTGTCGAAGCTACTTCTGTCAAATTGGCTGTCATTTATTCAGTCTGCCTTGCCAAATCAACATGGATAGTTATAGCGTTCAACAACATGTGCAAATGATTAAATTGTTTTTCTTTTAAGTGAGTCTTCTGTTTAAGCAACATTTCTAGCGCTTCCCCCACTTTACGGTCGCTATAATCGTCCTTCCGAGAGGACTTTTCTCAATGAATGAGTTCGTCAACAAGCAAAATTGTCGAATTTGGGACGATAGCAATCCACAAGCCATCCACCAAATTGCAATGCATCCAGAGAAAGTCACTGTTTGGAGTGGAATTTGGACTGGCGGCATCATCGGTCCATACTCCTTTGATAACGACATTGGCCATCACCGTCAATTTCGAGCGCTATCAGTCGATGATAACTGATTTCAGTTGGCCCCAATTGGATGAAATGGACACCGACGACGTGTGGCTTTAACCGGACGGAGCGCGCTACGTGCCACACAGCCCATGCCACAATGGACATTTTGCACAAGCGTTTTCCGAACATGGTTATCTCACGCGGAGGCAATGTGAATTGGCCATCAAGATCGTGCGCTTTAACCCCGTTAGACTTCTTCTTGTGGGGTTTTCTTAAGTCACAGGTCTACCCCTGAACGCCAACATAATCAGCTTTATTTATGCGCCAGAATTATGTAAAATTTGACGTTTTAGTGGGCGCCACCAAGCAGAGCGGCGGCAGACATTTAAATGATTTTATATTTTATACATAATGGCATACATGGGCCTTCTAAATAAATAAAAAAAATTCAATGATATCTCACTCACAGTTTGTTTTAGTCAAATTTAAAGATAGGAAACGCTTCATGGAAAACCTTTGCGCCCCATTTAAGGCTAGGTCTTCCTCTACAGCGGGTTAGACTCGAAGACCCTACGGGTATTTTTTTGCATCCTCGCCATCTTAGACGACTGATGCGCAATTTTTTGACCAGAGCCCGTCAACGCAAACGGAAACGAACATTTTACGAAGAATCTTTCTCTCGAAACGTCCGAGGATATCTTTATCCGCTTTTTCGCTCTTTCTTTCGGCTGAGATGGCAAATGAGTTAGTAGAGCCCTATCCCGAACAACTAAGGAGATTCTGTACACGACCTTGTTGATCTCAGTCCGGCTTTATGGTGCTGAAGCTTGGATTGAGATCAACAAGGTCGTGTACAGAATCTCCTTAGTTGTTCGAGGTAGGGCTCTACTAACTCATTTGCCATCTCAGCCCAAAGAAAGAGCGATTGGCAGGAGTTATTCTTGTCAGAATTTATAGCGAAACCGAGGTAGAAAAAGTCTCTTAATACCTCAAAGTTATAGCTGTCGATTGTGAAGTTTTGCCCGATTTTTCGATGTTGGGTGTCCCTTCTTGTTGACTGACAGCTTCTCCCAGGAAAGGCGAACCTATTACGTTTCATCAGCGCCCCGAGTCCCGAGTTGCTTGCAGATGTATATGTTAGTTCTGCACTTAAATTGCTGAAAATTGAAGCCTTCTGAAAATATATCCCCAGGAAGCGATTTCCAAAGTTTGCTTGTCCTGTAACAGAAGGAGTTTTGGAAAGTTGATGTCCTCGCGGTTGTCAAGTGTACTGTAAGGTCATGTGCATTAGTTGCCTGTATCTTGTGCGGCGCCCAAAAGTTGCATTTCGAGGGATAATGTCTTTGAGTTTCTCGGAATATCTACCATGGAAGTACCTATAGAACAAGCAAAGGTCAGCGACTTGTCTTCTGTGCACCAACGGTTGTAGATTCGATGTCAGTGTAGGGTCTCCAATAAGTCGATTGTTCGTCTTTGTATGCTGTCAAGTAGGTTCAGTGAATGTTTTGGGGCCGAGCTCCATCTATGGGAACAAAATTCTAGGCCTGGTCTAACCTGTGCGTTGAAGTTGCTTGGGGCTAAAGTACCTCTTTGCCCTAAATAGGTAGCTCAACTTAGCGGAAGCCGATCTTGCGATATAGGATATGTGGTCCTGCAATGCGATTTATGAATTGACTGTAACTCTTTGTTGAGCATACCAATTTTAGCCGTTTCCATTTCGAACTTACCAGTGACAGTTCGCTGTGTTTTGCCAATTATGGGAATATCACCGGCGTATGAATGTAATTGAACGGGCGTTTGAATGATCGTGCCTTGTGTAAGTTTCGGAGAATTCTGTCAAGTTTGATGCTGAAGAAGTCGCACGACAGCGCGTCACCTTATTGTCTAAATCCTCTTTTGACATCAAAGGTTTCGGTAAGGTCGTTAGTAGCCAGCTTTCTCCATGGTCGTCCTACACCGAGTTTTGCAGGGATGCCAAAGCTAGACACGGCCCTGTATAGCTCCTTTCTATAGCACCTGTCATACGGAGCTTTAAAATCGATAAAAAGATAGTCGATATCGATTTGTACTTCTTGTTTTTTTTCCCCAATCTGCCCAAGTGTGAACAATTAATCGACAGCTCCCCATTGCAGTCCATACTGACTAGGTTTTGGAGGCAACTCTGTTACCTGTGTACCTGCATAAAAAACTACACTTCCAATGCAAACAATAGAAACGAATTGCCAACACTTTGTGAGCATTTGAAACAAATCCACACTCGAAAGTAATCCTTTCAATTTGAACTGAAGACCCCTCCCCTCAGTCCTTATATGACTTTCTCTATACCTATATCCAAGCTAAAAACAATGTCTGCAAAGATGAAATGAAAAATTGTTTATTAAACGCATTCTCCCAAGACCACCAGCCGAAACTCTACTTCGGACAGATTCAAAAATATTACCCCCTTACCCCCACCACAAGCATCCCATTGAATAATTTAATAATTCTGCTGGAAAATTTCCTTTCATATTTCTCTGGGGTGTTCTCTGTTGCTGGAACACCAAGTCATTCATAGTTCTAGGTTCTTCTCCCCCAAAAATATATATATGCAAATCACAAAATTGGGATTTCCTCTGGTGCATCTGGGTTAAGCCAAAACGGTCAGTTGGCCCAATTCAGTTTTTGGTTTTGAGTTTTCGTGGTATACACAGTACATATACCTTACTTTGGAGAACGTTCTGTTTGAGGTTCTCTTGCTAAGTGGAGTGAAAAGTGCAATACGCTTGTTACACCCGACACTAGATGTGCTGTAAGTGTGCCAACAACCCAAACGATAGGGTCTAAGTATACGTCTGCTGATGCTTGAGGATTTGGGAAAATTGGGGTCGTCGTCGGCGTCGGTGTGTGCTTATGAGTGATGGGAATAACCAGATGAGAATGGAAGATGTTATATGAAATTTATTTCCCCCCAAAGTACATCACAGACCCATAGTGGGCAAAAGTGCATTTATGTGTAGCCTGTGTAGTTTTCGAAAAATAAATTTGCAATCGAAAGTTCCAAAAGCTGTGAGTAGTAATGGTACATGAGTAGCGTTGGCATCCTTATCGTTTATTAGCTATCTATGCAATTATGCACTTCTATACGATTTGAGATACATTTTCGGTTGTGTATGGTTTTATCTCTCACCCAAGAGATATTTACATATACTCGTACATGGTTTTAAGAGAAAAGATGCAATTTTAACCATCTACAGTGTGGTCTTATTTGTAGGTACTTACTTTCAGTAAAATGAATTGCCAAGAGCTTCCTTTAGTTTTGTCGTAGGTCTCCCCATCCCAGTAGACAAAAACCCCGCCCATCTGTCTGCTCACGTGCTCGTTATCATAGCAATGCCCGAAAGTAGAAAAAATTCAAATAGTAAATTCCCCAGCATCACACAAGTGCCGGCGGATTTTAGGATAAGAAATTAATTTCAATAAAAGTAGACTTTCCGTCGCGTTGGCAGCAGCCGAAAATCCTCAAAGTGCGTGTTCCTGATATTTCCCTCACAAAAATAATCCTCCTGCACACACGACGTTCATCATCATGTGACAGCATTAATGCTCTGTTACAAAACCCCTAATGGATTTACAAATTACTACAAAGTATCTGCGGTCGTTAAAAAAACAAGAAGATATGTATCCGAATCCCATAAGACTTTATCATTTAATTGGTGTTTTACCAATAGATGCAGACGAACACATTGTGACGGGCAATAAATCCACTCATCTCTGACTAAAGCCACCACACAACAGAGATGGAGCGAGAGAGAGAATGATGTCTCCTTGTTCTTGTAGTCAGTGCAGCTTCATGGTGAGGCATGATTTTTATTTTATTTTTTTTTGTCTACTCGATTTTATTTTCCCATAAATTTTCATTTATCCAAGGTGGGCATCGGGCGCATGTGACGTGTGATTCATCTTGGTGTGGGTAATGATGCTGATAAGAAGATCCTAATCCCTATACTGTGACGACATATTTACCATATGTGCCAAAGGAAATCATTGCGATGACATCAATTTAGTTTTTTTTTTCTCTCTTCCTTTTCTATCCCTTTTTTTTTGCACTTTCGTCGATGTTACGAAGCCCATTAGACAACCCTCTATTGGGGTGAGATAATAATATCTACGTAGGTATATCGATCGGGAGTTAAAAATGGAAATTAGGTTATTGAAGGGCTTAAATCTTCCATTGGCATTAATAAAGCTTTAAAGACGAGCTTGTTATTGCATCGTTGGACCTTTGTTTAAGAGTTCATAAATGTTCTTGCAAATTACTGCATGGCAGGCATTGTTATACAGCGTTGGAAATGACTTTAAGGTTTTTGGTCAGAACAATACAGATATTTTTTATTTTGCTGAATCGTCTCATTTCTCAGCAGTATATGTAGGGTTGCCAGATTAAAAGCTACGAAAAGGGGGACATCGTGAGTTTTCTAGGGGGAACAAGTGTTGAAAAGGGCAACATTTTTTTTTATTTTTGAATACCAGAAAAAGCATCAACATTATTTATGTACATACTTTATTTAAGAGAAACAAAAGAAAATAAAAAGTAATTAATAAGCTTTCAACTAAAAAAAATTAAATGAAACAAAAACAACAAAAATAAAGAACAATTTACTAAAAACGAATGAGAATCATTTTATTAAAGTTATTTTCTTTTATTGAATTTTGACTTAATAAGGGGGACGGTGATTTGTATTAGGGGGGACAAACAGCGTTTTTGTATGAAAAAGGGGGACTGTCCCCCCTGACATCCCTAAGTATATGTGACGAAATCTGTTTTTGTTTCTTTTACGAAATCTGTGTAAATCTGTGGTTTGTGGATAAATCCTCAACAGCCTTATAAAATTATGCAACTATTTATGTGGGCGTTCAGTGCTTCAGTCGTCAGTGTTGAGTGTGATGGACTACTGAGGTAGCGTTTGCCTTCCAAAAAAATACAAATAACGCCTTGAGCTTTCTTCTATGGCACAGCTTCTCGTGAACGTCTGACTAACATTCACGAATCACGAGAAGAAATATCCTGAGATACCTCTTCAAATCAGAAGTTTGGGTTCAGCATTAAATTGTAGGTCGGCACAAAAATAAAAACAAACGAAGAGTTATGAGAAGATGGGACTACTCTTATATAAACGTATTTACTATTTATTTTTAATTTATGTAATTATTAGCTAAAACCCCGAAAGCTTCGCCGGGCCTTTTTTTTATTGGCCTATCGATTAAAAAAAATAAATAGGTGGCGCAACAGGCGGATGACACCCAAGGCCTAGCTTCTCGCAACCATTCGTTTTGTGTGAGTTTCTATTTTTGGGACGAATGGAAGGGACCTACAATTTTATGCCGAGTCCGAACGGCTCAATTGAGAAGCTTTTTCATGACAGGCATACTCTCGGATGTTTGTCAGACGTTCGCGAGAGGTGGCGCAGTAGAAAAAACTTTTAAAATGTAATTTGGGTTTTTCCGGGGATCGAACCTGGGATCCCTCGCACAGTAGTCCAACACACTAACCACTGCGCTACTGCGCCCACGGCCTATCGATTGATCACCGTAATTACCGTCATTAAAAAAAAAAACCAACTAAATTGGTTGAAAATTACGAACATACCCTTTTTGCCATATTTTTTTTGTATACATTTACATATAGAGATACTGAGTTAAATCTATACATATAATAAAACTGTAGCAATTTTCTTTGGCTGTTAAAAACTTGAAAACTACTGGACAGATTTCGATGAAACTTTTTTTAAAATGTTCCTTAAGACTGTGAGACTGCTATAGGTTATGTCGCTTAAAGCCACGCACTTAGGAACAGTTTTTTTTTTACCCAAATTGTATTTTTTGAAGTGAAAATATATACATACACATATACCCTGCTACAAATGGATGTTTATACTTTTGCGATCGTGCGACACGACAAACAATAGCTAGTACATAATAATATGGTGCATAGCTTTGTTACCTTAAAGCTCAACAGTTTATGTTTTTCGAGTTCTGAAAAACTCCTTAAAAGTTCTCTAGTTCTTTTTACAAATGCCCGTTGTCATACGATACATTTTTAGAAAATTTAAAATCTATATTATTATCGCCGACACAACTTCTTGTGGTACATATTAACCCTACTTAATCTAAACCAATTCTATTTTTCTTTTCACCAAATTGAAGCTCACAGGGCATAGATGTGTCGAAAATAATCAATATCTATATATCTATCCTTACATATAATAAAACTGTAGGCATTTTCTTTGTCAGCTAAAAACTCGAAAACTACTGGACAGATTTCGATGAAACTTTTTTTAAATGTTCCTTAAGACTGTGAGACTGCTATAGGCTATGTCGTTTATAGCCACGTCGTTAGGAACAGTTTTTAGCCAAAATGTATTTTTTGAAGTGAAAATATATACATACACATATACCTTGCTACGAATGGATGTTTATACTTTTGCGATCGTCAAACAAACACATTCGATAAGGGTTGATTTGTTTTCGCAGTGAGTGCTATGGTCAGTTGTATATTATGTAGGTATGTATATTATGATTGTATGTCGGGATGGGGTGAGTCGTGCGTGCTGCAGAATGGCATGGGGTATATTAATAATCTTAATAAGAGAAGAGACGTATAATACAAAACAGGTTTCATTTCAGAATTTCATTCGATATGTGGTATGGCAATTGTGTTGAGTTGGGGTAGGTAGTTGTTTGGATTCAATAGGAAGAGGGAAGCAAAGGAAAGGAAAGGAAATGCAGTATATTAAACAAGTAGCAAGATCAATGAGAGGGAGGGCGATGCAGAAGGTGCACATTATAATATATCCAATGCATTACATCCATTATCGCATATCGCCACGCAACGCAGTAGGAATTTTATTCTGATATGACGTAACAGGGTAGGGTTGGGGTAGTTGTTTGGATTCCATAGTTCTACTTTGGGGTTGTTGTCGCAAATCGAACGCTATTTTTCTTGAACAGATAGGTACTGTGTATGAGTGACTTACTTCTGTCCAGCCAGTTTGTGAAATCTATATACATATAATAAAACTGTAGCAATTTTCGTTGTCAGCTAAAAATTCGAAAACTACTGGACAGATTTCAATGAAACTTTTTTTAAAATGTTCCTTATGACTGTGAGACTGCTTTAGGCTATGTCGTTTATAGCTACGTCCTTAGGAACAGTTTTTAGGCAAAATGTATTTTTTGAAGTGAAAATATATACATTATACATACACATATACATACCTTGCTACAAATGAATGTTTATACTTTTGCGATCGTGCGACAGGACAAACAAAAACAAAACAACACTAGCATACGGATACCTGTCATTCGAAAAGGGTTGATTTGTTTTCGCAGTGCTATGGTCAGTTGCACTTTTGTTGTAATTTTAAACGAACCAAATATAATTTTGTGCGAGCGGGCAAGGCGAGCACGGGTCCAGCTAGTACATATAATAAAACTGTAGCAATTTTCGTTGTCAGCTAAAAATTCGAAAACTACTGGACAGATTTAAATGAAACTTTTTTTAAATGTTCCTTAAGACTGTGAGACTGCTATAGGCTATGTCGTTTATAGCTACGTCCTTAGGAACAGTTTTTAGGCAAAATGTATTTTTTGAAGTGAAAATATATACATACACATATATATACCTTGCTACAAATGAATGTTTATACTCTTGCGATCGTGCGACAGGACAAACAAAAACAAAACAACACTAGCATACGGATACCTGCCATTCGAAAAGGGTTGATTTGTTTTCGCAGTGCTATGGTCAGTTGCACTTTTGTTGCAATTTTAAATGAACCAAATATAATTTTGTGCGAGCGGGAATTAGAACCCTTTCCTGTTCCCTTTTATTTTATGGAAAAAAAATAAACCATGTACGTTATAAAAATATAATATGACTTTATTTTTCAGAATCCAACTTAAGACTAACTTACTGTCTAGCTTTTTCTTAAAAATGAAAGCTTTTCGCTTAACTAAAAAGTAAACAAACTTTCCGTTTGGTGTTCAAGTGCAAAACACCTGCACTTGTTTTTGTTGATGCACTTGCGAGTGCAAAGCAACTGCACAGCTTCGCGATGAGTTTAAGTGCAAAACATCTGGGCTGGATTTTGGTTAATGCCGTTGTTTCGGCCAAGTGCAAAACACCTGCATTTGTTTTCGTTGGTGCACTTGCGAGTGCAACGCAGCTGCACAGCTTTACAATGTGTTTAGGTGCAAAACATCTGTGCTGGATTTTAGCTAATGCCGTTGCTTCGCCTAAGTGCAAAACATCTGCACTTGTTTACTAGTTTTAGTACAAGCAATTATGATTGTACGTAACTCGGGCAAGGCGAGCACGGGTCCAGCTAGTATAAAAATATAGTTGTATTGTGTTTGTCGCCAATGTTCTCTGTAATGCGTGAACCGATTTTGATTCTGGAAATTTCCCATGAAAGGTGACGTTAATACCATAGTTTGTAAGTATATACGGTCTTCGTAGGTGTATTGGTTCATGAGGTTCATGAGGGGCGTGGCACCACCCATACAAAAATAGAATAGAATAGAATAGATTGAGTTCAAATTTACAGATAATCTTAGGTATCAGCCCAGGACAAAGGGCGTGGCACTTTCCATACAAAAAGTACATTTAAAATCGTATATTTCGAAAACCACCGAATCGATTGAGCTCAAATTGACAGATAATCTTAAGTATATAAAGGGGTGTGGCGCTATTTTTCGACAGTCATGGGAGCCAAAGTTTGTAAAATTTGTAACATTGATATCTATGCATTGTCCTAATAGACAAAAATACTTTCTACGCAATACGATTCCTGGAAAAACCAAAAAAATGTACCACGGAGCATTACAATAAAAACTATTTATCACTGATGCTGATTTAAATGAATTTCAAACTGATTTTTTTATTTTTCTATTTTGCACTACGAAGTGTGCAGGGGTTCGCTAGTAAGTAATACATAATTTCAAAAAAAGTATTTGCAAAATAAGTGACTTAAAATTTCGCCTTCGCTCAGTCGAAGTTCTGTCTCTATGTGAAGCAGAAATTAAGAAATTTAAAAGAATCATACCCGTAGAACGTTGTTGCTTAAAAAGTGTGCTAGTATGTTCGCTTTTGAATATAATTTTTTGAAAAATAAATAAAAAATCTATAAAATTCTGTTGAATTTTTTTCGAGCTACATTACCAACAAAAGTCTACATATATAGCTCTTAGTTTCGAGAGTCTTACCAAAACCTATCACCGGTAATATCGATATCTCGACCTTGATTGATATATGTAGTTAAAACAGCACGCTCTTGGACCCTTGGTTATTAAAAAAATAATCTCAAAGAACCATATTAGAACATAATCCTCTTGCGTTCCGTTCCCTATATGAATGTTCAATAAGCGAACGAATCAAAATCCAATGACCCCTTTGGGTTTCAGCAGAACCAAAGATATACCACCCTCCGATTGCCTCCCTTTCAATCTGAGCATTGCGTGGAATCAAATATTGTCTGCACGCACAGCAGGTGTTATGCACACGAAAGTTCGATTAAGTACTCGTATATCGCTTTGGCAGAAGAACAGACATTTTAACGAATGTTCTGGCGGTTGGCATAGGCAATATGTACCAATATGCCGGATACAGACAGTTTTTTTTAGCGGTGGAAGGAGGTAACCAAAAATGAAAGAACCCTTAAAAAAAACGACTACCAAAAACATTGCCATTGAAATTTTTTTTAAATATTTTTCTGCGCTACATACTGGCTGGAAAATTAATTTCAATAGCTAGCTGGGGGTGGATGGGCGGGAGGATATGGCGGCATACAAAGTCAAGGGGAATAATTCAATTTTTTGATTACTTTTTTGGTCTTATGTAAAAAAAAATCATATTGGATGTAGGAACTGAGTCTTTATAAGAGCGTTCAACAGGTTTCCTTTGTGAATCGATCCGGTTTTATTGGATTTTTGAATAGGTCCTGTAACCATAAACTTGAAAAGGTATATCTTTGTACGAAAGTCACTTGCAAATGTAACGTGATGAACATTTTTAGAATGATTTATGGAGATTGTTTTAGGCTAGTAATGAAGAACTATTTTCCTTAATTGGGTTCATTCTGGCAAAATAGGCATTAAGAAAGAGGTATATTTTTTTTTTATGGAAGGGCCCCTAATGTCAGGCAACACTTTTGGCAAAGCCAGCGAAAATAACGGATTTTGTAAGTAGAAGTTTAAAGTATCACTAGGAATATAAACTTAAAGTGGAAGTCTAAATATCCTGAGAAAACTTCTGAACCTATAATACTACCAGATAGGCAGGAGGACTAATAATCGTCTAACAAAAAAATAAACAACCACCGCTGCAACATAACTTGGATATGGTAGATTGCAGATACGGTTATCGATGAATAAGCCAGTAGAACTTTACAGTTGGCGTTCCTCAGGGTTCAGTTCTAGGTCCATTACTTTTATAATTTTTATAATATGTAGTCTAATGGTGATGTTCGACAATGTACTGGCGGTTGCTAATCGGGGTTCAATGCTAGGTCTAAATTTACATTATTACAACGTATACTAATGCTGCTAAGGCACGGCGTACTTAGACTGTTGTATATAGTAGATCAAAGTTGTTTTTCAGCGTTAATTGTTATGTTCGCTACTATAAAATCGAATGTAAGACGAAGAGAACAAAAACAGATCGAAATGGTTCCTCTCAGGATTCAGAGTTAGGTACGCTACTATGATAGATACATATATAGATTTTACAGTGACATACTATTACTATTGTAATGACAAGCTGATGAGTTTTTAAAGAATAATAGTCCAACGAAGATATCGGAAAAGTACAAATAAATCTGCTGTCACGCATGGGAGTATAATATACGGGATTTGCACTAAAAGCTACATTTTAAAGCCAAATTTATAAGCCAACTTGGTCGCGTAGTAGTAATGTACTCATATGTGATAGCGATTGGCGTACAAACTTATACTTAAAATAGAAGAGGCGATTAACAGGGGGAGGGACAGTTAAATTCTATTCGAATAAGGTAATGAGCGCTTTATAGAACTAATCTATAATTCTCATTGCTCTGCACAAAAGCAAAAGATACCCGCAAATGAAGGAAGAAAGGCACTTCCTGTTGTATAAACTTGCTAAATAAATATTTGTATCTAAATGAGAAATGATCGGTTATCCTAAGGTGCGATACTTGATACTTCGAAAGTTTCATTGCTTCATGCACATGGAACTTCTAGCTTGAAAGAGCATATTTCTATTTTTACCGCCATTTTGGTTTGCCCGAATTTTTCATTTAAATTGTCTATCAAACCCAGAATAAGGTGAGAAAAGATACAGGGTTACCTACCCTTTCAGGATTATGATATAGATAGCTCTGAAATTAACAACTGAATTTTTGAGTGGGGAAGCGAGGAGTAACAACGATTCTCGCTTGTTTGGGATAGACCCTGACAATTTCTGTTGGGAAATTATATATCCACTTGGGAAGACATTTCTGTGTTCCCGTGTTAGGAAGTGAACTAGCACCTCGATTTTTCTCAATTGACCAAGAGACTACCACTTGCGCTAATTGAGCGACGATTACAAGCCCGCCAACTGGTGATTAGAACGGAGGAGAAGACCAACCTCTGTGCGTTGTTGTTGCTACGAGGTGTTTTTGTGCGGAGAAAGATTTGAAAAATACCCTTAAATCAACGGATTCCTATATTGTGTTCTCTGCTTAAAGCTTCGAAGATACCTTAAGGGTCAACAACAACAGGATGTTTCAGGCTTAACTTGATGTCAAAAATAGTGTCAATCAGTTGAAATGGACCAGTAATCCTATTAAGGTCACGACAAATAGTTTGACAAGCATATTGGCTTAAGCTCGATTAATCCAATGCAATTCTATTGTGATTTTTGCTTTAGCATTTGTGACATTCGAACCATGGAAAACTACCACTGTAATTTAGAGGGAACTAAGAATGCCAACGAACTAGGAAGCTACGAACGCTCCCCCTCATCTGTCAGATCGGATTGGGTGTGCATATATTTTCCGACTGATCATAGAAATAGTAAAATGATCCATTAGGAGTCAGGCAAAATTAAAGACCTGCAAGGACCTGTGATCATATTATCCCAATATAATGATGAAAGTTTGTTAACTCGAGCGAATTGTTTTTGTACTTAAAATAAGCAAAATTAAATTCCAATTAAACCATTCTAATCCAATAGCTTATGATACCCCCCCTGCTAATAAATCGAACCAACCATTTAACACGCACGAGGATAAAAAAAAACCCCACGCATGACTATCCTATCCTAAATACAATCCAACCAAACAAAGTATCTAACTAATTTAAGCAAATAACGCGAAAATAAATAACTAAATTCATTTCCCCTATATATGTAATTTAATGCCGCACAAACAGCAAAAGAATCGAAAAAGGACATTTCGCCCCCAATAAATAAAAATTACTTCCGCACGATTACCAAAATGAAAGCAACACGATTTTCACTACAGTTTGGCTAACAGTTTTCATTTTCACACGAAAATGCTATAAAATCGTCCGATTTAGGTAATGGTGGCTTACAAGTTTCACACGATAGGAATATAGGATAGGTCGTATTCCACACCCCAAAAATAGCGAAAAAAGGTGCAAAGCTCACAATAGAAACCATCGAAAGAGAGAGAGAGAGAACCAAAACAGGTTGAATTTTGCAAATACAAAAAATACTTCAAGGACTCATTTTGCTGAACCAAAACTAACAGTTGTAACTGAAGGGCAAAATATTTTCCATTTTCACAAGAAGCAGTCTAATGCATACACACACATACTCAAACAGAGACGACGCGGTGACTGCGAACATGTTTTTGTGAAACTACAACAGGAGGTAATTTATTAGTGTCACCGGATAGTATGAGCAGGGAAATGTCCCTTTTCGGCTGATTGCCTTGGAAAATGGGCCATTTTTGGGAATATAAACTATCAGTGCTTACATTTGAAATTGTCAAGTTTAATCATAACCAATGGGTGGAGTTTAACTGAAGGCGACTATAAAGGGAAAAAAGGTGGACAATTTCCAAAAGGCATTATCTGGGACAATCGTAGCCACGATATGGATGGTTTATGTTGTCCTTGGCCCTGCATAGACGACTCTCGGTTTAACTTTAATGGCAAATGAAATTAAAATAGAAATTTGTGCGGGCAGTTAATTTTGTGTCAGAACAAATTAACCGCCGAATAACTATCTGTGGAATAGAGATTAACTTGGGTGTTTATTGCTGCAAGCAATAAAGTATGTAATGTGTTTTGAATTGTTTTTTTTTTTTTTTTTAAAGAGCTTAGCAAATAAGAAGTGTGTCATGGTGTCAAGTGAAAATCTGCCGAAAAGAATGCCCTTAAAGTTAAATTTGATTTGAGCTACTTCAAGGCTAGTGGGGATATGAAAAATGTAGCTCAGTTTACTCGAAACACTTCTGAAGCAAAAGCCGACTTGATTACCTTCAGCTATAGAAAGTTGATATGGAATAAAATATCTGAAATCGATTTCTGTCACTAAGAAGTCCGGTTTAGACTTATCCTTGTCGCTGACAAAATGGCGGGGGAAATTCATTTCGGGAGGGTGCAGGACTCAAGAGATTGTAGACAGAGTAACTTTAGGCATACGATGGCGCAAAAGCAGTTTTAACCTACATGAAGACCATAAGAAGGAACTTGGCAAGAACCACCATTAGGAGCTCTGTTAGGTTTGCAAACAGATTCAGATGAGCTTCACAGAAAATACACGCCAGATGGGTTGATTTCGCAGGGCAGGAAGCATGGGGTCAGCGATACAATTGGTGAAGCTACAGTTGGCATTTTAAACCGTATAACATGATTTAACGCTTAATGCATTCAGTGAATGCTGATCTCATCAAGAAAGGCTAACCTGTAACACTTCAACCGTGCCCGGAGATCTTTCAAATCTTTCCAAAAATGTGTAGGAAAAAAATGTAAAATCTATACGCACATTAAGTGAAGTTATAGTTTTTAATTAATGACCCCTCATGTGATTTTTTACTTAAATTGTAGTCCCTTTAATTTGACGTTCATAACCAGTAGATCTCTTCATTAAGTTCGGTTTCTAGCTAGCTATAGCTACTTCCAGTTTTGCACACCAAGTTGGTTGAGATCACTCTTCAATTCTGCTCACCACCCCAGGGCAGGTCTTCTCTACAGGTAAGGGCTGGAATAAAAAAGTTGCAGGACTGATTTGTCACGGGTCGGCATTATTGGGACAAAACCGCACTGATATATATGGACCGAAAAGGTAATTACGGAAAAATTTGATTGTGGACTAGCTTGTCCCAGCAACATCTGTCAGGGCGAGAAATTTGGACTTCTACGTAGTGTAGTTAAACGGAGCAGAGCTTCAACAAAATGAAAAAAATAAGAGAATTATTCTCGATAAACTAGAAATGGGGTAGACCTAAGATTTTTTTTTATAAAAAAAGGGGATTCTAAACCCTGTACTACCAAGCTAAGACTTCTTTTTTGTTGTAGTGGTAAAGAAACTCTGATATTACTCGTTTCTCTTTATGGTCGGTGGCAGAGTATTGCTGTCCCCGGTAGACCTAAAAAGGTTTTTTGTAGAAGGCCACATCGTCTCAAAGGCATTGTGGCCTTAGTTAAAACGGAGAAAATCTGTGGAATGCTAAAAACTCTGTAAAGTTACGAATGGCGATAGGGATACTTTCTGGGCATTGCCTTCTTAGGAAGTACGTCAGCAAATTAAGTTAAAAAAATACGGAAACGTGCAGATATTGCAAGCAAGGACCTACATGTCGCAGAGGGTATTGATCATCTTCTCTGTGAATGTTAAGCTATTGCTCGGAATGGAAAGACCCACAGCTTCGACAATTTGGAGGAGGTTCGCCTCTCACCATTTCTAGGTTCTGTTGGGAAATTAAGTATTTGGGCGAATTGGTCGCGGTTTTGACCATTCAGGTTCCCCAGGGCGATGAGCCCCAAATGGTGCCTAGTCTTTGTGATGAACTCAATAGCTCTATACAACCTACCCTAACCTAATGTAGTTATACCTATCCATAGTAATTAAACTGAGTAATTTCCATATTCCAGGCTGAAGTCCTTCCGCAAGAACAAATCGAACTTTTAATACACATCGCAGCTAAGCTGCTCTTACAATCTCTTGAGACTGATCTGTTATAAAATCGAAACTTGTCCTGGAAAAATCAAAAAAGTCATTCTCCAGTAGATTTCAGTACACGGGGGCTTTGCTAGCAACGAATAAGCTGACACACTGGCTAATGTCGGCACAGCAATACCACTTATCGCAACTGAATCCATATCTGAGGTGTCAACAACAAACATTTCATGAACTACATCAAGAGGTTGTCTCAAATCGAATCCAATGAAGTCTTATTTAAATCATCACCTGAGCAGAACTGCACCAGACTATTTTCCCCCCAGAAAATCCTGCTCTTTCTTTAGTCTGGACAAAAATAACATGAGAATCCTGACAGTGGCCATGTCCTCATGAAAAAAAAAAAACATCTTCATCGCATTGGCGTCTTACCGGATCCTGTGTGCAGACTTTACATGTCCGGCTTTTCTTTCGTATCAGAAAGAATATCCTCGGCGGAGAAATCTACCTAAGGGGAAGATCCTAACCTTTCTAAATGCTTACGAAGTGAAAAAATGGATCTAGGGCCTCACTGCAGTAATAGTTATGTATATTCGGGGAAGATGGCTATCTTTTATGCCATTCAGGAATTCCTTCCTTGACTTAGTTACAGTATTGTCAGATCGTCCGTCATTTCAACCAGACGTTTGAACACTTGGCCATTTAGCCTAGGTCTGTGAAATAGAATAGCAGCTCCAATAAGTTTAGTATTCTTTTCCAGAGACTTCGTCCGCAGAGGTGACTGCGATCCAGGCGCTAACGGACTCTCTCAGAATTATAGAACCGCTTTTAGACCAAGCAAATAATCAATCTGTGCTTGTTTTTTTAAAACGCTTCCTTGGTAGATCGTTGGCCTGCATAATTTTAGGGTATCGTATAGGGTGTACTTTGTATTCCCGCTTGCCTCTAAGCGTACCTACACAAAAGAGC
This sequence comes from Cheilosia soror, assembly GCA_949372485.1. Taxonomy (NCBI): domain Eukaryota; kingdom Metazoa; phylum Arthropoda; class Insecta; order Diptera; family Syrphidae; genus Cheilosia; species Cheilosia soror. The sequence continues at coordinate 88,324,478 of OX443563.1, forward strand.
CAAATGAAATGTGCGGATATGACAACGATTGGCATTATATGGGCAACGTCCTTGACAAAGTTTCATGAGAATAGTACGAGTAGGTCTCAGTGATTGCAAGTCAATCATCTTACAACGTCACTTGCATTCATGAGATACCTTTCCGTCTCATTCAGATTTTTTTTTCGATTCAATTCGTAACTTGAAAGCTTTGTTTTCCCTTGCTCTTTCCCCTGCATATGCACCAACATTTGCACTTATCCCAAAGTCGCAGTTGCAAGTAGTCGCAGACTTGAAATTATGTACACAAAACTCTATTAAAGGCTTCATTTCAATAAAGACAATCTAAGAATAAATTCAAAACACTGAAAAGTGTTCACCCCCAATCCGTCTAGCCATCATAACACATGAAAGAACATTAAATTCTCGAACAAGTCTCATTAATTCTCTGCACGTTTGAAATTGAAAATGGTATCAATTTTTCGGTATAATGTCGCCCATTACTCTGCGCTCCAAAAAAAAAAAAAAAAAACCTGCACAAAAAATGGTGAAACACGACTTTCAAATGTGTTCATAGCAAAAAAAAAAAGGTCAAAAACAATTCTCCGACGGGGATTGTAAATTGTAATTCACAACGTCTTTCATCACCACAACACCATGGCAAACAACAAACTCCAGAAGAAAAGGCCATAAAATCCTAATCACGTTATCTACCACCCCAACGAATCTGATTCGATATTTTCTGCTTCGAATGGGCTTAATGAAGTACAATAATCCCCCCAAGAATTGTATCTGTTCTAGTGAGGCACCATTTTGTTGAGGCATCCAGCAATAAACCCATCACCAAATTTTCCTCAGAAAAAAAAATATCAAGCCCATATTGTAGAAGCGGTAATGAGTTGGGCGAATTGGTAGTAGATTACCCACCCAACGATATTCAGTACGATATACAAAGGGAAAATTAATTGGATTCGATTGATCAAATTACCGTTCATAGAAAAACAATAAAGGCGATACTGAAAAGTTCGGAAACGAAATGCGGGCACGGGCACCGACCACGAAACAATCGAACCATCATTTGAAGTGAATTTAAATTTGTATTTCCAACTCAGCCGTAGTACCTAGAGCGAGTGTATCTACACATCCACAAATATATTTGAGAATTGGATGTGTTAATGAATTCAGTCCCTGGAATTACACTTATTAGGGGGAATGTGCCTGTTTGAATCAATCAATTGATACACAGGGGCTCGAAACCCGTAAGAGAAGATAAATAGCTAACAGTCGGTATACCAAGGTGATGGCTACATCTCTACCAACTGGCGGGAGGGATGTGAATTCGATTAAATTTTCAAATTACTCTGAACAACAGGACTTGTAATAACCTTAATGTAGTACCTTATAAACAAACAACGATTGAGAACTTTATGGGGTAAGCCATGTGCCAATAATAACAACTCCGGCCACCCCGTGTGAAAGCCCTCAAAGTGATAAATTATCCAACATCATCATTATTTTGCGTTACATTGGACCGTTTCATTTGTCTGTGCGCACTTTCTTTGTGTTTATGCTAGTCCACGTTTTAGTACGAACAGATAAAAGCAGATTAATAAAGAAAATAAACTGAAGAGGTCCCAGCAATAAGAGGTAATTCGTGTCGTGTTGTATTTTCGGTCTACATGAAAACATTTCCGTTGCGGGTGAATTTCCCAGATGGATGAGGACGTATTTAGGTTGGATTTTGACAATATATAGTCGGAGACTAAAATGTAGTAGATTCGTTGAAGCACAGTGGATACTGACATATGGGTAGGCAATTATTCGTGCTCATCAGTCAACAAAAGTATATAGAAAGGAAACGCACGATATTTGCCAGTTGTTCTCATGGTAAAAAGAAAACACTTGTCAGGCCTCTGATGGACGATTAGTTAAAGTAGATTAACCAATATAGAAGCAACAGACTTCATGGTAGTCCCAGATACAACGCACGTTGAGAGGGATCCCTAAAATCAATGCGAGTGGGAACAATTTGTTCTCAGCCGGACAGTTTGACAGATACGTGAGATGTCAATTTGTAGTCAGATGCACTGACTACGGAAGGCCACGTTCGGTGATAGGAATACCAACGCTTATGTTCTTATTACTGCAAGCAAAGTCAAGTAGAAGACCAACGAAAAATGTCGGTCTTACTAAAACCAGAGAAAATAATTATTTTGTCAGTTTAATTTCATTTAGCATTTCTTACGATCTTAGTTCTAAAAGTCATTCTTTAAAGACATTCCAGCTTTCTCTAGTGATTGATCCTGAGCCTTATTGAGAAAGAAATACATTCCTTTATACACATAATAAAAGTGTAAGAGGCTTTTTTTGTCTGTTACCCAATGTCGTGAAAATTACTAAACAGATTTTAATAAAGCTTTTTTTGAAACTTTATACATAAGACTGCGAGAAGGTTATAGGCTTTGTCGTACATTGCCACGCCTACCAGTTTTTGACAAAAATGTATTTCGGAACGAAGTTACGGGCACGGGTTTATGTTACATTGGGTTGTGTAGGGTTGAATTCGTCATTGTAGGCTAGGCACCATAGCGGGTTCATTACCATTGTTAGGGTACCTCCTGGCTCGGAACTTAAAGCAATTCGTTCAAACACCTAATTTCCATACGGAACCTAAAATTGGTTAAAATTTGTTTTAAAAATCAACCTCCACTAAATTGTCGAACAATTCTGAATTAGTCAGGACCTGTCGCACAATGCTTAAGGCATTATGCAGTTACTGCGGTATAGCTGGAAATGAGCAAGCGGATGAGCTTGCGAGGATAGGCGGGGAATTGCAAGACGGAGGAGATGTGGATATAACCACCTCCTTGCATCATAAAAAGCGATATTAGGAATAAAATAAATAAGGAAGCCGACCGGAGGTAGGAGGGCCTCACCGGTCAAGCAGTATCTAAGGCACTTTGGCCTCAAACTAGGCAGGAACAGCTCAGGACACTGATCGGCATATTATCAGGGCACTGTCTTCTTAGAAAACATGCCAAAAGACTAGGGCTAGCAGACTCGGACACTTGCAGATTCTGCGATGACCTGCAAGCCGAAGAGGACATAACACATATACTGTGCGAATGTGGGGCAATATGTCGCAGTAGAAGGACATTTTTGGGCAGGTACTTCTTCCAACATTTAGGGGAGATTGACGATACCAACTTCAAGGGACTACTTGGGTTTTGCAGGGAAATTGGGGCTTTCTCAAGGGCAAGTGTTTAGGTGTTTTTCCATTGTAGGTCACTGCAATTGGTTCCCTCTAAGGATCGCGATGGGCCCTTATGGTGCCTAGTGCCGTATGAGACATTTCATACCCCTTTTTAACCTAACCTAACCTAACCTAAATTGTCGAAGAAGTACCTTCCTCTGCTTCCTTCTGTTTCGAGCAATAGCAATAGCGACTTCCTAGCGTACTTCCTCCGAAGGCAATGCTTAGGAGTATGTGTAGCACCATTCATAATTTTGAGCTGAGTTCTAACAATTGTGCAGATTTCTTTCGATCTAACTCAGGCCACAAAACCTTTGAGACAATCTACCCTTCTATATATGTGACCATCTTATAGGTCTGCCTTATTGAAGGTTCTCTCGAGAAGAATTCTCTTGGCCATGGCTACTGATGGTGGTATGTCCTCTACTGTTTAATTTTCTGAAAAATCTACTCCGTTTTTTGGGCAGAATGTTGATCTTTTTGTTACCGTCAATATCAGAGTGGCCAGGTACCCAACACGTCTGTGAGCAATGCTCTGTGATATTTGTTCCACCACTTGACTAGTTCGGATATTATAAGACCCCAGCACCTTTAGAAGGCAACATTTTCCTTTGATATCGATCGTATTTCAACTTATTTAGAAAATCATGGTTCAGTTCAACATAATCGTCCATCTGAGTCAGTTATTCGAAAAACCATGCATTAGTTAAGATTACGCGTACATAGAGACGCGCTGAGGTCGTAAAGTGTGCACCAAAGAAGTAGTTGCAGTTGAAGGAGTCGTCATTATGCACACAGCAATGTCCATCAACTTCATAGACGATTTTTCGAAAAGATCTTGGTTAACAAGCTTGCAAGGTCCTTTATGGGCGTCCTACATTGATCCTAATTCTCACCGTTCAGCAATGAGGCTAATTTTTGGTTAAACCTCAATAAGCTGAATTGTCGGATTTGGTGTGTGAAAAAATTCAAAATACTATCAGATATTTCCCACAGAGTTCCTTTTCTCTGTGATTTCTTTGCAGATGAAAATTCTACCCCACAACGCGCCCTACCCAAGAGCAATTCTCCCAGTTTCAAGTCTGAATGACTGCTGGTTTTCTTTCCAAATTAAAAAAAAAAAAAAATCGATAGAAGAAAAGAAAATCTTCCGACGGGCGGCAAAACTTACAAAAACTACCTTTCATCTCTATACCCATTATTCCAGTCTGTCTTGGTGAATTTATTATACGAAAAATCCAAATCCGTACCCTTGAAAGGAGGGAAATGGAAATTTTAAATAAAGAAAACTTGCCATGCCTTGTGGAGGTTTGTAAGTAGCGCCTTCGCCCCCGCACCCACTACTGGCTAATCAATAATTAAATCTTAACATAATACGGAATTTTGTCATTTCTCTCAACTTTCTTCATCTGCATGACATCGGTATATGGAGACAGCGACAGTGACAGTGTCTTAAATATGAAGTACGACGACGAACTCGACACCCTAATTGGGTAATAATGAAGCGCAGCGTACGAACATTCGGAATCCCGTTGACAAAATGAAATTAATTTAAAGTTACCCGGTAGATTGGTTTGGGTTGGGACAAATCTATGCAAAGCCGATTTAAAGTTCCCCCAAAGACGACAAGAAGCAGGATGCGGACAGAGAAGAAAAAAAAATTCAATAAAACAAAAAACCATTACCCAGTTGGTGTTAAAATTTCCATAATTCATGCCAGAGTCTTTCTGGCGCAGATACGACTGCTGAGGGGGCGACATTTCATGTGCATGTGTGCCTAGATTGGCTACAGAGATATGAGTGTAATATGCACCAACTTGCCTACACCCCTCGCGAGCATAAAGTGCATCGCACGCGCGGGACAGAAGACAGCCAGTGACAGAAAGAAATAACAGAATAGAAACTTCTATGTGCACGTGCGACTTCTATGCGTCTGTCAATTGACACTTATTTGACAGTGTTGCGTATGAAACGTGAATGTTTGGTGTTGATAAGGCTTACTTAACTATAATTCCCCGGTCCTCCCCAGGGCTACGGTAGTCACTTTGTTTAGAAAGAAAAACAGAGCACAAGCGCATACACTATCATGTATGTTGTATTTAAAGATGTATGGGTGGGTGGCAAAAGACATGCCGAGGACGAAGGAGGTGAAAAATGATTATAAAATAAAAAAAAAACAAAACATTAAGACACACAATGACAGCATACACATGGAGGAGTTCTTGCGTTAACGTTTTACTTGACGGCTGATACAGTATGTGAATGGAGTTCGTAATGAGGGTGATTCATCGTACACAAGGAATACCTTCCTTGGCACGTCATGATTTTCAGGGTTCTTTGCGTGCTGTTGTGGGTATCGTATGCGTATAGGTAAATCTGCTTGAAAAGTGTTAAATATTTTTTTTTTTATTCAGCCGAAGGCTTTCTCTTGATTTGCTTTTGATTTATTTGACATATTAAATGTCAGTCGTTGAATTTACAGTCGTTTCTACGAGAACATTTCTAATTAACTAAGTACTCAGGGCGGGGTATTGTTTTCAAATTAAACTTGGTACGAGTAGTGCCACCAGAATGATGGATCGCATTTGGATTTTATGCGTATTACAAAAAAATACCTTCGAAGCAATAAGTACTGCGTACACGTAGGCATGTTTAATGCTCGTGCCAATGACGTGCTCTGTCATTATTTTGACTCCATGAACAGTAAATATGTATAGGGATTTGAAGCTCCTGCGAAATAAACTCATCGGTATCTCTATATGCAAAAGCGGAACTAACGCCCTTATTGCGATTGTCGATCAGCGATTGTCACGACAATTGTCGATTGCGTCGATTGACTTTAGCTATTCGTACGCACAAAATTTGTTCACTTTCATGAGAAAGCATCGGCCAAACATTTGTAATCGACTACAAACGACTGTCAAATCGACAAAAAATATCAATCGCAATCGACAATCCCAGTTGTCGATCAACGATCAACTATCGACACTCACAATAGGGCCCTAAGGCTCAGCCATGATCGACAGGTTAAGATGTAGTAGCCAAAATCGCGATCAATTACATACCTAGCAACGAAAGAGTTGATTTTCTCCTCTCCAGAGGGAGAGGACTAGCTACTTGGTGAAGCATCGGGAAGAGTCGGAACGCTGGTGAGTAACGATGATTAGTGACCCGCTTGAAGATGCCTGAGAACAGTTTTTATTGTTCTTTGTTTAAGGAATCTTGAGAACAACTTAATAATAAATGCAGCAGTAAAACAATGAAAAGGCCGCCGGTTAGTTCATCTACCTTTACCGAAGATTGGGCACCTTGTCGGGGTGGGGCGGCTTAAGTAGGGAAACACGAAGCTAGACGAGAGAAGTGGCCAAAACTCCTCTGGTAAAGCTGAATGTAACCTGAAAACTAAGATCCAATCCTGGGTTGGACTACGGTGTCATCCGTACCGTGCCACGGTCAACCTGGCTGGGGGCCCAAAAATAGCTCAGTCGTTAACGGTGGGTCCAGATACCGGGCGCCCTCTGGTACTAAGTAGCCTTACACCCGTATAGGAGCTCTGCGGGTGCGGACCAACCTTTCTCGCTTTACTCGTGGGAATTATATGGACCAAGTAAATGAGAAAAAAAAAAAAAAACAAAAAACAAACAAACATAATCACGGAGTCAGATGAAGAAGCTCTACTCCGATCGCCTGTGTCACATACAGAGATGGAGACTGATGACACTATCTCATCTCCAGCACAGCCTCCAACTAGCGCACCCACATTGATGGAGACGCATGACGCTCAGGTTAGCAACTTACCAAGAGATGCGGTATCGAAGAGGCAAAAAGAATTAGAAGAAAACAAAAAAACTGAGAGATTCTTCTATTTTACCGGAGCCCAAAGAAGACGAATTGGAGCCCGGATCAGGGATGGCATGACACCGGAGGAAGCTAGGAGAAACATGCGCGAAGAAATCATGCTTGAAAGAGCACAGAGTCAAGTTGCAGATAACGACAAACCCTCTACCTCCAAAAGGTGTCGATCAGCCGACAATTCCCCGAGGAATCAAAATCCTAAAAAACATAGACCACATCCAGGGCCACAGAAACGCACAGATGATGGCAGGACAAAGATAGATCCCAAAAAAACAAGGTGCACCGAGGCAAGTTGGAAAAGACACCTCTCATACGAGTAAACCTCGCTCAGGTTCCAATAAAGGACCAAGAGAGGAAAAAAGTAGGAGCAGGAATCCGAACGAACCTTTGGTCAGCCATGCAACAGCAGGACCTTCAACATCAGGGCCGTCCTATAAAGGCGCATTAACCCAATGCAAGGTTGCCATTATGCACGAAATGCATCCAGAAGAATCCCTCTCTGAGCAACAAATTCAGCAAGTGAAGAGATGCCTTCTGACTGAGCCGCAACAATTGTCCCCATAAAAAAACTGATTTTGGAAAAAAAGGTTGCAAAATTAGGCGCCATAGCCTATAAGTCCTATAACCTTCTCACAATCTTAAGAAACATTTTAAAACAAGTTTCATTGAAATCTGTCCAGTCGTTTTTATGCTTATAGATAACATACACAAAAACCCTGTATACAGATATGGTTTGAATTTTGACGCTGGTCTAAGTTTTATACACCATCTTGATCTAGACCATGTATCTTCGAAAACTTAAGAAAAAGCGTTGCCAAAAAATCCGCACCTATTTTTCTGTACTAAAAGAGACGCCCTCTTCGATTTTCTCTCGAGCTTAATATTGCAAAGTATCCTCGACATATACGATAATTGTCCAGGGAATAAGTTTTAAGGTAAGGTTAGGGGACCAATGTGTCTTCCTTTTAATTAGTTTCTCTTGATTTGGCCTAAATTTGGGATTTGCGGAATCTAAAACTTTTATGTATGTAGTTTCAGAAATATCGAATTTCGTACTCACAGACTAAAGAAAGTTCTTCTCATGGCGAGGTTTATGGACATCGCATAAAAATGGTATTAAAAAAATGATAGGCAAAATTGCCGCATCCCTAAACGAGTACAACGTGACGGAATTTGTTTTTGACGTATTTCTCGCTCACGTTACTGAGCCCCAGCATATCGCAGAAATGGGGACAAATCAAAGAGTTCTATTTGCTTCCCAAAAATGTAACACAATCTTAGCTGATGCCATGACAGATAATTTTTTGTCAACAATAGCAAGCTTTCGATAAAGACGACTGCAACTTCATCGTGAAGATCGTGCAAATGGAAATATTGGGAATAATGTTAGGACCCTTCAAATGCCACGTATAGCTGAATTATTAACTTATAGACAGTCAGCATCCCGGAAAAAACAATGGAATGGGACAGATAAAAAGATGACAAAAAAAAATTTAAAGTCTGATAAATCTGACAGTCATTCCTGATACGGATTTGTCTTTCACAGAAATAAAGAGTTTCGAAACTGATAGACATCGAGACACAGAAAAGGAAGTGGTAATACCCTAGGTTAGGTTAGACGCAGGGTTGTAAGGAGAACCGTCAAAAGACACTAGCAACCTTAGTGGGCCCATCGCGAACCATTATTTTGATAGGTGGGAAAACCTTTACACTTTTTCTAAAGCATTTTATTTCCTTACAGTATTTAAATATCTTCGCTTGGTCGTCAATCCCTATCTTATCTGTGCAATACTCTAACTTTATGCAGAAATATACCTGAAAGAAATTCGCCATCAACAATCAACATATGGAAGAAGACTAGGAAAGGAGCCTATAACTATGTTCAGATCCTTAGCTCTAAAATTGTTGAAAGTATAACGATTGGAGCAGATTTCCTTTAATCTTAAAATAGCGTCTTGCTTTTACCAGATTCTCAGATAGCGAATCAGAGTAGACGTTGTTAGGAACTTTGGAAAGTTGAAATGTAAATCTATTCCAATTCCATGTTCTTCCACCTTTTTAGGTACAAAAGCCAATACCACACCTTTTCCTATACTCGATATTCAATCTTTTCACTGTCATTTCTTAATTGGTTGAAAAAAGTTACTAAACACCGACTGAAACATAAAGTAAGCCATTCGTCATTTATCACAAACGCTAGGAGATTTCCATTGTTGCTCTTTTCATTGATGAAACACGTCAAGACTTTATTTAATTGCTAACAGTTATTTTGTGTGCATAAAATATTTAAAAACTAAAAAAATTGCGTGTGAAAAAACATTAACCTAGAGACAACATCATTGTCGTTGTCTAGACACCGATTCACATAAATTCTTTATTTATCGATTCACTGTTTCCATCACTATAAACCAAACTCCATAATTTGATTCGTAAATACCAATCAATGCCTAGGGCCAAAAAAATTAGTTCCATTCCTATCGAATCGACTGATGAAATCGAAAGTGGAACTACGTATATACCACCGTGCGTCGTCGTCGTTGTCGTCACCATATCCACGGAAGAACAAAAGAAACCCGAAAAAAATAAACAAACTTCAAAGGAGGATGAATTCAGAAAAACAAAGAAAAAAATTGTTTACTGAAATCGAAACTTAAGGTCCTTCCCCCAACCACAATTTCAGTCGTCTACATGGTGGCAATTTCCAAGGTATCCAATATGCAATCAACTTATCAAGTCTTCAAGCTTTACCCTTCGAGAATACAAATTAGCCAATATCTGTCCGATTGAACGAGCCCGTACGAGTATAGCATAAATGCAGAGGGCACCCTGGATGGAAGGGCACACACTACACACACTCATTCAACGAAGGCACTGGGCTAGTAGAGGAGGCTGATAGTATAGCCTTGAGACGATGGACACGATATTTATATGCATCGGTCTTCAGCCATATGATAAAATCGAGCAAGCGAAGAGGACGTCCCGATAAATAAACAATTCACTCTCTCTGAAAATCGTGAGGGACGACTTGCAGAATAAAACTTTGCACAGACACGTCTTTGTGGTCTAATGAGGTGGGAAACAAGAATGAAAAACGTGTTGTTTAGTTGCGCGTCGAAGGTGGTAGATATTAATTTTTCTTTTGTTTTTATTAGAATATATTAGGGGTTTTGAAGTTTACCGAGTTGTCGAAATGACTATATTGCTAGGCTTGGAAAAGTTGAAAAGATTAAGTGGATCCCCCACGTATCCACTTAATCTTTTCATCTACAGGTTTCTCTGTGAAGGCAAATAAAATACGCACCCAAGACGGCTTAGCTTTTCACCTACAAGGGCTCTTTGGAGGGGGCTTGTCTTTAAATAGCTGAAATGTTTGAAACATTTTGGACTGGTACAGTCATTTCAATATTTCTAGATAACCCCCCTTGGGAGGGGCACCAAAAGAATCAGATTCGTGACGGATTTAGGCACTTCCCTAAAAAGAAGATAACGCAAAATCTGCATCGTATATGATTGACATTATTTGGTTGGAATGAGGCTTGTCTAATGTAACCCCTTTCAGAGGGGGTCGATTATAATGTCTTTCTAAAAACGAGAAAGTTATAGGCTTCCAAGTTCAACAATGCTTACCTACCGTCAAAATAATTGAATCCATAAGTGCTTCAGAGTCTGTAGAAGGACCCCTTTTATGGGAGAAACCGACTTTTAGGGTAGATGCACATAAAACATATTCTCAAGTTTTTCAGCCTTTATCTTAGACTTTAGATCTTAGAAATTCAGGATGCAAATTAAATAGAGATATCTTAAATATATTTCAAGAATACGTAGACCTCATACGAATAGTATGTTTCGCTATAAACTTAGAAGAAATGACAATCTGGCATAAAATATACGTAAAGTTTTTCACGGTAAAATATGATGAAATTCAGAAAGTCTTCTAATTTTCAGCTTGCTTACCTAAACTTGACTAAAACTTATCTAATATGGGATCAGTGTTCCATTAATCTCTTAGTTCTTGAGTTTTGTACCTACTTATTCTAAAATTTAGATCGTCGTCAATAAGACAATTAGATTCTGAGGAAGCAGTTGACGCAGAGGGCTCAAAAGCGTTTGTTTGTATAAACAGAATTACATTATGAGATCAGATCCGACGCAAAACGTTTGCTTAAAATATTCAGCAAATACTTTTAATCTTATTTAAATACTATAGCTGTACCAGCCCGGCTTTGCCTGTGCACAGGAATTGTATTGCTAAGGTCTTAGATAATAATGTTCTTTCGTAAAATGCAAGAAAAGAGAATAAATGGATTTGTTGGAGTTTTCTTTCTGCCTAAACCTGAAATACAGCAATACGAAAAAAACAAAAAAAGAATCATGATAATTCGCTCAGCGGTTTTCGAGATATAGCGTCATCAAGTTTCACCCCATTGGAGTTGTTTTTTGTATACAATTTTGAACGTTTTTTTTTGCATGGGAGGTGCCACGCCCCTTTGTCCGATTTTGACCATTCTTCAAAGAAGCACTCTAATACCTAAGATTATCTGTAAGTTTGAGCTCAATCGAATTGGTGGTTTTCGAGATATACGACTTTAAATGTTTTTTTTTTTTTGCATGGGATGTGCCACGCCCCTTTGTCCAATTTTTTTACATATAAACCTTCTACAAAAGAATACCTTTCCAGAAAAAAAAGAATCACAAATTCGGTGCAGCCAAACTCAAGATATAAACGGACAAACATATTTTAAACTCATTTTTATATATATAGATTTAAGAAAAAAAAATTTAAACCATTATCGTGGGTTTAGAAAATGTTTCTCTTTTTTTGAAAAATTTGAGCAAACATTTTGATTTCTAGTCAGCTATAAATACCCATGATTGCAGTTGGAAAACCGCCGATATATTGAATAACCTTAGTGAAATTCATTTCTTCAAACTTTCCATGGGTTATAAATTTCAGATAAAATTCTCCCCAAAAAAAAACCTTACGCATCTGAAGTATATCCCTCGAATGGACCTAAAATTTAGTTGCTAATTTATATTTAAAAACTCAACCTCCCCAAAGATGTCATTTAATTTTCTCCTTCATCTTTTTACCTTCCTTTCGTTGACATTGCTTCATTCAAACACAAAATGTCACTCACAGGGCTAACCACGTAAACTTTCGATTCATCCTTGGTATGGCTTAGAGAGAGCCCAACAAAACCGCATCACGACAACAGAAAATTTCTAAATTTTCGAGTGTCAGCTATATTCGAGGGTAAATCGCAAAATTCCAAGGGATAAAAAGGAGCATCCCCAAAAAAAATGAAAAACAACAACAAAATAAACAGTTTACACAATTAATTTTGGTTTTATGTTTATCAGCTTACACCAGGCCCCTCTGAAGTACATACATACAATTGCGCTGTTGGCGAAATCAACTCGGCTGAAAGTTTTTTTTTTGTTGTTTTGTTTCTGAGTGACGACGACGAAAATATAAAGATATACTCGAACACTCGTACACACCGGTGAGGTTTTGATGGGCGGTTCGGTGGTATGAAATGGAATAGCTGCTGAATTTGCCATATTCCCATGTATACTTTTTTTAGTCCTTTTTAGCCGAAACGGCGGAAAAGGAAGAAAGAATTCTATTACTTTTTGGGGATTATCCATTCTGAATGAAGATGGGGTAATTTAAAAAAAAAAAGAAAGGAAAGAGTGAAACCAAAGTAGGTACTGTTGAAAAAAGTTTTACTGCCCGCATTTGGAGGTGTCCTGTGCAGCTTATTACCTTGTTTTGAATTTGGAGCATGGGCAAATTACGAAACTGTTTCAGTATACCGTAGTCAACACGTTAGAAATATTGACGACAAATACGATTTGCTTGTGTGGAAGGGAAAGTTGGTCATTGTTTTTTTTTTGTCATTATACTGTTTGTTGAAAAAATAAGAACTCACACAAATAAATGGTTAAAGGAAGCAAGGAGTGGGTACCATGTTGCCCAATTAACTATATTATAGGTATAGGTACATAGGGCTTAGAGGAAAAATGTGAATTGAAATATCCACTATGAAAACAAATGTTTAGAAAATGAGTGATAGCTGCTATAAATGTTGGCCGGCGTTTTTCAATGCAAAAAGTTTTGAAAATTTTACAAAAATGTTGCAAAATTTTATTAAAAATGTCCTTGAAAATGGAACACATTTCAGAGACAGATACATTTAAGTGTTTCCAAAAATACTGAATTTTTATGTATCAAAAACAAGAATTGGAAAGAATATGAAAAATTGCATAAAAGAATCTTGTGAACGAACGTTCCAAAATGTGTCCAAATCTTTTATTAATTATTCATGAAAACTGACCATTGGCCACATACTGAAATATTTCGTAATAAAAACTGGCAATCAGTAAAATTGGGTTAATGTTGCAGGATTCTGACGATAATTGATTAAAAATCTTTAGAAAATTCCCAAAGTACCATTCCGAATGAAGTCGAATTGAGCCAAAATGAGATTCAAATAAATAACTAGCTATCCATTCGTCTCAAAATGAAGTTAAAATTGGTCTTTTCACCTACACGGGGCATGCTGTTCCAACGTATAGATCGCTTGTTTAGAACAGCCTCGAACAATGTGGCGAAATACTGGTCATAGAAAAATATTTTGGAAATTCTGACAAATACAGCTAAAAATGCGCTAAATTGTCCAAAATGCATTTTCTTTTTGTCGGGTTAGGAGCACTCAGACGCAACAGGTACACCAGGAAGCATATCTCCAGTATTACCCATTGTACTGGATTATTTTCGACTTTCGGAGGAGAAAGCCAAGAATGCACTTCAGCGATGAGGAGCGTAAACATTTGCCACCTGATCCGAGCAACGGCAGGACAATAACAAAAGGAAATTATCCTTAGCAAAAGCAAAGGAAATTATCTTTAGCAAAAGCAGTGTCCCGTAAAAACGCCGATCAGTTGCCTACAGTATTTTCTGCTGAGAGACAACATGAATGACGCAAAGTTCTTACTAACTTGCAGGAGCATGCGTTTAGTCTGTTGCACACATCCTGGAGAGCCTTGCCATAAACAATTGTGTTCGTTAGAAACGCAATCTGCCTTGACCGAGGGTGCAGGAAGATCCAGCGCACGTTCTTGCTTAGAAATTTCATCAGATATCTCATTTCCCGCAATACCAGTGCGACCTGAGACCCACACAAGAGTCAATGAGTTCAGCCTTGCGACCGGCTTCAAAGAGTTCTTGCATTCCCGAACTATTTTGGAACGTGTTGAACAAGGCCTTAAGCGTAGCTTGACCCTGCCACCTATTTTTATCAATATATTCGACAGCCATTAGGATAGCATAGATCTCTGCTTGAAAAACAGATGCAGGCTTGCCTAACGAGTAGTAAAGTCTAGTGTTGTCGATTTCCACGAAAACACCGCACCTTGACTAGTTTTGGAGCTATTTGTGAAAATTCGACTACATCCCAAACCAGACTCTGGCCGAAGTCAGTCCTGAATGCAAGAAAAGTTGACTCGAAATTTGCACAACAGCTGAAGTTCCGGTATCACTGCATCAGACGGCATATTCATGGAAATATAAGGTCGTAGGATAACTGTCGCGCAAGCTCATCGAAACTCGTCACACTCTGGCTGAAGTCAGTCCTGAATGCAAGAAAAGTTGACTCGAAATTTGCACAACAGCTGCAGTTCCAGTATCACTGCATCAGACGGCACATCCATTGAACTGTAGGGTCATAGGTCGCACCCACCACCCCGAACGCACGAGTCGGATAGTGAGCCGCAGGAGTTTTCAAAAGCGAGCTCTTGGCTCGGACCTGTACGAATCTCGTTTTTTGTATGTTCGTTTGGGCCTTTAGAATTATTACCCCGAACGCTGTCGAAAAGACCACTGGTGGATGTTCACTTTCGCGAGTACCACCTGGAGTAATATCATCCATTGATTTGTCCGACATACCTTTTTTTGACAGGTTTTTCATCAAAGTCAAGATGTGGATTTTAGTCGCCTTTTACGACAAGCATGCCTACATGCATCGGATATATTCTAACCACTACCCAAAGGGGCATTTAAAACAACTTTCAAACCATTTCTAAAAATTATAAAAAATTTAAATAAATCGAAAAGATATTGTGGCAAGATTTTGAACTTCAAAAAATTTGTAAAAAAAATATTTAAAAATTTACACATTTTGCAGTAGAAAAGTGTTGAAGTAGACATGTATTCCAAGGCGCATACCACTAAAAAACTGTGGGCATAAAAATGATTTCAAAATCCTCAAATGTTGATACGACGAAACAAGTAATCAAAAAGAGTAAAATGTTTGTACAATTTGGAACTGTATTTGGAACTGTACCGGCGAACCTATCTTATGAAAATACTGGTACCACAGTTGTCACAGTGAATTCTGTCTGCGAAAAACGGTCGTTTTTCCTTCAGAATTCTGGCACTTTTGTAAATCCATTTTGGGTACTTTTCAAAACATGTATAAAGAGTTTTGGAAAAAATTTTGGGCGAGAGTTTCTACCAGTTCCGAATTTGTCTCGGGAATCGTATGGTAAAATCGGAAAAACTCGACTACTGGTCGAAATGATTTATGACACTAATTTATATAAGCTTGTCTAGTGGTTAGACGATTTCTATATGGCGCATATTTGACTACTATTTCTAACTGACATATATTTGACTACTATTGACCCAACGATTCGTAAAAAAGTCAGACAAAAGTGTGGGTCTGCAACTAGAATGTCAAGGACGACATCTAATGACCATAACCATTACTTCAGCTTATTGTTTTGCAATTATATTCAGATGAGAATAACGTGGGCTAAGTCTGAAGGTTATGAATTATTGTTTGAGAAAATAACATTAACAACAACTCTTAGACACAGTCACTTTTGTAGAAATGATAGCTATTTCGAACTACCCCACTAATTCATCATCGGACTCCTTTTTTAAGTGATTTTTTTGTTTGAATAGTTTTGAATTCTGACAGTCAACAGTCTGACAGTCACTCAGTAAGTCTGAAGGCGCCCACATCCTTACCATTCAGGGCTGTGTCCAAAAAGTTAACTATGCTCTTAGCTCGGTCCAGTTTTTGAATGCTCTCATTTTACAACCATGACCTGCTCCCATTTGAAAACATTTTCACAAGCTTCCCTCCATCGTGTGATGACAAAGTTTCCGTTTAAACACTCCCCCGTATTATCCTTTCTTGATGATAACTTAAAAAAAAATATTCCTTGGAAGACATTTTCTCTCTACTCTCTTATCTTATGTCCTGTTTCCTATGATCTACTTGAAGTTGATTTCAACTTTGTTAAATTTTCTACAACTCTTGTCAACAAAACTATAAAACAAGCATCCGGTCGATCCCTGTTACTTGTCACTATAGTACCATCAGGCCATATCAAAACTAATTTAAAACAATTTTCAGGCTTTGACATTCCGGAAAGCGAAACACAAAATACCTCATTCTCCCTTTTTTTTTTTTATTTGCTTTGGAAAACTTTTGCACACACAAATTGCCTCCGAAAATTCCACTCCAGTAGCAAAGATTAACTCAGAGGACATTCAGCCTCCCGGAAAAAGGACAAAAACTATTTAAGCCACATAAAAAAAAAACTT
The DNA here is from genome assembly GCA_949372485.1 of Cheilosia soror. Lineage (NCBI taxonomy): Eukaryota > Metazoa > Arthropoda > Insecta > Diptera > Syrphidae > Cheilosia > Cheilosia soror. The sequence goes on from OX443563.1 coordinate 88,341,181, forward strand.
TTCCCACAAAATAGCAAATCAAAGGCCTCAAGGGCAAAGCGGAAAGTGTTAGCACGTGAAGGCATTTAACACAGAGTCGGATGGGGTGAGGGGGGCGGATGGAAATTATAAACCAACTTTAACCTTCTTCAGTATATAAAGCCTATAAGGTTATTGTTTTCCTCCTGGTGCCGGCAATCTTAATCGGGCAGTTTTATTTAAATAATTTAATTGTGAGGGGCCAAAAAGGGTCACCCATACATGTCCCAGGATATTCATAATCTCAGCGTTGCCTTTCACGGTGAACCATAGACGACAAAGACTAATGAAAAATTTACGTAAATTTGATGGCTATTGTGATTGCGATTGTTATTGCTCACTGGCAGGTGAATGGTGGTATAGCCTTTGACTTTAGAATATCCGTTCAAACTCATTTATTATGACAGGAATACCCATGCTGGCGGTTACATAATTAATTCGCATCTAATTCCGCAGAGGGGAGACCGCATAAAACAGTTTTTTTTTTTTTTTTTTGTTCGGCTGTCGCAATTAACCCAAAATGGTTAACTCTGCTTCCTGTCTAACCCCCATCAAATGACAGACGGTATCAATCGCAAAATGATGTTTGAAAATTCTCTTTGGATTTTCCGAAGCGAAACGCAACACCATAGCGAGCAATCCGCCCCGTCACGTCAACGCAATTTAATTTTTCGTTGAAAAGGGGGTTGGTCGTCAGCCCTTGCGATGTGACAGAAGCCGCTGTGCCGGTGACCTGACCTGGATATGGTTGAGGCGGGACATTTTTGGGAAACATTTCCCGATAAACCAGGTGGTGGGAAATGCCGCCGCCGTGGTGATGTATGAAATTAAATTGATTTTCAAAGTTTTGCTCTCTTTGGCAGTAGAAATGCTTTTCGAAGGGGGTGGTTGTGGTCTTGTCGTTGGTTGTGATAGTCACTATCGGTTAAGGGTTAGTTAAATGACGAGGCAATTAAACGCATATGATGGGCTGTTGAATACAGAAATATACTTCAGCTATGAAATCAATTAGATGCTTTGTTTGTTTGTTTGTTTGCTTGTGGGGAAGGATCAGTGCTTGCCATGAGAGGAGCCGGGTTTGAAGGATTTCCGTTTGTTTGCGATTGATTTGAGGACTCCTTGTTGGATGTTTGTCTCGAACAATCAAATAGATTGAGTGTTTTTGTTGAACTTTTATTTTTTTGATGGCGTTTACATGGTTGCTAAATAATGCCAAAGAAATCTTGTCTATGTAGACTCGCCCGCTCATAAATTTGCTGGGATATTGGTGCTAGTTGGTCAGTTGGTGGTCAGTTGCCCACGTGACAAGCTTTCACCGCTTTAGAGGTTGTAGCGTCGAATACATGAGATTTAAGTGAGCGGCTGAGCTGTCTGTTTTAACCGACAATCAGGCTGGATGGCTTTACGTATAGTTGTCATTTCGGCTTGAGAGACACAACCAAGCTTGAGAAGGCAAAAAGCATTTGAACAAGTCACCCGTATAAGTTGATAGTGCTCTGTCGTGAAGAATATTCCTATTCGATTGGTAGTTTATAGGTGAAGCCTTCTTCGAAGTTAATTTTCGTAGGCAGATCGTCAGTGGTTTTGGGAGAAGACTGTGTCGGGAGAAGAAAGACCCGTCTAATGGTCTCCTGCCTAACTGCATGGTATAGCATATTCTTAAGATGTCTAGAGGCAGAAAATTAAGCATGATTTGTATAATAAGGCCTTTAGAGAGGCTCTAGATGTAACGACAACGAACAATTGCTAATCGAAAAATGTCGAAATATCGACCAAGGATAGATGTAGTTTTTTGATTGACAATAATTGACAATCACAAATGAACCCCGAGTCTTTTACAAAGCCCTTTATTTGAAGCTTCTGTTCGAGGTAGGTATAATGCCAAAACGTTATATTGGATTAGAGACCGCATTTGAAACAGACCGCCCTTTTCACGAAGTACAAAGTCATAGAAGCTTTCTATTTAGTAACAGTTCCAGATATTTGGCGTTGAAGTAGAGTTCCGTTCAGCTTGGAAGGTATATTGATGTCACTATTGAATAGAACAAGCTCCGTTTTTCTAGAGTTGACGCTAAAACCACAACTATTGGTCCAGGAAACTATTTTGCGGATAGCAAATCGCAGAATAGTAGAAAATCTTTGAGGACAAGATGGCTGGTTCATATACAGAGCGTGTTAACTCATCTCTAGATGGAAAATGCGCGAGAAGACAATATACATATATTGCGCGTCTTTCAACGACGTCAAACCTGTGCAGAGGATGCGGTGATGAGGAGGTGCATGAGGACACCCTACACTTTCCTTGCCACTGCCCAGCGCTCTGCCACGTAAGAAATACAATCCTTGGTAGCCACTTTTTAGAGGAATTAGAAAAACCTCCGACAGGTCCATTAATGACCAACTTAAATGTAAGTACATCGGGCTGGTTTACCAATCCGTAGGTTTTTCATAAACCCCTAGGGCATCACAACGGATCTGCTTTCATCTAAGTGTAGCACGTAGAGGTTACACCTGTCTTTCCAACCCACTAACCTAACCTAACCAACTGAAGGAAGGCAACTAGCCATGGACAGTGCTAGCTGGGGAACCATGTTAATTGAGCCTCAGTTTCGATCCGCAGTTTAGCGCCACCAAGGTCTGGTAATTGATCATGAAGAGTCACGCTTAAACTACGATACCAAATTATCAAGATTTACTTTGAAAATCAGTCTTCGATTGGCTAACTTAAAAACCATATTCGAATATGGATGATAATAATTCGGGACATCGGGTGAGATGTGGTTTCTATAAGATGGCGTTACGTGTCATATGGCCACTGCGAGCAAAGACTTACTAAGACGTAAGACCCAAAGCTATTTTGAGGAATGCTTGTTTCAATTTTCCTCCAAGGTTGTGCGATCCGACTGTTTTTAATTATTTCCTGTAGGACAACCACTGATATCTTAAAGGCCACATTGCTAGTACCTATTATTAATCTTATACATATATAAAACAGTTTGTCCTGTCTGGTTGGCTATTGGTGATCAGCGCCCAACCGAAGCGGTGAGAACTAGGAAGCTGACATTTTGCAAAAAAAATTCCTTTAATGACCAAAGTCAGGAATAAGAAGCAATTTGGGGAAATTTAAACTCCAAATGGGGAAAATGGAGGTAAAATGTTGTATGGTAAAATTCTTAACTTTTAATTGATTGATTTCAAACTCGGTTACAGTAGTCTATAAGAAATTAAAAAAAAGGTGACAGCTGACGGTTCGGGGTTAGTAAAAATCGAGCGCTATAAGAAAGAACAACGCATTTTTATTGTTGATCAATACATAAAAATAATGAAGGTTTGTCAGCTGCAGTCGCAATTTTCGAACAAAATGTGGGCATCAAAGTGATTTAAAACCATCAACTGTGAAGAGAATAATTGAAAATTCAGGGAGACTGCATCAATTAATGATCTTAAATACTGTGGGTGTCCTGTCACAAACACAAGTCGTTCAACAAAACAAAATCAAAGAAGTTCGCGAGAGTATTGCTGACAGTCCAGGAACATCAATTCGGCACCGTTGTCAAGAATTGGACATTTCGAGAAGCTCCCTACATCGAATTCTCACGAAAGACTTGGAACTTCATGCAAAGTTCAATTGTCTCAAGAACTGAAGACTATCTACTGACCAGTGACCATGCAGCGCGAAGACAGTTCGTTGAATTGATTTTGGAACAACAACAAGTGGATGCTGATTTTTCGAACAAAATCATCTTCAGTGATGAAGCTCATTTTCATCTTGATGGCTTTATCGTCAAATTTGTCGCCTTTGGGGTTCAGAAAACCCGCAAGTAATTCTTGAGAAACAAACGCATCCACAACGCGTGACTGTTTGGTGCGGCTTTTGGCATTATCGGACCATTCTTCTTTGAAAATGTGGCTGGGCAGGCTGTAACAATTAATGGTGTCCGTTATTGTGACATGATAACCCAGTTTTTAGTGTCTAAATTGCAAGATATGGATGTGACCAACATGTGCTGGGTGATCACAGAATCCGTCGTATTCGGAATTTTGCTACGAATCCCGAAAGAACTATCACCGAATCCATTGTAGTGGACATTTTTGATACGAATTAAATTCGTACGACGGATTCTGTGATCACCCAGGTGGTTTCAACAAGACGGTGCCACATACCATACAGCCAGAGAAACAATTCAATTAAGGAGATGCGACCAACTACCTACGAACGAACGAATATTCGCGAGTTTTTACAGTCCGTTCACATGAATACTTGTGGCAGTTCGCGAATTTAAGCCATCAGTTTCTATTAGCAATTTCTAATTTGATAGGTTAAATCGATGGTTCGAACGAATGTTTTATTCGCTAGTTTGTGGAACGTGATTTGATCATGTGGATTACGAATAAACTTTGACAATTCGGGCCAAGGGTGTTTTTTTTTCGCGGCAAAAAGATAAAATTGGGAAGTGTATTAATGAAATCCAGCCACATTTATGCGAAACGGTCATAGAAAATTTTACTGGTAGGTTCCACATTTCACTTTCACTCGAAATGAAATCGGAAATGAATTTTTGTGCTCTACATTTCACTGTATTCGATTTCGATTTCAAAATTTTCGGAATTGAGACAACGTGAAATTGTGATTTCGAAAAAATTTCGGAGTTTCCGAATCGCTCGAAATGCACAACACTGAAAAAGAATTTACTCGATTTGCAATTTCGATTTCACTCAGCTGTTACTAAAAAAGTACGTACTTTCCAGCGGCCATTTATCCGATGTGCCTCATACATAACCCCAATTTTTATACTCTATGAATTAATAAAAAATTTAACATTTTTGTCTGACAAAAAACTGCTTTTACTACAACTTCTGTTGATCGTACGGAAAAAAGTTACTTAACATAATTTTTAGGAAATTTCTCAAGGATACAAATTTCATAAAAAAAATTTTGAGAAAAAATCATTTTAAATAAAAAAAATTAACAACAAATTTTAAAAAATTTGTGTTTAAGGAGACATAAATTTTTTGTAGGTGCGCAGATGTTCCCGAAGTGCTTAAGACTTTTATGCGCTACTAGATTCTCTCTTCAAAATGTACAAATCATTTCTTATAAAGGGTTTTCCAAAAATAGGTGTTATTTTGGTATTCAAAGAAAAATGGCATTTTTTGAGATAAATGATCGGATGTTTATTTCATAATAAAGGGGAAGGTTTGCCGTTAATAATGAAAAACAACATCAGCTAAATGGCCACCACGAGCACGCTTACAGGACCATATCCTTTTCATGAAATTTTCCATAACCAAATCGCAAAGTGGCTGCCCTATGTCCTCGATAGCCTCACGAATTTTATCTTTGAGGTCTTGAATCGACTCTGGGCTGTTGGCAACGTTGTTGATGATCGGCCGGCTTGAGTTCTTGTGTTAACTGAAGACCAGTCTTTATGCAAAATACGGTGTAATGACGTTTGTGGAATGCCCAATTCCAAAGAACGACGAGGAATGGACAAACCTGGGTTTTTTTCAACACGCGTTGGGCTACAGCAGCAATATTCTCAGTTGTTCTTGAGCGACGTGCACGGGTTTTATTCTTTACATCACTAACTTGTCCCAACAGCTCGAATTTTTCCACCAATTTCTGTATTGCGGTCCGACAAGGTGCTTCACGACGAACAAAAAATGCTTTAGTTTTGCGAACTGTGACTGCAAGATTTGCACAATTTTTGTAGTGAATTTTAATAATTTCAATGAGTTATTGAAGCGTGCATCGTTCCATTTTTATTAATGGCGTAGTTTCAACTTGTCAAATGTCAAAGAATAAAAGCTTCAAAAATGACAGCTACCGAAATAGCTGGCCATTCACAATAACACATCTCATTGGAAAACCCTTTACCTATAACAGTTTAGAAGTTTATAGCGTTTTAAGTGGTAACTTTTCCAAATTAGAGGTCATCCACTTTGATGGGCTATATCTGTAAATGGGGTGAGAAAGGAACCCCCTCCCCCCTGCAATACAATTTTTTGTTCGGCGGAACTTCAGGAATCACTCCTTAAAATACTGCTTAACTGGGACACGGTAGCATTTACCAAGCTAATTAAAAAGGTCCACCTCACCAAATTCTGTTGCATTCGTGGTACTCAACATACATACAGGTCTTCAAAAGTCACAAATACCGTAACTGACTTACTTCTTAGTAAAACTACAATTTTCTTTTTAAACATTGAACCGTCTTAAGCTAAGAAGTTGGCGTACATTTAGATCTCTTTACTTTTCGTGGCTGAAAGATATTGTTTTCGTACAAAATTTCGAACTCGAGTTTTTGATCAATTCTGATAGTACGATGTGATAGGGGAACTCAAAAAAGTCGGTCTCGCAATTCTGTCCGTCCGTATGTCTGTATGTCCCATAGCTGGGAAATCTAAACGCTTGGACGTATTTTTTTCAAACTTCGTATTTAGAGTTTGGGGGCTATGTTTTTGGTGTAATACAAATGTCATGTACCTACAATAAAAATAAAATAAAAATAACAGCATTGTTTATTTACCATCCCTGGTTTCCAGCCTTAAGTTTGTGGTTATGCTGTCTACAGGTATGTAGGATGTACAAGTTCGTGTTAGAGATTATACAGGCCAACACAGATAGTTAATCATATTCCTATAGCATTAAGAAAGCTTAGCTTTAAGAGAACTTTCTCACGATAGATACATACCATTGGAAGTTTGTCAAAATAACGTGAAAGGTACCAACCACTGTGCCCACTACGCGCATGAGAACTAAGCGGCTTAAAAATTAGCTCATATATATTAATTTGGAGCAAACTGCTATATTTACAACACACATCTTAGCTATTATCTTTTTAAAATACGCCACATAAGAGGGGACTTACTTAAAAATTCAAATATTCTATTGACTCACCGAAATATCATGCAAGGTTATCTGAAATCAGAAAAATAATAATTCTTGTCAGTAAAATAGAATAAAATAAAATATGCGCATTAAAATAAAAAAAAAAATAAATACGTCGCTTAGGATCAATGGATCAGGCGTGAAAGTTACCAGTTGCGTATAATTTACATTCCGCAGGCAAAGCATCAATATTCGGATGAGTTATGACACAATTACGAGAACTGAAGCACAAAATTTATTTCCAACCGAAGAAGGTGTAAATCGAGGAGTTTCAACAACGCCAGCAAACTGCAATGACTAACAAAGTTACGCTGATTTTTTTTTATCACGCTTTCTTCAATTGCATTTAGCATATTATTACTTTATATACCTACTCGGGCATTTTGCAAGGAAAGTATAATATTGCAACCACTGAACGATAATAATGAGATCATCATTTCAATACTCTTGCAATGTTCTACATTTGTTCGTTTTTATCACTTAGATAACTAGAAATACAAACGTTCCATTGTTGTGGAGTCAGTGAGGGTATATTTATAAAAGTATGACAAGGCACAAGGTACTGTTCTAGAAGAGTAACATTGTGGGCATTCACATATATTTCCCTGGGGGTGTACCCTCGAATGATTCAAATTCAATTAATACGAGTATATGAGGGCAGAACATACCCCTAATGAAAATAGAAACCAACAGTTGGCGCCTTGCATTGCTTTGGGTCTATATATTTGAAATCCCAGATCGTTCAAATCAGTTGAATAGACGGTAATTAATAGTCATCGCCGTTGCTTATGAAACCAGAATAGCAGCACACACACCTCTTTATGCATCTAATTAACTTGCTCACACCTCATGCGCCACTGGTTATCGTGTGTAGCATAAGCAAATCAATTATCGTGTGGATGTGAAACCAGTGCTGCCAAGACAAGGTGAACTTTGACGAAATAAATCTGTAAACTAAATTTAAGGGGAACTTGTTGCTCTTATGGCATACTACTTTATAGAAGGCAACGTCCGTCTGTTCGTCCCTCCATAACTCGAGAACCATTCGTCCGACTTTCATGATTTTTTTTCTGATTTATAGATGTGTGGCCAAATTAGGCCATAGGGTATCTGAGAATTGTTCAGGAATAAAGGGATCGCGCGGAGTTACGGGGTCTCTAGGTACTTTGAGCTAACATTCATCTTTCTGGACCAATTGAAAATATACAGTGAGCGTCAAAAATGATTGAACACCGATGCTCTTTTGAGTTTTCTTTAATGTCTTGAAATTTGTCTAAAAAACAATCTGTAAAAAGTTTGAACCCGAAATAGCAATAACAAAACATTTTTCATTTCGATTAAAAGGCGGCTCTATATAAGACTTTCATCATTCCAATTCTACTGTAGCATGAACGGTAGGGAAGTGAGATGAAAAAGGTCATCTATTTTTTGCAATAATTAATGAAGGCGGACCGACCATAAAAGCGGCCGAAAAAGTGGTTAGGTAGTTTAGCAGGTTTTCCACTTTTTTTAAAAATAGGTTATGATACTGGTTGCAGAGGATTTTTTTTCATCTCTTCGGGCCCCAGTTGGTACCTGGAAAATATCTTCCTTCTAATTCCATATTAGCATATAATGTTGTTTCGTCTTTTTCATACATGAGTTGGGTAAATTCATTTTGCATAGGTAATATCCTATAACCGATGATGTCCTGTGAGGAATCCTATATGTACTAGGTTTCTGATATCATGCCTGCTATTGGCATTGTAATTAAATTGCTGGACAGCTCGTTTTCCCTGTCTTAAGCTACGATTACACGGCCATTTTTTCGAGTCATTTAAATGGCGCTCTGACGTAAAAATCCCGTCACAAAGCAGTCACTTAAATGTCGCTCTGTGTGATCATCATTTTTGGCAGCATCATTTAAATGTCTAGAGAAATGGCGCACCAAATGACATGAATTAAGTGTCATTTAAATGGCGGAAAAAAATGGCCTTGTGGTGGCTCTTCAATGATGCATCCCACTGGAAAATTCTAAATGACTCGTAGTGTCCGTCATTTGATTTTAGAACACAAATGACGATGATAGTCATTTCGTGTGATCGCAATTTTTTCAATGACGAATCGTAGCTTGAATGTCGCTCTAATGCGATATTTTTTCCTGACGACACAGCGCCATTTAAATGACTCCAGACCTGAGATACATTTTGTGTGTTTCCAGATTTTTATGGATAAGCTTCACAGCCTTAATGGACAGGAACCCACCATGAAATTGGTTTAACTTCCCAGGCTATGACTTTGAGTATATGAATATGACTGAAACCAAAAGAGAGAACTCCAAAAGAGGTAGATCTAGACTTAGGTGGCGCGCACAAGTGGATGGTGACATTAATCAACTTGGAGTATACGGAACTGAACTACTCGAGGTAATTTGCCAAAGAACGAGCTAACTAAAAAGGCATATTGGCCCATAGGTCCGCAATCTGTAGCTCCATATACCTATGCAAGTGAGACTAGAATATTTGCTTTACCATAGGTTAGGTATAAGTTAAGTAATTTGGTGAGACAGGAGAAGCATGTATCCGCCATACTCTGATCAATGAAGATCCATTGTATTAGTTTTTTGTTTTATTCGTATTGCTGTATTTCAGGTTTAGGCAGCAAGAAAATTCCTGAAAATCGAATTATTCGCAATTTACAATAGGTGGCGTTGGGGTGATGTCAATGTGCATAGACAATTTCTGAGTACTGGCGAAGCCTGGCAGCTACAGCTAGTTTGTACATAAAAGAAACAATTGTCATCAAAGCAGACGTTTACTGCAACTGAGTTTATAAATAAACATTTTAATTTTTGCAGTGTTCAAAGTTATAAAAAAGTATTTTCCCATTTTCCTGCAAGTTTCAAGTTTTAAACGAAACATTTGGTTCTTCGAGCCGGATTACACGTGATTTACAGAACAAAATTTCTGATAAACTTAATATTAATTTCGAATATTTAGAAGCAGAAAGATGTTAAATCCAAAATCTACTACATTGACGTCAAACTTTGCTTACGAACAACTTTAGGACAAAATCTGACGTCAAGTAGCAGTAGTAATACTAGCTAAAGACATGATTACGCCACGAATATGAAACACTAACTAGTTTATCGAAAACAATTGTCAAGTGACAGCAAATGGTAATCATTTAAATTGAGCTGGTATATATGAAATTGACTGTGCTGCGACTGTGCACTCATTTGAACTATAGGTGACGAATTTAAAGCTAACACCGAGAAAAGGTAACTGGGGAAGAGTTCTGATACATACTTAGTAGAGGCCCTAGAACCCACAAGGGAAAACAGGCCATAACTCCAAGAAAGTTTGAGGTTCTACAAATTCCATACTTTACTCAAAAACTGACTTTTGAAATGATGAACTAATGGGCACTTTGGATTTGAACTAGGCTTGTGCATCTATGTCCACATAGAGATTACATTTAGTTCAAGTAAACATACATTTTGAATAAGTTAGTTCAATTAGTTCATGAAGTTCATGAAGTTCAATACAGTTCACCCAATTATGATGGAGACAGACGGTCAAATTTTCAAGCCTAGGAATACATATATAGTAGGTATATGTAGGTACGTAAGAAACACAAAAATAATTTCTTTATTCGACCTACTACCTGAATCCATATACATATTGTAGTTCCCTTTTGAACTACATCATTTTACAGAAAGAATAGTTCTGCTATGCGATAAAAAAAAAATCTGACTAATGAGCACTATTGTCTTTTAGTTCATCTTTGAACTAGTCCTTTTCCGAGCTACAGAACCAACGCTTATGCAAATTCCAAAAGCGAAATAAAATTTACAACAGAACTATACCATTGTGCACTTTTGTGATAGTTCGGTTAGTTCACTTATCGAGAGCATTTTTGTAACAGTTCAGGCTGTCGCGAGAGTAACAGATACTTACAGAAAAAAAAATTAATAGATGATACTCGAACATGAAATAAAATACAAAATGTACTGAAGACTGAACTAATTGAACTAATTCACTTTTGTTCGTGTAGTTCGGCCCCAGTTCTTGAAAAAAAATGATGTCAACAACATTTCCTTAAAATTCGTATAATGTGTGTTACTTTCACTAAGTGAAAGGGAACCAAAAAGAGATGGGGATGTGAAAATTATACATCCCGAAATAAAACAGATTAACTTGACACATAATTGTACTTCCGCTGTACACATTGTTAGTCCCAAACATGTAAAATGTTACCCATAACAGCCGAGTCCCTTGTCCCTTAACAACTGTCTGCCGACTCGAAAACACATAAAACACGACAAATATTTCAATTACCAACAAAAAAAATTCTCTCACATTTCTCTCAGATACAAAAGATACAAAAAAAAATATGCCAACAACCAGCAACATTTAATTGAAACGCAAAAAAAAAAAAACTTAATTATATACGCTCCCGGAAAAATTCTCTTTTCAGCGAAAGGAAAAACCATTCCCGTTGTGAGATTTATACTTTTCGGAAAATGTAAGCCTTCGGCCGTTTGAAAATAAAATTCACCCGCAGATATACCTACTTTCAGATAATTTATCACCTCCCCCGCTCACATCGTGACCCTTTTTTTCCGGGCAGAAAACGAACTCGTTAACCCCTTCACATATATATACACTTATTATATCCGTGGTCCATAATTGCATCCAGACAGGCGAGAAGTGAATTGCACTTCAATCAACACTTTACCCCATATCGCGTCAAGACAGCAACACATCTGTTACGACAGCCCGCAATTCCTCTGGCCGGCATAGAAATCCTTTTCCCCACAGAGATGAAGATTTAAAAATACCATTACCGCACTTGTTTAATCCCCGCACGCCTTTGTTCCAGGTTGGAGCGCGTGCACCCACTAACCTGAATAGTATAGAAAAACAGAGAGAGATAGCGAGATAATCCTTTACTCGTATGCAAAGGATTCCCATTCCCATTGATATCACTGCAGCAGTAATTTAACAAAAGCTTACGACTTACTTGTAAGTGTGTACTATGCTACAAACTTGTCCTGGTTCATTTGTTCCACGGGTAGCTATGCCAATCTAAGTTTTTATCCTGTCGGCTGTAGTAGGTAGGTACGGTTTTTCTATTCTTGGTATGCAGACAAAACTTTAACTCGACTGACCCAGTTTAAAAAGAACAGAGACAAAGCGAGAACAAAAAGTTTGAAGGCAGATGGGATGAACCCGGCCAGAAGGGGGATGAGCAGGAGTAGCAGGGTGCACCTTTTCATGGGACAATTATTCGAAATAATATTTTGCGGTACTGTTTGCGATGTGGAACGATGTTGTGAGTGAAACCACTGCGGATGGTTGATTGTGCGGTTTTTTATTAGTTTGGCGTTTTTCGCAAATTGAACTGTTCCACGCAATAACTGTGACTCGGTCGGTTCGGTATTTGGAGCCATTTGGAATTTTGATACTTCCGCACCGGGGAGTGCTGTATAGAAACGATTTCGCATTCATTCGAGGAAGCATACCGTGTGCCTATTAAGCCCGCGATGACAGCTTCTTAGGTATGCAACTGTGCGCGCATTTAAATAGTGCGAAGAATTTTTAATTCCCTCCAGCATTTGCATTTTAATTAAGCTGATATTGGCTGATGTGGCACAGCAATTAAAAGTGTGGCCGTCTTGGGCCACTAGCTATAGTCTAATGCTTGGTGTTGGAGGTAATTACACAGGACTGTGCGGTTAATGATCGAACGAACGAGCAGGTGGGAGTTTTTAACGTTTGTTTTTTTGACTACCTTGAAGATGACATATTTTTCCGATTTGCTTGTTGATTATAACAGTAATTAGAGATAAGGTTCTATGTGTGGCGTAATTGCGTGAAATTTTCATAACTAACGTTCATTGTAACTTGACTTTTAAATGTCGTGAATATGACTCCACCTACCTCGAAGTAAACGAATGACTCCCTAGTGGAGATCCGGCGAAGAATTACTCTAGGAAACCGTTTCTACTTCGGTTTGGCAAAACAATTGGGTTAAAACTCCTAAATCGAAGGACGAAATATATGGGCTACAAAGCGCTTATCCAGTTTTGCTTTATGGCGCCAAGTGCTGAACGATAAGCAAGAAGGGAGCTCCGATACTAGGCTCCTTCGAAAGAAAAAACTACGGCTGTGGATGTAGTCCAAAAAGCTAAAACGGACAATGATGTTCCAGCTAAGAGGATCTTCGAATCACAGCCCCCAGGTTCGAGAAGACAAGAAAAACCGAACCTCCTGCGTTTCAAAGACCAAGCGATTGCGGGTGCTAGAGCGCTTGGTCTCGACAACTGTAAGCAGCGTGCCCGGGATCGTAGAGGATGGAAGGCTGCAGTGTCTCAGGCAGAGACACTCCGACTCTCCACGGGTCGGGAGCCCGATAAGAGAATAGTCGCATAGCAGCTCATCAACTAGCTGAAGTCCGTTTTGGTCGTTTAAAGCCTTGATGAGCTCCGCGCTAAAACGAGACATGCCTCTATACCTATATCTTGTCTCTATCAGTACAGAAATACGCGACCTATCGTTAAGAGGTGGAATCATTGATTGAGTTGCATAATTTGGACACTTGTGGACGTACCAGACCAAAAACCGCATCAGTCAGGCCGGTAACAAGTCGGTTTACGGGCGCACACAGTACGGCAGATATTGTATGCAATGTTGAGAAGGCTGATGACTCTTTGAAGATGCCACAGTTTCAAGTCCTCTTTTAAACGATGTTAAGGTCTATTTATCAAGCGTACTTTTTATAGACCAAATATTCGAAATGAGTTTATACATGGCCTCCAACAAGTCATTTCCCATGTAATGAACTCCCACAAAAAGAAAAAAAAAACAAAACCTCCTCAGGTTTTTTTTCTGTTCCACTGTTCTTCTCTTTTTTTTTATATTTTTTTTTATTTTTTAAAAAAGGGGATTCCAAATCCTGGAGCACTCAGACGAATCACGGTCCATTGTACTACCAAGCAGAAACCCCTTTTCTGGTGTAGTGGTGGAGAAACTCTGATATTATTCGTTTCTCTTTATGGTCGGTGGCAGAGTATTGCTGTCCCCCGCCGGGGCTCGAACCAACGCCGCTCGGGTCACAGGCAATGACTAACCACTACACCATGGCCAATGTTAGTGAACATCTGAGAATGCAACTGCTGTAATGACCAAGCCCCTTAAGAAAATACTAGGCAAGACTTGGGATCTATACTAAAGGGCATTCATTAGAAATAGAATTATAAACGAAACCGATTTTAGGTGGTCAGATGGTTATGTTTATGTAGTATCTAAGGCACTTTGGCCTCGTTGAAAGTCTTGGGAAATTTTTAAACTAGGCAGGGAAGAACTCAAAAAACTGCGGGCCTACTCCCAAATACGCCGCGAATCGCATTTCATGGCGGATTTGTATTTTCGTATTTATTTTGATCCAATCAAAAGCGATAGCTATTTAGGTGACGAATTGCTGGCGGATTTATTGCGGATAAAAAATAAACTAAATTCTTGTGACGGGAAAAAGCTGTCAAACTTTTGGGAAAATTAATGGAAAATTGGAAGTCTAATTGGAAAAAACTGAAAAGCACAGTTCGCATTTGATAATAAGCAAAAGCGAAGACGGTCGAAATCGAAGTATCGCTTTCAATACGAATCTGCCGCGCATTTGGGAATCTGCCGCGCAGGGGGTTACTTGGTATAAATCTTGGCGCTACACTGTCTTCTAAAAAAGTATACCAAGATGTTCGCTCAGTCTGGTAGATATGGACACCTGCAGATTGTTTTATGACCTACACACCAAGAGACGTATATTAGAAAAACTATGTGAAGCGTAGAAATATCTTGCCACCGAAGAAAGTTAATACTTCTTATAACAGTTAGAGGAACGAACTAGAAAGGGCTACTAGCTTTCTGCAGGCAAATTGAGCATTTTTCAAGCTAAAAGCTTTTAGGTGTTTCCCATTACAGTTTACTGGAATTGGTTCTCTAGAGATGAAGTTCTATTGGGACCTACTGGCTAGTATAAGACCTTACTCTATCATACCCCTTTTAATCTTATTCTAACCAAAGCCTCTTAATTCAGTCTTTCGTATACGACCCTGTGAGGAGCTAATCTAGAAAGCTACAGGGACTCGTTGTGAAGGCTATTTTAGGTAGACCGTCCGGTTCATTAGTTGGCTTAAGATGAGATATTGTTATCCTTACTTGCTTTTACTTGGGTGGAAGAGAGTTTTGGTTGAATCATTCATTTTGCATCTCTGCAAAGTTGTACAAGTATTTTGATATCCCCAACGCCGACTGTGAATCTCCCCTGCCACTTTCTACATGCCTATGCTGCCTTGACACGTCCATTTCATCTTTTTCTGAAGCCTCCGAAATAGAAGGAAGGTACCCCTCTTATAACTCTATTAGAAAACACCTCAAATGACCATTTTCCTAATACCTAGAAGAACAAAACGTTCTTGATTGAAATCATCTCCATAATGTGAAACCGCCTACAACACAATTACCTACACCATTTACTATACCCTCTTGCTCTTGGGTGACTAAATAGTTACATTGTATTCGTCTCAACGAATGTTTCCGGTCGTGATATTAAAATTCTTTTAAGGCCCACCCTACCACCACCGGCAACACAATGACTTGCAAATAGTTGTCCCAACTTAATTATAAATGCTAAATTCACTTAAAGTTTCAACTCTGAATGTGCGCCTTCACAGTACGAGGCTAGCTTGAAAATTCTAAGCAGCTATCTCGGAGAATTTAATCTCTGGTGCCACGTGAACACAACCACCGTGCGCCCTATCCACGACACAGAGAGCGCATTCTAAACAGAATTCCACACAGGCTTCCTCTATATCAGATGTTTATTTAAATTTTAACTTTTTTTTTCTCACCCCTCCTCAAAATGCGGGTTGAGTGCCTCTAAGCCAAACACACTTACTGCACGAATCCTACTTCCATCGTCCATGTCCACCTCTCATATTTATCCGACTCAGAGGAGTTGGTTGATAAAGGAGGATGATGTTCTCTCATCGTTAGTCTACCTTCTGTGCCTGCAAATAAACTGAGATAATATCTGTGTACTTTACAAATATTCATACCCTCAGCTAAATGAGAACAGGGAAAGAGCACAGAGCCACAGAGCAGAGCATATAAAGTAAGACAAAAGGCCCCGTGCCAACAACTTGGAAAATGTATGCCATACTGGTACTAGTGGATTTTATTTCCGTCCGTCTGTTGCTCCTTCTTCTTAACCAGCCGTACTATACTTGGTTGAGGGAAAAAAGAAAGCGAATGAAATAGTTGAAAATAATTTCCATTTATTTCTCGATTTAATTGAAATTAACTACGACTTGCGTAGATTCTTTCGTTTCACCCCTGGGCTAGGGGATACGTATCTGTGTCTGGTTTTCTATATTTTTTCTGAATAGCAGCAGCATCATTCTCTGCGAGCGAGAGAACGGAATGCCAGAGGGCGGCAGAATGGATGATGCAATTGGGTGTATGTATGGTAAGGATTTTGAGAATTCATCTTAATTAAGATGAGTTTTAGTTTTTAGAAATCTGAGTGCGGATAATGTGTCTGCATTTGAATTGAATTTCGCTTTCCAGGAGCGATTGTGGGGTGAAGCGTGCTCGCTGTGACGTGTGCTATTTAAATTCCAGAACTTTTGACACATAGTGCTTGAATTTGATGTAAATATCCATAAATAGGTCTACAAAGTGTTGAAAAGTTTATATGGGGGTCGGTCACAAAGTATCCAAACTTTGTGGTGGTGGCGCATGGGCCGGCCATAGTTGTCATGATTACACTTAGAGCTATAGAGATGGTATGCGGTCGCATATCTTGTGCCAGCAGTAGGAAAGGGACATTTAAGTGGATTTGTATGTATTATTGACCTACAAAGAAAAACTGTTCCCCCCAAAGGCATTGCCAGACACAAAATGCGGTAGGGGATGTCAACGATGGCATCTTTGGGCGACAAAATTGTGTAAGATGCCCATCATTGGTTATAAGGCTGAAAAATACAGCCTGTGCAACAAGACATCCGGAAGTAGACCCAGGGTAATCGGGGCGGGCAAAACATCATTATAGCTTAGCTAGCATACGATTTCCACACCGCAATATACACAAAGGGACTTGAGCGGGTCTCTAAGTCAGCAATTGTCAATCCATGCAATCGGGCCTTACATCATTCAAAGCCAACATACACCGAGAGAAAAATAGAGTAGTAGTAAGCAAAAACACGCTTAAATTAATCAATTTCAAACTCATATTCATCGCTATCCGATCTGTGCTTAAATCAAGAACGTCATTCTGAAACTAGTAATACGCCGTCCTTACATCTAGAAATCGCGTGATTAATTTAAGAACTTTTCTAGTAACTACACGTTCTTAAATTTATAATGAATTTTCTTATTCCTAAAACGTAGTTTTATTGAATTAAGGACGATGTGCTTATATTAAAACACCAGACGTTCTTAAATTGATCATGATTTTGATTATTATTATGACATTTTGCTATTTATTTTAGAACGCTCTTTCTTAGTTTAAGTATAAACTATGTAAGATTAATTAATCTGACGTTCTTAAGCTAATAATTATATTTCTCATTACTATTATGGAGCATTATTGTTTAAAGAGGCACGTTCTTAATACTGACCTTTTGTAACTAGACCTGCTATAGAAATGTTAAAAAAAACACACAATAATTTGTTAAACAATTTTATTTTTTTAAACATAACAATTAAAATACATAAAAAAAACAACAAGTGGTACTTGACTGACTGGCCGTCAGTGTTTTGTCCCTGCTCTTTATCTGCAGCCAGGCACTCATCTTGAATGTTGTCGTCGTCGTCGATAGTGTGCTAAAAAGGAGCAATATAATAAAATTAGATACTTGTTTATTCAAAAAATTTTGGTATACTTACCACTTTCTTCTGCCACAGAAATAATTTTTTACGAAATTAATTTTAAGGGATACCGACGCGACACGACCGAACACTATGTAAACAAAGACAGAATGAGCTCCAGAGATCGAATGCAATTAAAATTTAGCTGCCAACACGTTTCATTCTTAAATGTTAAAATTCCATACTTGGCTTAATTCAACGCACTCTTAACTTACTCATAAATGGGATAACTTTGATACACAAAA
The DNA here is from genome assembly GCA_949372485.1 of Cheilosia soror. Taxonomy (NCBI): domain Eukaryota; kingdom Metazoa; phylum Arthropoda; class Insecta; order Diptera; family Syrphidae; genus Cheilosia; species Cheilosia soror. The sequence goes on from OX443563.1 coordinate 88,359,246, forward strand.
TGTTACTTTTACTCTTAACATAGATAAAATAAGAACGTGGGTGTAGTAGTGAGATCAAATCGAGTAGACGGAATTTTATTTACTCTGCGTCTCCTCATTACACAATTAATGTCTTACATTGAATACACTTTTTCTTAATGTGACTTCTTCAGAATTGTTTTTACTCTGCGCATTCTTAGATTGAGAATGTACGAAATGTAATTGCTAACCAAACTGAGTAAACATGAAAGTGTGCAAGAGTAATATTTACTCCAAAAGCGTTTAATTCAAGTAGGCAATACATGTCGAAAACTTAATCTGCCTGTAACGCTTTTAATTCTTAATTTGAACCTATACGTTTTTAGAGTAAGAATCACTAGGTTACTTTAACTTCGCAAGTTTTTAAATTAAAATGTTTTTGATTGAAATAAGGGAAATCTATTTTAAAGTAAGCATTTTGTAAAAATAATGTGTGTTTTCTAGAGTTAATCTTAAAAGTACTTAAATTCGGGTCGTGGATTTTCTATCAGTGTAGAATCACTATTCAGTTGTAGCCATCACGCCACAACAACAGATGCTGTGAGAAGATCTGATGTCGTGAGGCTACTATGGGAAGGGACCAAAACAAACATAGCTAGGTATATCCCTTAGTATGCTCTGTCTAGTATAATAGGGACAATGAAAACGTGCCTAAAAGCACCCATGTGTCTGCAAAGAATTTGCTATAAGTCTCAGTGTCTCATCGGACTCCGCAATCCATTAAATCTTAAGTAGGCAGCTTTACAGGACAACAGGACAAGATCTTAAAAACGTTCCAAGATACAGAAACTTTAAGACAGTCATAGTTGTGACCCTTAAACTTGAAGAACTGAACTCGGACCACGAATTTCGTACACCGATGGTTTTTAATATGGAAAACGGGGGTCTATGTGGGCCTATGTTTCTAACTGGAAATATCAAGCGGAAGTATTGGCCTATTCCATAATATTACATCGCAATAGGTAGCCGATCGCCTGTTCAATGCACTCTGCATGTGGAGTCCCATTGAAACAGGTGGAGAAATTTAAGTATCTCGGGGTCTTATTCACGAGTGATGGAAGGAGCAATGCTGAGTTTTCCTGTAGGATTGGTCAGGCTGGATCAATTTTGAGACAGCTTGGTCATTCTGTTATCAGGAGGATTGAACTTGGTGTCAAAGCTAAGTTGTCAGCCTTTAATTCGGTGTTTGTTCCAACTCTTACCTATGGTCATGAGGTTTGGGTACTGACCGAAAGAATAAGATCGGGGATACAAGCTGCCGAAATGAGATTTCTCCGTTGTATTGCTGGTGTGACCCGTAGAGATCGCATTAGAAATAACAGAATACGTGAGGAACTCAATGTCGAGCAGCTACTTCTCCGGACGGAGCGGTTCATGCTTCAGTGGTTTGGTCATGTTAAACGCATGTCCCCGGTCAGGATACCACAACGTGCTATGGAATCCGTACCATCAGGCAGGCGTCCTCTAGGTAGACCCGGAATGAGATGGTTAGATCAAATTCATAATCTCTCCTCTAACCGTATGGGAATTGCCCTTGATGATTTGGAGTCGATGGCGGAGGATCGAGAGCTATGGAGGTTCCACTTGAGCAACCTACACCCGCGACCCACTTAATGGATAAGCGGGCCATTGAAAATGTATGTATGTATGTATGTAGGTAGCCGAAATGTTTGCCGACTTTTAACAGTCATCAGCATGCCCATCGCTATAAAGTGCAGCGGACCAGTGGCAAGGGCAACATAGACAATGTAAAACCAAAATTACCCACAGAAGGCCTACTTAATGTTACCAACTTCCACTTGAAAAAGTTGAAAAAAATGTGCACCCAGAACACATAACCGGCCATGGTGTTAGAGGTAACTTAAGGTAACTTCAGTAAATCCCAGACTGCAGCACATTGAATCAGTTGGGACGCTACAAAAGTAGAGCGACAGGGACAGCAAACGACGCCGAATTTCTTGCCGCTCTTTTGACATTTCTCTTCAGTAAGGTTTGCCATTTCATGATGGAAAGATATACGAGCCAACAATGAGTCGAAATTATTAAAATTTACTACCGAAATTCGGAGTCAGTCGCCTCAACGTTAAGAGCGCTACGTCCGATTTTGGAGAAGGGGCACTATGAAAACAGGCAATTTCCAGAAGATCCAAAAATAGACCATGTTTCCATGACAAACCACGAGGTAACCACATTATCGACATTCCCCATCCCACCCATAGTAAATGTCAAAAGCTCTTTATCACTGGCAGAGAAAGAAAAAATATTCCACGTGACTTAACAATGTCATTTTCTTATCCACATCAATGTCAAAAAGTTACTCCTTCTCCAGCATTCAAGTTCGCTCGTCAATTAATCATTTTTATTTCCCAGCCCAATGACAATTTGCTTCCATTTGCAAGATGTCCTTTTTTAGGTCAACCATTAAATGGTAAGAACAGTGGCAAAACTAAAAACGAAGAAAGAAACACTGAAACAAGTCGTGTCCATCTGGTGATTTATTATCATGTTAACATCTAACGTTCTGCTACTGCTACGCAATAAATTTGCCATATTACGTACTGCATCGTCCTACATACAGAGTTCCATCAACCAAGGTCAAGTCCTTATAGTTCAGGGAATTGCATGTGGATGAAAAAGTATCCCCATCCATGCGCACGGACACTGAAAGGCATACAGAAGACTAAAACCAAATAGCTCATCGCGTGTGCACGTCCCTCCAAACATATTCGTGTCAAAGGAAAGTAATTATTTTCATTTTCTTTTGTACATCCTGAAGGATTGATGCAGTTTTTTTTTTCTTTTCTCAACTGTAATGCAGGTGTGTCTGAAAAATGGAAATGCACGAGTTTGTGCCACTCCCTCTAATCTATGGTTATGGTTATTAATAGAATTCATTTATCTGGCTTAGAGAGGGTGATGCAGCACGACTATTCCTTATGAGCATTATTCCACTACTAGCCGTTTCTAACCGTCTCATAATTATCCTGTCATCGGATACGCATAAATCCTGATACATTACGGAAATCCTTTTATGGTACCAATTTCTCTGGTGTAATGCGCTCAACTCCTCCACCCAGTGCCGCATACACACACGTCTATAACTAATATCATCCTGACAAATTATGCAGCATTCTCATTAAGTATTTCGTCTGTCAGGGTTGGCTGTTGATATACCCTTGTTGCTGCTGGCTGCTGGCTGACTGACTGAGGCTGATGGAAAACATTACGCATGGAAAAATCTCAATAAATCATTCCAATCAGACTGTGTCGCAATGCTATAGCAGTATCGCTTGGTGCCCCTCAACTTGTACAACTCTCGTATCGTATCTCATTCTCGGCCCACATTCAGATATATTTCTTATGAGAACACAAAAAAAACGAATGTTAATAAATTATTTCCTCTATCTCATGAGTACGTGCTGTCGGTACTCAACGTATGGGGATTTTTTGTTGTCTGTGTGTGCTTTCAAGTTCTTTCATTTTGTCAGTCTGGTTTACAATGTCATTGCCAATTTGTGGCATGCTGCTGTGCCCACAGTTCTTTTTTTTTTTTTTGGATATTCAGCGTTGGATGTGGTCTGTAGTCATTTAGAGATGTTAATTTAGGCATTATTCTCAAAAAGGAAACAAAAATCACGTGGGTTTCTGTTGAATAATTGCATTGGTAGAACTTGTGATATCATACTTTTCGCGTGGACATAGGAGAATTAGATACTTTTGAGAAACAAAAAATGCGAAAGGCCGCAGAGAGTTGTCTTAACTTCGAAAGTATTAAATGGAAATTCAGATTTCCTTAACTTATCTCTCGGATAAGATGAACTTATCTGTCGGATAAGTCTAATATTTGGAGTAAAACAATTGCTCGAAGTTAAATATAACACTTAACCGGTAGATAAACATCTGAATAGAGTTATCTGCTACATAAATCGTATATGAAAGGATATAGGCACATTTTTTGGGTACATCCCTTTACTAAACAATCCGTCGGATAAGTCCAAAATTGTATTAGAACCCATTCAATAAACATCGAAATAGCTAACAAGTATTTTCAGGACTAGAGAGAGGGTCCTGCTGAAATAGGGCAAACACCATGTACCAATGGTGGCGCAGTGGGTTACTGCCAACGGTATATTCGATCGCTTTCATCAATGGGGTTCAGCAAGGGGCCTAAAGTCATCCAGGTTAAGGATTGTGCGATAGGGTAACTTCATTACCTCGGAACAAAAATTATGTTACAATACAACGACAGACGCCCCAGATAAGTATGGTCCAAATCTCGACTAAAAGAAATAAGGACAATGAATTTTCGATCTGCGCGCAAAATGACCGGGCCTTAAACAGACTGCGTTCAACAGAGTAATACTTAAAGACCCTGGACCCTGGTAAAAGCCTTATATAAAAGCCAGAAAGTGAGATGGCACATGGGGAAAGGCCAAGAGAGGTGAAGAACTGTGCAACATACAACGATAGAGACCTTGAACCCTGGTGAGCAAGTGAGATGACATATGGGGTTAGGCCAAGAAAGTTGAAGAGCTATGTAACCTAGCAGGGCGACTGCTGCATGGAGAAAGGTCAGCGACTGTTTGCACAAGGGTTTGTGTGTAGAGGAAGACTTAGACATGAATTCTTAGGCTTAGGCTAGTTGGTAGCAGACCAAATAAAAAAAAAAAAAAATAACGCTGATCACCGCCGACGCGACGACTCCACAGATGAGAAGGATGACGCAGCTCTGGAAGAGTACTACTTCTTGGAGACTTTAACGCCGGTATCAGAAAAGAGGGCTCTATACAGTCGGAAAGTGCAGCCTGCACGACGAAACCTCTGGAAACTTACTTAAGGTGGCGCTGCAGTCTGGGATGAACATAGGCCTCAACCAACAAATGTCTCCAGCCAACACAATCTTTAGCCAGCTGTCTGCAGTTTCGTACGCTAAGTTGGTTAAGGTCCCCTTCCCCTTGCGTGCGCCACCTGAGTCGCGGTCTTCCTCTACCGCGCCGTCCCGCGGGTGTGGATTCCAAGATCTTCCGAGCCGGAGAATTCGCGTCAAATCTGTCGTTGGCCTTTCACTCTTCTGGCTAGGTCGACGTCGCTATGCAGTCTGTACAGTTCATCGTTGCATATTTTTCATAGAGTTCATGTCTCTGTGCCATAGAGAAAGACTGAGACGATTAGGGTCTTATTAAAGGATCGCTTTAGTTGTACGGGAGAGGGCTTTGCTACTCAATTGCTTCATTAGCCTAAAAAATCAGGGATTGGTAAAAAGTATTCTCATTGTCTGAGTTCAAAGCGGAGGCTAGGTAGATAAAGTCCCTAATCACCCCAAAGTTATATCTGTCTATAGTGACGTTCTGTCCTAGACGTCAGTGTTGGGTATTTTTTTTTTTTGTTGACAGCATATAAAGTCGTCTTGCCCAAATTAAATGTCCGGAAACGGACTCAGGCATCGCTAGCATACGATTCCCACACCTCAGTAAAAACAAGGGTACCTGGCGGTATCCAGATCAGGTGGTCAGTCAAATTGATCATGTTGCGATAGACGGCCGGTATGATAGTATCCACAACGCAAGAAACTAACTTTTGGTGACAGCGACTCACTAAACCTATCAGCAAACGCATCACCAGCCTTAAGTGCATGAGGTAAGTGAGACAATTGACACATTCTGCCAAGAACGCAACCTATACCAATCGATGCTGGAGTCCATAACAAACCACAACCAAACTATATTTGGCTGTCAGAAATAGATAAAAAAAAAGTGTGAAGACTTTCCACAAATGCAAATTGACCACGTCAACATATATCCAACCTCTTACTTATGCGACTTTGATTTTGCATGCATTGGAAATATGAACTCAAACCAGAAATTTTCAAAAATAGAACTCGTTCCACTTCCACTTCAAAATTCTAATCAAGTAGACCACGACCACCTCCCTAACCCCAGTACACACTCTGACAGTGTGAGGCTATATAAGATACCAATTCCAATTGATTGCAATTTTGAATTGTAATGCCGAAGTTCTTTTTTTTTTGTCAACCGAACACAGTCAGCAGCTTTTCGTCAGCAGAATACGAGTATCAAACCAGTAGTGGTGAATGAGTGTAATTAATTCACTTGAAGTGGCACTTTCGAGTGCCTTTTAATATCTACTGCCAAACTTAACCCTTTCCTCCTCTTGAACTACACGTTCAACTATATTTGTATATATGGCAGTGGCAACCCTCGGCTACGGTAATTGTCGCCCTTCATCTGCCCCCCTTCGCTTCATCATGCAGAAGGAGAATGAGATTCCATTGAAATTGCCAGTAAGACTCTTTAAATGCACTGCGCCTTCCCGTCGTCGTCGTCTCTTTCATCGTCATACCTATGCGGTGGTGTGTGCGCTTAATTTGTCTATTAAAAAGCACGGGGGTAGGTAACCGCTCCACAGCCTCGTATAGGAATAAGTGCAAAAAAAAAATTGCTTAAAAAAAAACTTTAAGCAAAAGTAAAACGAACAGAAAACACCATTTGATGAATAGGTTCAACGAAAAGGGAAGCGTAGGAATGAGAAAGTCGGATCGAAGTTGTGGATAGAAAACCAGTCGAGGAGGGGGTGAACGCTGACGATGATGAAGACGAAAATACGAAACACCACAAACTAGGATAAATTATCGCCGGCAAAAGTTGTGTTGGCATCCTCCTAGGTGCAGAAAATAAAAAGCAAAGTACCATCTCACGAGGTAACCTCAAATGATGGCGATGCACTCTTGTGTCACATATGCAAGAAGCGATAGGGCAGGAATTTTGAACAAAAAAAAAAGAATTAAGAGAGTTTCAGACTTCTATCGCAGCCCAGTCATCAGTCAATGTATAGGTATAGGGAGGACGAAAGACGAAGTCATAAAGTTCTTGAACCCCTCTCAATATTGGTCTCACATTCTCGTTCAAGTGGAAAAGTATACGCCGCCATTGATTGAGTTTTATTCCACATTTTTAAGTTTGATTAGGGCTTTAACAAAGTAAATACAGTATAGCTGGCAAGAGGGGGAATTGTTTTTGCTAGAAGTACATTATATACCTACAATCAATCAGTTTGTATTGAAAGAAATATTTTTTTATAAGACGAGAATGTTACACATTATCCGTCATGATGATTTCTACCATGATGTATACTTTTGTGTCATGACATCTTAAAGAAAATGTTTACCAAATATCGTGATATAACTGATTGGCAAAAAATATTGCTGGGAGTCCATATTAGAAATAGAACACATTAACTGTTTATACTTTTATTCTTGACATAAATATATCATGATTAGACAATATTTCAAATTAATAGTTAGTATATATCCGAATGTATATTCACTTATGAGATATTTTGTCATTAAATCTATCAAAAACAATTGATTTTCAATTAAAGACACAGAGAATCATTTTGTGTCACGAAATATATGACGCGAATATTTTCTTAAAATTTCGACTGCAAACTTATTTAACGAAATGTTTTTTATGTCAACAAATATTGTAATACATTCTATGCCCAAAAAATGCTTGACATTTATAATATTTGAAATTTGTGTGTCATGCAATAAAAATTCTTTTGAAAAATACAACTAAGATTTGAACGTATCAACTGCGAACCTTAAAATCTTAATCAGCGACAAAAATGCGAAGAAAGTTATGTCATGAAATATATCATGCGTTTCAATTCATATACTTTGTACTACTCTCATGATTGCTTGGAAAAAAACGGTTGCATCTTTGATACATATCTTGACACTAGTCTTAAACAAACATCAACATCGACTATCTTCTCTATATATGTGTTTCAAGCGGAAATTGCTGCTATAACCCTAGCGGCAAAGGACCTAAAGAGACGTCACATTGCCGACAAACAAATCACTATATACTCTGATAGCCAAGCGGCCATAAAAGCCATGGAGTCAGTCGTTGTGAAGTCGAGGGCAGTAAGTCATTGCAAGAAATACCTGGATGAACTATCGCAAGCCAACACGGTGACCCTATGCTGGGTACCAGGGCATATGGATATTCCGGGTAATGAACAAGCGGATGAGATTGCAAGAAACGGGTCAAAGATGCATGCATTAATGGCCCTAGAATCTGTAAGAACTCCGCTAAGTACGCTTGCTAGGAAGGTGGACATTGAATCCTTGAGTAGAACAAACCTACGCTGGAATAATCTCAGCAACTGCAGGCATGAAAAAGAATTGTGGCCAGAAGTGAGCAAAAAGAGATCCAAATTCATGATCGGACTGAGCCGCAAGAATATTCGCATACTCACGGGGGTCATTACTGGACACTGTGCTATAGGCGTACACGCGGGAAGGCTGGGCATACTGCATAATGACTTTTGCAGAAGCTGCAGAGACGTTGAAGAAATAGAATCTGTTCGTCATCTGCTTTGCGAATGCCCAGCCCTTATAAACAGCAGACAAAAGATTCTCAACAGCCTCTTCTTCGATGAGCTAGAGGATCTGGAGAATGTTGATCTTAAGGAACTCCTGAGATTCATACTCAAGTCGGGGTGGTTCCAGTAGTTCAACAAACTCTACATCCTTCGGTTACTCTTAGGACAGGCTGGAAATCTGGATACAAGAGCTTGTGAATGCCTGTGATTAATACCAAATCTAGGTGACTCAATAAAAAGCGGTATATTCTTTGTCTCCAACAGGTATTAAATGGAAGGTTCCCGTGACTGGACACAATGGACCCAACTGATGGTCTACGTGAAGCTGTGGAAACCGCCACTAGAGCACCCAATTACCTACCTACCTACCATCTTCTCTATATATATAAAACAAAGTGGAAAAAACTGTTTCCCTTTGTCGCCCGTAATTTTCAACCGATTTTGTTTTTGTAATTACGGTGATTGGAAGATAGGCTAAACAAATTCAAAATCGGACAAAGGGGTGTGGCACCGCCCATACAAAAAAAAAAACATTCAAAATCTTATATCTCGAGAACCACAGAATCTATTGAGATCAAACTTACAGATAATCTTAGGTAGTGATCGTGGAGTATTCCTGTGAAGATAGGTCAAAATCGGACAAAGGGGCTTGGCACCTCCCATACAGAAAAAAACATTCAAAATCGTATATTTCGAAAACCACAAAAGCGATTGAGATCAAACTTACAGATAATCAAAGGTATTGGTTGTGGAGTATTCCTGTGAAGATTGGTCAAAATTGGACTAAGGGCATTGGACATTGGACATTGTCGCCCGTAAATAAACAAAAAAAAATAAAAATAAATAAAAACAAAACAAGTAAAAGTGTTATCATCGGCCTGGCCGATGCTTTGATACCCTCCACTGCATAAAAGTCATGCAAAATGTTTGCCGTGCGAGTTAGTATGTGTGTCTAATATTAGTTTTGTATGGTAGGTAGCATAACTACTTTACCGACATAGACAATTTTCAATACCAACCTGACGACGGCTAAAAAAAGTCCTCTCACAAAATTTCATTCACCTAAGTCGATTCGTTTGGACGCTATCGTGCTTTCAACAGACAGAGATATATGGGTCAAATATTGGCTTTGTATGGGAGGTAACAGAACTACTTGACCGACATGGACAATTTTAAATACAAACTTGAAGGCCATAAATATAAGACCTCTCATAAAATTTCAGTTGCCTAAGTCGATTCTTTCGGACGCTATCGTGATTTCGACAGGCAGAGAGAGACGTGGGTCTAATAGTGGTTTTGTATGGGGGGTACCAGAACTACTTGACCGACATAGCCCATTTTCAATACCAACCTGGCGACGGTAAAAAGAAGTCGTCTCACAAAATTTCATTCGCCTAGGTCAATTCCTTTGGACGCTATCGTGCTTTCAACAGACAGACAGACAGACAGACGGACAGACAGACAGACAGACAGACAGACGGACATGGCTAAATCGATTCAGAATGTGATCCTGATTCAGAATATATATACTTTATAGGGTCTCCGGTGAATCCTTCTTGGCGTTACAAACGTAATGGCAAAGTGAATATACCTTCCTGTGGAGGGTATAAAAAGGCCTGGCGGAACTGGCGGGGGTTCAGCTAGTTATAATATAAAACAAGTGGAAGTGTTATTATCGGCCTGGCCGATATCTTCCTTTGGAGGGTATAAAAATGTGCCACTATCTAGAAGACACTCAATGAGATTTCATAAATAGCTTCATGAATTGTATTTAACTCTTGATATACATCGCGATAGATATATGCACCCTCTTCTTAAAAGTGGTATGCGATGATCTGAACTTTTTCACACGTAATGCTACCACTTAGAACTATTCATTACTTGATATTGATACTTATGTATCACGAAATATGTTGTGATATGAAATGCATTAAGAGAGATAGAGGTAGACGTTTATGGTCAATTTGTATGTCAATAACTAGAGCAAATATGTTCGGCTCGCATGAAACAACTGCAATACCTGATAGATATCACATCACAACACAAATCACTTATCTTGAAGATGATGTCATTCCAAACGTCCGATTCCAAAATATTCATACATGCATGCATTATATCGATCCTGCTACCCCCCACTGTAGCACAAACCACAAACAAATCCAAATGGAACCCTTAAAAATGCTTTATATCCTTCTGACTGTTGTGAGTAGTTCTTCATCCACTTTCATTTATTTTATTTTCTTCTTTCAAAATCAGACAATATACATGCGCATTTATTTGCATTCATTTTGTAACATGTTGTGTTGCAGCATATATTCCGTCTCGTAACGTATACTGCTTAGAATAAGGATTTACTTAATGCAAACTTATTGGCAGTGGTGGACTTGGAATTTTCTTATTACAAGGATTCTTTTTTTTTTTTATTATTACTTTTATTATTCTATTCCTTTTAGTCCACAGAGCGATGAGAGCAAAATGGAGAGGAGGAGAGTTATTGAAGATACCGTAATAAATTTAGATTTCATCGACTTATTAGATAAATTCTATTTTTGGTCCCTTTTTGTTACTCATCGGTCCCTATTCTATTAAGTCAGTGCGTTCTGTGGTGTAAGTGTGCACTTTATGACTCCCAGTAGTGGTCCTAGTCATTGGGGACTTACGTATTGATTCTGATCCCTTGGCTTTCTTATTATTATATTTTTCCGAGATAAAAGGACGATAGATTTTCGTTGGTGTGTCACTCTCACGCTCTCCCTCTCAATCAATTAGTGAGAGTAAACGGGGGAAAAATATAATAAAATTGGCAGTAAGTTTTATGGATTCTTTCGGTTTTTATATTTTTGTCCATCTCTTATTTCGGCTAAGAGTATATATTCGACGTGGTTGAAGCGAGAAATGTCTACGTGCCGGGATGAATATATTATTTAGAAGGCGAAAAAATATCGTCGAAACTATATTCGGAAGGATATACGAGTGTGTACTTATTATGACGTTAAGGATGCGTTTTCCGAACTGTGATGTTAACTTTTGGAAAAGTTTCACTCCTGTGTGTGTGTGGTATATACTTGGGCGAGTTTTATGAGATCATGTGCGAGATGCCAGTGGAGTAGGTACAAATGGACAATGCGTATATTATTTCGAACGTGGCTGGATATAAGTTGAAGAAGAATCAGTAAATGCTATACAGGATATGCCTCTTAGGGGAGTCGTAAGTGACCCGCAAGCATTAGCTTATTAAATATTACATACTTCAGTGAGTGTTACATAGCAGGACTCGTGAAAGTATGTGCGCATGTTATTGGCAAGCACATCGTATATATGTATGATTATATGTAGTGTGTACGAAGGTTTCGTCTGTTTGTTTTAAGGAATTGTAAGTCGTTCAGAAAACGATTTTTTAAATAATGTATGTATGGTCTTGTATTTGTAAAAAATAGAGTGGTGGCTTTTATAAGCTTTAAAAAATCGTCTTTTCGGAAGACGCTATAATTTTTGCAAATGGCGGCAAATGTCAATTCTACTTTGACATTTGTGAAGTTGATACCCAAATATAAAATACGCGTCAACAAGACATCACTATATGTACACCTAAAGAACGCGTAATAATTGTTTCGATTTTTTGGCGGAATATTTCGTCGGTGGCGTGAATCTCCGACATACACCCAAATCAGCGGTTCTACTGAGAATATGGCACATGTGGTTGAAGATGTCACAGAGGACCCCTGAGTCCAAGATCCGACCGACATGCCACGCAATTGGGCATCAATCGACGGTCTTGACAAAACATTTTGGCGAAAGACTGAAAATTTTCCCTTTCAGACAGTACATCAGCTGTTAGCTGGTGACCGCTAACCGCCTGTAACCTGAGCATAGGTTAGCCATCCTGAATCTCGACTACCAGGGAGACAACTTTTCATCGAAAATCATCTTGAGCGTTAAATCACCTCATTGACCCGCTCCGGAATTCTTTTTGTACGGTTTATTGAAGTCTAGGTCAACAAGCTTCAGACTCTTGAAGCCCCCAAACAGAATATCCGTCAAGAATGCGAGGACCTATCACCGGAGGTTCTGGCACGAGCGATGGAAAATGCCATAAATTCGGGGCCCGAATGGTCATCACTTAGCGGCCACTTAGCCCATATCATTATCTGCATCGTCTTTATGGGAGACGACTTACTAATTTTAAAATTTTGTGTTCCTACTTTACCTATGTCTCAAAACGTATATCTACGCCATATGTCCAGCAGATGTCTTTATTTTTGCGCGTTTGAAAACAAAATGCTAGTAGCGACAAATGAAAGATGGTGCAAGTTCGATTGCCCAGAAAAATGTGACCAATCTAAAACAAGCAGAAAACTGAGAGGATTCTTCAAATGAACAGAAAAATCATTCTCCCAACCGGGAATAATATACTGAATAACCATCCCAGGAAAGTGAGATTTACGAGGAGCTACATGAGGCCACTCCACTACACTTCCGAGCACTCTGTCACATCAGAAAAATACTTTTCGAGTGCTTTGAACAACTTTAGGACAGGTCCATAAATGACCTACTAAAATTTGTAAATTCTAGTAGCCGTGACGCAAGGGAACCGGCATGAGATAGTTGTTGATCAATGCCGGGCTTCATATTTTATACAACTTCTGTACGCATTTTTTCATTCAATTTAACAAATTGAGCAACCCGTGAAACAGATGTGCTTCTGCAGCACCGAATTTTGAAGTCGATGCTCAATACGACTCACGACTATGTCCTACAATCAATACGAGCTGTTACACTACCCAGTAACAGCTCAAGTAGTTGAACATCTAGGTCCAATGCGACAGAACTTGTTGCAGCTCCTTTCTCAACAAATATTCGGGTAGTGTACCCCATGTATCTCAGCCCATCCCCAGCTATCTAAAACGAGTTGATTGGACCTAGCCGAGTCTACAGTAGAGTTAAGAACCTCGGGCATTGCAGTTGAATTGCGTTGATGTCGAAATTGATAAATTACGCACGCAGTTCTGCATGCAGCGAAAGTCATAATGTTAAAAAAACACATGTGCAGAATTTATATATATTTTGGCAACATATGTGCCAATGTGTCTTTATTTCTAAATCCAATGCACAGCAATGCAGTGAATTAAATAAAATGAACTTGACAGCATCGAATTTGGAAATTCAGCTACATAATGATGCATATGAGCAATAAAGAGAAGGAAATTATTTTTTGTCTCTGTCTCACTCTCGTATTTGTGAGAGCAACCGATGCATCATCTGCAGTATCTACTACTTGCAGTGATGCGTCCAGAATTTGTGCACATCTGTTTTGGGGCAAAAAGTTTGTCCTTGCCGGATATCTTTAATAGACTGTCTGTCTATACATATTATGTGCCCATTAAGATAGTGACTTAGATGAAACTAATAACGAATATAAAACCAATGCAGACAAACCAAAGTACATGTATCTCAGAATAAGCTACAGATATCTGACACATAAATGTCACTATATAACTGAGTCCATGGCGACATCTTGCATTTCTATGTTAATCGCAAACATGTCACATTTATTCAGGACACAAATCTTTCTGATCTTTCGCCAAAGCCATACCACTCAATCAATCTCTTTTCCATCTAAACAAATCATTCGTGCTTGTTTAAATTTCATTTCCATACAGAAACATGAACCACAACCACTTTATGTAATACCGGCGCCATCGACTGAAATCCGTTACAAATTCCTTATCCAAAGTCAGTCACGCATTTGGCAACGCACTTCAAATTATAGCAAAAATAAAAAAAATATATATCTTAACGCCGCACAACTTTAAACACACGCCAATATTGGTGCTGCCATAAGAAATATACCGCCATCTGTGCCATCAGCATGGCTTCGCCATAAATCCGCTTTGCTGTGCAAACTATATACGCCAACTCTTTGAAATCAGATACAAAAACTGCAATTTAACCGAAAAGGTCATTAACATTACAATATTCCTCTACCGCACCATACCTCTACTCCTGGCAATGCCTTTACAACGTCAGATATATACACCAGCACTAGTTGGGAAAGAGTCGCGGGCAATTGGACACTAATTCGGTTTCTTAGCTCTTGGAAAGCAGCAAAATCGCTGCTGCTGCTGCTGCTGGCTGGCTATAAATGGCAGGTTGTACTGTCTCTGAAAATGGAATGGAATCTGTGCACAAGAAATCGTGCGGAAAGCGCATTCATACTCATACTCCCTGCTGCCGGCAATTGCGAGACTCCAATCGGATAATGAAATAGTTGGCTGGGGTGTGTTTTTTTTTTGTTATTATTCCTCGCGAACTCCCCAACAAAATGGGAATTGGAAATTTAATGCTGCTGCTTGAGGGGTGACAAAAAAGGGATAGGCATGCCATAGATACATCTGTCTAGTAACACATTCTAGTGTGCAGCGAGGCGACGGCAAATGTCCGAGACGCCTTTATCGGGGCATATTACGGAAAAGTATCTACATGGGACATGGAAATGGAATGTATATTTGGATGCATTCTCTTTGGAGCGGATTTCGAGTTTTAGTCTGTCTTTGTTTTCTAATCTCTTTTCAAGCTTGAATATCGTCATTTGAACATTCGGGGTTGGCGGCGGCGGCGGCGGGGACTCGGTCCAGAATGGTATGGATAGAAATCCTTTTTTCATCTAATGGGAAAAGAACATTTGAGATGGATATAATATTTTTTTTTTTGCGTCCAATTCGCCTGACGCGGATCTTCTAGCTCTACACAGAGGTACATAATATATACAGACTGTGTGTCAGCTGGTGTCCTTTTAGAGGAAATTCTTGAAGTTTCTCTCCTTAGGCTATGGAACTGTGGAGTCTATGGCTGAAGCGGAGGGGGTGCTTGGAGTACACTCAACTTAATTCGTTCATTTCTGGAGGAGATTGAAGTTCGTCGGGAGAAGGTTTTTTTTTTTGTTTTTCTTCTAATTGTTGTGCGACAATTTGTGTCAATGAAGGGACGTTTTCTATACTGCGAACAAAGGATTAGCCGCACAGAATGGTATATAGAGAATATTATGTCTCGGTAGGATTTTGTTTTTTATTTGATGGTCTATGTAGCTTGAAAAGGCTGAGCAGGGGACCAGCTGTCATATCATTTCGACAGGGTTGCTTGGAGATGGGTTAAAAGGATGGCACGATCAGCGGTTTAGTTTGGGATTAGTTTGGAATACAAAGTGGTCGGCAAGGGGTTAAAAGGATTGCTGAAATTGTAAAAACAAACTGTAGACGTGTTTGAAGGTGAATTTGAGCTAATTAATTGTTCGAAGAAGCATAACAATCAAGTTCGTGTTATAGGTGTTGCTGGTTATGTACTTTTATGTGTGTTCAAGTGGTTTTGAATGCCCTTATGCGATGCATCCCGAGAAATAAGTAACTTTGGCTTGCGCCTAAAGTTAGGCTCATATTTTTTTAAATACGAATTGGGGTTTGCCTATACTTGGTTCAGGCACAAGCTAAGGAAGGAAGAGGTTGGTGCAGTGGCTATTTTGTCACTATAAGTAGCGCCCTAATAATTAAGGGAGAATTTACATTGAATTTTAGCGATCCCCAACTTTTAGAGCTCCTCACTGTCCTGTGTTAAGGCAATTTCCAGATTTTAGGCAAGCAATCGATAAATGAGTAAACTGTCAATTTTATCACCAGTCCATCTTTTAAGAGAAATCTCTAAAAAGGGCGAAACTCACAAGCAACACATATGGTAGAAGAATGATGTCATCATATACCTACATATTGAGGATCGCTCTACAAAAAAAAGTAGGTACAGAATCGACCGTCTTAGTGCGATAACTGTTAAGATCAAACAACCAAAACCATGGATGTGCAGTGCAGCCAGTTAAATAAGGTTTTATCTGGCTGCCGCTGAGTGATATGTCAATTGATCACAAAATTATTAAGGTGATACAAAAGATGAGAGAATAGAGTAAGAAGTAGGTTACTATAAGAAAAGTATTGGAATGAATGCGTTGCCCAAATAGGTACAGGAAGCAGGCATCAGTTTCAGTATTCTAACCTACTAATCACTGAGCTAAGTCAACTTACGGCAGCATAAAACAATTAAAAAGATCACTTGAAAGCTGAAAATCTCAAAAGGCTTAAGGGATATTGCATGAGTGGAATCCATGGGGCTTATTCCCAAATGCGCAGCGGATCGCTTTTCATGGCGGATTTGTATTTTTGTATTTCCAAAAGCGATAGCTATTTAGGTGACGGATTGCTGGCGGATTGTTTGCGGGTAAAAAATAAACAAAATTCTTGTGTCGGGAAAAAGCCAGCAAACTTTTGGGAAAATAAATTGAAAATTGGAAGTCTAATTGGAAAAAACTGGAAAGCACAGTTCGCATTTGAGAATAAGCAAAAGTAAAGACGGTCGAAATCGAAGTATCGCTTTCAATACGATCCGCGGCGCATTTGAGAATAACCCCCCCAGGTTAAGCTAATGTAAGTTTAGATTGAACTTGTTAGTCGTAACCATCAATAGTGACATAATTTTTGACACTAGCTTAAGCTAACTTATTGCTGATTCTATACACCCGCTAATTTTAGATGAGGAGCAGTTAAAAAAATTTAAGTATTTTTTGGACAGTTTAACAACGTGTATATTTGAAGGCGAATGTTGGTGCAGTAGCTTGGTGTGCTGGACTTACTGTGCGAGAAATTCTCACGTTTCAGCCCCAGAAAAAACACAAAATACATCTTAGGGCCTTTTCCACTGCGACACCTCTAGCAAATGTATGACGAACATCTAACATTTTCAGGAATCACATGGCAGGACCACATATCCTATATCGCAAGACCGGCGTCCGCTAAGTTGAGCTACCTATTTAAAGCAAAGAGGTACTTTAGCTCCAAGCAACTTCTCCTTCTCTACAAAGCACAGGTTAGACCAGGCCTGGAATATTGCTCCCATATATGGAGCTCGGCCCCAAAACATTCACTTAACCTCCTTGACAGCATACAGAGACGAGCAGTTCGACTTATTGGAGACCGTACACTCACATCGATTCTGCAACCGTTGGTGCACAGAACACAAGTCGCTGACCTATGCTTGTTCTATGGGTACTTCCATGGTAGATGTTCCGAGGAGCTCAGGGACATAATTCCTCGAAATGCAACTTTTGGGCGCCCCACAAGACAGGCTGCTAATGCTCATGACCATACAGTACACTTGACAACCGCGAGGACAATATCTTTCCAAAACTCCTTCTGTTACAGGACAAGCAGAACTGGGGATATATTTCCAGAAGACTACAATTTGCAGCAATTTAAGTGCAGAACTAACATACATCTGCAAGCATCTCGGGGCGTTGATGAAGCGTTATAGGTTTGCCTTTCCCGGGAGAAGTATTTAAAAAAAAAAAAAAAACTATTTATTTATTTTTATTCGGAAGCGATATGCAGTCAAGTCGCACAACAATGGCCTGAATAAGCACCACATTTCGCAGTTTGGAGGGGCGAGAACTTTCCTGATAACTGGAAGAAGGTCGGTGAGAAAGGAGATCTTTTGGAGCACCTGTATAGCTACTGGAGCAAGTAAAAGCCGAATAAATAGCTGAAAGTCGAGCTTGATGCGAAACATATAGGTTTTCGCTGTCGACCAGATTAACCCGATGCGGATACGCTGATTATACCAATCATCACTTTCTGCAGGTCACCTACAAAAAATCCACTCGATAGACAGTTTATCTGGCCAAAATCATGACATTCATCTTATCAGCGCGTCCGGCCGTCCCACATTAAAATGATGAGCCATAAAACTTACTTAACCGCTCAAGTATGGCCAGAGAGAAGAAAAGACGGTCGAAAATAATTAATTCAGCTTTGGCAACTACAATTTGATAAAAATGACAACTGACAGCTTGAGTTGGCTACAGTCAGTCAGTCAACATTACGAATTCTGCTGGCACAATTCTGCTAAAATTTAAACTTTTCGACAAAATTCAGCAAACAAAACGTAGCATGACATAGATGACAAATTTCCCCTCCCTCCCCCCTCTTGATTGTTGTTACCAATCAACTGCAATACTCTAAAGTTTGAACCCCTTATTTGTGATTCCCTTTTTGATTGAATGCATCCTATTAACGAAATTGGTAATGCCATCCCCTCATAAATCCACTGCATCCGGTCTTCGTCCCTGTAATCAGGATAACATTCTCATCATCTTATCGACAAACATTCTCCAACGGAAGTCGAATGTTCCTCGTCGTCGTCGTTGTGCAATCATCAATTTCCTTCTCAGATATACAGATATACAGATCTCCATCTAACTGTTTGGAGAGATTTGTTGGAAGAACTTTCTGGCTCGTTCTGAAATTAAAACGCAAGCCATCCGTGAATTTCTGTATAGTTTCCCCATTTCAAAGGACAAGAATCGTATGTCGCTCGTTGAGATATAACTAGATACAAAGATACATACTGTACTCGCGAATTGCTTCTTTACTCTCTCATCAAATCATAGAAAATTGATATCCTTTCACTATGAATGCCATGAGATTGAGCTCCTCTGTCATCTTGTTAAATTGTTGCTGTCTGTCTATGATTGAACTTTGACAACAAGAATGCTTTTGACATTCTTCTTCTAGTGGAATGCCATTTGCAGTCCAATTAAGTGGAGCTGCTGCGCGTTCCTTTTTTTTGTTTTTGCCACCCACAAACCCTCATCAATGACAAAGAGTAATTATTATCAGGCAGCCATCCCTAGTTTCCATGCTCCCAGTAAAAGATTACATAACCATGTTCTAAATAAAAGTCATGTTAATTACCCTGGGAGTATGGAAAGTAATTCAATTTTGTGGGTGTGGTTGGGAGGCGGGCGAATGGTTGCTTTCAAAGGCATGGTTAGCACAAAGTGATCTAAAACCTTCCGTCCCGAAACCGAAACAACCCACCGACCAAGAGACCCACCGCCACCATACCCTCACCGGTGTGGTTGAGCTTGCGTGCAAAGTGGCAATTGAACCGTTCTAGTTAATATGTTTCCCTGTTCTGTAGAAATACAGAAATGTACTCTCTCTCGAGAGAGAGAGTGAGAGATTGAGCTATGACTTTTTGTTTTTGGGGTTTCATCTTGTTTCGTCTTTTGTTTGTTTGTTACCAGAAAACAAATGCTTGGGTATAGGTTTTTGCGTGTGTTGATTTGAACCCTCAGTCACGCACATATGGCTTCGAGGTTGTTTGCGTAGAAAACGAGCAGAAAATACGGCTTAAATGTAGGTAGCGTGTCAGTACAGTGGATTGATGTTTCGGGTGATATCTGTTGACCCTGAATGTAGTGTTGTACAACAATTCTTATTCCGACAAAGGTCGGGATTCTTTGACAAATCAATTTTTCTTCGGACCTTTTTTCTTTCTATTTTCTGTGTGGGTAGTAAGTTTTCTTTTTATGGGATACCCTCATGAAAGGGAACGATTTATTGGGGAATCTTTTTCAGCCACGAGATGGCCCACAGTTATCCTATGTCAATGTTTTGGGTTATTCTGTTGTTTTGTTTCTTTGAAATTGATTGCTAAGAGATTTAGATGAAGTGAGATATCCTTTTGACCCTGAGTGTTGAAGAATTTGTTTTCTTGTAGGTTTTGTTTATCTCGTGTGCGATTTGGGGTCTGTGCATCACCAACTACCTATAGAGAAGGCACCTCAACTTGGAGAATGTCGTCACACGCACTGCCTCGTGATTATTTTTACTAATGAATATCTTCGTTAACTAATGTAGCGTTAGAAGATGCAAACAATTTGTATGCAATGTCAATGTAAAGTAAATACACTGCATTTTTCGTTGTCAATAGTTTTGCCGAAGCAAGGGGGCTTAGGCTCGAGCCCCTCAAAAACAGAAATTATCTTAAAGTGTTTTTCAGTGGCGAAGGTATAACTGCCCCTAGAAAGCTTCTCAATGCAGGCGTTCGGACTCGGCGTCAAATTGTAGATCCCTTCCATTCGACCCAAAAATAAAACCTCGCACTCATTCCAAATCCTACAGTGTCCACAGGCAAGGGGGTTGTAGGACCCCCGGGCATTCATTCATTCATTTCATTTTCAATGATCCGCTTGTCCATTAAGTGGGTCGCGGGTGTAGGTTGCTCAAGTGGACCCTCCATAGCTCTCGATCCTCCGCCATCGACTCTAAATCATCAAGGGCAATCCCCATACGGGTAGAGGAGAGATTATGAATTTGATCTAACCATCTCATCCTGGGTCTACCTAGGGGACGCCTGCCCGATGGTACGGATTCCATAGCACGTCGTGGAATCCTGGTCGGGGACATGCGTTTAACATGACCAAACCACCGAAGCACGGATCGCTCCGTCCGGAGAAGTAGCTGCTCGACATTGAGTTCCTCACGTATTCTGGTATTTCTGATGCGATCTCTACGGGTCACACCAGCAATACTACGGAGAAATCTCATTTCGGCAGCTTGTATTCGCGATCTTATTCTTTCGGTCATTACCCAAACCTCATGACCATAGGTAAGAGTTGGAACAAACACCGAATTAAAGACTGACAACTTAGCTTTGACACCAAGTTCAGTCCTCCTGATAACAGAATGACCAAGCTGTCTCAAAATCGATCCAGCCTGACCAATCCTACAGGAAAACTCGGCATTGCTCCTTCCATCACTCGTGAATAAGACCCCGAGATACTTAAACTTCTCCACCTGTTTCAATGGGACTCCACTAACATGCAGAGTGCATTGAACAGGCGTTCTGGAGACGACCATCACTTCAGATTTGTTCACATTTACCTTCATCTCAGCTTCAACACAAACGGCTACAAACCGATCGAGTGCGCGCTGAAGTTCAGTCTGAGAGGACCCAAGGATGACCAAGTCATCAGCGAAGAGCAAATGACTTATCCTCAGATCTCCCAATTCGAAACGTTCTTCGCCAAGACTGCGCTGTAACATCCAGTCCATATAAGTAATGAAAAGGAGAGGCGACAAGACGCACCCCTGGCGAAGTCCAACGCCCACGGTGAAAGGTGTTGATTTAACGCCGTTTACCCGAACACAGCTTTTACAGTTTGTGTAAAGAGATTGAATGGCTCTCAAGAGAGAACCATCAATTCCATACTGCTGTAATACACTCCAGAGTTTCCCTCGAGGGACTCGGTCATATGCTTTCTCCAAATCTACGAAGCAAGCGTAAACAGGTGTAGCATACTCCCAAGCCTTCTCAAGTACCATTCTGAGAGTGAATAACTGGTCGGTTGTGCTTCTGCCGGGACGAAAGCCGCACTGCTCATCTCCTAATCGTGCCTCGACCACAGCTCTGCAACGCGTTTCCAGCACCTTGGCAAAGACTTTTCCGGGGAGACTTAAAAGTGATATACCCCTGTAATTGGAGCAATCCCTTTTATCCCCTTTTTTGAAAAGGGGCACAATCACCCCAATCTGCCAATCGCTGGGTGTTTCGCCGCATTCCCAGGCCACTTTAATGACACGAGAAAGCCATTTGACTCCCTCTTCACCTAAGGCCTTTAGCATTTCTGGCCGGATTTCATCCACTCCGGCAGATTTGCCAGCTTTTAGCAATTTGATCGCAAAAGTGACTTCCTCTACCGTGGGACTATTTTCCGCCCTGCTTAAGGCGATAGATGTGTCATCCTCGATGCCCTGGATTGGATTGAGCAATTCGGAAAAGTGCTCGCTCCATCTGCGCAAGATGTCCTCCTCATTAGAAAGAAGTGTACCATCTTTGGATTTGACTCCTTCGATAATGTTCCACTTCCTTCCTCTAAGACGGCGGATGGTCTGCCAGAACACCTTGCTTGCAGATCTGTGATCGCGGTCCAATTTTTCGCCGAACTCCTTCCAAGAATGTTCTTTGGCTGCTTTAACAGCCAATTTGCAAGTTCTTCGCGCCTCAATGTACCGGTTTCGAGAAGGAGAGTCCCCCAAGTGAATCCACACCTTGAAAGCCTTCTTCTTCTCTCTGATGGCTTCTTGAACTCCGGGCGTTTTAAACCACGCAGTTCTTTTCTCACCACCAGCCGCCACACCGAGCCGCTTCACTCCGCAAACATGTCCTGCAGAGGCAATAACTGCTGTTGAAAACAACTGCCATTCTTCCTCTACATTCAATGGAACATTTGGAATTTGTTCAAACCTTTCAGATACCTGCCGTGCAAATTCCTCCCGTATCTCATCGTTCTGTAGCCCCTCCCACCGTATGCGCGTAACCATTCTTGGTTTACGCTTTGGCAGGATAGGTATTTGATCGTTGAGATACAATTTGCACAACACCAGGTGGTGATCAGTTGACAGTTCAGCCCCTCTCAACACACGAACATCACAAACCATCCTTTTAATACACGATGGTACCACAAAGAAATCTATCAGCGATTTCTGCTGAAGACTTCGACGGTACCATGTGTATTTATGGATATCTTTGTGTGGAAAGAAAGTGTTCATAATGGACATTCCATTTGAACAACAAAAGTCCAACAACTTCTCTCCGTTCGCGTTCTGATCGGGGTCACCGTGTTTCCCAATCGCGCTGCCCCATGTCGAGAAATCCGCACCCACGTGAGCATTGAAATCACCCATCAGGATATAAGAATCCATATCTGCAACCTTTTCAAGGGCTGCATCAACTTCATCTAAGAAAGCTGCGTACCCTGACTCCAGATTCGGTGCATACACCTGCACTAGAGCCAGAGTTGATCTTTCAAGCTTAAGCTTTAAGATCGCAACTCTCCCTCCTAACGGAATCCACTCCAATACTCTGCCTGACAGCCTGGGACTTGTGAGTATCCCCACTCCCGCCTGAGCAGACATTGAAGGTGCTACTCCCGACATGAAGAGTTTCCACCCATCTGCAAGGTCCACAGTTCTAGAACCCCTTTGCTTTGTTGAGGAAACACCAACTATATCTAGTCGATATTTAACAGCCTCCACAACAAGCTCCAGGTCTTTTCCCGTGAGCGAAGAGATGTTCCACGTGCCTATCCTAAGTCGATGCCGTTGTCGAGTAACCGTAAGTCCACTTATGCCCCTATTGGTGCATAGCGCATCCACCCTCTGACCCCCATAATGGTTTGCGAGACCATTGACAGGAAGCTCGTAGCCGTTTCGGGTTAAACCCGGCCGACTGCCGAGCGTGACAAGCCGACCACCAGACGCTCGCAAACTGCCACCCTTCAGGCCTGGCTCCAAAGGGCGCCCTATTTTGACAGGCTTGGCAATATCCGAGGCTCGCTTTCTTCGCTTTGTCATCATTGGGTGTGTGCTTCGTTAGCCATGTCTAGGTGACCCTAGACATGTTGCCCGCCCCCCACCACGGGGAGGTCAGCTACATGAGGGGGCACCCCCGGGCATAACGAACAGAAAGGGACGTTGGTTTAGATTTTAGTTCCGAAAGGCTACACATTGTATAAGGGACACTGGAAGACGTGAGGTGTAGAGCAGCTACAATAGTGCTTCGTTGACTTGGCCACGTTAAACAAATACCACAACTCGAGTTCTAAGGATTTGCTGCAGAATCCGTGTCGTCAGGCGCGTGATTTGTGAAGGCCCAGGGTGAGACGAGATGGTTGGATTAAGTCAGATATCTGGGAATGGCGAATGATGACTTAGAGTCGGTTGCGGAAGACGAGATGTATAGAATAGATGGCCTCCAAATGTGACCACATTAATGGACAATAGACGAGGTGAAGATAGCTATATCCAGATATAAAATCGAATTTAGCAGATGAGACCGACAAGATGCAAGGGCTTGGTACCACTTGGTCTTTGTCACCTCTCCAAAAATCAGTGGGTAATCGAATTCCTGCGACATAAACCAGCTTAAAAGGTGCAGCTGCATACAAGAGGTAGAAAAGAGGTGACGCGTTTTGACTGAAATTATTGAAGAACTAGATATTCGTAAGAGGGACATGGATACGAGTATATTGGCTTCAACAATCTATGAATTTGAATTCGTCACACAACTGAATGTTTGCAGCGAATAGTGTAAGATACAGCCTCAGATTGAGCATCGTTGTTCGTTTGTCAGTGGGTCTAGCACCGAATGTAGCATGATACAATACGCCAATATTCTAGACCTGCAGTATTGTAGTGGCCGCGGCTTTCGTTTCAAAGCGTGGGCCCTGTTTAATTTGAGTTAGCCCGATGATAACGAGGTGTAGTACTGACCATTGGGAAGTGTTCTTATGGTACGTAGTATTATTCATCGTCAATGTAGGTACTAATATCCGATTTATCCCAGTAGTTCTGTGGAGACTGATCATCATCAATATAGATACTGATATCCGATTTATCCCAGTAGTTTTGTGGAGACTGATGTTTTTTCATCCACTACCCTTAACGTGGGCGAACGCTTTAACTTCGTCTTTAACAAGGTCCATCATTTGCCCGACGTTTTTATAAATTCTATTCTGATGTGGTTAGGTGCTGTTTAGGTTACTACGCTTCGACGTTTACGACTTAATGGGGTCCAATATTTCTATGACAAGTTCGCATTCGTGGTTAGACATTTTTTTTCCAACTAATGCGTTTCGACATGGTTTGACTACCATGGCTTCTACGATTTGAGGTGGTCTCATATTTTTGGCAGAAACGAAGCTCCGACTTGGGTTGATGTTTTTCGGCGTACTTACTATATTGGATCCTTGCTACCCTTTGACGTGGGATCCAACGCCTTTTTAAAAACTACGTTTTCACGCGGTCCGATGTTTTAGCAGCTAAAACAAATTTAAGCTAATCATCGCCCCAAAGTTTGGTGTCTAATTGGTGACCGACCACACTGTAGCCGACAAACTTATAGCAACCTTTGAGAAAATCTTAATCGCATCAATTTCTTTATTGGAGTTAATTTAAATTGTATTGTGTTGTATAACACAAAAAGGTAGGTTTAGTGTCAAAAATGTCAAGCATCACATTCCGATTGTCAATGTCAATCTTAAAAAAAAAAATCTGCTTATTCAAATCATATCCTCGACTATGACTATAGTACGCCACAACACAAATTCTCTTAACCAATGAAATTGTATTCTATGCACGCCATTAAAATATTCGGAACAACAAACTCCATTGGAAGAGATATCCTTGCACCAGATATCCATTGCAGTGATCCAATTTATAGTCAACACCCTCATAGTCATCCAATTGAATGAAATCCCTCTTTGAGTGAATGAAAATGAAATCATGACTGTGACCGCTGAAACTGCAGTAGGTATAGTGTCCTGGGAAATATGTCAAATTTATGTCATAGTTATAGCATTGACAAATCAACAAACAGAGGTGTGACAGATAAGGCATCCTAGCAATACAAATGGATTATTCGGTCATATGTTGACATTTGGAATGATTCAATTTGCAAATTAAAGATTTACACAAATTTGTTTGTTTGGAGATCCGGAATCCTTTAAACTTGTTCCATGTGGATGGATGTGGGGTTGGTTTCTTAGCCACTTAGTAGTTTAACCACCCATTCAGTTCCTTCCACTCTATTATAGTCTCGTAATCAAATTGAGCATTTAATTTAGTTTGCTCGTCTGAGGACTGTCAGAATTAAGCTGGAATAAGACTTGGGGTCTACCCCTAGTGCAAGGGTGCAAATTTTTTATTTTTTATTTTTCATTCTATACTCATATAGTTTATATCGTTGTGCACTATTAACTGACTGAAACTGAGACTTTGACTGTGAGATTCAAGGGGTGACATGAAAAGGAAGTAAGTGGCTTTTGAGAAGATTTGTGAACAGATTTACTTATGAAAAGGAAGAGGGTAGATTACCCTCAAAATAGGGATGAATATTTGGACTTGGAATTGTCTATGTGTGTGCTTAGTGAACAGTTGAAGGGAGGGGAGAGAGGGGGAGAGAATATTCGCAAGGACTTATGAAAGGGATATGCGAAATGGGGAATGAAATTAGTGCACATTTAAGTGTTTGACGGTATTAGAGAAGAAATGCTAAATGCATTTATACAATTGTTGGTAATTGGATTTTAATGAGTAAAGTCATAAGTAGTTGTGGGGGTAATGTTTTGAAAAAGGGATTTAAATGATTTCGCGTGGATTTTGTCTATGGAGGTCATGCAATTCAATGGTGCTTCGAGGCACCAATATATCCCATATAAGGAACTCTTCTCATATATAAAAGAGTTTGTCCCGATTGTGACTGACGATTGGCGATTAACGCCCAACCCAAAAGGTAACAGCCGGAAGGTGATATTTTGAAACAAATTTCCTTTTATGGCTGAAGTATGCACTTAGAAGCGATTTGGGGAGATTCAAACTCCAAAAGGGGCAAAAAGGGGGGTCAACGTTTGTATGGGAACATTTATATATTTCTTCCGGCACAAGGTTGTTAAGGTTGTGTGCTAAGCTAGCCAGGATATGCTGAACAATTTGGCGGCTCAAATTTCAATTTAATCTATATTTATATATAAAAATGAAGATTCCGACTGACAGATGATCAACGCCCAGCCTAAACCATTTGCTCTAGAAAGCTGAAATTTTGCACAGTGGTTTTTTTATGATGTATACAACCACTAAGGAAGGATTTTTTGAAATTCAACCCCTAAAGGGGTAAAATGGGGGTCAAAGTTTGTAGAATGGGGTAATACTGCTAGAGAGTGGTACACATCCTCGCGATCTTTCCGGTTGCATATATTGCACAGAGTAGGGAGATCTGGGCAGTGTGGAATATAATTAAGGATTGGCTAACTAAGAAATATGTTGTGTTCCATAGATAGTGGCTCAGTCTGCTATAGTGTGATCTTTGTTGAGATTCCCGTGCTTCACAAACTAATTGATCATATCTATATTTTTAAAGTGTTTTCACCAATAGGGCGTTAGACATATTACAGGTTGCCACCTTAAAATTCGACACACAAATGAAGGATGTGAGCGGTGTTGACACTATTCGCAATTCGGAGTTTCAGACGTTTTGCATTTCGTTCGCTTCCAGTTCCAGGGAGGAAAAGTTTGTTCGCCGGGGAGTTCACCAGCGAATCCCAATCACCGATCGCAGTGAATACCAAAAAAAAGAATCACCTGCGATTCGCTAACAAAGACGCGAAAGATGAAAACGGAAAGATCTAGATGAAGCCTAGACGAATGCAAGCAGTAAGATTATGCAGGCTTTTTACGAAACGAAAGAGGGACGGACCTATTAACGAGTGCAAATTCTCTAAGCTTACCAAATTTGAAATGCTCTGTGCGGTTGCATAGCGTCTTCTAAAACGCTGACCTTCAACAAAATCTTATCATTGGAAATTTCCAATAAGTTTTAGTTGGCTAAAATGACCTTAAAGTGTGTAATGAAACGTCCCCGTTCGTCACACTTTTATGTGACATAAGAGATTTGCTTTCGTCTAACTGACTAAGTGGACGAAATTGCATGAGTACTCGAATGAAATTGCCATTCGGGGAGACTTGTCTACGTGTTGATCGTACCAATCTAGTATACTGTATACAGTATACCAGATAAGGCTCCCATATAAAAGTTGAGCTCGGTCAGTGTTACAATTTTTTTGTGGCTGAGTTTCCTTTCGAAAGCTGGCTTTAATCAAAAGTGTCAGCATTTTTGTCTGTCTTGCGTTATATCGGAGCCACGCTTATCGTTAGGCCGCTTTCTGTAGTACGGAGCCAAGCTTGTCGTTGGGCCGCATACTGTATACTCAACGTTAGCCACAACTTAGGAATTCCATCATTGTTAAGTTACTCATAAGACATTACTTTATAAGTTGGTTACTGAAATAAAAAGTACCTCTTAACCAAAGTTTGGTGTTTCTTTGGGAAAATCCTGGATCCGGCAAGCAAAACCTCGACCTCAGAAAAGCACATCACAAGCGGTTTATGGATGTTTCTAAGATGAACTCCGTATGGGGAAAAAATCCGAGATGTTTCGGTAAGAGGTGTACGCCATTTAAGATCGTGTCAACCATATGGACAACTCTGGCATTAAGGACGTGCACAACCATAATTTACAGATTAGGCCACGTTTTGGCACGATGTCAACGATCGATAGTGGCAATATTGCTGCACTAAAAAATAAATGAATAGTTGCGGCAACAGGTCCGAATTGGCACCCTTAGCCTAGCTTCTCACAAACATTCAATTATGTCAGTTTTTATTTTTGGGACAAATGGAAGGCACCTACCTACAATTTTATGCCGAGCTCGAATTGAGAAGCATTTTCTGGACAGTTTTACTCTCGGATGTTTGTCAGACGTTCTCGACAGGTGGCGCAGTG
This sequence comes from Cheilosia soror, assembly GCA_949372485.1. NCBI lineage: Eukaryota > Metazoa > Arthropoda > Insecta > Diptera > Syrphidae > Cheilosia > Cheilosia soror. The sequence goes on from OX443563.1 coordinate 88,387,890, forward strand.
GAAAAAACCCTAAGATGTAATTTGTGTTTTTCCGAGGATTGACTCTGAGCCATTCGCCGCATTAATACAGTAAAATTCTGATAATAACATCTCAAAAGAAATTAAGTTATGAATAACTCTTGCCAATAGCTGTTTCTTTGGGTTAAGATAGTAATTGGGTAGTAGAGCTTGTATAGAATCTATAAGACATTGATTATGCTAGTTTTATGGCGCTTAGGCGGGAGCAAATACACAGAGTTGCTCCGAAAGATACCTACCTATTTTTACTAAAATTGTCGATCGCATTTGCGTTGCCGGGCTTTGCAGGAGGAGATTCACGACGAAATTTCGAAAGCTGTACAGCGACATCAAGCCAGTCGAAATGTTCCACCCGTAGAGCCTTTAAGTCTAACCCAGAGCTACAACCTACAACACAATAGAGGATGATCTCGCCTTAGGTGTCGGGCTCAAGTGGATTGCAGTGCGAATCTGGGCCCATTCAGCTAAGACACTTGTTGGTGAAGGCCCTGGTTCTGTTTCACCCGCAACTGTATCCCCACCAAAGTAGGTAAGTGAGTACAAATAAAAAAAAATGTAAGGTCTTTTGCTACAAGAAACAATGAAACGCCAAGGAACGCAAACGCAATTTTATTCATTCGGAGGGGTCAACTATTGCTCTACTGGCATATTGTCATAGAACTCAGAATTTTAATCTTTGCTTTGGCCAGGTGTACCCAGAGGTCTGATTACTGCATGTGTACACTTTTTTAATTTTATCAGTTTAGACACAGGTCCACTATAATTATCATTTCACTAATAAGTAAGGATACCCCACACTCGTCCTCTAATTTAATTAAGACCCAACTCCTTATAACACCCTTAGTCCCTTTATTTATGAATACGACTCTATTCCGTCCTTACTACTTGATTTAGAAAAAAAAAAAAAAAATACTACAACCAGGACTTTTCTATAACAAAACAAATATACCCGCGCTACACTCGACTCTTTTGTTTTGTTTGCGCATCATCCTCCTGACTCGGCGAATCTCTTTCTGTTTGCAGTATGTGTGTGTCAAGCGTTTTATTTAAGTTTTATCTTAAGAATTATTCTTTTGTTAAACAACAAACTCATTCAAATATAATAATTAAAAAAAAATATTGTCCATACATCTATACATATATACCTTCGTGTGGTGAGTATATGTTTAAGAACAAACAAAAAATAAGGACAACAATACCGTCATCGGGAGCAAAAAGAAGCAAACTCCTTTATTTGCATATTTTAATTGGATTTCAGGACGAGTTTTTTTTTCGCCTTCTTTTGATTTTTTATTTATTTATTTATTTTTTTTTTTTTTGTGTAAGCTTATCTCTCCAGTGTCCTGGATTTCTAAAGAATAAGACAATTTTGTTGTGTCCTTCCATATAGATATCCAGAAATCTCAGCACAAGACCCAACGTAAATCAAGTCTTTAAGAGAGTGGCAACAAAAAAATGTAAAAAAGAAATATATATAAATTGACATTGCCATATACATAGTTGGGGGAAGAAATAAAAACAAATGTCCTGGATATAAGAGCGGAAGGACTCTGTGCAGACGATCGCTTCAAGGGTATATGTAAAGTACAAGCAAAAAAAAAAAAACTGTCTCTCTTTTTTTTTCGCATTTTGACCAAAAGTTTAGCATGACATGAAAAGGATAGTGGATGGAGGCGGCTATAAAATGATTGCAAAAGTTGTTCCGCACTGCAACTTGCATATTATTTATTTGTGTTGAAGTTTCTCTGGAACTGAACATTTGTTAATGTTCTGTGTAGTAGTTATATGCCGGGGAGTGCAGTTGAAAGAAACTTCCACAAGCTGTTTGTTAATAACAAAAACTCGACTATGCACTCTTGTGAAGTGCATTGTTGTTTGGAAAAGTCCATGTGAATAAATATCCTGCTACGTTCGTTCGGTCATTTATTGTCCGGGTGTTTTCATGTTGTTGTGTTGATATCGAATGCTAAAAGGTTACAGGACAGTAGCCGCGCAATTTATTATATCGCTCTTGACTTTTTGGAAGGGTTCCGCTGGAAGTATCTAAATATAAATTGGCGTGATAGGTGTGCGAGTTTTTTTTATTTATTTTTTTTTTTGTGAATATTTCACGAACGGGTGGTGTTGATTGTTATTGATTTTGTTTTGCGTATGGATATTGTGGACCCATTTGAATTGAGGAACTAGCGAGCCAGGTGTATTTTTGATTAGCACATAATAAAATAGGTACACATGAAGGTATTTTCAAGCTATTAACAATTCAACGGAAGGCTATTAATAGTTTTGTATGAATCTGGTCATTCATAGGTCAAATGTGAAGTATGTCAAGTGGGCGTCGTTTTTACCACTTTGTGTTATAAAAAAACAGGACAACCTAGCTAAGTTCTTGAAACTAGACACACTTATAGATCAACTGAAAAAAATGTAAAGATATTAACCAAGTTCTTTGTTCTGTAAATATCCTCAAAGAGGAGGTTGATGCCCTAGATTTGGCACAAATACAGCTTGGGTGTAAATCTATACTACTATATAAAATGCAACATCTTTCTGTTGGTCCATCCATAACTCTAGAGACATTTATCAGATTTTAATAATTTTTTTATGATTTCTAGATTTTTTCCCGATTTCTCCTACATGGTGGGGGAGTGTGAATAAAGGGGCGGGGTGTTAGGGGGGTTCTTTGGAACAATTTATACGTTTTTCATGATTTTTGAAGTTATATGTACTTCTTAACAGAGCGTTAAGCCAAAACTTCTTCACAACCAACAACAGAAGGAAAGAGACTGCGGAAATTCAATTCAATATCGTTGTTTGTTAAAATTCTAAAATCTAAATTATTGTTTAAGTGACTTGTGAATGTGGTGTACAAATGAGTTTGTTTCTATTTTCCATCGATGTTTTATCAAAAAGAGCAGCTATCGTGATACCTACACTGGTCGGCATAAGTATTTTGACAAAACTAAAGTTTATTCTGCTCCTAATTTGAAACTTACTTCATTTGAATTCCAATTTCAATGGAAAGGTCATTTAAATTCCATTTGAATGATACAAAACTTTCCTTAACCCATTAAGTACCCATTCAAAAATTTTAGAATTTAGAACTTTTGTCAAGGTCTACTTTTTTTACTTTTTTTCCTCGGTCCAAAAAAGAAAATGTTTTGATGCAAAAAGTTACATCAAACAATTCTAATAATGACAGCAAAAATTTTCAAAAATCTCTTCGCTAATATTTTTTATGATTTTTTTTTTTGAAAATTGCTAAAAATTACTATTTTAGCCACTTTTTCCTACTTTTCATACAAAATTTTTCTGAGATCATCCCATACAAAAAATCATAAAAAATATTAGCGAAGAGATTTTTGAAAAAAATTTGTTTGCTGTCACTATTAGAATTGTTTTAATAAACTTTTTGCATCAAAACATTTTTTTTTTTTGGACGTAGGAAAAAAGTAAAAAAAGTAGACTTTTACAAAAGTTCCAAATTTTCAATGGGTTAAGGAAAGTTTTATATCATTTAAACGGAATTTAAATGACCTTTTCATTGATACCAAAATTTACATGAAGTAAGTTCAAATTATGGGTAGAATTAACTTTAGTTTTGTCAAAATACTTTTGCCGACCAGTGTACATACAGGGTGGGCCAAATACAAGTTTATATTTAAAAATGCAATAAAATGAACAAAATTAAAACATTCTCATTAATTATGGAACACAATATGCGTCGTTGAAGTGGCTGCCTCGGCTGGCTTCGCAGTAGAGCATTCTGTCACTAAAATTTTCCAAGACCTTGTTTATAGTTTCGGGGTGTAGCTCACGGATTGCTTGGATAAAAATGGCCTTAAGTGCTTGAATCGTTTCTGGATTGTTGGCATAACATCGGTCCTTTACGGTACCCCACAAAAAAAAGTCCAAAGGAGTCAAATCGCAGCTCCGAGGGCGCCAATTGACATCGCCAAGACGGCTGATAACACGATTTGGGAATTTAGTGCGCAAAATATCAATTTTGGGTGCTTCGTTTCGGCCAAAACTTCGTTTCAAAAAACAAACTGCTTGGGCTACACAGTACTCAGTTTGAAAATAAGTTTTCAACATTTCCCAACGTTGTTTAAGCGTAAAGCGACTCATTTCGTTCTGCGGAGATATGATACTGACTTTCTGTCAAGATTTCAAGCGGGAAACAGCTGTCAGTGTAAAAAAAACCTATGATTTAAAAAGAAGCCACTAGATGGCTCACCCTTTATTAACTACATTTTTGCACTTTCATTAATTTGTTCCCCGTTTATAGAAACGTATAATTAATATTTGCGGCCGGAGCTGCGGGTCAACAACTTGTAACTTCAAACATTTTTACCCATAATAATAAGAACCAATATTTTATACTTTAAGCAGTAAGAAAGAAATTCACAGCAGGGTAAAAACTGCAAGCCCTCTTGTTTAAAAATTTAGAGCCAAATATTCCTGCACTTATTTTTCGTAAGGTCTCGCTATGGTTCAAATTTCAGCTTCGTCGGTCTAATACACTCCGAGTTATTTATCATCTGACATAAGGTTGCTTACAGCGGATAATAGAAATTTTGTGAACGGCATTGGATCATTGGTTAGTAGGTATGTTGGACTACTGGTAGAGGGGTCACAGGTTTAACCTCCTAAAAAAAAGGCAGATTGCAAGTTAAGGGTGTGTCCATTGCTCTAACTCTCGCAAACACCTAAGAAAACATCTAAAATTATAACTGTCATGAGTAAGTTTCTCTATTTAAATGTTCCGATTCGACATAAAATCGTCATAAGAATGAAATTCAGACAAACTAAATTTTAGTTGAAGCTGAGGATCCATATGAACTTCTCTTAAACTCACTGGAAACTGTAGTCACTTGAAATCGAAGGACAAATCGGTTTGTGATGTACAATAATTGTACATTGTAATTGTAATAATTGAAAGTTGTACAACTTCGGCGCATGTTAGTTCCGAGCATTTTAAGTCATCTTTTATGGGTTTGATAAATTAAGAAAAGTTAAAGCGTAATTTATTTACTGATTAGCGAACCCCTACACACTTCGTAGTGCAAAATAGAAAAATAAAAAAATCAGTTTGAAATTCATTTAAATCAGCATCAGTGATAAACAGTTTTTATTGTAATGCTCCGTGGTACATATTTTTTTCCAGTTTTTTCCAGGAATCGTATTGCGTAGAAAGTATTCTTGTCTATCAGGACAATGCATAGCTATCAATGTTAGAAATTTTACAAACTTTGGCTCCCATGACTGTCGAAAAATAGCGCCACACCCCTTTATATACCAAAGATTATCTGTCAATTTGAGCTCAATCGATTCGGTGGTTTTCGAAATATACGATTTTGAATGTATTTTTGTATGGGCAGTGCCACGCCCCTTTGTCCAATTTTGAGCAATCTTTAGAGGAGCACTCCAGTGTCAATAATTAAGATTATCTATAAGTTTAAGTTCAATCGATTGGGTAATTTTGGAGATATAAGATTTTGAATGTTTTTTTTTGTATGGGAGGTGCCACGCCCCTTTGTCCAATGTTGACCAATCTTCACGGGAATACTCCTGGGCCGATACCTAAGATTGTATGTAAATTTGAATTCAATCGATTCAGTGGTTTCCGAGGAATAAGATTTTGAATGCATTTTTTGTATGTGAGCTGCCACGCCCCTATAACTCATGAACCAATACACCTACAAAGACCGTATGAACTTATAAACCATGGTATCAACGTTACCTTTCATGGGAAATTTACAGAATCAAAATCGGTTCACGCATTACAGAGAACATTATCGACAAACACAATTGACCATGATTTTTATATATATAGATAGAATAGATTGATCCTCATTATTACTGATCGTTGTATTCACAATGGGAACAATCTTAGCAAATACTGAGCCGATTAAAGTAAAATAATTTTTTTGATATTCTTCACATTCACAAAATCCAGTTAGACTATTTTTTTTAGCCTAAATGTTTTTTGTTTCAAAGAAAATTGGGAAAAAAAAACTGGCTGTATGAAGTCTGAGATGAAACTCAATCAAGAAGTTGACGCAAATTTTGGTCCATCGAAATTATCAATCACAAAGAGGTTGGCGTAAATATTGATTTCATTTTGGAATTAAAAATGTTAGGCACTGTTCTAAGAGTACCTACTTCTGAAAAAAGATTTCATGAAACCTCTCATTCATCTATAAGTCTCTGTCAGAAGAACGAAAGTGTGGACCAATATTTTAAGACGGTACTGCTACAAATATTTAAGTTTTTAAGGTTTTTTCTGATATTTACTTTGAAAACTTTCGACATGAAGCTTCATACTTATCAAATATTTCAAAGAACAGTCAGAAACAAACTTTGCATTTAAAAAGTTCCGTCTCCAAATTACCTTCATAGACATTTATTTTTATTTTATATTCCCACCTGAAAACACACACTCACGATGGCGTTGAATTTTACGATTATGAGCCCTTCTCAAGCATGACGAAAAAAAAAAAAACTTTTAACGAATTCTCAAATTGAATATAGAAGAACTTGTGTGTCCTTTGGTGCATGCATTTCTACATGAATACGGTTTATTAAATAACAAGAAACTTAACTCTTGATTTATTTACTTTTTTTTTTTGTTTGTCTGGGTGAAAGCTATAACTGTTGACAAGTTCAGATATATCTGATGCATGCATACTCGTATATGTAGAGAGATAACAATAAGAAAAGGATTCAGCTACAATCGTTATTACATCCCTTAAAAGAGTGAATTTCATGCAGTGAATGTATATTCACCTTTGGTGCAAAAAACCATTTCGACAGGTTATGCAATATACATTCACCATCATATCAGCTAGTTATAAAATTGAATCCTTTCCACCAGGATTATGTGTGCAAACTTTTGAAATACCTACATTTCTGCACCTGTATTTTGTTGAATTGACGTTTGACGTTGGGGAGCAAGCATATATGTACATACTTATTACACAATGTATCTACATACCTCTGCAGTGGTATATCCTTTTTCCTTTATGCAAAATAATATCACTGTATGCATAACAAGTTAAGTTTTGTTGAATTTATATTGTTACTCTTTCGTTTGGCATGAGGAAAATGGAATCAAGTCAATTATTGTTATCTGAAAGGAGAAAGGAAAGAAATGTGCTATTAGATTAAGAGTCAGAATTGAATTGTGGTGGTCAAATAAACATTAATGAGATTAAAAAAAAAATAGGTAAAAAGTTACAAAAATAAATAAACATCAATGGTTACAAAAAGCAAACGCTAATAAGTAAAATTTAAATTTTTATATTTTTCCAACGGATTCTAAATGTTCCCCATTCAAAATGAGTCCACATCCCAAATGAGTTTCCCGACGCTAATAACTTGGGCTCCAAGCAAATTTTTCCAAAATCGGAGAAAAGTTTTTTTTTCTATTTCTCATAGGTATAGAGTACACAAACTGAGTTTAAAGTCGATCGAATGAAAATTAAGAATTTTCCATACAAACCCCCCCTTTTCCCCCTACGGAGTTCGAATTTCCCCGAATCACTTCTAGGTGCAGACTTTGGCCATAAAAGGAAATTTGTCAGCTTCCGGAGCTCTTACATTTTTGGCTGGACGTTGATCACCAATCGCCGAAATTTTCCCATACAAACTTCGACCCCCGTTTTGCCCCTTTTGGAGATCGATTTTCCCCAAATCGTTTTTAAGTACTCACTTGGGCCAGGAAATTTATTTCAAAATATCAGCTTCCGAGCTCTTACATTTTGAGCTGGACGTTGATCACCAATCGCTGAAATTTTCCCATACAAACTTCGACCCCCCTTTTGCCCCTTTGGGAGATCGAATTTCTCAAAATCTCTTTTAAGTACTCACTTGGGCCAGGAAATTTGTTTCATAATGTCAGCTTGATAGCCCTTACCGTTTGGGCTAGAAGTTGATCACCAATCGCCGGAATTTTCCCATACAAACTTCAACCCCCCTTTTGCCCCTTCTTGAGATCGATTTTCCCCAAACCGTTGTTAAGTATCTACTCACTTGGGCCATGATATTTGTTTCATAATGTCAGCTTGATAGCTCTTACCATTTGGGCTGGAAGTTGATCACCAATCGCCAAAAAATTCCCGTACAAACTTCAACCCCCCTTTTGGAGATCGAATTTCCCCAAATCGCTTTTAAGTAGGTACTCACTTGGGCCAGGAAATTTGTTTCAAAATATCAGCTTCCGAGCTCTTACATTTTGGGCTGGACGTTGATCACCAATCGCTGAAATTTTCCCATACAAACTTCAACCCCCCTTTTTCCCCTTTTGGAGATCGAATGTCTCCAAATCGCTTTTAAGTACTCACTTGGGCCAGGAAATTTATTTCAAAATATCAGCTTCCGAGCTCTTACATTTTGAGCTGGACGTTGATCACCAATCGCTGAAATTTTCCCATACAAACTTCGACCCCCCTTTTCCCCCTTTTGGAGATCGAATGTCTCCAAATCGCTTTTAAGTACTCACTTGGGCCAGGAAATTTCTTTAATTTTTCCATACAAACTTCGACCCCCCTTCATTTTTCCATATAAATTTTGACTCCCCTTTTGACCCTTTTTGAGATCGATTTTCCCCAAACCGTTGTTAAATATGTACTCACTTGGGCCAGGATATTTGTTTCATAATGTCAGCTTGATAGCTCTTACCATTTGGGCTGGAAGTTGATCACCAATCGCCAACAAATTCCCGTACAAACTTCAACCCCCCTCCTTTTGCCCCTTTTGGAGATCGAATTTCCCCAAATTACTTTAAAGTATTCACTTGGGTCGGGAAATTTGTTTCATAATGTCAGCTTGATAGCTCTTACATTTTGGGCTGGACGTTGATCACCAATCGCCGAAATTTTCCCATACAAACTTCGAACCCCCTTTTGCCCCTTTTGGAGATCGAATTTCTCCAAATCGCTTTTAAGTACTCAATTGGGCCAGGAAATTTCTTTAATTTTTCCATACAAACTTCGACCCCCCTTCATTTTTCCATATAAATTTTGACTCCCCTTTTGGGCCTTTTTGAGATCGATTTTCCCCAAACCGTTGTTAAGTATGTACTCACCCTGGCCCAAGGATATTTGTTTCATAATGTCAGCTTGATAGCTCTTACCATTTGGGCTGGAAGTTGATCACCAATCGCCAACAAATTCCCGTACAAACTTCAACCCCTCTTTTGCCCCTTTTGGAGATTGAATTTCCCCAAATCGCTTTTAAGTACTCACTTGGGCCGGGAAATCTGTTTCATAATGTCAGCTTGATAGCTCTTACATTTTGGGCTGGACGTTGATCACCAATCGCCGAAATTTACCCATACAAACTTCAACCCCCCTTTTTCCCCTTTTGGAGTTCGAATTTCCCCAAATCTCTTCTGAAATTGTTTTGAGATTATTATATAATCGCTTGGCGTTAAAAATATCCCTTTTCTCTTTATTTTCTTCGCAGACATTTTTACCCTTACAACTTTCCAAAGTTAATGGGTTTCTTTCCGCTTTCAAGTTTAAAATCCATGGACCTTATCAAGTAGCCCAGTTCCTTTAAGTAGGTATCGTACGAATTTTCATTTTTATGGAGTAAAGTTGGCTAGTACGCAGCAATCCGAAAAGATGCCAACTGAGATTAAATGTAAATTAAACCAAGAAGCCACAGTAAGTTGTGACTGTCCGCCAAATCCACTCATCGTTGTTGAATAGAAATTGCCACAAACCCAAGTCCAAGCCCAAAAAAACCGCAACCTCAACAGTGAACAGAGATTTCATCTCAATTCACCACATTGTATCTTTGGGTCATTTTCATCGAAAAAACCGCAACGTTAGGGTATACGCCTCGTACTTTCATAGGTATATACCCACCTTGCTATGGAATTAAAAAACAAAAAAACTCCCAGGCTATAAATATCATCGGCGTTGATCACAAAAGGGCACAGCACACTGCATAGCATCACGACGAACAGAAAACCGCGCTGCAACAACAGCGTGCGTCCAAAAAGGCAAAAGGTCAAAAAACCGTTCGTTAGAATCGAGAGGAGAATATCACTGGATGCTGGGGCTGGCTGCCAGGGTATTTCTCAGTCCGAAAACATGGTCCAATGATGCTCAACGAATGTGAAACAACAGCAGGAGCACAGCAAAAAGCTGGACAAAAATCAGCAAAAAAAAAAATAGCAATCGCAGTCATGTCGAAACTTTCGTGGAACGGGGGGGGCTTAGGCAAAGGTAGGTATACTAACGCGCAAGTAAGTGATTGTTGTTCAACTGCAATCGAACCGGTTTGCATTGTTACAGCATACAAGTACCAGTGTACATGTATCCGAGAAATGAAACGAGATACGTTTGTTTAGATACCGCGTCGTCGTTTCGTCGTCGTTATACAAAAGTCGTGAGCGCATTGTGCTTGGAGCCAAAAACTGGTTTCTCGATGAAGCGAAACCTCCATTTGTGTGGTGTATAGATTTGTACGCCATTTGGTTGGTAGAGGTTGCTGTTTGTAGCTGAAACTGGCTGAGAGAAGTGTGGTTTTATTTTCTGAGATTACTTCTCAACTCTATACGTCTGCGGCCGGAAGAGCAGCAATTCAAGATTGGGTTCGAGGAAATGGACAAAAATAAAAGCGGCAGCAATTTGTTCCATTTAAACGAAGAGCCGCTTATCATTTAATACCTTGCTTCCTGGAATTTAAAAAGACATGTGGTCCAAACTCAATCGCGTTTTGATTGCCTTTCTTTTATGCGAAAATCCAGTTAGTGTACAGAGCGGATGATGCGATCATGCTCGTCATGGAAATGATGTAAGATGATGAGATTAGATGAGCTGCGATGAGATGAGAATGAAATTGCGTTAAATTGTGCAATAATGTGGCCATGGGGCGGATGTTACTCAGTTCGGAGTTTACATATTGCTGGAGGACTAGGCTTGCAGTCAATAACCTTTCTGTGGGAATTTCATGCAAGGTATCTAGGTAGCTTGTAAATATACAGCAATGATTTAGCAATCAAATCGAGCAATGTAGATATAGAGCAGTTCTAACTTTTTTATATAAAAGAACTGGTTATGACCATTTATCGAGAACAGGCGCTTAAATCCAATCCCAATATCCCTATATCTCTGCTCGACCCGTATATGATCCAACTTGACCCAACTAGACATGGGGCTTATAGTTTTATACAAGGCAAGTGCGCTACTAAGTTTTGGGACAGTTAAATCGAAAATTAAGGGTCCATTGCGAGAAGGTAGGTAGAGGAAGAGCGCTACAGAGCCATGCTCGACGACTTTCTTCAATTGAGTGAATTGGAACTGAAGAGCCATTGCTCGACGACTTTCTTCAATTGAGTGAATTGGAACTGAAGAACATGTAGTTCCAAAAGGATGGAGCAACAGATTTAGTTATCTGTGGTGGGAAGTCACGAGTCTATGTTAACAAGCCTCAAACTATTGAAGCCCTCAAAAAAAATATCCGCGAAGAATTTGAACACCTATTGCCGGAATTTCTAGCAAGAGTGATGGAAAATGCTATAAATCGGTCCTAAATGTTCATCAATTCTGGCGGCGACCACTGAGGCGACTTAATTTTTTCATATTCCGACTTCCTCTGGAAGCAGAAACGAAATTTTTCATTCATAAAAAATTACAGTCAATCGGGTGACATCTTTTGCGCTACCTTGTATTACTGGGACGGAGCAATTTGAGGTAAAAATTGGTCTAACACCCGATTTTCATTATTCATTGATGATACTGAGGATATTTGTCAAGGAGGTGCTAATGTACGCTAATATTGCTGTCTTAGCTGACACTCAGCATGCGGCTTACAGTCGAACAGGCCTTTTGATTTTTATGCACAAAATGGAGACTTCAAGTGAACCTGCCAAAATGAAAGATTACGATCTTTCGTAAGGAAGAGGGCAGATATTGCAGGAATGTAAATTGACGTTGAGGTGGTCAATCCGTACTACAACTACAAGGAAATTGAAATTTCGAGACCTCTGAGCTGACAAAAACACTGGATGACTAAACTAGCGAAAGTAAAGACTGCCTTAAACACCACATGAAAGAATGTGCTAAGTATTAAAAATGTGCTGCTTCCAAATAGCAAGAAACGGTTAAGGCTGTTGTGTGATTATGCTCCTCAGGTATGGGGCTGTTAGAATTTTGATGAATTGAAACAGCTTTTAAGATATCTCTAAAGAAATGCTAACCTTAACGTTCTGATGCTGTAACGGGGATCTATACTCTCCAACCGCTGTTCTTGACAACGTTAAGACTGCAGGTGAAATAGGTATAAGAACCCTGGAAATGGATGACGAGAAAATCTCTAAAATGATCACCAACGTTGACTCAAAGAAAGAAAATATTTTGGTTCAAAGCTTCGAAAAATCTTCGAGAACTTTGCGGACAGCATTTGGTTCTTTCGGCTGACAGGATAGAGACCTGGGAAATCGGATTTATACCAGCAGATATCAGGATATGGCAGGAGTATGCAGCAAAGGCCAGGCATCTAACTCAAAGAGCAGTATATTCAGACTTAGACTACAATCTGGCCCTGAATATTCAAGAGATGTTTACAGCTGCGATGCTTAGAATGAGATTTAAATTAATTCTCCTTAACTATTAATTCTCCTTAGGGCGCAGTGTTTAGTGTGCTGGACTACTGTGCGAGGGATCCCAGGTTCGATTCCCGGAAAAACATAAATTACATCTTAAAATTTTGGTCTACTGCGCCACCTCTCGAGAACGTCTGACAAATATCCGAGAGTATGACTGTCATGAAAAAGCTTCTCAATTCAGCCGTTCGGACTCGGCATAAAATTGTAGTTCCCTTCCATTCGTCCCAAAAATAGAAACTCAGACAAACGAATGGTTGCGAGAAGCTAGGCCTAGGGTATCTACCCGCCTGTTGCGCCACCTATTTATTTATTTTTTAACTATTAGCAGAAGCTTGCAATCTTTGGGCGATGGATAATATTTGTCACTTTTTGGGCGAATGCCTTATGCTAATTATAATAGAAGAGCGGTTTACGGTAATAACAGGCCAAATACAAACAAGTTCTATGATAAAGTCGAAGCCTTTGGTAGTTCTTTTCGTCCTCAACCTCTTAACGCAAACACCAAATGGAGGAATAGCTAAATAGGTAAAGGTACTTGAGATGCCCAATGTCGAGCAGGTTCTTTTCCGCACGGAGCGGTCCATGATTCAATAGGTTTATGTCGAGCGTGTAATAGAAACCGTGTAAAAGGTGCAAGTCCTCCTGGCAGTGGTTAAAGAAAGTCCAATATTTCTCTTCTACTAAAGATCGAAAGTTATAAAGACTCCCAAATGGCAGGTGGCTTCGCTAAAGCCTATGTAAAGAAATGTACACGCGTCCATTAAAGCGGAGTGGCGGCGACGTTGCATTTTTCAGGTGGCGTGCTGCCAGTTTGGTGCCACTTGTCCCGAACAAGTTTAATTTTCAAGTGGCAAGCGGGTGGTGACGACGTGGTATTGTAGAGGTATGTCATATTGTAGACGCTGGTGGAGACGTGGATTTTAGCACTACAACTGCCAACAACATGCGACCAAGACGACCAAGACGACCAAGACTTCAACATTATAAAGACATTTTAAGAACTGATGAATCGGTGGCACCATACGTTGTTTGACACTTCAGTGCGCGTTAAATCAGTTTCATATCTCTTCGCCGCCATTTCATCGCCACACCACTCCTATGCCACCTGCCACTTGGTCACCGCTCCAAGGCCACACTACTTCGATGCGCGCCTTGTCTATACTCACGCACCTTAAAATGAAATTATGATGACGATTAGGATGTCTTTTCGGCGGTGGCAATATACTATACTGGAACTGCAAGTGATCATTAAGAACGGCCGTATTGGAGTCCCGATTGCGTTGACGGGCTTTGGAGGAGGAGATTTAACACCGAACTCTACGAGCTGTACAGCGACATCGACTTGGTCAGAAAAGTACGTATCAGTCGACTAAGATGGCTAGGACATGTAGAGCGAATGGACACCAACGATCCGGCCCGAAGAGTCTTCGATTTCAACCCGGAGGGACAACGCAGTAGAGGAAGACCCTGCCTTAAGTGGCGCGCACAAGTGGAAGGGGACCTCAACCAACTTGGAGTATGTAACTGGAGACGCTTAGCCAAAAATCGACCTAACTGGAAAGGCGCGTTGGTTGAGGCCCAGGTCCACCCCGGACTGTAACGCCATCTAAGTAAGTAAGTAAGTATAAGTATAATTGGAGTCTGAGTTCATCAGTTCTTCAGGAATTGAAATCCCCTTTCGATTGGTAGAAAATTTTAGATGTATCTCAACTTAGTTGTAGCTATAGAAACCAATAAATAAATATCGAAGTGAGATACTGAGTTAAAAGCGTACGTGCAAAATTTTGTTACACCGTCAACTTGTTTCTTCCATCAGCATGACCCCCTCATGTTAGAAAACGTGCCTACTTCTATGTTGAAAAATGTTCATATTGAATCTCTCATCCCACCATCAGGCAAAGGTAATTTTCCACTTTCTCTTTGAAATTTTCACAAAAAAATAAATAAATAAAAAAAGAAACACACAATAAGAGAAAAACAAAAACATTTACAAAAGATAACTCAAATAGTCCCGTTTAATTCGAACACCAAACGAGGAAAAAGCACGATCTCTCGTAATTAGGCCAATCTCATTCCCCTTTCTATCTGCGGACTACTGATAGTGCGGATCCCTTTCCCTTCACATAATCATGCCCTATACTCATTGTGCGCGCACATACACTTCCCGTCATTATGCTCGTAATCGACTCTGTAATTATAGAACGTATAGAAACACACACAAACACAGACACAATAGTTAGCCAGAGTAAAGAGTTGATAACCTTTGGCCGCCATGTCCATTAATTAAAGCGTGAAAATTAATTTTCCATCTCGAACTAAGCATAAACGAAAAACAAGTAAAAGTGTTATCATCGGCCTGGCCGATGCTTTGATACCCTCCACTGCATAAAAGTCATGCAAAATGTTTGCCATGCGAGTTAGTATGTGTCTAATATTAGTTTTGTATGGTAGGTAGCAGAACTACTTTACCGACATAGACAATTTTCAATACAAACCTGACCACGGTTAAGAAAAGTCCTCTCACAAAATTTCATTCACCTAAGTCGATTCGTTTGGACGCTATCGTGCTTTCAACAGACAGAGATATATGGGTCAAATATTGGCTTTTTATGGAAGGTAACAAAACTACTTGACCGACATGGACCATTTTTAATACAAACTTGAAGGCCATAAATATAAGACCTCTCATAAAATTTCAGTTGCCTAAGGCGATTCGTTCGGACGAGAGAGACGTGGGTCTAATAGTGGTTTTGTATGGGAGGTACACGAACTACTTGACCGACATAGCCCATTTTCAATACCAACCTGGCGACGGTAAAAAGAAGTCGTCTTACAAAATTTCATTCACCTAGGTCAATTCCTTTGGACGCTATCGTGCTTTCAACAGACAGACAGACAGACAGACGGACAGACAGACAGACAGACAGACAGACAGACAGACAGACAGACAGACAGACAGACAGACAGACAGACAGACAGACAGACGGACATGGATAAATCGATTCAGAATGTGATCCTGATTCAGAATATATATACTTTATAGGGTCTCCGGTGAATCCTTCTTGGCGTTACAAACGTAATGGCAAAGTGAATATACCTTCCTGTGGAGGGTATAAAAAAGATACATCACCCATTCATTGATTCAATTACTCATTTGGGTTTTGTTTGACTTCCTTCTTTTTTTTTTTGTGTGTGTGTGTGCGGTCTAAATGAAGCTGGTCTAGCACAAGTAGACAATGTGCAGTAAAAATAGCTATAGCAGAGAACAACTGACTGCAGATACAAAAGCGCACATATTTCTATAGTTGTCGCCAAAGAAGTTGGGAGCCAAAATGGGTGCAACGACTGAAGACCGTTGCTGATAAATTTGCACAAGTGTCAATAAATTTTCTCATCTCGATAAGCGGCGTACGAGAGACTGGACAGACTGGAACTGGCATGGCAGTTCAATGCATTGTTATCCTTGTATATTTATATTTACAATGGTAAACATAAATCCAAAAGATTGACAAAATTATTTGTTCTCATCGAAATTGGGTCAGATTTTTGTTTTTATTGATTGCTACCCGCTTGCATTTGTCTGTTTCGATCAGTTTGTCAAATTGTTCATGATTTGGGTTTCATTTTAGTGACTGAATGTCTGTTACAGTTACAGATACAAGAAGGAGATACATGGGCTCCAAAAAAAAAAGACTTTTGAATACTACGTACATATTTCTAAAGCTTGCATTCGAATACCGGTTCATTGTACTGTAATGTCGTGCATTTTGACATAAACTTAGTCATGTCAAATGTCTTGATTAAAGTCTGACGCATAGTCCTATGTTCATTTGCACTGAGTTCTGAATCATGTCATACTCGTGCGGAATTGATCAATTTACCAAATCATCATCAAACGCGCACGACATTTCTTAAAAGGCCTGTTTTCATAAACCAAATATCACACACAGTCCTTGACTCGAAAGCATTTAAACCGCCAATCATTAGCGTTGTAATTGCTTTCGTAATTAAAGTCCAGTTGGTGCGCGTGTTCTACACCATTTGCAATGTACGTGACAATTGCACTGAACGAGCGACACGGCACGGCGGCTAAATAAAGAAATTACCCCTAACCTCCCCCACAATTCACTGCTGGACCTATTCAACGTCAGGCGGTGAACGTACTGGAGTCCGAGTGAGTGTCAGTGTGCTGTGCCTGTGCCCAACCCGGTTGATTCATTTGTAATCAATTTGCGTTTATTGAACAGCGAAAACAAAAGCAAAAGCTGCCAGAGACGACGCATTTAAGAGCCAATGAACAAGCAATAAATTTCTACAATCAAAATCAAAACAAAACAACAACAATAACAACAATGAAAAAGCAATAAATTTCGCGTTTACTTTTCTGCTCATTTGACAATTTAACCGGCACAAAAGTTTTTTTTACGTATCGCAGATACAACTAAACAGAGAGATACAGCTACATTGTCCATGGATATGGATATAGAGATGCCAATCTGGAGCCAAGTTGGAGCTGCTATGGGAACTGGTATCTGGTTGTGATAAATTGGACGCGAAGCGCGCGTGATTTGAATGATTGCCAAGCTTCCAGATAGTAGTTGCAAACGGGGGGGTGAGTTTTTTCTTGCCCACTTTTGAATGTTGAATGCCTAGCGCCACAAGGAGTCTTCAACGCGTCACTACTCATTCAGGTTGAGATATCTGTTGTTTTTTTTTTTTGGTTTCCTCAGTGTTAGCTGCTGGTACTGATAGTTGCGTTGTTGAGTGTAAGTAAGCTTGTCAAGAGACCAACTCCTCTTATGCATTATTCAGATATTTTTCTAGGGGAGCCCGTTGCATTTTGCATACACTTAGCTTCAGATATACACGGGGATAGGGTATACCGACATCAGCTGAGCTGGTTCGTGGCGCAGCCTTTGCAACCATTGTCGTCGCCGTTGCTGTTGCTGTTGCTGTCGCCGTTGTTCTCATTTACATAACAAGTAAGTGCATGGACTTGTGTTTAATTTTTTGCTCGTTTTGTCAAACAAAAAGTCGAGAAGAAATGAAATAAATTTGAATTTATTCAATTGGAAGAAGAATGGAGAGGAAGAAAAAAAAACTAAGTTTCAATTCTGCAGCTTAAGCTGGGTTTCTCTCTAAGAAGTCTCTTCCACTTAAAAAGAGTTTTAGCGCAGATTTCCTTCACTCTTTGAAGGGAAACTCATAACTTGTGCTGCTTACAAATGAGGAAGTGATGCGATTAGCTTCAATTTATATGCAGTTTTCAGAAGAAGATTTTTTCTTAAATAGATACATTTAAAGAGGTTTGCAGAGATTTGTGCAGGATTCACTTTAAAATTTGTTGCTCGCGGTTATTTCGAGGACTTTTCTACTGAAGATGGATAGATGTATCTATGTCTGTCGACTAAACTTTCGAACCTAATCTATTTTGGCAGACAGGTAGTCTGGGACCTGAAGTTGGACATAGGCGATTGGCGAAATGTGGGCGGTATTGAAAAACGGAGCGTGGCACTCCATTAAACACAGGAGGCTTATTCCCAAATGCGCGGCGGATCGCTTTTCATGGCGGATTGGTATTTTTATATTTCCAAAAGCGATTCGATCCATTCAAAAGCGATAGCTATTGTGAGGATTGCTGGCAATAAATCCGCCAGCAGTATCCGTCACCTGAATAGCTATCAATTTCGACAGCTTTTGGAAATTCAAAACTATCAATGCGCCATGAAAAGCGATCCGCCGCGCATTTGGGAATAAGCCACCAGCATAGCTTGCGCTATAGTCCGGGGTGTACCTGGGCCTCAACCAACACGCCTCCCCAGTTAGTCCGATCTTTGGCTAACCGCCTCCAGCACCGGCTTCTTCTACTGCGCCCATTCGCTCTACATATCCCAGCCATCTCAGAAGACTGGTGCGTACTTTATTGACCAGGTCAATGTCGCTGTATTGCTCGTTGAGTTCGCTGTTAAATCTCCTCCTCCAAAGCCTGTCAACGCAAACGGGACCAAAAATCACTCGAAGAAACGATCAGCATCTGCATTTGTTAACGTCCATGTTTCTGCGCTATAGAGCAGGACTGGGATGATGAGGGTCTTATATAGAGTCTCCTTAGTGTTTATTGACAAAGCCTTACTTAGGCCAAAGAAACAACGGTTGGCGAGTGTAACTCTTCGTTTGATTTCTGTGGTGTCATTTTCAAAGTTTCAGCGAGGTAGGCAAAGTCCCTAACCACCTTAAAGCTATAGCTGTCTATCGTAACGTTCTCTCCGATGTGTATCCGTTCTTGTTGAACCAATTTTTGGACGCTTCTGTGCTAATAGTTACAAGCGCACCAGTGACAGCTCACTGCGTTCTGCCAAATTATGTCAATGTCGTCGGTGTATGCAAGTAGTTGCAGAAACTTTTGGAAAATTGTGCTCCTGATGATGTTGGTTTGCTAGTGTCGGCCAATATTCTCAAGTATATGATGTTGAAAAGTCAAACGTTGGCGCATCACCTTGTCTAAATCATTTTTTGACATCAAAGGTCTCGGTGAGATGGTATTCGACCTTTATGGAGTAGCTTCCATCGTCATTCTGCACAATCTGACAAGTTTGGCAGAGATGCCAAAACTAGACATGGCTCTGTACAGCTTGTCTCTATAAATGCTGTCAAATGTGGCCTTAAAATCGATAAAAAGTTGGTGAGTATCGATATCGATTTGAACTTCTTGCGTTTTCCCTTTAGGATATGTCGTAGTGCGAATATTTGGTCGGTTGTGGACTTACCGGCCTAAAACCAGACCGGTAGGGACCAATGAGTTCGTTGACGAATGGTTTCAGGCATTCACACAGTACAGCAGATAGGATCTTATAATATATGCAATGTTGAGAAGACTGATACCTCTAAAGTTGGCGTAGTTTAGAGGGTCTGAGTTTGGATTCATCAGGCATACTTTCCTCTGACCAAATCTTGGAGATGAGTTGGTGTATGATCTCAACCAATCTTATCCCCCATGGCTTTAAAATCTCGGCTGTTAAACCGTCCGGTCCAGCAGCTTTGTTAGACTTGGGGTTGGATATTGCTATCCTCACTTCATTTTGGTCAGGTTGACGGAAATCGTGACTGTCATCGTCTAGGCTAAATGGTTTAAAAGAAAGCTTTGGCCTTAAAATTCGGTAAATGGACAAAATGTGGGCGGGGTCAAACAAAGGGGCATAGCACCCCTATACAAAAAAATGCTATGTCTTGACACTAATGGTGGGCGCAGTAGCGCAGTGGTTAGTGTGCTGGACTACTGTGCGAGGGATCCCATTCCCAGGTTCGATCCCCGGAAAAACAAAAATTACATCTTAAAGTTTTTTCTACTGCGCCACCTCTCGCGAACGTCTGACAAACATCCGAGAGTATGACTGTCATGAAAAAGCTTCTCAATTCAGCCGTTCGAACTCGGCATAAAATTGTAGGTCCCTTCCATTCGTCCCAAAAATAGAAACTTACACAAACGAATGGTTGCGAGAAGCTAGGCCTTGGGTGTCTACCGCCTGTTGCGCCACCTATTTATTTTTTTTTTTATTTTAATGGTAGCTAAATTTGTAAAATTGAGTTCTCTGCGTTTTGTACGAAAAAGTGGGCAATTGACAAATACGTGCTGCGCATTTTTGCTGACATCTCCGCTATTTAGACAGATAGGAGATTACCTTGGCTAAGGAAGAAATCTATTTCATGGTCAATCCATTTCTGGATTTCCGGAATAAGGCCCTTCGTTAACTGAGTCTGTCTTTCCTCTCAAGTTCTTATGATTCGCTGTCTTTCTTCCAGCTTGATATCATTGACTAAATTTCAAGGTTTCTTAATTTTGTCATCGGCAAAGCCTAAGACTTTTGCCTTATTTGGGATTTCAAGTCTTTTGAAAGGAATCATAACACAATATTCAATAAGTATGAATATTCACAAGTAGAAGACGACTTCAGCCAACTTGGAGTTCGCAACTGGAGCCAGTTACGACAGAGTACCACAAGGATCGGTATTCTGTCGTAACTGGCTCCAGTTGCGCACTCCAAGTGGGCTGAAGTCGTCTTCTACTTGTGGATATTCATACTGCGGCTGAAATTAGATTCTTTCGGGACACAAACATATCTCTAGTTGGGTCTAACGTAGATTCGTCGCAAGTGTCTCTTATTGCTTACTTAATGCACGAACTCTACCGTAGGTGTAGCCTCAGCACCCATCTTAAATTTATTGAAATACATATACACCTATATAAATATCCCTCCTTGTTGACTAACCTAGAAACCCGAATTTCCCCATCCAAATGCATCCGATACTTTCAATTTCCTCTTCCAATACATTGCCTTTTCAATAGGAAGGAACAAAATTCAAAGCCTTTTGGCACGTTGTGAAACAAAAAAAAATATCCAACTATGCTCACCAGCATGGATTATTGCCTTACACGGCTCATTGATCCTGCTGACCCTTTTTTTCAACGTCAATAGAAAACTAAAACATCAGCACACGAAACATTGCACAAAACCATCAGCAATTCCTCATCTGGCCTTGGCAAATTTGTTCGTTTTATTGATTTTGGCTAACAAGATTCATCCCGTGCATGCGATACCTTTATGTGTCAGTTTAGATATGCGGATGTCCTTGCATCCACACCACTCCACACCCATCGCCTACGTGCGGTTCAATTTTCAATGCGAAATGCTTCGTCCTTCGTTTAACACTGGTTATTTACAATCAACCCTCGGGAACAGTTTTTTTTTTTTTCTGCCCCAACAAAAAATAATTTCCGTACGTTTGCAAGTATATGAAACAGATGCATTTTGCGAACCAGATTTTTCTGTGAAAACTCTTCTCTCTGGACAATATTTAACAATAGCGAGCTTAGCACAATGGATACTAACAAATGTGGTTAGTTACCTCGAGCTAAGGGTCACACAGAACGGCTTGAAGTTTCAGAGAGGCTGGTGGTACTACTTGTGCCAGTTGTGCAATTGACATTATGTTGAATGTTGCCCTTGGTCCAGGGTACCACTGCAAAGGGAACGTACGTACAGTGCAGACCGCAATTGAATTCAATCATAATAGGGCCCCGAGGAAGAGTCCCCCTAGTGTTGTGTCGGTAATGGAAATTCTTTAGCCAACCCTAACATACGGTGAATGGGGGGAGTCTTACACAAAGGGGCCCATGATTGTTAAATTAAAAAGAAGGATATAAAAAAAAAATACAACGTGGCCCTGGATCTCAAGTAGCTTATATCGTCGTGGTCAGGCTACACAAAAGACGAGAAAAATAAAAATATTTTATTCAACCGGTCGAATGCAATCAGTGCGGTTCTTCAGCGGTCTTCTGGTGACGGAGAAGGAGATTTAGTTTTTTTTTTTTCCTTCCATTACTTTTTCCGTTCTTCAGATGGCAATGGCAAGTGGAATTGATTTTAATTGAAAGCGATGTTAAATGTCAAGCAGTGCATATGGCACACTGTGTCCTGGTCTTAATCAGTGGAATAATTAAGCAGTTCAGTGGTCTGGCATAAGGCTGGGTGCAGATGGGCTTCATATGTGGCGGTGCATTTCTATGGGTGCTTGAGACATAATATAAAAGGGGTGCGCTGACTTAAATGAGTGATGGATAGAAGAGACCACGAGCATGAATGATTTGTGCGACTGCAAGTGAATTTTGGGGTTGATGAAGCATAAAGTCATTGGCAATATTGAAGTTAATTGATTTAGAAAGAGACGACGTCTTTGATATGTGTTAATCGAATACATATCAGAATCAGAATTCCGAAATAGAGCGAAAGTTTAGAGACGAATCGAGAGAGACAAACAATTTGATGATGTTTTTGAATCAATGTTGGGGACTTTATGTAGGTCGATAGATACACGTGTATGTCCGGGAATTACTTTGACGTCTAACTAAAAATCAGTATATATCTTGTATATTTTAGTGCGCGTCTAATCTAAACGACCGAGAGTACTGTCATCTAAAATAGGCTATCATCGGAGTTACTTTCGGATTTCTTGTTAAATGTAAGCACACAAGAGATACTCAATGGTATTATGTATTTTAAAATATTTAGGGAAGCAAAAACTGTTTTTAAAACAGAGGTTTATCCCTAGTGCACTCATATCAAGTTAAAAATTTACATCCACTAGGCTATAGAGGGAAACTCTATAGAAAATTTCTCTCACCAATATGATGTTATCGCCAAACTGCTATAAAACGAAAACGAAAACGAAAGTAATTTTCAATTGCGTGTAATTAAATAAAAAAACGAAAGCTATTTAGTTCTATTTTTCGTTTTTTGTTTGTAAATGTAAAAACAAAGGAAATTTTTGTTTCCTGCAAAACGAAAATAAGATAAGATTTTTCATTGACGTTTTTCACTTTCTTTGATTATTTCGAAAATGATTCTTTCATTCATTTTCAATGGTCCGCTTGTCCATTAAGTGGGTCGCGGGTGCAGGTTGCTTAAGTGGACCCTCCATAGCTCTCGATCCTCCGCCATCGACTCTAAATCATCAAGGGCAATCCCCATACGGGTATAGGAGAGATTATGGACTTGATCTAACCATCTCATCCTTGGTCTACCTAGAGGACGCCTACCCGATGGTACGGATTCCATAGCACGTCGTGGAATCCTGGTCGGGGACATGCGTTTAACATGACCAAACCACCGAAGCATGGATCGCTCCGTCCGGAGAAGTAGCTGCTCGACATTGAGTTCCTCACGTATTCTGGTATTTCTGATGCGATCTCTACGGGTCACACCAGCAATACTACGGAGAAATCTCATTTCGGCAGCTTGTATCCGCGATCTTATTCTTTCGGTCATTACCCAAACCTCATGACCATAGGTGAGAGTTGGAACAAACACCGAATTAAAGACTGACAACTTAGCTTTGACACCAAGTTCAGTCCTCCTAATAACAGAATGACCAAGCTGTCTCAAAATTGACCCAGCCTGACCAATCCTACAGGAAAACTCGGCATTGCTCCTTCCATCACTCGTGAATAAGACCCCGAGATACTTAAACTTCTCCACCTGTTTCAATGGGACTCCACTAACATGCAGAGTGCATTGAACAGGCGTTCTGGAGACGACCATCACTTCAGATTTGTTCACGTTTACCTTCATCTCAGCTTCAACACAAACGGCTACAAACCGATCGAGTGCGCGCTGAAGTTCAGTCTGAGAGGATCCAAGGATGACCAAGTCATCAGCGAAAAGCAAATGACTTATCCTCAGATCTCCCAATTCGAAACGTTCCTCGCCAAGACTGCGCTGTAACATCCAGTCCATATAAGTAATGAAAAGGAGAGGAGACAAGACGCACCCCTGACGAAGTCCAACGCCCACGGTGAAAGGTATTGATTTAACGCCGTTTACCCGAACACAGCTTTTACAGTTTGTGTAAAGAGATTGAATGGCTCTCAAGAGAGAACCATCAATTCCATACTGCTGTAATACACTCCAGAGTTTCCCTCTGGATTCTTAAATGATTCTTAAACTTCTTAAATGTTTCGAAATACGAAAAAGAAAACGAAAGGAGTTACAATAAACAAATTTCGTTCTCGCATAATTTCTTTCGTTTTTTTTTAATATGCAATTGTTTTTTGTTTCGTTTTTTTTTTACAGAATTCTATCCTTGAATTAATAGTTAGATATCACTTTCTTTGGCTATTTAGAAAATGATTGTTAAACTTCTTAAATGTTTCCGAATAGAAAGATGAAAACGAAAGGAAAGGCTACATGAAACGAATTTCGCTTTCGCATGATTTCTTTCGTTTTTTTTTTTAATTGAGAAAGTGTTTTTCGTTTCGTTTTTTACAGAATTCAATCCCAGAGTTTATAGGTAGACGTTACTTTCTTTGATTGTTGCGAAAATGATCTTTTAACTCTTAAATGCTTCCGAATAGAAAGAAGAAAACGAAAGGAAAGTTTACATGAAACGAATTTCGCTTTCGCATGATTTCTTTCGTTTTTTTCTGAAATTTTAAAGTGCCTTCGTTTCGTTTTTTATAGAATGCCATCCCTGAGTTGATAGGTGGACGTCGAATTGAGTGCGAAATTTATCATCAACTCATCGCATCTCGCTTTTACTTGGCTGATTGCTTTGTAACCAGGCGTCCTCCACAAGTGCTCCAAAAATGGTTCCAAATTCTATGCAGCAGTTCACTTAGTAGTCCAAAGCCAATGACCCCAAACAGAAAATTATGTTTAAGTCATTGTACTACTCAGAATACTTCTGCAACCCATCGCAAACCTTATCTAGTTTTTCCATAACCCTTTTAATGGGTATCACTCTGCATATTATTTGCCCAAAGGTCTACCATAAAATGTCCATCCAAAGTCCTCAACATCTACTCAAATATTATCATCTACAAAGAAATTAAATAAATAACTCAACCAGGCCTCAGCACTCCGGAAAGTCACTTAGGACAACCCTTCATCAACATAATCCCTTGAACCACGTCTAATGCAAAAAAAAAAAAAAAAAAAAAAACCCAGTAATATCCGCCTTGAAGTAATTAAATTCTTGAAAAATATATAAGTCAATTTTCTAAGCTCAAGAAGAGTCGTCTCGGTTCTCCTCTTCATCAACATTCATTATTCCAAATAGTCCTTCCAATTTTCTCTTTTATTTAATTTGTTGTTTCATTTTTGAGAACCTCTACAGACTTTAATCCAGTCTGACAGTTGTCCTCTTTTCTGGCTCAAATTTATTAAAGGCATCTTCCATCTGGGGGGATTGGTCCATTTTCTTGCTGATGAATTATATTTGCATAAACACCTGGGAAGTGTCCTTAAAATTGCGTTCCACTTCATTTCACCAAGGAGATGAGTTGTTTTGCCAATAATAATATCAAGACCCCTGAAGGGCGAATGCCAAAAATGCACAGGTGGATTTTTTTGCTTACCAAATTATATTTATAAGATTTGCCGCCAGGTGTTGGAAATTGGAATGAATAAAGGAATAATGCTCCGTGGGGGGGAAACTCAGCAAAATTTAATTCATAGAAACTACCTTCTTTTTAGGCTGAGAATGGATTTTGAAGCTCTAACGACAGAAAAGTAATTAGCATCGCCCAAAACGCTGTAGCCAATCAATGACAGTGATACCACCCCGATGAAGGACATTCTAATTATTTGCTGCGTCGAATCAATGTGAGATAATAATCATTTTACTGTGTTGTTTACAGTTGTTCATTCGAGTTTAATTAAAGTTAGAAGTTGTTTTGGCGGTGCCGACATTTGATCTCACGTATACCAGTGATGGAAATTAACTCGAGCACAAGTCGTTCGACAAGGTAAAGATATAGAAATCTGATACAGTTTGTACGGGGGTCGCCTATGTAAGAGAAGCTTAATTGCGTCTCGGTACTGGTACTGGTTTTTGATTACATTTAATGACAGGCACTCAGTTAGTAGGGTGGTGAAATTGCCGACAGATGTAAGAGAGCTGAGAAACGTCTGCTACTCTCGTTACGGCAGCATTTCGAGTCAGAAATAATAAATCAGAGGGGGTTGTAGGAGGCACAGAATTATTTTCGGAAGGAATACCTGCAAAAACTGCATTTATTCGGTAGGGTGGATGTTGAGCGATATTCATGAAAAAATATTACAACAAGTTTGAGTTTGCTGGCATTTTTTAGGTGAAGTGATGATGAAAGGTGACACTTAAAAAATAAATAATCATCAACACTAGCTCTACTCAAGCTACGGCTGGAGGTTGTTCAAACCATCTCCTTTAAGACACCTACGAGCCATTGCCCATCAGTGATATACTAGGACAGATTTAGAAGGATACTATCTCCTTGAGGCCTTGTATCGTACACAAAACACAAGCATTGTAGACTTTTTGTAACACGCATTAGCTTGGGTGAGACGCTATTTCCACATGAGACCATGACAGGTCACTTAGGTGTCTCCTGATGGTCAACCAAATTTTACATGACCGCTTTTAGTGACCCCAACATACTCGAACGAGATCCATCCATTGAGGCGATGCGGGGCGAAATCAAGAGTGTACCCATTTATCATAGCCGGATCTGAAACTGTCCGTTGAAGTTAAAAATACACGCCAAGAGAGACGCTCAACGATAGGTGGATTACAAGCAAATATAGGCGGCGACCATGGTGTAGTGGTTAGAGGCATTGCTTGTGACACAAGCGGCGTTGGTTCGAGCCTCGGCTGGGACAACATTACACTCTGCCAACGACTATAAAGAGAAACGAATAATATTCGAGTTTCTCCACCACTACACCAAAAAAGGGATTTCTGCTTGGTAGTACAAGGGACCGGGATGTGTCGGAGTGATCCAGGCTTTGGAATTCCCTTAAAAAAAAAAGCAATTATCGGAAAAATAGTAAGACAAGTTCATCGCTCTGTGAGACTTGAAAGGAAGACCAGTTTGGGTAGGCTTGCGAAAAGTGTGGAAACTGCTCCAAGGACGGGAGACATCAGAGAGCTGTTCAGAATATTCTACCAAACGGTCGAGAAAAAATATACAAATCTGTACTGAATGTGTTCCTACAGCACTCTATTGAGGATCAGCTACGCAGATTTAGGGTACTTTATTGAGCTTTGCTTAGTGATTATTCCATCGAGCAGAGTGCAGATCACGGTGGGTCGGCAGACCATAGACAACGGATTTAACAGAAACAGCGACACAAAGGAAAACATGACCACAGTCAAATCTAGTATACTTCCATTTTCGCATTTTGCCTTAAACCCAGAAACTCGAGACAAAAACACAGCTTTTTCCACATGTAGATCTCCGGTCTACTTCCAAATGTTGATCGCACAAAAAACATAAATGTAAAAAAAGGTTATTTTATATACAGGGTTTTTCAATAAGAGCGCTACAAAAGTTTTTTTAAATAAAACAAAAACGGTTTTGGATCTCAATGAAATTCTGTGAAAGTACGTTCGATGCCATTATGTATGGAACTCGATTTCTTTTGCATGGCCACCACGGGCACGCTTGCAGAAGTCCAGACGCTGAACCCAATTTTCGACGGTAGAGAGACGGTCACAGAGATGCCCACCGCTTGAGAACGACGTGTGGGAGACACATTTGGGCTTTCTTCAACAGAAGCCTCAGCGGCAGCAATATTCTCGACACTACGGGGACTTCTTTATCTCACTGGCACGGGAACATTTTGTACTGTGCCTGTGGATTCAAATTTTTCCACTAGACGCTCAATTGTTGATCTGCTAGGACGATTATGGCGACCATAAACTGGACGTAGCGCTCTTAACGTTGAGGCCACTGACTCCGAATTTCGGTAGTAAATTTTAATAATTTCGACTCGTTGTTGGCTCGTATATCTTTCCATCATGAAATGGCAAACCTTACTGAAGAGAAATGTCAAAAGAGCGGCAAGAAATTCGGCGTCGTTTGCTGTCCCTGTCGCTCTACTTTTGTAGCGCCCCTGTTGAAAAACCCTTTAAAAAAAATTATATGTGTGTAACTAGTCAGCCACGATAAGTTATAAGATTTATATGTACGCCAAGTTCTGAGTTTAAGAAGGTTCAATGTTAAAAAATTGGTAGTTTGAAGCTTTTGGCTCAATTGCTTCAGAAGTTAGAGCGGGTCGAAAACAGCCAGAGTTTGTTCCTGTAAAAAGGATATGTGGCTTTACTAGAAAACTTTGTTGGGGCACTACCGTGACCTTTGATTTTCAGTATTTTCTAAAGCCGGTTTAAAATTTTCAAGTCATACGTATGGTTCATTAAAACTTGCTCAAAAGACTGCATTGGGCTAACATAACCTCTTATAGACATAAAAAGATGCATCTGCAATTAAGAAACACACCTAAATGTCGTTGGCCTTAATGCAGAACTGGAAGACCCACAAAAGTAGGTAACTTCGACAATAAAAGTCTGGGTGGCAAATATCATGACAGTCGTCCTATAAACCCAATAACAATTGTAACCAACTAAAGGCGGTTTCAGTCAAGTCCCCTGAATACAGTAGTGAAAAATCGATTATACGAACAGGTACAGGACCCACCGAAAAGTTGAAATTCCATTTAAATCCACCTAGATGGCAACTTATTCTCCAAGGCATGTTCAAAGCATAGTGTCGACACCTTTATCCTAAACCTTAATCTTTTCAGAGCTTTTTCATTCTTTGTTAATGAGTTCATTCATATTTGTTGGGAAGGTCATAGAAAATTGGGAAGGGAAAGGTTTGGTTGTGATTTGGGCGGGATTTTTCTCTGCGGGAACAGCACAAATCGCCTAGTCTCAATATAGTCAGCATGTCCGAAGAGCTTCTTCAAGAAAAGTTCATATTCCAATAGGATAACGCGCCAGTCCACAAGGCAAGGTCCGTAAGGTTAGGTTAGGTTTGTGGGCTGGCGAGGATTTTCTCCGTGCCACACTCAGGTCAATACTGACCCATTGTGATTCCCATAGGGGGAAAGAGGTTATCCCTTACCCATTATAACCCTGTATTCAAATTACTTACTGTGCTGCTACATACAAACCATCTTGTTGGTTTGACGAAGTTCATTATCTTGTCAATTGATGTGCTGGAAAGCTCGTCTAGGTCGTTGAAGAAGTGACTCCCTAGGAATTTATACCTGGTATGTTGGAGACTTGGGCAGTGACATAAGAAGTGGGTTGTATCCTCAAGAGCTTCCTCATCACCGCAGCCTCTGCAAAGTTCTTCTTCCGTTAAGCCCATTTTCTTCATATGGTACCGCAAGGTGTTGTGCCCTGTTATGATACCTACGAGGGTGGACAGGGATTTCCTATCCTTCCGCATTATCTTCTCGGTTTTGGATTCATTGAAGGACGGCCATAGCATTCTTGTGGTATTACAAGTGTTTAGGGTGGTCCATCTTGCATTCGCCTCACTTGTGGCTTTTTTCCCTGCTTCAAGCTTAAGTGTGCAAGGCGGGATGTCCACAGAGGGATCAGCTTGTTCTGAAACAGCTGTCGAACCTTGTCTTGCTAATTCGTCTGCTTTCTCATTGCCTGGAATGCCTTCATGTCCCGGAACCCAGCAGAGTGATACCTTGTGCTGTGTACCAAGAGCCTTGAGTTCTTCGCGACAACACCTCACAAGCTTCGATTTTATTTCTGGTGCAGTTATGGCTTTTATTGCTGCCTGGCTGTCGATAAAGAAGGTAATACCTTCAGGTGGTATTGCCCTTACCACAGACTCACG
Source organism: Cheilosia soror (assembly GCA_949372485.1). Lineage (NCBI taxonomy): Eukaryota > Metazoa > Arthropoda > Insecta > Diptera > Syrphidae > Cheilosia > Cheilosia soror. The sequence continues at coordinate 88,417,700 of OX443563.1, forward strand.
GGCTGCTGTTGTCACTGCCAGGACCTCTGCTTGGAAAACGCTGCTATGGTCGGGGAGGCGAATCGATTTTGATATACCCAGCGATTCAGAGAAGACACCTGACCCTACCCCAGTGTCCATTTTTGATCCGTCTGTGAATACGGCTATGGTTGGTGTGTTAGGTACGAGTCCGTCTCTCCATTCTTCCCTGCTGGGATAGGCGCTAGAGAAGGGTCTTGTAAACTCTAGATAAGGCGTAATGTAGTCCGTGACAGGTACATGGCCGAAATATTTCTGTAGGATCGTAGAATGACCCGTTGCGTTCAAATTCCATTTTACCGATTGGCTGATTCTCATTGCACTAATTGCGGCCGATAGTTGTATATGAATGTCTAGCGGACACAGGTTGAGGATAGCCTCAAGTCCTGCGGTTGGAGTTGTCCTCATCGCACTGGTGGTGCCGATGCACGCTAGTCTTTGAACCTTCGTTAACGCTTTTAGGTAGGTGGCTTTATTGGTTGCCGGCCACCATACGAGACTGCCGTAGGTCAGTATGGGTCTTACTATAGCCGTGTACATCCAGAGCTTAATTTTGGGATATGGTCCCCAGGTTTTCCCAAAGATTCTGCTGCAGGAATAAAAGGCTATTGTGGCTTTTTTGATTCTTTCATTGGTGTTCAATTTCCAGTTTAGTTTTTTGTCTAGTATAAGTCCCAGGTACTTTGCGCTATCAGAGATTCTGAGGGGTGTGCCGCCAACAGAGGGTGTAGCAAACTGTGGTATTTTCCTGTTATTTGTGAAAAGTACCAGATCAGTTTTCTGGGGATTGACTGTTAGACCGCAGTTCCTGGTCCAGGTGTCGAGGGTTCTTAGGGCGCTTTCAATTTGTTCCGACAGTGTTGGAAGGAATTTTCCCGTTGCCAACAGTACGACGTCATCCGCATAAGCCGTTATTCTGATGCCATTGTTCTTAAGTTTTGTGAGCGCTTCATTAAGAACAATGACCCACAAGAGTGGGGAGATCACCCCGCCCTGAGGGGTTCCTCTGGAGGCATAAGCTTCTTGCTTAGAGCCCCCAAGTTCGGCTATAATGTGTCTTTCTTCAAGCATGCTGGTTATCCAGTTGACAATAATACTGCCAATATTGAGCTTGCTTAGCGTTCTGCGTACGGCAGCAGTATTAACATTGTTAAACGCTCCTTCAATGTCTAAGAATGCCGCTAAAGTGTATTAAGTATTGCCATCGACCGAGTTCATCGTATAGGCTTTTTATTTATTCAAAAGTTGTATGTACTTCTCAATGGAATACTTCCCACGTACAACCAATTGTATCTCAAAGTATTTGCCCAAACAATCTCGTAAACATTAAATTGAAATTAAGCACATTTTATACCAAAAAAGGTCATGCTTACCCCAAAACGAAACTAAAGAAGGAAAAAGATTAAAAAAGTAATATCATGCAAGATGTAATCGCCTAGGCTGTACTGAGCCTTTATTAAAGGTTTTTATCTATTCCACAAAAAAAAAATCTAACTCTCTGAAAACACAAGCATTTCTTGCGGACATTATAAACCCCTTGATGTAATTATCAAGTCCATGATACCCTATTTCGTTGCTCCAACTCAAACTATTTCCATGAAAAATATACCCAATTGCCAACACGAAAAAAAAATCTCCTTTCTTGGCTCAACTTTAACTTAACTCTATGCCAGTCCTCCCCCCGGGGCAATACACTCGAAATCCATTTCTCAAATTGCTGGAAAAAAAAAGAAAATCCACTCGCCTTTTTAACTTCACAAAAGTAAATAAGAACGGAAATCTGCTACAACTCGTAAATGCCAGATGAACAACGAAGGAACAAAAAAAAAAAAATTAAAATAAAATTGTTGGGGCAATACATAGGTACCTACCTACTAAAACTTTGCATTCTCCATCTTCATATCCCGATTCGAAACCGAAATCTTTGTCGGGTTATCTTTACATAACCTGAAGGCATTTTCGTGATCTGTTTCCATAATTTGATTTCCATTTTGATTTCTTCGTCAGTTTCTTTTCTTTTTCTCTTATTTGTGTGTAATACGCTTGTAAGTATAGACAGAAGGACGAAATTGTAAAGTCTGCAGAACTTTTCCAGCTATAGGAAGTTAATTTAATGGAATCGGTTCTTCGCAATGAATACTACGTAGTCTGGCATAACAGCTATAGACAGCTAGGGCAATTTTTTAGGTTAAATAAGTCACATTTTTCTTCTAATCGTTTGGGTTTCGATTCCCAACGAAATCGTTGTGACAGGCACAATTGGATAAAAGGCCAAAAATAAATTGACAACACGAACAAATTGTGTCAAATCTGAATTTTAGATGCGTGCAAAGAAGAGATTGCTTCTCTTTGAAATTCGTTTCATGTTTCCACTTATATCTAGTGTATTACACAAACAAATATTCATTATTCAAGGATATGACTTGTGGGGTAGAAGTTTTTTTGCCTACAGGGAGTTTAAAGCTTATTTGGAGAATGTCACGTTGAGTATGTGTGTCTACAAGAGGGTGGTTCCGTATTACTACGCATTTGATATTGTTGAACTAAATTAAGATACAGTCTATGGATGGAATCAATATTAAAAATTATAGCTAAAAGTTACTTTAGAAGGTCCACCTTCAAAGGAGGCGCCCACAACAAATAATCATAAACATGCGTTAAGCCCTTTGTGAAGATGGAAAAAAAGGTATCAAAAGAGTATGGCAATTGCAATAACAACAAAATAAAGGACAAAGTTATGGACTTAAGGCCGAAAATCCAATACAATCTAAGAGGTACCTACCTATAATGTGACGGAAACACCTCAAAGTTTTAAAAGTACTACCCTAAACCAAACAGGATTTTGAATGAGTTTTTATGTAAATTGGAAAGCAAATTTAAAATATTTTCCTTAAATTTTTTTAGATACATACTGGTGTTCAAAAATTAAAGAACATTTACGACTTTACTGCGAGCGAAGCGGTCTTTTATTTTGTGTGCTTATATTTTTAAAGTAAACTGTTGGCATGGGCTCCCTAGGCTTAGCTGCTCACAACCATTAATTTTTTTTAGACGAATAGACGGGACCAAAAACTGTATGCCAGACAGTTGAAATGAGAAGTAATTTCAGGACAGTTATACTCTCGAAGTTGTTTGTCAGAAGTTCGAGAGGGGTGAAGTGTAAAAAACGTTCAGATTTACATAGGTACATAATTTGTTTTTCCGAAGATCGAAGCTCAGGCCCATCGCTCAATCAGTGAGCAACACTTTTTTTTAAAGTTAAGACATCAAAGATCACGTAGCCCAGATTGCTGTAAAGTTCAATTAAGTTCACATACGTTCCACAATGTCGAAGGTTTTAGAGGAAATTTTTCGCATTGGTATTGGGTGGTGACCTATGCTCAGAGAAAGAGCTGAAATCTATGTATCCCATAGACAGATGTGTTCAAATCAAGCTCGACAGAAACAAAGCCAATTGTGATATACAGGGTTGTTCAATAAGAGCGCTATAAACGTTTTTTTTAATAAAATAAAAACGGTTTTGGATATCAATGAAATTCTTTATTCCTGTGAAAGTACGTTCGATGCCAGATTATGTATGGAACTAGATTTCTTTTGCATGGCCACCACGGGCACGCTTGCAGAAGTCCAGACGCTGAACCCAATTTTCGACGGTTTTCAAGCATAAATCGGCCGATACTGCTGCAATTTCACGTTCGATATTCGTACGAAGTTCATCAATCGTCGCTGGCTTGTTGGCATAGACCATAGACTTGATGTAGCCCCACAGGAAATAGTCTAACGACGTTAAATCGCACGACTGTGCCTGTGGATTCAAATTTGTCCACTAGACGCTCAATTGTTGATCTGCTAGGACGATTATGACGACCATAAATTGGACGTAGCGCTCTTAACGTTGAGGCCACTGACTCCGAATTTCGGTAGTAAATTTTAATAATTTCGACTCGTTGTTGGCTCGTAGGTATATCTTTCCATCATGAAATGGCAAACCTTACTGAAGAGAAATGTCAAAAGAGCGGCAAGAAATTCGGCGTCGTTTGCTGTCCCTGTCGCTCTACTTTTGTAGCGTCCCTGTTGAAAAACCCTTTACCTCATAGGGCCGAGCCCTGCTCTATAGTCTAACTTCCTAATTTTTTCTTATTACTTATTACCTCATTTAGATAGCCAAGTTGCTATCACACACTAATTGACTTCTTATCATCAAGTCGAAACTTGTGTGGGAATGGGAAGTCTTCACAAACTTAATAAACTGGACAGAAGGCAGAAGGTGACTCTGTGCTGGGTACCTGGCTAAGTTAGCTAGTTGCCTCCAGTTACGCACACCAAGTTGGTTCAGGTCGCTGCCACCTAAGGTGGAGTCTTCCTCGGCTACGTTCTCCCTCAGCGCTAGACTCTAAAGACTTGTCAGGCAGGTGCATGATTGTCCACGTGACCTAGCCACACTTGCTGTATTTTGTGCTTTTTGACCAAGTCAATGGAGCTATACGTCATCGATACAAACTGGTCCGAAAATCACTCGAATAATATTTCTTTGATAGCTCTTAATAGGTGTTCATCCGCATAAGGTGCTTGCTTCTCCACCATACAGCAGGATCGGGATGTTTAGGGTCTTGTACAATATTTCCTTGGTTCTGTGAGAGCGGGCTTTACTTCTTAGATGCCTTCTTAGCCTAAAGAAACATCGATTGGCAAGAGTGATTCTTCGCTTGATTTCTACGCCGATGTCGTTTCGCGAGCTAATTTTAGAGCCTAGGTAGACTAAGTCTTTAACTACTTCGAAGTTGTATCTGTCCATTGCGATGTTTTGCCCGGTCGCCGATGTTGGAAGTCATTTCTCAATGACGGCATATATATTTTGTTGTGTCCTCATTAACAGCCAGACCCATTTTGGCCGTTTATGTTTCAAGCTTGCAAATTCGTCGCTGAGCTCTTCCGATAATGTCAATATCATCAGCATATATGCAAATAGTTGAACGGACTTTTGAAAAATTGTACCTCTGATGTTGGCTTAAATGATTTTAAAGAAGTTACATGATAGCGCGTTCTCGCACCAACAAAAAACTGATAAAAATGTTAGAGTATGGTCACATTCAGACGTTTACTCGTTGTAGACTAATCAGTAGGCGATGGCCCGGTATATTCTGAAGCTTTTATTGGACCGTCCGTCGTCGATACCAATATAAGGGAAGTGAAATATGTGGATCTATGATGGCAACTGTTTGCAGACTTACCCCCATGGCTGGCAAGCTGTGCCCGGATTGCGGTAAATTGTACTACAAAGCAGAAACCCCTTTATTATGGTGGAGCGATCGACAAGCTCCGATATTACTCGATTTGTTCCTTTCTATTGTCACTCAAAAAGTATTCCATTCGACATCGCCTAGTCTTTTCTTCTTCGCACATATTTGGACCGATAAAAAAAAATAAATAGGTGGCGCAACAGGCGGGTAGACACCCAAGGCCTAGCTTCTCGCAACCATTCGTTTTGTGTGAGTTTCTATTTTTGTGACGAATGGAAGGGACCTACAATTTTATGCCGAGTCCTAACGGCTGAATTGAGAAGCTTTTTCATGACAGTCATACTCTCGGATGTTTGTCAGACGTTCGCGAGAGGTGGCGCAGTAGAAACAAATTTAAGATGTAATTTGTGTTTTTCCAAGGATCAAACCTGGGATCCCTCGCACAGTAGTCCAGTTCACTAACCACTGCGCTACTGCGCCCGATGGACGCTTGCTGTAACCAAGCTAATTTAAAATATTTTATCATCCATTTAAGAAATAATTTTTGAAAATATTACTCTTTTCGACACATCTGTGAACGATAAGCTTTAATTTGGTAGAAAAATAAATCGAATTGGTCACCATTAAGTAGGGTAAATATGTACTACAAGAAAATATCGTCGGCGATTAATAAATGTCTACTGTCTCTAAATAATGCGATGATTTCCAGCAGAATAAAGTCGACAACTTTCTATACAAGAGCTCGTCTGTCGTCTCTTTCTGCCTCTAGCTAAGATCGTCAAACTTATTGCGTATTGCAAAAAAAATAAATTTCACTCAACTTGTGAGAAATATAACAAACTTCTCCTGATTTTTACACATTCGAAGAATTATTGCGATTCCATGTAGTACTAAATGTGTTTATTCGCTATACAATTATCATACCCAGTATTTTGAATTCTATAAAATTCGTGTCATAATAATTCCTAAGCCCACACAGTGACTACAACAAATTTACGACTTTCGAATTGTTCCTAAACTCCTTGAGGGATATATACCATTTATTCTTGCTCTCAGAATAATAACGATGCACTGTTGCTAACCTCCTCGCATTTTATGGGGTAATAAGTCATTTCGGAAATGTCTATCGCACACGTGCTGCCATCTGTTGACGAGAAATTAATGCAGATACTGCGTATAACAATTTATGCAGCATCATAACAAATTTTACGATGCAAACACTGTCGGTCGGGGTCGTTGTACACACAATTAAATCCACAGCCCCAATCAAGTAATATCTCATTTTTATGCGTTACATCCTCCTTCATAAGTACCGAACATTAATTCTATATGAAGATATATTTAGAAATGAATTAAGCACTCCATTTCCAATTTCCACCTGTGAACGCCCGCGCAATTATATGTACTAACTCGTATTGATTGCAATCACATTTCTCTTCCCACACTTGATTAAGTGTCGACCATTTCTCAGGAAACGGCCCCCCGGCCTTATTCTAATTGCGAGACTAATATCTGTAATTCTCTTATTTCCCCATTATAGCACATTAAACACCTTCATATCGATTCCATTACTAATTCATTTGTTGTTTCCTGGGTGTTGGTACGAGTATGCCGGTTCGAATTTCCCTCATCTCCATAAGGTGTCCTGTGTCGGATATCTAGTGATGGTGCTAGTGCCACCCACACTTTCCACTCTCCACTTGAGGCTGGCTGTATTCTTTTGCGCTACGATAATGAGTTCATTATGGAGACACTACATTTCATCGACACAGTGACTCAGTCACCTGTTGACAAATTTATATGACTTTTTGGATGGGCGGACGATGCGTGTGTCCCTTTATCATCTGTCGTAGGCAACTATACCTACCTCTGACATTTACCAAAATAACAATTTCCATTAATCTTTCGAGTAGGTTAGATACTCTCCGAGAAAGATTGTTTGTATGTATAAGAAGGCGGATTGATTGCTTTTTATGGATTTATGAGTGACACTTATGTGTGCGACAGGGAAACGTCAAAATGGTGACCAACAGCGAGGGTGGCACTGCGAAATTGTTTCTCCAGATGCTTGAAGCTTGATGGCTTGAAAGTATATATACATATTTTTTTGTTTTTGTTTTGTTCTTGCTGGGGAGCAGCAGCAGCATCAGCATCATCAGCAATAGCATCAAGAGTACCTACTTAGCGTAATAATGGATAACGATTTTGAATAATGGATTCTGGGAAGGATTAACTTGACGTTTATTGAAGTTTTCTTCAATGGCTTTCAGGGTATTATTGATTGTTGTGCCAGTGTGAAGTGAAATAAATTTATTGCCCGAGATGTTAAATGGGGCTACGAAATATTTATAACAAATGAGTGTTTTTACTGTTGAAACGACGAGAGCCAAGGGAGGTGGGGGGTTGCATTTGAAAATGTGTTTTCATTCATAAAGGTTATGGGAATTTTCTTCAAATAGGTATATATTGTGTGTGAGTTTACTTAGTGCTGAAGGAAAATATTTTCGCATGGCTCTCAAAGTGGGAAAAGGCTTGTGACTTTGTGTGTTAATATTCGCGACGAAGTGATTATATTTATTTGACTAACCCTTACATGTGGGCGCAGTAGCGCAGTGGTTAGTGTGCTGGACTACTGTGCGAGGGATCCCAGGTTCGATCCCCGGAAAAACACAAATTACATCTTAAAGTTTTTTCTACTGCGCCACCTCTCGCGAACGTCTGACAAACATCCGAGAGTATGACTGTCATGAAAAAGCTTCTCAATTCAGCCGTTCGGACTCGGCATAAAATTGTAGGTCCCTTCCATTCGTCCCAAAAATTGAAACTCACACAAAACGAATGGTTGCGAGAAGCTAGGCCTTGGGTGTCACCCGCCTGTTGCGCCACCTATTTATTTATTTTTAACCCTTACATCGAAGGAGGTATATTACGTGTGGGATTTATTCGAAAACAGAAACTGCTCTTGATAGAAAAATCCATTGCAACCACATTAGGTATGTGTGTTTTTTTTTACCTTACCGGCTATAGGGGGGTAATAAACCTCACAATTTTATGCATCCCTAATGGACGTGACACACAAAAACCAAAATTGCTCGTCTCGAAAGTAACAACTGATTTATTCGATGAATTTTTGGCTTTTTGTCAAAAACACTTTAAAGGGTCATTATGGAGGTTACTCTTTAATACCCAAACGAACGTAATATCTGATGTCTAAGAAAGGAGCTCATTTGATTTATACAGAAGCTCCAACTCAATCCGCAAACCGCGAACGCATTTTATGTCTGTGTCAGTCCAAGATTCTCAGAGTGAACTATAGGATCTAGCTGTCTCTGAGGTATTAGGCGGGGACGGGCTGCGGGTTTCACTGGATTTACAGAACCAAGACTCCAAAGCGCACTCAATCAGTAAACATTGAATACTAATAGTACATTCGTAACGTTGACGATCAAAGGCATACTAAGTCAGGATCAATCCTTTATGCAACGATCGCTTGATGTAGGGGTGGAGGTTTTGTAAGAAAATGGTTATCGAATTAGTAGTTAAAATACAGAGTATCTGCGACTTAGTCTCATTTGAATATGGATAAGTGATTCCCAAGTGCGAAAAGTTACAGTCTCTGTAAGTAAGACTTCACGTCAAAGACCAAAAATTGAAGAACGACTGTCTCAGTTGGCATTGCCATGTTCAAGTGAGGGATCCAAAGAGCCCTGTCAAAATGGCGTACAAATTCCTTGATCACAAAAATGCAAAAACAGCAGCATTTGTTTGGCCTCAGGGGCGAAGTGATCCGAAACCGGTAGGCCTGCAGATCCTTTTTGAGGTTGAATCGGCGAATGCCACGGGCAAGGCGGACCAGCATTTTTTTTTTGTTTCGTTGGGAGAGGTAATCTTCCGAAGACGAAACTCAGCACGTACGGAGTGACAATGTGGAATTTGTACCCACTTAACTCCCCTCCGACAGCTGCCCCATACCCGTGATCCTAAATCGGGAGGCTTGCAGATCGTTTTTGAGGTTGATTCGGCGAATACCACAGGCGGACCAGTATGAATGCAGTAAAGTGTGAGGGTCATAAGCTGGTCAATAAGTTCTTTCAAAGATATACTTCCTTTTTGACCGCGAAGGTCATGGCGATGGGTCAAATATGATGTCTAGTCCATATTGGATTCCATAGAAAATCATTGACAATGGCGATGCGCTTCGATATTTAGCATTCACCATATCAGTGCCCCGAATATGACTCTAAAGCATAAGGAGCATAAGGAGGAATATTTCATAGGATAAACTATGCTTACTAAATACGGAACTAGCGATCATTTACTATGAACTTCCAGAACCTTGAAATGATCTGCGCGGTCACAGACCGCCTCACATAAAAGGTTATATCGACAAACAAAGTAGGGCAGCATGGCCAACCCACTTCTCACCAAACTGCCAAAACCACCTAAAGTGTTATACGGATGGTTTCAAAATGGAATTGGGTGGTTAAGCTGGCATTTATGGACCAAACCACAATTTGTAACCCAAGTGTATTCTAGGCATAGCTCCACGCCATTCAAGAATCCGCTAATAACATGAAAAAACTGGCATCAAAGTCATTCTCATTCATACATTCACGGATTGCCAAGCAGCCACCCTCGGGAACAAAATCAAATTATGACAGGTACCATAGGCTATGGGTTCTTTGAAGGAAATGGAAAAGCTGACGAATTGGCTAAAAAAGGCTCAGAAACCCCTCTAACGAGACTGGAATCATTTTGCTATACACATACACCCAAATCGGGTATAGACTTAGCCATATAATCCTGGGTTGGGAACACACAAAATATATTTTGTCTTGGGAGAACACCCCATGACTAAGACAGGCCAAACGAGCTACCCAGCCTTTCAATCACAATGCTGTGTGCATAGGCTATGTCTTGAAGAAGACGAAAGCTAAAGACATTATATGCGAATGTCCAGCCCTAGGTGGAAATAGAACTTGTTATGTTGAGAACTTGTTAGCCTAAACCCTCTTTCTGACGTATAGGTAGGGTATGGCACAATAGATTTCAATGAGGTCGACGCTACGTGGCGCTTTCTTCTAAAGCGTAGTCGCCGTGCTTAATGCCAGCACTGAAAATAGAGGACATCTCAAACATTATATGATGTCCTTTCCAAAATGCACTTTTGACATTGTTTGGTAATAATTTCAAACCTCAGAACTCAGGGATCACCATTAAAATAACCACGTTTCGCTTTTGAGTTACATATTTTGGGTAACTCAATGCAGTTGCCAAGTTAAATCACTTTCACTGTGACGTTTTACAAAAATGAACGAAACGACGCAATGTGCTCTGTTTGTCGGTGTATATTTTTACAGCGTGACTGACTTCATTCTAGTTCAACACTTTAGGTTAGGTTAGGTTAGAGTGGCAGGCCGCAACAAGTGCAGCCTCACGTAGGCCAGAGGAGGCCCATTGTGATACCACAGGATCTGATGATCTCACAACTACCCGTGAACCAAGAGGAGCTGAAAATAAAGCGTTGGAGGCAACTTATGCTTGCATTAGCGAGTTCGCCGAGATTGTCGAAGAAGTATTCTCCGAGATATAGCTTTCTCCGAGTTGAAAGTGCAGGGCACGTGCATAGGAGGTGAAGAATTGTCCCTCCTCCTCCTCGTCCATGCAGCTTCTACAGAAATCATTGGAGGGGAGGCCCAGCCTGAGAGCATGTCTCCCAATAATGCAGTGCCCCGTGATGACACCTACTAATATGCTTATGTTGGATCTTTTTTGTTTTACAAGATTGTTGGAGCGCTTAAGATCCAGCATGGGCCAGATCTGTTTCGTTATGGAGCACGTGGTGCAGTTTGACCACCTTCGATTAGTGGCGCTTATCGCATTTTGAATAAAAGTCTACACGTAGCCAGTAGGTTCAACACTTATTGACAGATGATTTATTTTGAATATCGTCTGCACCTGTTACCGGAATAACGACATACAAATCACTCTGAATTATGTGGGTGTTGGGTCAGCAAGGGGGAACTTTCAACAAGACAGGCACCCACGATCCTAACAAATTATAAAAATGCCCAATCTACGAATCTCTAACTTGTGTCTCAAAGACCCGCTCCAGCTGATGGATCGACCTGTAGCTAAGTTGTCTCAAAGGTGAGTTGATTTCATATAGAAGTTGACAATGGATGGAGCTTATTTGTATCTGACTTGACTTAAGGCCATTAATAATCTATTCGCTTTCCTATCTTTGTAAGTTTTAAAGTTTCTTGACTACGTAGACCTTATTGCTGAAATCATACATGCCGTCTTTATCCAATTAATCCCCCAAATCAAAGCACCCTGATGAACCACCTTTTTCTGCCTGTCAATCTTTCAAACTACGGAGCTTTGACAGCGTATAAGCCCAACGGCAATGAACGAATAACAACACGTTCCTCGCCCATCAAGTCATTAATCAAATCGACCCATTGCACGAGTCATCGTTAAACAATACCTGTATATTGTTCCATCTGGGACCAACAACCTTTCGCACTAAACCCGATAACATTTGAATCAGCAGCAATCCCTAGTAATAGTTAACAACTTCATTTGCTTTTATTTTCCGCCGCACCACTTGATCCAATTTATATGTTGCTTGTACCTACAACATCTGTTCAAAGTTCAATCTATAACACTTAGTACACAACACGGACAAAGAAAATAAAATTACAGAAAAAAAAAAATGCAAAAAAAAAATCCAACATCTCATCGTTACCATTCAGAATGTTCTCATTGAGCCTCTGGCCTTTGCATGTCAATCAACTGAATTGCCTCGCATTTACAACCACCAGTAGGTACCTCCTTCTCCCCCTCCTCCTCCTCCTCCACCACTCAGTCAAATCGTTAAAAGATACCTTGCGAGAGCAGTAAACACCCAGAGCCAGCCCAGCGGAAGGGACCACTCTCAAATAAAATACCAGTAACAGTCGTCGTTCAGCCTCATCCAACGCATACGATTGCAGATACAATTGACAGAAAGCAATTTCACGTGACAGCATAAGATATGCCACATTACTTGTCATAAATGAGACAACAATCTCAAGCTCCTACTCGCTCTTGCGCCTGATCTCAACTCAGCTCCATCGAAATTCTAGAACAATAAAAGTCAGACACACACTCTCACACGCCGAACACTCGAGTTAATGCCATTGTTTCTATGGTGTGCAATTTTAGCGACGAACCTCTGACTCTCTATAGAGATGCTCTCACAGTGTGAAGTATGAGATTCTTTGGGGACGGGACTAGACCACCCACTCGCATCCTTCTGTATCCGGGTATTCTTAAAATGTGCAAAACATGTTTTTGTTTGTTGAGCAGGCTGAGTGTGCGGCATCGGGTACTAAGAGGAACTTAATTTATCATTTAAGCGGAAGCCCTATACCTTTTCACTATATACGCGGTGGTGTACGAGTATCTGAAATTCGAATTACAAGACAACCGTCAACGCGAATATCGATAAGATTCATTTACAATCGATCATTCTCATCCTGTATACGTTGGGCCGATATAAAGGTTTCACTTCCCATCTTTTTCGCAGCACCCATTGGAAATCGGATCCAAGTGTAGTTATGTAGCCTTTTTTTTTTTGATAATGGCTCTCGAGTTCCATCATTGAACACGCAAAGTTGGTGGGCATGAGGATTTCAATGGATGTCCCTTTTATGTTGTTAATGTCATGCATTATGCATTATTGTAGGTATAGTGATAGGTATGGGCATTGGGAATGCAAAGGAATGTATAAGAGTTTTATTTATAACTAGCTGTTGCCCGCGGCTTCGCTCCCGCAGTATTCAGAATTTGAACACAGAAATTCATTCAGAGTCATTCGGTGGTTTTGGTCATATTAAACGTATGTCCCCCGACCAGGATCCCACGACGTGCTATGGAATCCGTACCATCGGGCAGGCGTCCCCTAGGTAGACCCAGGATGAGATGGTTAGATCAAATTCATGATCTCTCCTCTACCCGTATGAGGATTGCCCTTGATGATTTGGAGTCGATGGCGGAGGATCGAGAGCTATGGAGGGTCCACTTGAGCAACCTACACCCGCGACCCACTTAATGGATAAGCGGGATATTGAAAATTAATGGATGAATGACGCCCTATTGGAGAGAAAACAGTCCAAAAATATATTATCAATATTTGTTGGTGAAGCGCTGGTATCTCAACACAGATCTGAGCAGACTGAGCCACTATCTACGGGACAAAACATATTTCTTTGCTGGCAAATACACCGATATGATGAGCACCATCTTCAGACTAAGGGGGAAATCTTACCCTGCAACATACTGTGGAACGTATGCAACCAGAAAGATCGTGAGGACGTGTATCTAACATTTTCTAGCACTATGACCCCATTCCTACAGAATTCCGCTTGAATATCTTTGGGGGTACGTATGCTGAAGCGATAAACATATCCAACGGCGAAAGAGGTTGGGACGCATTACAAACTTTCAAATTGCTGTGACGAACGGTTTGTGAGTTAAGAAAAGGGTCCCCAATAACTCGGCCACAAGCAAAATCTCCAAATTCGGTCAAATGAATTGTCTTTATTTCTTCTAATAGAATAACTGCCACCACTGGTGCTTTATGCACCACACCCACAGCTGAACCTGAGGCGTTTATGTATCTTTTACCTCTGGACCTACAAATAAAACTGCAAGCAGGTAATAGTGCGCTTCGGCTAACTAACGCAGGGTTTTTCAAAACCAGACAGGTAGGACATAGCTCCATACTAATGGAATCTTTCTCCAACATCCCCGATAAAACCGATGAAACTTTGGGGGATATTGACTTCGACATTCCGTACAAAGTACAATACCCAGTTAGGGAGGACTGGCAAAAGAATGACGTTTCGAATGACAATGAAATCTCGATTTATACGGATGGCTCCAAAACTAAGGAGGGTACAGGATCAGGTATTTACTCTAGGGATATAGACCTACACGTGTCATTACGACTTCCGGATACATGTAGTGTGCTCCAGGCAGAGATTCTAGCCGTGCTCAAAGCTGCGGATCTACTTGATATGGGATCAATATCCAACAAGAATATCGCTATCTACATTGATAGGCAGGCTGCGCTAAAGGCACTAGAGTCCTTCATCATCAAATTTGAACTAGTCAGGAACTGCCGCACAATGCTCAGAGCACTATTCGCGCAGAACCAGGTCAGATTGTTTTGGGTACCCGGACACTGCGATATTGAGGGTAACGAACGGGCGGATGTTCTGGCGAAAACCGGAGCTGAGCTTCCACCTAATGAAACAATTGAGGGCATAAGACCACCAATAGCAGTGGCCAAAAGAATTATTATCGAGGATATCAAAAATAAGGCAGATCGGAGATGGTTGAATATAGTAGGGCACATGGTCTCAAAGGCTCTGTGGCCTAAGCTAGATAGGAAAAAATCTGTAGAATTACTTAAGCCCATCAGCAGATCAAGGCTAGGAATGGCAATAGGGGTACTATCCGGGCACTGTCTTCTGAGGAAGCACGCTATGAGATTAGGTCTAAAAGATACAGACATGTGCAGGTATTGCTAAGACTTACAGGCCACAGAGGATATAACTCATCTCCTGTGTGAATGTCAAGCTATTGCTCGGTACAGGAGGAAATACCTTGGTAGGTACTTCTTCGACAAATTGGAGTAGGTTTGGGCGAAGTGGTTTAGGTTATTTGACCATTAAGGTTCCCCAGGGATGGCGATGGGTTCAATATGGTGCCTAGTACAATGTGATGAACTCACACCCTATTTAAACTGATAATAGAGTACACAAACGGAGTTTGAAGTTAATCGGATGAAAAATAAAAATATTCCCATAAAAACGTTGACCCCCCCTAAAGGGGTTTAGGGCATGTGATTTTTCTTGTCATCATCTACTTCTTGACCTAAAATGACTAAGTTCGTCGTTCTCTGTTAGCTTGACAGCCATTCAGCGCAAGCAACTAAAAAAATCTCATGATAGATACGATGTTGGAAATAAACTAGGGATGATACGGAGCTTCGACTCCGAATCCGATATGTCGGAACCTCCAGCTTAAATTGCACCTCCGAATGACGCTGCCGACCAATGAACATGAATAACGATAAAGACTTATCGAGTTGCGACATTTTACAAAACTACTGTCGTTTTACTCATTTATTTGTTTATTGTTTTACATGAGTAGCCGAGATTTGCATTGAAGTTTAGAGTGCGTGCGTGAGACGTGTGACTGAGTTTTTTTGGTTTGTTTATTTACTATAAAGCCTAACCCCCGTATTAATAAATACCGAATAGCGGCGAATTAGGTTTATCACATCTGATAACTCGTAATTCTTATTAATAAACATATATTAGCTTTCACTGACATGTTTAACGAGCGGATAACTTAACTCACCAAATTCGGCGTATAGAGAGTGGTTAACCTACTCACACAGAGCTAACCTTGTCCAACTTCTATCCACATAATTTCAAATACACGTATACCAACAAAAAGTTCGATTGGACGCGAGAAATTTAAAAGCTGAAAGAGAATTTCAGAGAGAATTTAAAAATCGCAAGCGAAAGCACATAACATGCTCTGAGCATGATAGTGTCAGCTGATGGAATATGACAGATTTACAAGCATGTTTAGTACAGTTTGGACGCAGTGCTGTCGTGCGTTTAATGATAAAGAGTGGATAGCTAATATGGACATAAGATGTATTTATAAATAATAAAAGTTATCAAACGAACAAGTCCACTATCCGTCTGTTAGCTATCAGATGGATTAAAGAGCGAATAGGGCTTTTTTTATTAATACCGCTGTAAAACAATTAGTGTAGTACGAAATTATTTCAGTGAAATTAAAGATAGGTTTTGAAGCTTCAAGCTAATCCGTACGACAATTTTTGTCAGCTCCAGGAACCGTTACGAGCGAACAACTATTCAGTGCAACTGGTTTGATTGATAACCCACTACCGAACAGATTGGATGGCGGCAAAGCAGGGCTAAGTGGCTGTTTATAAAAGATAATTTACCCATTTTGAAGTGACAATACAAATTCGTATTTTTATGTTAATTTTCTAAAAAATATTGATTTCTCCAGTTTCTTTATTTTAAATTTGTGCGACCACCGCCTCCGACTCCGATTAAACTCCGACTCCGCGGAGGTCAGTATGAGGCTTTCGATTCCGACTCCGCTAAAACCACCTCCGTAACATTCTTAAAATAAACATGCCAAGTGAATTTAAAAAGAACCACTGCCAGATATGACACACCCAAAAGTATTTCGACGATCGTTTGAAAAAGATTTAACTTCATTCTTTAACATTACTACCGGGTAGGGAATAGGTTTTGCCCATGCCCAGGAATTGCGTTGCTTAAATGTGTTCGTGTACGAAATAATATTAAATCGCCAACAACTCTGTCCCCAAGCAAAATTTCTAAAATCGAACAATTTCTCTACTTCTTATATAGAGTACGCAAACCGAGTTTGAAATCGATCGGCTGAAAAATAAGAATACTCTCATACAAACTTTGACCCCCCTTTTTTACACCTTCAGGGGTTGAATTTTTAAATAAGCTTCCTTCTTACTTGTAAACATCAAAATGCAACTCTGTGGGAAGTTTGTGGTCTTCAAAGGTATTTCCAGTGAGTCGGAGCTCTTCTTTTTTTTTAAACAAGAATACAATATCATTCAAAACAAAAATAATATCCATATCATGTTCCCCTGACAAAAGTCACACTGGTATGTGAATTTATGCGGAACCTATTTAAATTAGATATTGGTTTCCATTTGCAGTACCAAAATGGAAAACAGTTCAAAACCTGAAATGAGCACCAGACTAACTTAATAAAACTGAAGAACGTTTTGCTATCTAGATATCTAGACCAACAAAATTATGCCAAATCAAATATCGCGGAAATATCAAAATTCAATCGGCCAGCTGCCGCCCTAGCTAAATGACAATGCAAACACATTTTATATTTGTCAAACAAAAGCCCATTAAAACTACATGACCGATCTAAATCAAATTCATATTCAAATAAACAAATTGTTATATAGGGTAACCAAAGAACTTACCAGATATCCATATCCATTCGTTGAATCTGCAAAAAATTCAAACAAACAAAATATTAGCTTAAGTTAGCAAAGATACGATTTTTTTTATTATGAATGATTTTTTTTTTAATTATAATCACGAACTTGCAATGCAAGTGCAATCTGAATCACGTTGGCCGGGAAGCCCCACTTTGACACGAAATGTTGCGAGCGTAATTTATAATGTCGACCAAAGCAAAATAAATACCGCCACCGTCCATCACTTTGCCGTAATATGTACACACGAGTTAATGATTAAAAAAAATAAATATATGTATTGTATATATATAATTGCAGTGTTTATTGTCAGTATTTTGTTTTTTATATGTCCAACTCCCGCAAATAAGCTCAGCAAATAAAATGGTATGAGGTATTTTATTAAACGAAAAATTATGTATCAATTTGCCTCAGAGTGGTTTTCAGCCAAATTAATAAAACATAAAATACAATAAAATAAAATAAATATGAACATCAGGAAATGGTCAATCAAAGGCAAATACTCGTATAACACTCTAGAGGGATGGCCGATAGCAGCAAAAATGGAAATAGTTAGTCACCCGAGTCACCCGTCAGCGTCACCACAATGCTCCACAGAGAGTTGGACAGTGGTAAAATTGATTTTGTTTTAACCTTTTAATTTGCATAAATAAAAACTCGATTGTTAGTTTATTATAATGAATCAGCAATGAAACCAATCCATACATCAGAGTCGTCTTTATTGATAACGAGTTTTGAATCAATGAATTTGGGCGGCATAATAATGAACCAGGGGACTAGTTACAAAATATTGTAATACAATATTTATACAGAATGAAATTGATCACTTCGAATGTTGATTTATTATTGTTGATGTTCAAATTAAGTGTAGATAGGTAATTTGAGGAATTTACTTATAAGATTTGAGCAAATATTTAAAATAGTAGTAGACAATGATATCTGGCAGTCATTTTTGAATGCATTCTGTGAAAATCATTCAATGAATAAAGATTTGTGATTGCAATCATTAAAAATTGTAATCCAATTAAAATTATTTTAGAGTCTAAATGACTGCATTCATTATTCAATTGATTGCACTCAACTGAATGCAATCATTTAGAAATATATTCAGACTTTAACAATCGTTTGTATTTTTTGCATTCTTTTGGAATTTTTTACATTCACTGATACATTTATTTTGTAATAAAAGTGAGTCATAAAATTTAATAAAATCGGTTCTACTTTTCTTCATTGCAATGGTTCATGAAAATACAAAAAATTGAGTGCAAAGAAATACATGAAAATGAATGCGAGTGATTTTATGCATTCTTAAATGATTGCATTTAATTTAATGGTGAAATACAATTAATAATTCAGTCATTTAAATGCTTAAAGAATGAGTCGAATCACATTATCCGTTTACGAGCAATACGTGCCGGAATTTGTTTTTGTTTTGTGTGAAAAATCGACTAATTGTATTCGGCAATTTGGCTTTGGAATTAAAAAAAAAAGTGTTGTGAAGAGTGGATCACGAATGCATTAGAACATTTAATTTTATTACAGTGGCCGGCATAAGTATTTTGACAAAGCTAAAGTTAATTCTGCTCATAATTTGAACTTACTTCATGTAAATTTTGGCATCAATGGAAAGGTCATTTAAATTCCGTTTGAATGATACAAAACTTTCCTTAACCGATTAATTACCCATTGAAAATTTGGAACTTTTGTAAAAGTCTACTTTTTTGACTTTTTTCCTCGGTTCCAAAAAAAAAATATTTTGATGCAAAAAGTTTCTTCAAACAATTCTCATAGTGACTGCAAAAAAAAATTTTCAAAAATCTCTTCGCTAATATTTTTTATGATTTTTTCAATGGGATGATCTCAGAAAAATTTTGTACGAAATGGAGGAAAAAGTGACTAAAATAGTCATTTTTAGCAATTTTCAAAAAATCATAAAAAATATTAGCGAAGAGATTTTTGAAAATTTTTTTTTGCAGTCACTATTAGAATTGTTTGGAGAAACTTTTTGCATCAAAACATTTTTTTTTTGATACCGAGGAAAAAAAGTCAAAAAAGTAGACCTTGACAAAAATTCTAAATTCTAAAATTTTTAAATGGGTACTTAATGGGTTAAGGAAAGTTTTGTATCATTCAAATGGAATTTAAATGACCTTTCTATTGATGCCAAAATTTACATGAAGTAACTTTTAAATTATGAGCAGAATTAACTTTAGTTTTGTCAAAATACTTATGCCGGCCACTGTAGATGAATGTATGTCTGATAAATGGAATGTCAACGACGTTTGCCCGATACATAAGACTCCATCAATCATTCAATAGCGTCATACTGTATGAACGGCTAAGAACTATCATAAACAACCTGCGATTGATTCCTATTAGTACAGAAGCTCATTATCGCATCGACCAAAAACACCAAATACTCAACTCGATACTCGAGTATATTCAGTGACATCTATCGGAAGACTTAAAGGCGCGCAATTTTTTACTTCATAGCAAATACAGGGTTTTTCAATAAGAGAGCTACAAAAGTTTTTTTTACATAAAACAAAAACGGTTTTAGATATCAATGAAATTCTTTATTCCTGTGAAAGTACGTTCGATGTCATTATGTATGGAACTCGATTTCTTTTGCATGGCCACCAAGGGCACGCTTGCAGAAGTCCAGACGCTGAACCCAATTTTCGACGGTTCAAAATTCGCCAGAATGACGTCACAGAGATGCCCAACGCTTGAGAACGACCTGTGAGCGACACATTTGGGCTTTCTTCAACTGAAGCCTCAGCGGCAGCAATATTCTCGACACTACGGGCACTTCTTTGTCTCACTGGCACGGGAACATTTTGTACTGTGCCTGTGGATTCAAATTTTTCCACTAGACGCTCAATTGTTGATCTGCTAGGACGATTATGACGACCATAAATTGGACGTAGCGGTCTTAACGTTGAGGCCACTGACTCTGAATTTCGGTAGTAAATTTTAATAATTTCGACTCGGTGTTGGATCGTATATCTTTCCATCATGAAATGGCAAACCTTAATGAAGAGAAATGTCAAAAGAGCGGCAAGAGATTCGGCGTCGTTTGCTGTCCTTGTCGCTCTACTTTTCTAGCGTCCCTATTGAAAAACCCTTTATGTTGCGTAATTTTCAGCTCAATCTGTCTAACTACTTTCGAAGTGCCGAGGAAAAGCATCCGTAATGTTTTTTTGGTATGGGAGGTGCCACGCCCCTTTTGTCCAACACCTTTTTGTCAATCAAAAAGCTTATACCAAACGCATTAGTGGTTTTCGAGTTTTGCGATGACAGTTATACGGAGGCTGAATTTTTATATAATAAAGACGATGGGAAAATCTCCTTGATATTAACGACTTAGCCGAGTCATAAAGGGAATATTTCGACAAGACGCGATGTCAAACTTATTTTATGCCATGTTGGAAATAATTGCCAAAAAGCCAATACCTAAGGTACGAGTAGGTACGATCTAAGTCTGTAGAATTATTCACATAATTGGTACAACACAGAGAACGGCCGTTTGTCGGAAGCAAAAATTGTCAAAACGAATTTAGCGGTTAATTAGAGTAAAATCAAGCCAGAATGTCCCAGTAAAAACCTATAAATTTAAGATAGTGGAGTAAATTAGATGGCGCAACAGTCCGGCGTGGATCTCAACCAATAATCCTCTCCAGTCAGAGCAATATTTGCCCAACTGCTTTAATTGCACATTCCAAGTTGATTGAAATCCCCCGAATTGTGCGCGCCATCGAAGGTGAGGTCCTCCTATACTGCGTTGTCCCTCTGGTAGGAATTGAAGACTCTTTAGGCCAGCGTCGTTGGTTTGGTACACTTAGACTAGCATAGGTCCATTGTGATACTAGTTGAACCATTTTGAGCTCTTTATAAAGTGTAATAGGCGTCTGATGTCTGTGTTTGTCGGATCACCCAAGTCGTTGTAACGGAAGGCCCCAAGTTAAGCTTTCTTCTACGGGAGAGAGCTGGGCAGGAAGAAAAAAGTTGAGGAAAAGTTTCCATATTCTCTTCTTCATCCAAACAGCTTCTGCAAAAGTCGTTTGCAAAGGCGTAGCCTTACGGCATGTTTTCCTATCACACACAGTGTGGTAATGACACCCTATTATGGTGCCGATATGCAATCTGTTGAGATAAATCAATTTTTTAGAGCGTTTCAAATTTAGTTTAAGCCAAATTTGTTTTGTCGTTAGACAAGCAGTAGGTATTTCTTGACCACCTAAAATTTGCACTCTCGATAGCATCCAGCTTCAATTTTTGTTTACAACTAGCGATTGGTATGCCTAGGGTGCCCTTTTCCGGCAGGATGGTATAGGTACTTAGTTGTTCCAATTCTTGCGAGTTCATCGGCCTAGAAATTGCCTGGAATGTTTCTATGCCCCGGCACCCAAAACAAGTTAATGCTGAACTGTTCGGCCATCTTCGTAAGAGATGATCGACAGTCGAGGGATACTAGAGAAGTTATAGATCGAATTCAAGGATTTGATAGCTGCTTGGTTTTCCGAAAATATGCAGATATCTTTAACGGATATCACGCTTTTCTTGAGCCAAGGTAAGACTTCTTTTATCGCCATAATTTCCGCCTGGAACACGCTACAATGGTGTCCCTTCGATCAGCTATTTAAGGCGACTGATTTATTCAAATCAATCGAAGCATATTGCCTTCAAAACGACCGAGGATTGAGGGAGTATTTACCCCTAAGAATATATAAATGTGTAAGACACGTATAGGGGTCATACTACGTAGGAAACTTAATGTCAAACTTAAATAACTACATTCGCTTTGTCCAAAGTCCACACTTCTGCGCCATATAGCGAGACTAGGACGATGAGGATCTAGATATGTATAGTCTCTTTATATGTTTATGACAAGGCCTTACTCATTATATGCCAAAGAACGACTTTCTGTCTATTCTGTAACTAGATGCAGCTATATCTAGGGATCGAACTGGATGAAGAAGTTTGTTCGCTAAGGTCATGGTTCAGCCTGAACTGTACTATAAGTCCAAAACAATAAACTTTCCTTCAATTTATTTGTAGGCTTTGATAGTTTCCATTTAAGAGGGTTGAATAAAAAGTAAAGGACACAAAAGAAATTCCATTCAGTACACACATACCTAGATACGATAGCCCCGAGGGCTTAATCAAAGTGAAAAGTGTTCTCAAGATATTTAAAATAATCATACAGCTTTTATGACAGTTCATAAAGAAAATTTTCTACCCCCATTATTTATTTTATACATTAATTTACAAGAGTATATACCGCAATGAAAAAAAAAAACCTCTTTTCATTATTCCAATTTAATCATAAGCAATTCTATTCAAAAACAAGGAAATAAACAGAATTTATAATACCATTCGGTAACTGCAAGATTTTCATTCTCAATGGTGGTGTTTCCTATATCTACACCCATGTGGGGGTACTATCCACACCAACCTACCGCCCAAACATGAAAATCTCATGTGTATATACATTTTGTCATGTAAATATCGTTAAAAAACTTTTCACGAGGATTATGAAGGATGGCTGCAAAATAAAAGAACGAACACAGAAAATACATGCGAAACAACATTTTCATTATAATCTTGTAATAATTTTCCGGATATGGGTTGTCAATGAAAAGCTTTCAATCCCTCTGCTTTGGCTGTATACACAGCACAGTACAGACACTTTGTCAACTTTTGATGAGGTTGTTTTTAATTTTTTTTTTGTGTTGTGGCATAAATTTGATTAAAAGTTAGATGCTCATATATAGAGCTGTATAATTTGTAAACACAAAATGCCAGTTTTACGGTGCTTGAGGCGATAAAATTAGAACTTCATTCGGAAAGTGGTTGGGAGTACTATTAAAAAAAAAAAAAAACAAGACCGTTGCTGAGAAAGCCGGAATTTATTCCGCCGGCTTATCACTCGTGGAAGTGTTAAATGAAAAGTTTAATGGATATGGAAATTACTTATAGCTACTTAAGTAATAGTTGTTTGTTTATTTAGAGCTCTAATCCTCTAAATCAACGAACAACAAGTTTTGAAAGTCTTTAGGCGGTTGGTATATCCCAAAAGACATTCAATTCGTCCGGAAAATCAAATTCACACAAACGAATGGTTCTGGGGAGATATAGGCCCAGGGTCCTATGGGCCGCTCTTGCGCCAACTAACCGTTTACTCCGCGTTTTGTGTAGCTCTTCACTCTTCGTACAGAGAAAGAACAAAATATTGAGAAATTTAGAGGGACTTCGATCTACAACCGCTGTTTTAAAGGTAGATGGCCAGCTTGTGTATAGCTGACTGTGTATAGCTTTTCGAAGTAATAGCTCATGATAGACCAGTTAAACAATTTTCGACTGCCGTTTTCTGACTTCATTTACAATTGAACCAAATACAGTTAACAAAAAACTTCAAATCATTATTCCCTCCCGCTAAAAGAGGAAAGGATGATCCTTAATTGAAATTTGTATCGATACTTGTAGGTACACATATGGCCCAGAAACTTTTGAGGAGATACGTAGAGAAGTTTTGGCACAATTTTTGGCACAATAGGATTGCATGCGATTTGATTCAAATCCTATGTTACGATGATGGATGGATGGATTAATGACCCATTCCAACAGTTTGACTAAACCATTTTTACCCCTACCTAAAGCCCTTTTAATCCAATTTAAGTTGATCCTGTAGTTTCTCCTTGCGTCATTCGAATCAGTGTAGCTAGCGCATTTCAGTGCGAAATAATAGCAACAAAAGGAGTATTATGAAACGCTTTATCCGTTTCATCATTTTTTCGAAAAGCCAAGTGGCAATCAAGTCCTTAGAAGCAGTCTCTATAAACTAAATAGGAGACCAAGTCTTACGGAGATGGCGGAATAGGTCAATATTCACATTTTCTGAGTGCTGCGGCATTGGGGCATTTCAGCGAATCGGATGGCCGATGAACTCCACTGTCACCGCTCATGGATCATTTCGTCAGAGTAAGAGGCTCACCACGCCAGGGTACCCTTTCTCACATTTTGTTAATCACTCCTAATCTGTTGCCTTTTCGTTCCTCTTTCATGTCTATTCCCTCGCATTCCTGTCACTTTTTTCGTTTCATCGGAATTCGGAATTTCTGCCCAAAGAGCCATACGCAGTTTCACTTCATACCCGTATACTGTCGCTTTTTCGTTTCATTGGCATTTTAAGTTTCATTTAAAAAAAAAAAAAGACTTCCAGAAGAATTGGAGAATTCTTCCAATTTAATTGGTACCTACGGGCATAGAAGAGTCTTACACTTCATAGAAGGTTCAAACTGTTTCAAGGAGTAGAGAGTGCGAGTACTGTCTACGGAGAGACTCTAAAGATTTATCCACGGTTACTAGAGATCTGTTTCAACTACTGTGTTTTAACCCTAGTGATGTCCCAAGCTCTTCATTCTTTGACCAACCAAAGTCAGTGACAGATATTGACACAGAACAATGTGCCGCTGCCAGCAGCATCGCCTAGGCATTGTTTTCAGTCATCATTCTCTATAAGGCACATTTTCACTGTCCTTTAGTTTAGATGATGATCTCAAAGCCCCAGCCAATAAAATACGTCAACGTGCACGAATTTAATGAAACAGACCCATAAAATCCTTTGATTCTACAGAACGTTTTGTGATTAAACCGTCATTGGCGCGAGTTTTAATGTTTGCGCCAATGAATGTGATTTCTCTTAATTTATGAAAACTTTGAACGAAAAGTAAACCTTATTTATCTGTCGCATCAGTACGATAGCATATTTTTATATGCGTTGCTTATGGGTCACATTTAGCGTTGCTGTGGAGTATCAGGCAACTTACCAGATGTGGTTTTCGTTGGAACCCAATCGTTTCACTGATGTGTTCGATTCTCTTTCTATTCAATCAGCTGTCAGTTTTGCTTTCAATGATCAACTCGAACCTCAAAAACTAAACTTTTTTGTTGCCAAATCACTGGCCCCTTCACTGGTCCCTTCACTAACAGGAATTTTTCAATGATTGCTATAGCGTGTCAAAAAAATTAAATCACTGATCTGTTCCAATGATGCATTTCAATGATAGCTATAACTGAGGCGTGAAAGCAAATAACAATTTGAGATACAGTGAAAATGAAATATGATGGTTTTTGTTTGTTCTATTACCATTTTGTTTCTTTAAGTCGGTCAACTTTTTTTATCTTAGGCCCCAGTTATAGCTATCCGTGAAATAAATGAATCCGTAAAATCACGAAACAGAAGAAACCTTTTTTTTTTGTGGAATTGACTGAGAAGTTGAACAGAAAAAGTTTTACGTACGGAAAAATTAATAAATTCGTTTTTTTTTTAGAAAATTAGAGATAAATTGTTTATGTTTTGTTTGATGAACTAACTTTATAATTTAAAAGTAACATTTTAAGATCAAGATTGAGTTCATCCATTATGTTTAAGGGTTAAAACATTTTCGTCTGAAAATAAATAGTAATCGTCTGAAAAATATAAAAATCGTCTGAAAATATTTATTTTTTTTATTTTAAGGCGGCTATCAGATTGAGGCAACAAGCAATAAGCAACTGCCAATAAGCAATCAGCAACATTTTTCGTTCGAGCGATATTTAGTTGCTTTGACTTTGATTTGATGTGAGACCTCTAATTTAATCCAAAGTGAAATAATTGTGAGCGATGATTTTACGTGTTTCCTATTGCCAACGCCGATTCCCAAAATTCATCTATGTTTTTTTTATGGACTTATTCTTTCCTTCTACTCCATTGTTGGTAGAAGGAACTTCTTTTTCAGACGATTAATATATGTTTTCAGACGTTTTAAAAATTGTTTCAGACGTTTCCAATATCTGACTTTCTGGTGAGTTATATTTATTTTCAGACGATTTCTATTAAATTTCAGATGTTTTTTTAGATTTTTGCCGACGTTTCCAATTTTTTTTTCTGACAAATACTATTTATTTGTAGACGAAAAAATTGTAGCCTATGTTTAAGTGCTCCAAAAAAGCAAATTTTTTTTGCGGTTGCATTTTACTGATAGCTACAACCATTGCCTTATTTTGGTGGCATTGGACACAGTGAATAATGCAGAACGTGTTCCTACATTGCCTTGCTTCAATTGCAGCATTTGTACCAAATTTTTATTTCAAAATATATCAATTTATTTGCGATTTTAAATATGCTACATTCTTCAACATTTTCAAAGCCACCAACCCAACGCTTCAATTTCTATCTTTTATGAGCCAACAACCAACACTAGTCGCCTCTCTTCTATTTACTGGTCGTGAGTTGAAAACGTCGACTAAACAATAAGCAATGATTTTTGGAATCTAAAAAAAACATTCCTCATCAGATTGCTTGTCTAAGCTCAACTTTTGATTGATTTATCTAAAGATCATATATAAGCGTGACAACATCGACTTTCTAAAGCCTATTCATACTTCTGTCAATCCGCTTGGAGGTTCAATTATTTTATTTTTAAAGTTTCGAATTACATTTATGTATGTAAATTGGTAGAACAAATAAAAAAAAATTAAATTTTTATCTTCACATAATTTTTTGTTTCCTTCAATTCATTTCAACTATTTCAATCCAATGACTAATATGAAAAAAAAAATAACAAGTGTACCTATCTACATCTCTACGTATCGTGATTGAGATTCTCTTCTCTGCATAATAAATCAAGTACTACTCAGAAGATATGTAGGTATATAGTAAAACAACAAAAGTAAAATTCTATCGTAAGCGTTTTGATGAAGCTGTCTATTCAGCACCTTACTTCGCTTTGAGCGTTACGTAATTATAGTGATTTTGTTTATTTTTATGTACGTGTTTTTTTTTATTCTAGATACTCAGTATATAGGTGAGATGTTTATATTTTGCTGTCTGAAATGATAATAAAAATGTTTTAAGGGTATGAATATTGTTAGTGTTTTCATCACGAGGCTTTAATTGTTTTTCTTTCGTTTTTTTGTGAAGTTTTAATTGCCAAAATGAGTTTGTTAATTCAATTAGCTTAAATTATGTTGAGACTGCTATTTATTTTTAATTCTTTAACTAATTTAAAATTATGGTTAACTAAGTTAAGTTAACTTGGTGGAGACCTTTACACAATAAATGCCATTGAAATAATTATTTTTGCCACCTACAGCTAAATCGTATTTACGTCAATTTATAAATCAGAATACGAGATCAACTTGGACCGATTCTTTTTAAAAATTACCAATATTTGTGTTCTTAGTTACAGATTATGTGGAATTTTATACAGTCGCTAGGAAAGCTTAATTGAGGTTGCCACTCACAGCTAAAAAATGAAATGCAGCAGTATCCCCGAAAGCATACTCGTGTTCGAGTACTTGCTACTTATAAGACCCTGGTTTTAGGGTTGTAACGATTCGTTACAATTTTTTCCTCTAGATATCCGATCTGAACTACTGAATTAAAAAGTTTTTTTTCAGGACAGTTGTACTTCCGAATGTTTGTCAGACGTGCGTGAAGGGTGGGTCAGTGGAAAAACATCAATGATGTAATTTATGTTATTTCGGGTACTGAACTTGTGACTCCTCTCCCTCAATTGTTCAGCACAATAGCACATTATCAGATGGTTGAATTCATGAATACATAGTTGGCCTGTTTTTCTGACAGCCATTATATAATCATATCGGCAATATTCCGCAGTAGATGACGTCGGTTTGCGATGATACTGTCTGACATTGGTTATTATGGTAACTGAACTCTAGTTCATTCTATGGATATGAATATAAAGCTCAACATTTCAAAGCAGTTTAAGGATTTTGTATCATTGGTGGGATAAAAAACCGAGCAGAAAATAATTGAACTTGAATGCTAAAGTACAGCAGTAATGTTCTTCTACTTGTCCTAAATCCTCCTTAAACACCTTCAAGAATACAAGTAAATCTTTTCTGTGCAGACCTTTTAAAACTCCTTCAGAAGGCAAAGAAAGCTGGTTGTTAAAAGCAATTATGGTATTTGTGAGCTATCTAGAGTTCCAGTTGTTGGCTCAGTGGGTAATATCCCTGAGGGGTCTTAGGTTCGATCCCTGGGCGTACTCCAGCTGAAAAGACCGAAACGCATGCCAGAAATTTCGAAACAAATTTCGCGTTCCAGCTTAACTTACAAAATCGTAACTGGATATCTTCTTTTACGGGAAGTTCTCTGAGAGGGGGCTCTTAGAGGCGTTTTTTTAAAACATTTTTTTTACATTTTCTGGGTCGCGTTTGGTGGCATTTTTGGGTCATTTATTTAAGCGTTTTTTGGAACCCTTTTTGGGGCATTTCTTGAAACGTTTTTCGGAAGTCTTTAGGAGAGTTTTTTTTGGGTTTTTTTCGGTCGTTGTAAGAAATCGCATGAAACTGCCCAAATTTACTAATTTATCTATAAAAAGTTACAGTTTAGCCATGCTTCTATTAACTATCATATTTAATAACTGGATAGTGGATATCTACTGTTGCGGCCAAAACTCTCATTTACTAAGTTAGTCTTTCTCCGGATGTCTACGGTGACGGTACCGCACTCTCTTTAGACTTAAATAAATTTGTTCGTTACAGTCGAAGCGTTTGTTTTTCAATATTTTCCATTTCAGCGAAAACAATGGTCCTTCTACGCCAAATACATTAAATAAATTAATTTATCGAATCGGCGCGTAATTAAAAACCCATATATGTACATAAATTATTAATCGCTAAACAAAGAAATAATAACTCTAACGCTTTATCCAATTCATTTCTTATTATGTACAAAGCACATAACAAGTACAAAAAGAAACAACATAAAGTATCACGCGTTCCCCGAGCTGTAACAATATACAATCTCGCTATATACCCACTTTTTGCACTCGCTCCATTTCAATCACTTCTTGTATGCGCTGCTTACACAGTCACACCTAACGCTACAGTTCAATAATACATAAGTGTAATACGATTCACAAACTAACCGTTCATCAAGTGAATGCGTTTTGCATTTTGCAAGTGGTCAGTGCATACCTATGTACATAACGTGAGTTGCTAGCTCGAGTTCCGTATTCAGTTCACGTGATTCATTTCGGTTGTCCGGGACTTATTCTTTTGGTTGGCGTTTTCAAATTCAATTAACTCCAGTCCAGTTCGCGATTTGAATACTGTACAATATGAGCAACGTTAAAAATAATTTGGTTAAGCGCGATAGTACTCGAAATTCTATTAAGCGATGCTTGAGTGCTAGTAAGAAAGCAGATTCATATGATGCTGCAGAGATCGAATCATATTTCAAGTTACTGGCCGATCTGTGGAGTAGCTTTACTAGCGCACAAGAAGCAGTAGAACTTTCCTGTGGCGACGAATTTCTGCCCGATCAATTAGCGGAAAGAGAGCAGGGTGAGGAATGGTATCGGCAAACCTTTGCAAATTTTACACGTGCGGTCAAAAAACTCAACTCGTCAGACAGCAGTCCGAAAGTCGAGACCGTGTCACAGGCAGTTCGTACGGACGTCAAACTTCCTCGAATGGATCTGCCGAACTTTGGCGGTGATCCGAAGGAATGGAGACCATTCCGAGACGCGTTTACTTCGTTTATCCACAGTGAGGCCTCGCTTTCCGGTGCACAAAAATTACATTTTTTGCGTTGCAGCTTACAAGGAGAAGCACTTCAGGTAGTCAAGGCCTTTCCAATTACTAATGATAACTACGAGGAAGCTTGGCAACTATTAAAGAAGCGTTACAATGTGGAACGTATAATAATAGATTCCCATTTTCAAGCTCTTTTTTCATTAAAGAAGGTAAATGGTGAATCGTCTTCAGCCATCAAAGCTCTTCTAGATGCTACTCAAGAGCACTTTAGAGCACTCAAAGCGCTAGGGAGAGACGTCGAAAATTGGGACGACTGGTTAGTCCATCTTACTATTAGCAAACTGGACATCGAAACGCACAGACAATGGGAACTTTCCCAAAGTGGCGACAAGGTGTCTGATTTCGATACGCTAACTACTTTTTTGGAATCTAGATGTCGGTCGTTAGATGCAATCAATTCGCACCAGCATATTTCATCGTCAACTTCAAAACCCCAAACCAGTCACCAAGGAAAAGGCAAATTCAAATCCAGCTCAAGTGCTCTTCACTCTGCAAACTCCACTTCCACAAAACAGCGTGAAAAACACAACTCAGAAAGAAACACATGTTCTTATTGCTCAGGTAAGCACTTCATCTACAGTTGTGATAGTTTTCGATCTTTAGAAGCCGCCAAGCGAACTTGCTTTGCTCAGGAGAAGAACTTATGCATTAACTGCCTCAGTGCTGGACATGCAAAGGAAGATTGTCGCAGCAACAAAACGTGCCGTGTGTGTCAAGTGCGTCATCACACACTATTGCATAGTGAAATGATACTGGCTCCTGCCGTCAGTTCAAATACCATCATGCCATCTCATCTATCACACTGCGAGCATCACGTGCTCCTGGGTACGGCTATTGTCAAAGCCGTGGATCAAACAGGCAGATACCAACCCGCAAGGCTTCTTTTCGATAACGGATCGCATGTTACCTTCATAACCGAGAGCTGTGTTCAGAGACTCAAGCTTAGAATTTCCCCAGTCTCCGCAGCGATTACAGGAATAGGGGCCACCACAGTTGGGACCTCAAAAGGTGAAGTGCAGCTTTCATTGTCGTCGTCTGATGCAAGTTTCACCACGACAATCCATGCACAAATACTACCAAGAATTACAAGCAATCTACCGCCAATGCAAATTCGTGATGTAAGTTGGCCACATATCAGCGGACTGAAACTGGCCGATCCTTATTTCCACACACCATCTGCTATCGATATTTTGATTGGATCCGACCAGTTGGGACAGTTTCTAAATGCAGGTTTAATCAAAGGGCCTTTAGGTACCCCAATCGCACAGAAATCCACACTTGGGTGGGTTCTTTTCGGTAAAATCGCTGATTTCTCACCAACTTGTACCACTGCTGCTGCTGTTTGTATGTTTACTGATACTGCTTTGACAAAAGCTGTTTCGAAGTTTTGGGACATCGAAGCTTTGCCTGAAATCAAACACCTAACTGTGGAAGAAAAGCTATGCGAAGAGTTCTTTGCTCAGACGCATTATCGTCAGGAAAATGGGAGGTATGTCGTGAAGTTGCCGTTCAAACCTGACTGCCCTTTAGGAAACTCTCGCAATAGTTCTATTCGCGCATTGCTCCGAATGGAGAAAGTCTTCGCCAAAGATCAGACACTTCACACCCAATACAGGAATTTCATTCATGAGTTTATTGATTTGGGCCACATGGAGGAAGCAAAGGAGCATCCTGAAGCAGGCAAGCACTACTACATGCCCCACAGAGCTGTGGTTAAGAACACGAGTACAACCACAAAATTGAGAGTCGTCTTCAACGCCTCATCCCGCACCACGTCAGGCTTCTCACTTAACGACTCTCAAATGATCGGACCACAGCTACAACCAGATCTCTATTCAACATTGCTACGACTTCGTACACATCGTTTCGCTATGAGTGCTGACATAGCGAAAATGTATCGCCAAGTACGAGTCGATCAGGATCACATTGATTATCAGAGGATTGTCTGGAGAGATTCCCCTACTGATGAAATTAAGGACTACCGGTTATTGACTGTCACCTACGGAGTCGCCTCTGCTTCTCACTTAGCAGTGAGGACACTTCAGCAGGTCGCAGTAGACGAAGGCAAACTATATCATGCAGCCACTCAAGTCATACTTCGGGATTTTTACATGGACGATCTGCTAACGGGCTGTTACGAAGAAGTGGATTTGCAGCGTCTGCAGTCTCAGATATCCGCCATTCTAAGTCGAGGTGGTTTCGATCTACGCAAATGGTCCTCAAACTCATCGCTCGTCATCAATAATGTTCCCGAAGATCAACGCGAAGTTATGCAATCTCTCAACTTCGATGAAACAGAAGGCGTTCGAACTCTAGGGCTTCAATGGGACCCCACGTGTGACAACTTGACGTTCACAGTCCAGGTTTTTGAAATAGACATTGCTAACCTAACTAAGCGTATACTACTTTCAGATGCGTCCAAACTATTTGATCCCCTGGGATTATTGTCTCCTAGTACAATTATCCCTAAGATGTTGTTCCAGCGTCTATGGAGACCAAAGGTGAATTGGGATGAAGCCGTTCCGAACGATGTCAAACGTCAGTGGCTGGCGTACAGAAACCAAATCACTAGCCTCGCATCAATAAAAATACCTAGATGGGTCGGTACTGGAATCCCAAATGCTATAACGGATCTACATGGGTTTGCCGACGCATCGCAATCGGCATACGCAGCTGTCGTCTATTTGCGAACAGTAGCCCCCGACGGAAGCATATCTGTTCGCCTCCTAACAGCAAAAACGAGAGTAGCCCCTTTGAAAACAAGTACGCTGTCTCTACCTCGATTGGAGTTGTGTGCAGCCGCATTGCTATCGCAATTAATTTCACATGTCATCAATTCTTTGGGTCACTATGTTCGCAACATATACGGATGGACCGACTCCAGTGTTACACTCGCCTGGATCCGACAACATCCTGGCAAATGGTGCACATTTGTCGCAAATCGGGTGTCCCAGATCCAGAAAGTCATAGCTCCGGAGAATTGGTTTCACGTACGGTCATCAGATAACCCAGCTGACTGCGCGACACGGGGTGTATTGCCGAAAGATTTAGTTGATCATTCACTGTGGTGGAATGGTCCATTATGGCTAAAACAACATCAGTCATCGTGGCCAGCGCAACATCTCTTCACAACTAATCTAGATCAACGACCTGAGTCAACATATGTGGCAAGCAATTCTCAAACGCCGCAGATGTGGAAACTTATCGATAACTATTCGTCGTTAAGGAAGTTAAAGAATGTCACAGCTTACATCTTGAGGTTTATACACAATCTTCGAATCGCAGTCGAAATTCGTGAACATGGAGCTTCGATCCACCGCCGAACCAGCAGACACTTGCAACTCTTCGAACTGGACGAAGCCTTTACTGTATGGATAAAGATCACCCAAAAACACTTTTTTGCGGATGATATTCGTCGACTCCTCTCCAATAAGCCGATAGGACGCTGCAGCAAACTACTACGGTTGCGTCCTTTTTTGGACCCCAATGGCCTGCTCCGGGTTGGCGGAAGGTTATGCAACACCAAATTGCAAATGGACAGGAAGTATCCCTTGCTACTACCAGCATCTGCTAGGCTTACAGTGCTCATTTGTGAAGATATACATCTCCTAACTCTGCATGCGGGCCCCCAAACAATGCTTGTTATGCTACAAAGCCGCTTCTGGGTCATCGGTGCACGACAAATTCTTCGATCTATTTCCAAATCATGTGTCAAATGTCGCAGACACTCTAACGCGACCCAGCAGCAGCTTATGGGTGACTTACCCATATCGCGTGTTGAGGCATGTCGACCTTTTCTGCGAAGTGGAGTAGATTTTGCCGGACCAGTGCTACTGCGGTTTTCGAAAGGACGTGGATCGAAAGCAGTAAAAGGATATATTTCTATATTCATATGTATGGCAACTGGTGCTATGCATTTGGAACTCGCGAGCGACTTATCATCATCGACATTCATCGCAGTATTCAAACGCTTTGTTTCTCGTCGTGGCCAATGCCGGGAACTATATAGCGATAATGGCACCAACTTTGTCGGTGCTGAGAGGGAACTGAGGAGCTTACTAACGGATGCCAGCAAGGACGAATACTTAGCCAAACACCTTTCAAACGACGGCACTATCTGGCATTTTAATCCCCCAGCTGCTCCGCATATGGGTGGTTACTGGGAGGCAGCGGTAAAGCGCGTCAAGTTTCACCTGCGCCGCACGTTGGGAGATAATCTGTTAACGTTTGAGGAGTTTACGACGTTGTTAACAGAAATCGAAGCATGTGTTAACTCAAGGCCTCTCTCCGCCATCTCCTCAGATGTTAACGATTATTCCGCCTTGACACCAGGACACTTCTTAATTGGCGAGCCGCTCAAAACTATACCAGAGCCCAGCATCACTCACCTCAAAGTTAACCTACTCAACAGATGGCAGCTGATATCGAGTTTGAGACAACATTTTTGGAGACGATGGAGTACTGAGTACTTGGTACAACTTCAACAGCGCGCCAAGTGGACTCAAAGCACTTCTAATTACAAGGTAGGAGATTTAGTCGTCATTCGAGATGAGAGGTTACCCCCGACTAAGTGGAAGCTGGCTAGAATCGCTGACGTTCATCCTGGTGCAGATGGAAGCGTTCGAGTTGTCACGTTGAAGACGGCAGATGGACTACTTACGCGTCCCATAGTCAAGATAGCTCGTCTTTTCTCACCATCAGAGGACCCTATAGAGCGCGTGGTTGAAGCATAAGTGAAGCATTTCATATTTTTGATCGCATTTTGCTATTCGCTCAAGGCGGGCAGAATGTTGCGGCCAAAACTCTCATTTACTAAGTTAGTCTTTCTCCGGATGTCTACGGTGACGGTACCGCACTCTCTTTAGACTTAAATAAATTTGTTCGTTACAGTCGAAGCGTTTGTTTTTCAATATTTTCCATTTCAGCGAAAACATCTACTTTTTAGAGGCGTTCTCTGGAGTTCTTGAGTCGTTCTTAGGGACGTCTTTCTGGAACCGTTTTTCTGGAACCTTATTGTGGCATTTTTTTGGTTCGTTTATTTAAGCGTTTTTTGGAACCGTTTTTGGGGCATTTCTTGAAACGTTTTTCGGACGTCTTTAGGAGAGTTTTTTGTGTTTTTTTCGGTAGTTTTAAGAAATCGTATGAAACTGCCCAAATTTACTAGTAGTGTAGTAGTTTATCTTTAAAAAGTTATCATGTTGGCCATTCATCCATTCACTATCATATTTAACAACTTTTTCGGGGCGTTCTCTGGGTTTTTTTCAGGCGTACTTAGGTACCAACGTCTTTTTGAAGCGATTTTGGGACGGTTTTTCGAGCGTTTCTTGAAACGTTTTTCGGTCCATTTTTAAGAGCATTTTTTGTGGTTTTTTCGGCCGTCCTTTTGGAACGTTTTGTAGAACGTTTTTCGTTGCATTTTTTGGGTCGTGTTTTTAAGCGTTATTTTGGACGTTAGGTTAGGTTAGGTTAGGTTGAATAGGGTGTGAGTTCATCACATAGGACTAGGCACCATATTGGACCCATCGCCATCCCTGGGGAACCATAACGGTCAAATAACCTAAACCACTTCGCCCAAACAATTAATTTCCCTACAGAACCTGAAAATTGCCTCAATTTTGTTCGCGAGGCCGACCTCTTCCAAATTTTCGAAGAAGTACCTACCAAGGTATTTCCTCCTGTACCGAGCAATAGCTTGACATTCACAGAGGAGATGGGTAATATCCTCTGTGGCCTGTAAGTCTTCGCAATACCTGCACATGTCTGTATCTGTTAGACCTAATCTCTGAGCGTGCTTCCTTAGAAGACAATGCCCGGAGAGTATCCCTATTGTCATTCTTAGCCTTGATCTGCTGAGCTTTAGTAATTCTAAAGATTTTTTCCTATCTAGCTTAGGCCACAGAGCCTTTGAGACCCTGTGCCCTTCTATATTGAACCATCTCTGATCTGCCCTATTTTTCATATCCTCGAGAATAATTCTCTTGGCCACGGCTATTGGTGGTCTAATGCCCTCAATTGTTTCATTAGGTGGAAGCTCAGCTCCAGTTTTCGCCAGAACATCAGCCCGTTCGTTACCCTCTATATCGCAGTGTCCGGGTACCCAACACAATCTGACCTGGTTCTGCGCGCATAATGCTCTGA
The DNA here is from genome assembly GCA_949372485.1 of Cheilosia soror. Classification (NCBI taxonomy): domain Eukaryota; kingdom Metazoa; phylum Arthropoda; class Insecta; order Diptera; family Syrphidae; genus Cheilosia; species Cheilosia soror. The sequence continues at coordinate 88,453,808 of OX443563.1, forward strand.
GCATTGTGCGGCAGCTCCTGACTAGTTCAGATTTGATGATGAAGGACTCTAGCGCCTTTAGCGCAGCCTGACTATCAATGTAGATAGCGATATTCTTGTTGGATATTGATCCCATATCAAGTAGATCCGCGGCTTTGAGCACGGCCAGAACCTCTGCCTGGAACACACTGCATGTATCCGGAAGTCGTAATGACACGTGTAGGTCTATATCCCTAGAGTAAATACCTGATCCTGTACCCTCCTTAGTTTTGGAGCCATCCGTATAAATCGAGATTTCATTGTCCTTCGATACCTCATTCTTTTGCCAGTCCTCCCTAACTGGGTATTGTACTTCGTACGGAGTATCGAAGTCAATTTCCCACAAACTTTCATCCGTTTTGTCGGGGATGTTGGAGAAGGATTCCATTAGTATGGAGCTATGTCCTACCTGTGTTGTTTTGAAAAACCCTGCGTTAGTTAGCCGAAGCGCACTATTGCCTGCTTGCAGTTTTATTTGTAGGTCCAGGGGTAAAAGATACATGAACGCCTCAAGTGCAGCTGTGGGTGTGGTGCGTAAAGCACCAGTGATGGCAGTGCCGGCTGTTCTTTGTACCCTGGTCAACATATCCCGTATATATAACTTATTTGTGGCTTTCCACCAAACAAGAGCCCCATAGGTAAGGATGGGTCTAACCACCATGATGTATAACCAGTGCATCATTGTTGGACTCAATCCCCATTTTTTTCCTGCTGTTCTCTTACAGACGAAGAGAGCATTATGAGCCTTTCGGACTCTTTCCTGAACGTTAAGTTTCCAATTCAATTTTTTATCTAGGACTATACCAAGATATCTTGCGCTATCCGAAAGGGAAAGCTCCACTCCACCAATCTTGGGTAGTTTGAAGGGTGGTATCTTGTATTTTGTACTAAAAAGTACTAGTTCTGTCTTTTCCGGGTTGACACGAAGTCCACACCCTTCAGCCCACTTTCTGAGCTTGTTGAGGGCTGATTCCATGGTTTCACTCAATGTGTTCAAGAATTTGCCCCGAACTAAAATCGCCACATCATCCGCATAAGCGGTTACGCTAAACCCTGCGTTACTGAGTTCTTTAAGAATATCGTCTATGACAAGAACCCAGAGAAGAGGAGATATAACCCCTCCCTGGGGAGTGCCTCTAGTAACCGATTTTCTTATTGAACTGTGTCCGAGAGTGGAATTGATATTTCTGTTGACAAGCATCGTGCAAAGCCAATTGGTGATGCTATGGTCTACCTTAATCCTTTCCAGAGCGCGTTTTATTGCCTCTGCCCTAACGTTATTGAAAGCACCTTCAATGTCTAAGAAGGCAGCTAGAGCAAATTCCTTATGGTGTAAGCTATGTTCTATCTTGCCTACCACTTCATGTAGAGCTGTTTCTACTGATTTACCTTTTAAGTATGCGTGCTGAGCATTGCATAGATTTCCATTGCAACACTTGCTTCTTATATGGATGTCGAGAAGCCTTTCGAGTGTCTTAAGGAGAAACGACGAGAGACTGATGGGTCTATAGTCTTTCGCAGAGGTATGGCTTGGTTTACCTGCTTTGGGTATGAAAACCACTCGTACCTCTCTCCATGCCGTGGGTATGTAGCCAAATTTAAGGCAATGTATAAAAATTTCCCTGATTCTACCTGTAACCATGGCCGGGGCATTTTGCAGCATAGCTGGCAGAATGCCGTCGGGGCCCGGCGCTTTGTATTGAGAGAAGGACATTATAGCCCAACGCACTTTTTTCCAAGTGAAAAGGTTTTCAATTTCCGCTTCGTCAGCGTACTCATGATACCCATTCGGGTTCGAAGCCGTTGGAGTGCCACTTCCTGGAAAGTGAGCTTCAACCAGAGCTACTAGAACCTCCTCACTGCTTTCAGCCCATGCACCATTAGATTTCCTAATAAAGCTGGGGACTATCGCATCCTTAGCAATAATTTTGCGAAGTCGGGAGGCTTCACTGGTATCTGCAATCGATTCACAGAAAAGCTTCCAGGATTTCCTTTTAGATCGCCTGATCAAGTACTTAAACTCTCTCTTGCTCTCTACATATTCATCCCAGGTAATATCGTCCCCTACCACTTTAGCTCTGTTGTAAAAGTGTCTGACCTGTTTTCTTTTGGAGCTTAGCTCCTTGTTCCACCACTGAGGTTGAGACCTCTTAGCCGTTTTTCTGAGTGGACAAACTTTTTCATATGCTTTATTCAAGGTTGTGCATAGGTTGTCCACCGCATTGTCTATATCCGGGGGATTGGTCATACGAGTTGGCCCCTCCCCCAGGTGTTGCCCTACCAAAACCTTGTACCTATCCCAATCAGCTCTTCTTGGGTTTCTATAGGTATTGTTTTCCTTATTTAGGAAGCTTATTTGAAAGCGTATTTTGGACGTTTCTTGAAACGTTTTTCGAGACGTCTTTAGGAGCGTTTTAAAGGTTTTTTTCGGCCGTTTTAAGTAGCTTTCTTAGGGGAATTTTTCATGTCTTTTTTAGAGCGTTCTTGGCGCGTTTTGTGGAATGTTTTTTGGTGGTCTTAAGGACTTTCTTTGAGGTGTTTTTCATGCCATTTTTTTTTCACGGGCGTTTTTCGAAGTGTTTTTCTAGACGGTTTTTCATGGTATTTTGTAAAACGTTTTTAGGGCATTTTCGGGGCGTTTTTTGGATGTATGCTCAGTCAAATTGTTTTTGTTAATGTTATCTAAAGGAAGTTCATGATTTTTATAATATATAATACATGGTGGTTTATTTTGCGACAGAGTCAATAATAAAATGTTGCCCTATGCTGACGATTTAGTCCTATAGATAGTCCTATCTTTTTTGTAAATAAATTAACTTCTACTTTTGAAACAACTAAGGCTAATGAGACCAATTTTATAAAAATAAAATAAACAAAGAAAATTAATCGAAAATAATTGCTTTTAAGACACCAGAGTGTTGCATGAGTTTAAATATATCACAAACAAATTGTATCAAAATGTTTGGGGGCCAATATGTATAGCTCTAATTACGTGTGGCCAAAATTGTACTCCAGACAAAATATTGATGTACCTAACCATTAGGAATCGCTAAAATGCAAAGGTAAGATCTTGTAAGATATAGTTAGTTAAAAAACAAACATTGACTCTATATTTGCCACCTGGTTATTGTTTTAATATGTTTTTACATTTAACATTCAAAAAGAGGACATTCCCAGTTTTTGGCCAGCATTTAAAGTATTGGCCTTTGAACCATTTTCAAAAACTAAACAACTTTAAGATTCTCTTAAGATCCAAAATGTACCAATCCGTGATTTGTGTGCCTAATAGCTATAAACGAAAACACCCTGCTTACTAATCAATTTTTTTAAGATCGAACTTCACCTTGACATGGCAGGGTTGCTATACCTCGGGCTCCCGACCCGTGAAGAGTCTCTGCCTGAGACACTCCAACCTTCCATTCTCTACGATCCCGGGCACGCTGCTTCCATTTGTCCAGACCAAGCGCTGTGGCATCCGCGATGACTTGGTGTTTGAAACGGAGGTTCGGTCTCCATTGTCTTCTCGAACCTCAAGGATGGGATTCGAACCCTCTTAGCTGGAACATTATTGTCTAGTCGCCCGATATGGCCGAGCCAATGTAGTCGACGTGTTTTGGCTTTTTGGACTACATCCACATTTTGGTACAGCTATGAGCTGTATCTGCATTCGCCCTCCTCGCACAAAGGACTAAAATCTTTGGTTTATAGATTTTAAAAAGTTGTGCGAAAAAAATCTAAAATTAGTGTATTCACCCGACTTACTGAGTTGAAAAATAAAAGATGAAAAGAAGTTCAAAATTTATATACCAAAAGCTAAAGTCACTTTTGCGCCTCATGAAAAAATCATGAAACATGAACATTGCATTACAAATCGCTTAAAGCATTAATTATTTCTATTTCGATTTCTTTCTTGAAAATCACATGAACCCGGGTTTCCATTTGAAACCCCCCCCCCCTTCCCTTTCGCGTTAAAATAAATTCGTGAGAAAACAAATTCTAATGACACAAGACTTCCACAGTTACGCGCATCCTGTTTTCTCTGAATTAATATAAAAAGAACCCCATCAGTAAAACCACGTTTAAAAATAGACGAATACACTTCCATTCAAAGTCCTTTTAAAATTCTCATCGCCCTCTGTACAGGTTTCTTTCTCTATTCATTGCCATTCATCTTCCTTTAGCCAGCGTAACCTTTTCTCGTTATGTCTTCATTTCCTGCCGCCAGTGCTCCTCACTGGGAGCCCTTGCCTTCCAAAACATGAAATCATCATAATTTTTAATTGCCCCTCGCGTTTATCCCTCGCGCCGGCAAGAATCGTCATCGCCATCATCATCATCATCAGCAGCACCATAGCTGGAATCCTTGACCTATGTGAAGTTGGCCCGCACTTTTCCAAAAAAGGTTTAGACTTTTACAGTTCGATAGGCAATCGTTTGTAGTTGTTTGTAGTGAATTTTTTTTCGTTTGTAGTTCCGCCGTTAGAGAGATATAGCCATTTGAAAAATGTATGGGAAAAGTTTGATTGTGTGTGATTCGATTTAGTTTCGTTCAAAAAGGTTTGTAGTGAAAAGCTTTTCGTTTGTAGTTCAACCGTTCGAAAGTTATGACCATTAGAAAAAATTAGAAATTTTTGAAAAAAAAATTGAAATGTTTATATTTCGATAGGCAATCGTTTGTAGTTGTTTGTAGTGAAAAGCTTTTCTTTCTGAAAATTCGTATTTAAGAGATATTAAGACATTTGTGTTTGTACCTATAACTTCGAATTTCCAACACGGAAAAATTAATTGAGCATACTTGTTCATAAAGCACATCCCCCTCTTTCTAATGAAATCAAAAACGCATTTTTCAGCAATTGGATAATGATTTATTATCGATTTAAGCAATTAAATAATGATTTATTCTCAATTTAAGCGAAAGGTTCGCGCAACCCGATTTAAGGGGGTGAATATTTTTATTACTGGACAACTACAAACGACAAAAATAATAGTTTTGGTAGAAGGCATATATGTTCTATGTAATAAAATCAAAATTATAAAATTTGTTGCAGCGGTAAGCAAATTATATGCAGTTTAAGCAGACAACATCAAATCGCCGTTATCTCCAAAACTATACCAAATAAAATTATGAAATCTTCTTTTTTCAAAAGTGCACCACCCTACCAATCTAACAAAATACTAATTGTGCCCATCGCCCAAACGGTTAATGATTTATTTGAGATTTAAGCGAAATTTTAGCAAAAAAGTGCGGATATCCATTTAAGCGGTTGAATTTCTCAAAAACTGTGTAACTACAAACGACCAAATTTCACACATCTATTATGTACATCCGTCACAATCGATGGAATGTACTTTAAACATCACCCGCACTACTGGGCAGCTTTTATGGGCGTTTGTGAAGTTGGCCCGCACTTTTGAAAAAAAGGTTTAGATGTTTACATTTCGATAGGCAATCGTTTGTAGTTGTTTGTAGTGAAAAGCTTTTCGTTTGTAGTTCAACCGTTAGAAAGTTATGACCATTTGAAAAAATTTGATCAAATTAGCCGTTATCTCCAAAACCATACTAAAAAAATTATGAAATCTTCTTTTTTCAAAAGTGCTCAACCCTACCAATCTAATAAAATACTAATTGTGTCCATCGCCCAAACGGTTATTGATTTATTTGAGATTTAAGCAAAATTTAAGCTAACAATTCTCGCGCTCATATCTCAAAAACTGTTCAACTACAAACGATGAAATTATACATTTCTATTCTCTACAATACTCTCTACCAATGATATCAAATAGAAGCTAGCCCGCACTACTGGGCAACTTTTATTAGCAATTTAAGCGCCCAGATTATTATCCCCATATTTCCAATTCGAAACAACTTCCATCAGATAAATCTATTTTTTTCTAATGAATCTATCTGTCTCTTTTTAACTAAACTATCTAAAATAATTTCCCACCAACAGGTAACGCCCTAATCCCAAATTATGTAAAATTAAATTGAGTTCTTAGACCCATTTAAGCAGCTGAATATCTCAAAAACCGTGTAACTACAAACGATCAAATTTCACACATCTATTATGTACATCCATCACAATCGATGACATGTACTTTAAACATCACCCGCACTACTGGACAACTTTTATTCGCAATTTAAGGGAAGCTTGAAATGTGTATAAACACTCATATTTAAGAGGTACGATATTTCTAATGCCAAATGATCATAAATGGAAAAATCGTCTGTTTTCTATTGCACCTACCCCTCTCTCTTTAATAAAATCATCAAAAATTATTTCCCGCTAACAGGTAATATTCTTTCCCAATTTAGGCAACTAAAGCGAAGCCTCATTTTGTCAATAGTATGTTTCGGTAACGGTGCAACTACAAACGATGAAATTACACGTGTCTACCATATGCACCCTTCTTAATGCATGTTGTTAAAGAGAAGCTAACCCGCACAATTAGACAACTTTTATTAGCAATTTAAGGGAAGCCTAAATGTATTCAATCACGCCTATACCTATTTAAGTGGTCTGATGTTTTCATTACAAAGGATATATAAAAATTAATATATACCTACCTACTATACATAATACATATATCCAAAACCCATTTAATTGGCCCGATATTTCTAAAATTAAAGACTTAAAACCATGTACCTAATCCAATTATTTATCATATTTGTACTACCTATGAACCTACCTACCTACATCCTTGAATGTATAATAATCAAATAGAATCTAGCTATGGTTTTTTGTTGACATTGCTGATATGAGATAGGTAATTACATTAGATAAAAGCATATTCCAGCCGCCACAGCTCCCTTACAGTGGAAATATATGACCGCTTAAATATGGGTGTTTATACACATTTCAAGCTTCACTTAAATTGCGAATAAAAGTTGCCCAAGAGTGCGGGCTATGTTTAATGTATATGCCATCGATTAAAATAGATGTACAAAATAGATATGTGAAATTTGATCGTTTGTAGTTACACGGTTTTTGAGATATTCAGCTGCTTAAATGGGTCTAAGAACTCAATTTAATTTTACATAATTTGGGATTAGGGCGTTACCTGTTGGTGGGAAATTATTTTAGATAGTTTAGTTAAAAAGAGACAGATAGATTCATTAGAAAAAAATAGATTTATCTGATGGAAGTTGTTTCGAATTGGAAATATGGGGATAATAATCTGGGCGCTTAAATTGCTAATAAAAGTTGCCCAGTAGTGCGGGCTAGCTTCTATTTGATATCATTGGTAGAGAGTATTGTTGAGAATAGAAATGTATAATTTCATCGTTTGTAGTTGAACAGTTTTTGAGATATGAGCGCGAGAATTGTTAGCTTACATTTTGCTTAAATCTCAAATAATTCAATAACCGTTTGGGCGATGGGCACAATTAGTATTTTATTAGATTGGTAGGGTTGAGCACTTTTGAAAAAAGAAGATTTCATAATTTTTTTGGTATGGTTTTGGAGATAACGGCTAATTTTATCAAATTTTTTCAAATGGTCATAACTTTCTAACGATTGAACTACAAACGAAAAACTTTTCACTACAAACAACTACAAACGATTGCCTATCGAAATGTAAACATATAAACCTTTTTTTTAAAAGTGCGGGCCAACTTCACAAACGCCCATAAAAGCTGCCCAGTAGTGCGGGTGATGTTTAAAGTACATTACATCGATTGTGACGGATGTACATAATAGATGTGTGAAATTTGGTCGTTTGTAGTTACACAGTTTTTGAGAAATCCAACCGCTTAAATGGATATCCGCACTTTTTTGCTAAAATTTCGCTTAAATCTCAAATAAATCATTAACCGTTTGGGCGATGGGCACAATTAGTATTTTGTTAAATTGGTAGGGTGGTGCACTTTTGAAAAAAGAAGATTTCATAATTTTATTTGGTATGGTTTTGGAGATAACGGCGATTTGATGTTGTCTGCTTAAACTGCATATAATTTGCTTACCGCTGCAACAAATTTTATAATTTTGATTTTATTACATAAAACATATATGCCTTCTACCAAAACTATTATTTTTGTCGTTTGTAGTTGTCCAGTAATAAAAATATTCACCCCCTTAAATCGGGTTGCGCGAACCTTTCGCTTAAATTGAGAATAAATCATTATTTAATTGCTTAAATCGATAATAAATCATTATCCAATTGCTGAAAAATGCGTTTTTGATTTCATTAGAAAGAGGGGGATGTGCTTTATGAACAAGTATGCTCAATTAATTTTTCCGTGTTGGAAATTCGAAGTTATAGGTACAAACACAAATGTCTTAATATCTCTTAAATACGAATTTTCAGAAAGAAAAGCTTTTCACTACAAACAACTACAAACGATTGCCTATCGAAATATAAACATTTCAATTTTTTTTCAAAAATTTCTAATTTTTTCTAATGGTCATAACTTTCGAACGGTTGAACTACAAACGAAAAGCTTTTCACTACAAACCTTTTTGAACGAAACTACATCGAATCACACACAATCAAACTTTTCCCATACATTTTTCAAATGGCTATATCTCTCTAACGGCGGAACTACAAACGAAAAAAAATTCACTACAAACAACTACAAACGATTGCCTATCGAACTGTAAAAGTCTAAACCTTTTTTGGAAAAGTGCGGGCCAACTTCACATAGGTGAATCCTTGTTAACATTGAAATGATCTCTCCCCCATATAAACAGTACCGCACTATAACAGCCATCTCATTCACACTCTAAACATAAAATGCACATTTAATGATGAGCATAGCATGTTTTTGTGTGTGCATTTCATTCAAGGTTATGGTTCTATATTAAAAATCGTAATAAGAGTTTCGCTCTAAGGAGAGTGAAAGTGCTTTGTGGCGCAGCACCATATGGAACACCCTCTGGAAGATCCTTCTATTCAGTGTGTAATGTGCGCCATGAATGTCCTATAAAATTAATACCGAATATGTGTGTTGTGTGTACACGTATGGGTGCTCTCTGTTGCCATGTCTTACCAGTTACCACACGACTTCGAGTCATGGTAATCGCAATCATTATCATCATCATTATCATTATAGGCAGTGGCCAGAGTAGGAGTAGTGTAATGCTAAGGAGCATGAGGGTGTCGCATTACAGTCTTCTATGTCGCCGGCGTAAACGAAAGATAATCCAACCGAAGGCGACTGAATAATTTCTTTTAAAAAAAAATTATATCTTGCCAACACCATAATCGTAATATGATGTTTAATGGAACATATCCAGGCATTATGTGCCATGGATAGGGGGGGTGAGGACATTATAATCATGTAGCCTTTGGATATACGATCTATATGGAGGCGAACAGCATGAATGATAAATTGTTACAGGATCATAAACAAATCGCCTGGCAGGCGGGAGAATCGACTGGGAAGGCTGTTTAAATTTCAAATCGTTCATCAATTGGAACGACTTTTACAATTATTTAGGATGCTTATTTATATCGGGTTAGAGGTTCATTGTGTTTTATTGGATGGAAAAAACGAGAGGCAACATGTGTTTCTGAAGGATAAAATTGTTGTAAATCTTGAGAAGTTGTTTTTCTGGAAATTCTCATTATGATAAAGAAGTTTGTATACATCAGAAAACGTTTTTTATTCTAATCTTATCTTTATGAGGTCATTGATTCTGACAGCTGTGAGTCATCATACTTACCAGTCAATTAATAAACTTGTGATAGTTTGCAAACTGGTAATGCGACTGGTAATGCTTTCGAACTGAGTGAGTGATGGATTGGTTGACAGTATGCAGTATGCCATATGAAATTTAATCCAAAGCGTATTTCAAAATGTAGGAGCGAATCCACACCCGAGGGACCGGACGGCGCAGTATAGAGGAAGGCCGCTTGCGAAACTGGAGACAGCTGGCTGGAGACGCTTATTGGTTGACGCCCAGGTCCACTCCAGACTGTACCTTAAGTAAAGAAGTAAGAACTCAGTCAGGATTGTGTATGGTTGTAGATTTGGAGAAAGCATACGACCGAGTCTCTCGAGGTAAACTCTGGAGTGTATTACAGGAGTATGGAGTTGACGGTTCTCTCTTGAGAGCCATTCAATCTCTTTACACAAACTGTAAAAGCTGTGTTCGGGTAAACGGCGTTAAATCAATAACTTTCACCGTGGGCTTTGGACTTCGTCAGGGGTGTGTCTTGTCTCCTCTCCTTTTCATTACTTATATGGACTGAATGTTACAGCGCTGTCTTTGAGAGGAACGTTTCGAATTGGGAGATCTGAGGATAAGTCATTTGCTCTTCGCTGACGACTTGGTCATCCTTGGGTCCTCTCAGAGACTGAACTTCAGCGCGCACTTAATCGGTTTGTAGCCGTTTGTGTTGAAGCTGAGATAAAGGTAAACGTGAACAAATCTGAAGTGATGGTCGTCTCCAGAACGCCTGTTCAATGCACTCTGCATGTTAGTGGAGTCCCATTGAAACAGGTGGAGAAGTTTAAGTATCTCGGGGTCTTATTCACGAGTGATGGAAGGAGCAATGCCGAGTTTTCCTGTAGGATTGATCAGGCTGGGTCAATTTTGAGACAGCTTGGTCATTCTGTTATTAGGAGGACTGAACTTGGTGTCAAAGCTAAGTTGTCAGTCTTTAATTCGGTGTTTGTTCCAACTCTCACCTATGGTCATGAGGTTTGGGTAATGACCGAAAGAATAAGATCGCGGATACAAGCTGCCGAAATGAGATTTCTCCGTAGTATTGCTGGTGTGACCCGTAGAGATCGCATCAGAAATACCAGAATACGTGAGGAACTCAATGTCGAGCAGCTACTTCTCCGGACGGAGCGGTCCATGCTTCGGTGGTTTGGTCATGTTAAACGCATGTCCCCGACCAGTATTCCACGACGTGCTATGGAATCTGTACCATCAGGTAGACGTTCTCTAGGTAGACCAAGGATGAGATGGTTAGATTAAGTCCATAATCTCTCCTATATGGGGATTGTCCTTGATGATTTAGAGTCGATGGCGGAGAATCGAGAGCTATGGAGGAGGGTCCACTTGAGCAACCAACACCCGCGACCCACTTAATGGACAAGCGGACCATTGAAAATGATGATGATGATGATGATGATGATGACAGAATTCTTAAAATCAATTCAGCAATTCCAAGATTACCCGCTGCAAACAAATTTTACCTCATAAATTATATCATACAAAATTTTAAATGAAAAATAAAAACCAGTAAGACAATTATATTCGAAGCTCAAATACCCGGTACTATCTATATTATTGTAAAAATAAAAAAAATATTTAAGTATTAAAAAATTATATATTTGTATGGGAGGTATGGGTAGTTTTAATTCGACCAAGCTCATTTTTTGTCAAAAAATTTTAAATATTATTAAAACAATATGTGCAAAGTTTAAACTTGCTATCTTTATTGTAGCTATTTAAATTTAATTTTTAACAACAAAAAGCTATATAAATCCGATATTTTTGTATGGGAGGTAGTAGTAGTTTTCATCCGATCTTGCTCATCTTCGAACTTAGCCTCAGTTTGGTGGATGAAAGCTTACGTACCAAATTTCAAGTCGATAGCTCTTAAATTACGGCCGTAATCGTGCGGACGGACAGACAGACGGACATCGCTAGATCGACTAAGAAAGTGATGCTGATCAATAATATATATAGTTTGTCATACCTACAACGCCTCCTTATGTGCGTTACAAATGGAATGTCAAAGTGAATATACCCTCGCGCCACAGTGTGGTACCGGGTATAATAAATAAAATGGCCTATAGCAGTAGTCTATCCCCAAGCTTTCTGTTAGTGAAAGAATTCTTATAATCGACTCAGTACTTTCAGAGATTACCCCATACAAACCAAACTAACCTTTTTATATAATAGTTTAGATGTACATGCAGATTAGTTCTCCGGAGATCTCGATGGACCAATTTTAACGTGCCTACTGTGTTATTTATGGTTACCCTTATACCCATGTTAACATCAGCTAACCATTGTGGGAAGTAAATTATTATTATTATTGGCCCGGGTCGTAAAAGTTGATTATACGATAACATCAGACTTAAATTCTTAACATTAAAACTTACAGCTATGACATTAAAAAAAAAAACAATTTCAAGAACAAATGCGTGGTCAGCACCAGAAGTCAAAAAATCATTATTAACAATTACAAGATGTTTGATAAAAGTTTTCCAATATTTTTCAATAAAATTATATTAGAGGCTACTTGGTAACCCCTAGGGTGCCCACATAATACTACACGATTTTTTAAATGACTCAAACCAAGTCAAGTGGGAATCTCGCACAATGTATACCTAGACAGCTTTGCAATTCATTCAGTAATGTTGAAGTTCGACAGGAGACAACATCATTGAAAATCATAGTTACCATACCGCCGCGCGCTGTCTACATGACTCAAATCGGCTTTAATCAGGTGCAATTACTTAAAGGTAATAAGAGTTATTACAACTTTGTGTATTTTAAAAACAACAAAACTTTTCGTTAGACAACATAAAAAAAAGCCGAAATGTCCCTTTCATTGGAAAAAATTCAGCTCAAAAAAAAAAAATCTTCTCATTCACATGGTTGTTTTTTTTTTGCCTCCTAAAACATCAACCCAAATACAAACTGCTGCTCAAAAAAAACACAAAATAAAAAACTTTTCTTACAAAGCAAATTACAAAAAGAAAAACCTTTAGAAAATTGCCTGCCACATTATCATAATAATAATTTCCCATGTTTGGTAATTTGTGTGTTGTAATGTGGAGTCATCTTCAAGATTCGGGTCTATGTGGAGTGGTAGGAGGTAGGATACTCCTGAACACAAAAACACACGTGCCCCAAACCGACTTGTGGCGGCCCAGGCTGGGTGGCAGTCGCAGTCAGTCACAGAGCGGATATGGTACCTAAACCTTATTTACACACATGTGCGAGGGAATCCGCTCTGTGGGTTGCGATCTTGTTTGGCTTAGGGGATAAATAAATTCTTGTGGAATGTTTATTTTCAAGTAATGGCGGTGATGTTTGCAAAACGAGTGATTGTTTCATAGGGATACACACCAATGATTTGAGGTTGTGGGTGCTGGGAACTTTTTTCTCAAAGGAACGAATATATTTATCTTATGATGGCCACAAAATGAGCACACACATTGGCTGTATATAGTGTATAGACTATACGGAGAGGAAAGTCAGTGTTTTTAAATCGAAAATAGGAAACTTGATGAGTCAGATTGTAATAGAGTAGATTATTTGGACATGTGTCAGCTTTGATTTCCTATTGAACATCATTAATTTATTAATCGACAAGTCGACATTTTATCGCCAAGATTAGCATCATTCGCATCATAAAAAAAAACCCTACATACTTAATTTAAACTTAAAAGACTCTTACTTTGAAGAATATGACAGCCCACACCTTTATCCATTCATTACAGTGACTTTGCAAATGTGAGAGGGTGCTACATACACTACAAAAGCGGTTTTCTATTACTTAAGCTGTTTTAGCCTCCAGATATACACTTTGCCAACACAATTCCCATCATTATTATTGTTATCAGCGAAAGTATCTTTGAAGGTAGGTAGAAACAAAAAAAAACTCAATTCCCCTGGTGAACGTGCGAAAACTATCTGTTTATATAATTCCTTTCATGTGCTTTTAGTACATGCTTAGACTTAATTACGCGACAGCCGGCATTTTTAGTGATGTGAACGGCGTGTCATTTTTATTACCATTTTGCTACTGTGGAATAGCAATGGAGCATTCACTGAATGATGTATAAATGCTGTCATCTCAGGGGTACGTATAACAGTTTTTTCCATAATTTTCCTAACTGCTTAAAAAAAATTATAAATAAGTTAGGAGACGTTTTTTTTCCTTTTTCGAATATCTGACTTGAAATGAACGTCTCTCATTCATATTTTGTTTCATTTACTGATTAAACTCCATAAGCGTTCGGGGCATTCGTATGCAACGGCGCACGTAGAATTTTTTTCAAAACTAGATGGTTCTAAGCAAAATGGGGGGATTGAGTAGCCTTAGAAAGTGTACGTCAATAAATAAATAAATAAATTTCGAAAAAATAATTTTAAGCGAAAAATGCATTTGATTGAGGATAGCAATAAGTGCCGGTGTAATGGAACACAATTGGAACGTTATCGGTCGAATAATGGATTAAATCTGAAGAAAGCCATGGACCAGTTCAAAGTTCAACAGACTGTAATTCGAAAGGCACCAAAGTTTCCCACACGGGAACGCCACATGGCGATTCGAAGGAAGAAGTCAACAAATATACTGCGGTGCATGTGTTGGCCAAAATCATGCTTTGATCCCAAGTGTTCGAGTGCGAATGAAAAAAATTGTCAATCGTGCTAGTGCCCACGCGAATCGCATGCCATTTACCAGGAACAGGTCACATCGGTTCGCGGTTCGTCTTCAAGAGTATTTCGCCAACACACTGGGAATCGGTGGTATAATGACATCGTCAAAGGTCCAGCGCTACTTTGATAATATCCCTCAGAAGAAAGTTCCTAAACTCAGTTCAAACGGTAATATGTAAGAACCTTGAATATTTACGTCTCTGGTAATTATTCAATCAGCTTATTTACGGGTTTAGTTTGTCCATTTGCATTGGCGCAATTCTACAATACCCGGAGGCACAGAGCTTAGCTTCAATGAGGGCCGAGGCCTCTGCTAAAGAAAGAAAAGAAAATCCCAAAAAAATGCTTAAAATTTTCGAAAGATTGCCAGAAAAGTCTGCCGTTTCCTTATTCTAGGGAAAAATAAGTCCAGACTCAAACTCAAACTTTTGAAATGATGCCTAGAGAACGGCTAGAGCTGCCCCGACATAGATGATTTTTACGCACATTGGACCAAGGTTCACTTTGAGCTGAGGCAGCCTATAGAGCGCAATAACTGTCAAAAAAATCAGGCTAAAAAACCAAACATCAAAAAAATCACCCTTTAGTTGTAATACCTCATACCAAAGTGCGTGTGTGATTCGTGACACGTGTCAAAGTAAAGTTTCGATGATTTTGGACCTTTTTTTTGTCCAAAATGGAAGAGCTGGACTTGGGTAACATTTGGTTTTAACGGGAGACGGTGCGACATGCCACAGAGCACGCGAATCTATAGACATATTGCGAGGCGAATTTGGTGAGCAATTCATTTCATGGTTGGGACCTGTGAATTCGCCGCCTAGGTCGTGGGATTTGACGCCGCTGGACTATTTTTGAATAAGCCAGCAACTATTGCCGCCTTGGAAGACAACATAACTCGTGCTTAATGAGGTAACAGTCGATATGTTGGAAAAAGTATGCCAAAATTGATCATTTTAGATGGACCACTTGAGGAGTAGTCAATTTTGCAAATTTTCGTTGTTACTTTTTTCAATTTCAAAAACAAAAGCTTAAAAAATCAGTTGAAAATGCAGCTGAGTCCCTTAAGGCGGCTCTCAGATTGAGGCAACAAGCAATAAGCAACCGGCAATAGGAAACACGCAATATTATCGCTTACAATTATTTTACTTTGAATTAAATAAGAGGTCTCCCATCAAAGCAAATAAATATCGCTCGAACGAAAAATGTTGCTGATTGCTTATTGGCAGTTGCCAGTTCGTTCGAGCGATATTTAGTTGCTTTGATGTGAGACCTCTAATTTAATTCAAAGTATAATAAATGTGAGCGATAATATTGCGTGTTTCCTATTGCCAGTTGCTTATTGAATGTTGCTTCAATGTGAGAGCCGACTAATAGACAATTTAATGAGAACGAATGGATCGTACAAAACTTTCTCGATCAATGCAAATACAACCAGCGTCTTGCCCTTGAATTGTCTATAAACAACAGCCTTTAAGATTGCTGACGTTTTGCATTCGCTTGCGTAGGATTAAAAACAAATATCTTACTTATAACTTGTCATAATATACTTGATATTGATTGTGTAGTTTGACAGTCAGTGAGCGTCAATAGAAAATTTCTTTATAAGACAGAGAAAAGAAGAATTTCAATTTGGAGTCGAGTTCGTCGTGGGAAATCGGCTTAAAATAAAAGTTATTGGTTTTAAGGCGATAAGTTGACTGGGACTAGATGCGAGTCGCCCAGAAGATGATATGCGACGTTGCACGACTAGTACACCTGAAGTTGCCAGTTGTCCAAAAATCTTCCAGCTAAATGCATATCAATCCAGTCAGATCTGACTGGAAAGCAGTCAAAATGGCAACGCTTTGTCCATACAGAGAGTGCCGGAGTGAGAAACTGTCTATAGCGCATTTACCAATATCACGGACGATAACTACGTGGTTCTGGTATGGCCCATGGCAACATTGTCACAGACGTGGTCGAAACGACACTAGAACGCTTTGTAGTGTAGTGTGAAGCATGTGATTGAGAGAAATAGGGCGTGAAATGTAAATGGGATTGAGCTATACCATTGACATGCTATCAATTACGCCAAAAAAAAACATCAAGGGTGTGATTCTGTAAAAAAAAACCAACCAATGCTTTCGCTTTTTAAAAAACGAAAGATAGCATGCGAAAGCGAAAATTTTCTTAATGTAACGACATATTTTGTTTTTCTTTTTTTTTCTGCAAACGTTTAAGTATTGCATACTTTTAGAGTTATTTTTACAGTTTGATAAACTTTTTTGTTTTTGAGGCTTTTCTGATTTTATACCTATTTCTATTTCATTTAATTTGTAAAAAAAAAAATATTTTTTTTGTATTCACTCAGCAATATGGATTTTCTTCCATTCCGTGGGTTACAATAAGAATTCTTTTGATTTAATTGTGCAGTCTTTTCTCATAAAGTTGCCATGAGCGCCATTTTTAAGACACACCACTTTTATGTGGTGCAAAATAAAAATTACTGCTCCAGAAGTTATTCTTTCTTTTGACATCTTAATAATTAGAAATAACCGCAAATGGGATTTAACTGAAATATTCAAAGAAAATAAAAAACTTTAATTAAAAAGCTTTCGTTTTTTTTTTACGAAACGAAAATGCATTTCGTTTTTGGAGTTACATACATAAAAAAAAACAAACAAACAAACAAAACGAAAACGTCAACGTAGTTTTCGCTGCAAACGTAAGTTCCTTTTCGTTTTCACAGTAACATAAAGCAAAACGTTCGCGCAGACGAAAGCGATTTCTTACAGAAACCGCTCCCTTTTCAACGATGACGAATGTCTTTATGTGACAGAAAATGCTCATGTTAAAAGATGCAGAGTATTGTACACTTATGCAAATCCTAGAAATGACTAACCAACGAAGTGAGTTTGCTTCGTGTATGTACACCTGGATGCTTGAATAGCGTTAGATACATTCGTCAACGCTCTTAAGTTCATTTCCAACAGATCAATTCAGTTGCTAGGGTATGGCAACGATATCGAAGACGTTGGTTGCTGCAAGTCTGCTGCACTAGAAACATTCATGTCGATTAGAAAACAAACGAAGTTGGTTCGTCTTGAAGAAATTTTCAAGCTCTCAGCAAATAAACAAACGCCTGTCCATCTTCTTGGACGAGACGTCACTATTCCCAGCAGCAACTTCGGGTTACTTAAGGAGTTCAAAGATTTATCTCGGAGCAACCAGCAACGAATGACTCTGTAATGAATATTCGGCAAAGAAACCGCTGCTACTTCGGTTGGGCAAAGCAGATGGGTTCAAAACGGACTCGAATAACGAAATGTGCTATATCCTTATTTTGGCAGTTGTATCTTATGGCTCCGAGTATTGACTCATGAGCAGAGCAGGAATGGAGAGCTAATACTAGGCTCCTCTAAAAAAAAACTACGTCGATGGATTGGTCCTGCTTCGGAGGAGGGCCGCAACCGTGAACTCTATGAGTTGCCAGTCAAGACGTTGAGACCTTTCCTAAATGGCATTTCTGATTTTGTTTGTTTTCCTGGTTTTTGGGAACTTGAATATTCATTGACAGGTTTTTCACATGTGCTTGTTGGGTTCTAAGTGGAAGATCGCGCGGCGACCGGAATGACTGTTTGTAGATCTATTTCGATGTTAACTTCCTATATGCAACGGTCTCTGCTGGGAACCTCTTTTCTCTATAAGCTCTTTGTATTATCTTGCCGAACATGGGCATAGTATTAAAACAATATTTTAATTTTAGTACATATTCGAGACTACAAAGACTACCTTCAAAAATGGTCCATCCACAAGTTCATTACTTATTGAGTGACGATAAAAAAAAAACAAAAAATGCGTCAACAAAAATGTCAATTTTTATTTTGAAATTCTACGAATCTGAATTTTATTATCCAATTTCTTCAAACTTAGTCATCCTCATCGTTGGTTGGCCTTACAATAAATATGTTGAGAAGAGAATTCAATTGTCAGTGTGTCTGAGGTGGCAAATTATTTCACCTTTTTGAATGGGTATAGAAAATACCAACACTGCCTAACGTATTTAAAAATGGTCCAAACAAAAAGACCTCCGCAAGTGTTTAGATAAAATTAATCCAAGGGACTTTGTATCGATTTGTTACTCACTTTTATCCTGTATCATGATATCATTAGGTATTGTTTCTGGGCACAAGAATGATGTGTGGTTCATTAGTTTTGTACATCCCCATTCCTATAGGAACCCAAAGTATAATTTGTTCATTTTAATCAGAAATCGTTCTACCTTTGGGTCTTCCGGTATAGTAGTATACATAAATGGAGAAGCAACTACAATATACAACGTAAAAGTTTTATTTTCCCTTGAACGTTTATCAAAAGTTTGACTAGCTTATACTGGTTGGTCATTTCCCCGATGGTGGGATGGATTGCTTCAGGATATCCCTCGGATGGAACGCAATTTTATTCTGAAACACTATCGTTTTATTGTCGGCATTTTTTTTCTCCCCAGTAGAGATACGAAAAGAATAGCTATAGGTATAACTATGCGTAAAATAGCAATACTGGTCTAACTCAGATAATAGATACAACTCTGACTAATTGACTATATTCGAGAGATAAAAGTTTTCGTCCCTCACACGCTGACGGTGCACCTATAAACAATGGAGCGGGTGTGGATGATATGTTCATTTTTTTTTTTTTTTTTTTTGGGATTACTCGCTCAATGAATCTCAAGTGGACCATGAATCATCAAATTCACCAAAATTACAGAAAACTTTTAGTCGAAACGGGTGGGTTTGTCTGTTGGTGCTATACTGATGGTATTTTCTTTAATGTGCGAAATCTGTTACAAAGATGATGATGGAATGGTGTGGAAGGCTTGTGAACGGATTTTCTGCATTGCTAATTCAACCGGTCGTTTATGTAGGAGGACTTAACGACTTTTGATTGCTGTAAGTCGGTGCGATAACAATTTTTTAATTGTTCGGAGCTTTTAAATTGACGTGATTATGGGAATGATTTTTTGAGTGAAAAGTTATTGTAAGAACAGAATAAGTTTGTTTTCGAATTGTATACAGTTGTTTGAGGGATTATATCTTATTGAATGTCAGATTGCTAAAAGTTGTATATTGTCTTGGATGAAGATTGATAGGGCATTACCCGCAAGGAGGTTTGAAATCCCATAGCAATATTCAGAATTGTTGCTAAATGTTTATTCTAATAGGCCTACTGATGTGTTCTGGGGCACTGGGAAGAGTTTGTATGGCAATGCCTCTTGATAGCATAAAAGTGGATTTATACAGAGTACATGTATATCAGTTCTAAGGGCAGTCTTGGTAGATAGGAAGTGTGTTCTAGAGTTTCTCTTTAAATATTTTGTCTTGGGAAGACATATATTGTCTGGAAATTAACCTTGCATTTCGATTTGCCAATTGACTAAAACTTGCGCCAACTGAGCCATACGTATGGAGGAGAAGTGCGTTGTTGTGTCTACGAGGTTTGACTTCTCTAGCAGACCTTTGAGTCTCATTGATTTATCTAGTAAAGGGTCCGCCATCTAACGTTTTTTTTTTTTAACTAGTGCTTATTTCGCGAATGGTAACACTTAGCTCATGTCTGATTTGACAGATAATTAGTTTTATCCTTCCGCTGAACGAATATGGTTGTGTATGCGCTTGAACAATGCTGGGAAATATTGCGACATTTTTTTGAAAATCATGGTAATGTTGCGGAATGTGTGCGAAAATTGCGTACGGATTTTGGAAGAAGAGAAGCACCGTCAGCTCCGTATGTTCGTTATCTTGTGAAAAAAGTGAAGAAACTGGCATCCTCATCGATAAACCAAAGCGTGAAAAGCCAAAAACAGTGCGTGTACCCGAGAAAATTGCTGCTGTGGCAGAAAGTGTGCGTGAGGCATAATTGGGCAATTTTTCTTGGAAAATGAGCAAGGAATGGCCGTTACAGTCAATGGCGATCGTTATCGGGCCATGTTGAACGAATTTTTGTTCACAAAAATTGAAGAGGAGGATATTGGCAACATTTGGTTTCAAACAGGACGGCGCTACGTGCCACACAGCCGAAGCTACACTCGATGTTTTTCGCCCTGTTTTTGAAGATCGCATTATCAGCCGCAGAGCTGATGTCGTTTGGCCACCGCGGAGCTGCGATTTGACACCGTTGGACTATTATTTGTGGGGTGCCGTAAAAGATAAGTGTTACGCCGACATGCCAGAGACAATTGACGCTTTAAAGGACAATATTCGTGAAGCCATTGGTGAAATACAGCTGCACACAATCGATAATGTGCTTAAAAATTGGACCGATCGTGTAGGCTACTGCATGGCCAGCCGAGGCAGCCATTTGAATGAAATTATTTTCCATTATTAACCGGAAGGATTGCACTTTCAAATAAAAAAAGAAATTTGAGAAAATATTCAGTAGTTTTTTTTATAGCATTTTCAAAAAAAAAAAACGTTATTTGGCGGACCCTTTATATTGTGTCTTCAAAATGGACTCAATTCCAATGCAGGCAAATATCAGCCCGTCACGGTGCGCGATTCCCTAAATTGCGCCGGTCACTCGCCTCTATCATTCAAGCTCTGTCACAGCATGACAAGGCCAATATGGCATTGATTTGATTGACACTGTGATCGGGTATCAATCGCCGTTGAAACACGCTGATAAGTCAACTTTTGTGCTCTGACGTTAGTCAGTATGTCAAGAAATGACACAACTCGTGACATGTGTAAACTTAAAATAAATAAATAAATAGATGTCGCAACAGGCGGGTGACACCCTAGGCCTAGCTTCTCGCAACCATTCGTTTTGTGTGAGTTTCTATTTTTGGAACGAATGGAAGGGACCTACAATTCTATGCCGAGTCCAAACGGCTGAATTGGGAAGCTTTTTCAGGACAGTCATACCCTCGGATGTTCGCGAGAGGTTTCGCAGTAGAAAAAAACCTTAAGATGTAATTTGTGTTTTTCCGGGGATCGAACCGGATACCCTTCCCACAGTAAGTCCAGCACAATAACCACTGCGCTACTGCGCCCACAATGACATTTATACTGTCGGATATTTGTCAGACGTTCGCGAGAGGTGGCGCAGTAGAAAAAACATTAAGATTTAATTTGTGTTTTTTGTGTAAGCCCTCGAATTTCCGGGGATCGAACTTCGCACAGTAAGTGCAGCACTCACTAACCACGCAGTGGCTAACTGCGCCCTTTCTATATGCTTACGTGCTATTTTTTGAAACGCATAAATTGCCGCACATGATTTTACGCGGAACTTGAACTGATATAAGTTGCTTTAAACGGCTTTAAAGATTCGAAACCCATATTAAAAAAAAAAAAGTTCGTCTTTCGGTGTAGTAGTTACAGACACGTTGAAATTATTCTCCACAAGCGTGTAAGACAGTGGTATCACTTAAGCTTGGAAAAAGCGAAGTGTCCCGTAAGAACGCAAATACGTTTTCACAGTCTTTTCTACTGAGAGACAGCAGGAATGCTGCAGACTTCTTACTGACTTTAGGGAGCATGCGTTTAGTCTGCCCACCACATCCTGCAGAGCCTCGCTATAAGCCATTGTGTTCGTTTGAGACGCAGGAAAACCGAGTACAAGTTCTGGCCTAGCAATCCCAGTGCGACCTGGGACCCAGACAAGAGTCAAACAGTTCAGCTTTGCGACAGCCTTCAAAGAGTTTTTGCATTTCCGAACTATTTTTGATCGGGTAACAGGATTGAATAAGACATTAATCTCAGCATGACTGTCGTCGCTACAGACGTAAAATCTTTAAAAATAGAATCTTCAATGTCGTAGTCTTTACCTATAGTTAAAGCGGCTTTCATTTCCTTTTGGTTTCCATATCATCCACTCAAATATGGTGTCACATCTGAGATCACTATCAATTATCACTTTATTTCTATCCGAAAATGTAAAAGATACATTTAACCGCCATGACTGATATCGTTATACTACACACGTATTCAGAGAATATTGTCCCAATTCTTTCGACAATTTAACTAACTTGTCATATTTTTTCTCCGCCTTCTAACACTTTCATCGCAATATATAACGGCTGACAGTTCTGTATTAATATGCGATACGAATACTAGATTACAGATAGCCCTATGGTCCGTTGAAGCACACAATTAGAATTCAGGTAACAATTTTACCAACTGCAACCAAAAACCTCTTCAAAATATTCGATTGAATTTAAACCTCATGCTTGTGTACATAACCTATACCTACATTCTCTATGGTCTATTATGGGATAAAATGACGTCTCAATTGAATCGGTAAGGAATTCAATGCGAATATTCAATTACACAGCATTGTTTGTCAAATGTTTGACATGCCATGTTGATATGTAAAGTAGGTTAGGTCTAATGTTGACTGGCGTTTGTTTATATTGATACGCGCAGAAGGTGGTCACAAAATGTCCCTATTGTGAATTGCATGTTCATTTGGAAATTATTGTTCTGTCTTTCTCAAAGGAATAGTGGACATTCCACATGCGTGTTTATAATGTTTAGCGTAATAGCGTGTAATAAGATGTGGCTTTGAGTATTTTTGATTGCAATACGGGACTGGCGTTTGAAAAGTTCAATGGTATATGGTCTGTGGAGCAACTGTTTATATTGTTGTAGTTGTAAGTATGTGGTATGTGGTGATGACCCAGTTATGGAACTTCAAAATTTGTTTTCACGACTTTTTTGTTACAAAAACTTTGTATGGGTAGTAATTAAAGTTTTCCAGGCAGTTTTCTCATAATATATTCCCAAAAATTAACATGGACTCTAGAAATTATTATTAGTACCGCGCATTACCATAAAACTTATCTAATAAATGTCTGCAGTTTTACTTAAATTTGTAAATTGGTTAATGGCTCAACAAATTGCAAACTTACCTCAGCACATAAATCGTAATGTTAATTGCAAGAGCGAGATATTTAGAGAAACCAATATTTACTCGGTCGTTTCTGTAGGGGAAGGCCTTGTAGAAATTACCTATTTAACTGATTGCAATTTCGAACGACACGTCGCCTTACTCACTATGAAAAAATATCCCCAAACACTTTTTGACATTCTGCAATTCGCTATACGTAAACTAGTCCCCTGGACTAACCAGAGTATATCGCCATATACTATACATCGACAGCAAAGCTGCCATCAAGTCCCTAGTATCCGGCGTATAATAAAATCTAATGCGGTGGAATATCTGCCCGTATCTCTTAACGATATAGCCGGGAAGTACCCTGGGAAATATGGAGCAGACGAACTAGCAAGACTAGGCCCCTCTGGCATACTGCGATACGGGGTGCCATGAAATAAAGAATTATGCAAAAAGGTCCAAAACGTAATTTTTGACTTTATTGCACTTCTGAAATAGCAATAAAGTCCAAAACGATTTTTGGACTTTATTTAATTTTAAAAAGTGCAATAAAGTCCAAATCGAAGTGGAGAGTAGAATATGTATGCAACCCCCCTGCTCGTCTTTCTTTTAAATAGCTGAGTGCAATAATGTTCAAAAGCTTTATTGCACTTTCAAAAATGAAATAAAGTCCAACATTTTTTTATTTCATGGCACCCTGTAGTACTCCAGCTCTGGATACAAAAAGATCCAAAGAGCTTCAGAGATTTAAAAGATTTAGCATCTCAAAAGTCGTTAATGTCATCTCCGGGCACTGCATCTTACGCAGATATGCGCAAAGGCTTGGCTTGACTTCTAGATAATCTGCAGAAACGAAGAAGAGGATGAGTCCATCACCCACTTTCTTTGCAGCTACCCTGCCCCAGCCAATTTCAGAAAGACTTACTTAGGAAACAATTTTTTTAATGATCTCAGTGATTTAGGCTTTAATAGAGCCGCTAACATTCTTAGCTTTACAAACGATAGCAAATGGCTCGCATGAGTAGCCAGGAAAGGAAGCATTTCCCTCAACTAGACTGGAAAGTCACAATTCATAGACTCACGCCTAAGCAATGCTATTAAATTAAATTAGTACTTTAAACATTTTTAGTTTCGTGCAACTTGTAAACTTATTGTGTGAAAAAGTTGCCATATACAAGAAAGCCTCGGTTTTGGATTGACGAGGTTGTTCGTATTATCAACTAAGTTGCCGCATACAGAGTGACAGGAATATAGAATCCACTACTTTTTTTTACTTATTTTTTAAAATACTTCTCCTCGGAAATACTTCTCCTCTCCTATAACGCTTCATCAGCGCCCCGAGATGCTTGCAGATGTATCTTAGTTCTGCACTTAAATTGCTGCAAATTGTAGTCTTCTGGAAATATATCCCCAGGAAGCGAGTTTTGTCCTATAACAGAAGGAGTTTTGGAAAATTGACGTACTCGCGGTTGTCAAGTGTACTGTATGGTTGCTGGCTGGCTGTCTTGTTCGAGGGATAATGTCCTTGAGTTCTTCGGAACATCTACCATGAAAGTACCTATAGAACAAGCAAACATCAGCGACTTGTCTTCTGTGCGCCAACGATTGTAGATTCGATATGAGGTTTATATGGTGATGGCACCACCGAAACTTATTTCTTCAAAAATGAAGGTGACACTCATCCGCAGGAAATGTGGTTTAAACAAGGTGGCGCCACATGACACCCAGTGACCTCAGTCAAAGGCTTATACATGAACCACTTAACCTGGCCTCCAAAGTCCTGCGATTTAACACCCCTGGATTATCTTCTGTGACCCTACTTAAAATCACTGATTTATGCAGACAAACTGGCAACAGTTGATCCAACATTGTTTGTCATTTGGGCCAGTAGTGCTCCAAAATGTAACCCATTTTTATCGATTTTTCGAAAAAAAAAAAACATTTTTTATATTACACTTTTGCCACGCCCATGGGCTTGTAAGTACAAGGAAATTGCATTTATTCATTTTCGTTGGTCCGCTTATCCATTAAGTGGCTCGCGGGTATAGGTTGCTCAAGTGGACCCTCCATAACCATCGATTCTCCGCCATCGACTGTAAATACTCAATGGAATCCCTATCCATACGGCTAGAGGAGAGATTATAAACTTGACCTAACCATCTCATCCTAGAGGCCGCCTCCCTGATGGTACGGATTTCATTTGGGATCCTGGTCGGGGACATGCATTTAACATGACGAAGCCACCGAAGCATGGACCGCTCCGTGCGGAGCTTTCTCTCAAATTGATTTTGGGGTGACCTAGGGCTCTGCTTTTGGGCCTTTTGATTTTTCGCATCATACATAGCAACTCTACATATGACGCACCATTCGTACTTTCTTCCCAAATTATATAGATGAACTATGATAGCAAATTTTAAGTGTTCTTGGATTTGGTAATCATGCAGTTTACATGAAATCTCAAGTAAGTACCTTGTTAAGTCTAGATTTTTAGTCACTATATCCCTCGGCTATATTACGCGTTTCAGGAGTGAAACTTTATTTGTTCCTTCGAATTTACAACCCCACGAGTTGACAATAAAAATCACAAACGACAAATCTTTTATGTCAACTAAATCCTCAAAACAGTGGCGTCAGGCGTCACACAATCCATCAATTGTGACCGCAAAAATGAGGCCAAACGAGGCCACACCAAAGAACTTTCTTCTTTTGATGATGGGTTAAATTTGTGATTTTTATTTTTGAAATTGCCTCCTTAAAACTATTCTTTTCTTCTTTAGTACATTCGTGAGTTAAGATTTTTATGGCCCAACTCTAAACATGTATAATTAATATTACTTTCTCTGTGTGCTGACGACGACGACCGACGCACGGGGGAAAACTTCAAGTTTGTTAATTTCTTTGTCCGGAAATGATATAGAGAGCGGCGCCACGCAACTATTCGACCGCAAATTTTCGTCATCGGATATAAATTTTCCACTTAATAAGTTCGCACATACAAAAGGGAAGCCAGCAGCCAGGCAATATAAAATGTTGCCGTTTCTTTTTAGTATATACATTTTTCGAAGCATGAATTATTAATTTTCGAATTTTGTGAAATTCATTCGCCAGTTTAATGTCGTCGAGTGTTCCTGATTTTATCGACTTCTCTATAGCTTTACTGTATAAAGGGAGCGACAGCAAACGGTAGTTAGTACTTTGCAAAATTTCAAATCAAACGGATTTATGGCTCAGAATGAGAAAATTAATTTCTTCGTGTGCAATGGAGCAATTCACGAGTAAGAACTAGTTCGCTTTGTAAGAGTTTATAAAAAGTTTTATTCGAATCGCGGTCGTTTTTTTGCCCTTTCCCTGGTGGGGCGGTTTTCGTGGTCAAAATAAATGCTGGCAAAACGAGGAGGACTGTAGTTACCTCCCCTTGTCGGTGGAATTTTATCGATTATATTTCAAATGCTTCGTAATTAATGGTACTCGGAAGTTTGGCTTTAGTTTGGCCAACAGTATGTAACTTCACTAGTATGCGACCATAGATACGAGTGTACTGCATGTGGGCGAAATATACGTAGGATTCCTTCAAGTGGACTGGAATTAATTGCTCATTGGTTAGAAGTTAGGGAATTGTTGGATTTGTGTTGATTTTGAAGCTAAGATAATTCCAATAGTGGGAGGGGGAAAGTTTACTTAATTATGGAGTGGGAAAATATGTTTGGGCATGGACAGTGCATGTTGACAATGTAATTTTAGGAAAATGGCTGTTTACACAAAATTACTCTGAATCGCGTATCGAATTAGCATGTGCAATGGCTTTAATATTTACAATTGTAGGGAATTAGTAAACAAATGCAAAAGTTATTCATGTTATTGGTTTTACCGAATTTCCAATGAGTTCCGATTTTCCAACCGAACCTTTTAAATAGGCAAGCATAACGTTCAACCCACACACCTATGGAATTGGACTTTAAAGTGGTATAGTCAAGGGGGGAAGCAAAATCAAATTTTGTTTAAATGTGACAGTGGATAGGCACCTGCTGGTATCAACATACACGTTCCAAAGCCAAAGCCATTAAAGCTGCTAAAAGCATCAAAAAGATGGTGATGGTCTATGACAATGGCAATTGGTTTAACACACATTAAGCTTAGTTGCTAGTTCAAAGTGGCTCTTTGTGAGAGAAGCACTTACCACTAGAGTTGAGGGGAATGGTTATTCATGCAATCCAATTGCTGTCGTTTAGAAAGCTATAAGCATGTTAGCGTCGCTAGTATTACCTTAGATCATTGAGGACATGTTTCCTAAGTAAGTCTTTCTTAAATTACCTAGGACAGGGCAGCTGTAGAAAAAGTGGGTGATGGACTCATCCTCCTTCTTATCTCTACAGCTTGTGAAGAAGTGACAAAACAAGTTTTTGCCCGTGTCTAAGTTGAGTGAAGAAGAGTGTCCAGAGATGACATTAACAACTTTCGAAATGCTAGATCTTAAGAGTTGCAGGAGCTCCTTGGATATTTTTGTATCCAGATTTGGCCAGATGAAGTTAGCAGTATTGCATTCCACTTAGTCTTAAGAATTTGGCTCGTAGTTCACTTAGGGTAATGTCAGTTTGAAATAGGTAAGAAGATCTTGAGGATTGGAGCCAAAGACAGGCGACAAATGTGTACAGTACTTCGAAATTGTTTAAAATAGCTTACCAAAAATATTTTGTTTTAAGTTAGTTACCTGAAAGTAAAAAAACGAAATTCATTAGAAAAGTTAAAAGGTATACTTTAAAAAAAAAATGTTTAAGGCTGAGTAAATATTAGTTCGGGGTTGGGTCTTGGGACTTAGGCCTTGGGTGTTGTTAGAATATGGGACTGACACTGAAAGTCGTCGACATGGGACGACAGAGCGTTGTAGCTGTAACTACACAATAAGTTTGATTATTTATCCTTTCTGTGGTGGGTACATCAATATAGTTCATATCTATTGTACACACAATCAATGCGGTAACAACGAGAGCTGAAGACACTATAAAGGAAGGCGTTAAAAAGGAGGCACAAACAAATACTGCACCGTTATTACCCTGGACGCTTTTAATTCGACAAATTGAGAACGTATCATGAGTTGTCGTCTTTACCGAACGGAAATATGTAACTTTGTAAAACAAGTTACTTGGGGACTAGAGTCGCCCTCTATGATTCTGATGGGGGAATAAGGCAGTACGAAGTAACTGGCGGTGTTCCACAAGGGTCCGTCTTAGGTCCCTTTCTGTGGAAAGTTATGTTTGATGAAATTCTGCGCCTAACAATTCGAAGAGAAGCGTCAATATATAAGGTTTGCAGACGACATTGATAGTAGTAACTAACGTCGGTCTACAGCTAGCAGATAATAAAACGGAAGCAGTGCTTCTTACGAATAGGAAAGTTTTGGAAACGATACAGTGGCTCGGAATAAAGTGGTTTCTCAAACGCGGGATCCCTGCGTTATTCCCTTTTCCAAAATCCCTTATCTCTATATATATAAAACAAAGTGGAAAAAACTGTTTCCCTCTGTCGCCCGTAATTTTCAACCGATTTTGTTGATTTTTTTTTTTATAATGTCGGTAATTACGGTGATTGGGTGATAGGCTAAAGAAATTCAAAATCGGACAAAGGGGTGTGGCACCTCCCATACAGAAAAAAACATTCAAAATCGTATATTTCAAAAATCGATTGAGATCAAACTTACAAATAGTCTTAGGTATTAGCTGTCGAGTGCTCCTGTGAAGACTGGTCCAAATCGGGCAAAGGGGCGTGGCACCGCTCATAAAAAAAAAACATTTAAAATCGTATATTTCGAAAACCACCGAATCGATTGAGATCAAACTTACAGATAACCCTAGAGTGCTTCTGTGAAGATTTGTCAAAGTTGGATAAAGGGGCGTGGCACCTCCAATACAAAAAAATTAAAACATTATCACCCGAAAATAAATACAATAAAATAAAAAATTAAAAAAAAAAAATTAAAAAGGCAAAAAAAGGCCTGGCGAAGCTAGCGGGGGTCCAGCTAGTTGGACCATAATCTCTCATTTTTTTGCTTTTCTTTTTCCAAAATCTCCCAGGACGAAATCCCATATGAAAAAATCTTCCACATGGAAACTAAACCTTGAAAATATCCAACCTTGCACCTACTCCAAATCCTACAGTGACCCCAAGCAGGGGGTTGCAGGGGGGCAGCATGCTTCCCCATACGTATCTCACTTTTTAACACCATTTTTAGATGTCGCGGCGACAGAATTAATAAAACCAAACCTAAAAATGGGAGATATTGTCCCTGGGGATTTATTCTTAGGGTCCTTTGGAGTAAGGGATTTCAGCACAGGGGATTTTAGAAAAGGAGATTTCATCACCAACCCCTCAAACGCTTTGTAAGTACCTTGGAGTTAGATTAATGACGATCGTTTAAGACCTACAGCATGTCAAGATTGATGAGCAACATCGGAGGCAAGGAACCAAATAAGAGAGTACTTTATGCAGGAGTTTTTGCCTCAATAAGATTCATGTACGCCAGTAAAAATGCCACTTTAAGTGCCACGAAAGTGAAGCCTCGCATTGGTATACCCGTAAAATTAAGTCTGTCTATCGCCTTAGAAAATTAAGAGTCACCTGTGCTTTTATAACTGTTTCGAAAGATGACTCGTCGTATTTTCAGTATGTTACCTGTCGATTTACTCGCTAAATGAAATGAAAACGCTTAAAACCGATCGTGAAAATGCCAGAGACGACGATGACAAAAAAAGGTGCCCATGAACAAAATCATAACCAAGAGGATTGGCTAACTATACTAATTTGGTTAATGACAGGCTCCTGATAACATCGTAAATTATTTGTTGCAGAAAGACAACAATTGGGCCATTTGTAAGCAATGTGAGTATTCTCAGATATCCTAGACGTTTGGGGCGCCAAAGTTCTGAATGGTGCAAGTTTTAGGTCCAGCAGTTCCATAACTGACCAAATATTCACAATATGGCAGATCCTGAAAAAAGAATAAAAGTCTAGCATTTTCTGCCGATTTTAAAATTGCCCATGGGAGGATTTATAAAGAGAGCATGCCTAAATTGGCACGCGCGCCTTGCCAAACTCATCAGATTATGAAGAATGACGGTGGAGAGCACTCGCTGTTCTACAAAGAAACAGTCTCAGCGAGACCTATGATGTCAAAAAGGGACATAATGGCTTCTTCAACATAAAACTTTAGAATACTGTCAACACCAGGGGCACAGAAGCGAATGAAGACATCCTTGGCCGTTTCGAGAAATGGATGGTTTTCTTCAGATTATTTTTGAAGGGGACGATTTAACGACGAACTGCGACGAATAGATGAGCGCCCCAAAGAGTCTTCGATTCTTATTCAGAGAAATAGAAAAGGACTTCATAGCCAACTTGAGTTGCCTAACTGGAGGGAATTAGGTATAAGTAAGAGAAAGAGGCACGATTTCCCGACAATCCGTATAAAAATAGTTACACTTAAAACTGACACCTTTGTCAGAACAATGCGTCCATTACCTTGGCCCTCCTTTATAGTGCAGAACCATGAGCGTCAGCTGATTGGTGTGTTTGTTTGGCATTCTTTCAGTTCAGCGTCTTTGACCTGTCAAAATGCGTGCACACTGAATACCATATGCGTCGCCTATACTTTTGACGGTTTCTTATGAAAAGCCTCTTCAATAAGTAGGTACTGTACATAGTTGCAAGCACGATAGCACCACCCAAATGTCTAATTTTGTCAGCCCACTGTGATTATAGTTTGTCCTTGACGCGCTACAGTCTGAATCGATAGCAAGGTAGCAACTTAATAATGTTTACCGAAGCGTTCGACTTTGCACGCAAGTAGTCACATGAAACTGACTTATGCCAGCATGTGCTTCTTTGTTACACGCTTATGTAAATAACTGTGCCAATTAATTGGCTCTACAACTCGTTGTTCTTCCATTCGAAACAAATTATACGACATCATGCCACACTACTGAGAAAAGTACCCCAAAGAAAGAACGTATCGATCGCAGGTAGATAAACAACATACGTATTTCATTCTTCATCTCCACCCTTCTATCCTAATTAAAGTCATTCACTGCCATGCGTTCTATACAACAGAAAACATACGTAAGTACCACCATCAGCGCACCAATTATTTAAGCCACTTCATTTGAATAAATTACAAACGCCATCACAACCCTAATCCTTTTGCGACACACACACAAAAAAAAATATGCTAACATGCAACCCTTTCTCTTAATAAAAAATAATAACAATTAACTACCCAAACTGCAACTGATTGTGATTTGCAACACACTCACATTTCGTCCTTTGTCATCATTAATGTGTCATACCGCACACAGGGTGGCAAAAACTCACCCTAATAAGGACAAAAATGTATCGCCTCCCTTTGTGATGTTGCAAAACAACAAGGATTAAAGCCAAAACATGATACACATCATCCTTATGCTCGGAGTTAATTTTTTTTAAGTGAACTCCAGCCATCAACATGGCTATGCGGTTGTTCAAAATTATCCAATAAATCTAAATTGCTAAGCCACAGGAAAATTTGAATAATATATCATCCAAATTCTAGTGGAGATGTACCTACACGTTCTGTATGTGTATAGGTAAAGGTAGCAAAAGGTCATCCGAAGGAAAGGATATGCCACATAAATTTATGATTTGCAACCGAGATGTGCAAGCGAGAAAGGGTTGATCCGATCAACCCTCTTGAATAACATAGGGGATTAGCTTAAGTACAAAAGGATTACTAATTTCGATTCGAATTTCGGTTTGTTAGTTATTGTAGCCAATAAATAATTTTCAACCTCCCAGCTATATAGATACATAGAATGGGAGACTGTGAGCTTGTAGTTAAACGATTTTAGTCATGTGTCTAGTGACTACTTGTTGTCCCTTATTCATTCATAGTTTCAACGGCATATTCAGCATACGGATAGTTGGTCGTTCATTAGCAATGCAAATGCGATACTGTGCCTGTGGCAGGTGTGCAACATAATTTTAATTATTTACCGGATTTTAATTAGTATCAGGACGTGCAGACTATACTGATGAATAGCAAACGACAGTAACTCTTAAATATTGTCCAAGAGTTTATTATGGGTTCATGAAATAATTTATGCCAAGACATTTAAGTAGCATATTGCTTTCGAATGCGAAGAAGATTTTTGATCAATGTACAATGAAATTGTTTGAATTGTTTGTAAGAAAAAATTTATGTATTCAGTTACAAACCAGCGGGTGCAGAGATTGAGGGCGTTGAAGAATCTAGTTTAGTAAGTCTGACAGCTCTCCATCTTCATGTTGCTGAGTTTTCATTCGGCTAGACTGGTCAAGTTCACTATGATCGTTGGTCTCAGTTGACGTTTATGCCTGATGCAACACCGACAATTCAAGTCAAGAATTTCTCGACTTACTACTAAGTTGACAGCTAGTTGTGCCGACATGTGTCCAGAGAACTCATTTCTATTGGAAAATCGGAGAGCATGGAAGAGCGCAGTTTGACGTTTCCATTGTCCTGAGCCTGACGTACAGCGTTAGTCAGAATCCCTCGAGAAAAAAAAATACAATTCTCAAGAAGTGACATACCGACAATTCAAGTTAGTTTTTGCGTTCAGGTAAATTTGAGTGCAGACCATTCAAGTCGACTCACGATGACCAGATTCTTGAATGCGGCCATTGTTTATAGAAAGTGTATAAAGCTTCAGCAACTTTAATAACAATTATCATAAACGGGTCGCAAAGGTATCAATATGTCGGAAACGTATTAACTTCGAAAGGGTGTGTTGTTTTTTTTCTTAAAGCTACATATTGAGATTGTCCAATAAATACGAGAATGAATTGTCAATATTGTCGCAACACTCTTCATACCCAACACCAACATTTCATCAACATGCAGGCAGGGGTTGGACAAGTTAAGCATACGAAGGGGATTTAAAATAAAAAAATAAATAAATAATAAATAGGTGGCACAACAGGCGGGTGACACCCAAGGCCTAGCTTCTCGCAACCATTCGTTTTGTGTGAGTTTCTATTTTTGGGCCGAATGGAAGGGACCTAGAATTTTATGCCACGTCCGAACGGCTGAATTGAGAAGCTTTTTCATGACAGTCATACTCTCGGATGTTTGTCAGATGTTCGCGAGAGGTGGCGCAGTAGAAAAAACTTTTTAAGATGTAATTTGTGTTTTTACGGGGATCGAACCTGGGATCCCTCGCAGAGTAGTCCAGCACACTAACCACTGCGCTACTGCGCCAACACGAAGGGGATTTAAGCTCATCTTAAAGTGATGTCGTTAGAGTCACTTTGAAACGGAGACCTTTTCGCGCTGTTTTTTTAGAATGAATTCTCGAGAAAGATTTATCATCGGCCTGGGGTGATGGTTTGATAATAATAAAGCCGGGTCGACGACGTTGAAATATCGTCGTCCCATATTTATGGCAATTTTGTGTATTTGTTAACACACCCGCATTCATCTAAAATTGTGCCACGTCGCTCGAGATGGTTTTTCGGTCAAAATTGGAGTCCTCTTCCAAGCTCTCCGAAGCCAAGTCAGCGAACAAACGGCTTTGTCTGGTCATTAACGTTGAGCTCCTGTTGGATACTGTAGGAGCGTAGCACCAAGTCCCGATGCAAAATTCGTTAAGTTTGAATCTGCGAAAGGACGATTTCTTGTGCACTGCGAAGCATTGAATACCTCGGGTTCTTGTGTACACTCTCATGAAACGCGGTAATCCTCCTGACCAATATGGCTGGCAACGACCCGTGCCAATTGAAAACCATTTATTTAATTTTGAGTGCCAGCCACCCACGTAGCAAATCTGACTGGAAATGCGGAAAACACAAACGCGCTTAATCTTCGACTGCAATGTAACTATTTCGCTTCGCTTCGATCTTGCTCTATTAGTAAAGGGAAACGTAATGCTTTTCCTTTGTTCGGAGTCTTACAGCAGTGAAAAAATAAAACTGACGCACAGTTAGGGAACCCCTGACTTTATGGGGTCTCTGGTGACTCCTTGTTGGCGTTATAATGAAAAAGTGAATATACCTTCCTGTGGGGGGTTTAAAAATGGAGGACTTAAAATAGGCTAGACTTTACCTTCTTGCAAACATTTGTTTGGGTGTAAGGGAATGGAAGAGGACTTAATATTTATGCCTTGTCTGTACGGCTGGCTTTAAAAAGCTTTCCTGCTAGCTATACTGAAGATTGTCAGACGTTCCAGAGTGGTGACGCAGAGGAAGCAACCTTACAGTGTAATTTGTGTCTTTTTGGGGGTTAAACCGGACCCACATGTCTCAGTTAGTACAGCACACTAACTACTCGGCCCAACATTGGCTGTAAATGTTTCTATCAAAGCAACTGGGAGTTTTTTTTTATCCGCATTTAGCATTTTTGACAATTGTTTATTTGACCCCCCCCCCCCCCCCCCTACTATTGTTAAGTAGGCCAACTTCTTTACTCGATTTTGCAAAACGCTCTAAAGCTACATATATCAAAACTGTTGAGCTATGAAAGTCCTTTTAAAGATATTTTTAATGCGGATGTACAAACTTATAAATTCAAGACTTTAATAGCCAAACAAAAGCTCGAATACCCGTAAAATAATTATAAAAGCACTAAGGAGGTGCGAAGGATATCGTAGAGGATAAGCGGCCATCATGAAATTAAATTCGACGTACATCACAAGGAATAGGTGCAATGCTGCCTGTATTAGGTTGGAAAATAGATTCGTTTGACGAGAAACTACCTATAGGTACACTTCCAAGTTGCTGCGAGATATAATAATTCATTGAAATTTACGATCGAGATAAGAAGAGCCTGTGAATGACGCATCCATGATAAGGAGAAGAGCTGCAAACACCTTCCCATCGGTATACTGGTGAAGGAACTCAGAGATTCGATAAGCAACCAATTTTAAAAATATTATAAGATCCCTGATGGAAGGCCATACTAAGTATAGTGATGCAGAAGCTCTCAATTACCGGTCTCCACTTGTTCAGAATTTATTCATAGCGTAGTCAGTGTATTATATCCACACCAACAAGCAGCTGTTCATATGACTGAAGAACCGAAAGAAACACCTGACATAAATATTGAAATCTGTCCAGTAGTTTTTGCGCTTTTAGGAGACAAAAAAATTCCTACAGTTTTATTAGAAGTGTAGGTAGATATCGATTTAATGTGCACCCTCTGCATTGCTCTCCCTCTCCTTGATCTTGATACTTGTTTATAATACTGCATTTCCTTTCCCTCTTTCTGCGGAATCCAAACAACTACCCCTACCCTACCCTGATGTTACGTCGTATCAGAATGAAAAAAAAAAAAACATTTTGGCTAAAAACTGAGTATGTGGATGTAAACAACATAGCCTATAGCAGTCTCACAGTCTTAAGGAATATTTTAAAAAAGTTTCATCGAAATCTGTTCAGTAGTTTTCGAGTTTTTAACAGCCAAAGAAAATGTACAGATAACGTACTGGTACCAAAGAGAAAAATTTCATCATATTATTAATATCACACCAAGGACTATTAAAGACCGACACGACGATTTATTGAAGTAAGACAATGTGACCGTTGGCATACCACAAATATCCATACTTGGACCATAGTGCATGATGGTGTCATGTCGTTAGAGTACCCCGGCAAGTGTCAGAGGGAATGCAAAGTGTATAGAAGCAGAATGACAGCTTTTATTTTACGAAAACCACAAATTAACCTCAAAGCACCGAGATGAAAATATATACGTTAGGAAATTCCATATAACCACATCCATAAGCCATACACTAAATAGCATTGCATAACCAACCATACGTAATGCTACCTTCTGTATCTAGAGAGAAAACCAAAACCTTAACCTCTTTTAACAAGTATAAGTACACGTACCTGTCCAGAAAAAAAAAACAACCCAACCAGCTTAACCACAGGGAGTCACTCGTTCTTTAACCTTCGGTTATTATCTCTCACGCGTCCATGTGCCATAGCAACGAGTATGGATTTCCAACATAAACTATCAAAAAAGCTCTCACAGAGAATATCTATGTAGGTCAGCCAGAGAAGAACGAAATGAACAAAAAATCACAAGCATAGGTAGATTACGTTCCTGATAAAAATGGTACATGGCTGACGTGTCAAGGAGTATTTTATTTGGGCCACAACCACTAGGTACACAATCATCACACCACCTACAAAAAAAATAAAAATGAAGAAACCATTTCAATTTTCCACAGTCAACAAATTTTGCAACCCCAACTCACATCAACTTTCGATTTAATTTTTCAATTTTAAGAGTGTCAAAGACATTTCAAAACCACACATGTCAACATAGAGTGAACGTTAAACATTTCCTTTTCACATTTACCCGCAGATGAAGTGTGCTTTTTCATCAAAAAGAAAAAAAAAATAGCAAAAGAAAGCCAACAAACAAGAAAACGCCATCAATACAAAAGACAGAAAAAAAAATGTCATTAAAACGTAAAGTGTAAACATATAGCAATAAACAAAACGACAGAATATAACTAACCAACAAGGACAACTGAAAGTGACCTTGACGACAAATGAAGTTAAAAACTCCCATGATCTAGTTTCGTCCTTGTCAACGTTAGTTAGATGTTGTTTCTACAATTCCCGTAGCTTCAACATTTGGATTCGCTTTCAATAGGACGAGCATCGTCACAAAAAACACAGTTTTAACAAAAAGAGGCCTTCTGCTGATGCCGTGTATTTGAGTACAGTTTGAGACATTTATATAGATCCAGGCTCTGCAGAGATTGGAGGACTAGAAATTTGTAAAGATTGTAATTGAATGAAGGTGGCTCGTGTTTATTGACAGCCGGAAAACAAATTGAAAAGGATTGTACTAGATGGTGGTTGACAGATTAGTTTACAGTTGCTATTATACTGGAAGGACTCACTTTTGTATATCCAGTTTCGTCCATCATTGACAAGGCAGATAAAGAATGTGAAAAAGTGGAAAGCTCGTTGAAACGCCTACTAAATTTGGTATCTCCTCTCAAAGGACATTGTAATCCGAATCAAAATTACCATCATTCTATATTGATGGATGTTTCCTAAAGTCCGATAGACCTTATTGACATTTTAAAAGATAATCTACACAATTAGATATGAGTCGAAATTGTTTAATTTTGTATTCCAAAACCACCCCACGACTGTTTTCGACGAAACGTATTATTGACATACAGTTTTGGGTACCTTTTTCTAGCACTGATGGGTGCAATCCACCGCGTCAACTGCTGCTGGTGCATCAGCACCAACCTACAGAAGTTTAAAATCTCAAAGTTTGACGATGTCACTTGCCGCCTACTCATTCGAATTGTCACGGTTATAGAAAGCTCAAGTCACCCTTCATCTCGATCTTTTAGCACTGACCCTATAAATAATGAGGCTCAGTCCCTAGAGAAGAAATGTTGGACTAATCACATCTTCTTATCTCTCATTTATCTTAGAGGTCGCCTGCCTGATGGCACAAGTTCCACATCACGTCTTGCATTTAACTTGACCAAATCACACCAAACGATGAACCGCTCCATTCGGAGAAGTTGCTACCCGACGATGACTCCCTCACACATTCTCGTGTCACCCTATCTATACAAATAAGGAGGAATCTCATTTTGGCAGCTTCGTACCCAAATCTCATGACCATAGCTACGAGTCGGAATAAAGCAAACAGCAAATCAAAAACCAATCACTTAGGTTTGGTTCGGGGAGACTTCGAATACTCTTAAAGAATTGGAGCAATCTCTTTCATCCGGTCTCCTGAAAAATTAAGAAATCACCCCAGTGTGCCAATCGCCTGGGTATTTTTGATAGGGTGTTGAACATTTCTGGCCAGATTTCATCTACTTCGACAGATTTTTCAATTTTAAGCGATATGATCGCAAAAGATACTTCCTTTAGGAGGACTTTGTTGTACCTCTTCTCAGAGGCATGTAGATAGACTGCAGCAACCACTGCAAAATTTTCAATTTTTGGACGTAATGAAGTCGTTACGTTATTATCTCTTACCGCCAAGCCGAAAATGACCCTCGTCACTAAATATTATTTTGCCTCGCAATGGATGACAGATTTACAAAGCTAGTTCGGACATTTGGGTAGCGTTATTCAAGTGCGAATCTTACCAAGCTGACCAAAAATGTCAAAAAGCGAACTAACTCTGTATGACAGTTAACCTTTTGTAGGTTAATAAAGCTAAGATACCATTTGCAGCTCGCACATTTAACCATTTTTAACAAATAAGGTGTCAAAACGAAAAGGCCTAGGGCACAGGTGTAGGTATTGCACTTTTAATTTGTGGGGAAGGATTTTCGACTCGAAAGTTCTCAGGCGGGTACACTAGTCTTTATAAAAAGCAAGTGGCCCAAGTAGAACATCCTAGGTTGAGCTTTTTAAATAAGTTTTTTTTTATCGTATGATGGCGGAACGGTACGCAATGGCTGTGCAATCATTATTAAGGGATGGAATTCCAGTGAAATCATACTTCATTCATAGGTTAGGTAAGATTAGGTTTTGTGTGCTGGTGCCAAACCGTATACAATATGTATACAAGTGGTGAATGAGGGTAAAACAAAATACATGCTGTCAACAAGAAGGGCCACACAACATCGACGAATCTGACAGAACGTCACGAAAGACAGCTAAAACTTTGAGGTGTTTAAGGACTTTGTCTACCTCAGCTCCGCTATAAACTCTGAGAATGACACTACAGCAGAAATTAAACGATTGCCATTGCTAAGCGCTGTTTCTTTGGCCTAAGAAGGCAACTGACTAGTAAGGTCTTGTCAAGAAGCACTAAGGAGCCTCTATATAAGTCCCTCATAATCCCAGTCCTGCTCTATGTCGCAGAAGCATGGACGTTAACAAAGGCAGATGAAAATCTTCTTGGTCATTTCAAACGCAAAATTTTTCGTGTGATTTTCGGTCCCGTTTGCGTTTAACAGCGAACTCTACGAGCTGTCTGACATCTGACATCGACTTGGTCAGAAAAGTACGTATCACTCGACGAAGATGGCTAGGACATATAGAGCGAATTGACACCAACGCTACGTTTTGAAAAGTCTTCGATTCCATCCCGGAGTGACAACGCAGCAGAGGAAAACCTCTCCTTAACCCACCAGAAATAAAGACCAAAATATTCACTTCGTCGACAGGCCCTATCTGTTCTATGTTGCTTCCCAGAAATTTATTCCGCGTGTTATGACATTACATTCGCCTTATAGAATCTACAGAGATCTGTATCAGAAAGTCTAGTCTTTTGGCATGATTTCTATGAAAGATCTGTGTCTGAAAGTCCTAGCATGCGCTTTCTACAAAAAGCTGTGGCCAGACAGAATTTCTGTTCTCAGGTTTACTTTGCTTATTTGGTACCGAGTTAAGGCGAATCTGTATCTTCGAATCTGTACTACGGTATAGCTTTGGTCATCCATTAAACAACAAAGTGGATAATCAACAGTTGGATTTTAAGGGAGTTAAAGCGGGCCACTTGATGATAATATTTCAAGAATAAAAATTCAAATTTCCGCACAAGTTTAAGTCCGATACAAAATCTAATTTAATCAACTTTTCAACAGCTCTATCCGACTAACCTATAATTTAAATTCCATAATATCACATGGTTCATAAATAATTCCAGTGTACTTAACCCCCCTGTCATCGAGTGTACTATGGTAGTACTCTCTTGACATGTGCATAAATATATAATTTGTTTATACCTATCAAAATGAAAATGTTTTACTGGTTTTTTTTTCTCTGGCACAATGGTTATATTTCTTTGAATTTTTTATTACCATAGTTTTGTCCTCAAAATGGAACAAAATGGAACAAATCTCTTGAGTTCTGTCAGAATGAGGATGGAGGGTGGGTTGGTTGGTTGAAATGATTTCTGTTAAAATAAGCAGTCAGTGTCGGTTTTCCCTTGTCTCCATCTCTAAGCCATCTGTCTAAAAATTATCCATTTGTGATTTGGATTTCAATGTCCCAAGGGGGGGGACAAAAACCAACAAAAGCACTTTCATAACAAGTCTCGAAAAAAAAAAGGATTTTGTTTGTTTTTCAGTTTTTCCTATTTTTCAACTTTCATTGCTCTTCATGTCTGACATTGAAATCGGTTGTTGGTCCTCCAAGGAGATTCCCCATTCGGAAATTGGAAAAATGATTCCACCGAACCAAAAGAATGTTATGGGCCAAAAAGGAAAAGTCTCAAAAATTTTGATTGTCATGTGACAACAAAGAGAAATGCATTTACCTACATAGTTCCAGTTGGGAAAAAAAATGACCGTTAATGACTGCGCGCAACCCAATTTAAAGATCCAATTGAGTTTTTCCTTTTAAATTTATTCCCTGCGAGTAGGTACACCTATTAAACTTTCGGAATTTCTGTCCCAAGGCGAAAACGGATTGTTGTCGAGATTTCTGTTTTTTTTTTTTTTTTAATGGTCACTCCATCAAGATAAGCGCAGTCCAATTTAAGAAAAACAGTAGCGCGAAGAACAAAACAAAAACAAAACAAAAACAAACCAAAAAAAAAAAACTATAAAAACTCCAAGTTTATAATGCCAAGCATTTCTTTTCGTGTGGACTTTCCATAGCTGCGGTCGTGGATTTGTAATTGGATAGGAGGCATCCCGGGGCGGAATGGGATCAACAAGTACAAATCATTGTTGGATCATTCATTTGTGGCACTGGCACCATTACAATCTCTTCTACACCGAGACCCAATTGTGAGTTCTTTTCTTTTTTTATGATTTTGGGTTTTATGAGTTGGGATTATCTTTTCACTTGGATATTTCGTTCCGGGGATAATTGCTGACCAATGTCATGACGATAGACATATACAACTGTGATGACGATGATTCAGTCGAAAATGAAAGAATGGTGTCATTCTGATGAAAGGGGTGAAGTCGTTGGGGTGTTTTGATTTATCGGGCTTTGCGGTTGATGGCGACGCGATTTTATGTGGCTTCTTTTGAAGATAATACATAGTATAAGGGGGAAAAAAAAAAGGTAAAAAGATGTAACGTTGGTGGTATTGCCGTCACAATTTTATGGTCATACCCAAATCGTAAAGTAAACGTCCAACAAAATGAACGAATAATGGTTAGAGATTTGTCAGCAGAATTTAAAGATGAAATCAAAAGGAATTGCTACTTAACTTTATGAGTAGTTATGAAAATATTTTACGATTTTATAGAGTAGGACATTTGATTGTATAAAGAGAATGTCTGTTAAAAATCTAAATGCTGAGATATATTTGTGGGTCATTCGAAATTGGGACGTTACACTTTGGAATGCGATTTTTGAGCACGAATTATGATTTCCATGATATAGTTTATCAAAAATCGAGCACACATATAAAGAAATAGCAATGGATGAGACTGATACTACTACCTAGAACAAACAATGTGGAGAGTAACATCCGTTGGATGACCTCTGGATGTTGAGACTATTATAACATTTATGCCGCAAAAGGCTTCTCAGATACCTAGACATACATATGCATTTCCAATTGTAGACTCCATCCTTGACGCCATATTGACGAAGCCGGCAGAACGCCTAGAAAATCTATTAAAAGAGAACGATACCCAACGGATTTTTATTCAGTCATTGCTTCATTTTCTATGAGAGCGGCGTGTTGCTCAAGTAGACCCTCCATGATTCTGTCACTTTAAATCATCAAAGGCAATCCTCATACAGGTAGAGGAGAAGTTATGGACTTGATCTAACCATCTCGTCCTGGGTCTACCTAGAGAACGCCTACCTGATGCGTTACGGATTTCACAAAATGTCTGGGGGTCCCGTTTTTATTTTTATTTAAAACTAGCTTTTGTCCGCGGCTTCGCTCGTGTAGCCCGCATAGGATTTGGTAGACAGAGATTCCCTCAGTCAGTCAGTTTTCTCCTTCATAATCATATAGCTGTACCCGCCCTACTTTGTCTGTGCTCAGGAATGTTCCCGGTTTTACAACTTTAGCTCCCATAAGTGTTGAGAAATAGCTTTTGGCAATTTCGTTTTTGTATATGGGAGGTGCCGCCATGCCACTTAGTCCACAGAATCTCTCCAGGGCAAATACCATAGATTTTCTACGATTTGAGCTCAATTGGTGCAGAACTACCTTCCAGTTCGAAATATAAGGAGAAACGAATTTTTGATGGGAAATAGCCCAGTTAGACAGTTCTGTAGTTATTTGACGCATAGACTCGCCTTGGTAAACTTATAAGCGCGAGCGTTGAACACAAAGAAAAATAGCAAGACTCATGCTCCGTCTGAAAAGGCTGCCAAAATGAATCTCAGAAGTCCAATTGGAGTGAGTCAAGGGCGTCGTCAACATCAGAGATGGCATAAGTTCTGACGTTAGTGCGAGGAGATATTTAGGCGTAGTCAGAGTGCTGGAAAAGAAATTTTGACCGATGAACATTTCATGGGCCAACGGCAGCACTTAAATGTCTGAAGTGATTTTCTCACACCGGACATCCAGAAAGTGTGGCAGAATAGACCCGGCAAAAGAAGTACGAAAAAATGTGACATGTACGACGGCGACTGATATAGAGAACAAGGTAAGTAGGTAAATGGCAGCTTTTGTGGCGGTTACCATAGCTTCACTTAGACCAAAAGTTGGGTCTATTGCGTCCAGTTACGGGAACCAATGCATACCCGTTGGAAGGCAGGAATTAGACCGCTTTTTTTTTATTTGATCCACCTGTAGATTTAGTATAAATCTCAGGGATTCTTAAAGCTCTGTTGCATCTAGACTAGATCCACCAGCTTGTCCCTGAGAGTAACCGAGGATGTAGTCTGTTTATCTACAGGAACCAGCCTGATTTGAGTATCAATCTCAAGAGTTCTTTAAGATCCACATTCTTTAGATCCTTAAGTTCATCGAAGAAGTAGCTGTTAGGATTTAGGAATCATCTGTCTGCTGTTTCTAAGGGCTGGGCATGTCCCTTCAGTATGTCCAGCCATTCCGCATGCATACGCCTCTATCGCACAGTGTCCAGTAATGACCCTCGTGCGATTATGCGAATATCTTTGCGACTTAGTTCGATCACGAATTTAGATCTCTTTTTGCTCAACTCTGGCCATAATTCTATTGTATGCCTGTTGCAGGTATTGAGGTTGATCCAGCGTAGGATTCAATGTCAATCTTTCTTATAAGCAGGGTTCTTACAGAGTTTAAGACCAAGTATGCGTTTATTTTCGACGCATTTGTTGCAAGCTTATGCGCCTTCTTATTACCAGGATTATCTATCTGTATGGCCTGGTATCCATCATGAGTTCACCGCGTTAGCTTGTGATATTTCGTCCAGTCCAAGAATTTTTTGCAATGGGTTACTGCCATCGACTTCACCAGAAAAAAGTCACCGTCTATTTCGGTGCAGATTTGTTATAAGAGGCAAGAAATTTTGAAGTTTATCCAAAGGACAAGGGACGCCTTAGGACAATTCCCGTCAATGCTAAAATAACTAACATCAGCCGAAGTGTTGACTGTTTCTACAGACTCCTTGACCTGTCGGTATTAATGATATACGGAAAAAGACTATTTTCACTCTCAGGAAAATTGAACTAGGTACAGATACCGACCCAACCTGTACGATAAAAGCCAAGATATCCATACACTTGATCAAAAGGAAGTGAGGTAAGAATATCCAAACGCAAGTCCGAAAAGGCTTTTGGACCACAAGGCCTGTCGAAAGAGAGAGGGGATTTGGTCTTCCTCTATACACATTCACCGGCTCATTTAGTGGTTGGTCGGAAGAAAGAAAAAATAATTGTCTAAAGCTGCGCCAACTATCTATAGAGGCATTGATCACCTTGTGTCAAAGCCTGAAAGTCAACGAATTAATTGGAACCTAGCTAGTGCGGTTTTAGACCATGTAAGTTCACAGTAGGCCAAATATTGATTGACATTACGAATGATCCTGAAGTACACCCAAAAAGTTCAAATCGATACCCACCTCTGGTCTACTTGTTTTAACGCCGCATACGACAGTATTAATAGAGACATATCTGGCTTTGGTCACACAATGATGTAAAAGAAATCACATGACAGCACACTCTTAGAGTGAGGGTAAGGATTTAGACAAGTTGATGCCCTGTCATGTGACTTATTCATCATAATTGTGAGATAGGCTGTAATCTCTCAAACTACGGTCATAATTAATGAAGAATACGTCACGAGTATACAATTCCTTGCGGACATTGACAACATTGGCAGAACTCAGCGAGCCGTCACTAAAGCATTTTGAGACAGAAGCGGAAAAATGGATTTACTGGTGAATGGGGACAAAACGTTGTATATTCTGTAAACAAGATGAGATACACAACA
The DNA here is from genome assembly GCA_949372485.1 of Cheilosia soror. Taxonomy (NCBI): domain Eukaryota; kingdom Metazoa; phylum Arthropoda; class Insecta; order Diptera; family Syrphidae; genus Cheilosia; species Cheilosia soror. Next base: position 88,498,385 of record OX443563.1, read on the forward strand.
TCGACAAGTCGGATAGAGCGCCCTAATAGGCTGCTATAATATTGAGGAACTTTGTCTACCTATACTTCCTCTCTATAAAGTCTGAAAATGACATCACATCAAAAGAATTCCGCTTGTCAATCGCTGCTTGTTTGGTTTAAGGACGCATCCGAATAGTAAGGTCTTATCTAGAAACACTAAGGAGACTCCGAGCCCTGCTCTATGGCCAGAGGAATGGACTTTAAGAAAGTCGGATGGAACGACTAAGACATGTAGACTAACTGGGCATCACCCTGCCCCAAAAAATCATCGAATCAAACCCGGTGGACGCCGACAAATTGAGTGATACATCACATCGACGACACTATAGATCCCAATGCAACACAACAAAGTAAACAAATAGAAAACAATATTTCTTTCTGTTTACCAAATTTCGTAAGACAAACATTGAGAAAATTGCAAAAATGTATTTTGTATAAAAATGTGCTTCTCTCCATATCGCATTTGTTATCTTGTCTTAGATAACCTTTATCTATTACACGCGCCCTCTATAAATTATGTAAAAGTCCACGCTCTATGTTCTATACCTGCGTCGTCTATGACGGCATTTTCCTTATGCATCCCTGCACATGATTTTTCCCCCTTTTTAACCCATCATCCTCACATGACAGGTGGCACTAGTGTTTTCCTCCTTGTCGCCCCCGTTCTCTGAATATGTAAATTTTTATCATACCAAAAAAAAGACGCCAGTCAGCGGTGCCATACTGCCGTCTCCTTTGGTTATATCTTTTATGTGCTTCGCGCACATAGTCGACGACACTGTGTCGTATCCACGACAACATTGTTATCTTAAACTATGATATGCGACTCTTGTCCACGTAACCATCTACCAAAAAAAAAAAAAAAACGGTCAAAAAATAAATAAAAAGAAGTATTTTATTACACTGTAGAGGTTGGAGGAACACAATCTGTCGTCAGGACAGCGACCAAGTTTGAGATGCGAACGCTGGATACCTCGAAGCTCGAACACACATGTAAATTCGAAATATCTTGCGGGGCCACCTCAATGAATAAATATTTCATCATAACAAAACGGATGCAAAAAAAAAATCCCCAACATGCATGTGTTGGAATATGGAACGGAAGGACCTCTGGTAAAGTCGTAAAATTCATCACATGGTTAACAATTTTTTTTTTCTCATATTCTAATCGCATTTCTTTGCTTTTAGTAGACATGTTCTTTTATTTTGTGTATGCTTGGTGTTCGTATATATGGAATATGGATGTGATTATTTTTTTTTTCTTCAAAATTTCGAAACAACAAAGATGAACGAAGAAACAAAAAAGAAAAATTAATTCAGTGGAATAATGAAATTACGAGTAGCTTTGGCGCCCCTTCCAAAACAAAAATACGTGCACAAAGCGACGCTGAACGAGAAGGATGCCATCGTTTATTAAAAGGATAATTTGTTTTTTACAAAAAAACAAAAAAAAAAATAACCAAAACCTACAAGCATGGAGGAGAATTAAAAATATGTTCGGTTGAAGTTGAATTAGTTCTTTTGTTTTATTTTAAAGAGTCAGTTGGTTAATTTGTTTTAAACTGTAGTCATGGTAGCCTCTCACAGTAAAAACGCCTTAAAACTTATATAGAAACCAAGGATGAGGTAAACGCACACTCATGTGCGCAAACTATTTCTGGCAATTTATGGAATTGATTGCAAAAATTTAAATGGGCAGAAAAGTTTCAGCAAAAATAATGAAAACAACCGAATAGGAAAACGCACAATTATGTGCGCAAGCAATTTATGGCCAATTTTTTCATCCATATGTTATGTAGTTTGACAAATAAAAAATTATATGAGGAAGAAAAGGCGTTAAAAAAATGAAAAGAAAACAATAGAATTAAAAAATAGAAAACGCACACTTATGTGCGAAAACAACTTCTCATTTATTTTTGTTCATCTGTGCATTTCCAACTTGCAAAAATTCGTAGAATGAGGCAGTATTTAAAAAAAAAAAATACTCAACAATTGAAATGGAAGGAACATCGTAAGAAACCGCATGTGTGCAACACACTTTAGGCTAATTTGAACATCTGTGCAGTTTGAGATTGCAAATATTGATATGATGAAATAGATGTTTTAGTAGAAATAATGAAAAAAACGGAATAGGAAAACGCACAATTATGTGCGCAAGCAATTTATGACTAATTTGTTCATCCATATAGGTATAATTTAGTTTGACAAATAAACAAATTCGTATGAGAAAGTAAAAACATTTCAAATAAAAAAAAAAGAAACAATAGAATTATAGGGAAACGCGCACATACATATGTGCGAAAACAGCTTCTCATTTATTTGCTCATCTGTGCAGTTTCAACTTACAAAAATTCGTAGGAGGACTGAGGAGGCAGTCTTTTCAGATAAAATACTCAACAATTGAAATGGAAAGAACATGTAAGAAACCGCACATTTATGTGCGCAACGCACTTGAGCCTACTAATACTGAAAATGTAATATGGAAACAAAAGAATAGTAAAGCCCACAATCATTCACATGCGGGGGTGCTTTGAGTTTGTAAGAATTATGTGGAGGGAAATACTTTTCATAAAAAATACTCGCATACTCATGTGCGCAACATTCTTGAGGCTTATTTTAAAACATTTGTGCGGTTTGAGATTGCAAAAATTCATATGAGCAGCTAGAGAAGTTTTAGCAATAATTCTCAAAAGCCGATATTTTAAATATTAATGAAACTTACACTCATGTGCGCAAACTTTTTGTGAGTAAATTGTTCATCTCTGCGATGTCAACTTGTACAGTATCGTAAAATCGGAAGGAGAGATCCATCCAAAACCCCTCAAAACGATGAAATCAGTCTATGTTCTTATTGAATCGCAAAAAAAGAAGGTCAAGGAAGACTTGCTGATGTTTGATTCTTGTAGAAACTTTTAGTGAGTCCCTAAAAATTTGTATATCTCTTCTTTATTTTTATAGTGATCAGATCATTATTCTGGCAAACTTGGGACGATTGACAACGAAAGACAGATTATGATACCACGTTCCGAGACTATACAGACGAGCTTCAAATACTGGTTGAATAAACCACTTCCCTGCAATTACTCTTAGAAATGTCAGCGGTCTCGGTTCAGTGCAGTTGTTGTTGGACTGTGGGTTTGCTTCATTTGATGTAACAGCAAGTTCAATATTTACAAAAGTAGGGCGCTATCAAAAGATTCTTCAAAATCCGCAAGAGCAAATATTCCTTTTGGTCATTTTTGGTCGACTTCCCCCTACTAATGCTGGCTGTAGTAGATGGGATTTGTGACAAGCACTTCTATTTTAGCCGACAGTCTTTAAAGCGATTATGATTTTTGAATATTTTTGGGTTTGTCAAAGCCTTTTTGACCGCTCCTCCTACCGCTCGGTCTTGGAAATTTGAGAAGAACTGCTTGGTAATCAATTAATTCTCGATTCTTAAACCATTCGCCGCCGATTTCTGCTGCTATCTATAAGACCTGCCACTGCCACGACATTCTTAAAAGTTTTCAAAAATTAACAAGGAGTTTCTAATTGAGCAAATGCAAAACGACTGACTGACCGTTCCAATCGAATAGGAGAGTCCTCATTGCAGTTCGCTTGACCCCTGAGTCCTTCTTGAATTTGAATCGGCAGTCTAAGCGCAATCACTGTTGTTGCAAGATTATAATATGTCACAGTAATAAATTAAAAAAAAAATTCTAAGCAAAGCAAAATGATGAATACAAAAAAAGAGAAAGCAAAACAAACCAAGAAAAATGAAACCATAAGGAAAACATTCAAGTGGGTAGAAAAGGTGAACGAGGACGATGGTGCTGTTGCTGTACGTGTACCCTGGCCCATACTATAGCTATTGTGGTAAAACGAACAAATCCAAATATCAGTTCCCCTTTCCATTCGATTCGTGACCGTGATGATGCTGATCAGCTTCAGAAAAATGAGCATCCAAACATCTTTAGTCGGTCGGTCCTTCATTTCTCTTCTTTAAGTTTCGTTCGGGTTTTTCTTTGTGCATTTTCAAACAATTTGAATGCAAATGTATGGTCGTTGATCGCGTGTATGTTATATAAATGGACACACTTACACTTATAACCAAAAACAAAAATATTCCATTTCCAGTTACCTACAGTCTTCTTCTCTGCCAATTGGGAATGGATTGGAATGGAATGCATCTGAACGACGACCACTTTTCTGATGGGGATTCATTGAAGGGATACGATACGAATAGCAGATGCTTCGATTATGTATCTAGGTAGGTATTAGTTGCCTTAAATTGGATTTACAAATATCGCATTGATGCCAAGTTTAATGTGAGTTCATTCACTATCCCAAAATGATTGTCGATACATTTGTAAAATACATATACATTATGTATCTCTAATGACCAACCATTTAGGTATGAAATTGAATTTACAATTTCATGCGTTCAGTGTATTGTAAACCAATTCGTAATCAATACTCAGTCAAATGGTGCGTCCAAAATGATAAGAATGATGACGATAACTTCACTCACATATCTATAACATTTTAACTGATAAAAAAAAAAACATTTTAAGCTTTGGCATTGTGACTTGTTTAAGCTGAATCCACCCACCAATGTAATACCAACAATCGTTGTGCTGTCAGAAGAAATACGGTAAGTGTTCCGTATCCGTATGAGTATAATGTTGATTGATGGTTTTGACACATGTCAAAATCAATGACTATACCTGATGATAACACGTGCCCTTTTCATTTTGCAGAGCATACCTTACCTATATTGAAAGTCTTCAAATGGATCCGGAAATAAAAACGATTTTCAATGAAAAATTGGATTTGATATAGAAGTTTGGAGGGGCGCGGTGCAAAGAAAACATACAAGGATTATAATACGTACACGTATACACATTCGAACGTATAAAATTGAATACAATTTTGTTGAATGGTTTCGATTGTAGTGCAGCACTCACGGACGTGAGCACGTATACCTATCTACATTTTTGCCTTGGCTTCGCTAATGCGATGGGATTGAAAAATCGAACGAAGAGGTAAATGAAGAATAAAGCCGATAAAAGAAAATTAAATTTAAAATGTTGAACAAATATTGAGGAAAGGTTATGAGACGTATAGGGGGTTCTACCGACTTTCGATACGCTTGTTATTTTGTCAAAACGAGAGAGGTAACTACCCCAAGGGTTTTGTTAGAGATCCTGAGGGCGGTAATGTCAAAAGTGTTGCAATATTTAAGGACAGGTATATGCAGCGCTGTAGCGCAGTGGTTAGTGTGCTGGACTACTGTGCGAGGGATCCCAGGTTCGATCCCCGGAAAAACACAAATTACATCTTAAAGTTTTTTCTACTGCGCCACCTCTCGCGAACGTCTGACAAACATCCGAGAGTATGACTGTCATGAAAAAGCTTCTCAATTCAGCCGTTCGGACTCGGCATAAAATTGTAGGTCCCTTCCATTCGTCCCAAAAATAGAAACTCACACAAAACGAATGGTTGCGAGAAGCTAGGCCTATTTATTTATTTATTTATTTATATGCAGCGCTGATCATAAACTCGACAACATTTTGTAATTTAAATTGGTCAGGGGTTGATCCCCAATTTTAGCGAAAAACATTTTTACTCCTCGCGTGTCTCCGCACATAAAAGGTAGAAATAAAAAAATAATCGAAACGGCGAATAGATCTTGCCGTAAATTCTGTCAGAATATTGAAAACACTTAATCATGCTGATAGAAAAGTCCTTTCAAAAACACCTTCCGTATCGAGTGTCCTAATGAATTCAAATGTATTTTTGGCTGTATCCGAAAAGAAGTCGCTCAATCTAGTGATGGAAATTCATTTAATGGGCTGCATGACTATTTCTGGTCAAATACCTGCGATAGCGCCATTGTAAGGCCATAGTTCTCACTTTACCTTATTAGCGATAAGAAACTGAGGTGAGCGGCCCTAAATTTCGTGCCAGGTGCGGTTGTTACTTATGCAGATAACGTCGCTTTCTAGGGCAGGCATGCACGCGCAGACAATTGCCGATGCCTTTCAATTTGCGTTAAATAAATTCGTTAAATATTATTCAGACCAAGACTGAACTTGTCCTTTTCACCAGAAAAGCTTCTCGCTGCGGAATAGCTTCTTCACCAAAAAGTTAGCAACTCAGACAAAGATTTAAGACTGACAATCGTCAAGAAACAAAATACTGGTCAGGCTAATATACTTATGATGCAAGACATCTTTGCGAGCTTATAGATCGTCTGCCTAGAAGCCCCTAATTTTGTTTTAATTTATTTCAGGTACAAACTTTTATAAATGGAGACAAGGACGCATGAGAAATCTATTTCCAAAAATTCGTTATAAGGAAATTTGAATTAGGGAGAACTTCATTATATAGAACTTTATTTTAGGATATAAAAAAACAATAATCTTTCTTGAATTTAATTTTAATTTTTAATCAAAATGCAAATGTTTTCTAAAATAATATTAGAGACCGACATGTAGGTATAGAAAAGACGTTTATTTAATAGATTATTAATTTTTGGTTATTTAATTTTAACTAAAGAAACGGAACTCCTTAAAAATATATAAAGTAAGGAAAATTCAAAAAAAAAAACATCAAACAGCAAACTTGTCAGCACTTTTATAAATTTGACCCACAATCATCTGTCAAATCCGGGTTGGTGATGAACATTTTTTTTTCCCAAAATACCCAAAATAATCTTACTCCAAAAGACCCTAAGAGAAAATCGCCACGGGACAAAATCCCCCATTTAAAAAAAAAAAAATAATTTTTATGTCTTTTTGTCCAGAATTTAACCACGCCGCGTGGAAGAATTTTGAGTAAAGACAAAAGAGCAAAATTTACTGCTTAAAAAGATTATGGACTTTCGTGCAATAACCAGAAAGATTGGCGGATCAAACACAGTTATTCACAACTTTTTTTTAAATTAGGTGATAATTATGGAAAAATAGCTAACAATGCCAAATTGGATTGATTTTCAATGAAGCAGAAACAAACTGTTTGCCTTTTAAATTAAAACCAAACTTGACTTAGGTATCTACCTGTTTAAGTCAGTAAATTTGCAAAGCCAATTCGAATATTGTTTATTAAAAAAAAGAACCAAGTAACCACCTTTAAATGCAGCCCATAAGTCAGGAAGGCTGAATTTGGCTGAAAGTCATATCATGTGGACCGAAGAATTAAAGGTGTTCTCTTTAGTTACGAGAAAATTGTAATTTAAACGGCCCATAATGAATTTTAGTTATATGTACCTGAAAAAAAAGCCTAAGTGCGAGTGCCACTCGGACAGACAGACAAACATACATCGTAGCGAAACTAATAAGGTTCGGTTTTTTTCCTTGGGGTACGGAACCAAATAGCGTCTTCCAGATGAGGTTAGAATGAGTCACAACTTTGCTAGAGTCATGACGCTGGGTAGAATGACCGTAGAAGATAAAAATCTGCTTTTGAAGCAAAAAAAATTGTTCAGCGAGCTGAAGAGCAACGAGGAACTGACTTTATATTCAAAGGAGCGCTATTGTTCTATAAATGTTTCCAACAGGACGGCGGCGGCGCTACATGTCACACAGCTGAAGCCAGAAAACTGACAAGTTGGTTTGAAGACATACAAATCAGAAGTCCCGATTTGAATCCGACTGAGAATGTCTGGGCAGAGCACCATTTCCCAGGCATGTTTAATGCCAATTCTTATAAATGCTGAGCGCTAATAAAAAAAAAATACCTTTTAACAGAAACAACTAACATTAAATGGAAGGCTGATACCATGGCAGACTTCCGCAAAATATCTAGGCGTTTATGTCGACAGTAAACTGTCATTTAAAGAACATACCACACAGACATTAAAAAAAGTTAACATTGCTATTAAAATGTTATACCCATTTATAAACCGAAAATCTATAGAACGACAATAAAATATTAATTTACTTATTTTCCAAGCTATTTTACTTTAGGGATGCCAAGTTTGGGGCTTTCTGCTGATTATCATATAAAAAGGCTCCAGATACCCCAAAACAAATTATTAAAAATTACGCTCGATCTGCCTTGGCATCATTCCACATTAGATTTGCATATAAGAGACAATATTGAAATGATATCCGATAGAATCGAAAAGCTTACAAATACTTTTATGACCAGATTTAACTTCTCAGATAATAGACTGATAAACGAACTTCGTGTGCTGTATCATGCTTTACCATAAAGATTACTTGTTATTTTATGTTCTTTATAATTTGTTAAGTTATTAATTAATTTATTTATTTAATTTATTTATTTTAGAATCAATTTTTGTTTTATGTGTTAATTTGTTTGTTTAGCAATTTATTTATTTGTTAATTTATACACATATATTTGTTAATTTACACACATATTTATTAATTTATTTATTTATTAATTTAATTGTTAATTTATTTATTTATTAAATGTATTTATTTGTTAATTTATCTACAAATATCTGAATTTATTTAATTGTTAGTTTATTCTTTTTTTGGGAAGGTTGCCAATCATAGATCGGTCTTTCTTAGGTTTTATTTATTTAGTAAGTTTTTATTTTTATTATTATCTATTACTATTAATTTATTTATTATGATTATTTTTTTCATTTTCAAAAATTAAAATAAATTTATAACATTAATATCCTAAAAAGCTTTTAAATAATGTTTCAGTAAAAAGATATCTTAAGTTATCATATCTCTGTATTGTAAATTGTGCGATAACAAACCTATGTAATTGGTAAACGAAATAATAGTTTCTATGACTTCTATCACTTCCATAACACGAGTCATAACTTTAGTACCAGGCTATAATTTCCGTAACGAGACATGACAGAAAGGAAATAAAATGAAATGAATTTATTAACTCAATTGATTGCAAATCATATTTTTGTCAAATTTGACTAGGCGATAAATTCGATGCTTAAAAGCAGGTCTTTCTAGAAAATAAATCACTCATCAAATTATAGTAAAAAAGTACAAAAGTACTCATGAAAATGCTATAAATAGGGACTTTGTAAATTGTACAAAAATTGTTAGAAAATAAAATCACATTTAAATATTATAGATAATGATAACATTACATAAATGCAAATAAAGTACCATCAGCTGTCTGTTAATTTTCAAGACTACCTACTGTAGGAATCTATTTCTATAACTACTACCACGCTTCATATATAAATCATTCAACTATATCAGCAATATGTACCTAAATACTCGTACGTCTAACTGAACTAACATTCAAGTCAAAGGTGCGCCAACAAACGAACGCTTTCATAAACCAAATGTAGAATTTTCCAATAAATTTTCTTATCATAAACTCAATTTTAGTTACTCAATCGAAATAAAATGAAAAATGACGGCTCATTTGCTTTTTCTAGAACACTATCGCGGTGTGAACGTGAAGCGTTATCTCTTTCAAATAAATTTACGAGTAAACAATTTGTTTGCTGGGAAACTGATATCGACCATAACAAGTGTTTACTTCTTGGATATATCTTTTAGTTCTTCGGACTTTACTGTCGGTTCGTTTACCCTCAGACAGCGACAACATTGAGTAGGTATCAGTGATTTTTTTTTTTTTAGTTCTTCTTTGTCAATAATTCAACAACGAACAACCACAATCATCGAACCGTTTGAGTTGATCCCTTTATTTCAAGGCAAACAAATAGGATACAAAGAAAAATATGTACATATAAGATTTCTACCTGACTATACCTTTAGATAGTTACGATACATATAAGTGGGAATGTGTTTTGTAGATAAAAAAAAAACACCATTCTTGTGAACTGTGACAACAAGCGTTAAAACTAGTTATGATAGTTTGTGGACATTTTTCTGGAGTTTTTAAATTTTTTTCTGTCGGAATATTAATAAATAAAAAATGTTATATTGAAAAATTTAAATTAACTGCTAGGTTCCACATTTCACTTTCACTCGAAATGAAATCGGAAAAGAATTTTTGTGTTCTAAATTTCACTGTATTAGAATTCGATTTCAAAATTTTCGGAATTAAGACAAAGTTAAAATGTGATTTCGAAAAAATTTCGGAGTTTCCGAATCGCTCGAAATGCAGAACACTAAAAACGAATTCACTCGATTTGCAATTTCGATTTCATTCGATTTTTGGAACCTAGCTGTAAATGGATTTATTTTGAGCAAAAGAAGATGTATCAGATACATTTTTATAACAAAGATACATATTTAAGGCAAATATATAGGTAGACATAAGTGTGTACATCTTCTCGTTATGACCCAGACCATAACCATAACCGTCAGGAAAAAAAAAAATCAATAACCCCCCGGTTTTACTTGCAAAAACATTCGGCAGACCTTCACTAGCTTTCTCAGTTTTACAAAAATAAAGAAGTTCGGCAGTTAAATATTTCGATTCGACTTTGGTAAAGATTTTTTCCCAATAACCATGGCTTTAACAAACTTATCTCGTTTTGACGATGATCGTCCTTCAAGTTTTATGATTAGGCACGAGGTATTTTCTGAAATAATGATGCTACCGAGAAGAGGGAAATTTTTGCCTCTCAGCTTAGGAATTTTAATGTTAACAAGCTGACAACGCTATTTTAATGCTTACCTACAATTTAATTCTGTAAGTTGATGTAAGTCGTGGAGTAAATTTATCGTGACAAGGGTAAAATGCTGAGTGGATTTTTCCGCCTAAAAAAGCCAGCAAGGTTTTAATTGTTTAACACAGAAGTTAAAGTCGTGGATTCCACTTTCAAAATTTATGGACAACAAGTTGTAAAGTAAGGCTAAAAAGCATAATTGTAGCAGATGTTTGGATTTGAGTACCTATACCTCAACCCGAGTTTCCCAAAGTGTTCTCCACGAAGAATATCCAAGTGATCCGTGGAAAAATGGCAAAAAATATGAAAATTTCATTAGACTAGCTATTTTTGTGCTGGTGAAATTTCATGAACCAATGGAGATTTTAGACTTATGTTTACCATTTTATTTCCATTTCTATGTGTTCACCATCATTTCAATTCAAAAAAGTTAAAAACACCGACTAAAAAATGAAGTGAAATACGAGTCGTTTACGACAAACGCCAACGGGAATAGGAGGTGAATGGTGCCGATAGATAAAAATTTGGTTGTTCGACGAAGCTTGATTTCGGCACAATATACAAGTTTCCAAAAAGACCTTAAGTTTTGAGAACCCTAAAAGAAAGGAAATTGAACACAAAACTACTCCAAAGGAACGCACCCAAATTAGGGAAATTGTTGCACTTAAAATCCATCAAGAACTCTCAGCCCAGGCACCGTCTAAAAAACAAAATAAATAGGTGGCGCAACATAAAATGGTCTGCGGTGCATTCTCTTGGTTCGGTGTTGATCCAATAGTCCTTATAAGGGGTCAAATTGATCCAACACGCTTATAAAAGCATATTATAGAGAAAACCATTTTTTTCGTACATGCCAGTAACTTACGACACGATGTTTAGCATACTCCGCGGATAGTAAAGCAAAGGTTCACGGACAACAAAGTTAATATTTTGGATTGGCCCGGTGGTAAGTCCCGACCTAAACCCAATTGAAAACTTATAGGCTGACGTCGAAAGGGCTAAGAAAAAACTGTTTCATTTTACCCTAAAGAGTTTTCTATAACTGCAAAAATAGGCATACGGGGAAGTAACTTCTCTCCTGAAAAATGACTGCTGACCTAAACAGTAGGTACCTAATCTAAGGAGGCTGTAAGGCAGTTATATTTGACATGCTAATATGGAACTTCCATCTGGGGTAACAGATTGCTCTCAAATTTATTACCTACCATTGTCCATTGTCGCTCAATGAGGGCAAGACAAAGTACATATACGCCGTCAAGTACAAAAAATGTTTTGATGCAAAAAGTTTCTTCAAACAATTTTATTAGTGACTGCAAAAACATTTTTTCAAAAATCTCTTCGCTAAAATTTTTTATGATTTTTTGAATGGGATGATCTCAGAAAAATTTTGTATAAAAAGGAGGAAACAAATTTTTTTAAAAATCATAAAAATTATAAGCGAGGAGATTTTTGAAAAAATGTTTTTGCAGTCACTATTAAAATTGTTTGAAGAAACTTATTGCATCAAAACATTTTTTTTTTTTGGAACCGAGGAAAAAAGTAAAAAAAGTAGACTTTTACAAAAGTTCAAAATTTCCAATGGGTACTTAATGTCTTAAAGAAAGTTTTATATCATTCAAACGAAATTTAAATGAACTTTCCATTGATGCCAAAATTTACATGAAATAAGTTCAAATTTATGAGCAGAATTAACTTTACCTTTGTGTAAATAATTGTGCCGACCACTGTACACCTAGCACGGACGTCTATAGGACAGAACGTCGTCATAGACAGAAATAACTTTGAGGTGGTTAGGGACTTTGTATACATAGGCTCTGTTATGAACTTAGACAATGACACCAACGCTTAACGCCTAATAACTCTTGCCAATTGCTGTATCTTTGGGCTAAGAAGGCAACTAAGTAGCAAAGGCTCTCTCTCGAACAACTAAAGTGAACCTTTAAAAGACCATAGTCTTCTTCTCTTTCGAGTGATTTTCGATCCCGTCTGCATAGGTGGTGAATGAAGGAGAAGATACAACGGCAAACATCGACATCGATCTAGCCAGAAGAGTGAAGGTCCCAACGACTGAGATGGCCTGGTTATGTAGAGCGAAGTGCCGTGAATGCTCTCGCCCGGAAGATCTTTAAATTCACGGCGCAGTAGCAGAATATCGCGACTCGCTTGGTAGGGGACCTTAACCAATTTAGCGTGCAAAACTGGAGACATAGCTTGCTGAGGTTGAGGCCCAGGTTCACCCCAGACTGTTGCCCCACCTTAAGTAAGAAGTAATTTAACAAATAATTGAAGCAGGCTCTCTGTGGAATTATCGATCGATTTTTGTAGTTGTTATATACTGTGTGATGAAGGTTGAAAATGTCACTATACTTTGTACGAATTCAGAAACATGATAGATACTAAAACTCAATGAAAAATGCATGAACTTAATGACAAGAATATATTTGTGTCGCCGAAATTGACCTAATCAACTGCCTCCCTCAACCACCTCAATCTACCTGTTTAACTGATACTGTTCGTTGACCTCAGTAAAAGCCCATGCATAACCCCTAAGAGAGGTCAATAAAAAGTGTGAGCACGCACACATACTTTATGCGTTTCAGACCTGCCGCTGATGATACATAATATGTGGCGACCATATTGCCCATATCACCAATGTTATTGCTCGCACCATCATCACCCAGTGTCGTCTGGCGAACATAAATATTACTGTATATATAGGTACCCCTACCCGTATCCTATAGGGTGGTTTCAGACGAAAAAAAAAAATTATCACAAAGTCATCAATTATCCTATTCGCTTGGTGCACGTGTTCGAACCCCAAAAGTACTCATAAATTTGAATGACACATGAGATATTATACCAAACACACACCGTGGGATTGATTCCCAGATACTTCTATATGCACGAACCAAACAGTATCTAGTTACATATACCGAGTACCGTACATATCGCAAATGAAAAACAAAATTACGAGGGACTCACTCACGAGCACGAGGTACAAATTGGTTGCATATCCAAGAGTCGGTGTTACAATTTCTCGCGTGCAAACATTTGAATGCATTTGCTGTATGGGTGTGTTGATAGTACTTGGATAATGGATATGCATTTATAAATATTTCAGATAAAACCGAAAACAAAAAGATACGAATCGGGGTGTCATTACTTATGCTTGAGTTATTTACTAGGGGATTCCGTGGGGTTTTGCTCTCAGGTCTACAAAAAGGATTTTTGAATATTTTTTTTTATTATGGATGAGTTTGTTTTGGGGTTTCTTGCATGCATCACATTTTTTGGAAGGACTTAACATATGCAAAATATGTACATTCAAATGACTTAAGTATCGACATGTCTGGGCATGGTAGGTTAGGTACTTGTACTTGGATAGCGTGTGTCGTCTGGGGAATGGTTTTAATTTATGAATCAATGAATTTTTAATGCGGGTGATTGCTTTATGAACCGTCGTCGTTCTATGTGTCCTTTTGGTCTTTAGCATAATTTATATATTTATTTTAGTCATTTTATGCTAAGAACCAGATATCGGGGTGGATTGGATGTTAACTGCTTTGCAAACCTTGACTGTTCAATGGCGTGGAGAAAATTGCTATTATGTCGCTGTTGGAGAGGCTCCAGCTTTTGTCAAATCGATTTCTTAGGAAGCAAAAACGAACGGGAGGGACTTTAATTGATTCCGTTCTGCTCGATTAAAATGCACAAGAAGTAGTAGATAAAAATTCATGGTATTTGATTGTAATCGATGTCGGGGGCGGCTGATAGGTTTTAATGTCGCAAATGAGGAGGAATCATTCGATTCCAGAAAAGCACATACGAGATCAGGTGAAAGACGGTGTTTGCAAGGTTTTGAGTAATGTGAAGTAGTAGAAGTAGTAGTAGCATAAAATAGCACAGCTATTACTAAAAAATGCAGATTTTATTAAATTTTTACAGAAGAAGAAAATCGGCATGACAACTGAAATTCAAGATCCAAAACTCAACGTTGAAATATAAATGTTATCGAGTAGAAAAAAATGTAAAAGATGTGAAGTTTTGCAATACTAATAAAGAGGTCAATACTTCTGAACTTTTCTCTTTTATGAAAAACAGATGTAGTTGAAGTACCTAACTTTGAGGAACCAAAATCAAATGTTGTGTAGGTATACCTACCTAAATATTGCAGGCAAAATTACAGGCAGGCCGAACATATGAAAAAATAGGCACGGACTGAAAAGTGACTTTCGAAAACTGTAAAGCACACCTACATAAAGTGTGCATTTTTAATGGTTTAGTAATCTAAACTGGAGTCACAGATTTTCGGACTGCATTAGAGCTAACTTGTCGGAAAATATTCTGCTCAATCTTATGGTGTCTGGTTCTATGATGTTTTTACCCCAACCTACTTAAGTCCTGTGGAAATCCGTACAGAGGATCATGGAGGCCAGTTCAGAGGTCCATTACGCGAAATTATGCGCTCAGCAAATGTTTCCCGCAATAAATTGATGGTGTCGCGCCACGCGCCGTGTGCCAGGTTGCACCATTTTGTTAAGACCAAAGATCTGTCACGGTAATGCCATTGAACTGAACCTTTTCATAAAATCTTCCACAAAGTGGATGAGTATAGCTCCAATTGCTGTGCACAATGGCGAATCGACTTATTTGGATTCTTCTTAACACTGGGCTCTACAACTGCAATAATTTTTTCTGTTGGCACTGTTTGTCATCTTACGAAGGGTGACCAAAACAGTCTAAGCCCCCATCTATTGCCTCTGGATGCGCATTATCCACTAGTGACTAAGGGTATAACTCTGCGTGATGCGAAAACGATTCATCGATGTAGCACAAGATAAGTTTGGCGAACCGAATCATGGTTTTCAAAATAAGTTTGCACGATTAGCACGCGTTGTTCTGGCGTTAATTCATCATAAAGTGGAAAAACGTACTAACCACAAATCAACTTTCAACTGTCAAATTATACAGATTGTAATAAACAATGTTGCCAGATTAAAAACTAAACTTATAAAAAAAAACCTTTATATCTCAACCAATTTCCCGAAATTTGCTCTGACCAAAGTCGGGTTAATTCTTAAATTCCTTGGACGGGTTTTGAAAAAGTGCACTTCTAGATATAAGACACAAAAAACTCAAATTTTATGGTTTGCCCTTTGAAGGTAAGAAAGGAGGGGTTCGAACTATTTCTAACTTCAAACAGGATGTTTGACGCAGTAATCGGTGTTTTCCAGAAAAAGTGAAAATATCTTGGATCTTGGAATGGCCAGTACGATTACGACCATTGAAAGGGTTCTTTTAATCTATGCAGCTGCACTGACAGCCGACTGGTTGCCAATGATGTCCAATGTTTTTTTAATATACATATTATCGCATCTAATGTTGCATTTGCAGTAGAGTAATTCTAAGAAAACAACTTAAATTCTAATTCCAATCGGGGGAAAGTATCTGTGGCCCACTTACCTCGCTACAAAGCTGAAATACTATATAAAGTGAGATGTCGGCCATTACAACGAAGCTGCACTTCGGTAAAGTTGGAATTAAAACAATGTTCAAAATCTACATGCGTACAAAGTGCCAAGGCGAAGTTGTAAATACTAATTCTTATTCCAATAATAGATAATGGAAACCGGCCGGCGTAGAGTCCAGTTCATCGTTCTGGAGAGGTGTTCTCTGACAATCTGTCCTTTTCCTTTTCTTCTGGACTCTTTCCGAGTAGGTGGAAAAAAGCATTTGTCCAGCCGATAACAAAAAAAAGGCAAATCTTTGTCTCCAGCCAATTAAGGTCATGGAAACGCTGATAAATTGTCAGCTTATGAAATATCTTGAAGCACAGAAACTCCTCAATGCCCTGCAGTAAGGTGTTCGTGGCAACAGATTTACTGGTGATTTCATGACTTAAGGACATGAAGTCACATGTGAGCGAACGAACGAATTGATGAAATGCGAACAAACCACTTTTTCTGCATTTATAAACAGAAAATTGCACAATTTATTATTCCAAAAGGAGGATAATTAATTATCCCTTCAAAATGTATTAAGGAAACAAGTTTAAAAACAGTTTAAACAACGAAATTTCGAATTCCATACATTTTGCATCGAATTGTCAAAGTTTATTCGCAATCCACATCATTTAATTCGCGTTCCACAAAAACATTCGTTCGAACTTAACCTCAAACTAGATATTGATCTCATGTAAATGGTCCTTTATCTCACCAAAAATTGGAACCAATCTCTCCATTCGATAGAGTTCCGCATCGAGTTCTTTTGTCGAAAATGCGTGTTTAAGGGAGCGATGCGTGCGTTCATGACAACCCTTCATCGGAATGACCATATTATACTATACACGAAGTCGCCAAGAATGCTGGCTGCGAACTATCTAGGTTTTCTCAAACGGCGTAAAAAATATTTTACCTCTTCTGATCTGGCTACACTATATAAGCCGTTCATTCGCCCAAAACTTGAGTACAATTCTCATATCTGATCTGGTGCGTCGAAAACCATATTGCAGCCACAGGATCCAATATCATGCGTTAATACTAAGAAACTAAGAGAATAGTAGAATATCGCAAATTCTATTAATTCGCTTGAACATCGCAGAAACGTTACGTAACTCGCGCTGTTTTATCGCTTTTTCAACAAACAGTGCTTAAACGAAAAAAAACACATTACACTATAATAGTTGTCATAACCTTTTTAGCGCATGTTAATTATAAAAAAAAATTCCATCAACTAACCACTGACAGCCAAGGATCACTTGAGATCTATAAGATCGAACCTGATTAACTGCAATAAGTCAATCTCGAAAAAATAGGTGAGTTCTAGGGCTTGAGAGCGTTCAAGACAACCAAAAGACTGATTCAGTCCAAACATTTTCTGCGTTTCCTAAGAAAGTATTTCCATTTCTTTCTTAAATTGGCCAGGGGCAGGGCAACTGCAAAGAAAGTGAGTGACGGAATTGTCCTCCTGTTCATCTCTGCAGAAGTCATTGTATGGCATTGTATATGCAGTGCCCGGAAATGTTATTAACGACTTTTGATATGCTGGATCTTTAAGTCGAAGAAGCTCCTTAGATCTGTCCAAAGCTGGCGGTGAGCCTAGCAGTATCAAAGTGCCTAACCTAGATGTTTCCATCTGAACTTTGCTCTGCTTGCAAAATTATTTGTTTAGGGTAGGAAAGTGGTGCATACACGTTGTGCAGACTTATACTTTCCATGCCAGAGGAGCCTCGCCATGCTAGTTCGTCTGCTGCACAGTTCCCTGGCAGTGGTATGTCATAGTGACCAGGAACCCAGCAGAAGGTTAGGTTGTACTGCCTCGTTAAGAGATATCAATGTATACGACGATATCCCTTAGTGATACCGAATCAATGGACAGCCACCCTGTAGCTTGACGAATAGCAGTGTTTCGAAAGACAGAAGGAGAGGCTCAGATTCAAGTGGTCTTCTAAAAAGACTCCGGCGCCTGACTGTCTCAATCCAGTGTCTTAGAACCGTCAAAGAATATTAAAAGTGATTTGTGTAGGACATTTTGTGAATTCCATAAGTTTCTGTCCGGTATTTCACGGGTGAAGTCCTTTTCGTAGGCAGATAATCGGTAGTAATGGGCAGGGAGTTCGTCTGTAGAAGGATGCTGGCGTACCCAGACGGTTACCCTCTCCAGTGTTTCCCTTCCCTTAATCGGATAGCCACGTTTGTGGCGTATTCTTGACTGACGATGTCTAGTGGAAGTAAGTTAAGCATGGTTTTAAGAGCGGCGCGCGGTTGGAGATTTCCTTAGTGCACCCGTGATGCACAGACATGCCAAGCGCTGAGTCTTTCTCTAAGACCTTTAGATTGAAACTTTTCTTCAAAACATGGCACCACACAACAATGCCATATAGCGGTCTTATGACCGCAGTATAAAGCCAAGGCGTTATATTGGATTGAAGGCATCATCTAGACCCGAGCAGCTCTTTTACAAACCTTAACAACACTTAGAAATAAAACAAAAAGACTTTAATGCAATTAAATTGTTTATTAAGTAAGAGTTAATAAAATAAAAAAATTATATGTGTATTGCTTTTGCCCCAAAATTATGCAAACAAAAATTTAATGTATTGCTCACGTCGTTTGTCAAAAATTGTACCAAACTACCAGTGTAAACGTCACAGAATTTTCAGTTTTCGAGAAAGGTTATGAAACTTCATTTCAAAAATACAAAAAGATTAAGACTCTACAGTTCACCTAAATATGGTGTCTTCTACAGTATTTGAACTTTGGCAAAAATATAAGATGGCTGATTCCCAAATGCGCGGCGGATCGCTTTTCATGACGGATTGGTATTTTTATACATATTTCCAAAAGCAATTCGATCCATTCAAAAGCGATAGCTATTGTGAGGATTGCTGGCAATAAATCCGCCAGCAATCCGTCACCTGAATAACTATCGCTTTTGACAGCTTTTGGAAATACAAAAATATCAATCCGCCTCACATTTGGGAATAAAGGACCATTCACATGGGAGCGAACGAACGAATTGATGAAATGCGAATAAACCGCTTTTATGCATTTATAAACAGAATATTCCACAAGGTGTCTTGTCTACTTTGTTCTTTCGTATCCTATTCCTATCTTCTTCTGTGTCAAATCAGAATCTAATTTAAGTTTGCAATTGTAAAAATTAAACCCTCCTGGCAAGGTCCCAATATAAATTTAATATTGGTACTCAAAACCCCATTTAAAAGTTTTGTGTAACCACTAATGGATGGATGAGTCTTCTCATTCTTATCGTAAAATTCTTCCCTTATCTAGATCTAGATATATGTATCACTTTGCACTTACCTTTCACAATAGTAATTGTAATTTGTAATCCTTTTGGCAAAACGATTGTGGGAATCCTTTTGGGGGGGTGGAAAGAGTAAACAACTTTCAATCAGTGTAATCCTTTTCGCTATAAATCCTTAAGGTTATTTTTTTCTCTTTTTTTTTTATTCTCGTTTTGTTTGGAATTCATTAAATTTTAACATTCTTTTGTGATGTTCTTTCGTTTCACTTGACACTTTTATTATTTATTTTTTCTTCTTCTCAAGTGGAGGAGTAATGACACCACAAAAACACTTCACTTCAGCGCAGCGGTTTCATTCACGGTGAGAAAGGACGTATAAACTTCTTCAACTTTACTTCTCATTTTCTCAATAATTCACAAAACAAATGGAGAGGAAAAAAACAACAAATTCGTCGCCTTCAGAGAATAAAACAAAAGAAACGAAAACCGCAAGGTAGGTAAACACAAAAATTAAATTAATTTTTTTTTGTTGTTGTTTAATTTAAACAACACACAGCAGAGATAAGATTAATTAAATTTTCTCGTTTTAGGTAATAATTCCCACGCAATTGTATTGGACAAGTTGTATGACGGCGAAGAACGAACGAAAGCAAGCAAACCCGTTTTCCACAGGGAATCTTCCTTCTTGCAGCAGCACAAGGTAAATCTTGGAGAATCGGTTTCTGCAGCCGACAACAGCAGCTGCTGTTGGCCACTTTTAGGGCACCAAGCAAACCCAAACACACAGAAAAGAGGAACCACAAAAAAAAAAAAAACACCAAAGATACACAAACACCACGAAACGCTACTACAGCAAAAGTGTGCAACAAACCGAGCAAACAAACAGAATACAGTAGAAGTTGAAGAGGAAAGAAAAAAACACTTTTTAGGGAATTCAAGCAAGTGAAGAATTTATTTTTGATTCACATCGTTTCAAATTGTAAACAGTTGTGTTTAGTAATCAATTTATTTATTACAAAATCGAAATGACGAGTTAGAGATAAGGGAAATAAACAATTAGCAGTTATCTCGTTTTTCTTATTTATTTAGTGGTAGAAACAAAAGCACAGAACTGCGATGTCGGAGCGCACAAAGCAACAGCACCAACACGACCGGCGTTTACGAGTAAACTGACGTTTACATGTTTGGTGGGAAATTTTCAGTGGAATGGAAAGAAGGGAATTTTTTTTTTCTGTTATTTCACTGGAATCGGAATGGTTGTGGAAAAGATGAATAAGAAGAATGAACTAGAAAGAAAACGAAAAGAACGATGACGAGTTGGCGTAAACAACAGTTCACTGGAAAGTGTCTCGGATGAGTTTTGTAGAGTTTTGTGCAAGCCCAAGCAAAGCTAGCCAAAAAAAAATCCCTATGCTTCTTTGAGTGGAAGTGGAGATGAGTGGAAAGTAATGGAATATGCAACAGCGTTGCCACCTTAGAAGGACTGTAATTATATGTTTTGAATTTTATTGCAGTTGATTCTTATTTTTAAATAAAATTAAGGTTTGTAATTATTAAAAATACCTACCCAACATAAAAAGGGAATTTTTACCGGCATTTTTATTCACAAGAATACAATTTTTTTTTTCACATTTTTAAGTGTTTCTCTTTGACAAAAGGCGTGGGTAAACCTAATACGACAAAAAGTAAAACTAAAAAATAATAAACAAAACAACGTACATAAATCACTTGTACAGCATAGGCTGCAGTTATAGCTATCAGTAAAATGCATCCGTAAAAAAATTGTTTCACTTTTTTGGAGCACTTAGACTTAATCGTTGAACTCAATCTTGGTCTTAAAATGTTGCTTTTGAATTAAAAAACTAATTCGTCAAAAAAAATTAAGCAATTGATATTTAAATTTTCTAAAAAAAAGAATTTCTTTATTTTTTTTTACGGATTTTATTGATAGCTATAACTGCAGCCTTAGGGACCAGTTATAGCTATCATTGAAATGCATCATTGGAACAAATCAGTGGAATGGTGGTTTCATTTTTTTGACAAGTCGGTTATAGCAATCATTGAAAAATTCCTGTCAGTGAAAGAACCTGTCAGTGGCTTTTCAACAAACGAGTCTAGGCTTTGAGGTTAGAGTTGATCATTGAAAGCAAAACTGACAGCTGAGAATAAGAAGAGAATCGAACACATCAGTGAAACGATTGGGTTCTAAATTAGAGAAACGAGAATCAGCTGTTCATTGAAATCGATTTCGATCAGTGAAATAATAAAATTGAATTTAAAGAAGAGTTTTAGTCAGAATTAAGTAATTTCTTTCGTAAAAAAAATTCCACAATTGATTACCTTTATTTTGATACCAACTAAAGTCAATATTGTTTGATTAATCGTCTTAAAATAGGAAAACAAAATTTTCAATGATGCATTTCAATGATTGCTATAACTGGGGCCTTAGGCTGCAAGAATGTGAGGAGCAGAACGAAAGCTAAAGTTTCTATTTATAAGCTTTAGCAAAAATTTAATAGTGTCCATCTGGTGTCCATAATGAACGCTAGCATTAACGTTTCGAAAGTGCATCAAAGTAAACAACATCCTTGAATTATGAAAATGGATTCGTCAGACGAAGAGGACTTTCCATTAAATGATTTATTTTTCAGCTATTCGTTGCTTGATTACAAGCTTTCGCTTGGATTTTCGCATGCCTTCTGTCCGTAGAAATTCTTTCCAAAATTTAGCTCAGCGAAACTATTTACCCGAGCGGCGGGTACGCTGTTTCAGCAAAAAAATCAAAATGTTTACTTCGAATACCTATCAAAATTTGGTTCAGCACCATTGACGTATTACCTATTATGGACGGACTACTAGTGAAATGTCAGTTCATACAAATTTTGCGCAGAAAATAACGCCAACATTAACTAGCGCTTTTGGTTCGGAGCGAAAAATAATTGAAACAACATGACGAACCATCTTTGATTTGTCCATAGAATGGTAGAGAAACCTATCGAGCGTTAGTGAATTCGGCAAGTAAAACGGTTGAAATTGAAATTGTTGCGTCTTGTTAACAATAGATGCCACTTCAAAAACGTATGAATTTCAAAATTATTCCACTCCGAACCAAGAGGGCTAGTGGTTATGTTGGAACCAAGGCGAAGACGACTACTAGCAGTCCATATATAAATATGTTAATGTTCAGCACATTTTCGCAAGCTAAATTTTGACAGATCTGTTGGTTTTGTGTGTGGAGTCTTTTGAAAGTGAACATTTTTAAATCAAAAAAACAAACAGACAAGGAAAAAATTAAGTGCTACGAAAACACAAAATAACACTTTTTCGCGTCGATGAATTTTTGAAGGGAGTTATTTTTAACGAAAAGCTGTTTTCTGTGGCGATTATTTTCACAACGAATTCCATGTTAAAATTTAGCTCGGGATTAGAGAAAAAATTTGAGAACAGCTAAAATTTAATTTCAGTTGAGCTGCTTACTTAGCTTAAGTTATAGGTACGTAAATGTCCCACAAAATTGGAAATTAATTTCATATGAACCAACTCTGGTGATTTTCAGGAGCTAAGACCGAGAATGCTGTACCCTTTCAACCCCTTGATTGAGGTCACATTAGAATTTAGAGTAGGTAAGAAGTTGTATGTAAAAAGCTTTGCATATATCCAACCTCGCACATACTTGAAATCGAACAAAATATTCGCAAGTTCTGACACTCTATTCACATGTACAATTTTCTTTTACGCGAATTTCAGCCATCAGTTTCTACTGACAATTTCTTATTTGAGGTTAATGCTATGTTTCCACCGAACGCTAACCCCGAGATTAAGTGCAAGAGGTTTAAAATTAATCCTGAAGTGTTTCCACAAAAAAAAATTAAGATTAATTTGACGTTTCACCAGATGTTGTCATAAGCTGTTGTTGAGCTGTTGTTGTCATCAAGTGTGACAAATAATGAAAAAATTTTAAACAATTTTTACTTTCGAAATTAAAAGTAAAAACAAAATATTGCAGTAATCTAAAAATATTATTACCGCAAATGTAGCTCTGTTTGTTTTTAATTTGAGACATCTCGACCTGTGGAGAGTGTGTTCAGAGACCGAACTCTACATGTAAACCTAGTCAGTTTAGGATATTAATTTTTAATTTCCTTTTTATGAGATTAATTTTTGTACGATAAATCTCGAGATTTATATGAGGTTAACGAAAATTAATCCTAATCCCGGAGTTAATCTCCGGTGGAAACGTAGCATAAGTTCGAACGAATGTTTTATTCGTTAATTTGTAGAGCGCGACTTAATTTTGTGGATCGCGAATAAACTTTAACAGTTCGCGCCACGCATGTTTTCCTTCGCGGAAAAAAGTTTAGAATTCGTAATTTCGTTTTTTAAACTTGTTTTCTGAATACATTTAGAACAATGATGTTATAAAACAGGACATTCATTCAATGTTTGAAATTAACTAGACGTTTCATCTTGGTCACTTTTTAATATAATTTTCATATTATTGTAAAAATTAAATTTTTTTTTGTGTTTAAAATTTTATTTAGAACATCAGTAAAGTAATGTCTTGCTAATCCGAATCACGACGAGAGATGCTTAATTATAGCTGCTTAAGATCAATGTTGGTGTTTTATGCTTTATCCAAATTACAACATTTTGGTTAAATTTAAAAATATTGGGAAAATCAATGCAATATGTTTTCCATTTTTATTTTTTTTTGTTTATCAACTCCCTTCAAATCTTCTCATATCTGACTGTAAAAATATTAAAATGGCAACGCCGTCAGTCGGAAATGTAGAAACAAAAACACTGATCTCTGGAATTTCGAATTGTTCCATTCCGTTTCAGTGATCACAGGTCGTGGGAAATTTACCTTTTCGTGGGAATTTAGTTTTTTGATATTTAAAATAAAAGGACTCTTGAGAAAAAGTTCTCCAAATTTTATATTTTGTTTACTAATGAAGCGAAAGCCGTTGAAACGGGAACTTCGTCTAACATTAAATAAATACTTCAATCTCAATTTTGCCGTAGAGGGATAATTAAAAACCCTAGCCTGTGGCTTGCACCTGAAATGTTCTGCAAGATCGGTGGATGAGGGATGGGAGGAACGCCGATTCTCATCTAGTACAAAAACAATATTGTTTATCACTGTACAAAAAGTAGGTATCCCAAACATTTTAGCTACGTAGCGAATATTGCAATATATGTAGGAACCTACATAAATTGTTCATAGTTTTATTTTGACAGCTTCACAACTTCAAATCGGAACAATATATGAACATACTATTTTAAATGGAGAACAATTTAATGTATACATATTTCTAAGCTCTGTGTGTCGAAATTAATCGATCATTTACGAGATCATTTAGCAAGGTACCTAGTGGAGACTGGAGAGACACATTGAAGAGGCCACTCTATTAAGTTTGATGCTACATAAAGCCTAGTAGTAGGTACGTTGCTGTTGTTAAACGAAATTGTCCAGTGGTGTCCAATTGCACAGTGAAACGTCTGCGAAAAGACGGCAAAAAATAATTTGTGCGGAGAATACAGGGATCTACTACAATTACCCACTTTTCGCCGCAACCTGCAGCATCCGCATCACAAACCACATATTGACCTACTATACATGGACGATGGACTGATAGTGAAATGTGAGTTTCAAACAAACCTGCGAGGAAAAATAAAGCAAACATAAGCGCTAGCCCTTTTGGTTCAGTGCGGCGAAAGTTTGAAACATCTGCGCGCCAACTGCGAGCCATTGCTATTTTTTTTTTTTACATAGAACACAGTGCCATCCATTGTAGAAACAATGCAACTGCGCAAAGTAAGGAATTATTCAAATTATTTCGAACCTTCTATAACAGATGGCACACTCAGCATCAGCAGTCAAACAAAATCGCACGAATTGAGAAATGGAGGGAAATGGACAAATTTGACAGCAAAAAAATGTATTAGGTACTACGGAAAAGAAGCTAAGCGACATTAAATAATTGAATATCGTGAAAAATAAATACTTTTATTTACTAGTCTACAATAATAGAAAATAAAGAAAAAGTGTTGAATCGAGCGACCCATTGTGCTGTAGGTACCCCAATGCAACTCATATAGACCAAAGGTATAGCAATGTACAAAATTCTAGTTTAATTTCGTGAGGTTTTGAAGTCATCGTGGATGCATTTATGACCAGACCAGTTACTTAATTGTTTGCTGAATCTGGTATAACACATATAGCATAGACCCCACCAGCCTAGATGAGCTCTTTCCCTTCGCGAATGGAGCGTTTTATGTCGCTAAAATATTCTGCAATATCGCAGATGGTTATCGAGAAAGTCTGAGATATATCTCGGTTAGTTGGGTCCTACATTGGTATTCGGGATAATGCTGCGCAATAAATGGAATATTAACAATAATTTAAAAATAGGTCCTTTTTTTAAGGACAAAACAATTGTCCTTAAAAAATTGTTTACACGAAACCAAAACAAGTTTTGCATTCCACTTTTAAACGATTTAAACACAATTTATGGACCTGGGATTTTTTTATTTGTCGTAAATAATACTTGAATTTTAGACCGACAAGGCGTTAACATCGATTAAAATTGTATTTTTATTTATAAAATAAATAAATTACCTGCACAAAAATACACGTAGATACCTACCGCTTACCGATGACAGATTCCTGTATGTCTGACAGGGTTCTTTTCTTCGCCACCAGGGCTGCGTTCTAGGTTTGACTATTTTAACTACAGCGTTGACAAGATGTGACAGTTCGAAGGAGGGGAAGTTAACTAAATTAACTAGAGGCAAAAGT